>CM059973.1:92261068-94661068 GCA_030490835.1 Annona cherimola | reverse complement strand
GCTCTTTGCAATTGCAAACAACCTATATATTGGATCATTATCAACAAAAAATTGTTAAGAAGCTAGGACTTTGGGCCCATTTCTATGTAATCGGAATACATAGAAGTGGTTTCATGTAATCTTTTCAAAATTTAAAATTTTGATGCTTGATAAAAAATTTAATTTATTCATTGGATTCAACATTACTTGTTTAGTTATAAGATCAAGTTTCATCTAAATTCAATATATACATAAGACACAATTGCTCAAAAATAGGTACATTTATATGTGAATTAGGAAAAAGGTTTAGATCCATTCACATATATAATGGAGTGTAATAATACTTTATAAAATTATTTATCTATGTAGTAATGATATTTTAGACGGTTTAGATGTTGAAAATACTATTTGAAAATTGATATTTAACATTAAACTATTTTGTTGTGTTGATTTTACGTATTCGTGAGTGAAGCTCGTATGCAGTAATATTTAAAAATGAAAGGGTTTTCATAATAATACAAGTGATATTCAATTTAATAGTTGCAGTGAATTTTTATTAACTATCTAAATGTTGAAAATAGAGAGGATTACATAGAAATGGAGCTTCATAGAAGCATCCTCGACATATATAGAGAGAGTTGTTTCGGTGCAGCAATTGCAACAGAACAGTGGTGCAGTTGCTCTAAAAATAGACCCAACACATATTAAAATGCAATAAAAATTTATACAATCATTTTCGGTGCAGTTGCCCAAAAATGGGCTCCACACATATTAAAATGTAATGAAACTTTATATAATCATTTATCCATATATAAATCATACTTTAGATGGTTCAGATATTGAAAATACCACTTTACACTTGATATTTACATGAAAATATTTTATTATGTTGATTTTGCACCATTTTCAGATAGGGTCCATACACATATTCGCTTAGGATGAAAATTAGTATGATAATAGAATACATCATTCTAAATACAATGGGCGGAGTATATTATAATTGTATAATCATTTAGAGTCCATTTAAGTGAAACTACACCGCGACTCTTTTATATATAGATATATATAGGAATATATTCCGGTGCAATATCGCTGAAATGGGCCCCACATGATCATGAAATCATGATCTACTCCACCCATTGTATTTAGAATAATGTATTCTATTACCGTACCAATTTTCATCCCGATCAGATATGTATGTGGGCCCCATCTGAAAATGGTACAAATCCAACGTAATAAAATAGTTTGATGTAAATAACAACTTTAAAGTATTTGATTGGGATGAAAATTGGTATGATAATAGAATACATTATTCTAAATATAATGGGTGGAGTAGATCATAATTTCATGATCATGTGGAGCCCATTTTTGGACCACTGTACCGCTATTCCGGTGCAGTGACGCTGCACCAGAATAGCTCTCATATATATATATATAGATATATATATAGATAGATAGATAGAGAGAGAGAGAGAGAGATTCGGGTACAGCGCAACTGCACTTTAACAACGGTGCAGTTGCACTAAAATGAGCCCCGCATGATTATAAAATTATAATTTTCTAAATCCATTGTATATAGAATCATGTATTCTATTACCATACTAATTTTTATCCCAATAGGATATGTGTATGGATCTCATCTGAAAATGATATAATTCAACGTAATAAAATAGTTTGATGTAAATAACAACTTTAAAGTGATTTTCTAACATATAAACTATTTGCTATAAAATTTATATATAAGTAGATGATTGTATAAAGTTTCATTGCATTTTAATCTGTGTCGAGTACACTTTTGAGCAAATGTACAACTATTTCGATACAGAGAACCCATCTAATGCAGTCCACCGCGAAATGGGCCCTACATATAATAAAATGTAATAATATTTTATTCAATTATTTATCCATATAAAGAACATATTTTTGATGGTTTAGATTTTGAAAAAAATTACTTTAAACTTGATATTTATGTTAAACTATTTTATTACATTGATTTTGTACAATTTTAAGATTGGACATATACACACGTTAGATTTGGATGAAAATTGGTATATTATCAAAAGTAAATAATTCTAAATACAATTAGTGGAATATATGTTAATTTCGATACATGGGAGACTCATATAGTCCGTTTGTACTTGAATATTTTTGGATCTTTATTTATTATTTTTTTTTCACATGTACATGTGAGCCCATGCAAAAAATAGGTTCATGTACTAAGTTTTCTATTTTTGAATTTTTACGTCATTTTTTATTTTCGAAGATATAAAATTTAATATACAAACCATATTTCTGAAGCCCACATGTATAAGAAAAATAAATAAATAAAGGATGCGTTTGGGAAGTTGTAAAACTTTTGATGAAAAGTTTTTTATGTAAAAGTTGTCAAATTAGTAGAAAATGATGTGATATTGTAGGGGTAATGATGAGGAGTAAATAAAATAAATTTAAAATAAATAGGTTAGTTGAATTGGTAGTTGTGCAGAAATGATTGAAAATTAGGATTGTTATATAGAAAAATGTGTAAAAAATAATTTAAAAAATAGTAGTTATGGAGAGTGACAATTTTAAATTGACAATTTTTATAAATTATCAGACACACCGAAAAGTTACTACTGGTCGCAGTGTAACACGAAGCTGGATGTACACACGTGTATTTTCATTCTCCTTTATGTCACTTCCACTGATGGGAGCAGCGGGTGGGACCGAGGGGAAAGGAAAGAAAGACGCGCAACAGAGCGACCGCATCGCCGCGCCTTCGCCGCATTTGGGGGCGGGGTCCACCCACCCCCGCCTTTTCCTCTCGCTCGCAGGATGAGCATCTCGCGGCGCGGCTAGATGGAGATTGGAGAGAGACAGACAGATTACACCGCTTTCTACACGCAACGAGCGTGCGCCTGCTAGCCTACCCATGAGAAGCAAAAAGAAAAAGCCCCACGTGATCTGAAGAGTTGGAACTTGGGAAGCCGATCGGTCCATCATAGAATACTAATCCTCACTCCTCAGTCAGTTGACAATGTGAGTCCCCTCCATGCCTGCGCCAGCCTCAAATATTGCTGCTGGTGGTCCGAAAAATGCGCACTTCCCTATAATCCTAATGCTGGTCCATAATCTATTAGATTTTATGGGTGCGTTTGTTTAGGGCAAAAAATCTAATAGATTATTTTCACTCTCCATAATTACTCTATTTTTTAATTATTTTTTCACATTTTTCTATACAAACTACCCTATTTTTAAATCATTTCTACACAACTACCCATACAACTAACCTATCTATTTTAACTTTATTCATCATTACTCCTATTATATCACATCACTTTCTATTGATTTGACAACTTCTACTCCAAAAACTTTTTATCAAAAGTTTTACTTCCAACCAAACACACCTTATATTTTATACGTTGGGGACCAAAAACAGGAAAATTAAAGTAGAAATGATCATCTAATCTTGGTTCTCGAAAAGCCACGTTAACTTGGGGTGAAATCAAAGGAAGGGAGTAATCCTCATGTGGTAAAATAAAATCAGACGAAGGGAGTAATCTTCATGTGGTTAAATAAATGTAAGACGATGTTAGACACAAAACAAATCAGGACGACATACATTCCTTGCACGATCGAAGAGTAACGTTCTTTCAAATTTGACAGACCCGTTAGTAATTGATGATAATGTCAATAATCCAGACTCATAATTGAAAAGATAGAAAATCATCTGACGATAGAAAATAACACTGTGAAGGCTTAATCGAAATGGTAAATTAATATCAAAGGTGACTATTACACCCCTTCCTACTCCACTCCCATGCCAAATGCACTTATTTTTCTAAAATTTCTGTGCCCCTCCTCAAAGCTTGCCAAAGATTAATATACTCATGAGTTATTTGCTCTTACATCTATGATTTTTTAAACAAATCACGGTTATATTTATGACATGGAACTATGGTGAAAGCGCTCATGAAATTCTAAAATATTTATAATTATGCTTGCGACTAATTTAGTAGAAATCTCATTATAAGATTGCGCATAATACTGTGTTGGGTGATTTTTTCGTAGTTCGATAGTGTAGGCTGGAAATGCGGATTGCCCTCCACACGTGGTTGTGCCAAGAGAGTGGCTGATCTCAATAATTAAGTTGGTTTGGATCTCGATCAGAACAGTAACAGTGTGCGTAGCTGTTAATGCTAGTGGAGGAATTCACAAAAAATTCAAGTGGGGGTAAGGTGGGAGGAGTTAAGAGGCATGACAAGGGGCATTGTTCCTATCCACATTCGGTCAATTTAGCGTAAGCATGTCAACATTCAGTAAGTGTGAGTATCATATGCATTTGCCTAATTTTAGTAAAACTGCGACAATGCCACTCCTGTCCAGATGTCTGTTGGGCAACCTAAACCATTATTATCGATGTCTGTCGCTGCCCATGTGAAGCTAGTCATTCATCAGACATTTGGGATGGGATAAAATGTCCTTTTTATTCATCCATTTTCAAAATGCAGTTCCAGAAAATGACTACGCAATCTCAGGTTTTGTCTGAGAGGAATGGTTAGGTTGCTTGAGATCGTCTACTTATATCCAATTACAGCCAGAACTAGATGCATGGGAAAAGATTCCCTTCATTATCTTACATTGGAAACAGATGGGGAACAACATAAAAGAACAAAAAAGCATGGCCAAAGATATTACCTATCAGGAATTGGGCCGGGGACTTGTTCGTCTGCCTTCCATTTTTATTTTCTAATATTCAAAACTAATAAATTATTTTCTAGAATTATTGACCAAGTAGGAGCTCGAGTGTGTGAATAATGCTTATCCACCAGCATGCATCTATATATACATGGAAAAGGCTTGCTAATATACATAATAATACATTCATTAATTAGATATATTTTCTTGGTAAAAAATACCCATGAACTTCTCTTAATTGTAAAAAAAATATTGTGCTTTAGGCGTCGGTAAAATAAATCTCAGCAAAATTTAATGTTACAAAATATACCTTGACATTGATATATTCATGACCAAAGTTGACTGTAAAATGAGAATGTGATTTTCTAAATATTTCAAAGGAATTATATTTAAATTATTTCATCTCAGAAGTATCTTGCAAACAATGTAGTGAGATCCATTTTATAATATTTTAAGCTCATGTGGCCCTTTTGGTAACTAAAATCACAACAGTTTGATTGTAATTAAGCAAAATGAACCAAAATTATCAATTTTAAGTATTTCGAGTGAGATACTTTATTGACAATGTAATTGGGAAAAAAAGTGTGAATTTCAATATAGTGGAGTGAATACTTTATTATAAAAAAGATAGAATCATAAAATAAGTAAATAAGTATAGTGTAATTGAGAAACAGAACAATGATTAAAATAATTCGATAATTAAAATTAGATAATATACCATACAGATGATAAAAAGGAAAAGAATACTTAATGTAAAAGTTACAATCCGAAAGCAAAGCTACAGTGATTCTACCATCATGGTAACTCACCATTCAGCCTCAAGTGCTGTGGCAGGTTCGAATCACATTGGCGGCATTAGGGCTGTTTCTCCTCAATTCGTGAGAGTGTCTACAGTAGGCAGTGTAGGAATTATTTGTTAGAGGAAATATAGAAATTAGCAGATGATTGTAGAATTGTAAAATAAAATTATAAACATGTCTTAAAAGCTTGATCGGTAAGACAATGTTTGAGATTATTGTAATATAAATACAAATAAAAAAAATATATAGAAGCAGAAATGCAGGATCCTAATAGGCGTTCCTTTGTTGAATTGGAATGCGGAATATATGCTCCAAAAATGAAAGCCGTGAAACCAGAACCTTACACTCTAGAACACGACGCCCACACTGGTATTTAGTTATCCGAAGAAAGCCTAATTGGAAAAAATTAATTCATTTTAAAGCCAATCCTGGAGATGATGAACGTGTGGGGCCCACCTTATCGAAGGCCGGGATACGGAGAGGCGGCGCCCGCCAGCTTTCCGCAACTTGGTCAGGCGAAAGAAGTGGCGGCCGGCACCAATACAAATATTGGGATATTTGCGCTGGTAGACGACACAAGGTGCGACTCCACTCGCAGCACAGCGTCCCCCCGTCATCTGTGACGCGGATTCCACCGTCGTTTTTCCATTGAACAAATTCCAAGCTTCTTGGTGGAGAGCACCGAAGCACGACCTCCCTCCACGTCAGCACGGAAGTGGACATGCAATTTCCTGCGCCAGTAAATACACTCCATACTCCTCCACATTTTCTGCTTAAACTAACGAGTCTTTCATTAATCTAAACCGTTGATCTGTTTTTGGCGCCTGGATAAACGTTAATTCCACTTCAAAAATAACCCCATCCTTTCCAGAACTCATCACGTGGTGAAAAATCTGCTCCTTTGCTTCGAAGATCTCAAGGTGGCAGCATTATGGAAATTTACATCGTCTCCTCTAATGCCATTTTCGGACGATAGCTAAGATGTGGACCTACCGGATCAGTGGATTGGCATCTTTTTTTGGGCAGATATCTCGACCACGAATAGGTGGGGACGACGGACTCGTCTCTGTTCGAACGGTCCCAGTCTAATCATTTTCTCCGCCTCCGCAGCCGCGAGTTGATTATCATGGAATGGAATCGATGTTTGCGTTGGTGGCAACGGGTGCGGATTCAAGGAAGCGACATTTTAAAGAAATATATGATATAAACGATAAAATAACAGAATGGAGAAAAAAATATTTAAATGTTTAAATTTTTTGAAAATCTAAATTAATAATCAACAGTCTAAAATATGGAAAAAGATACATGATTCAAACTGCAAATAGTACCAAATAAAGATCTAGAAGTAAGGCTAATAAAATTACTGATACTTTTTTATTACATAAAATTATTAATACTTGGTTGGAATATTGTGGTGTCCAATAATAAAATTACTAGTACTTTTTTATTACATAAAATTGTTAATACTTGGTCGGAATATTATGGTGTCCAATAATAATAATTAATACAAATGCACAGATTGATCGACACCATCCATGTGCCACCCCATTGAGGTGGGGCCAACATGTCAAATACACCTCCAATGATTGTCCCGCATGCTGGCTTAGATGATTTAGTATTCAATAGCTAGCGGATGTATCTTGGAGTAATGCTCCGGTGGTTACTGAGCTACATAAACATCTCGCGCCTCTTTTTTTCTTCGTACACGTATATATTAATATTAAATCTGCCCAAGTACTCTTCTTCTCCCCAAGCTAATTTTGTATATTGAAAATACTTTATTATTTGTATTTATTCTAAATTTTAATTTTAATCAACATATTATATCAAACTTCCATGAAAAGTTTTAATTTGGGCAATACAATTCTCTCGTCTTGGAGTATGCATTAAAACTGCAATATCGGAAACATTTAAATGATCTCAATTTTAAGTTATAATTTATTCATGAAAGTTGAAAAATGCATAGAATATAGATATAATTATTGATTTAAATCTAGAAAAATTATTATCATACAAATAACCAAGATATGCCGAGAGAACAACATATTTCTCTCTCAAAACAACCATTGATGCTTGAAATTTTTTAGTTGTGATCACGTAAATTTTATGAATTTATATTTGAGGGATAACTACATACAACCGGCTGCATGCCCAAAAATATTTTTTATTTTTATAAAACTGTTATTCTAAGTATATTTAATTTGTATATGAAGTTTGCCCTTTTTGGAGATGTTTACACACACATATATATTGAATTTCAAACTTAGAGATATTTTAGTATTTTTAAGTAGTTGAAATGATTAAAATACTCCAGTATTTAAAATTTAAAAATATATGCATACACATTCCCGAAAATGATAAAGCTCAACATATAGATTAAATCTACTTAAAAAAATAAATTTATGAAAATAAAAAAAAACACATTATATTTTACGTACAACATGTTATTTTAATAGAACTAATATATATAGTGGTAGTTTTAAATGTATTTTTAATTTTTTATATTTAAATGAGTTACAGAGAAAAAAATGTTTTATCATAATAATTTGGTTTAACTAGTCGTGTTATATAACCATTGAAAGTATCTTGAACTAAGACGAGGGTTATGTACGTTGGCTCGGGAAAAAGGTTACATGCAAGAAGAATTGCTTTAACTAACCTTTATCCAAAGAGATTTTTATTTTAAGCATTTAGGTTGAACTTTATAGTGATGATAGATGGTTTTAATTAAATGCATGTGGATGCAAAAGACTTATTTTTTTAAATTTTTATAAAATTAATAATTTAAATACATTTAATTTATAAACCAATTTTTATCATCTTTGAAGACTTGTAGGTTTTTTTATATGACTAAAATACTCATATTTTAGAAAATAAAAAATAGAAATATTTTAATCAGTTGAAAATGACTAAAATCCCCTATTTTTAAAAATAAAAAAGAATCTATAAGTCTCCAAGCATAGTAGAACTTAATACATATATTAAATATACTTTTTAATAATATATGTTAAATATACTTAGATTTTATAACAAATTTTAAAAAATAAAAATTTGTAGGCGATGCACCGAAGCTAAGTGCATACGATCAAGGCCCTAAATAGATCTATCCAATGACCATCCGATTGCACAATTATTTCTTGTAGTGGGAGCACAGAAGAACATTCCTAGTGTATTTTGTACTCCATCCAAAGAGAAATGCACCATATTTCATGTGCATCTTTTAGAAATTTCCTAACCATTTTGGCCCTTTCTAATGATTTTGCTCTGATGAGAACATGAGAGCCATGTAAAAAAAAGGGGGACAACTCGATGTTGGTGCGAAGCGCCCATCGTCTATTAATCGAGTGGAGTAATAATAGGGGGTGCAACTCCAACTAAGTTGGAATATACGCCCAAGGGCTAATTGAATAATCCCAGGTCGGAATAGTAGCATTTTTATAATTGTGTCACATAGACATGCTGTCCATTCCTATCGTGGGATATGATTATTATAATGTCTTGCCTCAATGTTGGGTGGGGCCAATTTTGTGGCTGCCCAAATGCTCTGCTTCTTATATAATCTTATCCAAAAAAAATGGTGGGAGATTTTGTCCACCATGCTATTTTCTTTATTGAATGTGAATTTTATATCCAGTGTCATCGATTTTTGATTAGGTGTGTATATTACGATTCATTTCACATATTACAATTAAACCCAAAGAAGATAACAAATTCTAATTTATTATGTAGAGGAGACTGCATGCTCTTATGTATTTACATAGAAAACAAAGCTTTCATAAATTTCTTACTCCCACGCGGGGAAGAGAAATGTTGAACTTCCACATTTTTGGAGTCAAAACATGGACAAGTAGCATAGCTGCCTGCGTTTGTGACCATCGGTGTGGATGGATATGACATTATCTGAGAGTAAAGGTGAGAGGAACCTTCAAAATTTTGAATAAACAACCATAAATTTTTACGGGGAAAAAATTTAAAAAGAAAAATAGAAGAGCAAATGGTTTAGACTTTAGAGTACACTTGGTAATGGTAGAAGTTTTTTTTTTTTAAAAAAAAAAATCACTCTTTTTGATCTACTTTTGATATAATTTGATATCGTAATTACCTAATTAATGTACTTTTTTACTATTATTGACAATTTGTTATATCTTTCTACGCAATCATCCTATCTATTTAATTTAATTTTTTATTTTTAGTTATTATCTATATTATATTACATCAAGTTTCTATTTTTTAGAATTTTTACATATGAGAAGATGATTCCAGTTCTATTGATATAAAATCTTTAGTTGTTTGATTAATATAATAAATTGTTTTGAACTTTCCTTTGGTGATATGTAATTAATTACAATTAATTAATTAATTATATTATGAGTAGCAATGCAACATTCCGAATTTAATACCGGGATCTCACATTCACACACCTAATGTGGTACTATCAGGCTATTTCGTAGTTTATGATTTTTTTAAAAATTATATTACTTAGGAATGGGAAGCGGTGCGAGATGTGCGAGGTTAGGATATGCCTAACCTTAGCCCTAATCCTACTTTTTAAAAATTTTATTTAACCATATTTTTATACCAAGTTAGGACAATATTGGTTATCGGTTTCCGGATAGAGAGCAGATAAAAAATGCAGGTCAAATAACATGATTTAAAGAATTTATACACTCATCAAATATAAAGATACATTTATGTTAAATTTAAATGTTGTATGCTTCGATATTTTACTAATTAATAAAAAACACATTGTTATTAAAACAAAACATAAGTAATTATAGTGTAACTTTTATAAAATATGTTAATATACAATTAAACATAAGAACTATATGTATAGAAATTCCTCTTATTGATTCTTATATTAGTTTTTTGGATAAATTGATTCTTAAATTGTTAATATATCTAATTATAAAAAAATGTAATAATTTTGAAAGAAATAAATGAATATATGTGAGACTTTTCGAGTCGAGACATTATTAACCTATTCCAATCCTTTTTTTAAATTCTAATCAAAATTTTTAACTTATCTTTATATTAAGTCAAAAAAATATCAATTTTATTCGGAAAAAAAAATGAATCGAGTCAGGAGCAGGTCACGGGTCAACCTGCTCCAATTCCCACTCTTAGTGTCACTTATTTGGGATGACAAAACAATTAAGAGAGGACAACTTTAGAAAAAAAAAAAAAAGTTAATGAGATAAATGTCTCTGCTTAATTCAAACCTTAGACCTCCCAGCACATTCTCAACTAATTTACCTTAACTACTTAGTCATCTAAATGATGACTTCACGGTTCTTCGATGAGGCTGAAAAGGTGCAACTTGAGCCATTATCAATCAACCCTCCTTGCTCTTACGTTGGCTTTTTTCAGAATCGAAAAGCTGGGGATATGTGGTCCGTCAGTTCCATTATTTTCCTCTCGTGTATATTATTATTAAACGAATTGGGTATCTTTCAATCAAATCCACGAGATTTACGGACGGCCTTTAATTTGGATATCATTTGACCTTTCCAGGGACTCAAAGGACCACCTTTTCCAAGTTCCATCTCCTTCCCTCCTGCCTTTATTCTTTGACGGCTTGTTTTAGGAACATCAAATGGTAGAGGATGAGATAAGATCTTGGGTTATTTTTTCATTCTTTAGATAATCTCTAATTCATTCATCATACAATCTTTCATTTCTCAATGCACAATAATTTTTCTTTTTCCTAATCTCGTTCAATTTTAATCCAATTCCATCATATACTTCCGGAACAAGCCCCTGAAAAATTATGAATGCTCTCATATATCGCACCTTATTGAATAACTGGTCAAACGTCCACCCAACGAATAACTTCACACTTCCATGTCTTTGAGACGTCAACCCATCCAAATCCTAATTAGGACCAGCAGAAAACAGCATCAGATCCTGCATCGACCTAAAAATTAAAGAAAGTGTTACACGTTAACCCCTGTTAAAGGACACCGTGCATTAATGTATAATTATTCTTCGACGAAGCAGCAGCAGCTGTTTTTTTTTTTTTTTTTTTTTTTTTTTTGCCCTTTTCTCTCTCGTGATCCGCACCGGCCGAAACGGGCAGGCGTAGACAGAAGCTGGTGCGGCTGCGCGTTCGCAGACGAAGGCGGCTAGCTTCAGAGGAATGCTTGTCGCCACACCCGCGCGCGGTCTCCTCCGGTTTGGTACAAACTACAAAGACAGCGCGGGCGCACGTTAGCATGACCACGGACACCGCCGCCTTCGCCATCACATCTTCTCGCCCGTAATTTAGGGTCAACACAACTCCGACCCTATAATCCAACACTAGTCTATCTTATTCTGTTTTTGAAATTCGGCGGTTCTTAAACATCAAGTTACAATGAGTTATTCCATTTTCTTTTTTGTGTCTAAAAACATTTTTAAAAAGGGAATGATTCAGTTCAACAGGCGATTTTTTAGTTTTAAAATATTTTCCTCAGACGTAAACCTTTTCTCATATTTGTCAACGTGCATTTGTATATAATTCCAAAAATGAATAAATACCATAAGGTTTATACCCCTCAAATATAACCTATATTCCAAATATACTCACCAAATATTCGAAATACAAAATATACCTTGCAAATATTGATCAAATGCATACATACGCATACCGTCACGAACATTAAAACTGACCGTTGGCAAATATTTCATTAGTTTAAATTGCCTTATTTTTGTAGGGCATGAAAAAACATGTGTGCAATTGTGAATTCACCATAGCAGGTAATCTTCTTCTTGATAGCTGGGATAGTATCAAGCAAATCCGGCACAGTTGTGGATTATCTCAACAATCTTCAGAAGCATGTTTAAATGGCAAGGCTTGTACGGCAGCTATTGGGATGGTGGATCAAAAATCTGAAATCAATGCAACAAGCGAATTCGATTTTCTCCGGCATCACGGAAACTGATCGGCAACTAAAGATGTCATATCACATCAAAAGAGGTATAGACAGTGGGAGAAAATTATTTTATTTTTCTTTCCTTCTCTTTGTTACCAAATGACCCTAAACCAACTCCAAGAAAAATCAAGTGAATTTTGAGTTGATATTTTAGTAAATTTCAAACTCATTTGAAATAAATATCTTATTGTTACTATAATTTAAAATTTTAGTTTCAACACTAAGTTATAAGAAATAGTTGAATAAATAAAAGGAGTAAATGTGAACTATATTTTTAAAAAATGGGAAAGAGAATTTTCCAGGGGAACGATGAACCCTTTATGGAGGGAGGCAAAAAGCATTTTGTTGGGACTCGGATCTGGGCTCTAGGGGTCGAAAGGGCTGATGTGGAGAGTGATTATCTGGTGGATGGAATTTTGGTTTCTCATGTGAAGGTCATGATCGAGGAGATTAGAGGGCAGAGGAGAGTAAGGGTCCCTAACCCTGGATACTTGTACTAAATAAATAATCAGCAAAAAGGAAAGGAAAGCATTCTCCGAGGTGCATTAATCCTATTATCATAAATTCCAACACAAACAAGCCACTCGGGTTTGGGTAAACACCATTCTGATTAGAACCCCATTCTCATGTGAATCGAAAGGGATGCTATTTTTCAGCTTTTTCACACCAGTTACCGTCACACCATATGGTTGGAATTTCACGCACCCACTTGGGATAATTTACAAATGGGCTTTGGCGATTGGAACTTAGCAATGAGAAAATTCATTACACGTACCTTGTTTCCTCGACAACTTACTCGTTTGGCAAGAAGGGATAGCCAATGACAGAAAACAAAAAGGACCATTCTACGAGGCAGAACTCGATTTCATAATTCCATCCTTCATGACTACTTAAAATTTCATCACGCTTATTTATTTTATGCATTTCAAGCTAGCATCATCAGCCATATTAATATTGACTAGCAATGTTAGCCAGGTGAAAATTATCAACGCATTTCCCTGTTCACTTCTAATACAATAAAATTGGCCTTAGGCTTCTTTTGGCTGCGCCCAGGCAGCAGACCAGCACTTTCGTGGGGAAGCAGTTCCCATTCGCTTCCCCTAGTAAGCAGTTTTAAAGGCAATTTTACTTATTGGATTCCATACAACGCACTTACGAATCCAAACCGACATTTTTTAAGCACTTCTGAAAAATGCTTATAGCTCAAACCATGGGGCCGAACGAAGCCTTATAATGCGTCCAGATCATTGTTATCCGTGGGCCTATCCTAAAATTTATCAATACAGAACGGCCCATTTAGACTAGGGAACGTTTCAATTCTGCCCAGAGTCTCCCTAGCCCAGTCTTTTCACAAAGCAGAAGGCTACTTACAAACGAGTGCATGGAACAGCCTTCCCTCGAAAAAATAGCTTGTACGCACCAACCACAAATCATCAAAAATGTAAAAGCCATCCCTGTAATCTATGCACATATAAAAATACATGATGTTCCATCTGCCCCATCCCACCCCACCCTGTAGAGGCACAAAAAAAGTGAGCAGCTGCGCTACTGACCAATTTTCTTATTACCTCCAAAAGCTTCTCCCGGGTCAGAAGAACAAAACAATTTGAAGTTAGCATTTGAAAATGGTCGTTGCGGTCATAATGATCGTCTGTACTAGGATTGCACCAGGTGTGAGGTGCATCTCACCTGAAAAAAAACAAAAAATGAGTACGCAGGCAGCATTCTTCTAACCGTTTTGGGAAACCTCGTATTAATTGCAAAACATGGCAGTTCAGAAAACATGAGGGGATAGCAATTTCCGTTTTGCCTTTTGCTAGCAAATCGTGAAAAATAGCAATGTTGATTTGGTAGTGAGAACTAGCTAATTCCCAGTTTGCCAACTGAAATGTGAAAGGCTACATGCTATTCACAAATAGCACTACTCGTGCAAAAATCTACCAATGTAGGAATGATATTAAGCTGGCCTTCAGGCAGTTCAACCTATGTTCTTTGCAACACAGTTGGCTGATCTTGAAATCATGGGGATAAGCACATAAAAGGAGGATTAGAAGAAACTGGTCACTGAAACATGCAGGCTTGTGACCACACAGTTGTGAATTGAGCTAAAGAATAGCTGTTACGTATTTCTTCAAAATAACAAGGCCATCTCATATATAGCAAATAACATAGTTGAGTATCATCAAAATGGAATCTAAAACAGTCAATCAATTGCAGCTACCTGCATTGCTGGCAAGAGATGTTTGCAGATCAAGCAGAGCTTGCTCTTGTGCAACCATTCTGTCACTGCATTTGTTCCCTCCAGCTGTAAATAAAAACGTGAACTTGTTAAGTCAAAGAGAATGGAGATAAAACAGATAATTTAGGGAACTTTTTTTTTTATATATATATTTACAAAAGCTGCCTCTAAAGTGAATGCAAAGGACATTGGATGCATAATTGCAGGCGTGTTTGAGTACCAGGTTCATTCAAGCAACAAATGATAAAGATCATAGAGATCATCATCATAAGTCATTTCCCACCTACGTGGGGTCGGCATAAAGATCATAGAGATCCCTCAATGAAATTAAAAGCTGCAAATGCATGACAGCAACAGAAAACAACTTGAAACAGACTGATGCCACTGAAGAAAAAAGAAAAAAGATACATTACATGGATCAACATCCAGTTGTCTGTGAATAGCTGGGAGATTGCGAAACAGATGTGAAGCATTATTTGATCATCTTCTGTACAAATACTTTGACAAGGGGAAGTTCACACTCTTTGCAACCTATCAACCATGACAAGAAGTCAAATTCAGAGAAACAGAGAACATAAGAACACAAAAAAGTCATTTGTTCAACAACAGAAGAACACAATAAGGATGAAATAACCCACCTTTAAAGCCATTTCTTCATCGACAGTAGATCGATAGCGAGAAGACCCCTCCAAGGGACAGCTTCCTCCTTTGCTAATAAAGTTCGCATTACAAAGAGTAGACAATTGTAACAAAATGTCTGACATAAGTCCAGCTCCTCCACCATCCATCCCATGTTCGTGCTCTTGCTGCTCATCCATCGGGGAAACATCTGCCACAGATGTGATACACTGAAAAATGGCTAACAACCTCTCCAATGGAAAAGTTCCAGGTCCTTTCATAAGTGTTTCTTGAGCAACATTATCTGCCTTCTCCATGGATGTTACAGAGCTCCTGCATACAAGAAACTGGGTTCAGCAAATAACATTTTACTGCAAAATTGTGGAATACTAAGTAACATGTCCTTATATTAGGTCTATGGTCTGCGATTAAGATTTTTAATCAGTTGAAAAAATTTTGAATGACCAAGATACTAAAAATCTCCTTGCTTTGCGGATTGATTGAAACAGCTCTATAACAGCAAAGCAGGGATGATTCAGAAATAAATCCAAAGAATGCAAGGTTAGGATGGACTGTTTTACATGTTTTCAGCATTGTTTATCCTAGATGATCAATCACATCAACCTGAATCACTGGGTCATAGACCCATTCTCCAAGAAAACAAAATATGAAATATTTAATTATAAGAGCAATAGAGAATGCTCAAGAGCAGCAGTAGAGCAGAGATTCCACAGATAGTATCAAAGAAGTTACTTCCTCTTGCGCTTTCGGTTATCACTCCCTCCAGTTGAGTCAAATAGAGCAGCATCAAGGGTGGCAGGGTTTCTTGAAGCAAGAAATGCGGAAATGAGAAGATACTTAGCAGAGATAGACATATGAAAATCAAGCTCATCACAAACTTCACCACCACCCTTAATCACATTGCCTTTTCTCTTGACTTTCCCCTTGCTAGCTTCATAAGATGGTCCAGAAGGAAAATTGAATGTCTGATTCAAAGCAGAGGTTATGTGTGGCTGAAGGTAGCTGAACAGCCTTCTCTTTGTGCTTTCATCAGGGACCAGTCCCAAGTCACTCAATGGCTCACAGTATTTCTCAAACAAAGGTGACAAAGCAGTCGATAATTCATTAAGCCTTCTGGTAATCCTACAGAAAGGCTTCAGGACAGCACTGTTTGACAACAAAAATGAATAAATATTAGTCAAACCAGATGAATCAACCAAATTGCCTATTTCAAGTCTGTGCATGCTTTCTTAAAGCAGCATATGCTCCGACTATATTTAATTATCAGAGCTCATTACTGCCAATTTGGCGTACAGAAGATGAGGCCTGTTTCTCAAGGAAATCTAATCACAGGTATAGTAGTCATATATACAAGCCAAACATTACCACAAACATTAAAAGAAACTGACATCAGAAATGATTAACAAGTAGATTTGAGTGTGACGAGTGCTCAAGTGGTGAGCATTTGGCATGTATCCAATCCCAGTTAGGGAATACCAGATCCACGGCCACAACCAAACATCATATATAAATGATTCGCATGTATGGCAAAAAGAAACTTACAGTTTTCTCAAGCATGCATCATATTATCATATGTCAAAGTATTCACAACAACAGTGCAGTTTATATTGTGAAAGTACATGTGTTGCTTTTACTTACTCCAGAAAAGAGGAATACAGCTTTGGATTTGGTTGGTTCCTCATAAATATCTGATAAAGATCATCTTCAGTATAGTCAGGGAAGAAAACAGGAAGAGGCTCTGGAAAGCCAGTATTTGAATAATACGAATCAATTGAGGTGTGACTAATGAAGATCAAACCCAATTCTGGCATTCTCAGGATATTGAGTAAACTGAACAATGTAGAAACTACATTTGAATTGTTGTCCCAAGCTCGAATAAGCTCAATGTTATCAAATATCAAATAAATCACCCTTCCATCTCCTTGCTTCATTCGCTCCTTTAAACCAGATTTCTTTGGACACCCATCACTGTCATCCACTACTTCGCTCAATGCTTCTTTCAGAAAATTGACAAAATCAGCAATTCTTTCACAGCGCTTGGTACTGGAATAACCATTGGTTTTGCTCTTCTTATGACCCAACAGCTGATTCAAAACAGATTCAAACAATAGTCGATGATTGTAACAAGATCGACAGCTTGAATAGACAAACGGGCGATTTAAATGCTTAAAAATTTGAAGTATAACACTTGTCTTGCCAGTAGAAATACCACCATATATGAAGAGAGGGATCAGGGGAGAATTTACAGGACCCAGCAAGTGAAGTAACTCCAGGATCTGGAGTCTTCTACCAGGAAAGCTGGACAGAAGATAGTCCCCACTGATGGATTCTTCTACAAGGTAGCTATCATTTGAAGTTGGAGGGACAGGTTCACTTATCTTCAGACTCTTGACAGCAGTTTTCAAAGGAGTCGTGGAGGAGGATCTGGTTATTCTTCTGGGGGTCTGTGGGGTAGCTGTGGTTTCCTTATCTTTGCTCATATTTTTAGTCAAAGCTTGGCTTCACCAAATGTTAACTAGTCCACCTCTTCCGACAGGGAAAAAGCCAGTTATATCTTGCCAACATTCACATTACAAACAGACAGCAAGGCAAAACGTCTGCTGTGGAGAGATACTTGGGCAAACCAAAGTATAGATGTCAGGACTCCACACCATTAGAAGCAAACACAGCCATGAATCCAATTAGCATTTTCCTACTCTTTGATCAATATAATGATGAACGTTAATCTAACTTGGTACTGCAATTTCAAGAATCCTGCATCCATCAATACCTATAAATAGATATAGACATTGTGTGTATTTGTTAATCAAAAATTCCAGAAAAAGATGCATATATGGAAAATATATAAGAATTTAAAAACTGAGACAACAAGAAAAACTATTGACAAATTAAAGCAAAAAATTACATGAGCAAACATAAAAAGCATTGGGCCAAACCTATTTAAAATTTTCCAACCCACGATATATATAAGTCGAGTTGAAGTGAACTCAACCATAATCCGACCTTGGTTGAATTCAAGTTACATTCAAATGTAACCTATAAATCTAAACCAAACAGCTTAGGGTGCGTTTGGTTGGAGGTAAAACTTTTTTATGAAAATTTTTCAGAGTAGAAGTGGTCAAGTTGATAGAAAATGATGTGATATGATAGGAGTAATAATGAGGTGTAAAGAGAATAAAGTTAAAATAGATAGGGTAGTTGTATGGGTATTTGTGTGGAAATGATTGAAAAGTAGGATTGTTTATACAGGAAAATGTGAAAAAATAATTAAAAAATAAAGTAGTTATGGGGAGTGAAAAGTTTTTGATTGAAAAGTTTTCATTGAGATGTTTTGTGTGTAACCAAACAAACCCTTAATAACCATGTTCATAACTTTCTAACATTATTACACAGAAAAGATAGATAAAATTCACACAAAACAGGCTAGATTTAGGTCTCAAAACTGATCTCCTGATGCTTTCACGAATTACATTGGATTAGATTTCATGAAAATCCAGAACTTAACGGCAACAGGTTAAACCCATATTAAATATGCATACACAACAGATATTGGGACTTATGAATGCACCTGGTAGACAACACTGAACCCACTAACGTGGAAAAATTTTTAAAAATATAATTCTGACAAACGTCTGAACTCTTCGATTCAGCCAAAGCTTGAATTTTACACTCATAGCTGCGTTTGTGAGTTCATGTGTTTAACACTTCTGTTTGACAGAAGCCACTGCTCAAAGAGGAAGCATATTTAAAAAATGATAATACTGCCTCTAAAATCTTCGGACGATTAAAAATTAAAATAGAAATTTAAGTACCGGCAATAATTTTGTGGAAATACCTTATCAAGAGAAACAGAAGACTTTCATCGGATGATTTGCCAGAAATTAGTTGTCAGAGAGGGCAGGAAGGCAACTGGTGCGAGAACAACTCGAAAATCAGAGAAGAAGAGTTTTCTAGGTTCAGCAGCAGAGAAGAAAGTGGAGGCTGTGGGTCTACTCGCTCCGATCTGATAGGCATTAAGGAGAATTGGTTTGGTCATGCCCCATCTTTTGTCGTGAGGAAAAGCAGTCACTTCTTGTGGACCTTGTAGAGGGTGGTTTTTGTCAATCGGCTTCCCTAGGACAACGTTATTAAAACCGAATGAAAGAACTGGTCTAGTTCAAACCGCTTAACCAGTTTGAATCAATGATGTTAGCGTGACATATTTATGATGTCATAAAGGTTTAATTATTTTTAATTAATTATAATTGGTAAATTATGTATTTATAAATCATAATCTATATGTTAGATTTTAATCAACAAAACAAAACACGCAGGAATAAATTAATAGAAATTTTAAAAAAATGTTTAAGCATGAATATCTTAAAAAATTAACTACATTAATTGACCTGAAATATGTAATAAGCCTTGAATGTTGATGCTTGACTCTTGAATGCTCCCTATTTATCACGATGTATTTATAGATTGTACTTATGTAAACATATCCAACATAATAAGAAATAAAATAAATCAATAATTGTTGAAGGATTGAACAAGTAAATAATTCATAATTATATAAGAATTAAGAAAAGTTCATGTGCTCAACAAGAATGAAAAAAGTCTACAAACACATCATTCTCATCAAACATGAAATTTTAAATGTTTACAAACACATCATTCTGTTCAAACATAAAATTTTAGAAGTCTACAAACACATCTTTCCCATCAAACATCTAGATTATTATTTTTTATTTGCAATTTTTTGACATTTTATTTGCTGGCCTATAGAGATAATTTATAGTCTATGAATTACATCAAAAGAATGAATCACATAAAAATATATATATTTTTTAAATATGGAATCCTACTGTCTAAACTAATAATTCATCCAAGCATTCAATCATGTACAATACATCAAACCGACAATTATTCGATTCAGGTTACAGATTGAGAATGAAAAAAAAAATTGCAAATTTACAATACACCCATATGTTGCTACTTGTTATTAACGCGAAGCATAAGCCATAATGCCGGCTATTGGACGTGAAAATATTTGTAACAGAGCAATTTTTTGAGTATCATACTGTTCTGAAAGAAAAAAGGAGATAGCAAATGAAAATCCAATGAAGGAAAATTGAAATGAAAGTTTACTTGTCGCAGAAACTCAAAAAGTGCTCTTTCAGTCCATCCTTCTTAAACCAACTAAAAAAAATTGCCAATCTCAACTATTTTTCAACTTTGGAAATAGCGATTATCCAAGAGAAACAGAGGAAATTTCACAGCCAAAATCTATCGCAAAGATGCTCAGAAAGCAGCCATTTACGTGGATTTCCTCTTGCCTCTAGACACCTTTTTAGCACACGGCCATCTCCAACTTCAACCGCATGTGAGGGGCCGTCACCGAAGCAGGAAGGACGCCGAACACTGTTGCCTGCTGAGCTGCTGGATACGCCTGGATACGCCAGGATTCCAGGACTGAAGCTCGCCGAGGATGGTGATCCGTGAGCGTTCGAGCGGAAGGCGAGAGCAACTTGCGTTGTCAGTCGAGCTCGGCCTCGGACGTTGCCAGGGATGGTGAAGAAGTGGGGCAGTGAGAGCTAGGGCACTCTTCTTCTGGCGGGAATCGGGTTGGGAAGTGGGAAGCTGATTTTTTGTTTTTGCTGCGGGCAGCCGAACCGGTGAACCAGGACCGGTTCCACCTAGGGGTGGGAATCGGGGTCGGGTCGGGTCGGGACGGGTTAGGGTTTGCTCAACCCTGACCCTACTTTTTAAAAATCTTGTTTGACCCTTATTTTATACCGGATCGGGACAAGGTCGGTTTGACCCTTACTTTTTTCTACCAGGTCTAGGGACAAAATTCGGGTCGGTATCGGACCGGTTTCGGGATAGCGGGTTGGGTCAAAAATACGGATCAAATAAGATAATTTTCAAAATTTATATATCTATCAAACATAAGTATACATTTATACTAATAGTGTGTTTGGCAAGTGAAAAAAAATGTCAAGTCAATCTAAAACTTTTCACTCTCTACAACTATCATATTTTTTAATTATTTTTTCACATTTTCCTATACAACTACTCTACTTTTCAATCATTTCTACACAACTATCCATACAACTAACCTATCTATTTTAACTTTATCCTCTTTACTACTCATCATTACCCCTATCATATCACATCATTTGACAACTTTTACTCTCCAAAACTTTTCATCAAAAGTTTTATTCATTACCAAACACACCCTAAATTTAAATATTATATGTTTCAATATTTCACTAATTATTAAAAAACACATAATTAAGAAAACAAAACATTTGAAAATATAATATACATTTATTAAAATAGGTTAATATACAATTACACATAAGGGTTATATCGTACAAATTTTTTATTGATTCTTATATTGCATTTTGAATAAATTAATTCTTCTATTGTTGATAGAGTTGATTATAAAAAAGTGAGAAATTTGAAAGAAAATAATAATAATATTTCAATATAGTCTTATAATTTTTAATAAATTTATATATGCGGCGAGTCGGACTCTTCGGGTCGGGTTGGGAAGTGGGAAGCTGATTTTTTGTTTTTGCTGCGGGCAGCCGAACCGGTGAACCAGGACCGGTTCCACCTAGGGGTGGGAATCGGGGTCGGGTCGGGACGGGTTAGGGTTTGCTCAACCCTGACCCTACTTTTTAAAAATCTTGTTTGACCCTTATTTTATACCGGATCGGGACAAGGTCGGTTTGACCCTTACTTTTTTCTACCAGGTCTAGGGACAAAATTCGGGTCGGTATCGGACCGGTTTCGGGATAGCGGGTTGGGTCAAAAATACGGATCAAATAAGATAATTTTCAAAATTTATATATCTATCAAACATAAGTATACATTTATACTAATAGTGTGTTTGGCAAGTGAAAAAAAATGTCAAGTCAATCTAAAACTTTTCACTCTCTACAACTATCATATTTTTTAATTATTTTTTCACATTTTCCTATACAACTACTCTACTTTTCAATCATTTCTACACAACTATCCATACAACTAACCTATCTATTTTAACTTTATCCTCTTTACTACTCATCATTACCCCTATCATATCACATCATTTGACAACTTTTACTCTCCAAAACTTTTCATCAAAAGTTTTATTCATTACCAAACACACCCTAAATTTAAATATTATATGTTTCAATATTTCACTAATTATTAAAAAACACATAATTAAGAAAACAAAACATTTGAAAATATAATATACATTTATTAAAATAGGTTAATATACAATTACACATAAGGGTTATATCGTACAAATTTTTTATTGATTCTTATATTGCATTTTGAATAAATTAATTCTTCTATTGTTGATAGAGTTGATTATAAAAAAGTGAGAAATTTGAAAGAAAATAATAATAATATTTCAATATAGTCTTATAATTTTTAATAAATTTATATATGCGGCGAGTCGGACTCTTCGGGTCGGGTTGGGAAGTGGGAAGCTGATTTTTTGTTTTTGCTGCGGGCAGCCGAACCGGTGAACCAGGACCGGTTCCACCTAGGGGTGGGAATCGGGGTCGGGTCGGGACGGGTTAGGGTTTGCTCAACCCTGACCCTACTTTTTAAAAATCTTGTTTGACCCTTATTTTATACCGGATCGGGACAAGGTCGGTTTGACCCTTACTTTTTTCTACCAGGTCTAGGGACAAAATTCGGGTCGGTATCGGACCGGTTTCGGGATAGCGGGTTGGGTCAAAAATACGGATCAAATAAGATAATTTTCAAAATTTATATATCTATCAAACATAAGTATACATTTATACTAATAGTGTGTTTGGCAAGTGAAAAAAAATGTCAAGTCAATCTAAAACTTTTCACTCTCTACAACTATCATATTTTTTAATTATTTTTTCACATTTTCCTATACAACTACTCTACTTTTCAATCATTTCTACACAACTATCCATACAACTAACCTATCTATTTTAACTTTATCCTCTTTACTACTCATCATTACCCCTATCATATCACATCATTTGACAACTTTTACTCTCCAAAACTTTTCATCAAAAGTTTTATTCATTACCAAACACACCCTAAATTTAAATATTATATGTTTCAATATTTCACTAATTATTAAAAAACACATAATTAAGAAAACAAAACATTTGAAAATATAATATACATTTATTAAAATAGGTTAATATACAATTACACATAAGGGTTATATCGTACAAATTTTTTATTGATTCTTATATTGCATTTTGAATAAATTAATTCTTCTATTGTTGATAGAGTTGATTATAAAAAAGTGAGAAATTTGAAAGAAAATAATAATAATATTTCAATATAGTCTTATAATTTTTAATAAATTTATATATGCGGCGAGTCGGACTCTTCGGGTCGGGTTGGGAAGTGGGAAGCTGATTTTTTGTTTTTGCTGCGGGCAGCCGAACCGGTGAACCAGGACCGGTTCCACCTAGGGGTGGGAATCGGGGTCGGGTCGGGACGGGTTAGGGTTTGCTCAACCCTGACCCTACTTTTTAAAAATCTTGTTTGACCCTTATTTTATACCGGATCGGGACAAGGTCGGTTTGACCCTTACTTTTTTCTACCAGGTCTAGGGACAAAATTCGGGTCGGTATCGGACCGGTTTCGGGATAGCGGGTTGGGTCAAAAATACGGATCAAATAAGATAATTTTCAAAATTTATATATCTATCAAACATAAGTATACATTTATACTAATAGTGTGTTTGGCAAGTGAAAAAAAATGTCAAGTCAATCTAAAACTTTTCACTCTCTACAACTATCATATTTTTTAATTATTTTTTCACATTTTCCTATACAACTACTCTACTTTTCAATCATTTCTACACAACTATCCATACAACTAACCTATCTATTTTAACTTTATCCTCTTTACTACTCATCATTACCCCTATCATATCACATCATTTGACAACTTTTACTCTCCAAAACTTTTCATCAAAAGTTTTATTCATTACCAAACACACCCTAAATTTAAATATTATATGTTTCAATATTTCACTAATTATTAAAAAACACATAATTAAGAAAACAAAACATTTGAAAATATAATATACATTTATTAAAATAGGTTAATATACAATTACACATAAGGGTTATATCGTACAAATTTTTTATTGATTCTTATATTGCATTTTGAATAAATTAATTCTTCTATTGTTGATAGAGTTGATTATAAAAAAGTGAGAAATTTGAAAGAAAATAATAATAATATTTCAATATAGTCTTATAATTTTTAATAAATTTATATATGCGGCGAGTCGGACTCTTCGGGTCGGGTTGGGAAGTGGGAAGCTGATTTTTTGTTTTTGCTGCGGGCAGCCGAACCGGTGAACCAGGACCGGTTCCACCTAGGGGTGGGAATCGGGGTCGGGTCGGGACGGGTTAGGGTTTGCTCAACCCTGACCCTACTTTTTAAAAATCTTGTTTGACCCTTATTTTATACCGGATCGGGACAAGGTCGGTTTGACCCTTACTTTTTTCTACCAGGTCTAGGGACAAAATTCGGGTCGGTATCGGACCGGTTTCGGGATAGCGGGTTGGGTCAAAAATACGGATCAAATAAGATAATTTTCAAAATTTATATATCTATCAAACATAAGTATACATTTATACTAATAGTGTGTTTGGCAAGTGAAAAAAAATGTCAAGTCAATCTAAAACTTTTCACTCTCTACAACTATCATATTTTTTAATTATTTTTTCACATTTTCCTATACAACTACTCTACTTTTCAATCATTTCTACACAACTATCCATACAACTAACCTATCTATTTTAACTTTATCCTCTTTACTACTCATCATTACCCCTATCATATCACATCATTTGACAACTTTTACTCTCCAAAACTTTTCATCAAAAGTTTTATTCATTACCAAACACACCCTAAATTTAAATATTATATGTTTCAATATTTCACTAATTATTAAAAAACACATAATTAAGAAAACAAAACATTTGAAAATATAATATACATTTATTAAAATAGGTTAATATACAATTACACATAAGGGTTATATCGTACAAATTTTTTATTGATTCTTATATTGCATTTTGAATAAATTAATTCTTCTATTGTTGATAGAGTTGATTATAAAAAAGTGAGAAATTTGAAAGAAAATAATAATAATATTTCAATATAGTCTTATAATTTTTAATAAATTTATATATGCGGCGAGTCGGACTCTTCGGGTCGGGACATGGTTGACCCACCCCAACCCTATTTTTGAATTCGGGTCAAAATTTCTGACCCATCCCTATACCGGTCAAAAATATATTAGTTTTACCCGGCCAAAAACGGGTCGGGTCAATACCGGGTCACGGGTCGACCCGCCCCAATCCCCACCCCTAGGTCCACCTAGGGTGGAACTCGGGTATGGGTGGGAATCGGGGGTCGACCCGTGACCCGGTATTGACCCGACCCTATTTTATACCAGGGCGGGTCGGGGTTATGTACCCGGGCGAGCGGGCCAAGGGTTTAAAAATTTGTACAAAGTGCGGGTCGGGGCGGACCTGCTGGATGCCGACCCGCTTATATGAAGCAACTGCATAAATATTAAATAAGTCATCCCATAACAAACAAATGGAACTTAGCTCAGTTGGTTGAGCGGACTGCACATGAGTTTTATGTCGCTGAAGTCGCTGGTTCGAATATGATGGCTCGAATTTTTGGCCTTTTCTAAAATAATGTTTTTCAATACCACTTCCACCACCACCAATACAGAACTGCTATGAATATGTTTATTTTATTTTTCTTGCAAAGGAAAATTAGGATCAAGCCATCCAAAACATACTGTTTTAAACATTATTCATACATATTTTCATCTCTCCGCCAAACTTTTGCTTTTCATTGATGACATTTATAATTATAATATTTCCTATTTCTAAACAATGAAACAAAGATAACGAGATATTAAATTGTATTATTAGTAGATGGTTGTCTGAAATTACATCAAAGCTACATAAATCTTTTGCATTTATATTTCACATTTTAAAAAAAGTTCTTTTTTTTATTGGTATTATACGACATGAAAATTTCTTTATATTGGCAATTTTTTTCACGATGTCGCTCCTCCACTATGCAGCTTATGAGACTAACTTTGGATAAATAATTAAATATTTGTCCAACCACTTGGACCACTTTTCACGGCGTCGCTCCTCCTCTACGCAACTGATGAGACTAACTTTGGATAAATAATTAAATATTCTTCCAACCACTTTGACCACTCTCATGACAACAAGACACACTACAACCCACAACTTTTACCCCACTCGTATAAATCCATCCCGTTCAAGTTCATTATATAATATATTTTCTAAACTTACCCCGAAGGTATGTTTTATTAACTTATTCTTATATAGGTGAATAAATATTCATGTTTTATTTAAGGATTTATGTTTTACTTTGACTGATTAATAATAGATTGAAGCATATAGTAATTAAATTTAATATAGATTTGTTTTTATACTTGATAGGTTCATAAATTCTTAAAAATTTCTTACATGACCCGTAGTTTTTACCCGACCCGTTCTCGACCCGAATTTTGTCCCGAGACCTAGTAAAAAAAAGTAAGGGTCAAACCGATCTTGTCCCGACCCAGAAAAAAATAAAGGTCAAACTAGATTTTTGAAAGTTAGGGTCCGGGTTAGGCACACCCTGACCCGTCCCGACCCGCCCCGATTCCCACCCCTAAACTCGGGTTCATCTCGACCCTAATCCTAACTGTGTTTATAAAACATCAACCTTAACTCTAATCCTAACTTTATTTGTAAAACCTAGACACTAACCTTATTTTTGAAAATCGGATTCGGGTTGAGTTTCGGTTGAAATTTGTGTTAATAAATTTACATTTTATTTAAAAGTAATAAGTTTAGAATTTCATATGAATAAATAATAATAACAAATCATGTAAGTAAACATAATAATATATAATCAAACTATATATTTTTTAAAAAATAGTAATATAAAAAATATTTCTAGAAAAAATTTAACATCAAAACTAAGATAAAAGAAAAAAATTAATAAGTGTAAAAGTAAATGATAGAAATAAAAGATAAACATAAATGAAATAATATACTTTATTTACAATAAAATTACGATATGCTAAATATGTATTCAAATATAAATATAATAACATAAAAAATGTAGAATATAAAGAAATGTTGTTTAAATAGTATGTATATAATATATTTTATAATAAATATAAAATGGGAAATTGGGCTCGGGTTCTTCGGGTTCGGGTTCACTTCAACCCTAACACTATCATATTTTACAAATCGGGTTCCTTGGATTTTTCGAGCTCGGGTTATGAAAAATCGAGTTTCAACATTGTTAAAAATCGAGTTCAGCAGGCTGGGTTTGGGCTCAACCCGGCCCAAGTTGCACCCCTAGTTCTACCGGCCGATTGAAACATTACTCTTTTGCTAGGCACTAATCAATTCAACCCGGTCTATTTTAATATAACTTTTTTCATTTCTAACATATATCATTACATTCTTATCTTAGACACTAATCAATTCAAGAATTCTATATCATTTGAAATAGACCCTCAAATTTTTTTTTTTACTTTTAAAATAAGTGTATTTGGAAATAATAAAATTTTTCTAAATAATTTTTTAAAATGAAAGAAAATAATGTAATATAATAGAAGTAACGATAAGAAGTAAATATAATAAAGTTAAAATAGATTGATTAATTGTATTAGTAGTTGTGTAAAAATGATTGAAAAGTAAGAAAATTATATAAGAATATGTAAAATATATTAAAAATAAGATAATTGTGAAAAATAAAAGAATTTTAGATTTAAAAGCTTGGGCATAAAAAGTTTTTTTTGCCAATCATGCCCCAGATATCCCAACCTCGCTTTGATTTTTACCCCATGGAAATTTAAATTTTTAAAAATTTGTTTAGTTTTTGTTTTAAATTTTAAAAATAAAAATAGCATTGATATATGGGCGGGCCCATTTTGAAAAATCATCCACACTGTTTTACATTATTAGCGTTGTCAGAAATAAAAAATATCTTGATGTGAGGTATGGGTGGGTTGCATTTGGACCGCATTTGTTTTAAAATACGGACTCATTTGTAAATGATTAAAAATACTTAGATTCATTAATATATTTTACAATATATTCATATTTTACAGAAACATTTATATCAAAGAATTGATATCTTAGATGTTAAAAATACACATTTGAAATTAATATATAAATTAAATAATTTCATTTTTGAGGCCTGATGGACCCCTCATGCATCCGGCTGTGGGACCTCTTTTTTTTAATTTTTTTTATAAACATGTAGAGTCAGGAGTATTTAACCTACAAATCAAGTTTTACTATTTTTGGATGTTTTTAAGTATTTTTATTTTTAAATATAGTAGCATTTTTCGTAATTTATAAGTCAAAAAATTACGAAAATGCCATTATATTTAAAAATAAAAAATAATTAAAAGCATAAAAAATGACAAAACTTGGTTTATAAATTAAATACATATAACTCTATATGTTTATAAAAAAATCAAAAAATATATATTTGGGAGGGTCCCTTGGCCGAACGCATGGGATCCTACCGCTTTATTTTTTGTCCCACGAAGGTCATGCACATTGTCAATTTGGTTGAAATTTATTATAAGATAACAAGATTTTAAATGCAATAAGTTAAGTTGATCTAACATTATATCAAGGTGGGGTGGGCCAAAATATTCGAAGTTTACAGAAAAAACTTCAACGTGTAATGGGCGTGTTTGTTTACAGCAAAATTTTCTAAGTATAATTTGCTTTCCTTATAACTACTATATTTCTCAATCATTTTTACGTAACTATTCATATGACTAATATATCTATTTAATTTATTTTTTTTTACTCATTGTCGTTATTCTTGTCATATTATATCATTTTTTCTATTTAAAAAACTTTTATATATAAATTTTTTCATTTGAAAATTGTCCCTTCCTAAATATACCCTACGTAAAATATCAAATTTGTAGGGTAATCCCTTAAAATCATCGTGAAAGAGGGTGAAGCATGAAGTAAATGAAGATGACAATTTAGCAGAAAGCGTGGGGCTCATTTGCTAAATTTTCAAGGCTTGTTTGGCCCGACAGTCATTTCACTGTATTACACACGTTAAGTAAAAAAAGGCTTGGGTTAAAGTAGGGGTGGGAATTGGGGCAGGGTCAACCTGTGACCCGGCCTTAACCCGACCTATTTTTGGCCGAATAAAATCAATATATTTTTGACCCGGTATAAAAATGGGTTAGAAATTTTGACTCAAATTCAAAAATATGATCGGGTTAGGTCGACCATGTCCCAACCCAAAGAGTCCGACCCGACCCGCATATATTAATTTATTAAAAAATACAAACTTATGTTTAAATATTATTATTATTTTCTTTTAAAATTTTCACTTTTTTATATTCAACTCTATCAACAATAGAAGAATCAATTTATTTAAAACTGCAATATAAGAATCAATAAAAAGAATTTGTACATATATAACCCTTATTGGTAATTGTATATTAATCTATTTTAATAAATTTATATTATATTTTCAAATGTTTTATTTCTTAATTATGTATTTTTAATAATTAGTGAAATATTGAAGCATATAATATTTAAAAATAGTATAGACGTATATTTATGTTTGATAGGTATATAAATTCTTAAAATTATCTTATTTAACCTGCAATTTTGACCCGACCAGCTATCCCGAAACCGGTTCGATACCAACCCGAGGTTTGTCTCGAAACCTATTTAAAAGAAGTTTGAGTCAAACCGACCTTATCCCGACCAGTATAAAAAGATGGTCAAACTCAATTTTTAAAAAGTAAGATAAGTATTGGGCAAACCTTGACCCGGTATGGCCCGCCATGATTCTCACCCCTAGGTTAAAGCAAAAAATCGAAGCAAAATAAGAATTTGAAGCTTTTAATAAATAAGCTCCGCCCCAACGACGGTAAAAAGCACAATTCAGCGATTTCTACGCACATTAATCGCAGCCAAAGAGGACATAGGCATGGATGGACGGAAAACATTGACTATAAAAAATTGAATTTGGAACTTTTTGAAAAACGCAAACACGCCCTTAATATGTTTGTTTTTATGAACTTTAACTCAACCCCAATGCAATCATAATAAAGTCAAGTGAAAATTAAAGGGCACTTTTCCTATGAAACCAAGTGCAAATTGCACTCTCCGGCTTTCCATTCGTCAATATAGTTTTAAGATTCAAGCCATACATCATATTATTTTCCATGAATATTCGTATCATATGAAATATCATTTTAATTAGGTAATATATAATCCACAACGAGTGTATATCACATGAAAAATCATTTTAGTTGGATAACATACAATCCACAACAAGTGCGTACCATATGAAAAGTCGTTTTAATTAGATAAGATATAATCCACAATAAGATCATATTTTTCAATATCATAGATCATAAAAACCCCCATGAAGTTGATTTTTAATATATAGGCTATATAAATAGTTTAAATACAATGAAAACCTTGAATCTAAAATAATATATACAAGGAAAACCGAACGGCAACTGGTATCCGGTTACGTAGGAGAAAAGTCCAAAATTAAATTCAGATGGAAAAATGGAGCTGCAAGTTCTGATTCCAATAACTTTGTATTTAAATAAGTATTTTACGTTAACTAGAACATAATAATAAAATTTTATTTTAAATACTGAGATAAAATGAGGAATGGGTGGGCATATTTACGGATGGGATCGGGCAAAACCTAACCCAAACATCGATTTTCCAGCAGAGGAATGATTTTACCAACAACAGAGAGCCACCAGGAATGAGAGCATGAAAATGTCTCATTTATATACACCAGCTTTCCTTCACAAAAATAGCTTGTATATACCCAATACAAATCATCAGAAGTACAAGCCCATCCCTGTAATCTATGCATACAAAAAATACATGATGCGGTTGCCGCCACCCCCGCCCCCACCACCCAAGCACAGCCACAGGGACAGAAATAATGAGCAGCTTCGCATTGCACAGCCGATCAATTTTCCTTATTACCTCCAAAAGGCCCTCTCGGGTTAGAAGAACAAAACAACGTGAAGTTAGCATTTAGAAATGGTTGTCGTTGTTGTCATGGTAGTCACAAAGATCATCTGTCCTAAGGTTGAATCAGGTGTGGTGTGCGTTTCAGCTGAAGGAGATGTGTTCGCAGGCTGCATTCTTCTACCTGCTTTTAGCAACGTTGTTAATAGCAAACAAGGAAATTTAAAGAGTAGCAGGGGATGGGATAGCAGGGAGCCTTTTGCCTTTTTTTTTTTTTTTTTTTTCAAGCAAATAATCAAAACTAACAGCCGAGATTCGGGCATGAAAACTAGATACATCACAGCTTGTAAACAGGAATGTGAATGGTCATGGTATAGTACGTTAGTACTTTCCATATTACTCCTGCAAAAATCTGCCAACGTAGTAGTGGCCTAGGCTGCTGCCGCAAAAGACCCAGCTGCCTTGTGACCCCTTGTTGTCATTGACACGTGTACAAAGAGAGTTAGCTGAAAGATGTTGTTAGGAACTTAGCCCAGCTACCCTACTTTGGGCCTTCTACAAGAGGTCGGCTCCTTCGAAGCCATGTCCAAGTATGGGGGGGCCTCATAACCTGTAAAGGTATTCTTTCAAGGTCTAGCCCAAGGCCAAGCCATTTCTCTCTCCACTGTAGTGGCATCCCTTGAACTCCAGACCTTTGCTTTTGTTGGTCTTTAAGACCATGCCCCTGAACTTGGACTTCACTTGGAAGAGGCTGACCTACCTTTAGTAGAAGGCCTAGAATAGGGCACTAGAGTGGGGAAGCTGGGCCGGGTCTTAACAAATGTTCCTTGAAAGATGCAGGCTTGTGACCGCACAATAAACCAGCTAGGTGCTGTCAAGCCATGATGCATATAATAGTGCTAATCTGAATAACAGCTCCCATGTACATTGCATAAATGACACCATATACCCAAATGCACATGCGAGCATACACAGCAAATAATATGGTGATGTAGATGTTATCAAAACGGAATTTAAAACAGGTGATCAATTGCTATTACCTGCATTGCTGACACTGTTGACAACAGATTTTTGCATTGATCCAGTAAAGCTCGCTCTTGTGCAGCCACACTGGCTAGTTCTGCCACCAAGGAGTTCATCCCCTCAAACTGCAAATAAAATATGATCTTTCAAGTCAAGCAAGGGATGCTGATTGAATGGATGACTTTCACGCACACACACACACACAAAACTACTCCATTGATCATTCAATACACGGATGGTAAAGAAACAGATGACTTTCACACACACACACACACACACACAAAACTACTCCATTGATCATTCAATACAAGGATGGTAAAGATCGCAGAGATGCCTCAACAAAATTAACAGGCAAATGGGCGATGCCAGCAGAAAACAATGTCAGACTGATTGAATACCACCGACGACATACAACAATCTATATTGCACCATTTTCTCCGAAATTATAAAATAGCGTTCTCAATCAGCCTCCACTTCACCAGTTGAAGTTGGGAACTCTTGCAGGGTCATTCCTCCGTGGTTTAACCAATTTTGGCCCAGAAAACTGGTCTGGCTGGCTACGTCTCATACCATCAAACATATGTAAAGTTCAGTTTATTTAATATATAAAACAAGTTTTACCATTCTATCCAAAAAAAAAAAAACAAGTTGCACCATGTTTGGATATGTTTATATATATTTTTATTTTTAAATACAGGGGCATTGTTGTAAACTTGGTTTATTGATTAAAAATACATATAACTTTACATTTTACAAAAAAACCAAAAATGGGGGTTAAATGACCGGCCTAGGTAGGCCCCCCACTTAGGTCTGCCTAAGAGGATCATTCCTCTTGTATTCAAGCAAAAACAAATACATTTTCTTTCAAAACAAAAAAGCCCAACATACTAGCTGACAATTTAGAATGCCTTTAACCTATTAAATTAAATATAGATCGGCATATATAGAGTTGTTTGCACTCGTACATCCACCTTTTCACTATAATTGTATTAGCACCAGCAACTTCAAGATATTTACGAATACACCAATTAATTAAAAAATTGCACATACACTAAAACTATCACTCTCTCCAAAGCATCAAGAAACAGCCATCAAAAGTTTTCCCCCAAAATAACTCCTGTTGCCCTAACTTCCCTATTCCACTCTCACCTTAACATGCAGCTACTACCTCCCACTTTGACCATCACAGAATCCTCCCAAAGCTTCCCCAGCCTCAAAGAGGCCACTACTACGAAGCCCCTAAAGAAGGCGATGATGCAAGCAAATTCACCAGAAGCAGCTACATCCGCTAAAACAAATTTTAATTTTGGCAACAAATATGTTGCCAACATCATTGCCGATAGGCTATCTGCCCACCAGGAATGGAATTACTAGAAAATTCAGCAATTCCATTGTTGATGGGCAACAACCTATTAACAATGATACTGACAACAAATTCATTGCCAAAAACAGAATTTGTTGCAGCGATCTGCCCCAGTAGCAGAAAGATAGACCATTCAGAGTAAAGGGATTGATATTGAAAGAAATGCTTCAACTGGCAATGACGCCCAAGAAGTATATTCTGGAGGAGCAGTAGAGGGGTTCTACTCGTCTCGCCCTGCACCAGTCAACCACATGAAACAGAATCAGAAGATGACACAGGACGGGCAGCTTTGGAGCATGGCAGGAGCCTGCTGTCAAGAGCTTCAGAATTTGACCAGCCTTCTTGCATTGACGAGGATAATTAGGCACAAAGGAAGAGATCTTTCATTGTTCTTGATGATTCGGGGAGGATGACCTCTTAAGCATGGATTCTCATTGCTAATCATGACACAGAGACAGAGGATTAGGGCAAGATAGGAAGTGGGAGAATTTAGCAATGTTATCAAAACAGGACCAGACTGACTGGTTCGATTAGTCTGACCGCAGACCAAGTCATCTTCCAGTTGGCTGGTTCAACTGGTTGAACCAGAATAAATGGGGACTAGTCAGGCAACAGGTTTGGCCTCCAATCTGGTTTTAATCACCCTTGATTTTAGGTGATATTTTGGGTAGATATGTATATACATATTCACATCACACTCACGTTCACTCTGTTTTGGCTTTTACCTGATCAAGCTACTTGCAGATAATCCCCCAAAAAATTATTCCCACGCAAACTAGAATATGTGATGAGAAATCTAATAAATCTGCATGAATGGTAAGATGAAGCTAGTGTCCAAGGTTAGGATTTCTTCCTAGTTTTCTTTTAGTTTCTTCCTTTCTCTTCAACTTTATTTGATCTCTTCAGATTTTTGCATCAGTTGTTTGAGTTTCATATGAACCATTTATAATATGCAATTAATTGTGTTAGGAAAATATGTGCAACAACAGTATATAGTGAGAATAAGGAACTCAGCAATATCCACCTTAATAAATTTCTCTAAGTATATTTATTGGGAATAGGCATGATGTACAGCTGTGCAGGAAGATTCGATTCCCCTCAAAATTGTACGATTTTTTTTCTCCGACAAAGATGCAGTTGACCTAGAGCACAGTATTTCAGATCTGGACCTTGATCTGATCAAATCCAGCATGACTTTGAATGCCCAATTTCTCCACTTCATGAACCTGACCAGTGCCAAATCAAACTGGTTCAAGTGTAGTAGGTCTCTAGTTGGGTTTCGGACTGGTTTAAATTCACAAAACAATGGGTGAAAATAGGGGCATGACAAAGGAAAAAAAAAAAATGAAACCAACTGTATGAACCAGCCAATCCATCAGACTCACCTGGTTTAAATTGCAGTTTACAGTTGAAGTAAAACAAGTAGTGTTAAAAAAAGAAAGAAAAAAAGAACCCATAATATTTGGTCAGTAGGAAATGTTTGGATTTGCTCATGCATTTCAGATTTTCAGTGCTTCAAAGAAAATGGTCACTTTCTTCTAAAGTATTAAAGATTGCACCCATATATTTCCAATCACTGTCTCTCTCTAACAAGGCAGGGCCCCTTTTGCATTTGGTTAAATTTTTCATTGAAAAATAAGAAAATCTCACCCCTTCCTACACACCTTTTGATAGGGGGTCCATTATGTGTTGGCTACCTCTATGATAACCAGAAATTCTTGGCCAGGTTTTAGAATGGAAAAGAAGTCATGGAAGGAACCAGATTGACCATGCACAATGAATGGATGGACAAGAAAAGGATAGTCTAACTAACATCTTAACTACTTAACTATCCTATTTTTTATTACTTCATTTATATTCTAATCATTTTCTCACATTTTTTCATACAACTACCTGTCTATTTTATCCTTTTTCTCTTCACTCATAATTACGACTTCTGACACATCACATCACTCTTAACTTTTTCAAAAAAAAAATTCCTGCCTTTTATTTTTACACATTAGGAAATGCACCTGTATGGTATTTTAAAAAATTACATGGTTCAAACAGAACTACTGGACAAGCTGATTTAAGCCCCACTGCTCAATCAAGCTGTTTCATGAAAAGCATATTAAGGAATGCAGTAGTAAGTTTGACAACTCCAAATACAAAGGGACACCTGAAGTAGGCCGGTGACTATACCTTTGATGATAAAGAGCATATGGAGGAGCCCATGAACTGCATCACATCAACTGCTGAGCCAACAGCATCCTTCACTTTCTGTATATCTGCCTGTTAAATCGGAAATTCAAATTGTATCATAAACCAGATCAACATCATAACATCCTGAAAAACAGTCTACAGCAAAAAGATATATACATCACATACCCTTGCTCCGCCAGTGACTGGAAGGCGAAGGGTGCTAGCCTTTAGGGCTTCAATTGCTTCTGGCAAAGAACTGGAATGCTCTATGTCAAGATGAGACCACTCATCCAGATAGGACATCTACATTGCCCAAATGCCAAGACGTGTGAGACACATTCCATCATGACAATGGCAACTGAACTCGAGTAACATGCATCATAAATATTTGAAATGTTCCTTCATTGTAAATTAGAATGGCTGTCTGTGTTTCACATTTGCAAGCACAGTGCTTGGTAGAAACAAGAATTCAGCTCTCCCCCTGTTTATTCTTTGTTCTCTTTTCTGTCTTGATTGGAGAGGAAGACGCGTTAAGCTGACACTAATTGCAAATTCCAATTCTTCAAAAGTAGAGACGATCATTGTAAAACAAGACATAAGAGGTTGACCCTGAACAACAAACTGCCCTTCCAATTGCCATCATGAATAATTTCAAACACATTTCTTCCAAAATGAAACACTATCAGGACTCAAGCAATGGACCACTTATAATGTTCTTTACAACAAAACAATTTTAGGTGTGTTTGAGAAATAATAAAACTTTTGAATGGAAAATTTCTGGTACAAAAGTTTTTGAATTGAGAGAGAATAGTTGGATATGATAGGAGTAATGATGGAGAGTAAAGAAAATAAAGTTAAAATAGATAGAATAGTTGTATAGTTAATTATGTAGAAATGATTAAAAAGTAGGATACTTGTATAGAAATATATGAAAAAATAATTAAAAAATAAGGTAACTGTGAAGATTGAAAAGTTTTTATTTAAAAAGTTATACTCTTATCCAAACGCACCCTTAATGAGAAATTTAAGAGACTTGGAATGCAAATTGAGTTGAAAAGGACACCCTAATAGAGAACAGAGTTAAATCCGTGAGTAGAAACAATACCTTAATGATAGACAAGATCTTTAAAAAAAATCCAAAACAAGAGGTACACAACACATGTAATAATGCACAATAAAAAAAAAATGTAATAATGCAAATGGCTAAAAAAAGACTATTTCATTGTACTTGAATGAGTTATGAATTCCTGACTTGGGTATGTCATGGGAGACAGATCCTGTTGGATCCTGTGCAGATTCAGACACTAGTGTCATGTTAATGGATTGAACCACTCATTAGTTTTGAATACCACGTGTAAAGGCAATAAAAATATCTGGCAAGAAAAAAAGGAAAAAGAAAAGACAATATAAAGAAGACCTAGAATAAAAAATAAATAAACACTAAGACAAAAAAGAATCAAAGCAGCAGCAAAAAAAACAGCAGAATCTGCAGTACAAGTGCCTTGATTATTACAGATTGGCCTTTTTGAACACGTCATCAAGATAGTGCTGGCTATTGCATGTGCATCAGATTCCAATCAAACAGAAATGTTATGAGAGAGAGAGAGAGAGAGACATCAATAGATGCTCTCCCAATTCTGTCCCACGCAATGCCAAGATTTCATGATTCGTTTGCCAGCAGCTCTAGAATAAAGTCCATGGAAAGAAAAGGTCCTTCCTCTATAGCTATTTAAATTATGCATGAAAATGGTCAACGACCTCTCAGATTTCAATTTAGGAAGAATAATTGTACCCTCACTTGACAAATCCATCATTAAAAGCTTTAAGAGGGAATAATAATAATAATAATAATAATTGCAGCAATTGTGACTAGCCAATAGCCATACCCTATCTCTATCAGAAAGAAATGCCTTTTTAGAATCCCCAAGCTCAAGCGGATTGTCAGCCCATGCACACCTCGATAGGCATTCAAGGAATTCAGTCAGAGGCAAGGCAGAGGCAAGCCTGGAAATATCATATGCATTCTTAACAGATGAAAGATTGGACCTAGATCTTTAATTCTCAATTTGAAGAAAATAAACTGTTTGTCATGATGCTCTCAAGGGTTATTTTCCCTATTTGATGATAACTTCAAAATCTCCAACAACAGTGTCGGATCCAAAGTTGAATTCTCCAGTGAGTACCATGACTGGGATTTATTTACTTATTTGCTGCAGCTATACCTAGCCTTGGGATTCTGTGGGTGCATTTTGTGACTGAAATTATTAAAATATTCTGAAAAGCAGAATGGTTTCCACAAGGAAAACACAAAAACCTATCAACTGTTGCAACCCTGACCGGAATGATTCAATCTGAAAATTGTATATAAAGTATTACACAGACAAAGCAGTGTATCAAACCTGCCCCCGAAGGATGGTGTTTAGCTTCAGCTTTTGTCTCAGTAATTGTAGCTGGCCCCTTTTAATGGTCACAGAGCCACGCAGTTCTGAAGTAGTAAGCCATGCATTATACAGATTTTTCTGTGCAAACAAAAGCAATCGAATGTTATATTCTTGGAATACCCAGTGCAAAGAACTCATTGTAAGAAGACTGACAACCACAAAATGAAGTAAGAAAGATTTGAGAGATGGCCATGCCAAAGATAACAGCCACAAGCCTCCACACTGCATAAAAGAAGGTTTCCATGAAAGCTCATGTTAAATGACATGAAAGACCCACATAAACTAGGTGTCCCCAAATACCTTAAGAGGTACAAAGGCTCCAGTCATCCACAACAATAGCCCAGGTAAAGCAAGAATTGAAAAAGAGGTTGTATGATCATTCAACAGACCAGAGGCAGAGGATGCTTCATTCAATTGTTTCAGAAGTGATGAATGAATAGAACTACCCTTTCCTTTCCCGGAATCAACCAACACACCTTCAAAGTTTCAGGACATACCACAAATTCTCCAAGCCAACTTACAATGATAGAGCAGTGATCAACAACTTCATTATGGGTAAAGAGCATGATCATAATTTGGAAGACTGGCATAACCATATTTTTTGAAAGATTACTGATAGAAACTCTACCATGCCCAAGTCCACCAACAATAGCAAGATGGATTTACCCTCAATGCACCCATGAGACTGCAACCACACTGTAGGTAATGGCCCTTGGAAAGCACTACCATCTCTTTCTTGAAAGCCTTTAAATCAATTCCGGAGCTTGATTATATACATCATGATGTATTTTAGTATAATGCAACATTCATTTATTTTTACGATTAGTTATATTTTTTTTATTTTTCTTCATAAGCATGTTTACCTAAGAGTATTCAATCAATATACAAAGTTTTTCCAATTTACAATACTTTTACATAATTATTTTTTATTTTTTAAAAATCAAGTTTTTTAAGGGGCGGAAAACAACTTAAATGCCCTTGAAATTGATTATTTTTAAAAAATTAAAAATAAATATGTAAAAGTATTATAAAATGGCAAAAATTTGTATATAAATTGAATACACTTAGGAAAACATGGTTATGAAGAAAAATAAAAAAAAGATAATTAATTGTAAAAATAAATGAATATTGTATTTTAGCCTAAAATACATCATAATGTATATAACCATGCTCCATCAATTTCATAAGCCATCAGTTGATTTGCTTCCCAGTTCTGACAACTATCATTGTCTACTTGTGTGAGTGAAATACTTGCATAATTCACATCAATTGGGGGAATGGGTTGGGATCCGACAACTGCACATAAAAACACTCAATGATACAAGATTTGAACCTTAAAGAAAAAAGAAGAAGAAGAAGACGTCTCCCTTGCCTTAATTCACAAAAAGTGAAGTGGACGAGAAATTCTAAATGTCTGTATTTCTATTCTTTGTAAATAATTAGAAAGATGAAAGCTCAACTAAATTCAATTACCAAAAAGAAATTACATGGAAATGACAAGAAAGACCATAAATATGACACCAGACCTGCAACAAAGATGATGTAAATTTGGGTGGCAAATTCTTCTTTATGGAGATGGAGGTAGAAAGAGGAAATCCTCGTATTTTCCTCTTTCTTGATGAATTCAATAAAAGGATGCATTTAGCAGCATATCCAAGTGCTTTTTCAAAACAACCTAGCAAGATAACGAGTGACGTGCCAAACTGCATATTTTGAAAGAAATACTGGTATCAAACTGATGAAAAGAAATAAACATAACCCATACCTCTGCCGTCACTCTTTGCGCTGACATGGCAGCATCAGCTCTTGCATTCACGAACCGCCACTGCAAGTGCCGATTATAGAACAGCCTCAATGCATGTGCATCTTCGATCCGGTTTTCCCCCATCTTCCCTCTTCGAACATCAGCGACAAAACTGAGAATTGAGGGTGCATTTGTTGGCTGATTAATCAAGGTGCCCATTGACGAGTTTCTTGTTCGGACAGGGCTCGGCATTCCCCTTGATGGAGAGAACGCCGATGATACCATAAGCTTGCTTGGAGAAGGATGCCGAAGAGGACCCTTGAGAGGCGAAGACAATGCCCGGTTGCTTGCTACCGTCCGGGGAGACGATGAAGGGCTTTCCAACACTGCCTTCTTCACCGGAATGGTCTTTGATGGCGCCAGTGTCCGTGACCCATTACTTACCAACGGTGAACTGGGGTCCTGCAGGCGACGCAGACGACTATTTGTCTCCTGCCAAAACCTCGCTGGAACACAGATGCCACGAGGCGTGCTCCGCCCGCGAGTTGCCCCACCAAGCTCGTGCACCCCTGAATTGCTCCCGGAGGAGACGCTTTCAGTATCAGAAGTGGTAACATCACAAGCGGCATGATGAGACCCATTATCCGAATCAGCATCACGACTCAATTGAGCATTCTTCACAGACTCCACATTGCCCAGATCAGGAAAGTATCTGTGGTCGATCGAAGCCCGCCGGGGCTCATCTATCATTGACTGCTGCAAAGCCCGAACTGCTGAGCAAGACAGCCGGCCGCCCGGCATCGTCTTGTCACCCCTACAATCCAAACTCCTTGTCAGTGGATTCGACTGCCGAGCTCTCGCCGGCCAGCGCTGCTGATCGATTGGCTTCGAGTTCTCGGCCTGGTGATCCCTGCCGCCGCCACCGTCCGCCTTCGCACGGCCGGGTGCGGTCCGCCGCTCGGGAGTTTGCTTCCTGGTCAAATTGGGGGTTTGGGGCGGGGCGGCCTTGACCTTGCTGACGGGGAGGGAAAACGACTCGCCCTGGAACGACACCGACAGGCTCCGGGTGGAAGTCCAGAGCACCTTCGCGGCCGACGACATCTCCGCTCCGGCATTGCCGTGCCTCAAATCCGGCTGCGGGGTGGTGGGGCGAGGAGTGACGGGGCGGCGGCGTTCTACGGATTGGGCTCGCTTCGGGATTGATGGCTCCTGCATCGATGGACCGCGGGAGACGAGGGGAGATGGGAACCTTCTAGGAGTCGTAGTAGTAGCAGTAGCAGCAGAGTTGGCAGAGGAGGAAGAAGAAGACGACGAAGAGGACAAGAATCTGGAAGTGATTTCTCTGGCCTTGGGCTTTCTGGGAAGAGGAGCGACGCCATTGTCTTTCTCAGAAGGGAGGAGAGGGCGCCTCGAGGGGTTGTGGTGGTGGGGGTGGGTAGGCGCGGGTTTTGGGTTGTTTTGGGAAGGAGTGCCAGAGATGGCAGCCACCATGATCAGGGATCTATCATCACATTACTCTCACTCTCAGGAACTGGAGCGAAAACTGACTGCTTCCAGCACCGCACATTCTCTTCCCCTCCGCTCTACTGAGATGAGAAATTCAAACCCAAAATCCCCATGTTCTTCGTATCTCTGCTCGCATTGCTTGACCCGACCTGGGAATGATGAGGAAATAGGAAGAAAGTGAGAGAAACAGGGAGAGAGAAAGAGACGAGAGTCGGCGAAAAAGGGTTTGGAAGGACGCTCGACTGAGATGTGATTTGCTATGGCTTATTTCGTTTTTTCTGGTGTTTTGGTATAAAGCTGAAAGCTAATGCCACACGGAGAGGGGGAGGGGAGGTGGGGAACCGTGGAGTTGTCAAAGCGGTGGATGGCTTACGGCATTACGCAATACTCGAGTCTGATTTACAGTTGCACGCGTAACGCATACGCGGGTCTTTCTGTCTGTAGTGACGGGGGGCGTACTCGGGTTCTTCCCGTTAGGATGTGGGGTCCACTCTTTCAGAGTCCCACTCCCGGACCGTTTGTCCGCCGGAAAAATCGCCGAGTAACCGTTCGTCGCGGATGCCAATATCTCCGTCGTACGGCCTTGGTCTTCTTCTTTTCTGCCCGATTCTCGTGAAATCTACGATCCAGACATGGAATTGAGATTCTCGGAGTCCTCCGTGGAATCGACGGTCCTGATCATCCAAATAAGCCACGTCGCTTGCGCACTCTCAGAGCTCAGAGTGACGTGGGAGTCTACAGTTTTCAACTGCGTCCTCGACCCGAGGATCGCAAAAGGAGACTGGGTAGGATCAGCGAACTGACCTGGGCGTTTTTTTGATACTCTAGCAGCTTTTGATGCACGGTCCCCCAACACACATCACATTCCATCCCTATAAACGGAAATGAGTAAAACTTTTGATGAAGGGTGTGTTTGGTTGGAGGTAAAACTTTTGATGAAAAGTTTTAGAGGTAGAAGTTGTCAAATTGATAGAAAATGATGTGATATAATAGGGGTAATGATGAGGAGTAAAGAGAATAAAGTTAAAATAGATAGGTTAGTTGTATGGGTAGTTGTGTAGAAATGATTGAAAAGTAGGGTAGTTTGTATAGAAAAATGTGAAAAAATAATTAAAAAATAGAGTAGTTATGAAGAGTGAAAAGTTTTGGGTTGAAAAGTTTTAATTGACAAGTTTTTGCCCCAAACAAACATACCCGAAAAGTTTTGGAGAGTAAAAGTTGTCAAATGATGTGATATGATAGGGGTAATGATGAGTAGTAAAGAGGATAAAGTTAAAATAGATAGGTTAGTTGTATGGATAGTTGTGTAGAAATGATTGAAAAGTAGAGTAGTTGTATAGGAAAATGTGAAAAAATAATTAAAAAATATGATAGTTGTAGAGAGTGAAAAGTTTTAGATTGACTTGACATTTTTTTTCACTTGCCAAACACACTATAAAACGGCTCATGTGGTTACATTAGATGGCTGGGCCCATAAAGCAAAAGGCTGTCGATTCGGATCAAGTACGACTTCAGTGGCCGAGTATGGTCGCTAACACTGCCAGAGTACTTGAGGTTCTATTCCATCGGTAGTTGTCAGGAGTGAGGAGAGAAGGTTGTAGCAGTTGGCAGGCCGACGGCTTATGCACTCGTTCGGGCCTGCACAAATATAACAAGTGGATTTTGGGTGGGCTTGTGTTAGCCCATGCATGGTCATGATGTTTTTCTACACGGATGGAAAGCTGAGATGCTGCGCATGCTCCGTGCTGGCGGGGAAAGGGGGTCAATGCACTCTAGTCTGTACTAGAATGATAGAGGCCTATAGGGCAACTTAAGAGAAGGAAGGAAAATGCTTAAGAAACACGCTGATGGCCTGATCTTGTCCTAGTTGGTTGGTGCGCTTCCGCCTACGATGTTGGATCATTGGACGTGAAAAATGAGACTGCAAAAAATATCTTTATTATCGTGGTTTAAAAAAATTCAGATTCTACCTGCAGTTTTACTTGAAACTGCTCTAACCTTCCTTCCGCTAGTGTAATTCGAACTCCGAACGAGTGGATTTTTTTTATTATAAATGCGTCTGCAAATATTTTAAAAGTGCGGTAAAATTGAAAATTTAGATAAAAGGCTTAACCTGCTTTAAAAAAAAATATTTTTGTTGACCTTGTTAAGTATCAAATGATGAAGCGCTGGCATCACACGGCTATAAGAAATAACATTTTACCAAAAATTAAGGCTAGTAGCTGTTATAAATCTTCTTATATAGGGTAACAGAAATCTAAAGTTGAGAATACTGTGCAGATTTTAAAATGATATATTTTTAAAAATATTTTTAGTGTTTCCATTCATCATATAAACGAATACAACTCAAAAATACATTTAATTTAAGGACCACTCATTTTGTCAAATAGAATATAAGTAAAATTGTAAGAAAATTTGCTTATGAGCATTTTGGACCCCGAAATTTATATATTAGTATACAGGACCATACGAAATTTCAGTCTTTACATTTTAAACCCTCACCCCCAATGGCGTTTAAAAAACACCATAAACTATGTTAATGTCAAAAATGCCCTTCATTTGTACAGAAAACAAGACATCCATAGCCAAAAACTTACATTGTCTGTGTAATGGAGCTACAAGATTATGAAGACATGATGATGTTCAAGAAGATGATTTGATTTTTGGCTATAATTATCTTGTTTTCATACAAATGTAAAAGTATTTTCAACATTACACGTGGGTTTAATTGTGTTTTTTAACATCATTAAAGGTGAGAGTTTAAAATGCAAAAATCGAAACTCCACAAGTTTAATATTCTAATATACAAACTTTATGATCCAAAATATTAATACACAAAGTTAGAATAATTATGGCGGAAATTCTCCTAAAATTGGATATGTGCAGTATTTAGATTCATCGTAAAAACGAAAGATAATTCAAAATACATTTAATTTTAACGACTACTCGTATTTTCTTATTGAAACGGAAGTAATAATGTAAAATCATACAGCTGGCTACTCCTAGTTCCTCCCCAACACACAATTCATGCCTTCTTCCACCAACACCATTTTATTAGATTAAACGTACAGGTATCCTTTTTCTCGAAAACGTATTGTTTCTTCCCACACATAAACGTTATTATTTTATTATTATTAGTCCATTCTGTTTAGGCCCCACGAATTACTTTTGCCGTGGTGGCATGGTCGCGCTGGGCACATGTACGTTACCGTCGCACAGGGATGGCAAAAAGCGACCCAACGAGACAAGGCAGCCTTCGGAATCGGGTAGCAATTAGCATGCAAGTATCCATGTGAAAAAGGGCTACGTGTGAGTGAATTAATGTACCACGATTTCCAATGGGGCCCACAGCTATTTAATTGAATTGAATACCAACTAAACTGTCATGCGAAACGTCCATTTTAATTTTGGACCTTCGTTCTTGTCCATATTTGCTCAGCCATTGGCTACTTCCGCGAGAATTACCAGGAGAGATTACAATTGCTTTGGTGTAATGCTCAAAAAAAAAAAATTGTGGGAAAAAAAATCAACTATTAGGGGCCGTTTCTTAAAAGGTAAACTCTTTTAAAACTCTTCATTTCCTCTTGATATGATTTACATTTAAAGTAATAAATTTACCTACTTTTCCTATCAAATTTAGCTACTTTTCCTATTGTTGCTTATAAGTTTCAATTTTTTTTCCTTCTTCATATATAATTTTCTATTTGTTTTATTTTATTTTTATTTTCTTAATTCATAATCTTTACCTTTGTTATATACCATATAACTCATTTGTTTTTAAAAAATTTTTATTCCCAATTTCTTTTCTTTTTTTCAAACTCATTTCAGTTGGTTTTGTTAAAATATTTTAAATACAAAATTTCAAAATTGCCCTTGCACTTTAAAAAAATTTCAATTCACTAATTGGGAACATTTTAACTAATATTATGTCATCTTAAAATTTTATTAAAATAAATTATTTAGATTATTATCTTCACCGTCAATAATAAATAGTGAAAAGTTTACTAAAATAAGTGGATAAAAAAACTTCATGAAGGCATAATAAGATTTTTTCAATGTTGTGAGGATTATGTATGTATTAATTGTTATATCAATTAGCTTTGGCGTGTATACATACATGAATAAAAATATAATAATAATAGGCATGATGCATGTTTTCTCGATCTAAAGATAATTGGAAAATGCACCTTAGTGAATCTACTTATTCTGTTAATCTTAAATTTTTATTTAGATATTTGTACTCGTAAGTAAACAAATAATCCTAAAAAAAAAAAAAATCACGAGTGAGAGAGAATCATCCCATTCGCGTTGTTGTGGCGATGTACGGTCGCCGATCGGTTCTTTTAAATAGAAAATCGGGCGGTGCAGCGGGTGCGCTGTATCGGTACCCTTCTTCCTTCGCGGCTTTCCGATTTTTTGAATTCTACCGTACTGAGTCACTGAAAATCCGAAGTGAGATGTGCGAATTAAAATGTTGGGCGTGAACGTCAGCGAGGACATATCCTTCGATGCACGAACTTAGGAGCGTCTATATTGAGATTTTAGGAGCAGATGACCCGATGGGTAAAATCATAAACGGCCAGGGCACGATTGGGTTTTTACTTCTTAAAATCAACCTATCTGCACAATAATTTAATTATGATTTACTTGTTTAAATAAGACATTCAAAAGCCATCTAAATGAAAATTATAAAAATTTATATCTATTAGAAAAAGGCTTTACTCCATGTATCCCGTTGCGATTTATACTCTATGCATTTTTGATATTTTATTTGATTATAATCTATTATGTTAAAAATTCAAGCCACCTCATATATTTAGGTTTATTATGAATTACACACAAATTTAATTAAATTAATTTTTAATTAGATCTAAATCAAAAAATATTCTAATTATGTATAAGGCACAGCAAACCCAAATATATGATACGACTTGAAATTATTTTTTTAATATTGATATAAAAAATAAACTTGATTAGAAATTTTTATAATTAATAATGTTAAAACTTAAAAGAGTGTGATTTCAAGGCAGCCCATGCATTCGAGTTTGCTGTCAACTGTACACAAATCCAATTAAATTTTATTTCTTATGTCATGCAAAAATTTATGGAATAGAAAAAATATGAAATCCACATTGCCCGGCAAGTCATCAGAAGCTATTTGAAGGGCTTTTTTGAACGAATAAATTTTTTAAAAAGAAATCATAGAAAACACAAAGAAACTGATTTTGGGAGTAGAGAGAAACCGACGTCTCTAATATAATGAATTAAACGAAAGAGGATTTATCTGCATTCTCCCGCCGTCTTTAGTAATTTTGCTAGTTTTATCATAAGGCCATTGGTTTGCAACTCTTAGTTGTATTTATAAAAGTTCTCATGTAAATTTGAGGTGCAACTTAGGTATGATAACTTAAAATAAATAAGGCAAATTACTATTTTATAACTACAGAACAGAATAGGTTTTAAGTTTAAAAAACTATTCGGTTCGATTAGGATATGATGGGTTCTAAAGTCGATATATTCATAACTGATCCGAGTTATTAAGGTACATTCAATATATATTTAATAAAATATCTTTTATAATAATAACAGAAATATATTCTTTAAATATGTAGAAACTTGTTAAAAATTTTATTATTTAGTAAATTTAATAAATATATTTCACAAATTATATTATTATCATCTTGATTATGGATTTTTAAGTAAGATTTGTTAGAAATTTATAATTTTTAAATATAATATGAAGATTATTTTAAAGAATTGATAAAAAAAATTTAAATTGAAATCAAAACTGATCAAATCTTAAAAAATAGGATAAGGTAAGCTTAAAACCAATCCAACTTAAAGTATGGTAGAGTATGAATTTTCGAAAATAAGATAAGGACAGATTGGACTCCAAACTGAACCTACTTTACCTAAGCTATACCCCCTAATGCGGATATGATTGGAGATTCTGCATGGTTGTATCATTTTTTAAATTTACATTTTGAACCTTGGAAATTTTTATTGCATTTTAGCTTTACTGACGTTAATGTAAGGTTTAAATTGCAAAAAAAATTAACTTATTGCAAAACGAGTCACAAGGGCTTAAAAAGCTATTTTACAAACTTTTGAAGTCTAAAATACAAAAAACCATAGCTTTGCTTACAATTATGTAACCCACACGGACAAAATCTGATGTACAATGATATAATATTATAATTAAATCATGTTTTGCCTCATCTTATGATTGATGAACAATCATAAAAATGGACCTAAATATTGGTCATGGATTGCTGATCTAATGCACACGGGGTTCAAAAAATTATTTTAAAATTGTTTTAAAATTTTCTATACAACTATTAATCTAATTATATTTAATATGTGTAACAAATTTTACTATTTTGAAGATTTGTAGATATTTTTTATATTTTTAAAAATTAATGACATTTTCATAATTAATAGCCAGGTACATTGAGGCAAAGTGCACTCAAGTACATTTAAAAACGTTCCTCGGTGATTTAACTAAATAAAGGTTATTGAATTACCTAACTTGGATTGAATTTTGTTGTTGGAAATGCTAGAGGTTTGTATATGAAATCCTTAAGCTAAGTAGCCAAGGAGTTTGAGTGAGTTTTTGACATTATTTTGGATGTTAGGGATGTGTTTGGATAAGTGTAGAATTTTGTATTCTTTATAATTATCCTATTTTTAGTTTTTTTTTTTTTTACATATTTCGATACAACTACCTTACTTTTCAAATAATTATGTATAACATTTATTCTCTTTACTCATCATCGTTATCCCTATTATGTATTTATGTCATATCATTTTCTGTAAATTTAAAAATTTTTACCTAAAAATTTTTCATTCAACAATTTTATAACTTCATAAATACATTATAAGAAGACAGGAAGAATGATTGAAAATATAGATAATAATTTAATAAATTAAGATTAAAAAGTATAAATAATAATTTAATTAATCAACATGTTAAATCACATCAAAAATGTGGAAAAAGCTGGAAAAGGATAAAAACTTTTAGCCTATTCTTTTTCCTCATTACAAGTACGAGATCTCATTCGGAGTGAGTAGATTCGTTGCTTTCCATTACTAGGAAATGTGTGTCCTGTTTTCACCCCTTTCCAGGGATGGTTTCAGCTCAACCAAAACTGAGCATCTTCTACCAAAATTTTTATTTTATTTAAAAAAAAAAAACACTAAGCATCTTCTCAATTAGTGGCCGACTTCATTTCCAACCACAGAAGTTGGAATTTTCTTGTTTGCGCCGAAATCAAGCCACAATCCTTGTCGCATTGCACTAGATCGCCCTGCTTCCAAGCCCCCATAAAGAAATGTTGGCGTGAAAATGCAATTAATTCCAAACATCGCATTTCTATGTATAATATTATTTTTACGAAAATGCAATCAAGTCACGTTTGTTGGTACATGCATGGTTTAGGAACGAAAGCCCATCGAAAAGGGTGGAAAAAAAGGTACGGCGTCGTAGTATGAGGTATGATGGACCCATCTTTGCCGCCAGTATATGGACCCAAAACTACCGAAAATAACTTCCACCAACCGCAAAAGGATCTTCCAACTACGCGCAGTCGCGCACGCACAGACATGTCATGTTCAACTTCAACCGCGCACTTTAAAAAAAAAAAAAAAAAAAAAAAAAAAAAAAACGTAATAAAATTTTCTAGACTGCAGATGAACATCACAGCCGTCTGATTATTGTCCACGACTAGCTATCCTAACAGTAACTAACAGTTTGTTTGTAATCTTAACATCCCTAATTATGATTTTTGTTTGCAGCAGATACTTGTAGCTGAAAAATAGCTTATTGCAGATCATGAATGGAGAATTAAAAATGCGGGGCAAGTTGGCTTAAAAAGGTTTGGAAAGAATTAAAATTGAATTCGGACAGGCCAAACCTAGTCGACAGGATCAGATCATAGGATTCTACGACTCCCGAAATCTGTATATGAGACAGCCCCAAAACCAATAGATGCTACCGGATCATGTGAAGATGTCAGAGCATGCCTAGCTAAAATTATTTGCTGACCAGCAGGTTATTACTCACCAAAGAAATGTAAAATGGATCATGTCATCCTGTCTGTTTGTTGACTGTCCACACAATGCGGCACCAACAGTATGGATTGATGCACATGTTTGTTTATGAGCTCAATCATATGAGGCTCTAATTATAAGCTTCAACAAATGGCAAAATTTTAAAGAGATCTCTTAAGACAATGATTAGTGTAATAAGCATGAAATGATAGGAGGCGGCAAGCAAGAGAGAGAGAGAGAGAAACGGGGGAAAGACTACAAAAAAAAAGGATGAGATTAAAATCATACCTCGGCATGCATGATCAAGGCAGCTAAAAATCACCCCATTTTGGAGAAATGATCATCAGAGCAGAGCTCATGTGGGTTTAGCTCTCGCAGTAGAGATGAGATAGGGAATCATTGTGATTACAGTTGTTGCCGAGCATGGAAAAAGGGCAGGAAAAGACTAAGGAAGAAAATTATTAAATTTGGGAGAAGGACGAATGCATCCCTCGATATGATTTTTGCACGCCAAGCTTTTTCTAGGATGCCCCGTCGCCATTCTCGTTTCTTTGTAATCTCCTTTGCTTTCAATGGGGTTTTTCTCCTTTTAAATTCTCTCCCATTTCTTGTGCCATTCTAGGCCCCACTCCCAGCTAGCTAGGTACATCTCTTTATTTTTGTTCCTGTGATCATTTACAGACATGTGGGACATCTGGGTGAGATCTCAACCATTCGTTGGGCATGATTTTCATAATGTGTGTTCTAGTCAAGGGTGGTTTGCAAATTCCTACATCGAGTTTGTTTAATTTCTATTTTTTTTCACTTATAACTTTTGCAGTTACAGTAGATGACTTCGAGTTTCAATCTTTTGCCATCCAACTTTTAATTTTCTGCACTTGCAGGGTGTTTTTGGTAATCAAGAAAACTTATCAATCAAAAACTTCTCCATGAGTTTCATTGATTTAGAAAAAAAAAACATAGAATTAAGTCCTAAGGAAATTAGTATGTCAATTTGTAAATAAGAAAAAATAATAATAACAAATACATTAATATTATTAGAGATGTATATGAGAGAGTTATAATAAATGTGGGGACCATAAGAGGAGATGTAAATATTTTTTCGATTATAATAGGTTTACGTTAATGCTTAGCCTTAAGTCATTATTTTTTATTTTAGTTATGGATGAACTTATTAGATATTTACATGAAGAAATACCTTGGTGCATATGTTTGAAGATGATACAGTTCTAATAAATAAAACTAAAAAAGATTAAATTTGAAATTAAATAAGTGAAAAAATGCTTCAGAATTAGAATCTAATGGTTTTAGAGTTAGTCACACAAAAGCTAAATATATAAAATGTAGCTCCAACAATAGTGAGCACCTAGATGGGGAACTAAATTAAGATTTAAGATAAATAGTAACAATAAATCACTTTTTGTATTTAGAATCAATAGTTTAAGAGAATGAAATAATTAAGAAAAACATCATAAGTAGAATTAAAGTAAAATGGAAGAAATGATGAAGTGCTTTAGAAATTTTATATGATCATTGAATTCTAATTAAATTAAAAGAAATTTTTTATTAAATTGCAATTAGACCGACTGTGTTTTATAGGGAAAAATGTTGGAAGTTAAAGAATAATATATACATAAAATTAAGTGTAATAGAAATAAGAATGTTGAAATAGATGAGTAATAAAATAAGAAAAATGAAATTAGAAATGAATTAATTTAAGATAATATAAAAGTAAAGCTCGTGAGTGATAAAATGAGAGAAAAAGACTAAAGTAGTTTTGTTGTATTAAATATAGACACAAAAGGGTACCAATTAGGATAATTAAATTTATTAAAGTAGAAAATGTTAAGAGAATAAGAGAAAAACCTAAAAAATATCAATGTAAATAATTAAATAAGATATGAAAACATTATAAATTACCAAAAAAATAATTATTGATTGTCAAAGAATAGTGTAACAGAATTTATACAGGAGGAATGATCCTATTAACCTGGACTAAACAAATGTCTCACTTAACCTACCTCAAAAAACTCATTTACAATATTTTTTTTCTTCATACACTTATTTATCTAAGTGTATTTAATATATATATATATATATCAAGTTTTACAATTTTTTAGATATGTGTATATATTTATTTTAGATTTTTAAAGATAAGTGTATTTTAAATACACATATACACATAGATGTTTAAATTTTTTGTAAAAATATATAAACATATTCAAAAATAGTAAAACTTAGTTTATATGTTAAATACACGTAAATAAACAAGTGTATGAAAAAAAATAAAAAAATTATTGTAAATAAATTTTTTGATGTGGGCTAAGCGAGACATTTGCTTAGCCTAGGCTAAAATGATCATTACTCTTTATATAGCTAACCCTACTTAGAAAGGCCAACCACACATTAATTGTAACGCCCCGGGCCTAACAGTAAGGTATTGTCGGCTTTGGGCCTCGGCCCGCACGGTTTTGCCCCTCTGGGTTCACGCGCATCCCGTCCTTCCCCAAAAGGCGCCTCACTAAGGTACATGGCGGCCTTCACTTATAACCCAGGCTCCCCCCTAATCCTAACCGATGTGGGATATCACATTCACCCCCCCTTGGGGCTCCAGCGTCCCCGCTGGACATCATCGGCCGGAGGTCGGGAGTCGGCTTTGATACCATTTGTAATGCCCCAGGCCTAACAGTAAGGTATTGTCCACTTTAGGCCTCGGCCCGCACGGTTTTGCCTCTCTGGGTTCACGCGCATCCCGTCCTTCCCCAAAAGGCGCCTCACTAAGGTACCTGGCGGCCTTCACTTATAACCCAGGCTCCCCTCCTAATCCTAACCAATGTGGGATATCACATTAATGAACAAGGATGGTTTCATTTTACATGAACCCTTAGTATTAGCGTTTGATCAAAAACTAAAAATTTTGGATCATGGTCCATCCATTGGTGCCCATAAGACCAACTGGATCATTGTAGCCACGTGCACCTTTATAAAAACCGAGGAAGAAAGAATAGTGGTCCATACATATGAGTAGTTTTGAAACATAACGTAGGAATAACCTTTTGATTTTTATATAATTTTAATTTTTTAATATGATCTAAACCACTCATTACATTTATTTTGAACTATTAAATTACTAAATAAAATTGCTTTGATTAGAGGCTTAGGTGGGCCATAAAAATAAAATTATGTTAAGATAAATAATCATCATTAAAATTAGTTAATAATTATGAAGGATCTTTGATTGATGTGCTTTCATATATTCTAGTTAAATAAATGATATTAGATATCTTAGATGGATTGAATTTGTTCAATTTTTACATCGATGAGAAAGTCAAAAGTTTGGGTTATATTTCAAATAAAAGGATGTTTTGAATTATAATAAAAAACGAGTGTATTTGGGAAGTGATAAAACTTTTGATAAAAAAATTTTGAAAGAAAAAACTGTAAAATAATGTGATACGATAAGGGTAATTATGAGGAATAATGAGAATAAAGTTAAAATAAATAATTTAGATATCAGGGTAATTGTTTAGAAATGATTGGAAAATATATAGTTGTATTGGAAGATGTGAAAAAATAATTAAAAAATATAATTATTATATAGATTGAAAAGTTTTAATTCAAAAAGTTTTATGAATTGCCCAAATACCATCTACCATGCGTTTGCATAATTAAAATTAGATACACATTAAGTCGAAAAGAAAACGGAATATTTGAAAGCTCTTAATTTTCACATAGTATACGTATGCGCACATAAATTTGACAGTGTGTATATGAAATCTCATATGATTCAAAGAGTTGTTCATTTTCAAGAATGAGAAAAGAAATGTATGGAAAAGAGGAATAAAAATAAAGGAACAGGGCTTTTTGCATTTATTTTGAAATGTTTTATTTCACAAATTTCGCCTCATAACTAATAAATGCTTAGTCAAACTATAAATCATTGACTAGTAAGATTAGATTCCGCACAATGTAAGGATACTATTTCATGGCCCCGCGTCTAAAATCCAAGTAGTCGGCGATTTTTTGGGGTAAATTAATGGTCAAAAGATAAAATGCTCGTAGCAATGTAATCCTTTCAAAAGTTTAAGAATTTGATCATGGATGCAAAATTCAATCCATTCATTGTATTTAACGTCATTTATTTAGTTAAAAGATCAAGTTTCATCCAAATCAAGTATATGTACAAGCTATAATTGATCAAAAATATTTATATTTATATTTAAATTATAAAAAATGTAGATTCATTTATATATATTAGAATTTAATAATATTTTATAGAGTCATTTATTTACATATAAATGATATTTTAAACTGTTTAGATTTTAAAAATACTACTCTAAAATGGATGTTTTAGCATCAAACTATTTTATTATGTTGAGTTTACATATTTAACCCATATATTGTGATACTAGATAAATAAGAGAATTTTCACGATATTATAAATGATGTTAAATACTATGGATTAAGTGAATTTTCCATCAACAACTAAGATTTTAAATATGAAAAGAGTCACATAGAAAAAGGAATTTCAAAGAAGCAAGTCCCGCAGACAAAGGCAATAAAAATACTTATATTAATAAAAAAGATAATTAATTGCCAAAACGCAAATAATTTCCCAAGAAGTAAAAGTATTAAGGTAATTAAATGTTGCACAAAAAGGGAAAAAGGGGATATAAAGGAAAGTAATTTGCAAATATACCTACTTAGTTTATCTATAATTGCAAATATATCTACATAGTTTTAAAAATGGCAAACTAACTCTACATAGTTTGTCTATAATTGCAAATATATTCATGTCATTATGATGTCGTTACTGCACGATCACACATGAGTATATATGTAAAGCTATGCAAACTTTCTGGGTTTATTTGTAAAAACTAAGTATATTCACTTAATTTTTGAAATTACAAATAAATTCATGTAGTTTGCTTGTATATGCAAATATACTCATACTATGATGATGTAATAATGACGTCATAATGACACAGATATATTTACAATTATGATCAAACTATTTAGGATTATTTGTAATTTGTGGAACTATATGAGTACATTTGCAATTATGGCCAAACTAAGTAGGTGTATTTACAAATCGCACCAATATTCACCTATTTCGCAAGCGTAAATAGTGGACAAATTAATTAAAGGCCCTGATTCATGCAAAATGGGAATAAAAGGTCCATTTGTTTAATTGTCTGGTTTGCCATGTGTAAAGTGTGGCAAGCGATTTGTGACCAATTTTTTCTTTAACAAGTAACCAGTACGCTTAAAGTCTAAGTAACATATGCTTTAAAAGTTGCATGGATAAATTGATATATTCCACTTGAAATAACATACAACTCTAACAAAAAATCTTTAAGAATTAAGTTAAAAAGACATGAAAAGGATATTGAAAAAGTTGCACGCATACTTGTGGGGATTTCAATTTTCAAGTGCCTAAATTAAAGCAACTACCCGACAGCAGTACTTGAGATCACTTGTTCGATTGGATTTAGTGGTCCATTTAATTATACTATAGAGGCAAAGAAAATAGTGAGAATTCCCATATCTTTTTTCACGTATATATATTTTTTATTCTTTGAATTTTTTTCTATTTTAGCGGATGAAATCTATTCCCGACCATTATACTTAAAATTATCTAATTACGTTTTTTGATAAAAAAAAAAAAAACTTTCTAATTGGCCGCACCATTTGATAATGTACAGGATAACGCGTAAAATACGAAAGAAATATTGCGATATTATAAAACTTAATGACAACTGACAATTGAGATATTATGGGCCACATTTGCTTATATATTAATGTGTAAATCATTAAAAATGCTTAGACTAAATTTGCATTAGAATATGATAATATTTTATAGAAAATATTTTATAAAATTATTTATTTATGTAATTGTGATATTTTAGATAATTTAGATGTTAAAAACACAATTTAGATAATTTAGATGTTGAAAATATAACTTTAAAATTGATATTGAAAGGAAGTTATTTTATCAAGTTGATTGTGTACATTTTCAGATAAGAGCCATGTGCACATTATGGAAGTTTACATGAGAATATAAATAATGCTAAATATAATGGATAAAATAAAATTTTCATCAATCATAAAAATGGTAAATATAAATAAAATTGTATAGAAATAAAGTTTCATAGAATTTAGAGCTCTTTAAATAATGATTTTCAATTTTCATAATGAATATTTAATGTTTACATATTAATTCATCTTCAATGAACAAAACTAAGATGCATGCTCAAATTCGTGTTTGAGTGAAAAAAATTGGATGAAATGATAACGTGATGAGAATTTCCATTTTAGAAAAAAAGCCTTTTTCATTCTTAAAAAGAACTCATGTTCAATAAATAATAATCTTATTTTAAAATTTTCAATATTACTTTTTCTATTTCTAAGATATATTTTTTTTATTCCAATGCACAATAACACTTTTCCATCAAATCTTCCTTTAACATCTACATCCTATTCCACGATCCCGAACAACATGAGAGATCCAAACCTCATATGTTTTAGATGATTTGATAGAGCAATAGCTTGCAAACTCCCTCATTTTCATCTGGTCGCATTCTCTTCAATTTAATTTAAACTAGTAATATTTTTTAAAGGGAATGACGCTACAACTAACAACGATAATGACTTGGTCCTAGAAGCGCGGTTGAGGAAGGCCCGTCTTATCTGTTATTTTAACATGCGGTTGTAGATTTTTATAAATTTTTTTCATCTAACACAGCTGCTGACCTTTTAAAAATTAATCGCCTTTTTAAAAGTAAAGTCTTGGTGACGTTTTATAATAAAAATAAAAATAATAACGATATCCTATCAAAGAAGAATTTAGTTAGTATTTTTCATTATATTATATTGGATTACAATGGAGACAATGCACCCACATGTTACATGATTATGCCTTGGTTGACAATTAAGATGGTAATTAAAAGAACGTATTGGAGGCATGCTGCGGAAATCCCAATCTGATTGTTGATTTTTCCATCTATTACCACCTGTTCTTTTCAAAGATCACACCCCCTCTTATATTTCAATACTCATTTTAGCAGTCCATTAAATAACAAATGTCGATTGCTAGTTTGATTAATGCACATTCATTGACATCTCGTGTGTTTGGCTGTGTAAATTGATGAGAAAAAGATAAAATGGAATATCACACAAGATAAAATGGAATATCATGCGTCTATAACGAGTAGATCAGTAAGGCCTCGGCAAAATGGTAACATAACCATTTAAAAGAAAGAAAAGAGAGAATAATGGATACAACATATCAATTGGGTAACTTGCAGGGGCGCTATTGGATTTTGATAAATTACATTCGAAAGTGCCGAGTTCGGTTTCATTAAAATTCAAGATCACCCATCAAAATAGCCTTGTTTAATTCAGGTGATGGAAGATGTAATAGGGAGTGAATCCTGCTTTGAACAAGACGTGTGATGCTCGGATATGTTGCACCATCCGAGGGCCTTAGACTTGGATAAGTAGGGTCACGTTTTCATTTGTATTGAACTTTGAAATAGCCGGCGAAAATTTTCTGTGAAACCAACTACGAGCTCCACAATTTCAGAAACAGAAGCCAACCCAAAGCTTGCAAGATGCAGCCAAGGAATCCCTCTATGATCAGTAACTTTCTCCTGGCCCATGAACAAAGCTCTGACGTTTTGGACCACTAAAAAGTCTATTGGCTTATATCTGTGATAGAATAATCATGCGACTGCTGAAATTAATCCTTAGTAGCCATCTTGCAAGTGGTCCAGAAATTCGAGGGACTTCCAAATAACTGGTCATTACAAGATATTATGGTGTATATGCCCGATGCAGCACACATGGAACAATCCTCATATTCTGGAGATGGGTAGGTGAGATTTAATGAACATGTCCAGGTTTGGTAAATAAAAAGGAATTTGGCAGGCAATCTGTCATTCTGTCACAGTTGTTAAGCCCTTATAGAAAAAAAAAAGTTGCAACCAGCCCTTCTCTTTTTATCAAATGCAACACCAAGGCAAGCTTTTAACATCCATTTAGTTGCACATGAGATCTAAAGAGAAAAAAAGAAAAGCTTGATTAGGATGGGGATCAGTTCAGCTAGAAAGAATGATGGGATGGAGCTTTGGAGCTGTAGACTTGAGAACTACTCATTATTATATTTATTTAAGGCTAAAGCAACAGCCACACTTAAATAAGTTTTGTTAACAAAAAGTTTTAAGTACAAAGTGACCCATGTTGAAAGTAATCACAGATTTTTGTAGAAATGATATCGTCTGACCCTACTTATTTGCAAAATGACCCACCCGACACGACCCATTGCTATCTTTCATCACATCCCCCGCTTGCAAAAGTGATGAAAAGGGTAGTAACTGTCTTTGCCAAAACTGATAGCTAAAGTGGACCCAGAGCTGCAATCAAGATCATTGATCTGATGGTCCATCTAAACTTCAAAACCTCCCAGAGTTAAAGATTTAAACAAAACAAAAAAAAAAAAAAAACTCCCTGAGTTTTTCATCTTACATAGCCACTAATCAGATGTGGGATTGTTTTCACGGTTCCGGTACAATCAGGTTCATCATATGACAGATCTTGATCATTATGTGATGGGGCCACCTTAACTATATTAATTAAGGACGGAGGAATGTTTTGAACTACTTATCAGGTAATCATGTGGGAAGGTGTAGTGATGGCATTTCAAGTTGTTGTGAGTGCTTTTTAATTGAAAGGGGATTTGGGAAGAGAAAGAGATTAGCAAGCTTGAGAGAAAAGAAAATCGCGTATAATGATGCCATGGGTGTAAGGATGGGGTTGGCTTTGTGATGGGGCCTTTAAGTGGTTGTTCGGAAAAGGGTGGAATGTTTGATGGTCGATTAATCTGTTAGGTTAGGACAGTATTACATTCCTTAGCGAAAGGCGGAATTTTTGATGGCCCAGTACATGATCCCTTTAGACTAGGACATGATTACACATGCCTTATCCAACAGTAAAATATTCCAATTTAGAGTTAAGAGTAGTTTGCAAGCTCCTTTTCCTATTTTTATATTTTGTCTACTTGAGCATGCTTATGATGAATGTAGTCCACCTGCAGAACATCCATCTGAATAATTATTCTACAGAGGGTTTAATAAGATAGAATTAAAATATTAACATGACCAACTTCTTTGATGGTTTATAACATATCATGAGATTATTGTGTTCTTTGATGGTTGATAAACCTAGGTAAATTTAGGACTTAAAGCTACGTTTGGTCTTCGTGTGCAGTCATTATGAAGCGCGAGCTGTTCCTGGTTCTTTTACCATTATTCAACACTGATGGTGGGAATCTGATAAAGGATTTCAAAATAGAGCTGGAAATCTCACATGGAGAATTGCTTGTGGATCCGCTCCAAACACATCCAACTGTATTACTTTCAAGAAGGATAATTCAGTAAGAAAAACGATTAATGCTTTTTTAGTACTTCTATAGCTATATAGTCCAAACACACCCTAGTATGAAATGATAAATATGACTAAACTCTAATTGTAATTGTAAGTTAAAAATTTACATTGAAATGAATTTTTAATACTTCTATAGCTATATAATCGTGCTTTTACCACTATAAAATTATATGTTATTTGAATATAAATTTTTATTTATAATTTCATGATTATGTTTTGGGTATACTTGTCATTTCACATTGGGGCTTGAATTTAAATGAAATTTGGGCAAAATACACAAGTATATTTAGAAATTTTTAAAGTTGGTGGGTATAAATGAACTTAAGAGTAAAATTTGTGAGCACTGAGTGAGATACGCCCTAAAATATATATGCACACTACGTACCTATGCTGACTAAGATTTATATATATATTAGAGGTGTATTCCAAAGGCAGCAGAGTAGCTATTAACTCTATCCAACATTTGAATCTTTTACCTTCCGCTTGATAAAGATTTGCCCATCTTCTCATGTACGCTAAATTAAATTTGTCAGTCTACAGATTCGCATCCGTATGCTGACCTGGCCTGGCAATATTTCTACGCGAAATCGTTATGGAAGGCTGTCATTATCCGCAAATGATATGAAGTAGACTACGCTCGTTCTAATCTACGCGGAATATATCCAGTGATATCTTGGTCAACACTGTTACGAATGTAGCGAAAGCAGGGCCGATCGAGTCTGTTGTCCAGAAAAAAACATCTATCTAGTTTTCTCAAGGCTCATGATTTTTTCGACACACAAGTGATTAACGTGGGAATAGTGCAGCTAGCAACATTCTCTTTCATTCAGTTCTCTATAAACTGGTTTAGCTGAGCCGCCGGTTTTCTTATTTATAGAAGTATGATCTCTGTAGATTGATATCGCTTAGTGACAGAGTGAAAGAGAGGAACAGAACCAATTTGTTTGGACTCTCAACCAACTAAGCAAGCATCACCCATTTTGCTATAGACTCCCAACCGACCAAACAGGTGGTAAGGCAAGCGGCTTCTTTCTTTTTAGGTTGAAATTAGGCAGCCATTTGTCTTACTAAAGCCTAGACATGAGGCACATGGATGGAGAGAATCAAGTTGTTCAGATTCTCAACCAAACTGACAAGTATAATCACAGTTGCGAAGACACTCAACCAACGAAACTATTATCATGAAATCAATGCTTGGGCTATAGAAAAGTGGCTCCTTTTAGGTGGAAATTAGGCAGCCGCTTTGTATAACTAAAAACACATACCTTCCTTGGGTTGGCAACTCATAGAAAAGTGAAAGAAGAGAGGGGAAAACGACAGACAGTGAGAAAGAAAGAGAGGCAAAAAGACAAATGAACCACCAACTCCAGTGAAAGCAACAAATGCAGAAAAAAATGAATAAACCATGAGGAAGGTTTGAGCTTTTGACTTGCTTGAACATGGATTCCATGCAGTACGTACTACATACAGAACAGAATATTAATTTTCCAGATCTCATCTACTAAAATTATTCGGCTGACGATGAACTAGATAGCTAGTGAAGGCCACCACCATGCCTGGGGTTGGGCGGGCCAGGTGGGGTTGGTTGTGGGATGTAAGGAATGAGATGAGTGCTATGAGGAGTAGGCCCTGGTTTTACAGAGGCCTTGGAACTTGGCGCTGGGTCGATGGGGCGGTAGTCCTCCAAGTATAGACTGCTCAACTCCCTCTTCTTCATCTCCATTCCATCACTTGGTTTATGCATCCTTTCCTGCTTGCAAATAAAAAACAACACCAAACACCTTAAAAAAAAAACAATTCTGCTACATTCTTTCTTGATATTTTTATCTGGCCAGGTATCACAAAATGTTCTCAATTAAACAACTGTAAACAAATAAATAAATAACAGGGTATGGCTGTCTTACTTTCAATTTCCAGTTTGTTGATATCATGGAGGCGTCTTTCCCATGTTCTCCTGTAACCAAACCTATGCGTAAATTGAAATAAACATTAACACTAAGTTTTTTTTTTTTTTTTTTTTTATACTAAGTTGAACCTAGCTACAAATGGAAAATACGGTTTGATAAACTATAATTACTTTGAACATATTTTTCTAAATTTTAAATCGTATTTTCCATCATTATCCCTTAGGACCCTTACTATTACAAGGGGAAAAGCTTGTTGACAACAAATTTTATTCTATTGGCTTTAGCATGCATGTATTCTTCTACATCTGTTGAACACCCCATATCCAGAATCCCCAAATGCAAATGAACAAATACCTCACTATTAAAATATAGCACTCAAAGGTTTAAAAAAAAATAATAAAAAAAAAAATCTAGCACCACATCTAATGATTCAAAACAAAACTAAAATAAAGATAAAATAGAACAAAAAGTTGAGAATGGAAATACGGAGTGCACTCAGTTTACCAGGGTAGTAGCAGGCGCGGCTGAAGGCGATTACCGTTACAACCGTTCCCACAGCGGCGACCAAAATCCAAGGCCCAAAGCCCTTCGTTTTCCCTGGCATACCCGCAATAAAATAAAATAAATAAATAAACCCGATTCTCAGCCACTCACAACATTCGTTGATCCCCTTCGCCGGACTCAGCTCACACCTCCAAAACTTCCCCCCCGGAGAGGATCATATAAGAGGAACAGTCAAACCCAATGCAGTAATTTCCAATATATGCTCGGGCATTTCATAGATTCTCTTTTTTCTTTTTAGTTTTTCTACCATCTCACATTTATGGCAAGGAAAGGATACGTGCTGCGGGGTTGCAGTCCACCGCCGAGATTTGGGCAGCGAGAAGCATTAACATACACCGCTGGACTGCAGGGAAATGTACAGCGGCAAGTGGTCAAACTTCCCGCACACATTTTTAGGATGAGTTTGTTTAAAAGATAAAAAATTTTAATTCAATTTTTTCACTCTCTACAATTATATTATTGTTTCATATTTTTCTCATACACACTACATTACTTTTCAATCATTTTTATACAACTACTCATACAACTAACTTATTTATCTTAACTTTATTCTTCGTTATTATTTCTATCATATCATATTATTTCTCTCATTTTAAAAACTTTTATAATAAAAAAATTTTCATTTAAATTTTTTATCACTTTCTAATCATATCTTTAATTGATTCATGTATTTGGGTTGGGCACTCGAGGCTCCGAAAGCTATGTAATGGAGGTATCTCACAGTTGAAAAATTAATTTAAAAATTTTTAAAATTAAAATTTTTTTATTTAAAAGTTTTATCATTTCCCAAACACACTCTTAATCAATTCATAAATTTGGGTTGGAGGCTTGTGGCTCTTTAAGCTGTGTAATAGAAGTACTGCACAATTGAAAAATCGTTATTGCTCTACACCTCAAAAGGAGATTATAGAGATCCTCGGCAATCTTGTCTTGATTAGATCATAAGAAAATGATGAAAATGCATGATACTACGGGGCAAAGGATCATGGCCCGAAAAAGTGTGTTTTATTTTACCTTTCGTAAGTAGGGCATCAAGCTTATCAATGTGTTTATGGTTTTTTAGCATTAAGAGTTTTGCTAGCACATTACTAAAAATATATTGTGTTGTCTTTTATTTTACTATGATTGACTCAAAGATTTTATAAAAGAAATTTGATCTTTAAAGGCATGTTTGGTAATAATAAAAACTTTGTCATCTCCCTAACTATTTTATTTTTTTAATATATTTTTATATAACCATTTTACTTTTTAATTATTTTTACACAACTAATCTATCTATTTTAACTTTATTCTATTTATTATTCATTATTATCCCCGTCATATCACATTATTTTCTACCAATTCAAAGATTATTACAGCAAATTTTTTAAAATAATTTTCCAAACACACTCTAGATTAAAATTTTAGTTTTGAAAGTGAAATTTATTTATCAACCTCAAATGGTATCAACCTTTTGACCGGAAAGGTGTTTTCACAGCAGCAGGCCGGGTGTAAATATGCCAAGGATGGAACTGTTCCGTCAGGGCAAGCCCTGATCCGTGTCCGAAGCCGCGTGATACGCGTAACGATTCCACACAAGCGCATAGATGGTCATAAACTGGCGGAGTAGTATGAGTGCGTTGCCCTGCAACGGACTTGAAGAGGAAATGAATGCAGGCAACTGGGGGGATCGGGCCGGCCAGCAAGAAAGGAGAAGCGGTCGGGGCCAGAACAGAAGAAGCCGTCGTCGTGGTGCGCTTCAACGTGCGGCTGGGCCCACGCGGATATGCGACCTGGATCGTCGGACGTGTCCTTCATTTATGAATCCGACCGCGAGGAGCTGAGCATGTGATACAACTTATCCATCGGGGCCTCCCTCTGCCAGTCCAGTTGCTCGCATTGCCACTTATCTTATCTCAATTCTCATGTCCGACATTTTTTTATATAGAAATATAAACACGTCGGGCATATTTAGCTGTATACGAAACTTTTAAAATGAGCAAAAATGATATGATAGGATAAAAATAATAAAAAATAAAGTTAAAATAGATAAATTAATTACACCAATAGTTATGTATAAATGATTAAAAGATACAGTAATTTGTACAAAAAGATGTAAATAAATAATAAAAAATAAGATAATCGTAGAGAGTGAAAAATTTTATATTAATAAGTTTTTTTCAAAAACAAATACACTCTAAAATTTTTAATTTTTTTTATTATCTTATTTTTTAATTATTTATCTATATTTTTTATACTACTTTATTTTTTAATCATTTTCACACTACGAACCCTGCAACTAATTTATTTACATTAACTTTATTTTTTTTACTCTTCAATATTAAACTTATCATATCATATCATATTTTCTATTTTACAAATTTTTCACACCAAAATTTTTATCACTACCCAAATCAACGGACCCTGGTTCAATGCACCCGAGTGTACTTCACCCATTTATTTTTATTTTTTTTTGAAACTTTTTTTACACGACTGTTAATCTAAGTGTATTTAACATGCGTATAAATTTTTATAATTTTTGGAGATTTTTAGATTTTTTTTTTGAATTTTTTAAAATCAGTGGCATTTTTAGTAATTTAAAATTACTAAAAATGCCATTGATTTTAAAAAAATCCGAAAAAATATCTAAAAATATTTAAAAATGGTAAAAATTTATACACATGTTAAATAGACTTAGATTAACATTTTCATAAAAAAAGGTTTCAAAAAAAATTTAAAAAAATGGGTAAAGTACACCTGGGTGTATTGAACCAGGGTCCCCAAATCCGCCTTAGATAAATGAATCAGCAACGATCTAAGGGCAACTTCCACGATACCCATTCCGTGCCATACCACCAGTAGGACAAGTCCAGTCGCCGAGAGCAAAGTCCGAGGGCCAGCTATGTTGGGCCGAAATTCGCCTCGCCTCGTCTCGCCTCGGCTCGCCTCTCCAAGCCAAAATACAAAAACCTCAAAGTCATCGACGATTCTAAATAACGAAGGAAAGGACGATCGATGGCGGACGAGGGTTCCTCTGCAGCCGAGGAATTCGACGGCTCCGAATCGGGTTGGGTTGAAGCTCTCACCTCCTGCGACCACCTTGGTTCATCTCTATTATCTGATCTCTCCCAAATCCCTCCTCCCGATTCTTCGTGCAACAGGTCAGTAGTCTGCCATCTCGATCAAAATTCGAATAGACGTACGAGAGCGCAGACCTATGCTAACGGTGATTTCTTGATAAGTTAACTAACGCTTCGTAATTGTGCGATTTCAGATGCGAGCATCCGTCGGAGAACTGGTTGTGCCTTAGCTGTAGAGACGTGCTCTGCAGTCGATTCGTCAACAAGCACATGCTCGAGCATTACCGGGAAACCAAGCACTGCGTAGCTCTCAGCTACAGGTTTCGGATTTAGTTCTGTTTTTATTTACTTATTATTTTTTCCGGCCTTTAAATCCGATTGAATGACAGTGATTTATCGGTTTGGTGCTTCTGCTGCGACGCGTATCTGGACGCTGAGGCGATTCTGCAATTGCGGCCGATCTTTGAGGTCGTGTATGTGATGAAATTTGGAGAACGGCCGCCAGTTCGTGAGCTGAACTTGGGCGAAACTACAGTGGAGGGTGGTTCTGCTGCTGCAACATCCTCTTCCTAAGAAACCATTTCTCAATTTCTCGATGCCAGTCTGAGAGATATTACTGGCTGTTTCTATTTCTCAATACCAGTCTGAGAGAGACTGAGAATTTGATTGTTAGGCTAAAGTTGCAGAAGACTTACCGGTGTTTGCACAGAGCTTTCTTTTCTTTCAACAATTACAATACTAGCGCTATGGCTATATAGCTTATTTTTTGCGCTATAAATGCCTAACTATTCTCTCTGCGTGCTCACTGGATTTTTGTTTACAAACTATTGATTTGGATGTTATTCCTGTAAATGCAGGCAACCTACATGTTTCTTACATAGCAAAACTAGTTAGAATATGGTATTCACCGGAGCGAAGTATGAGATGGGAGACCTGGCACTAAATTATTCCCACATTTGTGCACTGTGTGCCATTATTACCTCCAAAGTGTTCGACTTATTATTAATATTATTTAAAAAATCTCTGTGTCGAATGAAATAGTAGAGCACATGAACAGTAAAAAATGATGATTGATTTTTCTTCTGGCATTGTGACTTAAACAAATAAACCAACTGGGCTCATGTGTATATCACTTGCAACAGAATGTTGTGCTCCTTGTTTTTCTTAATCTCTGCTTTACACAACCAGTAGAGTGACATGTGGTCATCGTACGCCTCGAGGATTCTCCGATTGATTGATGACTATGTGGACACCAAAAATAGAGTTTCCTCAACATCATGCTTGTAACCTTCACAGATTAGATGGGAGAAACACAAGGCAGATTGCAAAGTGGGAAAAAAAAAAAAAAAAAAAACATGAATCATTAGTGTCTTATTCTTGTGATCATCCACTGCAACCCTTCAGAAGGGGCACTGGAAGGTGTTCTATCATGTACCTAGTTTGCAGAAGAACATCTTCTGGAGAGGAAAGGCAATGATCTTAGTCATTTAGTGAAGTTGGTAGTAATAGTAGTAGTTCCTTGCAAATCGCATGCCCGATTAATGCAGTCCAACTTACCCCACCTCGCATCCACTCGGCTGCAAGGAAATATCACTTTCCCTAGGCTGTCACAACCCCCAAAACACCAAAGGCAGCACACATCAGTAGCAAACAGAAAGCACCAGATTTCGTTATCAAGATATCAACTGAATAAGCATGTTCACAGTTGCAACTTGCAAATGGACCCGTGATAGCAGAAACGAATCAGTCTGAATAAAAAATCCAGGTCAATAAATTAATAGTCAAGGGCCAAGATGATCCGGCTGATATTCTGATCCATTTGTGTGAGACACCGATGAAAATGGAAAATTCACCAATTTTATATATATCCAGTCCATGACTGCACACCAACCTGAGAATTTTTTTATTTTTTTTTTAGCTAAGGACCTGAAAATGGGAGTCTTCAACAGTTCATCTAAGTCACTTGCTACTTGCTTCAAGGGCCTTGTTTAGCAACGGAGCTATGAATTTTTGAAAATTAAAAAATTATTTCATGTTTGCGCATAAAATTGTTTGGCATCCAACGATGAAGTGAAAAACGATATTTAATATATTCCTTACATTTCAATTTTACTGGACGTTATTATTGATAAAGATAAAATTGATACTATAAAAATAACATGATTTAAAGCTTGGAGTTATTTTGAAAAAGAAGTCAAACATATTTCTACTGCTAAAGCAATTCTAGACTTCCTCGATGCCAAACAAAAAGAAAAATGTTTCTTTTTCAATACATTTTCTGTTAACATGAATTTAGTATTTTTCAAAGATACGTTGTGAACTTATAATTCACAAAAGTGATCATTTAGTAGAATTTTTCTTGATATTGAATCTTTATAATTTTTTAGCCAACAAACCATGATACTTTTATCTAGTAAAATTTTTTAAATAAAGACTCAACATAATATACGTGATTTAGACAATTTTGAGGGATGTTTACTGATTCATTATTATAAAGATCTATGTATCACTCAAGCTTTGTCATGTATTTTTATCCTAAATTTGTATTATATCTTTTCTGTTTGTTATGCATAATTTCTATTTTGTTTATATTTTTCCATTTTACTGATGAATTTCTTAATAAAAAATATATTACCTTTGATACATATGATTTTATCTTTTTTCTAAATAATTAATAAATTAAGTTTTACAGATAAAGCTGACACTGTGCTCGCCACAGCCCTTGCCAATAGTCGGGCAAAGTATAAAAGAAAAAAAAAGAATGTACCTTCTGTTGACAACATTGTGCACATGACAAAGCCACTGTGAAAACTCAGATTGGGATCCTGCCTGAACAGGGTTTGCCCTGTAAAACAATAGCAAAATCTAATTCACATTAGGTAACAGTATAATAAGCTAATCCAAAAGTCATTTTCAAGAATGAATTTATTGATCAAGAGGAACACACAAATGTAGTTGTTTCTATCATCTGAATGGGGAAGTAGCCCTTAGATGCAGTTATGTTTCATTTGAGCACACTTGAAAATATATATTACATATAATTGCCATTTAGAGAAAATAACTGCCCATGAATGACTGGAAAGAAATTACCCTCTGGAAATTACTACACATAAATGTTTCATTCCGGCCCAATTGGAAATATATATTACATACAATTTTCATTGGAGAAAATAATTGCCTATGAATGCATGGAAGGAAATAACCCTTTGGAGATCTCCAGTAACTCATATACATAAATGAAACCCAATAAATCATACAGCCACATGCAACCAATAATATTTGAAATGATCTGAATCATAGCCCCACCCCAAATAAATGGAATGAACAGACTGTGGGAAATATGAACTTCTGAAATGGTAATTCACTGAGAATATTTGAAATGTATCTGAATAATAGCTTTCTCAAAAATTTTCATTAAGTATCAAATCTGATGGACCAGATGTTCAGTTTCTCAAAAATATCTCAGCATGGAAAGTTCTGAACATTCTCTCTTCTGGTTGGTTTTATCCCGCTCGGAGAACAAGCAATGAACAAACTGTACATAATTGGTCAGTGGAATCTGCATGACCTAGTAATTTTGGTACTGCCAGATGGTTTTATACTGAATACAGGATATAGAAAGGTCCAGACTTAGACTATCCACTTTATCAGGATAGGAGGGAAATAAATGCTACTGTAACGTTGAGTTTTCTGAAGGGAGAGTACAGAGAAAAGACAGTGTACTGTACTTCAGAACTTCCTTAAAATGATCTGCACATTCTTTGCAAGGGTAAAGTCGAGATAATATGGCCATCTGCACACAAAGCACAAGTTATTGATCCTTATTTTCAAAGAATTCCAATCCAACAAAGTTGACTGAGTATCCAAAAACAACAATGAATTTTTTATATCAAAATAAAAGCACATCCTTTTTTCCTTTCTAGCATTAACTAATGTAGCAGCACTTCACTCGTATGAAGAAAAAGGATAAAATGGAACTTAAACTAATTTCTTGACAGAAAGGATAATTTGAAACTTTGATTGATATATTTACAGGTTCCTTTGAAAGAGAAAATGAAAACTTATGACGAAGCCCCATCAACACTGGCCATTTTAGGCTTCTAGCCAACATACTGACACAACAACCATTTTGAGCCAAGAATGTTAGTTAAATTTCATAAGCTAAGGAAAGGAGTTGGGCACTTGTTAACATTTAAAGAGATGCCCGGAACCTCCATGCTTGAAAGATAAGGTATTGGCACTTAAAAAGAATAACGGATCTCTATCGCACACCTCTTAAATGCAAACAGGAACGGACATCAGCCCACTAAACAAAAGTCCAAAACCATCATAAAAAAAATCACTCGTCGGAAACTCTGTTCTAGTAAACAAAACAAAACAAAAAGACAGAGAATGAATGAAACAGAGAAATGACGGCATCTACTGATTTACCCAACTCCATTTGATCAAAATCCAAACACTCACAGGAAAAAGAATCCCAATCAAGGGGATTGTATGATTTTCCATATCATTGGACTCGTTGCCAGTAGAGACCCATTCAAAATCTACCCATACAAATTGCGCTTCAAAAGACCTTCAGCAAGGATTTCTAGAGCACTTCCCCTAAACCGATGAGGCAATATTTTTAGGTTAATCTTCTTCTCCACCTTTCATATAAGACACCATGAAACTAAAACTGCTGAATTTTACTGCTAAATGTACTGCATCTAAAAATAATTTCCAAATCCCAATGTGTTTGTAAGGGTGCATTCATTTCACTACCTCTCCAATATACTGTACTCATCGTTTTTTCTAAAAGCTTTTCCTCTCTGCTTCTTTGTCTTTTCTGCAATACACTACATATGCTAATACACCCGCAATCCCACCATACAAATACACCTCAGACATTGGAAGTGATATTACTTGTCATGCTATCATTTTTTTTTTTTATAAATGTAAGAATAGGATCTGTTTGGTAAGTGATGTTAGAAAAAAAAAATCTCATTCCTTTGTGCACACTTTTTTATATGATTTGACATCTTACACCCGCAATCCCATCGTACAAATATAACTTCAATATTGGAAGTGATATTACTTGTCATGCTGTCATTGTTTTTTCTATTTTATGTAAGAATAGGATCTGTTTGGTAAGAGATGTCTTAAAAAAAGAAAAAAAAAAATCTCATTCCTTTTTACACATTTTTTTTATATGATTTGACATCTCAACGACCTAATTACCAAACTTTTTTCTATTATTAATTCTACATTTTTCACAACTTTTGATATAACTACCTAATCTATTTTATCTTTATTCTCATCACTCTTAATCATTACTCTTATTATATCATATAACTCTCTCACTTTTTTCAAAAACTTTTCTCTAAATTCTTTCCTTTTTTTTAAAAAAAAAAAAAAATTCAACAGACAGAACCTTAATGTGTTTGGATATGGGATTGGAATGTGAATTAAGGTATGTGGTGTCGCAAAAAGCGTAATGCAGAAAAGATAAAATAGCATGATGATAGAACGTAATAGGATGCATATTTTAAAAATAAAGTTGATGACTAGAAGAATATGAGTGAATCACTAAAAGCTAAACCATTATCCCTATAGGGATAATGATTCTTAATTCTAGCTATCTGAATCATTAAAAGAATCATTCACTCATATTATACGGAAAATGATTCAGACGCAGAGCAATAACCTATTTGGTTTAAAAAAATAAGTGCGTGTCAGAAAGCAGTGTAGTGAATACACACCCAAATGCTCTCATGTGCATTCATCCAAACACACCCAGGCAACAAGGCTGGTCAGGTCATACCAAATGCATAAGCAAAGACAAGTTCCAAGTTCCTAGTATCGTCAACTAGTGCTAATAAATGTCTGATGGTTGGAATTAAGAATTATTTATGCAATCTAACATTTTAGCCATGCCTGTGATCAAAGAGATAGTCTTCTTCTTTGTCACATGAATTTATTGCATTTACATATTTGCACTTGAAAGGCTAAAAGAAATGGTTTCAGGGACATGCATGCTATTTTCCACTCTCTCCTACATTGTTACTGCCTCTGAAGTGTTCAAGCAATGATATGGACTTTATAGTTAACATTTTGCTGGAAGATAAGTTTTCACCTGACATGATATGATATCTGCATCAATCAGCATAGTTGCAAATACAGTAGCACAATGCACTACAAATTCAACAAATGAGGAATTAATTGAGTGAAACATCCAATGCCATATATTTACTCATTTTTTGAGAACCCATAAAAGAAGCTAAGCTGATGGCATGAAATAAATTATTTGATGAAAGAAAGAAAGAAAGAAAGATACCAGCTCCTTTACATCCCGCTTTTGCTGTTTAGTTGGGTGATCTGGAAACTACATACAGATAGGTGATTTTAAAAAAATTATAAGTAAATATTATCTTTGTAAACGAAGAGAAGCACATTAAATCAAGGAAATTGAGATGCTACCTTTGATTATTAATTTTTTTAATAAAAAATTAACACCATCAAAATCATCCAAGAGGTCTGTATCAACATAAAGAAAAGGCAAGTGCACAGAAAAACAAAAAATGGTTCCATTGCTGCATCAGATTGTTTCTTTGAGTATATTATACTATTGTTGATAAGGCATGATATTAAATTAAACGTGTATGGGTATTAAGAGACAGACAAGGAACAAGGATATCAACAAAAAATTCAGAATATATTGTTGCCTTCATTTTTTCTTTCTGAAAAAATTCAGACAATTATTGGATACTCTTATCCTTTCATTGGTTTGTTAGATACTGCATATTTTTGTAGCCTATGTCTAGAACAGACTGCCATGTCCTCTAAAAATAGAGCATCATACAATGAGAAGAGAGAATCTAATGATTTCCTGTTAAAAGCATCAAAGGCACAAAATTAATTATGGCAATGGATTAAATGGCCATAATGGCTGATGAGGTAAATATTCAGGATTTTTACAGCTAAAGAGCCAGACAAGCAATTAATTGGATTTCAGTGGGCCACTGACTCACCCAATAGTAAGGCCACCACAAAGCATCAGAATGTTTATAGATAAAGAATATCCAGAGTTCGAAACATAATTGTTAACAAATGCAGCCAGAAGAGGTCATCTAACACTGAGGAGAAAGTGTAGAAGAAATGCAGAAGAATAATTTAACTCATTAAACAACAGGGACCGGAAGCCAAAAAGAAGAGTTCAATGATGTCCTGTTCGCTGAACAGAGCAAGTCATGAATCCAGTTTAGAAAAAAGAAAATAAAAAATCAAGCTGGAGAATCATACTTGTGCTGCAAGGCTATGAAGAAATGTCCAAGTCGCTCTCCCCAATTCTTCTTTAGTCACGGGTCCAGTAGCATGGCCCTGAAAAAGATTAATCAAGTATAAACATGCTCAGTTTTCATACACGTCTGCCAATTTATCCATTTCAACCACCTGTAGAACTGACTGTCAACAATCGCAGATGAGCATGTGCTAATGAGGGATAAGAAGCGTCTGCCAGTCAGTAAACATTACTAGCATTAATAACAGTTCCAGGCATTGGGATGCTAGAATAAAATGCATTAAGAGGAGTCATGTCAGTCTAAAATTCAAAAGGTGTTTTTCTTAGAAATTAAAATAAGACCAAATACCAAATCTTAAAAATCAGATAACAGAAAAGTAAAGCAACGACTTCTTCAGAAGAGACACTGGGTAAGAAAGTTCTTCAATAGATCAACATCACAGTCCAGCAAATCGATTTAACGAGGCGTCAAAACGTGCCACCGAGGAAATCTCCAGAAGGTAGTTAGGAAGTGAGAAATTGAAAACAAAGGAGAATTAAGCGAATGATGATACCTTGAGAGGAGAAATGGGGCGTTCGGAATTCCTTTCCTGATTCTCATCTTCTAGTTTTGGCTGGAGCTGTGGGGATATGGCTGAGAAGGAAAAGAGTGGGGGGGTTGGGTTTTTCAAAAGATAGGGGCGGGGTTGGTCGCTGGGTTGGAGGGCGTAGCTGTCGATGAAGCGGGACAGGTGAGATTGGAGGCAGAGCGAAAGGGATTCGCAGGTTCTGCAGATGGCTCGGAATGGGTTTTCCGACATTGCAGCAGTCCTTCGGCGCTTGCTTCCGATCCAGAGAAGAGGAGAAGAGTGACAGGCTCACATCACAGCCCACAAAAAATGGTTTGAGTGACAGGCTCACATCACAGCCTACAAAAAATGGTTTTGTAATGGGTTTTGTATGCGTTTGCGTTTGGTATGGGACGAGCCGGACGATTGAATTGAATTTTTCGTTTTTAATAACTGACAACTTACCTTTTAAAATAAAAATAAAAATAAAAATCTTATTATCCGATTTTTTAATTTTCAATATATTTTTAAAGAGAGGTTTGACTGTTTTGTAAACTTTTGAATTATGTTTTTGTAAAATCATTTCAATATTATAAAAGTTGATGCAATGACTAAACCCTCATTGTGTCATATTCATCCAAATGAAGCCTCAAAATATCATATAAATTTAACTTTTAAAGAATGTTTTAATAAGCCATGATAGAAGTTATTTTTTAATGAGATTATAGATACTCTTTCATTATAAAATGTTTCATATATATTGAACTAATCTATTCATATCATTTTACAATAAAGTTACCAAGATACACACCTCACACCTAGATCAACCATATACTACATATTGGAGAGGATACATATGTTTTTCCATTTATTTTGAATGCAATATAACCTACTTTAAGAGAATGGACACATCATATTCATGACTTTTTAAAAGATTTTCATATCCTTGAAATATGATATAACATCTTAATTGTCCCAACAACATTCAAAACACTGGAATTTATCGTGATCATTAACTATACGTCTAGTCATTTTTATTACATTTTCAATAAAAAAATTATTCTTATAAGTTGCTTAAGTCTAAAATTGTACGTTTAAGAATATAAATGGCTTCATTTGTGAGAGATTTTCATGCTAGCTTGTTTACATAACATTGACCAAATAAAGTTGGTTGGAATCGAGTTGAGCTAAGAAAATTGTAATTTTAATTAGAGATGTAACTTGGGCTTGGTTGAGCTCGAACCAAAATTTCAATGGCGTTAAAACTCGCATATTTATAATCTGAATCTAAAGAACTTGAATCTGATTTGTAAATATGATATAGTTAGGGTTTAAGTGAACCTGAACTCGATTTTTCATTTTATATTTTTATAAAATCTATTATATACATAATATCTAAATAATATTTCTTTATATTTTGTAGATTTTATCTTATTTATATTTATATTTGAATACATGTTTGACATACTGTAGTTATATTATAAATAAAGTATATTACTTTCATTTATGCCTTCTAATTCTATTATTAACTTTCATGTTCATTAATTTTCTTCCTTCTAGAAATATTTTTTGTATTGTTATATTTTTTAAAAAATCTATAATTTAACTAAATATTATTATGTTTATTTATAAGATTCGTTTTATTATATATTTATATAAAATTCTAAACTTATCACTCTTAAATATAATGTAAATTCTTCAACCTAAATTTCAACTCGAAACTAAACTTGAACTGAGTTTTCAAAATAAGGTTAGAATTTAGATCTTACAAATAGGATTGAGATTAGGATGATGGTTAATGCTGAAGTGAACTTAAGTTTTATAAACTCGAGTTGGACCCTTGATTTCAATTAAGCTCTTGTAAGCATATACTAAGGCTTCGATTAGCCGTATCGTCTCGACTGTAAAGTATGATTTTATAGCTGTTTTTAAAAAGTTTGATTGCTATTGTTACGTTTGTCAAATAGTTTGTAAAAATATTATTAGATAAAACAATTTAGAATTATTTTCTTACTAATTTTCTACTTAACTAGCCAAATGAAGCATTATTGAAATGGGTGTATTTGTACTGCTTTTCTAACGCAAATCAAGCTTTATGGTACAGTCCATATGTTGTGACCATGAGTTTAGATCAATATAATGAAGATTAAGATCTTATAACAGGCGTTTATAAAGACGCAAAAGGGAAGAAGAAAAAGGCTAAAAAACCCAAAAAGAAATAAATGAATAATTACTCTTTTGTTTTTCCAGTCATTACTCATTAGTAAAGCTATTAGTTGGCAATTAGCATTGTTCTCCCACATTTTGGGCGGCAGCAACCCACTTCGTTTAAGCTCAAATGCAACTACACCTATTCCCTTCCCCACCCCCACCAAAAAAAAAAAAAAAAAACACACGCAACTGCACCTTGTTCTCATGAACTCAAGCAAAGCAGGCTTCCCTAAGTACTAGGCACACGTGTGAGAAATCCGAGCTTTTCGTGATGTGGCGCAATGGAATACGCTCCATCCAAGCTGCAACAGAGGGAAGTGAACAGGCAGAGACAAACTCCAGTCCGGACATAAGCACGAGCCGCGGGTACGCACACCTCACAGCTATGCACGTGTGTTTTGACCCAACAAGTCACTAAGAAGGTTCCGAGACCCCGCGGATGGCTGGCTATTACAGTGCACCGATGGACCACCCGACCAGAACATCACCCACGGTTCAACGAGCGGCCTACTCAGTCGAGTAAGACAAATGCATACCTGAAATGATAGTCAGATTGCAGGCCTGTTAGAAAAAAGTGATTAGATCTCGGCAGTTCATTCTTCGTACTATCAACTATCCAAGAAGGAGGCATAAATACATTGATCCGGACCATTGATCAAGCAAGCCACAGCATAACAACCATAATCATCGTTTGTCTTTCGATGCACTTCGTTTTCCACGTTAATGAGTACCTCCACGAAAATTTGTATCCTTTTGTAATTTTGGATATTTTCGATAATAAATCATCATGGTTGTTGTTTGATAAGGCTGAAAACTTGTTTTCGGGTGTGTTTGACAATTAATAAAAAATGTTTAAGTTAAAACTTTTCAATGTAAAACTTTTTACTTTCCACGATTACCATATTTTTTAATCATTTTTTTCACATTTTCCTATACAACTACCCAATTTTCAATCATTTCTACACAATTATTCACATAATTAACCTATCTATTTTAACTTTATTTTCTTTATTACTCATCATTACCTCTATTATATTACATCATTTAACAACTTTTACTTTTTAAAATTTTTCATCAAAAATTTTATTCATTACCAAACACGTACTTTAACAGTTCGGATTGTTCCGATGACCCTCTGACAGTAAGTGCGGCAAATGGATTCAGTGATCCCGCGGTGCAGAATCCTTCAGCCGGAATGAAAAGCCCCTTCCTCCCCTTGCAGCTGCAGTCAATCCGATCGCCACCGTCCTTGGAACCAGGTTAGCTCTTGTTCTCGTCCATCTCTTTCTGTTTTGCTCTTTCTCATGCATTGCACTTGGTCTTTGCTCTTTGGATTCTTTGATTTGGGCGAAATTGCAACCGGGTTTGGTGCGAAATCCAATCTCTGGTTGCCGCTTCTTCTCGCGTTTCCCTTTGAAATTTCGGTGCTTGATTAGAAGGGATCGCGAGTGAAAAGATAGGTTTGGAATACCGACTAAAAGATTCTTGAATTCTTTAGCTGTTTTTTCCCCCGTCATTCGTTTCCAGAGTGAATTGAATGATCGGATGGATTCAATTAGTGGAATGAAGTTCTAAAACCTTGTTCGGATGTGATTTCCCTTCAAGGGTTTTCTTCCGGGCCGTTATAATTGGCAGCCAAGCTGGAAAAAGAACGTATATTTTATTTATTTATTTTTGAGAAGTTGGTAGGATTTGGTTTTGTAGGCTTTCATCAGTTGGATGATCCTATGGAGCAAAATTGATGTATGGATGGAATTCCCTAGCTTTTCATCCATGATAAAGCTCAAATTTTGTGGGTCCCACTTTTTTGTGATCACGACTGTTCACCTCGAAGGGCCTTTGGCGTATGGAGTGTAGGACGTGATAGCCATTGACGATCTTGAAGTCAGAGGAATTGTTCGAAGATAGGTGGATAACGGAACTTTAGCAACTGATCCATATACAACTTTGAGTTCCTGACTGGTTGGAAAACCCGTATACCTAGTGTTTGTTGTTTTACGCATGTTTCCTCGTTCTCTTCTTGGAATTAACACAAATGGTGTGGATCAATGACAGAGTATGCATTTGCAGAGTGCACATCGTGAATTGTAGTTTAGGAAAAGTTTCAGCTATTGATCCTGATGCAGTTGCAAGCCGATATGTGGCAAGGTTCAATATAGTGGATTTTTTGCTCTTTCCTGTGAATATGAGGGTCCTTTATGAGTAATTGATATAATTGCAAGATGGTCCCTCTTACTCTCAACTCACTTAGAAGTCGGTTTTTTTAGTTGTTCTTTCTCCAGCATTCAGTTCATCACCTCAAATTTCATTTCCCATACTGTAGGGAAGGGATTTTTGTAAATATGATGGCTTGAAAGATGCATATAGTATAATGTCTACATTGGATGGATGATCTTATTGAATAAAAAAATTTTCTGGATTCTGAAAACAAAAAGAGAACATAGCGAGCTGGAAATCTTGCGGCAGCAAGATGACTACCATGTTCAGGATTTTTAAAAGGCATGCTGACCCATTGCCTGTAAATTGTGAATCCTGAGAAATTTCTGTATTCTGTGTTTAGAGATTTGTCATACTCATGCCTAAAATCATGTTTTTGTATGATTTCCTTTTTTAGGTTGCCATCTCTTGTCCACCTGCAAAGAAAAAGCAGAATGGTATTGAGTCCTGCAGTTTCCTGAAATGCTACAGAATTCTGAGTCAATGGCCACTGGGTTTCGCATTGAGAAGTTCGGTTGCTTGAGTTTCTCTTAGTTATAGTAATGAGTAGTTGCTGAAGGGTCTGGTGAAGAGAAAATTTGATGATTGTATGTTATTTGAAGGTCGAAATGCCGTCAAGCCGGCAGCCCTCCTCTCGCATTAACACTTTTGAGCTCAAAGGTCGGATTGTGAAGAAAGTAGGACATGAAAGAGCTGAGAAATACTTCTATCACCTCAGGAGATTTCTTGGGCTTAAAATCAGCAAGCGTGAATTTGATAAGCTATGCTTTGCAACAATTGGGAGAGAGAACATAATTTTACATAACCAGTTTGTTAGTTCAATTCTTAAGAATGCATCCCTTGCCAAGGTGCCTCCACCAAATCCCACAAGAGAAGAAGGCTCCTCAAATGTGAAATTTGCAAGTGGACAATCAAGAAATTTACAATCACCATGTGGAGGTAGATTTCCTCCTTCTCCTTGCAAGGGAAGGTTCGCTAATGCTCATGATCACAAGTTTGTGGACAATGTGAATCTGGTTGGAACCTCTGACAAGACTCAAGGTACCTCATGTGATGGATCAGTCTCCAAGGCTGTTGAAAATGCACATAACATTCCCAATTCCTGTGATTTAAGAAGGCCCCAGGAGCTCATATCTGTTGGCAGCAAGGCTTTTGTTGAAGTCGCTTCAGTGGAAGATGGGGAAGAGGTTGAACAAGCACCAGGTAGCCCATGCATTCAAAGCAGGAGCCCTGTCAGGGCACCTCTGGGCATTTCAGTTAGTTCTGGTAGTGGACGCAAAGCCCTATATAACAGCTCATTAGGTGCATTTCATCTCCCAATAAAAGGTGTTCCTCAGACATGTTACAGCAGTTTTGAGTTACCTGATTCTGGAACCTTGAGGGATCGTTTGGAGCAGAAATTGGTGGTTGAGGGTCTGAAGGTTTCAGGCGATTGTGTCAATTTGTTAAACAATGGTCTGGATTCATATTTGAGGAGGTTGATCGAGCCTTGTTTGGAAATTGGCCGAGCAAGGTGCAATCAAGAACAAATGAGGCAGTTTAATTACAGGATTCTACCTGGTAGAAACGGCACCTTGCCGGAGAGACATATGCAGAAATCGAATCATCACTTTTCGGCTTCATTACTTGATTTTCGGGTCGCAATGGAGCTAAATCCTCAGCTACTTGGAGAGGATTGGTCCATACAACTTGAGAAAATATGCTTCAACTCAATGGAGAAATAGGCTCTTGCTGTAAGTCTGGCTTGAGATTCTTTGATGGAAATTAAAGTCCGTCAGATTATGAAAGACAAGGAATCACATGTTGCATTCTTCTGACGTCATTACTTATACTGAGATAATGGTCACATTTTAGCTTTGACATCCAGTCGTGAGGCGATCCATCAACATGCCACCAAACATAGTTGTAGAGATTTTTTTTATATCAGGTGGCGGCGGCGGTGGTATTGTTGTTGTTGTGACAATTAGATTTTAATGATGTGCAGGAATTTCTTCATGATGCATCTTTCCAAGCTCTTCCATTGGAAAATAATTTCGGATTACTGCTGAAAAGTTGGGAACTGTGCGACAAACAGTGGATAGCTATCAGCTATCATAATTTACTTGCTATTTGGTCCACATCTCTGATGGTATAATGTAAATCTTCTTAATTTATACGTCTTTATTAGTTGGATAGGTTTCTACTGATATCTGTTGCTCCTTTATTGTATTGATACAGTTTGTAAATAAATTTTTGGTTCAATAGCTTCTGCCATTTTTATGTTAGATTCTTATCACCTTCTTTTACGGACGCCGATCGTATGCTCCCAGGAGCATACAACGCTGTATGCTCTCGGGCGCATATACCCATTTTTTAAATTTTTTTTAAATTTTTTTTTACAATATTATTAATCTATATGTATTTAATATGTATATAAATTTTTACCCTTTTTGGAGTATTTTAGATATTTATTTTTGATTTTTGAAAATCAGTATTACCAAAAATGCCACTGATTTTCAAAAATAAAAAATAAATATCTAAAATATTCTAAAAATGTTAAAAATTTATAAAGATGTTAAATACACTTATATTAACAGTTTTATAAAAAAAAAAATTTAAAAAAAGGTGTATGCTCCCGGGAGCATTGAGCTCTACATGCTCCCGGGCACATACGATCGGCCTCCTTCTTTTACAATGTGTGGTTCTTGATCATGAATAACATGTTCTTGAGTGCACTTTTTTGAGCTCACCATGTTGCAATTTTATTGGTGTTCATGAAATCTCTAGATGCACTGTTGCTGTGACCCTTCATTCAAGTGGGACAGTCGTGGTTCTAGGCACATGAGAGCAGGAACAGATAATACATGAACATTAGACTCAGACACCTTGTGTCCAGTATTTTCTAATTCACTTGGAGTGCAAATATATGAATCTATTTATTATTATTATTATTATATATTTTTTAATTATTGAATTACTTATCGACATCTCTTGCTCTCTGGTTTGAACTGTTTTATTTTCTGTTACCATCATTTCACCATCTGTCCACCAGCAGCTCCGCCTTATGCTGTTAGTTTGGTTGGCTGCTTAGAAAATCGCCAGCCAATAATATCTGTAGCCATGCGAGTAGCACCCAGTTGACCTAGCTATGTATTTTCTTTCTATTTACAATTGCTTCTGTTGCTTGTGTTTAAGAGAAATAGAATGGGTTCCTTTATGATATTTTTCCAGGGAATGCCTCTTATCTCTTCTCACCCCATCTTTCAGTTCATGGGATGGGACTCAAAACACAATTACTATCAGCTTCCTCGAACTTCATACTTTAATTCACAGCAGTTGTTGTCACAGATGCTGCACTCATTTTTAATGATTTTGTGAAGGATTAGTTTTTAAAACCGTCTGGCAGAGCGAGGCTGTAACGAGCTTTAGGAAGATTCAGTCAGTGTGAAACAATTCCATTGTCCAAGAAACTTTGGAGTGGTGCAGATGCAGATGATAACGGAAAGGCATGAACGATGTAGATTGAGGTAATAAGAGGGTAAAAAAGGCCTATCTGTCTTACATGATCTAATATGGATAAGTTCACAAATAGGTTTGATTGGAAAATGGAACTCTTGGACCAGAATAGAGACAAGGGTACAATGTTAATGATAACAGGCATATAGATGGAGTGAATTCGGGGGCAACGGCAGGATAAGAAGATGTCTGTGGCTTCATTTGGGTGGGCATTGGGTTCAGCTGGTGGAGTAGTAAAGCTCTGTGAGGAATCAGTATTTAATAGCTTTACCTTCCAATGTTTCTAAACGTTCTTTGGTACTTGGAGTTTCGTGCAAAAGCGTTGTTGCATCCAAACAGGCTTTGGATAGCAGCAGTGAGATGTTGAACACTTGGTCAAAAGAAGTGCACCGGGAAGCGTCAAGCATGTTTGTCCTGAAGGACCAAGAAAAAACCAAAAGGGCTGTGGCGAATACAGATTTGTCATTTATTTGCAAAACTGGACAAACTCAAGTTTCGGCTTTAAATATTGGGAGTTTCTTAAAGTCGGGGGTTGAATTGTTTTGCATGTTTGGTAATATTTTTTTTCAGTTTGCATTGGTCTGGCAAATCCATGAGTAGAAAGAACTTTGGACACAGCCTATTACAAAAATTTACCCAACAGATGGAGGATGCACGATTTTTGTTTTTTCTTTGCTTTCTTGGAATGCATTTCTTGAGAACGGCGCTCTCTCTCTCTCTCTCTAAAACTTTTCAGCATCGCGTTGTTAGTAGTAGTTTGCTGACAATGTTGTGGAGTGCTAAGCTTCTTATCTCAATCAGTAACCGGAGTTCCACGGGATCAGTTGAGCTCGATCACGCCAGTGTCTGGGGCTGGTGCTGGGGCTGTCGGTCTTATTTCTGGCTGCAACTCTTATTAAGGCATCATTTGGTTACACTTACACATTAAAGTTTGACAATCACAAGAAGCTGTCAATCTAAAACTTTTTAATTTTCATTACTACTTTATTTTTAAAATTATTTTTTATATCTTTTTGTACAATTATTTTTTCGCAACTAATCGTACAACTATTCTATTCAATTTAACTTTATTCTCTTTACTGATTCTTATTCTTATTATATTACATTATTTTTTCTATTTCAATCAAAAAACTTTTATAATGAAACTTTTTTCCCCAAAAGTTGTATTCATTTATAAACACACCTTTACATTTGTGAATTTTGCAATGCACTTTGGGTGGAATCTAAAATTTTGCGCCCCGTAAGGGTAGCCAAAACTGGCCTAAACCCCAGCCAAATTCAGGGCCCCTCGACATTATGTGATGTTTCCACTTTCAAGTTTCCTTCGGTTGTGTTTCGGTCGAGGGGAAAGATACTGGTCCAAACAGAGTTTTTTTTTATTATTTTTTTTTATCCTTCTGAGCTGAAGTGATAGTGCCAAAGGCGTCCAAAGTCCAAACACGCTGAATGGAGGGGAGATAAAATTTCCTTTTTTTATCCTTCTCACTTCTAATATTTTAGGGTGTGTTTGGTTGGAGATAAAACTTTTGATGAAAAGTTTTTGGAGTAGAAGTTGTCAAATCAATAAAAAGTGATGTGATATAATAGGAGAAATGATGAAGAGTAAAGAGAATAAAGTTAAAATAGATAGGTTAGTTGTATGGGTAGTTGTGTAGAAATGATTGAAAAGTAGGGTAATTTGTATAGAAAAATGCGAAAAAATAATTAAAAAATAGAGTAATTATGGAGAGTGAAAAGTTTTAGATTGAAAAGTTTTAGTTGATACTTTTTTACCCTAAACAAACACACCCTTAGTTACCTCTAGAATTGTCTTTCGGACTTCAATCATTTACCAACTTTTTGAAAAATCTCTGTTTTATTTTTATGTAGTTTGTGCCTGGAATTATTTACATTCATTTGCTTTTAACATCCCATCATTGGGTCAAATCAAATTGCAACCCACAATCTTCTAGCTTGGTCTTTGTTGACGATCGCTTGGCCTGGTGTATAGCCTACAATCAATAGAGAATAAAGCATTAAAGCAGCACTCACCGTCTTTGTCACCCTTGCTTAAAATAATAATATGAGTTTGTTTGACAATGAGTATAAAATATCAAGTTAAAACTTTTCCCTCTCTATAATTACTATATTTTTTAATCAGTTTTTCTTATTTTCCTATATAATTATCTTACTTTTCAATCATTTCTACACAATTAATTTATCTATTTTAACTTTATTCTCTTTACTCCTTGTCATTACCCCTATCATATTACATAATTTGACAACTTTTATTCTCCAGAATTTTTTAACGAAAGTTTAATTCATTTCCAAATATACCCTATATGTAAAAATATATATATAAATTAATGAAATACTAAATACGTCTACGTTAAAATTTTGCTATTGGAAATCTGAATTGCAGCAAAAAATTGTAGGAATCTCTGGAGTGATACTTTGCAAATTTGATCCGAATGTGAATTCGCAACAAGCTAGCTCATCTATAGGCCGCTGCTTGTCAGCGCGTCTGGACAAGAAAAGCTGGGCAATAGCATCACAGGCAAGAATCAAAAGACCTTTCCGTGGGAGAGAGAGAGAGAGAGAGAGAGAGAGCTGGTGACATGGCAGAAAAAAAATGGTTAATATCATGTTTCCCCAACTACTACAGTACTACTACTCTCCTGTTCTCTTCCCCGAATCTGGCACAATTTACAAGTACGAACTAGGAACTAAAACGTAAACAAAATGGGCACATAAAAATGATACTAATTTACTTGGTTGAACTAGCTGTATCCTTGCAACAACAATAACCCCCCACAAAAAAAATAAAGGAATTTTTTTTTTTCAAAAAAAGAAAAAAGGCACAGAAAACACTTGTTGACTTGAAACCCAACCAATTAGCACTCATAGAAGACGACGCGAGTTATGGGACAAATCCTCAAGGCCGAGGCGCGGAGAAAACGAGCTCTTCACACCGTCCAACTCCAAGCTCCAAAGCTCCACGATTTGCAAATTGCGTGCACAAGTTTCCACTCTCTGCCCGCCACCGAGTCATATCCGGCCATTCCTTTTTAGAACACGAAGCCAAACACTCTTCCTCGCGCATCAGTAGCAACGGGACGGGCGGGGCATTCGGCTCTCACCCATCACCGTCCTCCAAAACGGTCTCTTCCTCTGCCTCCTCCTCTTACTTCCTGGGCTCCCAATCCCATCGCCCTCTTCGCTTTCCGACTTGTGAAGCATCTCCCACATCACGTGCACATCCTTATACTTGCTGGTTTTCACTTCCTGACGCAGCTGCAGTAATCCTGCAATGCAACGCAATGACAATCACCAAACGCACTCGAAAGTGCCAAGAAAATGCGCCTGCCCCAATCAAATATCCAATTTCCAAAACCAAATTCATCGTTTGATTGGACGGTGACGCGATCCTAACCGTTGGAACAAGGAAAATAGGATGAGTTTACTGAAATTAAAAGATCACAGATACCGACAGACGGTATGCCAGAACCGTCCGACGAATCATTGGAGATTCTAACAAACAAAGCGGACAGGACAACCACAACCGTCCGAGGACTCCGATCATCTTACAGCGTCCTTTTGCATGCTTACCATGTCTCCTCATCCCCATCCACCTGGCGATGACGAACCATAGTCGCCTGACCGGCACCATCACCTTCCGCCACCATTCCATGGCGCCAGCTTGGCTCCTTCCTTGGCAAAAGACGTAACGGCCGGCGGACGGACGGGCGGTCGGGCGGGCGAGAGCGGTAGCTTGTGCAGCTTTTCGACGATGTTCCTTGGTCGGAAAGGCGTCGGAAAGGTAGGAGTCTCTTCCTCCTCCTTCAAAGCCTCCCATCAGCTGCCGATGCTTAAATATTCGCCCTCGCTTCCGACGCGGCTTCTGTTTCCCAGCCGTTGAGCGCTTCGTCCGGATCTCATGCCGTGTCGCGAGGTGGCAACTGGCAACCGGGAACTACTACAGTCACGCGCTACGCCTATTGGGGCCATACTTGTGGCAGACCGTCTTCATCGGCCGGCTGAAAGCCTGAAACTGTGTCCCGCTCTTGGATAGGCATGCTCCATGACATTACCGTGCGTCGTCCGACGCTTCTGGAATTTTGGTCGTTGGATGCGGCCTGCAGTACACTAATTAAAGAAGCCTTTTACGATCAAAAGTTATTTTCAATTAAAAGAAGAATAATTGCATTGGAAAATATTTAAAAATGTATAAGCATGCGAGATGTCGATTAACTGTTTAACGATGGGTCATTAGATCTCATTATAAGGAATCTAAAAAGAAGACATGGAGGAGGAGGAGGAGGACTGACAAAGGAAGAAGCACAATCAGGTGGAATCATTTCCATACATTTGCCGGAGACAGACAGAGAGAGCGAGAGAGAATGAACTTTGCGCTATATGAAGCAGCTTTAGTGGGAGGTTCTAATTCCTTGGACTGTTTGCTCCAAGATGCGAAGATTCTAAACAATGCAGCTGTTCATGGCACGGACAACCCTTTGCATGTGGCGTCAACATATGGGCATCTGGAAATAGCAAAGAAGCTCTTAGATAAGAAGCCCTCACTCGCCGCCATGCCCAACTCCCACGGCTCATTGCCTTTGCATTTGTCATCTTCCAAAGGCCATGTTGATATTGTAGCAGAGCTGATCAGCAGAGAAGGTTTTGTGTCGCATTCGAGACCAAGACGGCAGAACTGCTCAACGTCTAGCTGCCCTCAGGAATCGCCGATGGGTGGTGGATGTGATCTTGGATATCATGCAAGAAGACGCACGAGAACTAGCTCAGGAAGTAGGCTCCCATCTTTCTTCACCTCTGCACTTGGCATCTGCAAGTGGGCATTTGTCGATTGTGGAGCAGCTCTTGGCAGTGAACCCTGATGTATGTCTTCTTCGTGACCAGGATGGAAACACTCCCCTCCACGTTGCCGCATTGAAAGGCCGGGCAGGGGTCGCCAGGTATGTAATCAATCAATGGCCAAAACTCGCTTGGCTCTTGACGGATCTGATGGAGCCAATCTTACACTTCTGCATGAATCACAACCGGTTTGAGATCGCCAAGGTGCTGTTGGACTCTGTTCGTGATCCCAGTATTATGAACTTAGACGACAGATTCGTGGAAATGAAAGATGAAATGGTAATACACTTCTGCATCTAGCAGCTATGAAGAAATATAAACCGGTATCAACCATTTCTTCTCTCTCTTTTTTTCCCCCTTTCTTCAATCAGCCTAAACCGGACATGATAATATCTCGAATTTTCTGCCGATACTGGAGCATTCGATTAGTCACACAAGAGTGGACGTGAACGCGAGAAACATGGATAGTCTGATAGCCTTGGACTTGTTGCTGCTGAGCCCTTATGAGCCAGAGGACGATGAGGAAGTGCTAGCAATCCTTGGAAAGAAACAATCTGACAGTACAATCAACATACGAGAAGCACGCCGGCGCCGGCGGCAAGAAGGCCACCAAGACAAGTGGCTGGAGAACACAAGGGGCTCCTTAATGATCGTGGCAATCTTGATCAGCACAGTAACTTTCCAAGCTGCACTCAACCCACCAGGTGGTGTCTACCAGGATACCACCTACGGGGACCCCAACGAGAAGGATTGGCATTTTGTTGGGGAAGCTGTTCTGAGTTACAGAGCACCAATGAGGTACATGGTGTTTTTGATTTGCAGCGGAACTGGATTTGCAGCGTCAATCCTCATAATCCTATTGCTCTTGAGCGAACTCCCACTCCATCAAGTTCATAATGAGGATTTTGATCATCATAATGTGGGTTGCTGAATCGACCATGTTTATTTCTTATAACTATTTGTCATCTGCTCTCACCTCAGATATGGTTTGGCGATCATAAAGACCCAAAAACATTCCACATCCACATGGAAGTAAACAAGGCCTCAGCTGATAATTTCCCCTGCTTTGTTCATCTTCGTGCAATTCTCCCTAGGATCTGTTGTACTGGTCTTGTTAATTACCAGGACTTTTAGGTGTTCTAATGTTCGTGTTAATCCCTTTGGCTTTTATTGTAAATTAATTATCAGTACAGTAATCGCTATAAAAATCAGCGCTATGTAACTAGAAGCAGTTTCATGTAATCCATCTATTTTTCCCACTTTGATGATTAATAGAAGATTTAATTCATCCGTTATATTTAACATCGCTTATTTAGTTAATAGACGGAGTATCATTCAAACCAAATACATAAATGAGTCAGATTCGCTAAAAAATATATATTAATGTCTAAATTATGAAAAAATTAAATATATTTACATATACATTAGAATATAATAATATTTTGTAGAATAATTTGTCCACATAGTAATGATATTTTAGATAATTTAAATGTAAAAAATATAATTTTAAAATTAATATTTAATATCAAAATATGTTATTATGTTTGTTTGCAGATAATATTAGATAAATAGTAGAATTTTCTTGTTAACATAAATAATACTAAATATAACACACATATTGAATTTTATGTAAATTATTAAGGTAAAAAAACAAATGTAGTGACATAGAAATAAAATTTCATAGAAGCAAAATTTATAACAAATTTGATTGAATGAAACTAATTTTAGGTACGTGCAACATGTATCTCGCTACATTAGATATATTTTGACTATAATTAATTATTTATCTACTAATACTTAGCTGTTTTAGAATGATGACATTTGATTAAGTATGATAATTTTTACATCAAACAAAGCTAAAGTTATTTTTTAATAGTGCTAATTTTTTTAAAAAGTAACTATTACAATTTGACTGCAAATAGTAAAAAAAAACTTTTTTGATGAGGAGAATAACGCCACTACTCCATGCCACCAAAAATCATGCATTCATGCTACTGAAAATCATGCTTCAAAATGCTGCTATTGCTGTTCGAATTGCAGTTGAGCGAATTGCAGTCCTCAACGCATTGGTGAAAACGCAGTTACCACTGAGGCAAACCCTCAATGGCAATAGTAAAAAACTTTTGATTAAGAGTAAAGTAGAAATAAAGTAAAGATAGCTCATTATATAGAAAATATTAGAAAATGGTTAGAATACAAGACAAAAATGCAAAATATCTATTAGGTATTAGTGATGTTTATTTTATGTATTCTCCATTTCTATTCATAAATATAGAAAATTTGCGTCATAAATCCTCTAACTTTGCATATTAACACTTTGGATTTCGAAGTTTGCTTATTAGCATTTTAGACCCTGCAAAGTTCTGATATTTGCATTTTAAACTCTCACCCCTAACATAGTCAAAAAACACCATTATACCTACGTGTAATATCGAAAGTACTCTTATATTTGTACAAAAAGCAAGATGACTATGGTTAAAAATTAATATCATTTTCCTAAATGTCATCACCTCCTCAAAATCATGAAGCTCCATTGCTTGAATAATGTTGATTTTTGGTCATGACTATCTTGCTTTTTGTACAAATGTAATGAGTTTAAACGGGTGAATATATAAAATGCAAAGACAAAAATTTGGCAGTGTTTAGTATATTAATAGGCAAACTCAAGAGTCTAAAATGCTAGCGCCCTCCCCACCCCCCACCCCCCACCCAAATATTAAATATTCACTTAACTGCGTGTCAGATGCAGCCAAATTTAAATTCTGCTGAGAAAATGTGATCCCAATGTAAATTCTGTTGCAGTGGAATGGAATGAAATTTCAAACGTGAACGCTACCTGTTGTTTGTTTTGATATAGTGTCTAAACGTTGATCGATCTCTATCAGTGGACGTGGGAAGATGACGCCTTAATCTGAACTGTCCGTCTTCCGGTGATCTCTCTCTTTCAGTAGACGTAGTAGTATGACGGGTTAATTAACTTATCTGAGCCGTTTATTTAATTAGTCTTGACTTCTTAATTATCTTTATAATAGTTGGGTGTTTTTGGGAAATGATAAAACTTTTAGATAAAAGTTTCTTGTATAAAAATTTTTAAAATGAAAAAAAATGACATGAGATGAGATGATGGGGTAATGATAAAACTTTTAGATAATAGTTTCTGGTATAAAAAATTTTTAAAATGAAAAAAAAATGACATGAGATGAGATGATGGAGTGATAATGAGGAATAAAGATAATAAAGTTAAAATAAATACGTTAATTATATATATATATAATTGTATAAAAATAATTGAAAAGTAGGATAGTTTATAACTTTGTATAGGAAAATATGAAAAAATAATTTAAAATATGGTTATTGTAAAGAGTTAAAAGTTTTACTTGTTACTAAATACCCCTCATTTTAAAGTTGCATGTGTACCATTTAGCCGGCCGCATACAATCATATGACTCTTTTTATGGCCTAGCTCGAGTCTCTTATTCAAATGGACCAAGGTGTTGTTTACTTGTTAATTTCTTATCATCTCTCCACGTTTGTAGTTTCAATTTAATGTGCATTTTCTTTCTTTAAGATCCCAACTAAACGTGCTTGAGGAGGAAAAATAAAAAATAAAAATGTAAAAAATTGTAAAATAGTAAATTTTGATATATAAGTTAAATGCACTTAGGAAAATATATTTATGAAAAAATTAAAAAGAAATAAAATAATAAAAATAAAAAATTGTGTGGAGTATTTTATGCAATTAATGGCATAAAATAATTCCCCTATCTATATTATAGGTATATTGTTTTATTTGTCTAATATTATCATACATAGGCCCCATTTATAAATATTTAAAATTAACATAATAAAATAGTTTAATGATTATATGTGATGTGCCACATATATTTATGTTTTTATGTTTTATAAACTTATTTTCTTAGGTGTTTTAACTCATATCCTAAGTTTTACCATTTTACAATACTTTATAGATTTTTTTTAAAAAATTAAGTTTTTAAGGGATGAAAAATGGCTTAAATCCCTTGAAATTAATTATATACAAGTATTGTAAAATAGTAAAACTTGGTATACAAGTTAAATACATGAGAAAACATGTCTATGAAAATAAATAAATATATGAATTTTTAAAGTTGTATTTTCAACATTAAGTTATCCAAAATATCATTAAATACGTGCTTCTTTTATTCTCACTCGTCAAAATTTCTTGACTTTTGAAAGGAAGCACATGCAGGGACTTTTTCTTTATATATGTTTCCGCCACCGCGACTTTTTCTTTATATTTTCCCCCGACCGAAACACGGACCCCGATCCAATTAACCGGGTGTACTTAGCCTCAGCGTACCCCACTGCTTTAACTCATTTTTTTTTTATTTTTTTGAATTTTTTTTGAAAAATTAAAAATAAATATACAAAATAATCCAAAAACAGTAAAAATTAATAACAATTTTATAAAAAAAAATTTTAAATTTTTTAAAAAATAAGTTAAATGCACTAAAATGCACTAAGGCTAAGTGCGCTGAGGTACTATGTATCGGGAGTCAACGACATGTGCTTTCATTCTAAAAAGAAAAATAAAAAGAAAGAAAAGATATATGCTTTCAACGTAACACTGATTTTTTTTAAAAAAAAAAATCAATTTATTTTTGACAAATATGAGCACTACATATAATTTGGACCAGTGCCAATTTATCACGCAGGAATTATTAGAATGAATAATAACTTTCATGATATGATCACATCGCATGTCCTCTTCGTATCAGCTGGAACTGGAATGTGGACCAACGCGCGGATCTTTTTAGCTGTTGAAGACGGAGCAATCGCGACGGATGTTGCCTGCCGTGCCGGTCTTCACCCCGACTCGCCCCAGCTTCGTGATGGCCTCCACGAAAGCTTGTTGGAAGGCCTCGGAGCTTTGAGCCCAAGCGACAACAGTGGGCCGGGATCTGGTATCCGTGAACAATCTGTCATCCGACGTGAAGAGGCCCCTTCCCTGCATTAGGTTCTGGAAGTAGACGTTGTCGAAGGTGTTGGGGGGTGGCGGGATCCATGTTGATGGCCACTGAGGGGTCCACGTTCCTGGGGCACATGCCTTGAAGCTGCGCCGCGTAGGTCTGGTTGAGGGAAGGGTCCACCGAGCTTTGGGCGCTGAAGCTGTAGATACGGTCGGCGAACTTGCTGCAGTGAGAGAACCCCACTGTATGTGCACCTGCCACCGATGCGTACATTACGTGCATGCACGTTTTCCTTATCAGTTGGGGAAAAAACAGACACACACACACACACAATTATAGTAATTGTGATTTGCTAAAAGATATTTTGAAAAAATATATATTTAGCATTGACTAATTACAATTTAGAAAACTTTTTTTTTTCGATGAATATAATTTAGATACTCTAGTTTGAATATTTGATACGAAATTAAGTTTTACATTAACTTCCGTGAACCAATTGATCAGATATGAAAGTGGATCAACGTCATTTTGCAAAAACGACATTTATTCACCTAACCAAAAATGTAGAGTAAGAAAAATTAAATAGGAAGATTTAAATGTAGCACTATTTAATGTATGCCAAGTTGATAAGCGATTAAAACTAAGTAAGTAAAAAAGTCATTTATTTACTGAAAATAAGTGTAATTAGGAAAATTTTCTCTTATACTCACAATATTTGTTCATAATTTCTACTATATCTATAAAGTTTCAAAAATTCTTTTTTTACTCATAATATTTCATTCTAAATTTCTATTATACCCGTACAATAAAAAATAACCGTTAACTGATAACTATCCTATTAAAAAGATAATTTTGTCACCTAAAATTTTTTCCTAATTAAAATAATTTGGCCTTATATAATATTTTAATTACTTGATATTATAAATGAATGATTTACCAACATTAACTGAATCATATTACGGTCAAATGATTTCAATTAAGAAATTATAAAATGAAAAATTATCTTTTCAATTGCATAGTTAATGTTTGTTTTAACAACATGATTATGATAAAAAAAAATTAGTACGAAATATTATAGTTATTAAAAGAAACTTTTGGAACATTACTAGTATAATAAAAATTATAAGCAAATGTTATATGTATAAAAAGAATTTTTCCTTAGAATTAATACCGTTGCTATGCTGTGTTTGCCACAACTGGGTTTGGAATGGTAACATAATATTATTCTTTTAAATAAAGGTCATACTAATTTATTTAGTCTATTTATGTAATACAAGATGTATTTACTAATGTGGAGATTAATTAGAATGTGCATTCATTCTACAATACCAAATAAAATATTGATATCAGAAAAGTTAGCTAATTAAGACCCCCCGCCCCTTTAAATTTTTATTTTCGGTTTCAAGCATCTCCAACTTCGAAGATCCCAGCTACAAATCGTAGGCTCATTCAAAGGGCAAAAGAAAACAATATGTAGAGTCTTTCTCACGTCGACGTGACATCTTAACTACTCGTAATTTTTTTAGAAGAAAGAAAATTTCTCTGGACTACCTCTTTCACACTCACAAAGAGAGAGAAAGAGAGAGCGCGCGCGCCCAACTTGGCAACATCTGATGTTGGAATCCAGGAAAAAACATGGGAAACGACGCTAGAAATCTAATTCAAATTACCCGAAAGAGCTATCATTTCTGTTTGGTTAAGCCCGTTTGAAGCAAACATGGCATTGAGCTGATTCAGATCGAAGGTTGGGTGAGGGAGCTTCCCAGTCACACTCGCGGACGTAGAACTCAGTCCATCCAGTCTTCCCAACTCAACTGCATAACTTGGCCCCCCAGCCTGAGAAGCCAAAGACAAACACATGACGATGAAATTAATGAGAATAAGGCGATTAAGAAGAATAATGCATGAGATATATCTGAAAAGAATTAAGGGTTACGTACAAGCTGAATCACATCACGTGCGGCCATCGCCAGGATGTCTGCGCAGGAGACCTTGTTTGTGCACCCTACCACCGCATCCACTGCTGCCTTGGCCTTGATCACCGTGTCGAATCCATCTCCGGCCAGCGAGAGATTGTCCTCGTTGTCCTTCTCGGCTGTGTTATCTGCCGTAGTTGCGATCATTATCGATGCATCGCAGCCCTATATATCAGTAATCAACCAAACCCCGTCGAAATGTAAGAATATACGTGAATTGCACGATCCCAAAAATAAAAAAATAAAAAAATAAAAATCTGCTTCCTGTCTCTTCTCTTCATCAGAGATATTTCAACTATCTCAACTTACCTCCACGAAACAGTCATGGAAATAGAGGCGAATCGTTGCTGGGACGGTCACAAACGTTTGTTGGAATTTGGCTGTGACGGCGCTCCTAACAATGTTCTCGACGTTCGGGCAGATGTTGGGCGTAGTAGTTCTGCCTGAGCTGTGCCGAACTCAATGGTGCAAAAGCGCAGATCAGTGTCGTCAGGAGGAAGGCAGAAAGGAACATGTACTGAGGTTGAAAATGGGCCATCCGAAGAAAGAGAGGGAGGAGGGGGAATACGGGGATGAAAAAGGCTCGAGCCAAACTGGACTGGGGAAAACTGGAATATATAAGATGAAGGAATTGAAGCATCCGTGGCAGGTCTGAACAGGAAATCTTTAACTCCAATTTTAAAAGGCTTGACGGTTTCATCCGTAATTGTGTGGGTCTGCTTTTGGTTTGCCGTGGGCGACGTCGTTTTGCTAGCTACCTCCCAATGTTGAATTTTCAAATCAATAAAATACAAGGAATCTGTACCTGGACTTGCTGAAAGTACATGATTGATGGGCGGTCCTCTGAATTATACTGTTCTACAAGATTATAAATAGAGACAGTGTCTAGAGTTAGAGCAAGCTAGAGAGAGAGAGAGAGAGAGAGAGAGAGTACAGAGACAGTTCGCAGTGCTAAATTTTGGGTCATGAGGCGGAAGATGGGGTCATCAAGCGAATGGCATGGATATCGTGGAACGTGAGAGGTAGGAAAGGATCGAATAGGATCAACAAGTGGGCAGTGCAATCAGAAATTAAGCAATGAAAATAAAAGAGTGGTTGGAGTCAACGAATGAAAGCGAAAATAATGTTAGAAATTTGGCGCAGCTCTTCGGAGAAGCTAAAGGAACTAGGCAGGTCTACGTGAGACGATGATGCGCTGGCAGAGCAGCAATAGCGATGCATATATGGCCGTTGGCCCATTGCTAGTTGCTTACGCTCTTGGCAATAAATATAAGTTGGCTTTGAGAGGTGTAATAATAGCTTTTCTAATAGTGAATTAACTCTTAGTTTGAATATTTGCAAAGTAGACTTTTTATTTCTTTAAAAAATGTTTCGAAATAAACCGTAATGTTAAAATATACGAGCATGGACAAGTTTAGATATTAAATTATTTGGATATAATTATAAATTTGTTCTATAATATATATTAAATAAACCCCAACTCATTCAGTGTGTTCGATCAGCTGTCTAGCTAACACCTTATCAAAAATAGTTGACCACGTTACTCCATATCATATGTACAGTCGGTTATTTGTCGATTAGGAGCATATTCCTTTTATAATAACTATAGCATAAAATACAATTGAACATGCAACCTAGGCCTGTTTGGCATTTGGTAGAAAAGGGTGCAGGAAAATTTTGAAAAATAAGAAAATAACATAATATGATAGGAAGGATAATATTTTTGCAATTATAGTTAAACCATGTTGGAGTTATTTGTAATTTTTGAAACTATATGGATTATTTGCAATTCTGATCAAATTAAGTAGGTATATTTGCAAATTATTTAACAATGTATTTCTTTAAAAATTAGAGTATCTTTTGTAGATATGCCTACAAAGTTATAACTATATTACATTTATGTAACGCCCCGGCCCAACTGTCGCAGGTCAATTTGGGCCTTAACCCGCACGGTTTTGTCCTTTTGAGTACCCTGAATGTACCCCATAATGCGTCTCGACAGAGTTACCAGCGGCCTCCACTTATAGCCCAAGCTCCCTCCTTCATCCTAACCAATGTGGAATGTTACATCCACCTCCCTTGGGGCTCTAGCGTCCTCGCTGGATGAGTTCCCGCTGGACACACCAACAGGATATCGGGAGTCTGCTCTGATACTATTTGTAACGCCTCGACCCAACTGTCGTAGGTATTGTCTGCTTTGGGCCTTAGCCTGCACAGTTTTGTCTTTTTGAGTACCTTGAATGTACCCCAAAATGCGCATCGACAGAGTTACCAACGGCCTCCACTTATAGCTCAGGCTCCCTCCTTCATCCTAACCAATGTGGGATGTTACAATTTATGTCTCTTAGTTTTAAAAAATTAGTAAATATGTTTAAAAAGTTTTATAAAATCACAAGCATCTTTCATTAAGGTTTCATCAAATTCTCTTAAAATGATGAAAATACCTGATGCATACCAAGTGCTTGTCGTTAAGAGCACTATGATCACCAGTTTAATTAAAATTAACTAAAACACATTAAAGCTACCACTATACGGGTGATAGTGTAGAATAACGGTGAGTCGGATCGAATCCACAGAAAAGCTATATAATTTTGAATTATTTTAAGCAAAAATGAAAGAGAAAAGTAAGAGAGGGTATAGAGAAGAGAGAGAAAGAGATTAGAGAAAAAGGAGAGGAAATTAGAAAGAGAGAAAGGAGGTAAAGAAAGGAGAAAGCAGAGATAGAGAAAGGAGAGGAGAAATTGCAATTAACTAAAATTAAATCTAAACTAGGAAAGCAATTAAAAGACTACAGAAGTAAAATTTAATCTACGAAAATAGGAATGAAAATTGCATTAAACTTAATTTGAAGATTACAATGCATAAAGCAGTAAATCTACTCTAAACATTACAAATATAAAATTAACAACTACAAAATATTAAAGAAAAACTATAATTAAAAGAAAATTTATTTACCCCAATTCTTGCTCGAAGACTACTCTTTTGAGGAGCAATCTAAGCCCTTGAAGCTTACCCACTTGGCATGTGTGGGAGAGGTGTGTATGTGAGAGTGGAGGGACCCTCCTTTTATAGATGTGTGGGAGACGCTTCCTCCAAAGTGGAATCTGATATGGGATTCTTGCTTGAACGACACTGTAGCTGCTTTCTTCATTTCCTTGTTGCATGGGTGAGAAACTGGCCCTCTCATCGGTTGCAGCAAATTGCGATCGGAATGGTTGATCGATGATTGTTAAACTCGGCTGCTAAAACATGCTGGAATCGCTAGTTTCTTTTGATGCCTTTAGCCATGAACGGAGCTGTTGTAATTGACGGTGAAGGCCAGTGGAAATGATGGGCTGTCGTTTTCTTCAGGTGGGCATGAGTTTTGGTCTTCAGGAGAAAACAAAAAAAATCGTCGTTTGAATGTTGGAATCGCCGATAGTTTAGATGAAGAATGGGATTTGGGCAGCATGATTCGAGGTGGGATTTGAAGGAATAATGGTTGGGATTTTGCTGAAATTTCTTGTTTCATGAACAATAGAGGGGTTGCTCGGATTTTCGGTGTTGCTGAAATGGTTTTACCGATGTTTTGAAGAGTTGCTGATTGAGAAATTTTGGGCAAATGGGATGCTGAAATTGGGGCTAAGATCGGCGTTGTTGAGATGGAAGGCAGCCATGGGTTTGGGCGATTCGGTGGAGAGAAAGGAGCCGGCTGAAATAGAGAAGGGGCAGTTCTTGAAAGATCAGCGGAGATGGTTGTGGCGAGCTTGATTTGCTCGTTTGTTGCTTTCCGGTGGGTTGATGTCGGTGGGCCATGGTCGCTGCTTGAAATTTTATGGAATAGTTGCTAATTTGAAGTAGAATGGCAAGGGCGGTGATCTGTTTTGCTGTTGTTCGTTGGTCGGTGTCTTCTCCATGGCTGCTAATTTCGGTGTGGCTGGTAGTGAACAGAGGGGGGGGGGCGTTGATTTAGAGAAGGAGACGAGTTGGATTTTAGGAGCAGCTTGGTGCGGCTGAAGCAAATGGAAGGCAACCATGGGTTGTGCGAAACTGGAAAATGCAGAGGTGGCAGGACTGTTTGGTTCTGCTGCTTGAATCGGTGGCTGTAATTGTGTCTTTAATGGCTGAGTTGTGTCTTGATTTTTGCCTGTGGCGGATTCAAGTTTGCCTTGGTTTGCTCGTTCTGCTTGCTTGAAGATGTCGATGGTTCATGGGGATGGGCGTTGCAAATTCGATGGCTACTAAAAATCCCTCAGATGCAGGGGTCATTGCAATTACCGGATGAGAAGGAAAGGGATGCTTGGGATTTTTCGAGAGCAGCTAGTTCTTCCGGTTTCAGGCTAGAAGGTGGGTTTCATAGGTGCTGTTCGGGAATGATGGGGGTGCTGCCTTGCTGAAGGAACGGCCTCCGGTGCTACTGTATGGTCGGATTCAGGCAGGGGAGGTTTGGTTTTTGAATAGGGTAGGGGCAGAAGCTTGGTTGTGAAGCCATGGCTACGAATTTGGGGAGCTCTGGTGGTGTACGCGCATCGGTGTGCCTGCAGTGCATTTAACCACGAACTAAATATTAATTCTTTGCTGAATAATTTCAATAACATCATATATTATCTTAGTTTAATTCACTTTATCCTTTAATTTATTTTATCTAAATATAATAATCTACTTTGTTCTTCATATTTTAAAATATAATTATAGTTATATATGTATGATTTTTTCAATTAAATAATTTTATAAATTTGCCCAAATTATATTAATAAGCTAATACACATTTCACCGTTAAAATTTTCTAGGGGATTGAGTCATAATTTTATATTTTCAAGAATGTTGCAAAATGACCCGTTTTATAGCAAAATTAGAAATTTTATGAAAAATGTAATTTTCACAAAATTTCACATAAAATATGTATTTAATTAACATTTTATACTCAAAAAGTGTGAATTTAATATGAAATTATATGAAGATTTTTAGACTTATCAATACCCTTGTCTTAGTGAAATGGTGAAAATGCCTTTGCGCACATCAAATTAAAATTTCACAGCACCTACTTTGTCGCAACTATAATAAAAATGTTCCAAACAATAAATATATTTATTTAAGTATTATTATGAAGGATGTGGACAGGATCATTTTCATTATTTCAATAGGATAAAGACATTTTTTTAGTAAAATTTTAATGGAATATGAAGAAACTTTGATTAAAGGAATACGCTTACAATTTCATAAAAAATTTTATAATCTTATTTTCTAATTTATTGAACTAAGGAACGTTATGCAATATTACTTTAACGAGCTTTGGGGGCATAAAAAGCCCAAAAATTACATGAGTATGGTATGATTGACAGCGTGTTTGACAAAGGAGAATAATAAATCATTAGAAATCAAGAAGTAGATATTATATAAAATAAATAATTGCAAAACTAAAGATAATAATTTTTTTGAACCTATAAAGATAATAATTTTAAAAAGTAGAAACAATGATTTAATGTCGAATATCAAGATATACAAACATACATTTTGGATTTCGCTAGAACGTAGGGCAACAATTAAGGAACCCACTTTAGAACAAATTGAACCGACTTTTTTTTGGAAAAAAAGAGTTAACACTTGTTTTTAATACGACAGCATGCTAAAATTAATATGTAAAACCTTTGAACAAATCATTTTCTTAAATTAACAGTTGAAGAAATTTTTTGTCATTGTTGCTACTACTATATACTACTAGCTAGGGTGCATATATATGGGGGGTGCAGTTGTATGCAGCCGGGTACATACAACCATTTTAAAAAAAAAATTGAAATTTTTTTTACACAAATCTTAATCTAAGTGTATTTAACTTGTATATCAATTTTTACTATTTTTTGAGATTTTTAGATTTTTTTTTCAGATTTTTAAAAATCAGTAGCATTGATACGTATGTTAAATACATTTAGAAAAATAGATTCATGATAAAATTTTCAAAAAAAATAAAAAATAGGTATAGTACACCCGGGTGCATACGATTGCACCCCATATATATGGACACGCGTATATAGGAAACTAATCAAATGTTGATGAACTGCACTATAATTACGGTGCAATTCGCTACAAATAGGCTTTGTATATATTAAAATATAATAATATTTTTATGCAATTATTTATCTTTATAAAAAATATGTTTTTGATGATATATATGAAATATAATCTTGTATATTTACAAGTACCATAAATTACAACACATTTGGTTCAATCTGGGCTTTACATTCACTTAAATATATTAATACTTTATACAATTTTTTATTCATATATATACATAGTAGGTTTTGGATAGTTTACAGGTTGAAAAAATAGTTTTAAAATTGTTATTTGTATTAAATTATTTTATTACATTAATTTTATATTATTTTTAGATTGAGCTTATACATATATTAAATTTAGACGAAAACTGTATACTAATAAAATAAACAATTCTATAAAATGAATGGATTAAATTATAATTTTACAATTATGTAGGGCCCATTTTAAGTCAAATGTACATAAATTTTAGGAACTTGATTATATATATCATGATGTATTTTAGGTTAAAATGCAACATTCATTTATTCTTATAATTAGTTATATTTTTTGATTTTTCTTCATAAATATATTTTCCTTAGTGTATTCAATCTATACATTAAGTTTTCCATTTTAGAATATTTTTGCATCTTTATTTTTTATTTTTAAAAATTAAATTTTTTAAGGTGTAAGAAATGACTTAAATGCCCCTGGAATTGATGATTTTTGAAAAATAAAAAATAAATGCGTAAAAAATTCTAAAATAGCAAAACTTAGTATATAGATTGAAAATGCTAAGAAAAACATGTTTATGAAGAAAAAATAAAATAAAATAAAATAACAAAATAATGTTGTATTTTGGCTTAAAATAGTGTATATAATCACGCTCCTAAATTATGGTATATCTATGTTTCTACATGGGGGATACATGTACAGTAAAAATTACGGACCTCGATACAATGCACCCGGGTGCTTTAACCCATTTTTTATTTTTTTTTGAAATTTTTTTATACAACTGTTAATTTGAATGTATTTAACATGCATATCAATTTTTACCATTTTTGGAGTATTTTAGATATTTATTTTTTATTTTTGAAAATAAATATCTAAAATACTCCAAAAATGGTAAAAATAGATACACATGTTAAATACACTTATATTAATAGTTTTATAAAAAAAATTTAAAAAGTTTTAAAAAATGGGTTAAACATACCCGGGTGCACTGAGGCTAGGTGCAACCAGGTGCACTGTATCGGGATCCTAAAATTACCGACCTTAACAATTAGCTGGGATGAATTGCATCAGTAGACTCACCATTGAATGGAATGGGATTGGATTATTTTTCTCATCCCCCTTCAATCTCCCAGTTCCCAATACACAATAAGCCATTTTTGGAGGCTTGCAATCTTCGTTGTACTCCTGCATGCCTCTATTATGATTAGTGAGTCCCACAGCTTTATGAAAAGAAATATATCTTTTCTCATCTCTTTTACGGATAATATACATCGTATAAAAAGCATCATTTCAAGCAGTTAGAGTAGGGAAATCCTCAAAGGTGATGCTGAATTCATACTTAAAGGATGGCTCAGCATACTAAGTCAGTGATAATCAACTCTTAAGTGGAGCAACAAGCCGAGTGTATTGAGGAACCATCCAATCAATCTAATCTCTTCCCTCTTGCTGACAGTTCACAAACATCTGGTATCCGAGCGATCTGCATCACTGCATCAGTTTGTGTTCCTGGAAGGATATAAGACGCAAGGAAGCAGATGGAGACCAGTCCACGTATATCCTCCTTAATTTTATGCCATTATTGCAGACAAGAAAAGGATGCACAAAAGGGAAATGTTTCTCGCTCCTTCACCTGACTGTTGATCCATGCCTGCCCAAGCCCTTTTCAATCTCTGCTTTCTCATCAAGAACATGTTGCAAGCAGGTGGCCCCTTTTCTGCTTTGCCCAGTCTTTGAGCCCACTAACCATTTGTGCAGAAATGGTAGGGCCATGGGCTGCCTTGTCCACTCTTTTCTTTCCTTTGATGAGCATAATCGGCAGATTGGCTAAACAATGAAAATGCTGTAGTCTTAGAATGTACTTCTATCTAATTAAGATTAACATCTCTTGATTTAGACTTATTAAGAAATGGTAATCATGTTATTGGGTAGATTTCTTGTATAAAACTCGTTTACCGTGAATGACAATTAATTTCATGTCTTAATATGTTATTAAAACCATGCCTAAGTGTTTTTTTTTTCTGCGTTTTGTTGCTCTTATGTCCTTGTCTCAAGCCCATATGTCTGTTGTCTTGCCAGATATATATGGATGTGAAGATGGGATTTCTTCAAGTTATATGCACTTGGGAAAAGGTCTTCTAAAATGGATAGTCATTTTGGAACATGTTCGACATATGGTTCTTTGCCATATTCCTTGATTTTTGGTATTCTGTTGTCCTTCTCATTCTTTAGAAAATTGGTACAAGCCGCCAGGGAAAGCATGGTGACATTTTTGGTAGTGTTAGACTCCCGATTTTTATTTTAAGGAGGATCTTCTTATAACAAAGAAATGAAAACTGCAGTATCTCTCTGCAATAAATATACAACCCACGAAAGGAATGGACACTGCAAGACCAGCTTACTGAAATACAACAGGACAGAAATTTACAATCATATTTACGTGAATGAAGTAGAATTTCCAAAAACATTTCATGTAGGTAACTTTTCATAAGGGAAGGCACTGCTTGGTTTGAAAAGAGCAATACATTCTTCATGGAGATGGATCAAGAGATTGAATGCCGTCGATCTCTACCTGGCTTTGTCTTGCCTTTGGTATCAGAGGGCTTGAGTCCATCAGGACGAACAAATGGGTACAAACGCCCAAGCTTTTTCGACATGGAATTGATGAATGACCTCCTTGGTAATGGAGGCTTTTCTAAAGATGGGCTGCTTACTGTAGGTTTCTCAAGTTCTTTCAGTTTCATCTTCATTTTCACTAGCTCAAGCTTGAGGTCTTCGTTTTCTCTTCGCAAATGCTGTAACTCTTTTGTTGGTGGGGGGTTGTCAGTAGTGTAATCACTTGGTTTGTGAGTTAAGGCAGGCGATTCTCCCCCCACAAATGGTCCATTCATCGCTTCACGGAACCGTTGTTGTTCATAGTAAAGTACCTGAACAACTGTCTGCACAGGAAGGCGGTCGTTCTGGGCCGCATGAGCACAGGCCTCCCTAGATAGCTTTTGGCAATCCATCAGACTGCAAACCTTTTTCCTTTCCAAGTCACTCAAAGAAGAATGAGCCTGAAATTTCAGTTCAATTGGAGAAATAAGTCCTGAACAAGATACATCACATTTCATTCTGTTGATTTCTAATTGGATATATATGACTATAATTTATGAAAGAAGATTCATGCAACAGACCCCTTTTTTTTTATGAAAATGCAGCAGACCCCGTTTGATACTAATTACAACGATAATTAGATCTCAATTGGTGGGGACTACTATAGGAATTGGGGTTTTTATAGGACAGTCAAAAATCATTGACAGAGTTCCAAATTCAAGATTCTTGACATGACCCAATTTTGTAAAACTAAGAATATTTGGGTGCTACCCTTTAGAAAAAAAAAGAAAAAGAATATTTGGTTGCTAGTTTTCACCCAAATCAAAAGGAAAAAAGAAAGAAAGAAAGAAAAGATCTGAGTGCTAGTTGAACGACAGAAAAGACACAAAGCAATGTGTATTTATGAGGAAAGGTACCTTAAGGTAGATATCTACAGCTCTGTACATGCCATCCTCAGTGACTCTTGCTCCTTCTGGAATCAATTCAGAGAGGCTGATGAACTTGGAAACACCCAGGTTTGGATCCGATGCTATTTCTGCGATGTAGCTCTCCATAAGCCTTCCAACGTTCTCCAAGTCACTAGGAGGAGGAGAGACATAATCATCATCCGTACTGTAGCCTAAACGGCTTCCTTCTGATTCATGATCCAGGTAGTTGATCAAGATCCGTTGCACTGTGTCCACATCAAACATCGTATCACCAGCAAAGGAAAATGAAGGAATGAGCAGATCATCCAAAACTGCCTGGCCAAGCTGCAGACCTATTCTCTTCTCTAGATCAAGCCGGCAAGCAACAGTTGTTTCAAGATAAATTGCTGCACGAAGGAGCGTCGATAGGAAGCTGACAGACATTGCATTCCTCTCCCTTGGCAGAAGGCTTACAACTGTTTCCAACACCACTCTCTTCTCATGCTCGTGTTTGGGATCTATCTTTTTCCTCCCTCGTCCAAATATGTCCTGCACCATGCCAAAAAATCTCTGTTTGGATATACAGTCTATCTTTGAAACTTATCTCTGAGTTCAAAAAGAACTAGTCCCAGCTAGGAAGTAGTTTGGATTCGATACGAAAATGTTAAAAATGCCTAACTTGTAGAGTGAAAAATGCAAAATATATCTTTGGGAGTGATTTTCAAACTATTTCAATGCAGCTGAACATAATAGACGCGGTTGAAATCAGTAGAATGTCTGCATATGCAAAGACAACAGTGGCGTAAGGGAAACATTGAGTGATCTTAGTTGCTCACCAAACCTCGGAGAGACTTCTGTGCATAAAGCATAAGAATCGGTCCTAGCGCATGCTGCTTCAATCCACGAGCCTTCATAGCCATGAGTAGACGTTGGAAAACATCTATCCTCAAGACGGTCAAGTCATCAGCCCACCAATCAACAAGAGGCTTTTGGAGAGAGAGTGAAGAGCTCAAGCTCTCTTGGCTAGTCTCAATCCTTCCTGATAAAGAGAACTGAGTTTCCTTGCATGCAAGGTAGGCAACTACATCAATGCATCGGCTCACAATCTTCACCTGCTCTGCCATTGGAAGGAGATTTTCAGAGGAATGCAATACAGACACAGCCCCAGATAAACTCTTCGACGCGACCTCAGTCAAGTAGGCCTCGCTCCTGCCCACCAGATTTCCAGATGAATACTCTTCTGTCATCTCTAGGAATTCTGCCACACACCGGAGCATGGCAATATTCTCTATGTTGATTTCGAAGTTGATCCCGTAACAGAACTTGGCAGCCAGTTCGAAAGCTTCAGCTCCACCTGGAATGTCCGGGATGTCCATGAATGAAAGGTCCGCGTCCTTGGATTCAGACACCAATTTCCTGATGTATCCGCACTTCGATACCAGTGGGAACTGCATGCCAAACAACATTGGATAAGACCCCAAAAAGTCTGGATCCCACCAATCCACAGAGGATTTGGATTTGCAATTGAAATAAGCTCGGGTATCCAATTCAATTCAGTTGAGCATCCAAAGAAAGTTGAATTTCGCTGATTTGAACCATATTCGTATGAAGCAACAGATAATATTTCTTTCAGTGGAATCAAGAGACAAACACACCCAAAAGGCGTACTACTATGTACCATGCTTTGAAGAGAAAATTATGTTGATCCATTATCCAGGACTACATCGAAAAGACTTGGAGAAATTGAAAAGTAAAAGAGGGAAGAAAGGAGAGGGAAGCAAGGTCCTCCAGCTTCAACCTTGTGCAATGAGAAGGAGGCTCCTCCAGCTTGAACCGTGACATCGCTTGGGATCTCCTGGGAGAAAATCCTGCCAAAATTCCACATACTATCTTCATGAGTTCCATTCTACAGTAAAAATCAGCCCGCGTTACCCGCATAATCTGAATGCAAAACTACAACGAAAGACCAGTTCTACTATCTTTTCCTACTTTTGGGTGATAGAACAGCTCACCTCCTCTATCACGCACAAACCAAACAAAGAAAAAGAACGGGGTGCGAGCCCCAAATAGAATAGCTCTAAACATCCACAACCAAGAAGAAAAAACCCAAACAAGAGAAAGATCCAAGAGGACATTAAATAAAAGAGCAAGAAGCGTTCAAACCATTCACTGGTTCTCTTCATAGCAGTTGAAAGAAGCCGTTCTTTCTTGGTGGACATTACAAAAGGTGGTGGTTTTGTTGCTGCTTTCTCAACCTCTACCATCGCTGTGATTGGAAACGAAGCTTATCCTTTTCTCTATCTGGGGTGTCCTTATCATTTGGAAGGAGAGGAAGAAGAAGAACAAGAAGAAGAAAGGTTGAGATGTGTTTGCTGTTATTCTTCAGTTGTGGTGGCCAAGCACCAAACCATCCTTTCTTTTCCATCTTATAATGGTCCAATCAGCGGGAGCATCCAGTCACTGTGAGGGAGACATGTTCTTATACAACCCAGACTTTCACATAACATCTACAGAGCAAACAAACCATCCCAAAAATGGGCCACCTCCCCACAAGGATCTAAAGAGGCAAAAGATGGGTCCAAGTCCACATCTCAATGAGAGCTGTTTGCATTAATCTCCTCGTTTTTTGTGATTTTGCAAAATTTTCTCCACAACAATTAATTTCGAAAGAAAAAGTAAACTAAAAGTTTCAACACTTTTTGACTTTAGCCTACCGTTCAAAAATTTCATTCCAAGGTAATGCAACTCAACTAGCCCTTCTAAATAAGGGATATGGAACTGAAAATCTTCAGACATAGGCTAGCTTAATCGTGCCTCGTTATTTGATTACAGCAGCCGCGGACCGCGAGGTTCGCGTAACGGTAACCACTCTAGTGGTAGATTTCCGGAACTAGCCTTTTCTCCCGTGCCTATGTCGACGCCTGGATAACGAGTAAAACGACCGGCGCAGGGCTGCGGGCGCGGAAAACATTGGGAGTACTTCCAAAATAGCTCCTAAAACTTTGTATAATTATGCTTTGGTTCCTATGTTTTGAATATTTCGTGGAATACAAAGTTCCAGATTTTTGATATCGAGATTAGGCACGACCCCATGGGGGGATCTACATGTGAGTGAGTGGGGGGAAAACTGAAAATTAGTGTAAATCTAACGAGATTTTTAAAAATATTTTTAAAATTCAGTTCATTTTAGCATGATTGTCTCCTCTCAAATAAGAATGTAACTTCCTTATTTTAAATCTCCCCCACTTGCTAAATGTCTTGAATCTGCCACTGCACGACCCCACCTAAGAATATCCTCATAGACCTTAACATAATACATAGCTTTTGATTGTGGCGCACAAAATTCCATCGAAATTGAAAAGATACGTTCTTGCAAATGACGTTTATAGATTAGTGAATTTTTCCAAAATCAATAAGCAGCAAATGCACCTTTAAAATTTTTCATATCAATTCTAATCATATTTAGGAGTGCAATTCGAGCTTATGAAACTCGAGTTTATATCAATTCTAATCCTAATCCTATTTCTAAAACCTCGACCCTAACTCTAAACTTTACCGTATTTCTAAAACTTCAAACTTAACCCTATTTTCCTAATTTAGGCTCAGGTTGAGTTTCGGGTTGATGTTCTCTTATATTTGCTATTCATTCTATATTTATTTAATTATAAATTTATCACTTAAAAACTCACCGAACAGGTTTGAAATCGGTCTCGGGTTCGGGCTCAAACAAAGACAATTTAAATATTGTCATAACTCGGATTCGGCCCAGCCCGGCCCGAGTTGCAGCCCTAGTCATATTAGCCGCATGCTTGGGAAATGAATGGATGGTAGAAACTCGAGCCAAAATCGTACAAGGTTTGGTCGCTCTGGAATTTGGGAATACCACCTAATTTTAGACTTTGGGCGGGGGTGGCTCGTTTTTCATTAGTAGGTGGCTTCATTTTCAGTCTAATGGGGCCCTTTGAAGAAATGGGTGAAGGCCATAGCGCTGTTTACTTTTCTTATTTTCCTTACAATTTCACTCATTTTAAATATACAAAAGCATTTTTTCAGGCCACATCTTCGTCCCATTTTCATTTCATCTTAAACATGTAAAATTGATGTGATACTTTGATTTAATGACTTTGAACGACTTTACTTTTTATTATTATGATAGTTTAAAGAAAGTCTATTTTATTTACATAATTTTCTATTACACTTGATTAATAGGTTAAGTACGTAGTAATATGATAGGAATGTGATGAAGAATAAAAAAAATAGATGAAGTAGTTACATGAAAAGATTTGAAAAATAATTAAATCATGTAGAAGTGATAAATAGAAAAAATAGGTCGGTTGGGTAATTAATATGTAAAATCATGTTAAAAGATGTGTAAAAGAAAAAAAAAAATCTTTCGCCAACGCAAGAGAGACGTTGCATTTGTCCATGAGTAAGATGGAGCCCACCAAAACGAATAATAGAAAGCATCCAAATTATTTGCAATACGGAGGAAGAATCAATCACGGCTTTTATGGTGGATGGATGGAGAGACGTGATGTGCGGGCGAATGGATGTGGGCCCCACGAGGGGCGGATATGAATCCGCAACGTTGTGCACATGCATCCTTGAAGCCCAACAACGCACGCAGGGGCTTCGATCACGTGTGCGCCCCATTTGAGCTTTTATCATCAGCAGGGAGAGAACAATCAATGATGCGCGGAGAGAACAAAATTTTCAAATTAAAATTTTTATTAAATAACTTTAGTATTGTTTGCAGAGAATTCTCTTTTTGGAGTAAGCAAACAAGCGCTTTGGATCAAAATGTTTGTTGTGGGACCAACTCAAAATCTTGGATTTAGCCTAGCAATTATTGTGTGCAGTCCAATCAGCTGCTGGCATGCATGATCAAAACGACGAACGGATGATGCATTCCATGCAGGCCGAGAAGGCGGCAAGTGAACCAACTGGGCGTTACCCCTGCTGGTCATGCACACAGGCAGCTGTGCTTCTTGTCCCTCGTGGGTTCCTCTGAATGTGTGGAAGTATGATATTTCTTTTTCATAAGTATGGCATTCATTGGAGCTTAGCCTCTTATGTAAAAAAAAAGTGGGAGGAGCTTGTCGTTTTCTTCGAACTTTATTATAATATCTAAGAGAATTTCTAGATATATCTATGAATTTTCAGCTTAATTCCTCATATATTTATACATTTTTCAATAATTCCTTTCGTACTCATAAAGTTTCTCAAAAATTCCTCATACACCAATTGTCATTTAGTTCTGTCAATTATATAAAAATCCAAATTTTTCTTAAATTTAAAGTTTTCTAAATGCCGAAATTACCCATCCCAAGTCATCTTCTTGCGCGTCTGTTGTCTTTGGTTGCCATTGGCATCCTGTTGTCTTCAATTGTCGTCAGTAGTCATTTCGCACATAGCAGTTGGTTTTAGGAGTACTCTATCATCTTCCTCACTCTATCTCTCATGGCTACAGTCTTCGATTGCCCCTTAATGTCACAACCCTCTCCATCAAAATCTCATTGCACGCCCTGTTCCCCCATCTCAGCTTCAACTACCTCCACTCATCTCCATCCGGCTGCCTTTTTTGCAATAGCTGACAATCTTATCTTCAGTAGATTTGAAGAGGAATTTCATGATAGCTATGTGCATTTATCTTTGATTCCACCGGATCAACGGTGACAAGAACAATAGTGCTTTGGGCCGGCAACAGGCATACAGGACTTTCTTGTCTCCTTTTCAAGCTAGCCTTCTGCGCATGGAGAGATTCGGTACTCTTTCTGCGTTACAGCAAATTTCACTTAATGCAGCCAATTTTTAACCGCAAATAATAATAAAACTTCGACTACACGAATTAATATAAGATATAACCGCATGTGGTTAAATATAATTAAATCTTTGGCTGCATTCGATCAAATGTAGCAAAATTAGAAAGTTGCTTACAAAAAGCTGACCGCATCTGCTACTTTTTGTTATAGTGTTGCAATCATGTAATTTCCTTTATAAATATGAATTTTGCAAAAATATATATGAACTTTAAGTCGATGTTTTAAATTCCTCAAACTTTTAACCGGTCGACTTCGAAAACACTTATTGCACAATTAGAACATGATCAGCGCCATGTAAGTACTAGAGGTTTTATATTATGCCTCACGTCATCACATGATGCAGGAATTTAAAATATAACTCAAATGGTAAACTTCATTAGATGATTAGAAGCCACGTGAGAGGACTTTCACTTTTCCTCACGGGGCATGAAAATTTTAAAAGGATTAGAAGCCAAGTGAGAGTTGCCGGAAATCACGCATGTGGGGTTGGAGAGATTGATTGAGGTAACCTCATGGCCTCTCCCGCACTTGCAAGTTGCAAGTCACAAGCTACCCAACCTTCGACTTCCAAAATTTACCGGACTACTGCTGTAATGAATGTTGCTCTCTCCCGTATCATAAAAATAAATAAATAAGGATGTGTTTGGAAATTGATAAAATTTGTGATGAAAAGTTGTAGAGAGTAGAAGTTGTAAATTATGTGATATGATTGTCAAATGATGTGATATGATATGATAGGGGTAATGATGATGAATAAATAGGATAAAGTTGAAATAAATAGGTTAGTTGTGTTGGTAGTTGTATAGAAATGATTGAAAAGTAGGGTAGTTGTATAGAAAAATATAAAGAAATTATTAAAAAATAGAGTAGTTATGGAAAGTGAAAAGTTTTAGATTAAAAAGTTTTAACTTGACAACTTTCATATATTACCAAACACACCCTAAATGTTGCTCTTCTCATGCATCAATCAAACAAATGGTCCGTAACCAACTATTACTTCTATAATTTTTTCGCTTATGATATTAATTTTGTACCCACATACATATAAAACGACGATTGAGTCGCATGGCAGGCTTGCACGCCAATGGCTGAAATTCTGCCTCCGCAATCTTAAGTGGGGCATGCACCTATCAAAGCACCGGCTTTATTCATATACGCATCACATGGACAGCTAGAAGTTGGCTGCCATTAATTTCCAGCACATCACATGGACAGAGCATGATCAGTCACTGCACGTGTATATACATATATGGCACAAAGATTAGCTGAGCTGACACTAATATATACGAGTCGACTAATTTATATTGAGGCCCCATCACTTCAAACCAAGCCATTTCAGACCGATCGAAAAACATATTTTTTTTGTTTTTTTAAATTTTTTTACAAAATGATTATTCTAGATATGTTTAATCTATAAATCGAATTTTATCAAATTTGAATATATGTATTTATTTTGAATTTTTAAATACATGAGTATTTTAGTCATTTTAAATTGAAGGAACATGACTAAAATATTCATGTGTTTAAAAATCCAAAATGAATATATACACGTTGCCAAAATTAGTAAAAAAAAATCTATAGATTAACAATTTTGTAAAAATAATAAAAAATATATTTTTAGATTAGTCTAAAATGATTATTTTGCATTTATGTTAGCTTACATTTTTTTGAAGTTACCCTCAACCGTACTTCCATAAAAATTTTATTTTTGCATAGGCGTGTGTGGGAGTAGACTTTTTAGATTTTTGCATGCAAATAAGCTTACTAACTCTTAGTATTTTTACTATGCTGAATAACTTTTTTTTATTAGGTTTATATGTTAGCTACCTAGGTATTGAGGGAACAACAAGCTTTTATCAAATTAGCAAACAAAGTTTCAATTCTTAGTAAATTCCCATTAAATATTAGAAGACTAAGTTTCGAATAACATCCACATAAAAGAGGGGTAGCTGGTGTTACCACCAAGGTAACGTCCTGATAGTGTTTGTTGACTAACTTAATTTTTTTTATTGAGGTATTGTATATTATATCTCAATACATATTTTCTTATAATATTTAAATAGGAAAAGTATAAGCTCTCAAACATCAATAAATCAGACCACAAGCTCCCTGTGTATTTATTGACTAACTTAATTTTAAGTTATCGCAAATGGGTCAAAATTATTTAGAAATGTTAGATGATGCCTAATGAGAGTAATAATACCCGTATATTTGTTATTTATAGCTTTGATTTATTTTCAACTTCTTTGTTTAACATTGCTTGGTGTGAACCGATGACTCACTTACTTAATCATTTGATAATGCTAAAAAATGTACAGGTTTTGAAGACAAGGCCTAGCTGAGTTCTCAATGCCTCAGAGGAAATGGGGAGATGATGTAAGAACTTTTACATTGAAAAGAGGACTTGATAATTTCTGAAGCTTGCCTAGAGAAGGAATTTCATTATCTGAGAAAATTAAGATATAAGTTGCCCCTAGGAGATGGCCTAAACTTTTGTTAGAGATTAAGAGAAGCGAAGAGAAAGTGATGAACAAAGATCAAAGCGGAGAAAAGAGTTTTTTATTTTATTTTATTTTATTTTATTTTATAGATCTTGCATGTCATCTCTCTTCGAGGGTAGATAAGTCATCTTCACCTTAAACGACTTTAACCTCGAAGGAGTGGGCCAAAAGGATCGATCTGAATTTCCGTAGATATGCTGTTGCTGATTGATGCGTGATGAGACTGGCGTGAATCGTAGGCTGTGAACGGCCCAGATTCAACAACAGCAGGAGATTTGATCCCATTATGTGATTATGGGGAATCTGATCCAGGCCCATTTCTTGGACGTTTGCGCGTGCCCATCATCACGAATGGGAAGCAGTAAACTACCGTACTACCTACACCTCAGACTATCATACTAGGATGATGGCCATGAACCATCTAAAGATGATCTTCTTGGTGTTTTTTTTTTTTTCCTTTTCATGCATCTTGGGGACACATTACAGTGCATCTCCTTAGCAGGCTGTTTTCACGTTGTGACATCTATTTTCGGTGAAACCCGTTATTAGATTTAGACCATCCATCTATGATCATTTTTTCCATTGTGCACCCTACTATCTGTATACACAGCCTCTCGAATTTGTGGTGGCACCATGCATATGTATTATATGTGTGTTTTTCACTTTTGAGGGCGGACAATATTGTGTGGTATCATGTCTTAATTCAAAAAGATGGCAGAGAATGCCGGAAAGGAATCCAATTGAGGAGTTAGTGGTGGGACTTCAAGCTGCATTCTTGGAAGCTTAATGTGAAAATTTAAAAATAAAAAGAAAATTTTTTCTCATAGCATCTGTCCGTAATTCCAAATATATCTATAATATTTTAAAATTTTATCTAATATCCGTAACATTTTACTCTAAATTCCTATCATACCTATAAATTAGAACAACAGTTAGCTACCTCATCAAAAAGAAAATTTTACCTCTTCAAAATTTTATCGTCTAATGTCACAAATTAATGATTTACCAATATCAAATGAATCATATTAGAGCCCAAATGTTTTAATTAAGAAATTTTGAAAGGGTGATATCATCTTTTTCAATGTGTTATGGGTAAGATAAGATTTTATGGTGAAATATTATAGATGTAAAAAAATTTTAAAATATTTTATGTACATTAAGAATTAGGGACGATTTTCTTAAAAAAAAAAAAAAATTTGGTACAAGTAGAATCCATAGAGGATTCCAGTTTGCATTATTGGTATTTGTTAACTTGACAAGATTTACTACATCCAAATATTAAGCCTTTCTTATGACAAGACACATGACTACAAATATTTGATGAAGTATAAATTAAATGATAGCATGCACTATGTTAAATTAGCCTTCTTCCCTGCTAAATAAAGCGTAACTAAAATTCACTAATAAATGCTCTCTAAGTTTTCATAGATCATGATGTTTCGATCACAAATTCAAATCAAACATCATGTTGGACATTACTTGTCAAAAATCGTCTCACCAAGAGTCATGTGGGCCACATATGTCCAAACAAAATAATTGAGATATTATTTCGAGTTTGCATTTGCTGTGATTCAGCTAATCCATGGACCATGTAATGACTTGCGTGGATTAAAAAGAACCCCAAGTTTTTTTTTGAAAAAAGAAAAAGAAAAAAAGAACCCCAAGTTCAAAAAGGATAAAAAGACATGTCCTCATTGGCCGGCCCCCTGCATATCCAGATCCAGCTGCTGGGCCATTTCATTGGCTAGGTAGAACAAGCGCCTCAACCACCGATGTTAGCTATTGCCATCCTCTTCGCAAAGTCATGTAAGGTAATGATTGGGCTAACAGGAATTTCTGTTAGCCTTGGGGCATTTAAATATCTAAAAATTATAAAATTTAGTTGATGACTTCAATAAACTTTGGTCCATACTGTTCGAAAAATTTTAAAAACGTCTTTTGTCAGTGAGAAAAAATTTATTTAAAAAAACACCTATCATCGGGCTAACAAGACTCCCCATTAGCATGAGTTAATAAGAACATACTATTAGCCCAGGAACATTTATATTTCTATTACTATTAATTTTTAGTGAAAATATGCACCCAAATGTATTTAATTTATTACCGAATTTTACGATTTCAAATATATGGATATATTTTCATTTCAATAATCAACGTTGTTTGGAGGTGAAGATTACTTGACTACCCCTCAAAATTGTCACTCTTTAATTCTAAAAATATTTACACACATCCAGAATGTAAAATTTCAGTATACACTTTGGCCTATATTTTCATAATATATGTGTGCATCGGCTAGCAAGAGTTCCTGTTAGCTTGAGCAAGAAGATTATAAGCATACGTATAGAGAAAACAATTCTCTTGTGCAATTGGTTATAAAAAGAAACCTGCAGTATTTTTCAATTTTTTAATTTTTTATATCCAAGTCATGTTTCATATTCTCCTCCAACGACATTTGTATGATATTAAAAATTATTTAATTAAAATTATATATAATCACAACAAGTGTAAATGCATAAGGTTTTTTATAAGTATATTTTTAACATTATAAATTATGAAAGTGTTCGATTTAGTTATTTTTTATATATAAGCTAGAAAATTTCAATCCCAGTACGTGCCCAGAGAATCATTATAAAAAAAATTTCAACCTTGCAGCCAATTATTTGTAAAGAATAATTATTATTAGCAACAAAAAAATCACTTAATTTTATGCAATAAATATGTTATTGCATATAATAACTGGTCAATGATCATGTGCGGCCGGCCATTGGCAGCTTTGGCCGACCACATGTAATTTTTTTTTTATAAACTTGTTCATTTAGGTGTAGTTTTGCCTTTTGTGACATTTTCAAAATGAATAAAATATCTTTAAGTTTAAAAATTCAAAAATATATACAAATCTCCAAAAAGGTAAAACTTTTTTTTATAGATTAAATATATCAAAATTAACAATTTTATTAAAAATAAAACAATAAAAAAAGAGTATTTATAACTGCATCCAGATGGGCTCACCCTCAATAGAGGCAAAATGGTGGGCCAAAATGAAACGACCACCCCAAATAGAAAATTTGGAACCCAAGATGACATCCTGATACACAATAAGCTTTGTCTGATTACAGAGTGATGATATGGAGTCAACCAAATATAGCTGGTTAAGTAAGCCCGGCTGCATGGCCGGTCAAGATCGACGGGTTTCAGTCTTCTAGATCACTCACAAGTATGCTTCCAAGCCGCCACGACGCCAGTCGCGTCGTGGTAACAACTGGCGCCTGCTTACAGGTGGTCAGTGGTTCCTTTTGTGTGGTTTATAATTTTTCTTCTATTACGAGAGTTTAGGAAAAATTTCCTTCCATTGTGTGAAGGAGTGAATGAACTTCATTATTATTATAGGGTGCGTTTGTTTGGGGCAAAAATATATCAATCAAAACTTTTCATTTCAAAATTTTTCACTCTCCATAATTATTCTATTTTTTAATTATTTTTTAACATTTTCCTATACAAACTACCCTACTTTTCAATCATTTCTACACAATTAAACATACGACTAACCTATCTATTTTAACTTTATTTTCTTTCTTCCTCATCATTACCCATATTATATCACATTATTTTTCATCTATTTGATAACTTCTACTGCAAAAACTTTTCATCAAAAGTTTTACACTCAACCAAACACACCCATAATATGAGAATGTCATGATATATATACAACAATATCAAATATATATATACTTCAACCCTTCAGTACACTTCAAAGGACCAAAACTAAGAAATTCGTTAACGTTCTAGTGAGCAATCCATGGTAGGGTTCAACTTTAGCCAAATACTCTAATATTAAAATTTGAGTTCAGATCAAGTTAGCATTGATTTTGAGTTGAAATTCGAATTATTCTCGAATCAAGAGAAATTGAAATTACCAACAGTGATAATGAATTTTTTAAATATTATTGCATTCGCACATTACTAATTTACCCAGAGATATATTTATATGACTTATGATATCTTTTGTTTTAATGAAAGTTGGTCTTTTAATTAAGAAATAATTCTAAATACAATAAACGTAATGAATTTACATATAACATCAAGGTAAGAAAAATAAATAAAATTACATGAAATCACTATCTAAAGTTGAATAAAATTAAGACTTACATATCTCATAATTAATTAATATATATGCAATAATTTTAAAAAGTTGGTATATTTATCATTATTTACAAATAAAGTTAATGTAGATTTAATTCAACTTTTATGGATGAATGTGTATAACATTTATATTTTAGAATAAACATTTTATAGTTTAATTAAGTTAAGATTATGTGGAAGAACTTTTATCATAATTAGAGTTGAAATATTTAATGTATAAACAAATATAATTATTTTAATAAATTAAGAAAAATATCAAATTTAGATCGAGTCTGGTTTTAGTACTGAGTTGATGCAACTCGAGTTTTAGATTGGGTTAAAACTGGGTCTAACTAGAAAAAATATTAAAATAAAATTCAAATTTAATTTTAAAACTAAGTCAGGTCAAGCAAGTTCGGACCAACCTAGTACCACAAATTGCACCCCTGCCAACGCGGCAGTGTGCTTCGAGCCTTCAACATACTTCAAAGGACCAAAACTAGGAAATCTGTTAGTGTTGCAGTGAGCAATCCACGCGGCAGCGTGGAAGGACTCACAGGTAGGGGAAATGAATCTCACCTCTTCGGTAATGGAAGTTTCAAGATCCCTGATGGCACCGTTCCAGCCTTCATAACATCACGATTTTGAAAATTGCTATTTTTGGGGGCAAAAATTCGCGCATGATTTTCTGGTTTGGAGAAAAAAATAGTCCAATATTCTGAAAGATGGATATCTACATAAGTATGAATATTTTAATATCAATATGACAGTGTGTTCTGCAGTACATTCAATGAGTAAATTTTTCCGGGTTCTGGTCGTATGCTAAATTTTTCCGGGTTCTGGTCGTATGCTAAATTTTTCCGGGTTCTGGTCGTATGCTCCCGGGAGCACACAGCGCTCAATGCTCCCGGGTGTATACACCCATTTTTTTATTTTTTTTGAATTTTTTTTATAAAACTGTTAATCTAAGTGTATTTAATATCTATATCAATTTTTACTATTTTTAGAGTATTTTAGATATTTATTTTTTATTTTTAAAAAATCAGTGGCATTTTAGTAATTTTAAATTACCTAAAATGCCACTGATTTTCAAAAATAGAAAATAAATATCTAAAATACTTCAAAAATAATAAAAATTTAAATACACCTATATTAACAATCTTGTAAAAACTTTTCAGAAAAAATAAAAACAAATGAGTATATGCACCCAGGAGCATTGAGCGTTGTATGCTCCCGGGAGCACACTACCGACGTCCCATTTTTCCCACATTGTAAGGTTGGCAATCGCTACAGCACCTGAAGAGAACTACCCAAATACAATGAAATCGCTAAAATAGGTAAATAATCTAGTCTTTTTTTTTCTAATTTTTGCTATCATTATAAAAGAATAAACGCCTATGTTACAATAAATTTTCGATGTCAAAATGAGCAAAATGGACATAATCAAACTCAGGATAACGCAGCCAAGCAGAACTATCAGGGGAGGCATGCTGCTCGTGGATGCAATGCCATCTCTTTGCCGACGGAAATTCTACTGCCATGTATTTTTAGAGCAATTGTGGACGCAATATGCAACCAAAACATCTGCAGAGGACAAATTTCGACCAGCAGAAGAAGGCAGGCTTAGAACCCGAGAGAGCCCTCAAGCAACAGTGTTCTGATTCATATCCACCTTCTTCAGGCTTGCCATGTATGTAATGTAAATGGTCCAAAGAAATGAAAACGAATTGCTCACCAACGGCTGCAAAAACAAAAAGAAAAATCTATCAATAACATGCTCTGAAGTCTGAAGCCTGAACCAACAAAAAGAGACAGCATGTAAACATAGGACATCACTATTTAGATGGAAATCACCTGTAGCCGGACAGGAATGAACTTGAACGTAATGAAATCACACATTGGCCAGTATATAGCTCCATTAATCAGTGTAGGAATCATATCTCGCTTCAACCTGGCAACAATTTCATGGCAGCTTTCACCTGTTTGAGGGATCCATAATCAGCAACTTAATCAACTTACAAAAATATCTGATGTACAATGTGCTGCCATGAATATTTGAGAAGATATTTGTTAGCTTTTTTAGGTGTAACTTGTCTTTATGGTCGTGTGGTTGTGACTGTGATCCTGATTTATATTCGTGCTTAAGCAACAACATCTTATGGCTCCATGACAAGAAATTGCACACCATTTACAGCAATTTTACAAACAGACTAACGTTTTCCTAGTTCACAACAAAAATAAGAAGGATCCCTGGATTGGTTATTAAAAGTTACAAGTCATTTACCAAAGGCCTAACTGCTTTAAGTGCCTTGGCATCCATGCTACTACATTGTCTCAGCAATCAGAACGGAATCAACAACTATAACACATGCCTCACCAGTGCAAGGACCAAATATGTTGAGTGTTCCAATGGCTTAATTAAAAATGGTTAGAATCACCAAAATCCAGGCCCCATGGGTATATGAACCAGTTCTTGGTCAAACATGCATCGTCATTAGCTAATCACAGATCAACATTAAAAGTTGGGTATTCAAATCTAAATCTGGCTTCGCGCGTCTTTTGTACCTACTTATGGAATTAATATCTAAGGCAATGATTCAATACACATCTCCATGCAGTCTTTATTTTTTCAATTTTAAAATGTTTTTTCCCAAATCGAACTATTTATCGTCACATCATTTATTAAATATTTCAAAAATCAAAATATACTTATGTTTTGCAATTATAAGTTTCCAATGAAAGTGATATTTGAAGTGAGTTTGACATTTTATAAAATTTTCAAAAGAAAATTTTTTTATATAGAACTTTTTGAAATGAGAAAATTGATGTGATATAATAGGGGTAATGATTAGTCAAGAAAATAAAGTTAAAATTTATAAGGTAGTTGTATGGATAGTTGTTGAAAAATGATTTAAACCTAGAATAACTGCATAGGAAGATGTGACAAAATGACTAAAAAATGGGGTAGTTTTTTAAAGTGAAAAGTTTTAAATCGAAAAATTTTAGGTTAGCAAGTTTTCATAATTGCCAAACACATCCTTGGTAACATCATAAAACAAATGGTGTTAAATGAAATAAATAGTTTAGATTTGAAATAAACTATAATTTAAAAAATAATAATAATAAAAAAAAAAAAAAACGACTAGAACAAAACAGCTGCATGGACATCTCCATGCAGCAGGGTTTATGGAAACATTACCCTCAATATATGAATTCTTAATATGAATTGATTTCTAGTTTCTCTTCATTCCCATCTTTCACGGTTTCACCATTCATATAAACGTTTGGTTAACCCAAATTCATCTGAAAGAAGATGATCAAGTTTCCTAGGCTACACCACTACAGCACAAACTTGAGATGCATGACCATTATTGAGCTGTTGAGGAATTAAGCAATTTAACTAGAATTAATGGATTCAATTCCAGTTCAACATTTGTTCATGCAGATAATCCTATTGCATCCACGAATAACTTTAATATTAGAAAGTTGCTTCCACAAAACAACTGAATCAAGATTGATTTAAGTCATATTATGTCGCCCATTCATAGATTGATGTAAGTCATATTCTGTGACCCCTTCATCTTCATGAAAAGACACCAAAACAATAATGACTGAAAAAACATCATGATTTCATGCTGAACTTGTCAAGGAAGATTATCAAATAAAGCATCCTTCCCGAGAAATTTGCAAGTCCTAAAATTTGAATTGCATTCTCAACAGCAGCAAAATGAAAAGGCATATGATTAAGTTAAGTTTTTTTGCTTAAAAAATAAATAAATAAACCACCAACAACAACCACTGAGTAAAATCTGATAATTTTCCATAACTAAGAGCAAGCAATAAATCATTTGGTCATAGAGAACAACCCTAAGTGAGAAGAACGCGTTTTATTGCTTTCTACATCAATGGACCTCGGAATGGACACAATCTATGACTAAGAAACCACCACAAGGTATCCTTTAAAAAGCAGATTAACTGTTAACTGTTTGTTTCTTCATCACAAAGGCGTATGATGATACAACAATTTCCAGCCTTAAATAATTTTCTCAGAATTATTCATTCAAGTGGTTTGAATATCGAAGAAAATGCAAGTAATTTCTGAGAGTAAATATTTAGCAATTTTTTATTGCAGTAAAAATGATTAAGTATGAACCAGTTAGTACCACGTAGTGAACAAGTGAAACCAGGCCATCAGTAAGACAAAATATTAAACATCTATTTAGTGATTAAAGTGCTGGAAACTAAAAAAGAAAGGAAGCAAACAAGAGAAAGTGCCATTATGCAAGATTGTCACCCCACCTTGTAAAGCCGCATTAACAGAGAAGAAAACAGCAGTCATAACAGGTCCAAATGTTAGCTGCCCCAAGAGAAGCTTCTTTAATGTAGTCATCAAATCCCGACTTGGTAAAACTCTTGAGACAAAATTGAACCACAAATGTAATGATGGTCCAGAAAAAAGCAGTCCATATGCTGACATACGCAATGTCCTTACTGAGTCAAAGGAATCAGAGGACGACAGCGTTATCATCTGATGAATAAATTTGAGAAATAGTCAGTAATGACAGAACAAGACTTGCAACGATTATCAATGAACAACCTAATAGTTTGAATGCATCAACATTGTCATTCGCTGAACCAAAACAAGCACGATAATGAATTTAACATGGTGCCCCAAAGTACAAAAAGGGTACATGCTTTGTTACAAATAGCAGAGCATTTCTGCAATGATATCCCTCAATAAGCCTTGTACTGATGCATTTCAAGTTGAACGCATTTCTGTAAAATAGCGAGTGGTAATATCTTCCTGATGTCAGAGCCTCAGAAACGTGCCAGAGCTGTTTGCATATGCAGCATGTCCTTGTCTTAAACCTAAGAAGAAAAAAAATCCTAGAAAAGGCATGTGCAGATGTCATGACACAGCAGTTGTGAACGAGAGTTCGAATTCCAAAGAACCAATATGTGCAGGTACCACAAAATGCAGCAATTATTGGATCTTCAAGTAAACAACATTTTTGGATCTTGGCCAATGGCGGTCAAATGTAAAATTCCCATGTCGGCACTAACATTTACGCGGAAAATTTTGTAATTCGTTGATTCGAATTCGTGAGAATATATATAACTATATCCATTTGGAGTTATTTGAAAAGAATCGTCGAGAATTCCATAGTTCAATATTCGCATGATAACTAGGGATTCCAATTTGACAAAGGACCAAATCCCAGAGTCTGTCGAAATTCTCACCATGCATATCTCAGACTTTCCAATACATTTATGACCGTAAAGCAGATTCGCATAAATCAGTCATGGCCAAGTATTCTTTAAAATGATTGCTGCGGGAAAGTCTTCGCCCACCCCGCCGCCCCCTCCCCCCCAAAACCCACAAAAAAAGGTTTTATTTAGAATGAATGAATGCTTCTTTTTTCAAGCCTTCAATCTTCCAAAACATACAAAAACAAGTTTCTCAGACCACATTAGTTTCTTCTCTCGCCGTTTCCATGACCATACCTGAGAGGAGACGTCTGCGGCAGTAAATATGGCGCTGGCGGTGAAGCTCTTGGTAAGGATGGGCCGGGATTCGATCATGCGCAGATACCAGCTGACGAATCCGTTTTTTGAAGAAACGAAAGATGGAGAAGAGCAAAACGAAGAAGAGGGGGGGAGAGAAGGAGAAGAGAGGCGAGGATGAGGAGATTTCCCGCAGAGGATGAAAGCTCTGAAATGCTGTTTGCATGGAATCCAAGAAGAGAAATACGAAAGAGGAGGGGTCAGATGAGAGCAAGTGCTCTTTCTGAGGAGCGAGAGAAAGCTTCTACCCCGGCTGTTCATTTCTTTCCCGTGACAGAAAAATGGAAGCCGACGGAGGGAGGGAGGGACGGAGGCTTATTGCGGGTTTTAGCATCGGGTAGCTGGACTTTTGGTGGTGGAAGCCGTTATTTCCGAAAAAGTGGAAAGATCCCGACCGTTGTTTTGGTGATGCATGGCATGCAGCACGACAGCTACAGCCCGCAGAGCTGTCAACTCTGACGGCATCATTCGCCCAGTCCCGAGGCAAGTACCCAAGAAACGTGCCCTCGCGGCAGGACTGCCCGAACCTTTCGTTCACGTGAAACTAAGGGGACGGTTGTTAACGTTTTTACATGCTATCTGGATTCCAATAGTAATCATTACTTTATTAATTATATTATTATTTTTATTTTTATTCTTATATTCCACTCATTTTCCCTAACCACTACATACAACAAACCTATTTATTTCAATCCTCTGTCATTTCCTAGCAATCACATATTTCTCAAAATATTCTCTTTGTTTCTTCTGAATGAAGATAAGCTTGGTAAGTTAAAATTTTCTGACGTAAAATATTATACTTTTTATTATTATTTTATTTTTAATTATTTTTTCATATCTTACTATATAATTATCTTATTTTCAATTATTTCTACATAACTATCTATACGACTAACCTATTTATTTTAACTTTATTCTATTTACTACTCATCATTTCTTATTATCTCATATTATTTTCTTTCATTTTGATAACTTTTGTATACAAAAATTTTTGTTCAAAAGTTTTATCACTTCCTAAATACACTAAAAATTTCCTACAAATTATTTTCACTTTTTCCATCTTTATCAATCAGATGTCCAAGTTATTTTTTATATCATAAATCAAAATATATTAATAAAAATAATAAATAATTTAACTTTTAAAAAAATAAAGTTAAAAAAGGGACAGTGCATTAGGTCACTTTTTAAATTATTCCAATATGACATTTTATTTATTTTATGTATGTTTAGAGAGTGATAAAATTTTTGGATAAAAAAGTTGCTGACATAAAAATTAAAAATTAAAAAAATAATACAGTACAATAAAGATAATAATGAAAAGTTAAAATACATCGGTTACTTATATGGATAATTGTGTATGAATAATTAAAATATAAAATAGTTATGCAAAAAAATGTAAAGAAATGATTAAAAAATATAGTAATTGTAAAGTACGAAAACTTTTTGGTGTATACAAATATATCTTTTATTTTGTTATCAGTCCTTAACATCGCATATTTATTTCATCTCTTTGCACGGGCTTTCTTATTTTTTTAGCCAAAATACAGAGATTGTATAGTTCTTCACGGGTTATTCATTACCTAGACAAATAAAATAACTAAAAACATGTTAGAAAGGATGTACAATTCTTGAATTGAATTTTATGAAAAAAAATTTATTTTCAAGATAACTTTTTTAATTCAAAGTTTTGTAACTTTAGTTTGAGAAGCCTTAATGTCCTTTCCTACTAATATGTATTTTTTTATGAAATACTAATGTGTATTGGTCATTATCAAAATCTAAGATAACAACTGTAATGTGAATTGAGCCTAAATTGCAACAAAAAAATATTGCACAATTATCAACAAAAGATAACTTTTTAAATTTCAAATGCACTTTTATACTTTTAATGTGACTTCTTATTCTCAGCACATATTATTATATTTCATCCAATTTCTTTGTCCGATCTAAATCCAAACTCCTTAGATCCTTTTAACGAGTCAACATTCATTAAAAATCGTAATGTATGGTAAATTAGATGTCTTAAAAGTTAAAACACACTTGTGATCTTAAACATAATGGTCCAGTAATAAACTAGACATCTTAGGCCATTTTCAACCGCAACACAAGTTGGTGGAAAGGGAGTGGATTACTATTTTACTAAACAAGAGAGGTCCATTAGTTGTATTTTAATATTATTTGTTCCAAAATCAATGCATTGGATCAAAGTTTTTACCAAAAAATTGATTTATTGACCTTTATCCCGCATTATACATTGAAAAATAATAAAATTACAATGGTTATACTTTTATTAGAATTACGTTAGCTCCTTTTTGTATAATATATTTTGTCGACTTTTATCTGGTGGTTACGATGTGCTTGAAAGACAATTCAAATCATTGGCAGTCAAAGATGCGGCTAGAGTGGCGTGGCTACCGCTTTCATGGCATCAATGACAATCATATTTGCTACTTTAATATCACTTTCTAGCAACATAATATTATCTATTACAATTCAAAATACACAAAGCTATATATTTATGCTTGTTCAACTTTAATAAGATGAGAATAAGATAAAAATGTAAGATAAAAGTGCATTAAGAATTAAAAAAGATGAGATAAGATTGGGTAAAGTATATTAAAAAATGAAAATTTTTATTCAAGGATCATCCTAACATGAGTTGTGAATATGTCTTACCCCACTTAAGGAGAGATAAGGAATTGAAATGATAATTGCATGCAGAATTAGCGTGTCTTCGGCAATGAGAAAAAAACGTCAAGTTAAAACTTATAATTCTCCATAATTATAATATTTTTTAATTATTTTTCACATTTTTCTATAGAAATATTCTACTTTCTAATCACTTATACACAACAATTCCTATAACTAATATATATATTTTAACTTTATTTTCTTTAGTTATCACAATTACTCATATCATATTATATCATTTTTCTTTAAATTAAAAATCTCTTAGTCAACAAAATTTTTATGTAGAAATTTTATCACTTCTTAAACACGCTCTATGAGTAATAGATAAAGGAGAGGACAAAAATAAATCCACATGATGTGATCACGTTTAAATCAAATCATAAATCCACATTTGGCAAAACCAACAACTGTAGTCTAAAAACACTAAAAATAACCGTAGCAATTAACATGGACTCCAAATGGTTCATCGGTGGAATAAAATCCTCCTAGGTCACGCATCGTATTTTTTCAGATGAAATTTTTGTGAGACATGAAAAATCACATTAACTAAATTTATAAAAATCACATCAAGTACAAATGCAAAAAGATTTTTATAATTATATATTTTAACAGTAGAAATTATAAAAGTTTTCAATCAAGTATTATATATATTCTGAAACTAAATATTTTATATTTAAACTAAAATAGTTTTAAATACGATGCATGACTCCATGAAGGGAAAATATTCGGATAGAATTTTAAATGCAATGCATGACTTGATGGAGGGAAAATATTCTGATAGAAAATGTCGATCAACAGTTTTCAATCATCAATCACGGGGTAAAATTTGTGTCTGATTTCACGAGAGCTCCGCAGCAAACAAAGGTTTTGGATAGAAAACATGGATAACAACACGAATTTTCTATGGAATTAAATTCGATGGGGCCGGACCATACCAACAAAACGGCTAACACATAAATGCAATGCATGACTTGATGGAGGGAAAATATTCGGATAGAAAATGTCGATCAACAGTTTTCAATCAAGGGGTAAATTTTGCATCCGATTTCATGAGAGCTCCGCAGCAAACAAAGGTTTTGGATAGAAAATGTCGATAACAATATGTAACGCCCCAGGCCTAACAGTAAGGTATTGTCCGCTTTGGGCATCGGCCCGCACGGTTTTGCCCCTCTGGGTTCACGCGCATCCCGTCCTTCCCCAAAAAGCGCCTCACTAAGGTACCTGGCGGCCTCCACTTATAACCCAGGCTCCCCCCCCTCATTCTGACCGATGTGGGATATCACATTCACCCCCCCTTAGGGCTCCAGCGTCCCCGCTGAACACCATCGGCCGGAGGTCGGGAGTCGGCTCTGATACCATTTGTAACGCCCCAGGCCTAACAGTAAGGTATTGTCCGCTTTGGGCCTCGGCCCGCACGGTTTTGCCCCTCTGGGTTCACGCGCATCCCGTCCTTCTCCAAAATGTGTCTCACTGAGGTACCTGGCGGCCTCCACTTATAACCCAGGCTCCCCCCTTATCCTAACCGATGTGGGATATCACACAACACGAATTTTCTATGGAATTAAATTCGATGGGACTGGACCATACCAACAAAACGGCTAACACATAAATGCAATGCATGACTTGATGGAGGGAAAATATTCGGATAGAAAATGTCGATCAACAGTTTTCAATCAACGGGTAAAATTTGCATCTGATTTCATGAGAGCTCCGCAACAAACAAAGGTTTTGGATAGAAAACGTCGATAACAACACAAATTTTCTATGGAATTAAATTTGATGGGACTGGACCATACCAACAAAACGGCTAACACATAAATGCAATGCATGACTTGATGGAGGGAAAATATTCGGATAGAAAATGTCGATCAATAGTTTTCAATCAAGGGGTAAAATTTGATCCGATTTCACGAGAGCTCCGCAGCAAACAAAGGTTTTGGATAGAAAACGTCGATAACAACACGAATTTTCTATGGAATTAAATTCAATGGGACCGGAACATACCAACAAAACGGCTAACACATAAATGCAATGCATGACTTGATGGAGGGAAAATATTCGAATAGAAAATGTCGATCAACAGTTTTCAATCAAGGGGTAAAATTTGCATCCGATTTCACGAGAGCTCCGCAGCAAACAACGGTTTTGGATAGAAAACGTCGATAACAACATGAATTTTCTATAGAATTAAATTCAATGGGACTGGACCATACCAACAAAACGACTAACACAAAACTGGAAAAAAATGAGATGGATAATATCTGTAAAATATATATATTTTTACTGGGCTTAATTGCAATTGCTTGTTTGCCAATTTGAAAATAGACATTTAAACTTACTCGTAAAAGAAGCGCCATTGATATGTGACTCACCAATTACCACTGACCAATTGCCACTAAGACGCAACTTTATGATTAGTTATTCGGACGAGAAATACAAAGAAAAAAACTCAAATGATGCGGCCTGCAAAATTGCAACTCTAATCCGGAGAGTCATTTGTAACTGTAAATTAGGAGAGTCGTCTTTTTAGCACGGGCTAAGTACGGGCTAAAAAGCCGCTCATCATTTTCTTTGGGGCTTTTTTGGACCTAAACTTATTAGTCTTAAGTATATTTAATATAAAAATTAAATTTTAATATTTTTGAAGATATGAACATATATATTAGATTTGTAAATATAAATATATTTTAGTAATTTCTAACCATTAAGAATAGATATTCGGATTTATTTTTCTCTAAAATATATTGATAATTCAGAAAGAGATATAGGCGAAGCGAGATGACAATCCGGAGAGGTATAAGCCAGAAGTGATGCCCAGGTCGGATCTGGATGGGACGGTGCGGGTTTAGGCCCTTTTGCGACCGGATTAGATTCGTTTCTGATACTCATCTGATCCAACTCCTTGATGCTTTCCTCGCTACTTTTTTTTCCCCCTCCTTTTCTTTTCATCTGTTCGCTCGTATATTAGCGCCGTCGCATCGTGCATCCGCTAAGCCAAGATTCAGCTCGTCGCGCTCGATGAACGGTCGAGATGGTTCCAACGCGACTCTCGCGGCAGAAAAAGGCCTCCTCCTCTCACAGAGAAAACACAAACAGCAAGATATCCATTAGCCAGCTTTACCGGACTGGTGGGGTAGAAAGTAGAAACTGGAGAGGGAGAAGAGAGGATTTTGGGTCACTCGGACGGGATCTTTCTGCTCAGGCTCATCTCTTCCGTGCGCCTGCAGTGCACCACTCGGCTACCTTCACCCCGACCGCCTTCCTCTCCAGCTTCGAGAAGAGCGGCGTCGAAGAAGAAGATCTCCCCTTCTGCGAAATTACGACTCTATCCATGTCGAAGGCTCGCGTTTACACCGACGTCAACGTCCTCCGCCCTAAGGATTACTGGGATTACGAGTCTCTTACCGTCCAATGGGGGTGGGTATTTTCGTTTCTTGCGAAACCCTAATCTCTGATTTGTTTTTTCTCTCCCTTCTTCTTCGGTCTTTCATCTGGAACATTTTGTTCTGGATTTCGTCCGACGGCGATGTTCTCGATCCTGTAATAGTTGTTGTTATTAATTTATTATGAATTTCAATTTCTTCGGATCATGGTCGGCTTCCATCTGTTGGTAGTTATGTGCTGGAAGGACGGTCCAGATCATTGGCAGTCAAAGATTCGGCGAGAGTGGGTGTGGCTACCGCTTTCAGAGCGCTGATGAATTATCATAACTAGAATTTTTAATAGAATGACGTATATATTTTTATCCTGAATTAGGGAGTCATTTCTGAATGACCGTTTGGTAGATTTGGATGCATATGTATGTTTCTATAGTAACTGGCAATCACAGCGTTAGGTTGAAGAATTGACATGAAGACGAGGCAAAGATAATCAATCATTCACTTTGCAAGCTGTGGGGTTTGTTTTACTGATAATGTGACTCGAATGGACTTGGATCATTAATAAAATCAAATGATGGATCGGTGTTATCATCAGCTAATATGTCTAACATCTTGTTTTTCATTTAGTGATCAGGACGACTATGAAGTTGTTCGCAAAGTAGGCAGGGGAAAATATAGCGAGGTCTTTGAAGGCATAAATGCCACCTCTTCGGAGCGTTGCATCATTAAAATCCTCAAGCCTGTCAAGAAAAAGAAGGTTGTTTTTATACTTCGTATCTTCAATTACTGCAAGAAAATTGGTTTTCAGCAATTCTTGTTAGCACCTGAAAAATCTTTATTAGCAGAGAAAATACATATATGCAAGGAAAAGTTCCCTTGTGGTGATGCTTTCATAATCAAGAAAAAAAAATCCCTTATAGTGATGCTTTCATAAAATTTCCTTATGATGATGCTTTTATAGGTTAGAGAAATTCCCTTTATGGCGATGTTTTCATAGGCAAGGATTCCTTGCTTATGATAGTACTTTTACAACCAAATCAAAATTCAGTTGCCTAAGTACAAAAACCAAGAACCATTGGTGATCAAATTTATTCTTAGTGTTTGTTATATGGCACATAACACTTGTTTTGAACTATTTACATGGGAATATTTTAATTGCTTGTCATTCTCTGCTTTTCATAAACTCTATAAAAATTTTTGTTAAATCTTGTTTCAAGCTAACTGTATATGTTGTTTCATCTATGTCATGCAGATAAAGAGGGAGATAAAAATTCTTCAGAACCTGTGTGGAGGTCCAAATATTGTGAAGCTTCTTGATATTGTCAGAGATCAGCACTCAAAAACTCCCAGTCTTATATTTGAATTTGTGAACAGCACAGATTTCAAGATGCTGTATCCCACTCTGACAGATTACGATATCCGCTATTACGTCTATGAGCTTCTCAAGGTCCCTTTTCACTTTTGACTTGGTCTAGTTGAGACCTTCATCATTTCACTTCAGTTTTCATTTGATGGAATGATATGGGGGTGTGACAAGCAAACATGCAAATGTCTTCTTTCTTTTTCCTCTTTTTTTTTTGCATCATGTTTTAGTGAAGTTCAGTACATGAGATGTAGTTAGTATCAGATGTTAAAACCTGAAACTATGGGTGTGTTTGGTTAGGGGTAAAATTTTTGATGAAAAGTTTTTGAAGTAAAAGTTGTCAAATTGATAGAAAATGATGTGATATAATAGGAGTAATGATGAGGAGTAAAGAAAATAAAGTTAAAATAGATAGGTTAGTTGTATGAGTAATTGTGTAGAAATGATTGAAAAGTAGGGTAGTTTGTATTGGAAAATGTGAAAAAATAATTAAAAAATAGAGTAGTTATGGAGAGTGAAAAGTTTTGGATTGAAAAGTTTTGGTTGACATTTTTTTGCCCCAAACAAACGCACCCTATAGAACAAAGAAACTGGGTGTGCAATGAGGAAATCAAATAAAGATATCAATCATGGCTGGCATTGAAATATCTGATACGAATGCCAAAGAAACTGGTGAAGATGCTCTGTGCACAAAGATCAGACTTATTGCAAAAGCTGGTTGTTCTTGACTTTGCTGAGATGCTTTGTGTGATCTTTAGGCAGTAAAGTGCAGTTGATCACCCAGCCTTTTGCATCATGATGCACACTTTTTGCCCTTTTGTTGGACCATAGTATGAAAACTATTCCAGATTCGTATGAAATTTGGGCTTCCCAGAACCCCAGGGGTATTGGAAGTTAATTGGGATGGTTCTCTAGACTTTGGATGTGGAATTTTATATGAATTTTTTCCTACCTAAAGATCAGCTGCATGAATCCTGTTGTGCCAATTAGGGCATTAGAAGTCGCTGGGGGGGGGGGGGGGGGGGGGTGTAAGTCTGTGTTCGATCCTTCCCTTCATGTGGGAGTGTAAAATTTGTTCCCCCAGTTTGGGGGTATTTACAAGCGTCTCCCCTAAGCGTGGGGGTATGTACATGATGTTCCTTCAAAGTTGAGGGTTATGAATGTGCCTGATTTGTAATATCAGATGTCGCGATGTATATAATACCAATAAGGCAATAAAAAAAAGAAGGGCATTAAAAGTCAAATTGCCTTTACTTGTTGTTGGTTTCTGGTAATCATTTTTATCTGCAGAATGATTCTCATTACGAGTCCATTTTGAATATTTCTTGCTTTAATTTCACAAGTCATGCTAATCCATAATGTGGGGTAAATCATGCAAACAACTTATGGAATTCGTCTAAAACAACTATATGTTTGTCCAATTATTTATGAATGCAGGCCTTAGATTATTGCCATTCACAAGGAATAATGCATCGGGATGTCAAGCCTCACAATGTTATGATTGACCACGAGCTGCGAAAACTTCGATTAATTGACTGGGGACTGGCTGAGTTCTACCATCCTGGCAAGGAGTACAATGTTCGTGTAGCTTCAAGGTGATTTGAGAAAAATGATGTGGTTTTCACATTAATAGTTTTAGGAATCTTGCAGATAATATGTGATTCTAGGATTTCCACCTCAGAGTTCATTATATGATTTTATCCATCCTTTTTGCAATTTGTTGTGATTTTTGTTCAGGAGTCAGTAGGTTTTTACCTTTCACCATCTGGAGTAATCTCAATAGATCCATTTATCATTGAGTTGAATTCTTTGGTCTCTATACTGATACAAATCCGGAACACTGAAAACAAAAGAGAAATTTGTTTGCTTGAACCAAATTGTTTTCTTTGGCATCACCTCAAATCTTTGATGAATGTCATGTTTATTGGCTGAAATTTGGGCTTCGAAACACAAGTGTAAAGCTTTCGGAGGGTTATCATACTTCCCCAAGAATATAACCAATGAGTGTTTGATTGGAATATATTTCCCAACTGATCTTGTCATACTTTTTTAGCTGCCATTGACAGTTAACCTTGATGTTGTGTTGAATTGGACTTGTGTGAAGCATCTTGATATGCACTGAATGCTAATGCTATTCTATCATAAATAGGTTCAACATGGTTCATGGTTTTATCTCTGTTATGCTGTTTTGGGCATCTGGACAAATTTCCATTTCTTGTTCCCAGATACTTTAAAGGCCCCGAACTCCTAGTCGATTTACAAGATTATGACTATTCACTGGACATGTGGAGCCTTGGTTGCATGTTTGCAGGAATGGTGAGTGTTTTGACTGTTGGCAAGTCTGCATATGATGGATTTGCTTTGTTGTTCTCTGCTTTTTTCAAGTTTTTTTTTTTTTGTGTTATTTTCCCCACTTATGTTTCATAATGCGGTTTTAACTTGTCTTTGTAGATTTTCCGTAAGGAACCTTTCTTTTATGGCCATGACAACCATGACCAGCTTGTCAAGATTGCCAAGGTAATTACTTATCCTGCTGAAGTTGTGTAACCTTCCTAGCGCACCACAGATCTTTACCTGTGCCCTTAATGACATCGCTCATTATTGGGTTAAACTTCTAATTTCCCATCTGGATGGCTGTTTAGTTTGTAGGGGTCTTCGTCTGGAGATTGTAGATTTGGGATGATTTGGATTTTGAAACAGTAGGGTTGTTGTTGGAGGTACATCATGTATGTCAAATTATATTTTAAAAGATGAAAAATGTAGATAATCATGATGAAGCTTAGCATCATGTCTTTGGATATGAGAAATAGGGTTGTTTTGTATTGGGGAAGGAAAAATTCAACACCTTCAAGTTCCAATCCCTAAAGGTAATTTATTGATATTTACTTTCTCAACATAGCCATGCAACTTAAAACTTCCACTGTTTATTCAGTTGGCCTATTTAATGCACAATACATATCGATGATTGATATTGGCTTGGATTAGGTAAAGATGGCTTGAGTTTTCACAATTTAATTTGGTTGTTAAAAGATTCGAATTATTGTTTGATATGGTGAGCCTAAATGTTATATGCAAGTTAATTATTTCCTTGTTTGTTATATTTGTTTATTGGGTTTCCTAGTCTTCTGAATGAAAGTGAGGACAGGCACGGTCCAACCACATAACTGCTCTCACACTAAAGTTTCATCTGGGGGCTTTGCAAATCCGTGTAGGTAGTATTTTTGTTTTTGTTTTTCGTATAAAATTTTCACACCACTGGTTCTGTTTCTTTCTTTCTTTGTCCTTTTCTGTTAGCAAACAGCATGTGGTTGACGATTTTAACTATCAAATGTAGCTCCCTGATACTGCGTTTAGGTACCCTTTGTTCAGAAAATATAATGAAAAACAAAATAAAAGGGGGAAAAAGCTCCTTTATCACTGACTTAAATTCATGCCTAGTAAAAATCTACAATAATTGTGACACTAAAAATTCTGATTTAGTATGTTTTCTTTTTCAGGTACTTGGCACTGATGAATTAAATGCGTATTTGAATAAATACCGGTTGGAACTTGATGCTCAGCTCGATGCTCTTGTTGGGAGGTGTGTTTATTTCTAATAATGAAGTTGTACTGAGAATCGTTTAGTGCTACTAGAGTTACAAAAAGTTTTCACTTATGGATTTACCATAGGCCATTTTGATGGGGCGTCTTCTCCATGTCTAGCCAAGAACTGCTCAGTTTATAGAAACTAGAGATATGTAAGGAAAAAAAAGGATTATAGAAACTATCTATTGCATTATAAAGTACGTGATATCTATTTCTAGAGCAAGCCTCACAAATGAATGAGGATTAAGCATTCCTATTTACTCATTGTGCTTGGATGATCTACAGTGGATGTAATGTTAATAGTCTTCACAGAAGCATAACTAATAAACAGTGTCTGATATTAGAAAGCACCATTAGGCCATTGGCTACATGTTATGTAATTCACTTGGTTGATATGTTTGCAGGCATAGTAGGAAGCCATGGTCCAAATTTATCAACGCAGATAATCAGCATCTAGTTTCACTTGAGGTCAGTTATAATTATAGAAAAATTCGTGTTATATCCATCTACATTTTCACTCAAGTTTCTACAATTAGTTGATTTGACTGGACATGCAGGCAATTGATTTCCTTGATAAGCTTCTCCAATATGATCATCAGGAGAGGTTGACTGCACGAGAAGCAATGGTAAAGTTATTTCTAGTATTTGGTTAATGCCCTGAGTTACAAGTTTTATTGTCCTTTACCCATTCCCAATACATCTCTGATCATCCAATTAGTTTTCTTTTTCATGATAAGTTTCAATGACCTGAAATTGTAGAAGTCATTTTCCGATCTTTGATCATCTTATCCTTTCTCATTCCATCTTTTTCTCTGGAGTGGGTTTTTGTACTTTAAAAAGGGATTGTCCCCATATTAAATTAACAAAAATTAAGGTCTAATACGGATATTTTGGGGGGAAAATATATCTCTCAGAGGATTACAGACTCCTTAATTGGATTCACTTTTTGGGGAAATAACTCTCAAAATTTGTTCTGAGCTATAAAATCTTTCACCTTTCTGTCTGAATTGTTGACATTGAGCTATCCTTTTTTGGTGGGATGCTAGTTATTTTCATCCGGCAGATTTTTTTTTTTTTTTCACGAACTACAGTTTACAAAAATGAGGGAGGTTGAATAAGGAGGAGATGAATACAAAAATGAGGGAGGCTGAATAAGTAAGAGTTGGAACTCTAGATATGTATGGTGTATGTACATAGATATAAATTTCAATCATATTATTTGGATTGAGATCTCCTCTATGCAATTGATGTTATGTAAAAAATCCTTTCTTGACCCTTCATATTCATGCAATACTAACTGGGTACCAACCAGTCTTCTTGCTAATAATTTGACTCAAGAGAACTGGTATATCTCCTCTCTCTTCTTTTTTTTCTGTTCTTTTCTTTTTATTTTATTTTATTTTTTGATAATATCTCCCCCCTCTTGCATACCGCATACATGGTCTGCTTGTAGTATGAACCCGCCTCCCCCTTGCATTCATGATGCATTTTTATTGCTCTTCCTTAAGATGTTTGTCCTGGGTTTTCTGCGACTATGGAATGTGTGGGGCAATGTCAAAGCCAAATATTACAAGTGCATTACATGGTCAATGGAGTAGTTTTATCTGTCCTTTGATTATCAGAGTCAGTTTCACGCAATGCTAAACGCTGCAAAAGAACATTTATCTACCATTATTTGCAGGCGCACCCATATTTCTTCCAGGTTAGAGCGGCAGAGAATAGCAGGATGCGAGCACTGTAGCAACCAGGGATCTCTTTTGGCAAGTTCTAGTTCCTGTTTAAAGTGATGGGTGGAGATTGCATCTCTCGGTGGGAGGAAGCTGTTGGTGGATTGTGCTATATAGTTTTATTATGTCAAGATGCTTGTCATAAATACTTGTTACATCGAAGCAGGGCTAACAAAAATAATGTGCGTTTTCGCTAAAATACGTAATATTTTATTGGAATTGTCAGTATTTACTCGTGACTAATTTTTCGAATTCATATGAATATTTTGAGGCATGGAAATTCATAAATACTTTTATGCTATCCGTAGGTTGATGGTTAATTGGATTCACGTAATTGCAATAAAATGTGATAGTCTCACCAACTTTTTTGCGTTGTGTAAAGTTAAAATGTGGGTGGCAGACCATTAGTTTTAAAATACTGTAGGTAGTCGTAAAAGGAGTTATGCACTGCCCGTCGCTCAAAGCTGAGGGTTCCTCTTTCGCCAGGGAAAAAAAAAAAAAAAAAAACCGAGGATCCCTTGTAACGGGAAGACGTCATCTATTTTAGGCGTGAGAAAACGCGTACACACTTGAATCGAAAAAGTTGTTTTCAAGCGTCTGCGGTCATTTTTAAAAGTGCCAATAAAATGCCAAATAAATTTTAAAATTGTTAAATATCACGAGAAAAAAGGTCTAAATGGGAAATTTATATAAAAAATAAAAACGAAATGAATAATTTTGACATACAGGCTTTTCCAAAGGACAGAACCCTTAAAAAATGGTTCATTTGTGCTTAAAAGGCATTCTCTGGGAACGTAGGGAATTTGTAAACGTCATAAACGTTAGACATGCTCAACATTGCCCCATCTTTCAAAATTACATATTCATGCATCCGTGCATTTGCATGTGATAGTTCAACACGTAAGGCGAAAATTTTCTGAAGACAGAAAATACTGAAGAGTTAGTTCCGAGGCAAATTATGAGAATTATGAACAGAAGAATGATAAGAATTCTGAAAAGGCAAAAAAAGAAAAAAAAAGAAAGAAAAAAAACTATTCACAGCGTTGAGGGACTTTCCATCCTTGTCCACGTAGTAGACTGACAACACACGTGGAAAGACAGTCGACCAACGCAGGAGGGGGGCCATTTGTAATGTATGGTAAAATGCTGCAAAAGAAAGCACGAGGTCCACGTAGCAGACGACAACACGTGGGACGATCATCGATCAACACAGAAGCAGGGGGCCACTTGTATACGCGTACTAAAATGCTGCGAAAGGAAACGCACTCGACAATCAAGAAACGAAGAATCAGCCGGCATGATTCTTGTGTTGCACTGCTGGAGAACAATTCCGACTCAAACATCAAGCTCACTCTACTCCCAGTCATTTCTGGCAATCGAACGCGTCCCCTATCTTGCCCTTCGCTCCTCTTCCTCCGCCCTTTTCCAGGCAGCCTGATGAAAGAAGAAAAGTAAGTTGAAATAAACTTCGGCAAATTATTATAATGACCGAAAGTGAATCAGCAAAACTAAAGAAAGCTGGTGAATATGAAAGTTGATGCTTGCCTTCTCTCGTTCAAGTTTTGAAACATGGGGCTTCATAGAGTTCCCCAAGCTCAATCCTCCCCATGCTTCTTCCAACTCCCTTTCTCTCGCTCTTCGGCGGGTTTCTGAATGCTTGCCATGGTCTGTAAATTGTGTTACGGTAGCCAACTTCACCCTTTCGACCCCTGACTGATGTTTTATCAAGACCTTTTCTAAGCTTTCCTCACTCTTCTCCTTCTTCTTCCTCAACGACATCCCTGTTTCATTTGCCTGACATGCCATTTTTTCCTTTTCGAGTCTGGAAACACGTTTCACTAGAACCTTGTCTAAGCTCTCTGAGTTGGTGGTTCCTATTCCCGGTTTCTTTTTATCCCCTTCAATTGTGTTGTCCTTTGCCTCTGCAAAAGCTCTCATTTTCTCTCTTTCTAATCTGTGCACTGACTTCACTAATATCTTGTCAAGTCCGTTAGCTTCACCCTCTTGAGCGGAAAATGCTTGTAAAGAATCCAGTTTTGCTCTCTCAACGCGTGACATGTACTTAAACCTTGGTGAATCTTTCCTGGAAAGTACATCCCTACCTGGCACAACAACATCAAACGATGCTGCTAGTGAAGCAGAATCTATGTTTTCCTTGCCTACTTGGTCTGCCACACTTGACATTCTGTCTTTCGCACTGTTAAAATATTTATGCTCCTTTTCAAGTGCCCTTTGTGATTTCTTGGCTTCTTCAATTTCCTTCTCAAATCGTGAAGTGTGCTTCACAAGAATACTTCCCAAGTCTGGTAAACTGTCCAGATAAGCCACATTCCTTTCTGAAACGTGTGTGCCAGAACCTTCCATAGTTTTTCCACTTTCCACCACTGCACTAGTTTTTCTTGAGTTCCTAGCTTCTTGCACCTCTCTTTCCAGTCTTGAGACATGTTTCACCAAGAATTTATCCAGACTTGGCACTTCAATGGCTGTCTGTTTTCGTTTCCTATTCGCGTCTGCTAAGCGCGGAAAGCTGGACTCCCTCCTTGATCCTGCTCTGGTGAGAGGAACTGGCGGGCGGCCAACACTGTAGCCAGCAATAGAATCAGGATCAATCTGCTTATTACTTTCTGCTTCACGAAGAGCAGCATTCAAGCCACATGTAGCAACTATGGTTGCGAGTGAAGCGAGCTCGTCTTCCTGCAATTGTTTTAGCCTATCAAGCATCATATCAACAAGCTCTGCTGATGAGTTGGAGCCTTTTGAAGTACTGTTTGATGGAAGCTTCTTGTTCCTGAATGGTCTCGATTTCATGGCAGGTATCTCAATATTCGCATTACAAGGACCAAAATGACCATCGCTGCTTGGCTCTTGTTGCAAACCTGGCCTACGATCTGACTCGCATTCTGACAACTGCTCAGTTTTGTCTGGATTCTGGCTGATCTTTCGAAGCAAATCTTGGAATTCATCCGCATTTGAAGAATTTGGACAATTCGCTAATCGGACGAATGCTGTTTTAACTGCTGCTGCAACCTCCTTATCCACCTCAAATGCAGTTTCAAATGATGCCGTAACTTTGTGGGTAGACCCTCCACCAACAGCTGGAGATGTTTCTATTTCGCAAGCTTGTTGTGGACAGTCTGGTTTGTCATACATTGTTACTCCCATTGCTGCGGCCTCTGCAAAAGCTTTAGCAACACTTTCTTCTGCTTTTGCCAGCTGGGATTCTGCCTCTTTGCTTGGAATCCTGTTGAATTTTTTTTAAAAAAATAAAATAAAATAAAAATTAAACACTCATGAATTTGTTTTTGGGTCCGTTGGTAACAGGTTAAAAAAAATTCCCCACTCTTTTGCACTTTTTTATATGATTTAATATCTTAACTATTTAATTACCCTAATCTTCTGATATTACCTCTACATTTCCATCATTTTTCCACATCTTTCCATCAACTACATTGTCCATTTTATGTTTAATCTTTTAACTCTCAGTCATTACTTCTAGCGTATCAAATCAATTTCTCACTTTTCCAAAAATTTCCTACAAATTTTCTTTTTTTGCCTCGTACCAAACGGCTGGAGAAAAAAATAAGGAGTGGAAAAAACCAGAATGAATACATTTTCACAGAAAAAATGATGATTGAAAAAACCAGAATGCTAAGGAAGACTAAGACTTAATACATAAGAAAGACGGGTCAGGTAACCTGGCTGCTCGAAGTATTCGGCACCAAGATGCTTCTACCATGGCAGCCTTGCGCGTCTCCATAGCCTTCTGTGCTGCTTCTCTAGCTGCGATCTTTTCTCTTTCTACCCTACAGTAATGAGGATTGGAATCACCCAAAGTCTCATCAAGAGATGAATTCATGCCTCCGACTTCCTGTAAGACAGTCAAGATGGATTTGCTAAGGATAACTTTCAAGCAAGCAGACCGTACAAAAAAGCCATCAACTTCGCCACTCATTAATATGGAATCAGTCAATCAGTCTTAACATCTAAAAACATTCAATAAGATAATTTACCTGAAGAAACCTTATTTTTCGCTTCATGAAAGAATCAGTCTTTTTCCGAGGGAACCAATTCAGCGGAGAAGCACTTCTCCTGTGAGGGGGCTTCTTAATCTGTGATGAAATTTTGTTGACTGAACTCTGGATGCAAAGTAATGAAACTGATGTAAGTGAGGTGCATCTTAAATTGGTGCAAATTCTTCATCTGAACAAGTTCATCAGAAAAATCCACTGCAGCAAGAGGCATGCAACTCTCTGACTCGTTATCAGTAATGTCAATTCAAAATGAATCAAGTTGTGCCCATGACTTGGATGAAAATTGTTAAGACCTAAATGAAACATTCTTATTGCATGTGACTAAAATTGATTGAACCAGAGAAGTTCCAAATTCTTGTTAATCACCCCATATAGAGAAATTAATGACACGATGTTTTGCTAGAAATTCCATATGCATGAGAAGAACTTCAATAGCCATAAATCATGTGATAATCTGTCTATATTCATGCTAAGGTTCCTTTGTCGTGCCCTGTGGACTTTCCTTCATCTTGTTTCATGTTTGCGGGAAGCATCAGATACTCTTGCTTAACTTTGTAATCTAGTAGATGAATTTCATCATTTGTGAATTGGATGTTCTTTGCCTTCTAGCTGTGTTGATTTTTTTGATATTGGTTCACAAGCCTCAGTTTAGCAAATTGATTGTCTCAACTTCCACCAAGGTATATCGATTGTGCATCATTGGAAAGAAAAATGACTTCCATTGGGTTGGTTTCTTATGCTTCATTAGAACTCTTCGCTAAATGCTAGTAACATGCAAGAGAATCCAAAGAACAGTGACTGTCACATAAATAATTCACTATGATCATCTGGTTCATTCTCTATGATAATTTGGCATTTCTTCTGATTTTGGAAGAAGATGCCTAACATTTGAACCAAATTTTATATCAGGAACCCAAAAAAAAAAAAAAAAATTGCACCTATAAAGGGCAGCAGTAGATTGACATTCTGACAATGAATTGAATGCAATTAATTTGAAACCTTTGAAAGGCGATGTTTGGATATTTTTTGGACTTCTCAAGCAGGCATCTGCCCAAGTCTGAAAGAATGACTTAACTAACATCGTTCGTTTCAAAATAGGGAGTTGTCATGGAACCATTCGAAAGGAAGAGTCACGTCTAATGATATTACATTCGTTGAAAATTTACCTTTCCAGCCTTTTGTGCCGACACAGATCCGGATGACCTCTCAGAGCTGCATTCTTTCTTCTGGGAAAATATGAAAAAAAAATTAAAAAAAATAAAAAAGAATAACAGAGGATAGTGAAGAAGCTCCAGACCATCTTACAATTTTGGCGGGATATCAAATAAAAGTTCGATGTTTGGAAATTACCTTGCCCGTCTTCCCTAAGGTCTCAGATCCTGGAGACTCCTCATTTTTGCATACCTTCTTCTGCAAACACATTTAGAAATTAGAATCCATCCAACGTCATTTAGAATCTTTTAGTTTTATGGATCAATCTGCTTATCAAGAATGAAACTAGAAAACGAAATCAAACCCTAACGGGATTCTGAGAATCGGAAAAAACTCCTACGTCTGCCGTTGACACCGATCCGCGTAACTTCTCCGCGTCGCATTCTCCCTTCGGCAAAGAAAGACGAGTTTCATTTATCTGCATCGGCTATGAAATCAGAGCTATATAACTCATCAAAGCGCAAATAGATTATTCTGCATTCTGAAATCACATCTACTACCGATTTAAATCCGAAAGATTCCTCAAAACTGCGTCCTTCGTTTAAAGAATCGTGGATGATGCCTCCAACCTGCAGCACAGATGGAATGAAAACAAAGGAACTCGTCGTCAAACCTGACAGAGCCTTGTGCATTTCTGTAAGCTTACCTCTTCTGCCTTCAACGTAGAAGCCGAAGCCGACCCAGACGACTGTTCCTGTAATTCATTCGTATTCAGGGCGGGAGAGCTTTCGTCAACCTGCGTCGACGATGAGGAAAGCGAGAATGAATCCATGGAGAGATTCGCAGATCTAAATGAATTCTAAGGGATGCGAGTGAGGAAGGAACAGCCGGTTTGGATTAAGGAGCAGAGTGTGTGAAGCGCTTTGGTTTTCCGTTCGAAATGAAGAGAGAATGGGGATTTCTAAGGGACACGTTTGCAGCAATTCAAACGGAGAAACTATCCGTTGTGGCGTGAGAAGGGTTTATAGGTTGCGGCGGCGGAATAGTTTCTTGGGGTACACGGCCTTTGATTTCCGATGATAGGGAGCCACCAATCGGTGATCTGAACCAATGGTACGTGAATCGCAGGCGTGGATGAGCAAATTCTTCTCTGAGAATTCGACTCCTCTCATAAAAAATAATTTTTTTGAAATAATTGATGATGAGGGTAGAGGTCGAACGTGAATAACGGACGCCAAGCGGGTTAGTTGGTTGATAGTAGCTTTCATTGGCACCGTTGATAACTGATATTCTTCTTCCGTTGCATATCACAGACTATGGGTGGTCTAATATTATAGATCCATACTTTTTCAATTTTAAATTTTTTTTAAAATATAAACCATTATTACATTTATTAATAGGTATTTACTTATGATGTCAAAAATATAAAAATATTAAAATTTAAAAATAAATATAATGTAAAACGGTTTCTACTATATATGATTGTTCGCATCGTAAACGAATACACACAATTACTTATCTAAATAGTTTAGATTTTCAAAAAGACTAATTTTTTTTTTTTTAAAAAAAAAAAAAAGAGGTGAAGGAGCACATGGGCTACATTAGATTATACCCCATTAGGGAGTGTTTAGTAGCAACATATCTAGTACTCCCGGAAGCATTGAGCCTCAATGCTCCCGGGTGTATATACCTATTTTATTTAATTTTTAAATTTTTTTTACACAAATGTTAATCTAAGTGTATAACACGTGTATCAATTTTTTTAACATTTTTGAAGATTTTTATATATTTTTTAGATTTTTTTAAAAAGATTGGCATTTTAGCAATTAAATTTAATTGCTAAAATGCCACTGATTTTTAAAAAATATATAAAAATCTCCAAAAATGTTAAAAAATTGAAATAAAATAGGTATATGCACCCGAGAGCATTGAAGCTCAATGCTCCTGGGAGCACTAGATCACTTTTCGTGTTTAGTATTTCTATAAACTTGACAATCTAAAGCTTTTCACTTTTCATAACTATCATATTTTTTAAATATTTTTATATAATTATCTTACTTTTTACTCATTTCTCTACAACTATTTTATTTGATTTAACTTTATTCTATTTACTCCTTATTATTACATCTATCGTATCCAATTAATTCTCACATTTTAAAAAAATTCACACAAAAAAATTTAAACTTTTTTTAAATATATCCACTATGTTTGACTCTTAACCAAAATTACTCACAATTTTTCCAAAATCTCAAATATATCCATTGCGTCTATATTTAATCTTAAAAATATTCGTTTCGCTAATTGACATCATTAGTTAATATATATAATTACTTATGTGTATTTCAAATTTAGGACAAGATTAGAAAATTTGAATATCATATCTCATTGATCCCCTAATTGCACTCATTTCATCATTTATTATACTATAACAAGAGCATTTTAAGCATTTATAAAAATTTAACTAATGGTTTTTAAAAGAATGGACTTTAGAATTAAATGCAAATATAATAGGCATATTTAAAAATTTAAAAATATTACGATATATTTAATATTAAAGCCAACTGTAATAGATATATTTAGAAGTAGCCCAAAAAACTTTTCTTTCCAAGAGTCCTCGAAGTTTTATCAAATACCAAACACGCTCTTTTATAATTTTAATTATACCTCTCGTACCGTCACATTTCCTCCCTCATTATACCTTTTTATTCCTCATTTAATGTCTCGAAAAGGACCATGATGAGATTTTTCTTTCCAATTCTTTGGAGTTGTTTGCCAAGCAACTATAAATGACTTGCTATGAAACCTTTGATCAGGTTTAATATCCTTGGCTGAAGTGTAACTACGGGTTCAGGGCAGAGCGTTTTGCATAGCAAAGACTTTCGGGCATGTCTTTCAGTTGTACCCAAACAGTACGTCGAGCCTTTGTGCATTTTGTAGATAATTATCCACAGACTACTGACATGCTATTGCTATCTGACATGGAAGCATATTCTTTCTTTTTCTTTCTTTTTTTTTTCTTTTTTTTTGGGGTGAACTAAATGGCATGCGATTGTCCAATCAAAAAACAAAAAAAAAAGGGCACGTTATTGAAAACTTCAACCTAACCGGTTTAATGTTGAAAAAGAGAATAAAAGTGATGGTTCGCATTTTTGGCTTGCCGGCTTCTAAGAACATTTGTGAAGCCGAATCAAACTGCCACAAATGGAACAGCAACCACTGTCAGGCCACCTCGCGAGCTGGGTGAGGGGGCATTACTGAGAAACTTCTACCCACTGTATACGCTAACTAAAGAAGTTTGTGGGCTGTCTGTCTTACTGCTTATTATGCTTACAGGCCTCAATCGTAATGTGATTTGAATAAATAAGTATCCTCTCTTATAATGGATTCTCTTCGACCTTGGAGTACGAGTGAAGTACAGGAGACGCTTACTTACAACAATAAGAACAGCCAAAGAAACTTCCCTGCTCTTCCCTATCTTCACCCATTTCAGGCATTTTTCATTTCTCAATGGAACCAAGTAACAAGGGCCACAATTCCCCAATAATAACAAGAACTCTTTTTAAAAAATGCCATCATGGATCTTCATGATCTCTGATCCACTTAGTAGCCACCCATTTCTCACCTTTGATCACAGGGCAGCTCCCGTGAAGCGACATCTGCATGTGTTACATGACAGAGGCAGAGAGTGAACAAAGTAGTAATAGCACTTGTGGTTTTATTAATGCTAACCTCACGAGTGTATGCAAAATAGTAATATTTGAGGATCCACATAAAAAGAGGCACAACACTAGAATCATTGGAAAATATAAAACTATGAAGCAAGCAGCATTCAAGAATAGGGTTCTGCGGTGCAGACGCCCCACCATATCAAAGCCACTGACATCTGGTTCACCGACCAAGTCTCTCTCAGTAGTCAGTTCATGGAACAAATTCCGGCCCAAATGGGACTTGGGTCAAATTATTGTGGCCATACTTTGATTTCTGTGGCCACTTGAAAGACCAACTGTTTTAGCACAAAGTAATTTAGATAGCAAGATCAATGTTTGGATGTCAAGAGGAGTGTAGCTTGGGTTGGGTTCAATTTGAAATTAGGTAACCTGACCAAAATTTGGTAGATTTGGGTTGGTAAATCAAAATATGATTCATCAGATTGGGTTCAATCAAGCAAATAAATTAGTGCTAATGCCTCAACAACAAAAAGTGCACACAACCAAAAAAAAGATAAAGTGGAAGCAAGGTTAAACTGGGCTAGCCTTCATCCTAGCTACCCTCTCTCTTATTAGAAGATACCACTAGTAAGTGGATGCTTCTTCAGCAAGCAGCAGCTTATTCTCTAGCAGTCGATTCATGAACAACTCCTAGATTCAGATTAGTGAGAACTAACTAGATTCTAGAACAATCAAATTATATATTATTGTAGGATGAACAGGAAGTTGTAGTTTGTTTCTGTGCCAGTTGTTATAGGTATAGAACTGGAGTTATTTACCAAGGAATTCCATGTATTCATTGTAGAACATAAGTGGGCTCTTTAGAATCAACATTGGAAGAAACAATCTGCCAGCAAATAAGCAACTACAGTCTCTACTTCTCAATCTTTCTTTCGTGGCTCTATAGCTGGAGATTGGGTTCAATTAAACAAATAAACTCGTGCTAATGCTTGTTGCTACACAGACCAATCATCCCAATTTTTCAACCAGTAACAAATCCGTTTCTTGAATCCATTTCCCTTTTACATGGTATTATCAAGGTCTAATCCTTTCTAAAGAGTTTCACTTCCATTCAACCATGAAAATTCTTTAACTTTAATAGTTACACTGCCCTGCACTAGACATCTGTCTTTATTGAATTTAGGACCGTATGCTTTCCTTTCAGTATTTATGAAAGGATTTTCAAATAGTTCATTGCATTTCATCAAAGATACATTCAATCAATTAATTACTTTTTAAAGTTTAGAAAATGGTCATGGTTGACTCTAAAACAACCCAGTTGCTTTTGACGATTAGCAGTATATTTGTCTAATACAATATCAAACTCAGAAGTTAAGCATTTAAATTGCATCTGTGATAGGCACAGTATCAATGCATCAATAATACTGTGAAATCCAGCGTATAGCATAAGCAGTACACCTAGGCTGAGAATAGGCAATGAAAAACCTGGAGTAATAGATCTATATAAGAACATGGTCCGTGATGTAACTGGAATCTCATAACAAAACCCAAAATTACAGTGCCGTTACCAATAAAGTGAGTAATCAATGTTCATTTTCCACCAACATGAAGTGGTTATGGACATACCAGATACCTGAAGCTACCCATCAATTTATTTAGCCACAAACTTTTTGATTGTGAAGTTAATCAACTTAATTGCATGTCGTATTTTTGGATTTTTTGCATTTTGGACTCTCTAAGTATGCATATTTGCCTCCTAAACCTTAAAGTACGTATTTGCTTTCTAAACCCTGTATTTTTTGCTTTTTAAACCCTAGAGCTTCACACCATTACGAAACCTAGATAGCAGCCATTCATTTCGGCTAGAATGATGAAAAAACCCCAACCTCGACAACAATTTCAAATTAAGCTTGCATAAACTGTCCATCAGTTGCTATTCTTGAAAATGGATTTAAAGCTTGGGGAAGCTTATCTTTATGAACCTTGGGCTCAAACACATAGATAGTAGAAATTTGCCCAGATGGCATCAGATGCATGGTCAAGTTGCAAAGTGTGTTATCATCCTAACCATCCTTTCAAATAACCATCAAAACGGGGCAAGAATGTCGGATCATCTCTCTCTCCCCAATCCAACGCCCGCCATGGACAATCCACTATGCAGCTCTTCTAGATGAACAGTCGGAGTCATCAACAGAAGATGCATATGATAGCCTTCATATGAATTACAGTTAGATAGATGGTAATTGGGTATTTGCTTTCTAGGGTGCTCAGTCGGAAGAACAGTCTGGATCTCTGATTGGCATGGTCTGTTCTCACACATTTGATTATCTTTGGCGAGAAAATGAAGCTTTGTCAGCAGAGGTAATAACTATGTTGTCATTCTATCAGAAGGAAATCAATATTCAAATTGGGTGAATGAATGAAGTCATAGTAGAGTTCTTTATTGCAAATCAAAGGATGACAATCCCAGCTGGAAGAGAAAAGAATTGATGTTCGCTGCTGTGATACAAAGAGGAAACCATTCAGTCCGATCCCAAATGCAGGGGATTGTTAGACAATATATAGAGGAAAATATTCCCTAATCGCCTTCCCGACTTCCATGAGATGATTGTGCAGATATGCCCTGTTTTCCAATTCATCTCAAGCTTCATGTAGAGCAACAAGGTGTACTTCAGGTATTCGAAGCTCTACCAAAACCAATTTCCTTGTGCATACCTCAGGATGAGATTCCCCACCTAGGAGGCCATGACGCCATTGTGGGTGGCAATGAACTTGGTCCTAGAGGCAATAGGGATGGTGGCCTCTATGAGCAAGATGCCTTGGGCACAATGGTCCATGGTGCTCTGGATGCAAGGGTTGACATTGGAGTCATGTTTAGTGGCCTAAGAGGAGAGGCAAGGGATGGAATAGCTGCGGTGTAATTTGGCAGAGGTGTTGGAGGCCTTGAGGAGGTCAATGATGGAGGAGGCGGTAGTGGCGCAGGCGGTAGCTTTTTGTCATTTTAACTAAAATGAATGGTTACCATCTCAGTTTCTTGATGGTGTGAAGCTCCGAGGTTTAAAAAGCAAAAAACCTCAAAACTATAGGTCTAAAAAATAAATAAGTAAACTTCAAGTTTAAAAAGCAAATATGCATACTTCAAGCGTCAAAAATGCAAAAAACCCTGTATTTTTTCCCTCTCTCAAAGTTTACATGCAGAAATTATTATAGAGGGAAATTTGGTTGTTATTCACATGCAAAAATTCATTTTGCAGAGATAAAAATTCACAGAAATATCAGTGCTTAAAAATTCGCTAAATGGTTTAATATTTTTATGTATTGAAGCCCATTCCTTGCTGGAGTTCAACATTTCTTTCTAGTGAAGCTTATGCCTTGGTGGTATCTTGGTTCATTACTAATCTCCCTAAATTTGGTATGGAATACCACGCTAAAATCTTTTTGAGCATAATTCATGTCTTTGGAGCATCTTGCTAAAAAAATTTAAAAATAATAATAATAATAATAAATAAATAAATAAAAACAGAAAGACTCAAGGTAAGGGCAGTAAGAAAAAAGATAAATTAAAACTTACAGGATCAATTGTGCCATTTGGAAATAATGAATAAAATAGAAGACCATCCCCCTGGCGTGGCTTCACCTTCAAACCAACACATTTTTGGTAGTCGTAATTACCATCCATATTCACCCCATTCTACATAGAAACAGGTAGGATCACTGATTCTTACTTAGATAAGAATTAAAAACTAGGGACAATTAATCTGTATACCTCAAAAGGGAACATGGTCTCCCCTCCTTCCTCAACATCTGATAGATACAATAAGAATGAAGCTACCTGCTCGACAAACAACCAAACCAGGTGATTAGATTTTTTAAGTTCTCAATTCTAAATATCAAACAAGTGCAATCAAATAACTAAACAGCTGTAATTTTCTTTAAGATACAAATGGATCAATAACGTTTTCATGATATGCAAGTGATAAGATGAATGAAATGCGACAATGTCTTCTTATGCCTGCGAGTTGGGTTTGACCAGGCAAACCCAAATTTCAGCCAGCTCACATGAGAGTGAAAGTGCGACTGATAACAAAGTTCTATGGCATTTAGTGAGGATAAAAATTCTTTGATCCACTTCTGCTTATTAGTGTATAACACATCAATGAGATCCATATTTCAAGTTATCCTTGAATGCAAGTGGATATATGCATACATAAACATGTTAAAGGCTAAAAAGAAAACAAAGGTATAATGAAATCATCATCAGTGCTGCAGATTTGAACAAGGTAAATCCCATTACGTGGCATAATACATACCCTTTGACTTTTTTGAGGGCCATATTCTGCTGGATTGAATGCATCATAATGAGAATTGTACCTCTGCCCAATCTCATATCGCAAGACATTGAATGCCTGCAATGACATCCTCCAACATTGTTCACTGTGTTAGAATTGCAACTCCCATCCCCTAAAAAAAAGTATATGAGATCTACTGAAAAGAGAAGCAATGACGACACCGTTTTATCTGCAACTAATGGTAAAAATTTTCAAAACATGGAAAACTATAATCATAATTCATATCCATCTTTCCAGTACTGAATACTGCAAAATTGCCTATGCGTTGACACAATGTACCAAAGTGGGAATCCAACTACCATCGGAAATCATCCATTCAATGGTTAAGCAACGTACCTCACCATGGGAGCGTGGAAGCATTGTAGCTCTTGCAATTTTTTCCTCAATGATCTCCAATGTTCCAGTTTTATCTGCTGATGAGCTGACAAAGGTGCCTGAACTGTTGGAAGAATATCCTTTGTCAGTTAACAATCATCAGTTCGAAAAATGACAGGAGTTCAATGCAAGAAATAATATATTCACAGTTACATTATATTAAACAAGGCGCAATATAGGGAGCTAAGAAATTAATTTTTTAATTTTTTTGGTTTTTAATAAATAGGCGGGTGCATGTATCATGCCTATTTTATTGATTCAAAAATCAAAATAAAATACCAAACAAATTTAAAAAACTAAGTTTCATAAAGATCTAGGTGGGACCCCCCATATTTATCTAAAAATATTTTCATTAATTTTTTGGCCAATCCCAAACCTCGTGCACTGCAGAATTTGTAGGCATCTAAATGAATCTCTGGGCACACTTTACTCACAAATCCTGACAATAGGATTCATATAGATGACCTACGTTATAGAAATGAGGCGTAGAAAACGGATATAGAAAACGACATGCAAGAACATTATACATCTCCAACAAACCACAGCTTCACTTTATATTGCTTCTGAAGACCTATTCTTAAGAAGTATTGGTAAATATAATAGAATCATATGGAAAGTGTGTTTTCATTTAAATCTTGAAAATAAATCATCATAGGGAATGAAAGGCATTGTTGCCAAAAATTGTCAAAGGAATGTACATAAAATATTCCCTAGAACTTCATCAAAAAAAGAAAAAAAAAAAAAAAGATCCCTAGAACAAATGGCCTAAACAAGCAAGCTCTTTACTTTATTTGATCTTCTGCTTTCAGGATTTAAAGCAAACATTTCAATCACAATGTTGGCCAATGGAAGGGCCCATCATGACCGTTCCAACCCAATCAGCCTGTGACTAGCATCAGAGAACACCCTGGTGAATGTCATATTAGATCCCTCAAATCTAGCAAGTATAAAGAGAAACTCTAATAGCTGAAATCCTAGAAGAAAAATAAGAATAATTGTTTTTGTTTCATCTTTTCTTTCGCTCTTTAGGATTATGTTGTCAAGTCTGTGTCCATTAGAAGAAGTTATCCAACCATTAGTAAGAACATACCTTCAGCAGGAACCTCAGTCACAGCTTAAAGAATTGTTCATATATGGAATATAGACAATGCAAGCAGTTGTGGTCAATGGATGATATACACGTACTGCATACCAGGCTACTGATCTCACATGGACACAAAAGGGGGCTTCACCAAATGCATTTCTGTGCATATTAAGAACATTTTTACCTAGATTTCGGCATTATTACACTCAAAATACCAAACCAAACATGCAAAAACTTATCAATATCTCACAGCAAGAATAGGATGGATATGTTTCTCAATTAAAAAGTACAAAGAAAAAGATTACCTTGTTCTTATTCCTTTGGTGTTCTCTTCAGTTTCTCCTTTTCTCAGAGCTAATGTTGATGGTACAAGTTTTGATTTTGCTATTTTGATTATGCTCTGGCATTGTTCTGCAGTTGCAAATTTTGGAAAATAAAGTGCACGAGGTTTCCAGCTCAAAACCTGCTTTCAAATTATAATGCAACAAAATAACTTATTGGCATCCTTTGCCTGAATTTATGTCAAAAGAAAGCAATTCTACTAGTGGGATTCACATTGTAGAAAATTGTCTCATGGACATTCAGAAATGGCGGAAAAAATGTCTTACAGTTTCTTTATGGGACATTTGCTTGTTCACCTAAGAAGAGGACTTGAGGTCATGAAAAGATCAAGAAGGAACCTTTCCTTAAAAAAAAAAATTTATTTCAAAGAGATGCTGAAAATTCAAATTGGTTGAACTTCATTCTATCAGCCAGTAGAAAACATGACTCACGTTTGAGCCAACTGTGGTGTAACTGCATTACCATGGAATTCGCTAGGGTAGAACCCAATGTCCTAGTCAAGAATCTCGACCATGATGAAAGCGGAGTTAAAAACCTGGAAGACTCAATTAACTCATTCAAGATTGCATGGATGCAGGACCACTCTCTTAAAAGCTCTCTTGAAGACTCCAGATCATATGAAATAGGTTGTTAACAGGTGAGAGTAGCCCTGGTGCTTCTGCAAATTATCAATGGAATGTAGTTGAAACACTGAATTCCCTCAGAAACCCAATGGTGTTTTCTGTAAACTTGTGCCTTTCCAAGCATTAGCCCTTGTTTTGCCCAATTGATCCCAAACGTTGAGACAACACTATAAAAAGACCCTGGAGACTGTAAAGAAGATCCAGCCAGCCTTGTTTCCTATTCCGCGAAGACATGGTTGTTGTAAAAAGGATCTTCGCACCTACTAATCCTCAAACTTTCACTACTGACTTCTCATGAATCTGTATTTTGAAAATTTCTGTCATAGCTCTGAAGTTCTAAACCCGCATCGGAGGATGCAGTGAGCTTGATAAAATTATGATCGTCAACAAACACCATGTTATCTGTACCGCACATAATACAACAAGCAATTTTAAAAAAATAAAGAAGAAAAATTTTCGAAAGCAATTGTAAGAAATCTCTCTTTCTACCCTATGTAATTTCTAGGGAACTTCCTGATGACAAGGTTATATGACCGGAGTACCTGCCGAAAAGTCAACCAAATGGGCCAGACAGCCTGAGTAAAAACCTTCTCTTTACAGAACCCGAATCAAGGATAGTCTCATGGATCAGGACAATCGAGCAAAAATCACTGACATTTGATCTTTTCTTCTTCGCAGTCTATTTAAAGTTTAACGACCACGATCATGTTATACTATTGACAGGAAGTTTGATCATAGCCCATGGGAAAAAAAATAATATGTGTCGTTCTAGCGTGATCGAGGAAACTCAAGTCCCCTATCATTCCTCCATCAATAAAGTCAATCTGATGGGGGGAAATCTCATTTCTCGCTTTATTTAAGCTCTCCGCGCCACCCATCATGCATCTATCCGCATCATAAACTCCCCGTCATTCTAATCGCACCGAAGCAAAACACCCTACCTACACAAACAAATTGGGATGAAAAATTCAAGAACCTGAAAGGGGATCGAGGAAATAGATGATTCACCGGTCTCCCCCGACGGCATCGCCGAACCGGTCTCCTCCTCCTCATCGATCTCTTCGAGAATCCTCGACCGATGCACGCTGACCGCGATATTCTGCTGGCATAATCGATCAATCCCTCGCAATCCAAGAAACAGGAATCAACCAGAAGCGGAAGACGAACTCACATTCGAAAGAAAAAGCGTCTGTCCGAAGAATCCAGCGAAGAAGAAAAGAGAGCAGATGACGAAGACTGCAGGAAAGCCCAGCTTGACGCTGGAGCTCGCCCAAACGCCTCTCCCTTTGCTCCCTCTCATTGGAGAAGATCTTCTCTCTCTCTCTCTCTCTCTCTCTCGCTTGCAGCAGCTGCTCCTCCTCCTTATATAGTTTCCAGAAGCTTCCTTACAATCCTCCTTTCGCTGAAGAGAAGCGGGGAAGACGGATATGGCGTGGGAACTGAGGAGGACGAAGCAAGACGGTAGAAATGGGAATCGGATCGGTCTGAGATGGGATTTTGGAGACAGACAAACGGCGGGAACGGGACTCTCTGCGATTCCACTCGTTTCTGCCTGCCGGAGGACAGTGGAAAATTACCAGAGTGCCATCGCGCGTGGTGGATTTTCAAATGCTGCGCCGTGACTCGTAAGCGCTTGGATTGGAGGATGGAGACGCGTGGTTGTAGGTGAGTTGTTCGCTAATTCTATTATGCTGGGAAAAGAAAGAGTGGTTTAAAGAATTGTTGTGGGCTTTTATATATATATATAAGAATTGTTGTGGGCTTGATCCGGACATTTCAGATTAGAATCGTCAACCTCTGTTGTCGATTTAACGGTATTGATTGTTCTTTTTTGGCACAGAGGCATCCAACTATCGACTGGACGATCCGATGAGCCTCCCCAGTCAAGACGAGGCAAAACGGTGGACGATGAAAGCCTGCATTCAATCCTACACGTGTCTCCGTCTGCCCGCCGTTAATTTCAAGTTATGACAGTGACATGGCTGGTCCCATGGCTTCCGCCACGGACTACACGTGCCGCTTTTATTCTCCCAGTCTTTGTCATTTTTTGGGTAATCTTCGGGTCCTCATTATTTTTCCAGTCCAAAAGAAATCTTCTTAATCACGGGAGTGTTTGGTAGCGCCTCAAAACTTTTCGCTCTAAACTTTTTTTACTGTTTATAATTATCTTTTTAAAGTTTTTTTTGCTTATTTTTATACAATTATTTTTTAAAGTTTTCTTCACTTATTCTTATACAATTATCCGGTTGTTAATCATTTCTACATAGTATTCTTTACTCATCTTTATTACCATTATTACAACACATTTTTTTCTTCCATTGGATGTTATGAGATATGATTTTTCATTTTTATTTTTAATACTATTCTTTTTCATATTTCTTATGTAATTTCTTATTTTGGAATAAATGCTTGAGTGTGCATTTGTTAAGTTGTGAAAAAAAAATTCCCATAAAAAACATATTTTTGCATACAACTATTTATTTTTCAATCATTTCAACTCATCTTCTTGTAGATCATCATATTTGTTAATCATTTTTATATATTTTTTTATATAACTACTCTCAGCTTCTAATCCTTACTCCCATCTTTCAAAATTTTTTTGTAGCAACTTTTTAAATTTGAGCATTGATCCTTTCCGACCGTTCAGCCCGGTCGGTAATGATTATTCAGCTTTAAATTTCTTCACAACTTACTAAATGCATCCTTAATTTATTTTTTAAATACAAATTTTCTTATCCGCAATATAATATTTCATTTCTCCGTATATATCAACTCCTTCCGCGGTTGATTTCAAATTTTTTAATTTTGTTAAGTTTTGTCCAACAAACACCTACTATCATGAAGGTTTAGAGGGATTTGCGTATACGCATTTGATTACCGTTATGCTTGGTAATGCGAAGTTCTTCTGAGAAAAATAGTTTGTATGAAAAGATCATAAAAAAGTGTAAGTGATGTAATGTCACCGAAGCAATTAGTACAAGTAAAGATTAAATGGATAAGACAAATAAAGTTGTTGTGCGCAAAAGTTCAGAATAATAATTGAAAAATGTAAATAACAATTGAGCAAATAGAGTTGTTAGTTAACCGAGATTCAAAATCCTATGAAATAAGATTTTAAAAATTGGTGAAATTTTTTCCCCTTTCTCTATTATTAGAAGAATTCTTAAGTTTCAATTTTTCTCATTGTTCCAACTGAAAAAGTATGTTATAAGATCTGTTTTTACAATTCAATCAATCATCTTAACTAATTTTTTCTAATTTCTGCTTAATAGATAATACTGTGCTTGATTCTATAAGCGTTATCTGTACTCAAAGCAAATGGCTTTTAAGGTTGAAAAACGTTTCGTTTTAGTCTCTTTATGAAACCTTAGAATTGTTAACTTGTAACGTGAGACAAACAAAACGAGTTCATTCTTTTCAAGCCATATATTTCATTGAGGCGAGCGTATAAAAATTTTAACCGATCTGTTAGGTATGAGCAAATTTATTAAGAGAGCATTTTTATAACTTCATATAAGAAAGGCTAATCATATTGAGGCCGGATCTTCTCAGGCCGGAGGCACGGCCTCCTCCATGCGTCCAGCCCAAAAACTTATTTTTTTTATTTTATTTATTTTTTCATGGGCAAGTAAATTTAGGTGTATTAAATCTATAAATCAAGTTTTACCATTTTTGGATTTTTTAAATATTTTTTTTTGAATTTTTAAACACAGTGGCATTTCCGTAATTTTTGGATCTCAGAAAATTACGGAAATGCTGCTATATTTAAAAATCCAAAAAAAATACTTTAAAACATCTAAAAATAGTAAAGTTTGGTTTATAGATTTAATATATATAGATTTACTTGTCCATGAAAGAAAAATGAAAAAAATGAAAAAAATAAGTTTTTGGATCTGCAATTATATTTATGAAACTTGTCTATGTATGCATACATGAAACTTGAAATGCTACTTATTTGAGCCGTGAACAATTATGGCAAATCAATAGCTATGCTCAGGTGCTCTACAGGATTCAAGATATGTGTATCCCAATTCACAAAACAGCTCTTTCAATTTGAAAATTATATATTGCAATTCTCAATACAACTTTTTCATTTACAGAGCATTACATTCTCATTACATTTTTCTATCCCATTCAAGCTTCATTTTTATTCTCGAAAGAGAATGAGATGGGATGGGGATAGATGAAATATCTTTTTTAAATATAATTTCCAATTCTAAAAAAATAATAACATACTTTTTGCATTTTATAGCTTTTTCAAACTTTAATATACATTTTCTTATTCCCAAAATTTCATATTCTTATCTCATTCATGAATAAATATTATTCTTTTGCAAATAACCAGAAGACGAGTGCTGATCTAGTGCACTCAAGTTCATAAACTTGTTTTTTAATTTGTTTTAATTTTTTATATAGCTGTTAACTAAGTATATTTAATATATGTATCAAAATTTATCATTTTTTGAATGAAAATGTCTCTGATTTTAAAAAAATTAAAAAATATCTACAAATATTCAAATATAGTAAAACTTAATACGCATATTAAATACGCTTAAATTAACGATTGTAGAAAAAAATTTAAAAAAACAAAAAGTTACAAAGGCTAAGTGCACTTAGGTGTGTTTAAAAATGTTCCCCATAAGAAATGATAACAAGATACACATTTGATATTATTATCATTGATTAATAATAGTAATCCTCAAAGAACAACAAATATAATATAATAGATAATTAATAAAGGTGGTATTTGGCAATATGGCTAGACGATGAGACGGTGAGAAAATACAAAAAGTGATGAAGAAATATTTTAAAAAGTGTATGAATGATATAATATAATAAGGGTAAAGTTAGAATAAACATAGTAGTTTCGAGAAAAAAATAAAATATAAGAATAAAGTTAGAAAAAATATAATTGTTAAGTAGTTAAAACATTAAATAATTTATAGAATAATATGTAGAAGAGAAAAATTATGAAAGCTCATTACCAAACTATTAATAATGCGAAAAAAGATAAATGAAAAATTCAATTATACATTTGTCCTACTTTATATTTTTATGTTTTTAAATAGTTACTTATTTTACAAATTAGTATAGCTAATTACTTATTACAATAACTACTTTGTGAGAAAAATTAACGTAAATCTCATCAATGAGATCGCTTAAGCTCAATTTAAGCAAAGGCTACAACTAATCATGGTCTTAGTAATTTTGTTATCAATGTTAGAATTTAAAATTTTAATATCTTATGGTTTAGACTTTAGCATCATTTAGCAACATAGGCACTAGGTAGTGAGTGGGTGGAGAGGTGGGGAAAAAGAATATATTTTAAAATTATAAAAGTAATATGATATAATAAAGGTAAATTGAAAGTAAATAAAGTAGTTATATAAGAAAATAATTAAAATATATTGGTAAAAATAAAAAAATATGATAATTAAAATTTTAAATTTTTAAAAAAGTACATGAGTAGAGATGAAAGAATCTACTTCTCTCCTGTACTCATTACTAAATAAACATGTTCTCGTTACTAGATAAACATACGAGTGCATTTGGGAATATGTACGTTGGAAATTTTTGATAATTGTGAATTGTGAGAGGGACGTAATATAAGAGGGTAAAACGAGAATAAATATGATAATTTTATGAAAAAAAAATTGAAAAAAAAAAAATTAAGGTCGTTAACGTGATTGGAATTGGAATGAATTTTGCATCTTCCATCCCCATCGTCACGTTCCGAAGCGGAGCCGAGGTAAACGCAAATAGCCGTGAGTTGTCTTCAGCCGGTGGCCTGACCAATGGTTTAATTGCAATAGATCCTTAGCAAAGTTGTCGGCAAAGGAAGAGTGTCGCTTCGGTGCTTCCACGGGTTACCACTGCTATTGCGAATGTCAGGTAACGTTTCCAACGGGCATTTAATGTTTTCTGCCGTTACAAGGTCGTTGGTGGTACGGGAATTTGCATATGCTTCGCTACTTCGGGTCTTTTGGATGCCCCGATCGTTCGAACCGCCATCGGGTTTCGTAAAAATAAACGTGAATGCACGTCGTCAAAATAACTTGAATAATTTTGGATGTGCAGCTGTAATTAGAGATTTTCGAAGTGTTTTTATTGCGGCAAGTGGGTGGAGACGGGCTGGTGTGAGAGAATCGTTTTTTTTTACGGAGGCTACTGAATTCCTCTTAGGGCTTAGGTGGGCACTCCACCTAAAGGTCAGTCTTGCACATGTTGAAACTGATTCTCTCATTTTGTACAATTATATATCTAATTTAAAACTCATTACCTCCGACTTGGGTTTCATTATTGATGAGATCGGGGTCTATTCTTACTAACAATGGTTCTTTTTCGGTCCATCATGTACTTCGGCAAGGAAATGCATTCGCTCACTCCTTAGCCGAATTGATTTTGGTTTCTTTTCAGGACCACCAGTCCTGGTGGGGCAACCCACCCAATGCTATTCGTGGGAAAATCTGTACAGATAATTTTTTGGCGATGAATTGTTTAGATTACTCTATCCCTGATCCCTTTAATATTGATAGGGAGCAAGGATAGAGTGAGTCCTTTTACAAAAAAATATATATATACCTACATTAATAATTGTATAAAAAATTTTCAAAAAATATTAAAAATAAATTTTTGCATCCAAGTGCACTATATATATATTATGATCCTTTCACAATTCACATTTACTTACTCTTAGTGTACATTTCCTTATTCCCAATACAACTTTATTCATTTTTAATATATTTTTATGCATTATTAGTACATTTCCATCCCAATTTGCCGAACAACACCTTAACAAATGTTATATTTTTAAATTATTTGTTCGCATATTCATACACAATTACCATATTTTTCAATCATTTATATAACAAATCTATCAATTTTAATTTTATTCTCTTTATTCATCAACTTACCTATTACATTATATCATTTTTCTCGTTTTAAAATTTTATATATAAAAAAATTTTCATCTAAAAGTTTTTATCACTTCTCAAACACATTTTGATGCTTATAAAATTTTCAAAAGAAAATTTTTTAGCAAAAAATTCTTTTAAATAGAATATATGATGTGATATGATTGGGAGAACGATGATGGGTAGAGAAAATAATGCTAAAATAGATGACATAGTTATATTAACGGTTATTGATAAATGATTGAAAATATGACAATCACACAGAAAGATATAAATAAATAATTTAAAATAAAATAATTATAAAAAGTGAAAAGTTCTAAAATAAAAACTTTTAGAATGACAATTTTTTATAATTACCAAAATGCACTCTTAAAAGGTGAAAAAAAAATTCAGAAATGAACGGATGAAAGAAATCCTCGGGTGCGTTTAGCAAGAGGCGAAAGGGAACACCTTATTCCATCGCTTCTTCCATTTTCTAATTATTCTATTTTTTTTTACGACTCTTATATTTTAATTATTTCTTACACAATTATCGTATCTATTTTCAATTTACTCTTGTCATATTGTAACATTTACATAATTTTAAAAAATTGCATATTCCTCCCTTACCTTATCAAACACACCCGTCGTACTTTATGTTTAACACGCCCATGGTATTTTGTTTCAAAGCAGTTCGTTCTTTTTTGTGTTTGCTTGCCGGCCGATGCCACTTGATGTACTGCTCAGATTGTCTTCCACTGGATACTGACCATCAACGCAACCGTTGAGATCACAAGAAGCCTTGGATATTAGATTTCGCATAAATGGCTTCGCTTGCCGAGCAATATCCCTGAAAATCAAAATGCTGCGGTATTTTCATTAGAAAGCTCATCCAATGCAAGTACAGTACAAACATACCCTGTGCATCAGGTCACACAAAAACTGAAAACCCGTTTCGAATGCATGACTAAACAAACCCTTGAACACTCCACCGGTCACCCAAGAAGATATTCATGAAGATGGCATGAGGTTTATGGATATCATAAAACGAAAGAAAATAGGGCAAATTTTACATACTCCCACAAATTTTATTCTTGATTTTGTTTATACTAATATACTTTTGAATTTTTAAAATTTATAAATATAATCATGTATTTTGACTGAAGTTCCATTTATACTCACATTGTTAAAAATACGTTAAAGGGGTCGTTAGCCCTCTTATCAAAATGACAAATATGCCCAAACATTAATATAATTTAGAGTTGGTTTGCTTAAAGTTAAAATTTTAAATTTCAATAATATATAATTTTATAGTTGTATAGGTGTTAAAAATTTATTTTAATATAAATTTTTAGCTATAAAATTATAATTAAAAATAAACATATTTGTCATTTCATAGGTGACTAATGACCTCTTTAATAGATTTACAAGAGTATGAGTATAGATAAAATTTTAAGCAAAATATGTAAGTATATTTAAAATTTATAAGTGAAACTAAAAATAAAATTTACAAGCATGTGTAAAATTTTTCCAAGAAAATACAATAGAAATTAACGAGCTCCAGTCTAACTCTATCGTTCTTCTAAATGCAAAATAATCATTTCAAACCAGTATGAAATGCTCTCATTTTAGAATGGTTTGAAATGTTCTTATTGGTCCAAAAATATATTTTTGATTTTTTAAATTTTTTTGCAAAATGGTTAATCTAGTTATGTTTGATTTATAAACCAAAATTTACCAAATTTGGAGATGTATATATTTATTATGGATTTTAAACATAGGATATTTTGGTCATGTTTCAACAGTTTAAAATGACTAAAATATTTTTATGTTTAAAAATTCAAAATAAATATGTACACATCATTAAAATTAATAAAAATTGATTCATAGATTAAACATCTGAAATAACAATTTTGTAGAAAATAAAAAAATACGTTTTTAGACCAATTTGAAATGATCATGGCTCATATTGAATGGACCGATTTCATCCAGAAGTAAATCCAGGCGAGTTGGGATTTTATAGTTTATAGTTTATACCTGTTGAAAAGATTATAGATTATTTTTTCCTGTAGCATGCCAATATCTGGCGAATATCTATTACGTTTGGACGGATTCACGTTGCTGGTCTTCCACGCGACGGCTTGTCATGTGACCATCGTGTGAACTATGCAGGCCTGGACGAGGTAACTTTGGGGTGAAAAATAGGAAACTCTTGTTGGAAAATTTTAAAGGGCGGTAAAGTGATATAACATTGCAGTTTAGTTTTTTAAAAAAAAAAAATAAAAAAAATTTGATGAATTACAGTGTAGTTATTAATAAAAAAGAAAAATTCCACCATCAGCTGCTCCCAAGATCTCCTTTCATGGTCCACAGATGATGTTCAGATGCGACGTGCAAAACTCATTGGCTGTGGCACCCACACGTAGGCATGCGCATTGACGAGGCCTCCGCTAATCCGGCCTCGAGCAAGCGTGTGCAAAACTCGCAAGGCACCTCCTCAGCAATCCACCGGCAGCGTGTCATTGGCTGCCGTCCACAGTTCCATTCCCTTCTCCCCCTCGTCGGTATCAGACGGTACCAGAGTCAGACCCACGAACCATCTTCTGACACGCAGACAATCCTCAACTAAATGGGTGGCTACGATTATTCTATCAGTGCGATTAGCCAAGTGGTCAATCTACTGCAAATTACGTACGCAACCGATACACTGATTTCGATTTGGACCGCTCAATGCCGCGTCATATGAATGCACCATACGCGCGCATGCATAAGTAGAAGTCCGCATTAAGACAGTTCTAAGACTGTCCCCTGTGACAGTCTGTGGAGCCCGTAATTCCACGTCCGCCGGCTGACAACTGCCTGCCTGCCTGGTGTATTGGCAGGCGTTTTCGTAGACTCTCCGCTCGTGATAGCCCAGAAACTGTCGCAGACCGTTTCTAAGGGGACGTGGGATTACGGATTCCAAACTCATGGTTAATCAATTCATCGTCATATTTTTCTATTTTAATTATTTTCCCAATCATCTACCTTTCTACAAATCTATTTATTCCAACTTTATTTTTAAATAATAATAAATAAATGAACAACCGTATGACAAAAGTGTTGGCTGACCCTTGATTTTTTTTTCTTTATTTTTGTCTCCAGTGTACTATCACGCTATCCTAAATCATCATTTGGAGGACAATGATGAATTAAATTAATAATCATATTTTTCACGTTTATTCCTATGCTTCAATTATACTATCCTCTAACGAACTTATTTATTTCAACATTGTCCCTAATATCAATTATATAAAATTTTAAAATATTTTATTTTCTACTCCTCATGTCATCTCACAGTCCCCCCAAAATTCATACGGAAACGGAAAGGAAGGAGAATGACGGAAAACATATGGTTGTTTGCACCCGCAATGCATCATTTGTTATTCTAACAATCATATTTTCTAATGTTATTTATATATTTGAAACATTTTCCCTTTCAATTAGTTTATTTATTTTAATTTTACTCTCATTATTTCATATAAAATTATATAATTTTAAAATATTTCATTTTACACTTACCAACACAAGTAGGACCTAGCTCTTCACCTTTACTTTCGATGTAATTTCCAAAAAATATTTGACATCTTAATTGACAAGTTGCCTTTTTTTATTTTCGAGAAGTGATTTTATAAGTCTGGATTAATCAAATGTCTTGCTTAGCTCACATCAAAAAAATCATTTATAATTTTTTTATTTTTTCTTCATATACTTGTTTATCTAAGTTTATTTAATATAAAAATCAAGTTTTACCATTTTTAAATAAATATTTATATATTTTGAGATCTTTACACGTATAAAAAAGTAAAATTTGGTTTATATGTTACATTTACTTAAATAAGCAAGTGTATAAAGAAAAAAATATTGTAAATTAATTTTTTAATGTGAGCTAAGTAAGACATTTGCTGAGCTCGGGCTAATAAGATCACTCATCGTCATTTTTATTCTTATATTCGACTATTTCATTACACAATTATCTTGTTTCTTTTCATTTTACCTCTTTAATGTCACATTACTATGGGTGTAGCTTAGGTTGAGTAAGTTCAATTCAGGATCTACTTTATCTTTATCATTATCAAATTTTAAAAAACTTATATTCTATCTTATTTTAGATTGAGTTAATTCTATTCTTATTTTATCGTATTTTTAAGGTGAGGTTAATTCTGGTTTCGATTTTAAGAGCATGTTTGACGAATACAAAATCTTTTTTAATCAAAATTTTTCAATCTAAAATTTTTTAATCTTCACAACTACTTTATTTTTAATTATATTTTTTGCATTTTTTTATACAACTATTATACTTTTCAATTATTTTTACATGACTATTCATACAACTAATACGTATTTTAAATTTGTTTTCGTTACTCCTCGTTGTTACCCTTATCATATTATATAATTTTATACTTATTCAAAAACTTTCATATCAAAAGCTTTTTATACAAAACTTTTATCACTTTCCAAAACACATCCTAAATTGGATCTTTAAAATAGTATTTATATTACATTTGAAAACTGTAATTTTATCATAAATATTACTAAAAAATCTATAATAAGATGATAATAACATAATTTTGAAATATATTTATTAAATCTACTAAATAATAAACAAATTAAAAAGTTTATATGTATTTAAAGAATGTAGTTTTATCTTTTTAATATAAAAAATATTTCATAAAATACACTCATCGACCCACAGATAACCTAGATGAGTTGCATCCTACATATTACTCTCACGTTCTACAAGAAGGTCAATGCTTCCCCTTAAACGCAGGTGTTCATCTGCTTCTACTGATATTACTTTTAAAGACAATGTTGACACCAAAAATTATAATGTACTTTTAGCCAATCAAGAATTCTAAAAAAATTTCGAAACTACCATAAAAGAAACGAATTTTTTTTTTGATAAGAATAAAAGAAACGAATTTGTATAATAAAACAGAAATAAAAAAATTGTTATTTGAAAATAGTTACAAAAAATCGTTATTGCACAGCGAAACGGAGCCTTAGGCCCTTAACTTTAACAAAACAGAAATAAGAAAATTGTTAAAATGCAAAGAAGAATTTGAAAAGAAAAAAAATTATAATAAAATAGGAAAAAAAATTTTCGTTTTTATACAACAAAATTAGAATTCGTTGTTAGAATGAATATTGGAAGGTGAAATAAAATAAGTGTTATTAAATTTAGGTATAGTTATAAGAAGCCAAAATACAAGAGTATGTTTAGCCAGATCCATTGTTAAGATGAAGGCTCAAAGAGTGATACGATGATGAGATAAGAAATCGGGATGAAAATATATTGGAATTTGGGAATGGATAAAGATATATTTGAAAATAAGTAAAAATATATTGAAAAATGGATACAGTATACGAGAAAACATGACAACCCATCCCATCTTATCCCACCTGTGAACAGGGCCCAGCCAGCGGGGTCAAACGGGCGGCTTTTTTTCCCGCAGCGTTGCATAAGCACGTTTATCCACCTGCCTTCGACGTGAAATGTGGTATTTCTTCATACCCACCGTGCTTTCCCTTGTCCGAACTCCGAAGCACAACATAGTTCACCACCATTTCCAATATGCAGTTAACTATCACGGTATCACTACGATAACACCCCCTTCCGTCCACGTAAAAATGCATGGTCCAAATTGTCCTGCATTTCTCTCTCCTTTCATATAGTCTTAGCAATCAGTCTGGCACGCATCCGAGGTTCTGAAGATGCCAGTGCTGAGAGCTTAATAAATAAAATAAAATAAAATAAATTCAGAGATGCTTCTTGGCATGCGCCTTTACAGCCGCTGGATCCTCCCGAGTTTTGGAACAGCAAACGCCTACGGCCAAGGCCAAAGACGACTGTTGCTGCTGCGTCTGGCCGCCGGCGCTGCCAAGAAGCTTCGGCAACGGCGCACACTTGTGAAGGCACTGAACCGCGAGAAGGACGGCGGTGCAAGCGGGTTCGCGGGACGGAACTGGGATCCGGGCTTGGAGATTGAGGTGCCCTTCGAACAGAGGCCGGTACGTACGTTCTGAGTCACGACTCATTCTGGACAGACTCGGTTACTCAGATTAAGCAACTTAGGCGAAAACGCAAACTTGTAGCAATCAGCCACCACATGATCAAGAGTCCGGTGATAATAATAATCTAATCAGCCATCTTCGGCTACACGATGTGAATTTGTTGATGATTTTGTGTGTGTGGTAGGTAAATGAGTACTCTTCTTTAAAAGATGGCCCTCTGTATTCATGGGGCGAACTGGGCCCTGGGCCTTTTTTCACTCGCCTTGGGGGTCTTTGGTTGGTAGCTTTCACAGTGCTCGGTGCCCCAGTCGCTGCTGCAAGCTTCGATCCTTCTCGGGTATGTTTCGGCAATACAAATGTTGGATGCTATGTTTTACATTTTATTTTACTTTGGTGGAAATGGAACTTCATCTCACAAAAGAAATGATATGAGACGGAGAATAGATACGTTTTCTATTTCTTCTTAATATGGCGGTATGATCTCTCTGAGAGCAAAGTCGAACATTTGTTGGTCTTCGTAGTTGCAGCAGTTGATTGCAGTGGGCATTTGTCTGTTACTTATCGGGTCTAGTAGTTGTACGTCTGTATCACCTAAATAAGTATATTGAGAGGATGTTGGATGTTGTTAGGGTTGTAATTGTCTGACCGCAACTCCCGATTATATTATGAAATGTGCGAACAATGAATGGAAAGGGCGTCTGGTTCTTGGCAGATTCTGTTGTTACAGGTTGAGTAGCATTGGCTGGCCCAAACAGTCAAGAACCATAAGGTCAGTTCTGGATTCAGTTCTCTTCTTGCTCATACTCATATTGTAGTAATAACAAAGTGAAATGATAAGAATGAATACGTGAGAAAGTATGAGATTATTGATTGATCATAGTGCTCGTGCATAAAGGAATAAATGGACTTCTGATACTTTTTATTCTGTTCCAGTGATCAGAACTGTCTTTGCCATGAGCCCTGATCTTTTCAGGCTGGACGCACGGAGATCAGGGCTGGACGCAAAAACGTATTTTTTTTTTTTTTTTTTTTCATGGGCAAGTAAATCTAGGTGTATTAAATTTATAAACCAAGTTTTACCATTTTTGGATGTTGTTAAGTATTTGTTTTGGATTTTTAAACACAGTGGCATTTTCGTAATTTTCGGGTCTCAGAAAATTATGGAAATGTCACTGTGTTTAAAAATCCAAAACAAATACTTAAAAAATCCAAAAATGGTAAAACTTGATTTATAAATTTAATACACCTAGATTTACTTACCCATAAAAAAAAATAATAATAATAATAAAAAATAGGTTTTTGGGCATGGCGCACAGCTGCCATAGATGCGTAATAACCAACCAAATGTCGACTGCTTGGAATATGAGTCTTGGCTGTATTTTCGCCCATCGGTTAGAAAGTCTGAGACCCTGAAACTCCAAACCTTCCTTCCTCAAGATACTGAAAGGAAGTCCTCAATAGTACACAATGCCCCATGTTCATGAACTATGCTGACCATTCAATTTTGTAGAACCTGGAATCCTGCCCACGGGTTATGGAGAAAATGAAAAATGAGAAGCTTGTCTGAGAAGCTACAATAATTCAAAACTTAGTATTGGATTCAAACATGACATATATACCGGACACAACCAACATCCTGAACAAATTTTACAGGACGAATTTCAGTCGAAGATGAATTTATTTGTGACTAATTGAATCACTTTCGATCTAAACATTTTTGGATTATGCAGGAGCCTCTCAGGTTCATCCTTGCTGCTGGGACGGGTACTCTTTTCTTGGTGGCACTGGTTGTTCTGCGAATTTATTTGGTATTTTGCCTTTCATGCTGAGCCATTGATGGCTATTATTTGCGGTTTAGACCATGGATATAAATTCTATGATACCCAAAGATGGCCCTTTTGTTTTCTTTCTTTGTTCCTTTTTTTTTAAAAAAAAAATAAACAATTTATTGGCACTGCTTGAAAATTCAAAATTCAAATCGAATAAGCCATATTGGAAACTGGATCTATGGTGAATCAAACATCTAATCTTGTCCATTACCCTCTGGAATTTGAATCATCTGCTGGGTTCATCTCTTGACCAAGTAACCCAAGAAATAGGATAAAATTCATCATCTTGGAAGTCCATATACCACTTATTTAAAGCATTCTTTGCATTCTTGTGAGTGAATTGTCGAGGTAATGAAACCCAGTCTATTCTCTTGGCGACATTGCAGGGGTGGAGTTATGTTGGTGATAGACTTCTATCAGCAGTGATACCTTATGAAGAGACTGGTTGGTATGATGGGCAGATGTGGGTAAAGCCACCAGAGGTAAGCAACACTAGTATTAATGGAAGAAAATAAAGAGCTGGCTATTTCCTACGAGTGGTGTGAAAAACTTCTCATTGATTGAACGTATACTTGAAAACAGTACTTCTATGTAGAATCTTCCACTCGTTGCCACCTCTTCTGATGGAACCCGACTCTATGCATGGGAGTGTATTTAGCTTCGGTACACTCGGGTGCAAATACCTATTTTTTAATTTTTTTGAAATTTTCTTTACAAAACTGTTGATCTAAGTGTATTTAATATGCGTATCAATTTTTACCATTTTTGGATATTTTTAATTTTTTTATTTTAAAAATCAATGACATTTTTAGTAATTTAATTGATTTTTAAAAATTCAAAAAAAAATTAAAAAATCTCAAAAAAAGTAAAAATCGATAAGTATGCTAAATAAACTTAGAATAATACTCTTATGAAAAATTTTTTAAAAATAAAAAAAGGATTAAATGCACCCGGATGCACCAAGCCTAAGTGCATCCGGGTGCAACAAATTACATCCCTCTTCTGGTACCTATATTTTCAGTCATTATTTGATTTATTTCTAATAATTATCGTCTATTACGTCATATCAGTCTCTCTTTTCTACTCCTTTTTCCCTTCTTTTCTGAATTTTTTTTTTTTTAACCTCTTTCCCTCATTCCCGAATGGGTCTTGGAAACTAAGTGGAATCATTCTTTTTGTACAGATCTTTGATATAATGACCTGACCTGTGGGTTATTTATGAGATCATGTTTTCTTTCAATCTTATGTGCTTCCTAGAGACCATTTTATATAACAAAAGCACTACTCTCAGGTCTTTTATTAACAATGCTAACATAATTCCTTATTTAATTGAATCTCAGGTCTTAGCCCGGGATAGATTGTTGGGATCCTACAAGGTAGCTAATGCACTAATTGATTTCTGTTTCCATATCTACATTAGAGAGAATGGTGTAATTTTTATACTATTTTCAAGTAGTCATTGAAAATATAGATCCGCTGCAATCACTTAAATAGTGTTTTCAGATTTCAGATGTAGGGCATTTATGTAGATGATTAAAATCCTGTGCAGACTGCATGAACAAGACAAACTAACGCATGTGATAAATAACCATGTAGCTCAATAAGTGAAGCAGACACCTGCAAATTACACATTCTTGGGAAAGTATCACATTCTGTTCTCTGTTTCTCTGGCGTACTTCATCCTGTCAAACTCCTTCTATCCATTGTGCATGGTAAGCGTGTAGATAGTCCAATATCACACAATATTCCATCTAAAATTACAAAATCAGATGGTTTAGGCCACCCAATCCTAATGTCTCTAACAGCTCTTTTTTTCCTTATTCGAAGATCGTGATGCTGTAAGCATTGAACCTAGGACTGTTTGCATACGTAGATCCAACTCCGCCGATTACCTTTTTCTCTTTGGTTAGTAACTCTGCTGATTACTTAATGTAATGAAGAAACATTGGGATTTCACGTGCATGAATCAAATCGACGTCTGTGACATTTGTTTTTGTCACTGAAAATTTCATAACAATATGAGGGTCTTCTGAAATGTACGCGTGAGCAGGTAGAACCAGTTATCAAATTGTTGAAACAAACCCTTGTAAGCACTGGAGTTCTGCTGGTTGCGGCCATATTATTGTTCATCTTTGCAACACCAGTGGAAGACTTCCTATCTGCAACTTTTGCTTCAGCAGAGGTTTCAACTCCAAAGATCAAGTCTGGTATCAGGTATGAGCTTGTGTGCCCTAAGCCACGATAATGATATTGAATCAGTCTGGCAGCATCTCGTAGACAACCTGATTTTTTCCCCCTTTAGAAGGGAAGAGTTGCTCAGATTGCCAGCGGAGGTGATAGACGATGATGAACTGGCAGCAGCTGCTGCTGAGGCTGCCGATGGTAGGCCTGTCTACTGTCGAGACCGTTACTACCGTGCACTGGCTGGTGGCCAGTACTGCAAATGGTCTGATCTGCTGAAGTAGGTGTATGACTCGCAATTAATTGCATGTAAGGTCTGTCATAATAATTTGATTGGAAATGTCAGCGATCAAATGCATCATCATTTTGTCCCCATGTGGCAAAGTTTTCTTTTCCAATTAGCTTCCTACAACCAGCCGGGCTTCCCTTCTTCCTCATGCTAAGTTGAAGTTACCAAACATCAACACAAATTTCTAACTGCGCGAATGATATTTTGAGTTGAATTTGTGTAATTAATAGAAACAAAGTGAGGAACTCAAACGGAGCTCTTTATGAAACGAGAGGGAAAGAGGAGGAGAATATTCTGTAAAAAAAACGAAAAATCTAATGAAATTTGGATATATTCATTGCCAAACAAGCTGTATTAATACAAAATTTACACTGTACAAGCTGGTTCTGAAAGGGGCCTCCGACCTTCCACAGCAAGAAAATAAACCACAAACAGTAACCTGAACAATGCAAGAATCAACCACTCCCTGGTTGCTAGTATCACGGTTTTCCTGCAATTTGTACACGTAGCATGTGCAATTTCTGCAGAGGAATCACTATGATCTTCAGAATTTCATAGATGGATTCGCGAGTCCACTGGACAAATTTACGCTAGTTTCTTGAATGCTTGCAAAGAAATTGCACATGCTGAGGATATCTTTCTACAATCAGCACCACCATCAAATTCTGTCCAATGGGCGAGTAGCTGGGAATCTAGTCATGCTGCAGGAAACCAACTGCCTTAAACAGTGAATGGTACTTGGATTGTAAATATAGCTCATCACCTACAACTGCGAGGGAACATGGGGTGAGTTTCCCCAGCCAAGGGTGGGCAGCAATGCAGATCGAATGACCGCCTCTGTGCCAAGTCACCTTCCCACAGCCAACAGCAATACATTCTCCATCAGCCCATTGAACTTGCTAACTTGGGCCCTGAGATCTTCTGGATTTGAAATTTACACAAAAAGAACTGGTGCCTCTTCTTCAAGGACAACATTCACGTCCTTTTCAAACAAGCTTTTTGCACCAGCGGAGAAAACCATACAGCTTCGGTTCCAGCACATCTTTGTACGTCCACTTCCTTCTTTTGGCATCTTCAATGTCCAATGTTCTATACGCAAGAGCCAGCAAATACATTGCAGGGTGGAGTCTTCTGCACATATTTCAAGAAGTTTAAGTAACACGAGCCCTATGATCCTATGTGTAATGAAGATCTACTAAATGCAGCTGTTTCCACCCCACTGAAAACAACACATCACACAAGAGTGTGAAATGTGAAATGATTGAAATTTGGAGCGCCACCAGTTTTTGAGGAAAAAACTGGAAAACAAAATCATGCCCAACCGGTCCACATTAGAGATCCAAGGCAAGTTGCTTAGTTGTGCAAAGGGAAGGGTTTTGGCCCCCTTTGCACCCCAAAATGGGTTCCCATAAGTGTTTGTTGCATTTTCCCATATCTGTTTTCGGTTTTCAATCCTTTCAGCAGCTAGCATACACATTTCATCTCCATTTACACATATGAAAATTCAAGCATTCATGCAGGGATACCAGTTCCAGCAATACATGTGTAAAATTCAGTAATATATCAACACAATCTCCTCTTAACAGAATTCGTTCTATACACAAAGATGAAAACACACATTCTCAACACAGAGATTCACCTTTCACTCACAAGTTCCCAAACCATTACCATACATGATACATCACATTCTTGCTCCAGTGAATTCACACATTCACTCATTCTCCATAAGTATTGAACCAATGGTGGAGTAGAGAATTCCCAAAAGCCATGAACAGATTTATTCAAAATAAAAGACCCCACAGTATATCACTCACAAAACAACAGAATCTCAAGATGAATATACAATATGGCTAACAGGACGGAAATCACAAGAACAACATCAACAGAATTTCAGATGATAAGTCTCAAAAACAGAGGCACAACAAAGTCAAGAACCTGAAAATTGGCCCAATCAACTCATGTACAAAAACATATAACCAACCTTTGAAAATAAACTAATTATTGCAGTACACCAGTTAGCAAGATATATCAACAGATTCAAACCTCAAACCATCAGATATAACCGGATCTATTACTTCCAACCACAAACCAACAAACCCCATGGTGGAAAAAAAAAAAAAAAAATCCTGACAAATAAATGATGCATATGTAGTCAGCTCTCTATTTCATGCTTGAGACATATGAGCAAAACAGAAAGCAAGTTACCCGCAGTCATGCAAAAAAGTTGGAATCAAACAAACTAAGAAAATGCTTGAAATTGAATAGAACAGCCATGATGCCAAACAGAAATCATTTGAGAAAACAAACAGGTTGCACAGGAACCGAGTCAATCAAAACAAAACAGATTCTGCAATTATTCTTAACTGAAAATAGGAAAACTGAAATCCCGAGCCAAAGACCAAGATGGAGAAAACACTTATGAAATGACTAAAACAGAAAACCAAGCAGAAAACATCAAGGAAGATTCCGAAATGACTGAAACAGATATGAAACGGATTGAAAACCGAAAACAGATCCTATCCTTTATCTGTCAAAATCGACTTATTGCATGTTAAGAAAACAAAACAGAAACCAAACATTCAAACCTGAAATCAAAAGAACAATGAAAAACGAAATAGACAAGTATATCTAGAAACGGGGAACAAAAACGAATCATAAGCTGCCCAGAAATAACCTTCCGACGACTAATGGGAGCGAAATCGATCATTCCAGCCGCCTCCCACAGGCATAAAATCGGACAGATTTATTGCAAACGAGAATAAAAGAAGCAAAAATGACATGCAGCATCCAATGACGATAGAAACAGCTTTATTCTTCATCAACTTATTGAAAAAAGAATGCAAAATAGAGGCTACATGGCTGTTGAATCCAACAAGACAGAGAAGTCGATGGATATACCTCTCCGAAAATGCAGATGCTATGTAGTTCCTCACCAAACTGCCAAAAACTTGACCGCCAATCCAAAGGAGAAGATGAAGCTGGAATTAGCAGCAGCTAATCTCCCAGGAAGACAAAACGTGCGGCCAAAACAGGGTTCTCTCTCTCTCTCTCTCTCTCTCTCTCTCTCTCCCTCCCTCCCTCCCTCCCTGAACAACTGCAGCCCTCCATCCTTCCCTCCCCCCCCCCTCTCCGAACAACTGCAGCTCTCCCTCCCTCCCTCCCTCCCTCCATCTCCGAACAACTGCAGTCGTGCCTCCATCCCTCCCTCTCCGAACAACTGCAGTCCCTTCCCAAAAAAGGCTCCCAGCAGAAAAACCCCATAACGAGGGAATTTTTCTGCAAAACCTTAACTGTCCATTTATATTACATGCATTAGGGAGCAAAGAAACTTCCGGGTGGGCCCCACTTGATAAATCGGCCAATCAACAGTTGCCAACTCACCCAAACCGTGTGTGAGAAAATGCAAAACAGTGGCTTGAGTTCTTGCAAAATTGCACAATCACACCAATATTTGAAACGCCAAATCAGTCTTAAGTTTTCAAAAATGTCCAAAATGCACCACACAATTGAAAAAATGTTAATATAATGATTATAAAATAAAATAAAAATAAAATGGGCACAATAGGGTGTCTACGGCAGCCAGCTAGTAAAAGCAAAACAGACTAAAATGATGGTATATATTTTCATTTTTCAGACTCATGCAACTGTTAGAATAATTTTGCACAGTTTCAAATGCAATACCAGACTGATCTTAACATTAGAGAGGCATAAAGGAAGAGACAAGTTGAAGCCACAAAACATGGACACTTGCATATTTTGAAAGCGTGAACCTACTTCTCTACTTCCCTTGAACCGAAGGCATCCCATTCCCTTGGTGATGGAATTGTGTTGCCCTTCTTGTCTCGACCAAATGTTTCAACATACCATCCACCAATGTCATGCGTGCAGCAGCGAGGCTCGAACAGCCAAAATCTGCCATAACATGAAAATGAATATTGTATCAGGCCACCTACGAAAGTCAAAACTGCTTACTCAATTTTAATGAAAAATAGAAACATATATTAAAGGTGTTGGCAAGGTTTGATTAATCATGTGAACTGACAAAGCCTCAAAAGATAATAACAAGCATGGACCAGTCGCCATTGCCAGTGTGTTGTGAAGTGAAATGTGTATGAGAGTGCTTGAATGGAAGGATTATCAAAATCAACATATAAATGGTAAGCACAAGAACAATATTTGAATCATAAGTAAATTAATACATGTTGACCATTAAAACATACAGTCAGTTCATTGAAAATGCAATGGAGAAACAAATATACACAGAGAGAAGATTACATAACAATAGATTTATTTTGTCCAACTATAGAAACACAACCCACTTTAAACTGCTTGGTTTTTCTCAATACCTCTTCCTTAGTTTATCATGACTAAAAGAGGCATGCAGTTTGGAACAGAGTGTTTTTAAACATTTACCTTATAGCAATCAAACACCAAGCACTGACCAAGGAGCTGATTAGAAATCAATATGTAAGAAACAGCACGACTTACTTGCTTGGTGGTAATCTGGCTCTGCTGCATCTGCATTCGCAAGTTGAGACTTCGTCTCCAACATGGTACCAGTGTATGTGCTTCACCTAGATAGGATGGAAGTTAACACGACCACTCAGTCGTAGAAGCTCACCGAATCGATTCCATGAAAACAGAATTCAATCACTAAACAAGAATTAAGATACTAGTCAAAGAAAAATTGTTTTTGAAAAAGACAGTTGTACAAACCATCAATGTCCTATGTTTCATGATCAGATGAGTTTTTGTACCCCTATTATTGTAGACATCACAGGACCCTTCTTCTGAGCTGGTACCCAGTCCAGATATTGTGCCTAAAAGAATCCTTGATACAACAGAACCATTCAAATGTGATGTTACAGAACATCTTCCACTCCCACAAATTTGATCTTCACTGGAACTCAGAAAAACTTGAATATTGTCTTCAGAATCTTGATGATGAATCCCTCTTCCATATCTTTTAGGAGGAAACCGCCTTGCCAAAGCAACTAGTTTCCCACAGATATGCAGCTCTAAATCTTTATAAGCATCTGATGCATGTTCTACACATTTCTTCATTTCCATCTGCTGGACCTCTTCATTTTCCAAACCTGCTGACTTAATTGTCACACTCTCAGAATGCCTGCACTGAGACACCACAGAGACTGTTGATCCAAAAGGATTTAATTTATCCAAATGAAAAGGAGCTAACTCTGGATTCTTGTCTGCCACATTGACAATTCCAAAAAGATCACGGCCTGAAACCAGGTGCAAAACCTCAGGAGTTTCATATCCAGACCTCTCCTCAGCCTCAAAACAATCTGGAAGAAGATCTAAGGATTCAATATATGGACCATAGTAAGCAGCATGCACAGCTGAATAGAAATCATTCTCAAGCAAATCGAAGTAGCCTGAGCCAACTGCAAACCTTTTCTGTGAAAGAATATCACTTACAGCATATCTGTACCACTTCAGCCATTCCACCACATCCATATCCTGCATTTTAGGTTCATGGGACTCATACCTATACATAGTTGGAACATGTCTAGGCCTCTTTTGGTCTATATTCCTCTGAGCAACCAAGTACTGATCATAGTGAGCCCTTCTCTCAGAATCAGAAAGAATCTGTGTCAATACGGTTGACATTTTGCAGAGTTAAAACCTTCACCTTTGCCCATAAGGAGATAAAGAAGCAAATGGAAAGAAGTATTTCGCATTGCAAAGATTGTAAAGATGGACCCATTTCAATTTGACATGAATTTATAGGGACCTATTCTTACAGACGATCTACCAATACTAGAATGGTTACCTTTACATGCAGGTAATAACCATTTGAAATCCACTGAAACATCTGATATTTGGACTAGGATTCGAAGTGGCTGAAGGAGGTGTGCAGGAGAATCAGACTTGTCACAAATTTTGCTTGCTTACTATATTCAATGGCATAGTCCTCATTCCCATTAGTCTGAATTCTAATGAACCATGTGTTGATACATTAGTCCCACAAAAACGGTTTTTTTTTTTAAAAAAAATTATTTTAAATTATAGATTCAACTTCACAATCAGATGCCATGCAAATAGATACAAACCACCACCTTCCAACTGCCAGAACTAGTGCAACGTCTCTTTTTCATAGGTTATTAAGGAGTTCTTTTTTTAAAAAGAAAAAAAAAAATTTGAACTGAAATTCAAGTCTTTACAAACAGACAATCACATGAATAAAATCCTGATCCACCAATCCTATCCATACAAATGCAGAGTAGGGGCTCAGCAATCAAGACTGCATATATGATGGGCCCCGCAAGGAATTTCGTCTTCCAATCTATACCCCAATGGGAAAATCTTAGCCAGTCATCAAAATTTCCCCAGTCCCTACTGAGAAACACTACTGAGACAAGTCTTGAACCAGTGTCGATTTAGTACAGTCTAAGAGGTGCTTTGCCTCGAAAGATTACACTTATTTTTTTTTTTTTTTTTTTTTTTTTTTTTTTTGCTCCTGTGGAATATGGGCGCTAGCTCTAAGCTTCCCATTCCATATTATTAGGCTGGAATCGAAGGTTACTTGGGGTCACTCAATTCGTGCGAAAATTTGCAATTTTTATCTGCCATTTTCTGGAAACCAGGAGACTTCACTTCGATAGTTCATCCAAATACTGATTTTCGTCCGTCGGAACGAACATCGCGATCACGAAGAACAAAGAGGAAAAGTCGAACATCTGCACCTACCTCGTAAGCGGCAAGGATCTGAACAAAGCGTCGAGATGCAGACGCATCGCTGCTGTTGCCGCCGGATGGTGCGACGGCAACATCCGGATGGGTTTTCTTGGCCAATTTGCGGAAGGAGGCCTTGATTTCTGCAAAGGAGCTGGTTTCGGGAATCCCCAGAACATCGTAGGCATTTCTTCCTGAGAAATCGTCGTACGTGGACTGAGTGCAGAATGTTCGGGTAGCTCTTCTCGAGAAGAAGTGGAAGCAGCATGGAGGGATGCTGTTGATCGCATCCGCCATTCTTCTTCGGAAGATAGGAAATCATCCGCCCAACATGATATTGGTTGTCTGGGCTTTTGGGTTTGGGCTACGAGTGCAAGTTGCGTAGGGACCTGCGGGTCAATTAGTTATGTTAAGTACGCTTAGATGAGTAAAATATGGGTGTGTTTGGTGATAAGTAAAAGTTGTTAAGTTAAAATTTTTCAGTCTAAAACTTTTCACTCTCCATAACTATCCTATTTTTGAATCATTTTCTTATATTTTTCTATATAATTATCCCGTTTTTTAATCATTTCTATACGATTACCGACACAATTAACCTATCTATTTCAACTTTATTCTATTTATTCATCATCATTATCCCTACTATATCACATCATTTAACAACTTTTACTCTCTACAACTTTTATCCATTCCCAAACACACCAACATATTTCTATTTTTTATATTTATAGGGTACAGTGGGTTCTAATTAAAAATTACATAAATTAACTAGAGGAAGGTAAGTTATAATGTCCGGATACATGTTCGAATGTAATAGAAAGATTATTTTAAAAATTCAATTTGAAATTAACTCTGTATTAAAAATAAGATGAAGTAGACTCAAAACTAATCCAACTTAAAATGTAGTAGGGTAAGAGTTTTTAAAAATATGATAAAAGTAAGGTTGATTCTGAACTAGACATACTTAACTCAAGTTGCACCCTTAGTTTGAACTAAATTACTTGATGTGCTCTGGCAGAGCATTACTCTTCATAAGCAGCTACAGTGATCCAAATGTACTTATAAATACATCCAATATCCAACAAGCTCGGCCTATTTGTGCATGTTGTATGTTTACTTAGGCTGTTATCCTGTGGATTCAAGTGCATTTAACTCAATTTTTATTTTTTTGAAAATTTATTTGCATAATTTTTAATCTAAGTGTATTTTACAACGTATCAATTTTTACAAATTTTAAAGATTTGCAAATTTTTTTGATTTTTTAAAAATCAGTGGAAAAAATTTCAAAATAATAAAAATAAATAGGTTAAATGCAACCGGTTGCACGGCTTACCCGTTTTTACCGCAGGGTGTAGCGGACATGAGTTAACTAGTGAAACCATGAATCCAACCGGTTAACAATCAAAGCAGGGTTGTAGAAATTAAATAAGGAGTTTGATGATTTCAGACTAGTTCAAAATAAATTTGTTTTAGACAAGTCTAAAATTATTTTTAAATTTTTTATAATGAAACTATTAATCTAATTTATTTAATTTATAAAATAAATTTTATTATTTTTAAATATACGTCAAATAAGGAATCTGATCATTTTAGACTAGTTCAAAATAAAGTTGTTTTAGACTAGTCTAAAATTATTTTTTAAAAAATTTCTAATGAAACTATTAGATTTTTATTTAATTTATAAAATAAATTTTACTATTTTTGATGCATGAGCAGGTTTCTTATGGCCTGGGGGTGGAGATGTTCTCATGTTTCCCGTGCTGCAGCCAGAGTGGTTTTTCGATTTTAATGATCTCCTGTGCTGTCAGCTGTGGGCAGCGGTGAATTTTTTTTTTTTTTTTTTGATTGATAGCGATGATTTCTGATCAGCATGACAACAGCATGGCCTTCATTACTGGGCTTTCTTAGCTTTCTTAAATATGGACAGAAACGATGGCTCTTGGTTGGAACTTGATTGCTGGGCTTTCTGAAAGATGGACAGAAACGATGGCGCTTGGTTGGAACTGGATACTATGTCAATTGTAGAGTGTAGACCAGGCAAAAACGAACGCTTGGCATACTGAAAAGCAAGAAGAAGCCGTCTCTTGTTGGACCTTGTTGAAAGCCTATAGGCTATAGATAGATCAACGAGCTGCACTCTCGCTTGTCTGCATCCTTATTCCATCAGTCCTTTCTATAACGATTCATTTTTTTTTTTTTTTTTGATAAAACATTCTATAACGATTCTTCATTAATAGGAATTGGGAAACAATGGCATGGGAATGTTTGTATACAATTGACTTTCATACAAGTAATTTCATGAAACTCTTTTTATTTTTAAAATATTGATAATTGATGCAAAATTCAAATTATTCATCGTATTTAACCTAATTTGTTTAGCTAGAGACCAAGTTTCATCTAAATCTAATATGTGTAGGTTGCGTTTGCTAAAAAATAAATATATTTATGTACAAATTAAGGAAAATACTTAGTTTTATACTTATCGTATTAGAATATATTAATATTTTGTAAAATTATTTATCCATATAGTAATGATATTTTAGATGATTTATATGTTTAGAGTAAGTTTGGCAATGTGCAAAAATGTGAAGTTAAAAATTTTAAATCTTTATAATTATCTTATTTTTTAATCATTTTTTCACATCTTTCTATATAATAACTTTACTTTTCAATCATTTCTATACAACTACATGTACAATTAGCCTATCTATTTTAACTATTCTCTTTACTCTTCATCATTACTCGTATCATATCACATTATTTTCTTTCAATTCAAAATTTTTTATAAAAAAAATTTTTCATCCAAAAATTTTATCACCTTTCAAATACATCCTTAAAATATTACTTAAAATTGATATTTTATATTAAATCATTTTATTACTTTTATTTTATACACGTGTAAGTAGGGCAGATATACATTGATACAAGACAAATGAAAATGTTTTTATAATAATATAAATAATACTAAATATAATAGATGAAATGAATTTTTATTAACTATTTGGATGTTAAAAATGAAAAAAAAAAAATCTTTAGAAAACTGTTCTCATAGAAGTACCCCCATTAATGGAAGGGCTATTTGCATTTGCTTCCCTAACAATTTGGGATTTTGAAAGATAAACTCATTAATTTTGCAAAAGCACCTCATTTATGAACTTTATATATATAAAAAATACAAATACTATAAACTTTGACCGGTTTTAACAATCAAGTTCATATAACAAATTATTAAAAAGAGTCAGAAATCTACTTGTGAAAATTTTGACTTTCTTTGAAAATTATAAAGGCTGTTGCTAGCTGGAGACAAATGCAAACAACGTCTTTGGGAAATAAGAAAAAAAATGAAGAGAAAGTTTTTAAAAATGTAAGAAAATGATGTAATATAATAGTATGACGATGATGTGAAAAAATAATTGAAAAATAAGAAATTATCTAAAAAATGTTAAGAAATATTGAACAATAAGGTGAAAACGGAGAAAAATTTTAAGCGAATTTTTTTTTATTGTCATCATACGCACCAAAAAATACTGTATTTGTAAATTTTGTTTGCAAAACATCCATAGCATCATGTTTCTTTCTCCCTTTTTTTTTTCAGAAAAAGAAGGAGTTTAGTGTGTATTTGGGAATGAATAAAAATTTCGATGAAAAATTTTATGAAGTAAAAGTTGTAAAATGATGTGATGTAATAAAGGTAATAATAAGGAATAAAAAGGATAAAGTTAAAATAGATAGGTTAGTTATGTAGAAATGATTAAAAAGTAGATAGTTGAATAGAAAAATATGAATAAATGATTAAAAAATAGGGTAATTATGAACAATGAAAAATTTTAGACTGAAAAGTTTTAACCTGACATTTTTAAGTATTGCCAAACACACCCTTAGATTCAAAATTGGAAATTATTATATAACGAATTTCGTACATTTTTTTAATAAACACAATTAAACCGGTTCAAATCAAATCGGAAGATTGACTAGTTTGATTAGTTGTAATGTGATATGCATTACTCCGAGCTAACACAATTGAGAATGATGGAAAAGAAAGCAAGTGGGAAACTGATTCCAGGCTCTAAAATACTTGGCCCGGCCGATTGGCTTGATCGACATTCAAAAATTTTATGAGTGCAAAACAGAAGGATGGAAACATAATCGGGTGCAACCTGACGTGGAGTGACCCCATTTCTGTTTTGCCTTTTTGCTCGAGGATGCTTGAGCGTCCAATCACAGGGACAATAGCCTCCATGAATATACAATGATCCACAAAAGAAAAAGACCGCATTCTTGTACTGTACTCTGGCTTCATGACGAACGCTTGTGGAAAGAAACGCAGTGCTATGAATATGAAATTACAGCTTTTTTAATTTTTAATATAATTTTATTTATTTTTAATACAATTTTACTCACTGTCACTCATTCTCAATACGCATTATTAAATTCGAATTCCAGATATAAATTTGATCAAAAAATTTCTTATCATTTGGAACACGTCCTAATTTATTATATTATCAATATCTCCAGCAACCAGCCCCTGATTAATTAATTAAATAACTAACTAATCGCGAATACCCAATTTCAGCCGCCAGAGATTATTGGGCTGAGCTGTGTAATTTCTTCTTTCGGGTTTTTCTCAGTGCATTCCACGTCATGTTCTTGTAAATGCAGGAAGAGAATTCAAGTTTCAGATCAGAGTGGCTAGTTTAATTGCTTCATCATCATCATCATATATAACCTTTCTAGCACGTAAAAAAAAAATAATAAAAAAATAAAATAAAATCTGGAGTTGGATATGATGGTTGCGTACAACAAGCAACCCCCAGATTAACGGGTGCCCCACCAACCGCCTGACTTGACAGGGGTATTTGTAAATTAGATTTTGTAAGTTTGTTTAACTGAGATAATTAGCACACATAATTCGGGTATTTGAATAATAAGCTCTCTAAAGTCTGTTTGTTAACAAGCAAAAAGGGGAAAAAAAATTCCTCGCTGTCTCCTGTCCATACTTCTTTTGATACTACATCTTAACATTAATTTTGAGTTGTATCTAAAAATGATAAAAATTGATACATAAGTTAAATATACTTATATCAATAGTTGTATAAAAAAAATTTAAAAATAAAAAAAATGAAATGCACCCGAGTGCACCCACCTGGGTGCATTTAGTTACGTCCGATAATTTTTTTAACATTTTTTATTATTAATTTACATTTTGATTATTCTTTTAGATCTTTCTATAAAAGTAATTACTTATCTTTTTAATTTTTATTCCTTATTATTATCTTTATTACATTACATTAATCTTTCACTTTTTAAAATTTTTTCCGTATAATTCCTTTTTAGAATGCTTCTAGAAATCAATCTCAACTAATCAAACTTTTTAAATCAGATAAGAAAATAAATAAAATTACATATTCGTCCACGCTACATTTAACTTGTAAAATGGGAAAAATTAGACTGCATTATATGAACAATTTGTGACCAGAACTAGAGTATCTCGAGCCCTATTCTTATCAATATGCTATAAAGTGGGATGGAACATATTTTTTGTGGTTCTTCTTGCCGAACATGCCTTTCTTGTTTATAAATCCATCCACCTCTACAATCCATTGATCTGTTGGTCAATGCCCAAGAAAGAGGGTAGCGCTTCAGCAGGTGATAAAAACTGCATGCTTAGGTTTTCTAAAAATAAATAAATAAATAAATAAATAAAATAAAATAAAACTGCATTCCTAGTTGATGGGGGATTTTTTAGGCCCAAGTGCTTCCAACACAAAAAACGATTTGAGGAGGATATGTCTCTATTGGCTCCATGTGGATTTTTCTCTTCATTTCCATTTATTTATTTATGCACTTGCCACCAAGATATGTAGCGACATATATACCAGGGAATGATTAATAACACATATTTATACCGAGCAAATAGTTTTTTCACTTCTTATAATATTTTAAATATTTATATAGTTTATAGTATTCACTTATACAAATATATATTTAGTTAGATGTTAAAGAAAAAATATTTTAAAACTTTTACATACCATTTATTTTTAAAATTTAACAGTTCCATATTCATCTTCAAATAATGTTAAATATTTAGAGTATGTTTTAGAAGCCATGAAATTTTTGGTGAAAAATTTTCTGTATAAAAGTTTTTGAAATCGAAGAAAATAATATGATATGATAAAGGTAATGATAAAGAAAAAATGATATGATGATAGGGGTAATGATAAAAAGTAAATTAAGATTATATAAAAATAATTGAAAAGTAGAGTAGTTATATGAAAAACAGTAAAGAAATAATTAAAAAATGGACGATGGTGAAGAACCAAGAGTTTTAGATTGAAGATTTTTAATTAAAAATTTTTTTAGTAAATAAACACCGTCAATTATAGCATATAAGTTTCTAATCAGCCGATGTTAAAAAATTATAAAAAAGTATAAAAAGCAACCATTTCTACGAATTTAATTGGACAAAGTATTTGTTTTTTATTATTCTCCATGTATAACACCAGCGTTTTTGAGCTGTCAACTGTGCCTGATCCCGTAGCGTTTTGGCCCCATGATAGTCACATCTCCCCTAGCATGATTAGTGATACCTAGCTGGCCATTGCACGTGGGTGCCAATCCACACGAGTAGGGACGCTGGGGAGGTATCACGTACGTTCAATAATGTGGACCTTGGCTTTAATAATTAACTTTGGCCCACCATAACAATATATGTTTTTAATGAAATCCTGACTAATCGATACGACCTAAGGTTAAAAGGTTCGTATTATAAGGATTTTGGGTTTTTTTTTTTTTTTCGAAGAGGATTATCTAAATCTTTAGTATCAATGTTATGGAAACTAAAGATGTACTTAGAGGTCAGCAGCTTCTTACACTCCCACAAGGGGTAACCGTGTGTCCGGATTAATGTCAAGGCCATGGGGATGATGACCAACAACCACAATCAACTTGTTCAGGTAGAGGGTGCTGACCTAGCTAGAGGTTAAATTATATTGATTTGGAATTGTATTTTTTTTTAAAAAAAATTAGAAATGTTTATAGCAAGTCAAGGATAAAACTATTTTATGGATAATTCGTTAAGTTCGACTTCCATTGAATCTAGTATGATAATAAAAATGTAAATAGTTTTTTAAAGATAAAAAGATTACAAGTTGGGTATTAATTAACAATGCCCTTGTGATCCCACACGGTTGGCTATATGCTGCCCAATTAATGGGTGACTAAAAAATTTAATACTTTTAACTTCTTCTTTTTTTTGGTATAAATATGTAGGTCTTATATAGATCTTCCGCCATTTGAAATTTGGTAAATTCTGAATTTATTTGTTATTTTTTTATTTTTGAAAATCAAAATTCATAGCATGAATACATGCATGATTCATCTAGATTTACATCCAATGAAATTTGACAATTTTTCTAAAATTTATTTTGTATTTGAGCACATGTATTTATGCCATAAATTTTGATTTTCAATTCAAAGTAAAATATTAAATAAATTTAAAAATTGTCTAACTGCACGAGGTGAAAAATCTAAATGGGGTTTGTATATGCATAAAAAAATTAAAATTTTCACAAAAATTTGTAAAAATGGTAGCCAACATTCCTAAAGAGAAAATTATTTCAGGGCCTATTTGCCTCTTTTGCTGTAAAGGAGTTGAATAGGATGATAATATAATTATGTATATCGGAAATGAGAAAAGTGATATTAAAAGTATAAAATATTGTATTAAAAAGTAGAAATGTATTAAAAGTGTGTTTGGATACACCTAAAAGTTTTCAAACAAAAATTTTAAAATTTTAAAATTTTCATTCTTCACAACTACTCTTAATCTTTTTCATGTATTCTTATACAATTATTCTACTTTTAAATCATTTCTACATGACTACCGATACAACCAACTAATATATTTTAATTTTATTCTATTTACTCCTTATTCTTATCTTTATCATATCACATCTTTTTTTATTATTTTAAAAACTTTGCATTAAATTTTTTTTCTTTCAAATGTTTTATCACTGTCTAAACAAATCTTAAAAATTAAAACAGTTATTTGGAGATCGGAAAATCTCATCTCATATTCTCATTCACATTTCAATCAAAGGTTCAACAAGAAGACATCATGCATCAGCTTGAGGTTGATTGTGAGAAAAAAAAAAAAACAACTAAATGGTAATGGATTTTAGTCCATTTTCCCCAACATGTTAAAGTCAAGCCATCTTGGCTAGCTAGATATGATTAACCCACAAAATTAGAACATTAAAGCATCCAATTCTGCGATAATGACAGCACATGTGGACTGTTGTGGTTCCCACTTATAACATGTGAGATTGGGACCCACTTTTGGACTGGCACATGGGACCCACCGGATGCAGTAATTGCCCACGATGACTGCTGAGGTTGGGTAGACGTATGTTCTTCCCTAATAACCAGTGGACAAATTCAAGAATATATTTTATTTGACATATTATTTTGCCTTTGCCTTTTTCATGATGCTCAATGATCATGTACGATTCTTCGTGGATGGTTGACATTTATGACACGTAATAACATTCATTTTTTTTGAAAATTTTAAAACAAAACTATTAATCTAGTGTTATGTTATCTATAAATTAAGTTTTATCATTTTTAAAGAGGTGTATATATTTATTTTATTTTTTAAATGCATAGGTATTGTGATTGGGGTGAAAATAACTATAATACCCTTTTATTTAAAAATATAAAATAAAATATACATATCTCCAAAAATTATAAAACTTGATTTACAGATAATATATATCTTGATTAACTTTTCAAAAATTATATATTTAGATTAAAATTTTAAAAAATAAAAAATATTTCAAATCTGTCCGAAATGAGGCCATCTCAGACTCATCTAAGAAGATCAAGATATTCTTGATATATTTACTTATATCCTTACATGTGCTCATCCAGAAGAAAAACCAAAATATTAAAGTTAAAACTACACAAATTAATGTAAAATGAGAACTAATAAGTAGAGGAATGACCCCGATAGCCTGAGTTAAGTAAATCATTACTTAGACTATACCAACAAAATTTTTAAAACTTTTTTATTACATTTTCTTTGTAAATTTGTTACTTTAAATGTATCTATTATATAAACTAAATAAACTCAAAAAATGAGTTTATTGGGGTGGGCTAAGTAAGTCTTTACTTGGGTTAACAAGATAATGCACTTAATTTTATGAGAGGTATAAACGGCCTCACACGCTTAGAAGAATCCACATCGAAAATCTAGCTAATTCATTTTCATTTTTGATGATCCGAACACGAATAGCTCCTAGACAAAACCAACTTTATAAATTCATGGAAGTGGATGGGGAAAGATGTACACCAGCTTGATGATTACGTCATCTGTGGTCCATAAAAACAAGCTATCGATGTTGATGATAGCCCGATGTGGAACTTGCAAGCCAATTCAAGGACTGCCCAATCCATCAAGCAAGAAGTGATAATTGATACATGAGGTGAATGGGTTTGGAACAGGCACTAACGTGTGCCCTTCGCTTTTCCATCATTCTCAGTTTTAAAACTTCCAGTAATGTAAACGTACCAGAGACTTCACTTCACTGACAGCAAAGACCCAGACCAAGACCTGGACGACCATCCGCCAAGACACCAGATTTCCGCCATGTATATAGCTATGTGAGTTGGAATTATACGACTTTTAGAGGTAATAAAATTGAAATATATGTATATCGATTAAAAATGTGGGTAAGGATTCAATATTCACCGAAAATATGGAGGTTTTATGCTTGCTCTTTTTTTTTAAAAAAAAATCAAATCATTTATTCCGTTTATTAACATGTATTTATTTATAATTCTGAAAATTAGAGGGATTGTAAACTTTTATACATTATATTTATATTATATATTTTTCAAAAACCTTGATAATTATATATTCACTCAAAGATTTTTTTAATAATATATAAAATTCCCATGAAAATTATTTTCATAGCATATTAAAATAAGATATGTTAATAAATGATTTGGATTTTTTAAAAAAATCAAGACTAATCATGGAGGAGCTTCAATGCTTATCGAATCATTACCTTAAAACGTAGATATATACACCCATCGTTTTTTTTTTTGGTAGTACTATATATATATATATATATATATATAATTAGGTTCTATAAATGGCATTGCCCAGCACTGAAAGAATTTTGACTGAGATGGACGGTCATCAGAAAAATCAATTACAATGTCCAATTAACTAAGGACAGATCAACTGAAATTCCAATCAAACTCCCCTCTATATATACAGCTGAAATGAAATAATTGCAAGTGGACAAGGAAGGAATCCGAGATTGGAGTCAGGCTGGAAGAAGAGCTTCCATAAAGACAAAACAGAAACTCACTGTTTGGGAGGTCCCATCCCACTATTTGTGTTCCAATAATAAAGCCAGGAAAATCAAAAATGAGCATCAATCGCTTTTATTAGCTTGTGATGGATTGCATAAGAACGTGGGTTCTACAGCCCCAACAAACTATTCATTTGAATGTCTAATTGAATAAAACAGCTCACATGCCAAGGCTTCGAGATTCTATTCCTTGATAATTTCGTCTTTTCGATTTTGATTCTTCTTTAAAAAATAGTGTTTTTTATTCGTACAGATAAGGTATGGGAGAAATTGCAAGAGTGCCACGATACTTGCAAAATTGGCATCATAGTTACAAAAATTTGCTTCAAGTTGTAGACATACATCCCTATGTACTTTAAAACTTTTTCAGAAATGACAAAAATATTCTTGTAAATAAACTATAAATTGAAAAAATATGAGACAATATCTGTAAAATATCAAAAATCTTATTTCTTTTTAGAAATATTTGTTAAAAAGCAAATTTTTTACATGAGCTACAGGGTATTACACGGCTAGCTTTAACATCGGCTAGAAAGCTTAAACGCTGCAGTCACCGGAGTATATTTGTTCCAAATAAAGTTAATGAAAAATGAGTCGATAATTAAATGGTAAAAGGTTGGAGGTAAATACAAATAGCCTCTAATTTTCAAAGTTTGTTTCTAACCTTATCATTAAATTCTTTCCATTCAATCAGTCACTTTACTCTATAGACGTCAAGGCCTCATCGTCGTCGTCGTCGTCGTCGTCATCTTATTCGCACCATTTCCTTTTTAATTAATTTTTATTCGACCAATCATTTGATTTCGTTTCCAAATCCAGCAGTAAATTACTGTGTGGCTTAGCCCTTCTACGTGTACCAATTAAGTGCCATATATAATTAATGGTCTGACTCAGCATCTAGTTTCACTGATCCAACAAAAACATGCGGCCAATATCGTCCATTTGTAGCTAGTTATTTATGTGTGTATTGTTTAACTATAATTTTTTTTTAAATTGAAAATTTGCACTCTCTATAGCTACTTTATTTTTTAATTATTTCTTTACATTTTCCTAAATAAATACATATTTTTCAATCATTTTTATACAATTACTTATATGCCTAATCTATTTATTTTAAATTTATTTTCTTTACTCTTTATAATTATTTCTATTTCAAAAATTTTTACACATAAAAAAAAAAAAACTTATTCAAAAGCTTTATCATTTTCCAAATACACCCTGTGACTTAAAATGAATTCACAATGTGGATGGCTTAAGATTCAGATGTTCTCGTCGCATGCGTGGGTGACCAAGATTTCGTAATTTACATGAACTTGGAGACCTGGGGCTTTTTGAAAATGTATGAGAATGGGAATGGTAGACGTGGAATAAAGTAGATATGATAGGAGAAAAGTGTAAATAAAGTACAAATTAGATAAAGTGATTATAGGAGAAAATGAGAAATGATTAAAATATAAGAGTATAAATGGAAAAAAGTAGGATAATTAACTTTTGACATTCTTCATTTCCATTCTCTCATTACGGAACATACCCAAATCGGATTAGAATGTGAATTGGTTGGCTAGGGTGAGTTAATTGTTCGACAGAAAATAACCAAAAATTCTGCTCACCCTTAAAACTGGATAAAAGCAACTTATTTTGCAAGCAAATAAACTGAAAAGCTGCTTAAACTTTGCTAATTAATTGTCATGGGCTGAATACAAAGCGACGCCGATACATCTGTTATCTGCACCTGTGACTGCACATGGGCCTACTCAAAAGATGCATGGGACACAGCTCATGAACCGATGGCAAAGTAATAAAACAAAAAAAAGAAAAAAAAAAGAGAAAAAAAGAAAGAAATGCACGTCAGTTAATTCCTTTGAGCTTCTGACGGATGAAAAGAAGTTAATTTTTAGCCTTAGAAGGAAATAAAGGAGATTAATTATTTCATCATTTATGTCAATTAATAGGGCTATAAAAAGTTTAGTTGGGGCTCGGGTCCTCTTTATTAGTCAAGAATTTTAATGGGTCAGCTGGGTAATAACCACCGGTGAGACATAATACATCCCAAGTGGGTCCTACTTGATGAATGGCGTAGATGGCATGTGGATGACACATGTTATTGCTCAGCTCTAGGTGAACATAAAACCCACTTCGAATAACTATGATAGGTCCCTTTAATTCAAATATGAAGAGGTTTTTTTTATCCAAAAGTTTATTAAATAAAGTCAAAAAAATACGAAAACTATTTTTTAAAAAAAGAGAAAGCGAGTGCTTGAAAACGTTAACTATTCGACTTTGGACAACTGATATATATTGCTGAACTAAGCCAATATTGTTCATATTTGGATGATTAAGTAGCTGACATAAGTATATGTGAGGTGTGAGGTACAAAAGTCTAGAGATTGATGTTAAATGCCTTCTTAAATACGCCTGCATAAAGTTCTGATCATTCAAGGTAGGTGACATGATAAATTTTTATTCAACATATAAATAAGGTACGTGGGCTCTCTTGAATATCAACTAGAGGCCCTTTCTCTGCTGGTATATTATATATATATACATATATATAATCTTTTATGTAATTAATAATATAAGAAAAAATTGTTGTCACGGGTGCAGAAGTGAGCATGAGGAAGATGAGGATGATGCACATAAAGATTATAGTTGGAGGACACTGACTAGGAGCCAACTCCCCCTTCATTATTTTTTTTACTCAATTTCTAGCCACTAGCGATGGAGCTATGAAAGCTGACGTTCCACCTAAGTCTAAATTGATTTTGTACAACCCACTATCAATCTTCCAGCTTTTTATTTAAGTAGATGATTTTTGTTTGTTTGTATGATTCTCCATTTTTCCCATGATTAGCCATCAAAAGCCATATATATATATATATATATGGAGAGCTGTTCCGATATAGCACAACTACTAAATTTATATGTTGAAAAAATTACTTTAAAGTTGTTATTTACATAAAACTATTTTATTATATTGAATTTGTATCATTTTCAGATGGAGCTCATATGCATATCCGATTGGGATGAAAATTGGTATGGTAATAGAATACAGTATTCTAAATATAATGGGTGGAGTAGATTATAATTTTATAATTATGTGAGACCCATTTCAGCGACTCCGATGCAGCGACACTGCACCTAAATATTTCTGATATATACATATGTATCCATGAATTCGAGTCCGGTACCTCCGCATGTAGTACTTAATTTTCAGAGAAAATGGTTCAATGTAGTTTTTTTTTACAGCACTCAATATATTTCAGAACCATATGTAATCCATTTTATATTTAAAATTGTTTTATGAACATAAGTTTTGAAGTTTGTTTTGCAACTTTCCGAGGCTTATAATGTCTGTTTTGTCAATACTAAAATTATAAGGTGCATGGTCTATGTAGTTAACAAATGTACATGGCCTATGTTGCAAAAAGTTTATTTCAAAAGTACTAATTAGTATCACATCAAACTGACGTCCACAAAAGGTTTGAACGCTCAAGAAACACACCAATCCCATCACCAGGCAATTTTTTATTTTTTATTTTTGAAAAAATAAAAGGAAACCAGGCTACTCATTCATCCAAAACGAAGTTGATGCCCGCCGAGAAAACCGAACAGGATTGAAAAGTATTCTAAATTCCAAAGTACTATTTTATATTTACAATTATTTTTGGAGGCCATTTTGTAATATTTTATGATCTTAGAATTGTTATATAAAAACCAAATACAGGGTTAATTTGTAATTGAGTCAAACTACCAGATCTGTTTTTAAAAACTCCCAAGTTCTTTGATATTCTTTTCCGTGTAACCAAAAAAGGGTCAAGATATGTCAAGAGAGTCAGTGGGGAGCCAAAGAACCATCCATGCCTTGATATTTAACAATTGAAGGAAATGGTAGAGCCTAGTTATTATTATTTTTATTTATCACCGGCCATTTCGTTTGAAAAAAAAAAAAAAAAAAAAACTTAGTTTGTCTTTAACGGCCGCGTAAGTGGGAATCAGCAGTACTTCATGGCATACATACACAAGAATATTGCTGTTGCTTGAATTTATTTTTATTTAATTATGTCCTATTCAGGGCAGGGCTGCAAATGCATGATGGCCAATACTGCTACAGCGGGCCCTCTTTCGTTGACAGTCATCCTGGATTCACGGACCTTTTTTTAAGTAACCACTGTTTATCACTTTGCATGAATCCTCAATGAACCGGTGTACTTCATTCTTTATTTTTATTTTTTAAAATTTTTTTTTTACACGACTGTTAATCTAAGTATATTTAACATTTGTATAAACTTATATCATTTCTGGAGATTTTTAGATATTTTTTTTTGAATTTTTTAATGTCAGTGTCATTTGATTTTAAAAAATTCGAAAAAAAATATAAACATTTTCAAAAATGTTAAAAATTTATACATATGTTAAATACACTTAGATTAATATTTTTATAAAAAAAATTTTAAAAAAATTAAAAATTAAGTAAAGTACACCCGGGTGCATTGAGCCAGCGTCCTGAATCCACACCAAAATAAGTATATATACAAAGAGATCAGTTCAATGGCTACAGTGGATCATGCCGTTCTGTCTGGTGGAATGGGATGAGAATAAGATTTTTTAAAAATTTGCATGAAAAAATGTTATTGCATTTCAGAACGTGGGAAATTATACTGAAAACAAAAAAATCGTATTGCAAATTAAAAACAAACTAGAAGCAGTTATCTATTGAGAATGAGGAAAGCTTTTTGAGGATGAAAAGAATTACGAGAAATGAAAATTTTGTATCTCATCTTTATCTTATTCATTTCCGGGACGCTCATCTCAAACAAACTTTTAAAGAAAATTGTTTCGGATAGTATAATATAGAAATAGAAATGATGTCGTATTAAATTAAGTAGTATTAAAATTATAAACAATGATCATTTTAGTTGCAGTATTTATTTCTCAGTTCTTCAAGCAAACGCATTTTATTCGCCAGGCAAAAACATGCCCTGTTGATTAGCCATTGGATAGAAGAAGCAGGACGTTGAAATTAGCGTAGGCGTGGGGCTTTCGTCGATACGTCGTGCGGGCATCACTGGCACTTGCCGTAGCGTGCGCTCTCGTTGGATTCTTAAGACCGAAAAGCTGCTTTTATTATTATGAAAATAAATAACGACATTACAGCAGCCGTGTACTCTTTTTTGTTGCGAAAACGGGAATGAATGTCTCTGTGCGTCTCTTGCACTCGCCTAACAAGGAAGGAAAAAAGGAGAGGGAGTAAAAAGTCTCTCACAAGCTTCCCAGCTCGAGTGGTCGATTTACAGGAATAATTAATAATTGCCAGTTTATCGTGCTCCTAAGCAATTGTAAGCTCGGCCAGCACGCGGCTAGCAAAAGCTCCTACTTAGACCCTAGCGTACTGGGAGTCCACGTAGGAACAGTAAATGCATTGATGGTTTTATAATTAAATTTATCTCTTGAGCAAAAAATTGGAAAATATGCACACTTATGTTGAGTTATAATATAAAGCAATAACAAAAAGGAATTGCTGGCTTCTAATCATGGGTGTAAATGGTTATGGTTATCTGTCAGTTTACCTGTGTAACTTGTTTATAAATAAGTCGGAATTAAAATTTTAAAATGAAAGGTTTATAATTTGCTAATCTGTTCAATTATTTAAATAAATAAACAAAATAAAATTAAGATTTTACAACCCATCAACCTATTTAAAATCCTGCAAGACGGGTATATAAATATATACTTTAAATCCTAATCAGCGTCTCTCCTTGCCTTTTCCTCTTTCTTTCTCTCATTACTTCTTTCTTGTCATCCCAAATTAGCTCATCTCATTCCTTCTCTCTCTTCGCTTCTCTTTATTTCCCAACTCTCTTTCTCTCTCTTGTGGCTCATTCTCATTTTTTTATTCTCTCTCTTCCCCTTCTTCTGACATCTCTCGTCTCTCAACGTATTGTGTTGCTAATTTATGCATTATGTTGTTATTACGAGTTGTATAACTTATGTATTGTATTGTTATAAGAGTTGTTTAATTTATGCACTGTGTTGTTTGATTGATATATATAACTCGTCAATCCATTTATTAAATGAATTGTAAACAGATTATGGTTAAGGTTTTTTAAATGAATTAATAAACGAATTATGGTTGAATTTTTTAAAATATGTTAGGATGAGGGTTAAGTTATATCCATCAAACCCAGTCCATTAATACTCCTACTTACAGCAGCTTAGCTCTTATAGGTTGGTTAGAACGCAGCTTTGGCATGGTTGCGCACACACTTCGGTTTAAAAAATTTGCAACTACTACGTAATTCAGAAATAATTGATTTCAATCTCTGCCTGGAGCAGATTTTGATTTTAAAATGGGCAGAAAGTTTTTTAGATTTGTGTCTATTCCCGAAATAAAGGCCTCATTTATAACTGTAATCAGGCGGCCGCTATTTCAAACTAGCCAGCAAGTCACAGAGTTATTTTGGACCGCTCAATTATAGAGTGGTTGGCTTTCCCATCAGACGCTGCGAATTTGCCTGAACACACTGCAACCGGTGTAGACCGCTTGGATTGCGGTGATGACTGGGTGTCTAGTAAAACCACTTCGAAAATTAAATCCGGTGAATAGGAAGATGGCTCCAAAATTGAAAAAGATTGCAACATAAATGCGAAGCAACATTTTCTGGTATATCCTCTTTCTTGCTATTTATTTCCATATATGAGGAATTGAATGGCAGCTGGATTGGTTTTTTTTTTTTTGAGACAAAATGCATCTGGAGTGGGGTTGATTACAAGCATTGGCTAGCATTTCGTCAGTTTAGATATCTTCTAGGCAATACGATTGTGGGTAATCCAGCTAATGAGTGGCCCTTCCAATGCTGGGGCTGGGCTGCGGATCATTGAGCCAGATGACTAAAGAGGAGAGAACAGACAGCAACTGTGCAGTCGTGCAGATCCCTTTCGTCCGCGTCGATTCCTCCCGTGACTGGCGAGGGAATTGCACGCGCTTTCTCCCTTCTCTGAAAGGTGATTTAATTGTGGACAGCAACACTCCACAGTAATTCCCGCCTACGTGGAAATCGGATTGGGTTAATGCGGCCACAAGTCGATTTTGGATTGGCCTTAATGCGGCTGCAGCCGAATTGAGTAGTTTCAATTCAAAAGAAGCCGAAAGAATATTTGAAGTAAATCGATGCAACTTCAAAAATCTAATTACTTTTCTTTTTTTCTTTCTTAAAAAAAAAAAACGAAGAAGAATACTGTCCTCAGTTTTTCTTTCGACATTTGTGGGCATTGAAAATGATGAACAAAAACGCTGGAGCTCAACTGCGGCGCAGCGGTGCGTTGTTATTATGAGCCTATGACACAACCCCAGCAGACTCTTTTTACATGCCTCCCAGCGTTCAGGTCTACTTACGGGACATGTTACCTAAGGCCAATAATGCGGATCTGTCGTATTATCTGCCATCTTTGTCAATGACTCTACCATTTCTTTAATCGACAAATGTCCGATGCGTTACAAGTGTCTAATGGAAAAGTACAAGTGAAATAAAGTGGCATCTGCATCCATTTTAATCGAAAAATAAATTATCTTTATTCATGTTGATGATTAAAATTTTCTTTCAAATATACTAATAATTTTTGCATAAAGGTATGTTTGAGAAGTCATTAAATTTTTATATAACAAGTTTTTAAATGAGTAGAATTGATATGATATAATAAAAATAATAATGATGAGTAAAAAAAATAAAATTAAAATAAATATGTTAGTTATTAAGTAGTTGTGAAGAAATAATTGAAAAACAAGATAGTAATATAGAAAGATATAAAAAATAATTAAAAAATAAAATAATGGTAAAGACTAAAAAGTTTTAATTTAAAAAAATTTCATATTTGACAAACATACTTTAAATGTAAAAACCTTTCTTAAAACTAGAGATACCATGACATTAACTGGGATGGTGTCCGAAATTTACAATGTAATTTTTTATATTTTTAATGTAATATTTTTTTATTTCCAATGTACATTATTACGTTGTTGTTATTATTGTTTGTGACAGCTATCATCAAGCATGACCGAATGGCGAATCCACACGGTTGCGATTACATCAATCACCTCCCGTTTCCTATAAAAAGAGAGAGACAGCATATCATTCCCCACTACCCGCCTAGAATCTCTTAGAAATAGAGTGGCATAGTGACGAAAGCAACTTCTCCACTGGTTCCCGCTTCCCGCTGCTGTAGCTCTTCTGTCCCACTGCAACCAATCATTCCCACTCTTTTAAGTCTCATCCTCCTTCGCATATATGTAAATCTCATTTCTAGCCTCTTCTCCTCCTCATTTCCTTCCACCAACTTGTCCTCCTGCATAATATATACATAAATCTCATTTCCAGCCTTTCCTCCTCCTCATTTCCTTCCACCAACTCATCCTGTGTCCCCGTATCCGACTCCCATCTCATGTCAGAAGAGTAACGAAACCGGGCGGGGAAGATTGGCTGATAGATGGACATGGGAAAGCTCAGATTCTTCTGCTCCTCCTTTCTCCTCCTCCTCCTCTTCTCCTTCTGCCACGTGTCACCTTCATCATCAGCATCGACGGTGGAAAAGAAAACCTACATCATCCACGTGTCCAAATCCCACATGCCCGACAGCTACACTGAACACCTGGCCTGGTACGATTCCTCTCTCAAATCCGTCTCCGACTCGGCCGAGATGATATACGTCTACGACACCGTCGTGCATGGCTTCGCCACGCGACTGTCGGATGCGGAGGCGGAGGCGATGGGGTCGCAGCCGGGGATTCTCTCCGTCGTGCCCGAGGCCAGGTACGAGCTCCACACCACGCGCACGCCGCTCTTCCTCGGGCTCGACCTAGCCGAAGGAATGCTTCCGGCTGCCGACTCCGTGACCGACCTCGTCATCGGGGTTTTCGACACGGGGGTGTGGCCGGAGAGCAAGAGCTTCGACGACACCGGGATGGGGCCCGTCCCGGCGGGCTGGAAGGGGGCGTGCGAGACGGGGAAGAGCTTCCCGGCGAGCAGCTGCAACCGCAAGCTGATCGGGGCGAGGTCCTTCTCCAAGGGCTACGAGGCGGCCATGGGCCCGATCAACGAGGCGCAGGAGTCCAAGTCCCCGCGCGACGACGACGGGCACGGTACCCACACGTCCACGACAGCGGCGGGCTCGGCAGTGGCGGAGGCTAGCCTGTTCGGGTATGCTAAGGGGACGGCGCGCGGGATGGCGACGCGCGCGAGGATCGCGGCTTACAAGGTCTGCTGGCTTGGTGGGTGCTTCAGCACAGACATTCTGGCGGCTCTGGAGACGGCGGTCAGCGATGGCGTGGACGTGATGTCTCTGTCGCTTGGCGGCGGGGCGCCGGACTACTTCAGGGACAATGTCGCCGTCGGGGCATTCGCTGCCATGGAGAAGGGAATCTTCGTCTCCTGCTCCGCTGGGAATGCCGGCCCCGGCACTTTCAGCCTCTCCAACCAATCGCCTTGGCTTACCACCGTCGGCGCAGGCACGTTGGATCGCGATTTCCCAGCTTACGTCATCCTCGGAAATGGAAAGAATTACTCCGGCGTGTCGCTTTACAGCGGGAAGCCACTGCCGGATACTCATCTGCCGTTTGTTTATGCTGGCAATGTCTCCAACATGACCAATGGGAATTTGTGCCTGACGGGGTCGCTGCATCCGGCGAAGGTTGCCGGAAAGATTGTTCTTTGTGACCGAGGAGTGAGCGCTCGGACCCAGAAGGGAGCGGTGGTGAGGGATGCCGGCGGCGCCGGCATGATCCTGGCTAACACGGACTCCAACGGCGAAGAGCTGGTGGCTGACGCCCATCTGTTGCCGGCGACGGGGGTGGGCCAGAGAGTGGGAGACGCCATCAAGGCCTACCTCTTCTCGGATCCCACTGCGACGGCCACGATCATGTTTGGCGGGACCAAGGTCGGGATTCAACCGTCACCCGTTGTCGCCGCCTTCTCTTCCCGCGGCCCCAATTCGATTACGCCCGAGATTCTGAAGCCGGACTTCGTTGCTCCCGGCGTCGACATCCTGGCGGGGTGGTCCGGCGCGGTGGGCCCCACCGGGCTCTCGGCGGACAAGCGGAAGGTCGACTTCAACATCATCTCCGGCACGTCCATGTCGTGCCCTCACGTGAGCGGCCTGGCAGCTCTCATTAAGGGGGCTCACCCCGCGTGGAGCCCGGCCGCCATCCGCTCCGCCCTCATGACCACCGCCTACAGCACCTACAAGGACGGAGAAGCCCTCAAGGACGTGGCGACCGGGAAGCCGTCGACGCCGTTCGACATGGGCGCCGGCCACGTCAACCCGCTGAAGGCGCTCGACCCGGGCCTCGTCTACGACGCCGCCGTCGATGACTACCTCGATTTCCTCTGTGCCTTGAAGTACACTCCATCGCAGATCAGCATCCTCGCGAAGCGCAGCTACGCGTGCGACGCCAGCAAGACGTACGCCGTCGGCGACCTCAACTACCCGTCGTTCGCGGTGCCATTCATGACGAGCGTGAGTGGGAGAGGTGGATCGGGCGGAGTGACGACGGTGAAGTACACGAGGACGCTGACGAATGTGGGGGAGCCGGGGACGTACAAGGCGTCCGTCTCGTCGCAGCTGCAGTCGGCGGTGAAGATTGCGGTGGAGCCAGATACGCTGAGTTTCAGCAAGGAGAACGAGAAGAAGCCGTTTACCGTAACTTTCACGGCGGCTTCATTGCCGTCGGGCAGTGATGGTTGGGCCCGGCTGGAATGGACGGACGGAAAGCACGTTGTCGGCAGCCCCATCGCTTTCTCCTGGACGTGATGATGATTTCCACTAGAAAGAAGAAACTAAAAAAATATTTTAAAAAGGGGACCAAGGAAGCAAGTAGAAGCTCTGCTTTGGCAACTGGAAACAGAGCTTTTTCCCCCTTGCTCTGTAGGTGCTTGTTTATTTGCTTTTTCCAGCAGAAAGTTGGTTGTAAGTATGGTTAATTACAGGGAAACTAGTTAAAAGTGGGTTTGAAAAAATGGGATTGGGACAAGTGAAAAGCAATTAAAAAGGCTCAATAATGGTTCATAAGCGGCCAATGGTCAATGATGTAGGGGCTGGCTGGCTTCTCGTTTGTGATAAGGACATGATGACCAATCTACAGATTTGTAACATGTATGTATTGGTTTCAAAAGCATAGAATGTCTGGAAATGTCAAGCACGTAATTCTTATTTCGTAAACCTGGGTCAGTTGATCATATGCCTTTTATCTCGAAAGCCATAGGTAAGTTCAAATCTACTAATTTGGCTTAAACCCGTTTAGCAGTAGCTTCCATGATAACCCCTCCACTCCCGCATTTAAGAAAGTTAGAAATTAATCATACTATTACACCGAATTCAACCTGAGTGGAAGAGATGATGCCATACTTGCAAATTTTCTTTAAAATTATTGAGCATTGATTATGATGCGGAAAACAGCCCTAACTGTGGCCTCTGCCTGTTCCTAATGTCTAAGACTCTCGGCCAGCTACTTGTGTAAGACACGCTCGCTCATCCCTCCCTTGCTTGTCCAAGTCATCAACCCTATTCACTCTCTTGACATTGCTAACGAAAAATCGTTTTAACGCATTAATACACTCAATCCCATCAGATTCTCATTAAACCTCGTACCCAAGGCCTCGATAAACTGGATAGTGCAACCTGAAAGAGGTTTAGCCCTCCCTTCAACTAAACAACATTATCTCAATTTCTCTCTTTTCATCTTTATCTTTCTCTTTTACTTCTAAGGCCTCCGCTAAATCCCTGACTATTTAAGGACACTATTTATCCACCCTACCTAAATGGAGAATAGTTTATGAAGATGATGATGGTGATATACTTTTTATTTATTAGTATTATGTCACCCGCATTAAATGATTAAGTACTTGACAAGGTGTACTTTAGAAAAAAGGGTAACGAAGTCACTACCTTAAAATCTTTAATCAACATTCGAATCTCGACTTTCTACTCATGCTATTCTACACATACATGAGCCTTGAGCATGCATGCGATGACATGATGATATGCTTTGTATGGTCTAAAAAGACGGCACAACAGAGAGATGAATGATTGATGAAGCATGTCAAGAAAAAGCATTGAAATGATATTTTTATTGAAGACCTCTCATGATCGCCACTCGAGTTTTTATGGTAAAGATGCAAAAATAATTCCATAGGAGAGCAATGATGCACCAGCTGTTACCAACATTTAGGAAGAAAAGAGTTTGACACCAGCTGGTATCAACGTTGAACAGAAAAAAGAGCTGATATCGGATGGTAAGATGGCAGCATCTACAAAAACGTCAAACAGGCATACTTGATAATTACTCAATTTGCCTGCTACTGAAAGCAACACAGGGCTACGAGAACCAAGATGTGCATCTTGTAGGTTGTGTGTGGATAAACTAATCCCAACAGGACTATGGAATAGATGATGCAATTACTCTTTTAGCAGTTCCATTTTCATTTTTTGGCTCTTTTCTCCAGCCCCAAATCAGAAGCCTATGGTCTAGAATCACTAATCCTAGCACAGAAACAAATTTGCAAGGCCAAATGGCACTTAACTTCTACAAGACCTGCGGAATGATAGCTACAATCAAACGATGAGCAATCCCCTCTTTCTAGGTACTCGGACCTCGTTTGTCTCTGTATTGAGACGGGCATTCCATGCTTGTATAAAAAGCAAGGCGATATATTGAATCCACCCTTTGGCACAGCACTTCCGCTTTGCCGTTTTCCTGCCCTTTTTTTTTTTTTTAAAAAAAAAGTGTAAATAAAAAGCAATAAAGTATCGCTTCCCCGAAAGCGCATAAGTAATCCATTGAAAGCAAAAGTTGCCCATATTTATTATTAACAAGAATTAGAAGAATCCAAACCTCCCTTACGAATAGAACTGGGAAATTAGGCGATAATTGTAAATGTTGATAATTCAGTTGTCAAACACCATTGATGTTTTCCTCCCCAATAAGCAGACCGGTGTAAGTGCAGTTCTCCTTCACAGACCACAAGCATCCTTATCCAATGCAGGACGCAATTTCCAATTCAAATCTCAAGAACTTACAAATTAAGTGCACACGCATTAACTAGGATTTATCTGCAACATTTTGGTGCCAACGTGCTTGTAAACGCATCGGTAAAAGAGCGTAAAGTTGGCGAAGTACAAAATTTGAGTTACAATGCAAAAATATCATTCACAATCAGATGTTTCCTGACAAACAGGGAGGTAGTATGTATCCAGCTGCCAGTATTTCTGCTTTACTCCCTTCCACACTTCCTCTCCCAAGCAATCTTGAACAGGTAAGGGAATGAACTGTGTGGAATAACCCAAATTCCCAAGTTCCAGAGCAACTAACTGACAGTACACTACGTGGAAAAAGGCATTACCTCCGCAGAGGCCATTGAAGAATGAGTAGATCCCTCCTGGCTTCAACAGCTTCGGAAGATGCTGGTGAAACTCTCTCATATCATCATAGTACTCCCCATACGTGTCAAAGAATATTCCTGTAGAAAATGATCATCAAAGTGAATGGTAATTTGGAGGCAAGACGACAACTTAAGAGTTTTATTACGTTGGTAGTACAGGGAATTAGAGATTCCTACTAGCTACTGATTGAAGATGATGCCTTGATGATAACAGAAATGTAACTCGTAGATTGAGGTCATCTGAATGTAGTTATAACAAAATAATAAACCACGTAGGAAAGAGACAGAGAGTCTTTGTCAGAGCAGATTTTGAGTTACCATCATAAGATTCAAGTTGAGTAAGAACATCTTGCCACCGACCAAATACTATCTTCACGTTATCCTTCTCTCCCCATCCGCTCCGAAGCATGCGATCATAAACATCTGGATGAGCCTCAATAATAGTGTGGCTAGTCGGTGCATACTGTTGAATAGCTGTGTCTATGAGACCCATCCCAAAGCCAACGTTAAGAATGTGGCCACCACCGCAGCAAATTGCCTTGGCATGAGCCTCCATTAGGGGTTTCTCCCAAGCCATCATGACAGCTTTACTCTCAGAGTCCATCAGCCTATCCTCACTAAAAACAACCCTCTCTTCCAAGTATTCTCCGTTCAATTCACCACCATCTTTATTCACTCTTCTTGCTATACTTCCCAGAACCAGCTCTGCTTGAATGCCTGCCCAAAACATTCATCAAAATTAAAGAAAAAGATTGCCAGCCGCAATTTCCATTCCTCGCAAAAAAGGCAAGCGAGATAGTCGCATTTTAGGCGTCTTTCTATCTCAACAGATATGAAAGAGGGATAAAAACTGCCGACGAGAGGTATGAAACTGAGCCTAACTAAGATTCCTAAACCATAGTTCCAATTTCCATTCCCTAGTGCTGCGTCAGGTCAGAAAATCGAAGCCTTCGTTTTTACAGGATTACAAGGAACGAATCGAATGGGTTTCTTTAGATGGAATACCGGCATTGAGTAGGATGTCGAAAGCTTCCTGATGGCCGCGCTCCATGGCGAAATCTCCAGCAGAGAGATTGACAGGGGAAAGGGCATTCCAAGGGGCTCCTGCTTCCAGCAACGCCTTCACGATCGAGGCTTGGCCCTGCCCCGCCGCATGCATCAACGGCGTCAATCCCCGGCTGTCGAAGTAGGATACGTCGGCACCCGATGCGATCAGGCCCGTCGCCGTCTCCGCGTCGCCCGACCTGCAAGCTTCGCACAGCTGCTCTTCCATCTTCTTCTCGCTCTCCGCTGAGCTTTTGGCTCGGCGCTCCTACGGCTCTTTTTCGTTTTTGGCTCGGCGTGGATGAGAGGAGCAACGACTAGGGCGACTCGCTGCGCGCCTCTGCAGCACGGGCCGTAGCCGAGGCCCATTTAATCCAGCCCATTTTAAAATGGGTTGCGTTGGGTTAGTTTTAAAATTGGTTCAAAAGGTTGGGTTAAAGGGTTCAACCCAACCCAAACGGGTGGCAGCGCAGCTGTTGACGCCACACGTCAATCCTAAGTTTTCCGTTGCAGTGGCAGATTTACATAAGCTTAAGATCATAATAATATGATATTATGCAAATTTTACCTGTATAATTTATTTTAGATCGAATTTATCAAAAAAATTTATGTAAATCGATGTCATTTTAATACTTTTTCATCTATATTGTCTTAGCATTTTTTAAATATTATTTAAGTTTTCGGTTTTTAAATTTAAATAGCCAAATGTCATTTCTGCCGGACTTATCTGCAATGTTCTCGTTTTAAACCAGTCCCAAAGACTTATTCTTTTTATTCTTTTAAATTTTTTTGTAAAATTGTTAGTATATATATATATATTTAATTTATAAATCAAGTTTTACTTTTTTGAAGATATTATATATTTATTTTAAAATTTTAAATATAAGAGTACTTTAGTCATGTTTCAATAATTTAAAATGACTAAAACACTCCGTTCTTAAAATTTTAAAATAAATATATACATATCTTTAAAATTAGTAAAACTTAGTTTATAAATTAAATATATAGAGATTAAAATTTTCATTAAAAATCTTAAAAATAAAAAATATATTTTTTGGACAAACTAGTCCAAAACAATCAGGCACCGTTAAATATAGTGCCGAAATACGATGTATAAGATATTTTTCATAAAAATAAAAATTTATAATTTAACTTTATGATTACACTAATGTAAAATTTTTAATTTAACAAAAAAGAAGAAAATTGTTAATTATTTGTAGTATAAAATTTTTATTTTAATTGAAAAAGTAATATTCGTGAATTGTTTCTTTTATATAAAATCATTTTATTTATAAATTTGAATTAAACTTTTTATTTGATTAAAACATCTAAGTTAAACTAAAGTAAAAAGAATCATAATTTGTGATGTTTATTATTGATGAGTTTTTATCATACATAATTATTTTAAATAGATATTATCTTACTACTTTGTCATCTATATTATCTTATTCATTTAGCTTCTCAAAGCTAAGTGGTTTAAAGCAATGCTGTAAATTTATGACTAATTTTTATCTAAATTTTTTTATTACTTCTTTCTATAGTATTTCATTTTTTTCATTTAATGTTACAAATCAAGCTCATAAAAATAATCAACAGACGACAACACTATATTACAATAATTCAATCCAAACATATAGCAATAGTCTATATTTTGAAAACAATAAAAAATATACTTCATTACAAGGGCACAATAAATTAGCTAATGCAAAACTAGCAGCGGCATGGCAACTTAGCAAGACATTGTAAAGGTACAAAGGCTGCAACTCGGCTAAGCAAGATAACAGTAGAAGAGGGAAGAGAGAGGAAGAGAGGAAGAGAGAAATAGGGAAGAGGAATGAGAAGAGGAATATAATAGTGAAAATAGGGAAAAAAGAAGAGGGAGGCAATGATTCTGGGCTACCGGCAATCGAGGAAAAAATGATGAGAAAAGTAGATAATAGTGCTCAAGAAAAGGGAGGGTAGCACTGTAGCAATGCATTAGTGTCAACAATTGAGAAGAAAGAATTTCAAAATAGGAAAAAAGGAAGAGAAAATGGGAAGGGAAAGGGGAAGGGGAAGAAGAACTAAATGAGGGAGGGAGAAAGAAGAAAATATGAGAGGGAGACTAGGCGGGACCGTGGAAGAAAAATCTAGATTTGGGGATTAAGGAGCGCAACGCTGCAAGCTATTGAGACTTGGGAGGGAGGAAGAAGAGTAAGCACCAAGAGAGAAGAGAAGAGAAGATTATGTGAGAGGGAAAGAGGAGGGATTAGTGGCACGCTGGCCACTTGTAGCAAGAGGGATGAAAGAACATGTGGCTGAGACAGACATGAGATAGGGCTGATGCTATTTGAAGGACAAGAAGTCAAGAGTTAGAAGGGATTTCAAAACCTTAGCTAAAGAGAAGTATATATACTTTATATACTATTTAATATAACTAGGGGAAGGAATTGGGTCTAGTTGACCAAACCCCCCGTTTGGCTCAAACTGATTTCCTAAATTGGGTTGGGTTTAACCCAATTTTCAAAATCCCTAATCCAATCAGTATGAAATTAGTTCGGGTTGATGCAGTCTCAATTTAGGAATAACTCTATTTACACCTGAAACCACACATCTTAAAAGGAGTATCATTCAGGGCTGGACTTAGGATAACATTGTCAATCATGTGTTGCCCAATGGTCAGATTGCACTTATTCCTATGATGTCAGTATATGTTGGTCGTATTAACAAATCCGAATTTATTATAAACCCCTTTCAGTTGCAACCACGCCAGTTCTCATCATGAGATCTCCATTGATACCTGCATAAGAGAAACAATACTGTAGACCCTGTAAAGCCAACATTCAACGGCAAGGAGTTTCCCTACTCATGATCTCTCTCTTAAATCAAGAAATATTTTTTTTTAAAAAAAAATCTCTCCCTTTCTCCTTCAAACTCTGAAAATCCCAGGCTATAATTTTTGATTGATCCAGGAGACATCTTATAATTCAATCATAACTAGGGTGTGTTTGGGAATGGATAAAACTTTTGATGAAAAGTTTTAGAGAGTAAAAGTTGTCAAATGATGTGATATGATAGAGGTAATGTGAATAGTAAATAGGATAAAGTTAAAATATATAAGTTAGTTGTATGGATAGTTGTGTAGAAATGATTGAAAAGTAGGGTAGTTGTATAGGAAAATATGAAGAAATGATTAAAAAATAGGATAGTTATGGAGAGTGAAAGTTTTAAATTGAAAAGTTTTAACTTGACATTTTTTTACTATTGCCAAACACACCCCTAGTAAAGTTATATTTTTCTGAAATTTTTCAGAAAGACATTGGAACTCTCTCAACCCTCCTTTTCCACGTTAAACCCGTGTCTCAGTTTTGCATCCCCTTCTCTAGCATCTCAAAACCCCAGTTGGGCGTTTTCTCAATATCTGCACCATTGATGGTTTCATCAAGACTGAATTAAAATCACAGATTTCATAAGCATATATGGAAGAGACATACATGCTCTTCCATACATGCCCAATCAAAATGAGTGGCATGCATGGCTAATCATATTTTGGTCATTATTCTATTCCTCTAGTCAAGGAAATGCCTCACATTAATTTGTGGCCGTTCATTATCTGGTGTTGAATGCTCAGTGCTCTCTGAGCATGTTATCCCTATCAAAGAAAACAGATAAAATGCTCAATTTATCAATCAATTCTAGTATCTGATGTTGGAATTGGGAATGAGGATCATATCATTGAAACGGTCGATTTGATTACTTTATCTTTTAAGCCAGCGGATGGTCCAAACAACTAAGAGCGGAATCAATTCTCACAAACCAACATTAGTGCTTACCTTTCTTAAAGTCTGTAGCTCATATTCACTATGCAACACCTTAATTTTTTTCGAAACCATCTTCTTTCTTTGATTCTATGATCACTCTCATCAACGTTATTTCTATACAGTAATGAATAGCAGCTTTTACCGACTTAATTTGGTCTTTTGGGCATCTTGAATTCTGTGTAAGGTTGAGAACCCCGTATGGACATAAATTAAGCCTAAGAAAGTTCATTATTTTTGAAAGCATGTAGGAATATTGTAATGTTGCGTAACTATACATTTTTTGCAATTGAAATGCTAATGTTGAGATAAATTTTACAATCGAAAAAATCAAATACATTGGAAGTTTAATGGAGTTACAGAGTAATATTCATAAATTCACCTTCAATTCTGGTTAAATCTATAAGACATGCATTTCCAGTCAAACTGATTTTAATATTATAAATAAATACACATTAATAACTTATAAATGGTTTAGACTTTTGTAAAAAATATCGAATCAATTCATATAATAATTTTGATACTTATGTAGCGTTCTCTCGCTACAAAAAAAATTAGTTTTGAGAATCTTTATAGCAAGTAAAATGTCTTTATTAACAAAACTATATATTTGTAAGAAAATTTTTTATTACTTATGCTAAGACATTTATGAGGAAGGTAAAATCCTGCTTGTGATGATTTAATAGAAAGAAAACAATTTTTTGCTTATAATAATATTGTTACAATAATAATTAAAATTTAATTGCCAAAGTAAAAAAATCATAAACGGTTGGCAACCAAATTCCATCTTAGTTTTACTTAAAAAAATCATCTTAGTGGTTGTTATATGGCATGCCAACCAACCATTAGCAACCACATGTTGGTTTGACAAATAAATTTTTAACTTTTGCAAGAAAATTTTGATGGACAAAAATCAGAATTCTTGTAGTGCCTCCCTTCCCCAGTTAAATGTTGGTCACTCATGCAATACATATCTAAAGTTACTCGGTACCAAAAGCATCCACAGTCCACTAATACTACAAGTACAATGTATTCAGAAGCACGGGTTATTCCGTCTCCACTGCGATGGAATCGAAGGTGGAATTTTGACGAAAGAGGAAGAAGAGAATTGTTGGTTAAGATTTGAACAATAAGCAGATATTACGGTAAGTTCGGGTGCCAAGGTCGTCTAGGGTCTCAGCTTGGAATGGCGTTTGGGTGTTTAGGAGTTGTGTCTCCCATTTTATCGGTGGAGCTGTGTTTCTACGATTTGTTACGTGGAATAAATTATCTTACACAGTTTGTAAAAATGTCTCGAAGACTTCAATGTGATAGATATTAATAAAGATGTATATATACCAATTTTAAAAAAGAAATTAAGGCAATCGCACTTACAAAATGGCAACCGCAATGCTTCAGTTGAGGTCAGGTCAAACATGCCCATTTTACAACTGTGCATGGAATTTAAGAAAAGGAAAGCCACCCTCCAAAAAAGCGGTGGACGTTTTTCGCTCCTCTCTTTAATTAGCTCCGCACTGTACTGGCCTGGCCGTGTGGGTTGCACCATTAGAGGTACATAGATAGTACCGAGAACATGATTCTTTTCATTCCAAATCAAGCTAATAAACTTCAATAATATTGGTGATTAATGGTTACTTTGGTCGAGAATGCATGCACATGTGGTGCTAATACGAATGGGAGCTTTACTGATCAGGATCGTCGTCTTGCCAGCAGCCAGCCCCTATTTAAATAGACAGGACGGAAGATTTCTGTTTCACAAGCAGCTGGCAGCTGGGAAGGAATTAAGACAAGCGGATCTCTTCAAAATGGTTGCAAAATCCATGATGTTGCTGCTCAGGTAACCGATTACCAAACCAATCGCATAGTCATTAGTTGCTTGTTTTCATCTTCACTAATTAAATAAATCATCTGGGTATATGTACTCCTTTCGAATCAGGGAAGCCAAAGGAGCTGGGCAATCTTCTTCTTGCCTTATTAGGGGCAGCGCTGCTGGTGGTGGTGGTGGGAGGGCATCAAAACAGATGGCGGTGATGAGGAAAGATGAAGCGGCGGCGGCGGCGGCGGCAGGTGGCGAAGGTGCTGATGATGATGAGAGGAGGAAGATGAAGCGGTCATGGTGGATGCCACACCCACGCTCTGGGATCTATTACCCTCTCGGCCATGAATGGGTGATAGACGACGTTCCTGAAGGAGCCGCTTCCTCCCATTTCACTTTCTGGCTCAGGAGCTCCGAAGGAGTCGACCACCCACCGTCAGATATTTATGACCTCCCTTCATCCAATGCCCATTGATTGATTGGCAAATAGTATACATTAATTAATAGTCAGGATGGATTAGTTTTTATAAATATATTCCAGAGAACTTCAATTTAAGTATCACTGCGTCACTACTACAATTCATCGAGAAAAAGTATCGCTACAACAAAACATCTTTGTGGCAACCAATTTAAATGTCTTATTTGTTGTTAATGAGTTGTTACTTAATGCTTATAGGCAGCAAAAATCATAACATTTGTTGCCAATGAGTACAATGGTTACCGCTTTTGTCTTTGCTGTTATAATTTATTGCAGTGTATTTTTACTAGAGTGTTTCACTTTCGGCTGATCTTTTTGCGAAATGGTTAAAAAATTGCCCGTCTTTCTATAAAATGAAAATTGATTCACGGCACTGGGATACATTGAAATTTTATATTTGGATGAAAAATTCATTACAATTTTTTTCGAAAGTTGTTTTTAAAACTATTAATCTAAGGACATATTTGGCAATACAAAAAATTTTTTGATCTAAAACTTTTCACCATTTACTGCTGTTATATTTTTTAATTATTTCTTTTTATATTTGTATACAATTATCATACTTTTTAATTATTTCTATATAGCTATACATGTAACCTACCTATTTATTTCAACTTTATTATATTTATTAATCATTATTATAAATCATATCACATCATTTTCTTTCATTTTAAAAGTTTTATATTTAAAAATTTTCATTTAAAAAGTTTATCACTTTCTAAACACATCTTAGGTATATTTAATGCATATATTAAGTTTTATCATTTTTACAGATGTATATATTTTCTTTGATTTAAAAATTTTTTAGTTATTTTTAAATAGCTAAAATATTCCTATTTTAAAATAAAATTTATACATTTTCAAAAATGATAAAATTTGACTTATAAATTAAATGTACTTAGATGAACAATTTTATTTAAAAATTTTAAAAAATAAAAAATTTCACCAACACATCAAAGTTTTGAATCACTTCCCCAAATAGCATAGCCCACCTCAAAACGACATTAAATTTACTTCATTCATTATTGGTAAAATCATTAGCTTAGACGAGAAATTGAATTGCATCTAAATTAATCATGTACATGATTTCCATTTAATAAATGTGGAAAATTAACATCATAAAATTATTTAATTTAGAAATCAATTTTAAAGCAACTAATTTCATATTTGAATTATTTAAAATATTCTTATCTTATAGCTGAAAGATTAGATCAATCATTTTAACCTTTTAATGTATCAGTAGTTAGATAAGTATCCTTATAATTTATACATATGATATATTTAAGCAGGTATGGCCCACCAACTAATTAGAAAATTAATTAAAATAATTTTTAATACTATAATAAAAATAAATCATTTAAATAATATGAGCAATTAAATTTTGATTTGACAATAAAAATTTTTGATTTTATTATTAAAGTGGGACCTATCCACAAGGTTCGATTTCTCTGAAAAGAACCATTTTTACTATGATTATGGTGGAAACATTTCTCATCTCCGATGCAAAAGACAGACATTCAACCTTTTCATTAGATACATAATAGTTGAGCAACAATATTAGCGATTAATATTATTGGCGAAAAAATTCAATTTACTGTAATAATGACATATTTTAATGGTGATGTGGCATATGAAGTAGAAAAACGTGGTCACGGATACCCTGTTCAGTGGTGTATTCAACGCCTCTACTAGCTATGCACGCAACTTTTTTGATGGAAGTGTTATAATAGCTATTCACGCAACTTGAATACAGCCAAAAGTAAGAAATTTTTTTTAACTAAGGGGGCATGTTTAAATATAAAACTTTTCATTATCCATAACTATTATATTATTTAATTATTTTTTTGTATTTTTCTAAATAATTATATTACTTTCAAATCGTTTCTACATAAGTATTTGTATAACTATCATATATGCTTTAACTCCGTTATCTTTACTCTTTATTATTATCCATATTTTATCATACTATTTTTTTAGTTTAAAATTTTTTTATAAAAATATTTCATCTAAAAATTTTAACACTTCCTAAGCACACCTTAGATGAAAAGCTAACATATACAATTTGTTAGATATATTGAATCTAGAAGATTGGTGACGCATGTTGTGTAGCACAAGAAGGAATGTAAATTGAGTCAGGTAAATACAACTCTAGCTGATCTTATAAAATCTTAACTTTCAGCTATATTTTTTACACCTTAACTCAGCCTTTTTTTAATCTTATAAAAATTGGTTCGGTTCATATCAGAAATCAGGTTAATAAATATATAATATTTAAAAATATTTTGCTTATTAGATATATTTTAAAGTATAATTATATATATATATAATAAAAATAATCATTTTTATAGGAATATCTTCCAATTTATGGCTTATATAGTAATATAATTGTAAAATAATCTTATTTCAAAAGCAATGATGCCTAGCTAATTTTTATGTATTATGTACTAATATATGGCTATTTTTTAATAATCTATTATATTTTACACCAATATGTCAAACTGGGTTGGGTTGGATTGAAAAGCATCTAACACAAATCAACCCACTTTTAAAATAAGGTCGGTTGAAATTAGGGGTGCAACTTGGTACCGGGTCGGTCCGAACCCGCCCGACCCGACCCGGTATCAAAACCAAAAATGGGCTTTATTTTTAAGATTTTTTCAAAATAGACCCGGTTTCAACCCGACCCGTAGAAACCCGAAACCAAAACCGGGTTCGCACCAACCCGGTACCAAAACCCGACCCGGTCCCAACCCGATGTAGTTTATATAATTTTTTCATCAATTATACATGCTTTTTTGTAATATTAATATATATATACATGTTTTAGGCATTACTAACTCTAATTCAGACAAATCACCTATTTCTTCATTATCAAAGCATACTTGAGGTAACTTAATTTCTAGGATGATTTTTTATAATTATTATCTTCTTATTATTAACAGTTGCATGTATTTTTTCGTCTCGGTTGATGCATATTATTTTCAAATATGTAAATCGAGGAGGAAGAACTTAACATTAGAAATGTAGATGAAAATCAAGGGAGAAATTACTTGGAAGTCTTCGAATAGTTTTTTAGTTTTTTTGGAAACTTTGGAGACATGAACTCATTTGAAATTTGAATTTGTTTAAAAGTATATATAAATTTATTTAAACTTGAGATTTGTTTATATTGTCATTTTAAATTTGGATTGCACTTAAATTAGATTGGAATGTTGAACCATTATGCTTAATGTATTTAGATTTAGTTACTTTGAATAACTGTTATGTGGATTATATTTGAATTTGAGTCGACATGATAAATTTATTTCATATTATGCTTTCTATTAGTACGAGAAATCTGTTAATTTGAATTTCAGATTGTAGTATAAATTTGATTCATATTTTAAGTTTATTAGTATGACAAGTGGTCAATTTTTACTTTAGCAATTTGTATGATAAATATTCAGTTTGAATTCAATTTCAGCAATTTGTACGATAATGTTTAGTTTCAACTACAAAGTTGGTATGATATGTTCATTTTCTATTTGGTATACTTGAGTCATTTCTATTAGCTATTAAATAGAAATGACCAACTAGTCATAAAACTAACTAATTTGTCATTTATTTGTGTCTATAGGGTGCTGAAAAATTGCTTGCAGAGTTCATTCAAAGAATATTGCAGAATTCAGCATGATTTTGCAGAATTCTTTGAAAGTATCTTGTAGAATTCAGCGTGAGGCTTGACTTCATAAACACATGTATGTATATTTCAATAATTTTCTTTTAGATTACAACTGAATTTGGAAAAAAATAGTTTATTGGTAACCCGAATTCAAACCCGAAACCAAACCAAAACCAATGCGAACCCGACCCGAACCCGGTCCGAACCCGAATTACATTCTTAGGGTTTGGGTTTGGGTTTACTCCAACCCGGTTGGCTTAGGGTTTGGGTTCACTCAAACCCGGTATAACCCGACCCGAGTTGCACCCCTAGTTGAAATCGGGTAATATAACTTTTTTTTTCAAAATGCACAACTCAACCTTATTATAACTCAAGTTAAATTAATTGGATTCGAGTTGAAATCAACGCTATTTATACCCTCAAGCACAACTAACCAAGAAATAAGAAAAGAAAAATTCATACCCCCTTTTATTTGCAACCAACTTGTGCGGGAAACCAACCCCCAAATTCTCTGTCAGGCATGTTGCATTTAACACAAAAAAATAAACTAAAATTTTTCAATCTAAAACTTTTTATTCTCTATAACTATTTTATTTTTAATCATTTTTTTACAATTTCATATATAATTATAATATTTTTCAATTATTTCTATATAATTACTTATACAACTAACCTATCTATTATAACTTTATTCTCTTTAGTCATCATCATTACCATTCTCATATTATATTATTTTCTTCAATTCCAAAAATTTTATAGTAAAAAATTTTCATTTAAAAGTTTTATCATTTTTGAAACATATCCTAAAAATTTTTACTCTAGAATTTTTTTGTTTTTCAAAACTAATCTATTTTTTATTATTTCGTATTTTTTCTCGTACAACAACTACACCTCTCAATCATTTTTATTTTCTTCTCATCTACTCATATAATTAACTTATCGATTTTAACATCGTTCCCTTTACTTCTCAGTATTATCCATGCCATATCACTTCATTTTAATAAAATGTAAAAACTTTTTATTTAAATATTTTATTACTTCACAAATACATCATATATATGCAAATGCAACATCCAAAGCACTACTCAAAATCGGCAACAGCTAGCAATGTTAAAACCTGATAGTCATCATGGCAACTCACTTACGCCGAAGACGGCTGGGATTTTGGTCCTCGGCAAAGCATTCCGGAGCCATGTTATCCACCAACAGTTCCTCGTCGAAGCCTGCCTACCTCGACCACACCACTTGCAGTGATTCTGCAATCTAGGAAAAGCTACAGCGCTTGTGTAAGCTTGGCTACTTCCAACTTCCAAATTTCATCACTTTGTACCTATTATTAATTAATTAATCTTTTTCTTATATTTTTCAATGTGTTTTGCATGCGTGTTTTTATTATGCTGGCAAGAACAGGACTGTACGAGATACGCGATCATGTCCAAGGAGATCTTGGAAGACTACCCCGGAGCTGGCCATCCAAGGGTCGCCCACGGTCAAGCAGCGGCTGGAGAAATCCAACCTCCCCGTGGAATCCCGCTGCGCCTCCATCAAGGACTGGGGCCCCAGGCTTCCGACATCACCCACCTCGTCCACGTCTTCTCCAGCGAGATTCGCCTGCCTAGTGACGACCTCCACTTCGCGGCCAAGCTGGGGCCTGCTCAGCGACGTGGGGAGGGTGATGCTCTACTTCCGTGGCTGCTATGGTGGTGTCACCTCCCTCCGCGTAGCCCACGACATTGCGGAGAAGCAGCCGCGTCCTGGTCGCCACCTCCGTGCTTGGCTACCGCCCCTACGACCTCATCGACGTCGCGGCAGCCGTCGTGGGAGCTAACTTCTTGCCGGAGCTGGCGAGTCGGAGTTCGCTGAGCTGAGCCGGGTGGTGCAGCAGTTCCTGCCGAGCACGCATGGCGTGACGCTGACGAAGATAGCAGGGATGTGGGTGGCGGGAGCTTAACGACATGGTGGTGCATCCTGGGTGGCGGCCATCTTGACGAATTAGAGAGCTATAGCTGAGGGAGGAGAATCTCCGGTGCAGCAGGAGGGGGATTGATGGATTGCAGGAACATGAGCAGCAATGCCGTAGAAGATAGTGTTTCTTCTCACGCGACCATAACAGACGTAGCTGCTTCTCCTCCCTCGTTTCCAACTTGCTCCCCAGTGTCCACCTTCCTCAAGATCGCCGGGTACGCGGGATGCACCGGCCAGAAGAACTCTCCGACCCCCAGCCCTGCCTTCTTCATCATCTTCAAGCAGAACTGTTCTAAGACAGGTCCCTCCCCAGCTTGTACTTCAATTCCTCCTCCGATAGCCACCCGTCGATCCTCGCTTTTGGGCCCCGCATCACCTTCGAAGGCATCCTTGTCAAGAATCTCCCCTCCCATTGACATGCCACTACAAGAAAAGCCAGAAAATGCAGCCACTTCAGGCAGCAAATTTTGGGCTTGATTATAATATGAGATGTTATATAATTTGATTCAGCTACATTGAATAATAAATGCACCAATATGTTGTTGCGTGTAAAAATATTATTATGTGCTGCAATCCAATTGCATTAGTAGCAAGTAAGGCTGCAAATAATTTTATATGCCACATGACTAGGCGCTGCTCTATCTCACTATGTGCGACAAATTGTTGTTGTGTATATATTATATATATAGAAAATAGTGCATTTATCTACAACAAACAGTTGTTGCTGCATATCATTATATCAAGTTACATAAAACAATTTCATTCAACTTCGACCTTGATGATGAAAAATCCATTATCTATTATATTCAGCATATATATTTTATTTAACTATGAGAATAATAAGTTTCATCAAAACCGAAGATGTAAAGATGCAAACATAAGCTTAAAAATACAGAGTTTTACTTCTATGTAATTCCATTTCTATATAATATCTTCGATTTTCCAATCTTTATGATTGATATGAGATCTACTTTATCCCTTATATTTAATATTATTTATATTTTTATAAAAATTTCATCTTTTTTAATATTATTGTGCATAAGCCTATCTAAAGATATATAAAATCAATCTAATAAATAATTTAACGCTAAATATTAGTCAACATCTAAACAATCTAAAATATTATTAATGTCTGGATAAATAATTCTATAACATGTTATTATATTTTAATATATATGAATTTAAGAAGTTTTTAAGAAAATATGAATGATCTTAATCCCCTATGTAATCTGGTTACTAAAAGTAGAATTTATTTATGATATTGTATATAGAACAGATGGAAGTTGTAATTCTTACCATGTATGTGCATAATATCTGGTCATTTGCATTCTTAAACATTTTTTTTGTTTAGTAGAATTTATTTATGATATTGTATATAGAACAGATGGAAGTTGTAATTCTTACCATGTATGTGCATAATATCTGGTCATTTGCATTCTTAAACATTTTTTTTGTTCAAAATACAGGTAATCCGTTATCTAAATGGGCCTGGTTCATCAGTAAAGCTATCAAGACTGAAAACCTGGAGAGTGGGGGGAATTATTTTTCAAGTTTTGTTAAGTATAGTGGCAAATGGAAAATGCTTCCCCTCAGCTATACGCCGCCCTGCAACTGTGGCCCAACAGTCTTGCGTCTCCTTCAAGTAATCATGGATCCTCAGAAATCTGTTTTTTTACCCTAACGTTCCTGTCAGGACTTCAAGGGTGCGTTTGAAGGCTATCTATTCTTTTTTGACGAGAATCGAAGGCTGTCTATTCTATTTTCACAAGTATGTTAAAAAAGTGCATTTCAAATATACCCATGTTAACGAAATAATTAATAAACGATATAAACAAATTTCTGACGTGAAAAAGTAGATTCTTAGAGTTTTTTTTTTTTTTTTTTTTGACGAGGAGTGGATTCTTAGAGTTGGTATGATGTTACATCTGTAAAAACGAGTGTGAAAAAGAAGCCATTTCAAATATTATCTCAGTCTACATCATAAGCGAAACTACGCAACATGTCGTTTGCATGATGATCAGATTTTGAATAAATAATACACGGAGTAATGATTTAAATCATGAATAAAATTAGAAGAATTCAGAGTGAGACACGTGTGAGGCAATCAAAGAAACTGAGAAAAAGGAAAAAAAACGTTATTCTTATTTTTGGATGTGTTTGCGAATGAATAAAACTTTTGATGAAAACTTTTGAGGGATAAAAGTTGTTAAATGATTTGATATTTGAGAGATAATGATGAGGGGTAAAGAAATTTTTTTTAAAATAAATAGATTAATTGTATTGGTAGTTGTGTAGATATGATTGAAAAGTAGGATTGTTGTATCGAAAGATGTGTAAAAAATAATTTAAAAAAAAAGTAGTTATGGATAGTGAAAAGTTTTATATTGAAAAATTTTAACTTTACAACTTTTGCAAATTGACAAACACACCATTTTTCAATAATTTTATCTTACAGTGTCGTGTACAACCCGCGACATATATAATTAACAAGGAAATTCTAGATAAAAATTTAAGATTCATTTCAAAAATACCAAGAAGTTTAATACCAACGAGACCCGTTCTGTGAGTCAGAGCTGTTTGCGACTGTGAGAAGCATCTAAAGTGCCCCGATCCTCCCTCCCTCCCAAAACATACAACGGGCGAACTGCCGTGAAATGGGGAACGAGCAACTAGGATGAAATGAATTCGAAGGATTATTAGGTGCCATTTGATAAAAATTTCAGTGGGATTTGGGAATGGTGTGGTGGTGAGAAAGTGAATATTTGAAAATTTATATGAATAATATAATATGATAAAGATATATTTGGAATAATTATAACAATAAGAAGAAAACTCATTTATTACAGTCACGTGGAGAAGAGTTTCCCTGATTTTTGCTAGCTCTGCCAATTCATTTTCAAAGGATGATAAGTCAACGCATCCGGATCTGTTGAAGATGGAAGCGATGCTCTGATTGGAAGAACTGTAGAGTCGCGGACCGGATTTTGCGAGGATAGTTAGGGCATGATCTTGGCTGGATTTTGTGGATTTCGGATGATGAAAATGGAGGCATTGTCGGACATGATGAAGAGGAGCAGTTGCCAACGCCGAAACTGCTGCAAAACTGGGATCTGCCAATCGTGCATGGCAGTGGCATCCATGGCCATGGCCGAATTGGGGAGATGATGGAGCACAGTAAAACCTGGCGTCTTCCACGTGCACCCCTTTTTGAAATATCTAGACCCGTCGACGTAACTAGTTACGTCCTCCAGCATCTTCCATTGGTGATAATCACCATCGTGGCCATGTTTAAAGCAACCCACCGCTCTGTAACATCACGGCAGCCAGCATCAGCATCTTCGATATCTCAACGCGGGAAGCAGCCATGGAATTCGCCAGTTGCAAAACCGGTGATTTCCCCTGTTTTCCCTAATTTCAGAAACAAAGCACGCCATCATCTTCCAGCGGCGATGACTAGTCGAATCCAAAATGTATGGGCACATTGCAATTTCGACAAATGAATTTCTCATCTTGGAAACTTCTGAATTTCCGAAGCAGAATGTTGCCGGATTGGTGCTTGGACGAGGGGTGATGGGTACTTCGGGGTTGGACAGGGGGTGAGGAGTAGCCCGGGGTTTTAAGATTATTTAAACGTGTTAATCAAAAGAATGAATATATTTGGACTTTGTAACATGATTAGTGGACATAAACGAAAATTTTGAAACTGATTAGGTATATTATATTTGAAATTAAAATTAAATGTAGTAAATATATTTGAAATTAATCTTAAAATATAATACAAAAGCATATCTCATAACAGAATTATACTAATAATGATTTAAAACATTGAATTTCATATTTATTTATTCAAACAATGAAGACTTTAAAATAATATTACATGAAAAGGTTATAAAATAATAAATTTATTTTAGGTGAAATTAGTATTGTTACTTGAGGAGGCGAGAGTACCTAGAAGTGATTTCATATAATTTCTTTATTTTTAATATTTCAAAGATTAGCATATAATTTCTTTATTTTTAATATTTCAAAGATTAGCAGGAAAATTAAGTTTTATCGCAATTAGATGTGTTTATAGGCCACATTTGTTAAAAATGTATATTCATATCTGACTTATAAAGATGCTTAAATAAATTTTAAACATGCATTAAAATGTAACAATATTTCATAGAATTATTTATACGCGTATTACTAATATTTTAGAAGGTTTATACGTTGAAAATATAATTTTAACTTAATATTTAATGTTAAATTATTTTATTATATTAATTTCACATTTTTAGATAAGATTTATATACTATAATTAAAAATTTTAAATAATATAAATAAATAAATGATGTGTAATATAATGAATAACGTAAATTTTACATGAAGGGGTATTTGTTTACCCAAAAAAATTTCCAACAAAAATTTTATAAATCTAAAACATCTCATCCTTCATAATTATCTTATTTTTAATTATTATTTTTCTATACAACTACCTTTTTTTCAATTATTTCTTTGTAACTACCTATACATCTAATATATTTATTTTAATTTTATTTTCTTTACTCATCGTCATTATTCCTGTCATGTTACATTATTTTTTCTAATTTTATAAAAAACTTTTCTTTAAAAAATTTACTACTTCCCGATGGCAATAAGAAAAAATGTCAAGTTAAAATTATTAAATTAAAAATTTTTCATTTTCCCTAATTATTTTATTTTTAAATTATTTTTTTCATATCTTTGTATATAACTATCTTACTTTCCACTCATTTATACATAACTACTATACAATTAAACTATTTTTTTAACTTTATTCTTTTTACTTGTCATCAGTATTTATACCATATCGTATCATTTTTTTCAAATTTAAAAGCTTTTATATAAAAAAACTTTTTTATCTAATGAATTTTTTCATCTCTTGAACGTACCACTTAAATGTTTCAAAGGTATAAAAAAAAAATTGAGACGACGCAGTAACAAAAGCCCACGTCTGGTGGATCCCAAATTGGCGCTGTCGCAGGGGCAGAGAAGTCGCGTGAATAATAGGCAGCCGTTGGATGGCTCAGCCCGATCCAGCCGCCGAAGCCATCTCTCGCTTTCGATGAGCCCGCCAGATTTTCTCCTTTCCAAAGCAAACCAGCTGTCCGACCCAGCAGCCGCTGAACACAATTTCATTTGCCCTCCCCTCCTCTACCCAGCCCCTCCGGTCGAAGGCCTTTTTCCTCAGGCTCCAATTCCTACGATAAGAAACAATCTAATTTCGTTTCTCTCAGCCTCGTCGCAGGAATTGGAGGAACGCGGGAGACTCCTTGTCTCGGGGCTTCGATCGAATTGGCAGGGAATTTTTTTTTTCTTTTTCCTTTTCTTTGAACATCTCAGGAATCATGACAACGAATTTCGGCCAGTGGGTGAAAGATCCCTTCTTCTCCGCGGCCGAAGAAGTTCAAGAATCTGCTGACAGGTATGTCATTTCCCCCATATATTTCTTCCTATGCCTGGAGTTGGGGCTAGGGCTATTTATAGCTTTCTCCTTTTGAAGGATGGAATCTGTGTACGGACGGTGGTTGCACGGGCGGCGAAATGTGCCGGTGCTGGTTGAAGATCCCGACGGGCTTCGCAGAGACCTGCAGACTGCCCTCGGCACCACCAAATGGCAGGTGTTTACTAAGATTTCTGGAACGTCAATTTGTCCTTGGTTTTTTTGAATTTTTAAATATATTTGTTGGTAAGCTTTGGGAGATCCCCAATGCAGCTAGAGGAATTCGACCGCGCAGTGAAATCGAGCTATGACTATCCGTCGGTGGATGATGCCAGAAGCAGGCATCGCCAATTTGTTACAGCAATTGGAAGCCAAGTCTCTAAAGTCGAGAAATCGTTGCGGCAGTCGGTGGGGGAAGAGGGCCGGACGAATCTTTCTTGGGTGCGGTTGGACGAAGGCGAGAGAGATGAGTTGGCGGCGTTCCTTTCAGGCCCGGTGGGGGATGGGGCTGGTGCAGATGCAGCGGCCAGCAAGGACGGAGACGTTGCGGAGGCAGAGGCTCGTTGTTCGACGAATTCGTGCCGTTTGGCCGAATCGGGGTTGGGGGTGAAGAGGGACGGAAGATCTCCGGATCACCGGAGGTCGGCAAGCGCCGATGCTGATACCCGGTGTTGGAACATCACAATTCCTGGTGGAGATAGCCAGCAGGGGCCATCGAACATGCCGCCTGCTATGCCCCCTCCAAGGATTTTTAGCTTCTCAGGCACATCAGGGAGCAGCATGGAATCATCGTATAAGCAGATGCCAAAGAATGGGTTCAGGAAATTAAAGGCTGGTGACCGTCATCACTCAGCAGATATGGAGCTGCTACAGGGTCAAACATTGAGTAGGGTGAGAAATTCTTTCCCCGTTTTCCGCCTTTCTAAGGATGTGCTTGGCACCAAGGATATGATCCTTCATTAAATAATTATAAAACCGGGATTGTAAGTTCAAGCATTTTATCTGCCACTTGAATTTCAATCCCGAAATGATATTGCTTATATTTGCAGGAGAGGTTGATGATGCTAATTGTCTTGGATTTTCCACGGGGACAAGCCTGCTCTACACACAGCATCATTATTGCATAAAGCACACTAAGATGGCCATATCTCAAAAACAGAACAATTTTAATTATTAGATATCCCAAGGTGATAAATGCACCACTGACTGATTATTTATGTCAGGATCATGAAAGTTGTTCTCCAATTCATTATTCAAATGAAATCCAGATTTCATTTGGGATGGCTGTAGAACATTTCCTATGATGTGAACTGCATTATGATTTCTGAAGTTGAGAGTTATGAAAGATCAAGTAGCAATCAAAGAGTCTAGCAAGTAGCAAGTTTAGGTTTGAATCTGACCGCTAAATGATTTCTGACCATAAAACAAATTAACATATCTCTAGCTGCTTATTGAATAAGCATAAATGGTGGTGTCAACATGATTGCTTACATTTTTTTCTTCTTTCTTTCTTTTTTTTTTAAAAAAAAAATTCGTGATAACTTTGCAATACGGTTGCCAGCAGCACATGTGGTTGCAATCGTGAAAACTGCTTGCTGAATCAACCCCTTTATCCAAGGAATGGTTGATATGCAATGATCATGTGATTCTAGCTCTGACATTTGATACTTCATACTGGAGGGGACGCACCAGTTTTTCACCTTGCTTTCTGCAAAACTTCTACTCCCTGCTGAATTAGTCATGCATCATGCTATAAGACGTTACTCTGTTGGGATCTGCATATCTACATGCTAATTTACTGAGTAAATGGCTAAATTATGTGCCACTATGCGACTTGTGTGAGGTGTTTGGTTGGCTACTATATAATGGCAGCCATCTTGCCATAATACCGGACAAGAAATATGTAGTTCTATACTAATGGTGCTTTATCCTTTTTTTTCTTCTGTGAAAGGACATTGATTGCTATGAGAAGAGTAAGAGTTGCCTTGATAGCTATGATGAATCTTATGGAAAGCTTCTTTATGGATGGCTTGGAGCTTTTCAAAGACAGCTCCAAAGGTCTCAATATCAATTCCAATATAGTCGTCCTGTTCAAATGGCATTTTTGGTTGTTCTCATCATCTTTTTTATTGGTAAGTTACTTCTAGGCGGAGTTTGATCTGTTCATCATTTTTTAAGATAAACCTGTGATTTTCCTTTTGTCATTGCATTCAATCGAGGAAGTCACTAAAAGATTAATTGGCATGAGCTGCCCAATCTGAAAATTCAAGACAATGGATTTGCAGGGATGTATGGACGTGAATAAGTTACTGTTTTCAATGTTCCTTTTTGTGCATACATCTGATGGTTAGATTCAATGGTCAGTATTCTCTAAGAACATGTCGTGCTGGTTCTAAGGTTTCTTTAATGTGAATAATTTTTAGCTCTTAAACCAGACTGAACTGGAACTGCTTCCTGGTTGAACCTGCAATCTGGTTGGTTTCAGTTCCTATCCTTTGATCGGCTAAGTTCGATACCTAGAGAAAATTTCAGTACCATATAAGAACCAAATGCACATAGCTTTCATAATAAATAAATAAAAATCCAAGAAAAAATATAGAAAGATTCACAACCATATAAGAATGAAACGCACATAGCTTTCATTAAAAAAAAAAAAATTGAAATCTAAGAAAAAATAGAGAAAAGTTCACAACCATATAAGAACTAAATGCACGTAGCTTTCATTAAAAAAATGGACATAGCTTGTGCGTGACTCAAGGCCAAGGGCCCCAGTTGACTCCTGAATTCTGTTGCGATTTACCTGCTTCAAAAAACCCAGTGCACACCCAGCTTGCTGTTGTCTACTGTGGTTGGGAACCGTGTGGCATAAGTATGAGACCTTCTGTTTCTAGAGCGTTGCATGAATAGTCAAATAATCCTTGTGGTTGGGACCAGTATTTTGAAAACTGGACCAAATTGCCTGGTTCAACGAGTCCGACCATGGACCGTTGAAGAGGTAGTTTGGTTCTGCATGGTTTTCATTTTTTGTTACAGGCCAGTAAAATTGGAAAAGCCAGGTGGTTGAACCTTGAAATCCACAAAACCATTGATCATTCCAACCATAAATTTTTTTAAAAAAAAAATCTTCTGCAAACAAACCCACACGGATTCCAAAGTTACACATTGCCAGCATATAATTTTTAAAAGATTTTTATTAACAGTTTTCTTGGTTGATTATTTTCAGCTTTTGGCACGCAACTGTGAGCCATATTTCGAGATAATATCTCCCACACTGCATCATGCTATGTTATGTTAAAACAGGTTGACCAACAGTTGAACTTGAGCAGGGTATCAAAACATTTCAACTCATAATTCAGTTTTGACAAATTAAAATGGCCAAGCTGAACATGCTCCCATAATGAATTCTCCATATTTGGTTTTGGTGAGAGTTATTGACGAAAATTGCAGGACCTGATACCAAATAGTTGTTGGTTGATTACTGGCCAATAGTTTTTATCCCTAACCAAACACACTAAAGAAAAAAAAAAAAAAAATCTCTACAATAAAATCTTTTCTAGTTAACATGATTCCCTATCTCAAAAATTGACTAGGAAAAGGAAGGTATGCGGCGTGTGCCAGATAGATGGAACTACTATTGATTGCTCTTCAAATATCTGATTTTTAATATACTGATATATTCGATGCATTGGTTGTAAGTAGCAACCACTTGTTTTTTTTTTGGGATAATTCCTCTTATACCCATAACAAATGCACATAATTCCTCTTATATGCACAACATTTCGTAAATTCCTTTTATATGGATAACATTTCACCATAAATTCATCTCATACCCTTGCCGTTAAAATCATTGTTATCTATCCCATTGAAAAGACGATTTTGCCATTTTAAATTTTTTTCTAATTAAAAAAAATCAACCTTAATATGACTTTTAAGTTATTTAATATCTTATATTAATAATTTACTACCATCAATTGAGTTATGTTAAGGTTAAACTATCTAAATTTAAAAATTTAAAATGGGCAAAATCGTTTTTTCAATGAGGTAGATAACGGTGGTTTTAACGGCATGGGTATGAAATAAATTTAGGGTGAAATGTTATAAGTATAAAAGGAATTTACGAAATATTGTGGGTATAAGAAGAATTATGTGCATTTGTTATATGTATAAGAAAAATTATTCCCTTTTTTTTTAGGGTGTGTTTGGAAATGGATAAAACTTTTGATGAAAAGTTGTAGAGATGAGAAGTTGTCAAGTGATATAATATGATAGGGGTAATGATGATGAATAAATAGGATAAAGTTGAAATATATAGGTTAGTTGTGTTGGTAGTTGTGTAGAAATGATTGAAAAGTAGGGTAGTTGTATAGAAAAATGTGAAGAAATGATTAAAAAATAAGGTAGTTATGGAGAGTGAAAAGTTTTAGGTTGAAAAGTTTTAAATTGACTACTTTTTGTTGTTACCAAACACACTCTTAATATCCAATTCACGCATTGTGTTTAAAACTATTTATTTAGCCTATGGGCATATCTAGCTACATATAAAACTTTCCAAACCAAAACTATTTAAAACTTCACTGTCTTTTAATTATTTCTTCATATTTTCTTGTACGCTACCCTAATTTTTAATTATTTCTACACAATTACTTATATAGATAATTTATTTATTTTAACCTTATTTTTTTTACTCATCATCATTATCCTTATTATATCACATTATTTTTTCTCATTTAAAAAACTTTTATTCGAAAAAATTTTCATTGAAAAGTTTTATCTCTTCTCAAACACACCTTATATCTAAAAAATAAATAAATAAAAATATTTTACAAGAAGTTTAAATGCATGAGATTCTTTATAATTATACTTTTAAACATTATAGATTATAAAAATTTCAATTAAGTCAATTTTTTATGTTTAGGGCATGTTTGACTACATAAAAAACTTTTGAAACTAAAAATTTTTACTCTCCAAATTGCCCCATTTGTAATTATTTATTTACATCTTCCTATACAATTATCTCACTTTTCAATTATTTTTACACAACTAGTCATACAACTAACATATTTATTTTAATTTTATTCTCTTTACTCATCATTATTACCTTTATTATATCATATTATTTTCTCCTATTTTAAAAACTTTTACATTAAAAAATTTTCATTCCAAAGTTTTATCTCTTCCTATACACACCCTTAAGCCAAACATATAGTTTTAAATACAATGTATGGCTCGGATGTAACAAAAGAATATTAAAAGAAACGCGGGGGTTGCACGGCACAATCGGTTGCATTGGAGAATTATCCATGTTTAATTTGTACTTATATGTATGGCATCACACTCCAAACTGTGTGCAATATGGGCAGGATGGTTCTGTAATACAATGCAAGTGTGTTGAATGTTTATGCATGCAATCTTATGTAATACTTTTTTGGCAGTCCTAATGGCTTTTCGTGCTCTCTGAATGGATTACAAATTCTGTCTGCTATGTAACTTGGGGGAGTTCCAAATGCAGCTGATTTGAGGTATTTGCCATTCCTTAATTTTTTCCAGTTCACGTAAACATGGAATCGTAAATTCGTAATAAATAATCACAGCTGAAATACAAATTACTAATCATGAGTGAACTGTGGAATCGAAGGCATGTTCATCATTTTTTTTGATAGCAAAGGCATGTTCATCTTTATATTTGTCTTTTATGGTAGAATTTAGGTGATAAGTAACTCATTTATAACCTGATAAGCTTCTGACTTTTTTTATTTTATTTTTTTTTGAAATTTGGATGAACAATTAAGGAAACATGGGGAATAGAGAAAGTGGAGTTGAAGAAAATTGGTTGCTTTATGCCATCATAGCTAAATTAAGGCAAAACAAATATCTGCATCTTTCATAATGAAGAAATTTTTAAAAAAATGGTTGTCGACTTTCGTTAAGGTTAAAATGGAAACAGATGCGAAGTTCAAGTCTTTCTGCAGATTTACGCTAATTGTAATTGATATGGCACGACTAAGGACAAAATTACTATAGAATATTTGACCACCCTCATTGTTAAAATGAAAGCAGATGTGAAGTTCAAGTCTTTCTGCAGATTGACACTAATTATAGTTGATATGGCACAAACTATGAAAAAAAATGCTCTGGATTTTCATGAGCTATGGTTTGTATAATATGGTATGTTGCATATGTATTTGACTTGTATGTGCCTGTATACTGATCGTATTTTTTTTCTGTGGTTTTCGCCATGACAGGATTTACATTTCTGGGCACTGTGATGTATAGAGAAAAAGGTTTTCTCCGACTGCTTCTGCTTTGCCATTTTTTATTTCTTCAAAGCGTTTGTAGTCGGATATGTATATTTCTTTTGTAGCATCTTTGTTTCATAAAAACATGTTGAATTTTTTCTGACTCTAAGATAAATTATAGATTGAATCAGATAGGGTGTTGCATTGTTTTATGTGCCTCGAGCTAAAAGAAAAGAAGAATTTTGAAACATCTACTTCCATGGCATCTCTTGGCCATTCACATGTTAAATGCTTTGACCTTGAATTTGATCTACCATCCCTGGTGGCCTGGTGCGATGAGCACGTGATTTTGTGGGGTGTAAAGCAATCTCGTTTAATCCAAGGGTGAAGCAATCTTGTTTAATCTAACTCTTGGGAAATAATTAGTACCTGTGTAATCAAGCTCCTGGCAAATAATTTGTGAGGTCTGTCCTTCTTATGGGAGTATGGTCAGTGCACTACTCCTTTGGTCACAGTTGTTTAAGTGCTTCAGAATTCAACTGCCTTGAAATTTAAAGAATTATCTTCCGGTATTGCTATATTGAAAAGGTTTCTGCAACTTCATCTGGCTTGCTTTTCTGTAATGGGAGGCTGCAGTTAGGTATCCAAATCTTCTTTGCAGATTAGGGTCAAATTTTGTCAGTGAGGATTTATGCCATTCAAGGAGCTGAAGGGAATGCAATGAGGGGAAATTATACATTTGTTCATCCCCCGATTGAAGATGAACTGTGAGATTCCTAATCTTCCGATTGCATGAGTAATGAGTAATGCAAAATCCGTTGTCTTGAACGTTTATGATAGGAAGGGTGCACCATGCACCAAATGAATTCACGGCTAATGAGTAATGCGGGGATTCGCATTTTCTTAATTTGGCGGATTTCGCTTGTTGGTCATCTTCAAAGTACGCGAGACCCATTTGAAAACGATGATTGGTTTTTTCTGATTAAAATTCTCGGACGGTGCTATAAATGCCCTTCTTAGCCGAAGCATCTATGCACCAGATGAATCTAATCTGGCGGGGCATTGCAGTGGTACCATGAGAGCTGTAGTGTTACGAGTGTTTCATATGCTTAATTGTATGCTTGCAGTTGTGTCTTTAAACAGCCAAGGGTTTATTAATCAAATTCGGAATGGGAAATCACTACCGCGGTGCCTCCTCTGATGTACACTGCTACGGAGGAATTATTATTGTAGGCTGGAGAAAAAAGCAAGCACGTCTTTCAAGCTTACGTTAGTCCGGGCTAAAAAGATTATAACCCGTTAATTTATATGCGGTTTAATAACATCCTCGATGTCTATTTTTGAAACGTCATTCAAATTAGTAGTTCTTCCCCCTTACCCACTCAATGTCTTCCCTGCTGTCGTCTGTCTTCATGCCTTATTCTAGGCGGTATCATATCCATGGTCTGCTTTTGTTATGGTCATTTGTTCCCTTTGAAAAATCATCATGTCATTATGACTAGGGACCCACATTCCTCTCTCTCTCTCCACCATCCTAGTTTTGTCTTTAAACTTAATGTCGCTGAGCTGTAATTTATGAATTTTGAAGAATAATTGATGCCCACCTTAATGGATCCGTATAAGTAAAACCAGCAAGCCTTACCCAACCTGTACAAGCTTATAAGTAAAAAATTGCAAGCCTCACCAACCCTATACAAGTTCTTTGTGATATTTTGAATCAGGTGCGCATTCACTTGTAATTGCTCTCTTTTTTAAAATTGGGCAAAGAAGTTTGTTCAATTTGGGCGACTTTATCTATCAAAAAAAGGGAGAATGTTTCAATGCACTATAATGCATTGCATCTGGGTGTAATATCTCATTTTTTAATATATTTTTTTGAAATTTTTATGAGATTGCTCATCTAGTTGTATTTAATCTATAAGTCAATTTTTTTCATTTTTGGATATATGTATATATATTTTTTGATTTTTTAAAAATAAGGGTACTTTAGCCCTTTTTAAGTGACTAAAATATCTCTGTTTTTAAAAAATCAAAAACATATATTTATATATCTCCAAAAATGATAAAATTTAATACGTAAGTTAAATACACTTAGGTTAACAATCTTATAAAGGCTTTCAAAAAAATATATAAAAAGATAAAGTTTTGGACCCTGATGCACTGAGGATGCATTGAAACAAATCTCCAAAAAAGGAGAGCTACTTTAGAAGAATGTTACAATGCAACTGGATGCATTGAAATTTAAGTGCATATGGCTAAAGATTTCATTTTTTAATATTTTTTTTTATAAAACTCTTAATCTAGTTGTATTTAATTTATAAGCTAAATTTTACTACTTTTGAAAATGTGTATATATTTTTTATTTTCAAAAAGGGTTTTAGAACTTTTTAAATGATTGAAATACTCCTATTTTCAAAAAATATATATACACATTTTCAAAAATGATAAAACTTAATTCGTAAGTTAAATACATTTAGATTAAGAGTTTTATAAAAAAAATATTAAAATATAGAATTTCTATCTGGATGAATTGAAATTTTAATACATTCGGTGGCATTGAAACAAAACCCGCTACTTTAGGCAGAGGCGAAAGTACACTCCAATTTTAGTCATTATTTTCGTGATGCCATTCATGTTTTTTTTTTTATTATTTGTACTTTTACATAGTGACGTCATGATATTATGTCGTGGCACATTTATATTCCTCACATTATGGAGGAAAATTATTAATACACACCCTTATATCAGGGAAAATCTTGTAAAAAATCCGCATTGGGATGACTATTTGCAAAAACCCCTCAAGCATAAAGGGGACTGGGATTCGAAGCATGGACATTTAGGTAGCAAGCCCTTGTCCAGGACCATTACCCAGCAGTATGACGTGGGGTATATGCGTGTTGGTATCGACTTCAAGTATCGGTATGAGCTATCTTTTTTATTAGTGAATGTCAAAGGTGCAGCAAAGTATAGTGACGATAGTGTGAGAGCTTTAAGGTTAATCTATATGGCCTTGTATGTGGACACGTTCTTGATCCCTGCGTCTTTCTCGTGGGCAACACTTGGGGCAGTTTGTTGAATGTGTATTTTGGATGTAATGGTTAGTTACAAGAGGAGTGATCCTATGCGGCCGACCACGTGGGACCCCCACAATTTTATTTTATTTATTTGGATTTTTTTCATAAATACGTAAAGCTAAGTGTATTTCACCTAGAAACAAAGTTCTACTATTTTTAAATAATTTTAAGTATTTTTATTTTTAAACGCAATAGCATTTTCATAATTTTCTGAGTCAGAACTTACAAAAGATACTACTGTGTTTTAAAATAAAAATATTTAAAATCATTAAAAAATGATAAAATTTGATTTATAGGTTAAATATACTTAGCTATACATGTTTATAAAAGAAATAAAAAATGAGTCCCGCGATTGGATGCATGAGGGTCCCATGTGGCAGGCCGTATGAGATCATGCCTTTAGTAAATTATGGGCGTGGATGTTTCGACTTTGTGCTGAAGCTTGGATGGCGACATGATACCACAAGTCAAGACAAAGGTTCTGGGCCAAGACTCGGGCAGTTTCGTCGCATTAATATTTGTATGGTATCATTTATATAAAAGCTAGATGTTTCAAAGCCAAGTTTTTTTTTTTTTTTTTGAGAAAAGGAAGCACCCTATCCCACGACCCTAATCATCTGAGAGGGAAGGGGGATAGGATAAACCAAGAGCTTTCATTGCCAAAAAATTGTCTATACAAATTTTTTCCTGTATAGCCTGTGGGGGGTACCTCACCAAACCTGTTGATCAACAGAGGAGACAGTAAGAGTGTCGGCTAAGGCATGAGCAACAGCATTCTCCTGCCTAAGGACATGATGAATAGTGATTTGATTAGAAGAAGAGAGAATAGTCTTGATTTCTTTAATCACGGTACCGACAGGAGAGGGAACGGGGCCATCCGTCGAGAGCAAGTTGACCAGAAAGAGCGAATCGGATTCAATTTGCAGTTCAGGCATGTTGGATTCCAGTCCCCAAGATGCGCCGAGGAGAAAAGCCTGTGCCTCCATGAGCAAAGGTTCCATCAAACCATCCCGACGCCATCCTTTCGCAGCAATAAAGGATCCCCTGGAATCACGAATGACAGCGGCGAAACCCATTGATGAATTCCGATGATGCAGACGAGCATCCACATTAAGCTTTAATACGCCATCTGGAGGTTTAGTCCATCTGGGGAGCAGGGGCCTATCAAATGCGCCATCCAAAATGAGGGGAGAGGCCCTTCGATGTTCCTCCAAGTACTCCTTACACCAATTTAGTACGTTTGCGAAATCCGGTTTCAGCCCGTCGACCCTTAGTGAGTTCCGCAAAAACCAGATCCGCCAACAGCAGATGATGAATAGGCCCAGGTCATCCGTCTAATGATTTAGTGCAAGAGAAGTGATTAATTCCTGAACAGTGGCTGGAAGAACGATCCTCCTTGCAATCCAGAACCATATCCCTTTAGTTAGCTCACACTCCAAAAATAAATGGTTGGAATCCTCCAATCCTAACCTGCAAAACAAGCACTGTGGGTCAATATCAATACCTCGCCTCCGTAGATTCATGAGAGTCGGGAGCCTATTCTTGAATAGCCTCCATCCAAAAATAAGGATCTTGCTTGGAAGTTTAGTCCGCCAGATTGCCTTATAGGTGAGGGAGAGAGGAGAGCATCCATGTCTCGAGCTAAGAACTCTGTAAGCCGACTTAACGGTAAAGACCCCGCGAGGTTCAAACTTCTAATAAATCATGTCATCTTGTGAAGGAAGGGGAGGGGGGATCTCTTTGATAATGCGCCACCCATCATCCCCCGCAGCCGCTAGAATGCGATCTTTAATCCATGAGGATGAGGCTTCGCAGATAAAATAGCTGACATTGACGTCTTCAGGAATTGACAACGGTAGAGGGCCCGTCTTTGTGATCATGGGCTCCAACCACTCATCCTTGAAGAAGCGCACACGCCTCCCATTTCCAATTCGCCATTTGCACCCAAACTTGATCATATCTCTTGCCACCAGAATGCTCTTCCATGTAAAAGAATCAGACGGTTTTTGCGCGGCAGCTCCAAATATCCCCATGCGGGAAGTATCTGGCTTTAAGCACCTGAAAGCAAAGGGAGGAAGTGACCGTAGAGAGTCGCCAGGCTTGTTTTGTAAGAAGGGCATAGTTGAAAATGTTGAGGTCCCGAAACCCTATTTCGCCCGAGAATTTTGTCTTGCACATCTCTTTCCACGCTACCCAACTCATTTTACGTTTGCCACCATGTTTGCCCCACCAAAACCTGCTTAGCATCACATTGAGATCAGAACAGAAGGATTTGGGTAGAAGGAAGATACTCATCGTATAAGTCGGGATCGCCTGAGCCACTGCCTTTATCAACACCTCTTTGCCACCCCAGGAAAGAAGCCTCCCCTTCCACCCTTGAACTTTGCGCCAAACCCTCTCCTTCAAGCCCTTGAACATATTCCTTTTGGTCCTCCCCAACCATGCAAGAAGACCAAGGTAGTTCATCAGCTCATGGCCGGATGCCCCCAACCGAGCAAAAATGTCGTCCCGGGCACCACAGTCTGTGTTGGAGCTAAAAAAGACGGATGTCTTATCAACATTTACCACCTGCCCCGATGATTCAGAATATTGGCGGAGAATATCCAAGAAGGCATTAATATCTGAAGCAGAGGCCCGCAGAAAAATAATGGCATCGTCTGCAAACAATAGGTGAGTGAGAGTAGGCCCGTGAGGGTTGATTTTGATTCCATGAATACTCGCTCGAGCAGTCGCATCGGAAATCAGAGCTGAAAGCCCTTCAGCGCACAGAATAAACAGATAAGGGGAGAGCGGGTCTCCCTGTCGAAGGCCCCTCTGTGGCTGGAAGTACCTCGTTTTGAAGCCGTTGACATTCACATGGTAAGTCACGGATGTAACGCAACTCATAATCCAGTTACTCCAGGCCGGACCGAAATTCATTGCGTCCATGATCAATAGAAGAAACTTCCACTCAATCCGATCATACGCCTTCGACATATCCAGTTTAATAGCCATCTCCCTCCGTTTCCTTCCCCGACATCTTCGAAGATAGTGAACGGCTTCGTAGGCCACCAACATATTATCAGTAATCAGACGACTCGGAACAAAAGCACTCTGCTGCTCGCTGACCACTTTATGAAGGCACAATTTGAGTCTGTTCGCCAAAATTTTTGCCAAGATCTTATATATTACATTGCAAAGGCTAATGGGGCGAAAATGGGACAAATTTTGAGCCCCAACCTGTTTTGGAATCAAAACCAGTGTGGTGGAGTTAACTGATCTCAATTGGGAAACCTGATCTATTGGATTGGCACTCTCCATGAACCGTTTACACCAAAGGAAAATCTCCTGGCCCACAGTGTTCCAATGTTTCTGGAAGAAACCTGCAGACATCCCGTCTGGCCCCGGGGCTTTTGTAAGGCCCATCGCCTTAACCGCATTTGCCACTTCCTCAAAGGCCAGGGGCCTAGTCAGATTATCTCTATGCAGAGAGGAGATCCTACGGGTTATCAAACTTTGGACCCACGAAGCATCCGAAGGCCCCGAGGAAGAGAAGATCTTGATGAAATGATTTAGGGCAAGGTCTTGCATCTGGTCTTGATTTGACACCCACTTGCCATCATGGTCTTGGAGAGCCTCGATGGAGTTAACTCGTCTTCGGTTCGATGCCATTCGGTGAAAAAATCTCGTGTTTTTATCCCCAGCATGAAGTCAATGAGCTTTCGCACGTTGCCGCCACATTTGTTCCTCATCTTGAAGTAAAAGGTTTATCCTGGCTTTTATTTTCTGTATTTCCTCATCTCTCCGGTCAGAAGGGCATTGAGTCATGAGGGAGAGTAATTCCTTTTGGTTCCGCACTATTGTCTGCCTTAGATTTCCCCTCTTGAGTTTATTCTATTTGGTAAGCGCTTTGCAACATTCAGTGATCTTCCATCCCATGAGATCCGTAGGAGGAACAAAAGTAGAAGGACATGAGTCCCATACTTGCTGTACAATACGGTGTGCCAAAAATGGTAAAATAACTATGGAATAGAGAGGCCTAAATCCTAGGTTTAAAAGGAATCTCTAGTAACATAAAAAAAGGAATCTCTAGACCTTAGATGAATTGCAAGATTTTTCACGTCTCCAGTGAATCAGAGTGTAGATGATCCAGTCCATTTGAAATTGAGATCAAAATGCATGGATTCTCTACTGAAACCGAAAAGAGAACACACGAAAGAAATCCAGTCCTCCTGATTCTCTGCACTAGGGTGCGAAACTCTTTCTTTATATTTTTAAAATTTTTAATCAAATTGTTAATCTATGTATATTTAACTTATGTTTTACCATTTTCGAGACATGTACATATATTTACTTTCAAAAATAGGACTATTTTCTAAAAAATATATATACATTTCCTAAAATGGTCAAACGTAATTCGTAGATTAAATACGCATAAATTAACAATTTTATAAAAAATTTAAAAAATAAAAATAGATTTTATACCCAAGTGCACTACAATTTCAATGTACCCACATACCCAAAGGTAATGAATGGAGACTCAAAGAAGACATACAAAATACTATGATCACATAAATAGGTTGGCATGCAGTCACTGGAAGTTTACAAGGTAAAGCAAGTCATTACGAGATCTGCAATGTGACTCCTTAGCATAAGAAAAAAGAAAAGAACAACTTAAAATTTTATATGTGATATGATAAAATAATTTCTGTAGTAATAATATTTTTGTTAATATTGTACAATATTACATCTGATCTTACAAATCAAGCCCATTCATACAAGAAATAATAAGCTCTCGTATTTTTTTAGAAAGACAAACTCTTATCTATACTCATGTTAGACTAAGCTCACACCTCTATTTACCTGAGACTAAGCTCCCTACATCTAGAGAACTCTTCAAGGGAGACTTAAACTCACGGCATTGTCAAGTAGGGTGGCATGTGTACCAACTAAGTTGACTCCCAGTTGGACAATTATAATATTTTTTTAGTCATGTTTAATGCATCTAGATGTATTGGAATTTCAATGTATTCAATGCAAAACCTTTTTTTAAATTTTTTTATAAAACTATTAAGCTAGATATATTTAACTTGTATATTAAATTTTACTATTTTTGAAGATGTATATACATATTTTTCATTTTAAAACAAGGATATTTTAGTCATTTAAAAATGACTAAAGCCCCCTCTATTTTTTAAAAATAAAAAATATATATACGTATATCTAAAAATAATAAAATCCGATATAAATTAAATATATTTAGATTAATAATTTTATAACAAATTTAAAAAATAAGATTTGCAATGAGACGCATTGAAATATTACTCATATTTTTTAGCAGTCAACTTGGGAATCTAATTTTGGTACCTTAAGTATAGTTGAAATATTATATTCTGCGAAATGATGTAATGATGACCCAATTTCTGGCGTGGCTTCTGTGGCTGTCATTAGTAAAGAGGGAGGAGAGAGACTTGCCGGCGTGGTCGGGCACGGCGGGGCCCACCTGCGCTCGGATAGCGCCGCCTCTTTACAAAGACGACCAAAGTCGGCAGGCAATCGGCATCGCACTCGCCAGTCGCTACTCAGTCACGCATTTATTTATATTTGTAATTTGTACGCAGCAAGCGAGCAAACCCGCGACATGGGTCTGTCCAAAACCCAACGCCCCCGCCATCCCCACCTGCGAATCTCGTGCATGTGGTTTACACGTGGATGGATGTGACCATCTCACCAATCGAAATATCTTGCCCCTGATTTCGTCATCTTTTCCCCCATTTATGTAAGCCCGTGCACTCTTTCCTTCACCACCAAAGCTTTTCTTTATTGCATCCGTCAACGCATCGGTTGGATATTTATTTTTAAACGCTCATGCCTTATTTCCGTCACTCCTACATTAGCATATGAATATCGGATTCTCTGCCAAGCGCATCGGCAGCAGCAGCAGTTCGTTTTTGCATAGCAAACCTTACAACTTCCGCTTATGCCAAATTACCATCTGATTTGAGAATTTTGCAAAATAGCTCCTTCGATGTTCAAAATGAGTCCTTCCGTTCACATTCCATTTCGAATATTGCTATTCGCAATTTCACTTCTATCCATCCTTTTGTGAATTGGTTGATTTTCATCCATACTATTACTATTGCCAAAATACCCTCACTTTTTAAGCCGGTTTGTAAAAACACCCTTGTCCATAGCAAGAAGTTAAAATCATTTCCATGCTATTACAGTTTCTCCAGGTCAGTGGCGTTTCTATAGCTTTTACTCCATTACTGGTAATTATGATTCATGACGTTGAAAAATACCCCCACTTGTAAACGTTGTTTTATAAAAGCACGCATGCCAATTGCCAACAACTACAGCGACGGATATGAACTATTTATAAATACCATTTAGGTATACCACGACTCTGATCTATTCAAAGTTGGTCGTAAGTTTATAAACGACAAATGCTTTTGTAAAATCTGTGAAGATGGCCAGATAAATGAAAAATGGCAGCCCTTGTAAATCTAAACTAGAAGATGATATTTGCTGACTAGAATTTCGTCAATATTGGGGTTGTTTTGCAATTTTTTAATATTAAAAATAGTTTGCAGTATTTTTTATGTGGGCCTATATTTATTTAATTCATGTATCAAGTTTTATATTCTATGCTTTTTTCAGATATACCACTACGTTTTATTATAATATCAAATATACCCATAACGTTTTCAAAATCTCAGATATATTAATTACGTTTGCAATTAACTCCCAAAACACTAACGTCGTTAGTTAATATGTAAAATTACTAATATGATCATCAAATTTTGAACATAATTGAAAATTTGAATACATAACTCCTTAATATCTTAATTACATATGAGTTCTAAATTTGGAGAACTATAATTTCATTTTCTTTGTATTTTATTTCATCTTTTATTATTTTATGGCAAAGATATTTTGAGCGTTTATAAAAATTTAGCTAACAGGTTTTAATGGATTGGCCATAATATTTTTTTAATTCATATAAAAATTTCTTACCAAAATTTTTTAAAAGAAAATTTTGCCCATCCCACCCTCTCCTACACGTGGTAAACAATAACTTTTTTATTTACAAAATTCATGAAATTTGATGTAAAATGATAAAAATTAAAAATTGATAAAATTAACAATACATTGCACAGGATGATTATCCAAGTATCGCTTACTTTGTAATTAGACAACAATTATTGGAAAAAGTGAAAACAACTCCGTCAGTCTAGTGTAGGCAGAAAGTAAATGCCTAAATGAGTGTGTAGGAGAAGTAGCATGATCCCGCAGTGCATGAACATTTCTTGACATGTGGTGACAGTGCGCCCACCCCGCCCTATATCTCTATTCACACTTTCAAAACCACTTCGCAGCCCCCGCCCTCCCTCTCTCTCCAACTCGCCCACCAGGCCAAAATCCCCAAAAAGCCCAAACGACCTCTTCCCCGTCCTGTCCGTGCGCAGAGAGAGAGAGAGAGAGAGAGAGCGCGCGCGCCAAAATCCCCAAAAAAACCCGAACGACCTCATCCACGTCCGGTCCCGTGTACAGAAAGAGAGAGAGAGAGCGCCAAAATCCCCAAAAAAAAACCCGAAAGACCTCATCCACGTCCGGTCCCGTGTGCAGAGAGAGAGAGAGATGGGGATCGTGGAAGAAGCTCACAACGTTCGAGTGGTGGGCGTGGGCGAGCAGACGATCGTCCTTGCGCACGGGTTCGGGACGGACCAGTCGGTGTGGAAGCACCTGGTGCCGCATCTAGTGGACGACTTCCGCGTCATCCTCTTCGACAACATGGGTGCCGGCCCCACCAATCCCGACTACTTCGATTTCGACCGCTACGCCACTCTCGACGGCTATGCCTTCGACCTCCTCGCCATTCTCCAGGAGATGCGCGTCAATTCCTGTATTTTAGTCGGCCACTCCGTCTCCGCCATCGTCGGCGTCCTCGCTTCCATCAGCCGCCCCGATCTTTTCTCCAAGATCGTCATGATCTCCGCTTCTCCGAGGTATACTATATTATGTTATATTAATATTTATGCCTTGCCTGGAATTGGATTCCTCGTCATTTTTGTTTTCTTAATTCACTTCCACTACCCTTGCCACTATGTTTTCAACAAATTTTTGCAAATACCGGAAAGTAAGGACGATATTGAAATTTATACAGAAGTATATAGGTTTAAATTTTGATAGGACAAAGCTGGCAGTAGAGTTGGGGGATAGAACATTCCGTTCTGAAAGGAAAGAGGAAGGCGTTCTCCGCGTACTGCGGATGTGGTCTTTTTTTTTTAATAGAGTATATTTACAATATATCTCAATTCATATCACATTCAAAATTCTAAGATAATTCTAACAATGTTTACAAACGGAGACAATAAGCTCCCAAATATCAACGGGGAAACCACCAGCTCCCAACCAAATAAGGAGAACTACACACATGCCCCCACAGATATTTTGCTTCGAAATCCCCACTTGGGATTCGAACACACGCCAATGGAAACGAAAGCTTCGTTCCGCACCCGACGACCAAACGAGCAACGCTTGGTAGTGCGGATGTGGTCTTGAGCTCGAAGTAGAAGGGTCTGGACTTTTCAAAATTGGGGAAATTCTCAAATGGAACCAATTTCGTCGTGGAATTTACGTTTTTCTTCTCAAATTAAACCATCTATCAATATTATCAGAACCGAACCGGTAAAAGAAATGGTCTGGTTCGAACCGGTTTGACCGGTTAATCAAACCGGTTTGAACCGGTGATGTCAGCATGACATATTTATGATGTCATAAATATTTAATTGTTTTTAATTAATATATTGTTAAAATTATATATCTATAACTCCTAAATCTAAATATTGGATTCTAAGCATCATAACAAAACATGCAGGAAAAAAAATAGTAGAAAATTTTCAAGAACTATTAAATAAGCATAAATATAACATGTTAAATTAGAAAAATTAACTACATTAACTAACCTGAAATGTGTAATAAGTCTTCAATGTTGACGGTTGACTCTTGAATTTTTCTTATTTATCTTGATGCATTTGTGAATTACACTTTTGCAAATATATCTAAAACAATAAGAAATAAAATAAATCAATAATTTTTTATCCTATAAGGTAGATTTGATGCAGATATAATGATTAAATAACTACCACAATGATAAATCACAAAGATATATCATGTAATTAACAATATTTGATCAAATGGGGAATTGAATAATAGACATTGAAATGAACAACTATCCACAACTATAGCATGATAAAAAAAACCACACGCAAGTTGCAAAGACAACTTTCATATAATATTATGGATTTTCTAAAGCTGGTTGTGATTTCAAATATTTACCATCGCCGCAAGTGGTTGTTGGATGAATTAGTGAAAAGATGCGACTAGACGAAGTATTAGATAGAGGCAGCAAGGAGAAGGCCAAATCATAGGCGCTTAGCATAACGACAGGAAAGGAGATACAAGGAAACGGGATCCATCGTTTTGGCTTGCGCAACCCAAACTTCCAACCCAAACTACAGTGACGACACCTTCCGAGTTCAAAGTTGGTTAGACCATGAATCACCTTTCCTAAAAATCTTCATACATGAGTAAAAACTAAAACAGATTTCATGGAAGTTTTTTTTATATAACTTTTTTTCTTCTCATATCAAAAAATCTAGTTAATATTTTTCCTACGTATGTCTAACAATTTCACTGCCTAGAAGAGGGACGGGTTGCAAGGAAAGCATCCCTCACTATTACATGTTCAAATAAAAAACCCTGCTTAAGAAAATAAAATGAAGATAAACCTAAAAGCCCTTTCTAGAGAGAAATGAAACTATTTCAGGGCATATCAATGCGACAATCAATAGATAAAAATCCAAACTGCCCAGAAAAATGAAAAGAGACTAATTGAACTCACATAGATGGACAGTAGCATCTCAACAGAAAATGAACAGAGACTAATCGATCTCACATAGATGAAAACGTGACAACAATTCCAACCACAAAGGTGAGGGCAACGACCGAAAAAACAAAGAAAAAGAAAAAACTTCAACGAGATGAAGAAAAATACAACAGCCAATGAGCAGAGAAGATTCAGCATACGGTTCTTAGTGAGGAGAGGCATTTTACTTCGAAGTCACAACAAGCAAGCAGCTCAACACCTAACCGGACAGGGGATACAGCTTATGGTGCGGGAGGTAGCTAGAGCAAATGCGGGAGGCTGATTGAGCTTGGAGCTTGGAGCTTGGACTCACCAAATACGGAGAAGAAATGGAGTGGGACCTAGATAAGGTCTGCTACTATGCCTCCATCCATTTCCAAAACCATCCTAGCAATGGCTACCACCGTTTCCAAGGATTTGGCTGCGGCATTTACCGGCAACTTGGCCGCGTTCAAAATCCTTCAATCCTCTGCTTTCTCCTTCACATGGAAACTAGCATTTTGCTTCTTCTTTGGACTACCAGAGCTTTGAATTCGAGGTATGGAGTATGGACCATGGAGAAGAGACGGACGGCCGACGCTTTTCCCTCGCCAGTTAAGGCAGAGTCGATTTGGGCGGGAATAAAAAAAATCGTGCGCGGTAATTGGGTTTTGGGCGTTACCGTCGAACCGGCTTAACCGGGTTTGACCGTCTGTAACGGTTGGACCGCGGTTTACACAGTTCAAACGGTTCATTTGAATAGAACCGAACCGAGTGTAATCGAACCGGACTGATGGCCGGTTCCCGGTCGAACCAGTCCGACCGGGCGGTCCGGTCCGGTCCGGTTCTTATAACACTGCCATCTATCTATTTTATTTATTAATTAATATGCCAAAAATTCTCGTTATCGGACACATAAGTAGTATTTTCATTGCTTGTATTTAATAAAAACATCACAACGGTAGGTAATAGTAACAATATTAAAGTTCTCCGATTGGATCGCGAGAGGCTGAATTGAACCCAATTTGAAATCTCGGTCCTGCTTACGTACAATTTGAGAAGTTCAAACTAGCGCGCCGTTAATCCTTGTCTATTTTTAGGTGTTGTACGGCCAGAGCTATTATTTCGCCGGCGCCCAACGCCATACAAATTACAATACAAACATCATGTTCTGCGTCTTCTATTTTTAATTTTTACCCAGGCCCTTGTCCTTTCCCTTTTGTGTACCTATTGCCTGCTGGCATTAGTCAGTACTCCCCGCAGGACATTTCTATTCCTCGTGTGATTGCCTCAATGACCTTATTTTTTTACTTTATTGTAAAATGTGTAATATTTTCTTAGTTATGTAAAAATCATCGTTATCATCAAATTCTTGGGTGGACCCTCATGAATTTTCGAGTAATATAACGAGTTTATATTCATTATGACTGCCTAGGTATCTCGCCAGGATAAATTTTCCGTTCTTTACTAAATAAATATGAATTAACATAATAAGTGGGTTGGATTTGTAAAAATAGTATGGTGTGTGAGAACAAGTGTGGAATTCCACTTAAGTAAAATCATTGCCACTAGAGTGTACTTTGATGGTAACTCATACCGATACATATACATATATACAAATAACAATCCCTTGCTATATAATCAGGCTCAAACCGATGATTTCCACAGCGTCAAGCCGTCAAGGCGACCCTCTAAGACTGAGTTATATTGTCATATTTATGGTGTTGCTGCTGTGTTATTATCTATTGAGCATGTATCTACGTATGCTCGAGGTTGTTACTTGATTAGGTAACCATTCATTGCTTTTATGTTTAAAATATATTTTTATATCTAACTGTTTATAATTGTACATGTTCATATCCATCTGAAACGACAATTTTTATAATAACTCTCAAATGATATTAAATATTCATACACATAAGTTTTCGAACAATGTGAATTTTGGCATCATAGACATGCATTTTGAAGAATACTATAAATGGTTAAGATTTTTGAAATATTTTTTACAGGTAAAAAACAAGCAGTTGTTATTTAATTAAGTAATAACCCGGTTGTTTATGATCACTAAATTGTTACTTAGCTAAGTAACAGCTTTATGTATTTTATGTTTTTAATTTTTTTCGTATACCGAACTTCACCAATTTAGACCTGGTGTATTTACTTTGTATGTCGAAATTTACCAAATTTGGGTTCTTATATATTTTATAAAATTTTAAAAGAAATTTTTTTACTATTTTCATGTGAGGGATGTGAAGTAGGTGAAAATTCTTTATCATTGAAATTTTGTAAAAAATATATAAGAATTTTAAAATAGTGAATTTTGGTATATAAACTAAATACATGCATGTTCACATAAAAATGAAAAATTAAAAATTTTAAAACAAATAAGGGTGTTATTTAACTAAATACTAACTTGGTCTGCAAAATCATTATCATATATGTATATAAAGAGAGATGATCCTTTACTGCTAATAGTTTTGACTACTTTTATTTTTATATGCGCCCACTTGTATTCGGTTCCTATACTAAATATGTTCATTTTTGAATTTTTGTATATATTTTTAGTTTCAAAAATAAAAGCTTTTTACCCCCTTGCATTAAATTTGGAAAAAATTTTGAATTTTAAAATTAAAAAAAATATATATTTTTTTGTATATGAAACAAATACAGGTAGGCCCACGCAGAAATTCTTTTGGGGAAAAAAAATTCAAAAGAACCGGCCGCTGGACAGCCTGGTGTCCAGGTCCTACAGGGTCATTCATATCCCTTGTATAGAACTAGTTTGGCTAGCGACTGCTCTCGCATGTGAATAAGTAATGACATACGTAAGCGGGTGAGTGGTGGTGGGTGGCAGGTACTTGAACGACGTGGACTACTTTGGAGGATTTGATCAGGAGGATCTGGAGCAGCTCTTCGAAGCCATGCGATCCAACTACAAGGCATGGGTATCAGGCTTTGCGCCCCTCGCTGTGGGCGGCGACATGGACTCGGTCGCCGTGCAGGAGTTCAGCCGCACTCTCTTCAACATCCGCCCGGACATCGCCCTCAGCGTCGCCCAGACCATCTTCCAGAGCGACCTCCGCCAGTACCTCCCGCTCGTCATTGTTCCCTGCCACATCCTACAGAGCACCAAAGACCTCGCCGTGCCGGTTGTCGTCTCTGAGTATCTCCACCGGAACCTCGGTGGCGACTCCATCGTCGAGGTCATGACGTCCGACGGACATTTGCCGCAGCTGAGCTCCCCGGACATAGTAATCCCTGTCCTGCTCAGGCACATCCGCCACAACATTGTTACCTAGCTGGTCAGGTCAAATAATGGGATTAACCAGTGGAGGGGATGGGATTGAAAATTGATGGTGGGTTGGAGATTGGAATATATGTTTAGTTAGTTGCCTATTTGCTAGCTGGTCAGCTAAGTGCTGCTGTTGCAATTTGCTAGTATGTCCATTTCCTTTTCTTTTTCTTGTTTTAATTATTGAAGGGTATGCAGTTGAGGTGGGTTGTGGGATTGTAATCTAGCTGATCAATTCCTTCACTTAGCAAGCATAGCATAAGCTAAGCGGCCCACTCACTATTGTATTGCATTTTGCATCCTGTACCTTAATCGAACAAAATATTTCAAAACATAAATGTGAATTGAAAATATGTCAAAAATATATATAATATGGGATGGTTAAATTGCTAGTGCGTGTTATAGAACTGGCCCATAAAGCCCAGCACAGGAAGGTTCGGGCCCTCAGGTCAGGCCACCGTCCTATGTCATGTTGCAAATTACGATTTACGGTGTCGCAATGCAATGGCCAACACTGCTGGTCGTCTCTCTTCCCAAATCCCATGTTCAATTCCTTCCTTTACTCAGCCCTTCCATTCATAAAGACGGCTGTAGTCTATTTTATAAAGAGGGCTGTTCACATGCGATTAATTGCATGGCGGTCCTCATACAATATTTATTTATTTATTTGATTTTTTTTCTTCATAAACATATTTTTCTAAGTGCATTTGACCTTTATGCCAAGTCTTACCATTTTACAATGAGTTTTTTAAAGAGTTAAATTGACTAAAATATTTCTGAAATTGATATTTTTAAAAATAAAAATAAACATGTAAAAAAAATTGTAAAATGGTAAAACCTAGTATGTGGGTTAAATATACCTAAGAAAACATATTTATAAAGAAGAATGTACAGTAGCTACCATGCGATTAAACAGCCCTCATTTATAAATGTACACATATAAGAATTGGACTTTCTAATCTAGGAGTTGAAATTGTCGCGGCTTTGACGTATATGTGTACACCGCCGAGAGGCTTCATCAAATCCTCATGAAAACTCTTTGCGTTACTGGTGTTTTAGAAATAATGAAGATTAAATTAGCAAAGAATGTTAAGATGAATGTGAAGATTGGCAAAAAGGGACACAATCCCAAATTTGAAAATTTTATTTTTTTATTTTCCCAACAAAGTCGAGGAGATTTTTCTATATTATCATAAATATTTCTAACTTAATACTTCATTAGAAACTTCTTTTGAATTTTATAAGGATGCGTTTGACCATGAGTATAAAATGTCATTTTAAAACTTTTCAATCTAAAACTTTTCACTCTCCATAACTACTATATTTTTAAATTATTTTTTCACATTTTCCTATACAACTACCTTACTTTTCAATCATTTCTACACAATTACCTATACAACTACCTTACTTTTCAATCATTTCTACACAATTACCTATACAACTACCTTACTTTTTAATCATTTCTACACAATTACCTATACAACTAACTTAGCTATTTTAACTTTATTCTTTTTACTCCTCATCATTGCCCATATCATATCACATTATATGACAACTTTTACTCTCCAAAATTTTTCACCAAAAGTTTTATCCATTCTCAAACACGCCCTAAATTTTATTTAATTGGATAATGCTATTGTAAAAAAATTTTGGGTACTAAGCTGGGCTCAGTACCACTCAGGTATATTGTCCATTGGCCCAGAGTTCAAAGTTTCCTCTCCTATTATATCCTGCTGTCAATTCAATCCGCGACTAAGAAATTTGTGTCTTTCAAACTAAGCCTCTCAAGGTTGTGACATATGCAGGAGGAGTTGAAATATATTTTAATGAACGAAATGTCTGGCAGTCTAAAAATACATTTTCGCTAAAAATATTATTTTAAGATGTGGATCACAGAGGAGACAGGTTGATCACCCAATATCTAAACAAGTTCTATGTAATTACTTTCATTGAATTTTCAAGAATTATTTTCTTCATTCAGGTGCTGTCCGATGAGATTGAAAGGAAATTTGAAATTAAGAGAGTATGATTATACTACAAAAATTTTAATTTTTTACAAAGAAAATTTCCTTTTACATGGTTAAAAAATTTAGTTATTAAGAAAAACTTAGTTGCCAATAATTTATGGCATATTCAATACAGAAACTGTTAAGAAGAAATTCGATTGCAAATATTTTAGATTTTTTATATTTAAGTAAGTTTTGATTTGGCTGTCTAAATATTATTATAAGAGAGTTTTCTTTTCCTCATGTAAGGAAAAAAATTTTGTCTATAAAAGTCATGTACTTTCTTGTAATGTTATTTTATATACATATATTGGGAGATAAAATAGAGATAATAATGAGAAAAATAAAGCTATTATATAATAAAAGATAGAAAGTAATATTATTGCATATTGGAAGAGGAGAAATTCAAAAATATTTCAAATCCGAATTCCAAATTTCAGCCAACCCAACAACCCCTTAAAATATTAATGTGATCTTGGGTGCAATATGCTCAAACCTCAGGGCATGTTGCCAAAAACCTAAAATGAGCATGCATCAGTCTCATAAAATACTACAACAAATGTCAAGAAGCCCAACTATATTTTTGACTACCTAAAAAGGAAATTCGGCTATATATATATATATATATATATATATATATATATATATATATATATCCATTTGGCAGCAAATAACGTTTTGGCTATAGCCGATTATATTTGGCTATATAAATAATGATGTCTATTTGGCTACAAGTAATTTTGAAAGTTAGTTGCATATGGTCAAATGTAAGTAAAATTAAAATTCAAGTGCAAAAAAGTAGCCATATAAAGTAATTTTGGTTGTAGTGAGAGGGCCTACATTAGCTAGCCCTCCATGGGGAATCACTTTCTTTTTGCAATTAGCCCAAAAAATCTAAGTTGGAATTCCCTTATGATGTTGGTCCACAAATTCAGCATAAGAAGCCGATATATATTAACCTTGATGTCCCCCAAAAGTTACGTGTGAGTGCACGACGACACATGCAAGAAAACACAAATTAAGGGTGGATGGATGAGACTGGCTGAAGAAAGAGAACCATGGAATCCCACTTTTCAGTTTGCATGGCTACCAGATAAAGAAAGCAACGGAACGTATGCCCAATTGCAGCAGTGGGCTACTACATACACTGCTCTATGCATGATCACTTTCCATTTTTGCACCATCGGAGCCCACCTAGCAGAAATCCGGACCGTTGATCCGACGGAACAAGACGTCGATCGATGGAAGGGATGAAATTTTCCAACGATATTGACAGCATATTGAATTGATAATGCTTCTCATCTCTTGCAAAACACTTAAAGGTTCGAGAAAGGAAACACGGGAAATGAAAGGCCCCACAATTAATCCTCCGGAGATGGACAATATATAAATTAATGGGGCGGTTGAGATCTTCTTCCAGCCTTGGACCTTCTCGGCATCGTCATCCCTTTGTACTGAATCAGACACCATTCTAGCCGTGCGTGCAGGATCGGAGGAAATGATCCTAATCGGGTCTGTTTTGGGTCATTTTACGTGCATGGAGCAGCATCTGTCTCTTTGCCCTCTGCTGCATTCATTATCTCAATCTGAACTGTCCAAATCAAATGGAGCCCGTGCTGCATACTTCTTCCGTAGATATTCAAAAAAGATAACTATAAAAATATCTCCCACAATCAAAAGTGCAAAAAAGATAGTGAAATAATTTCTTTTTTTTACTTATTCAAACAAGCCGGTCACAACAATCAAATATTTATTGAAAAATTTATTTACTCCTTTATCTTCTCCAAACGTCGGGTCCAATTAATAATTCAGATGACACATTTATAAGGACCAAGATTAGTACAGTGAGCACTAATGTCCCTAGGGAACAATGGTGCTGAATTGCAACTCAAGAGTTTGGGCATGATATGCAGGAGAGTGGGGCCGACATTTGCCAGAGAAATTCCCTATCTTAATGATCGGTGTTCCCTGTCAAAAAAAAAAAGAAAAAGAAATGATCTGTGTTCTATTTATAAAATATTAGGTTAATTACAAATATACCCATTACATTTGCCCATTAATTACAAATATACCCATTAAGGTTGAAAACTTTTATATATACCCACAGAGTATGAGTGAAATTTCAAAAATACCAATTATGATAGTTATAAACTTTTAATAATTTTAAAATTCCAAAAATACCCCTAACTAATTTAACATCTATTGTTATTTGTGCAATATCTAGACCGTTAAGACTCATTCTGTTTAGCTTTTCTCTCACATTAGATGTGTTTTTATTATATTATTCAACTTCTATCATAGTCGAATAACTATTATTATTAAATAATAAGGGATATTTTAGATATTTCATATGATGGATAATGGTGATTTTTAATGATGCCCCACGGAATGGGTACATTTGAAATTTCACTCATACTCAGTGGGTATATTTGTAATTAAGGTCAAATGTAGTTTGTATATTTGTAATTAAGGTCCTCAAGAATTTCGCCCAATGAGAATATTCCCACAATCTATTTTTAGAATCGGTGACTTGGGCCTCTCGTTAATTTTATTATTTTCCAGAGGAAAAATTAAATTATACTGTTGTAATAATTACAATTTTTGGTCTAAATAAGCATTTAAATTATTTAATAGTTTTATGCGATTGGATAAACCCAAAAAAGCAATACGGCTCGCATGTGCTTCAACATTTCTCGAGCGCGAATCTTGACATCTTGCGCTCGAAATTGATCAATTGCACTGACGCCGCCGATGAAGTTATATATCAACCTGAAAAGAGATATCCGTTCGATCAGTTTCAATTTTCAAAGGCAAACTGTACATGTCAAGGAATATGATAGCATGTCTGTAATCCATTAAAATGAATAATAGAATAATCAATGCAGTATAACAAATGGAACTCAAGTCCAAATCATGCATATGAGACCAGCTTATAACTTTTGAGCAATATATAAAAAGCTATGTTATCCCGTGAAAAGTTAGCACCAAAATGCTTTCTGCGACTGTACATCATATGACTGATCAGATGCAAAACTAAGAAAACACAAAAAGAAGTGCCCAGATATACTTCAGTAATGACAACTACGTTTACACTAAAATTAATTGTTGCTCTTCACATGGCATGATGCACGGCTTTGGAAATGTGCTTTGGGACATAACATCTTCATTCTCCCTCAAAAGGCATGTTTTGGATGGAGCGTACAGTAGTAGGTATAATAGACACTTTTTTTCACCTATGTTTTAAACTAGTGTGTTATTTTAAATCCTTTTAACTGCTCTAATAATTTACCACCACCATCATCATAAACTATTTTTTACCTCAATGAGGGTAACAATATAGAGTATGATGCACCATTTTCGATGATCAGTAATTAAGTTTTCAAAAATATTGAATACTTTCCTATCTTATTTTAATTATTTTTATCGATGATTCTTTAGATTTTCCTTTTATTCTCTTATCACCTTTAGTAGCAATCTTAATAATTATACTTGATTTTTTCTTGGCTTTTGTTTATATTTTTAGTTATTTTTTGTATATTTAATTACAATATGCAAATAGTGAATGTTATCCAAAGGAATACTTGGAGATCTTCTAGCTTAGGGTGTGTTTGGGAAGTTGTAAAACTTTTGATGAAAATTTTTTTTATGTAAAAGTTGTTAAATTAGTAGAAAATGATGTGATATTGTAGAGGTAATGATGAGAAGTAAAGAGAATAAATTTAAAATAAATAGGTTAGTTGTATTGGTAGTTGTGTAGAAATGATTGAAAAGTAGGGTTGTTGTATAGAAAGATGTGTAAAAAATAATTAAAAAATGAGTAGTTATGGAGAGTGAAAAGTTTTAGATTGAAAAGTTTTAACTTGACAACTTTTGCAAATTGCCAAACACACCCTCATAGTGTATTCGAGAGAAATGATAAAACTTTTGATGAAAAATTTTTAATATAAAATTTTTTGAAATAAAAGACATGAGTATGTAATATACTATGAATAATGATGAAGAATAAAAATAATAAAGTTAAAATATATATCTTAGATACATGAGTAGCTTTATAGAAATGATTGAAAAATATGGTAGTTATATAGAAAAAAAGTGAAAAAATAATTAAAAATTAGGGTGAGTGTGGAAGGTGAAAAGTTTTAGATTAAAAAGTTTGTTGTATTAACAAACACTAGTAATGGTTCAATGCATCAGGGTGCAAAACCCTTTTTTAACATATTTTTTATAATCTTTTTATAAAATTGTTAATTTATGTGTACTTAATCTATAAATCAAATTTTATCATTTTTGGATATATGTATATATAATTTTTTTTATTTTTTAAAATAAGGGAAGTTTTAGTTATTTTTTAAATGATAAAAATACCCTTATTTTAAAAATATATTTGTACATCTCTAAAAATAGTAAAACTTAATATATAAATTAAATACAACTAGATTAATAATTTTATTAAAAAAATTTAAAAAAATTTAAAAAACGAATTTTTATACCTTGACAGAATGGTATTGAATCATTACTCAACAAACACCCCCTTATTATATAATGATTGGGCCATGCATGCTGCTGCCATCCCTACCCATACTCGGTTAGAAGAAGAAAAGGAGGATCACGACATCCCCATTTTCAAGTACTTTACCTTTTCCGTACTAATTAAGCTAGGCCCGGCTTCAAAGGAATTCTACCAGCTTTCTAAAAATCTTTGCTTTGTCTGTCATTTATAACACAAAATGTCATAGGGGGGCCAGTTTTTTTGCTTTTATCCTAACCTTTGATTCTAGGATCTTACAGAAGCCTGACTTAAGTATCCAACTATGCAAAGTATCCCATGCATCAGATCATACGATTCATTCCTTATTAAAATTTAGAAAACTATTAACATTATTCATTTTCACATTTTTTTTACTTAACGCCTATGTAAAATTTATTGAAAATCTTAAATTAATTCTCTTTATTAATTCAATTTTTTAAAGCTATTCTTCTTTTTATGTTCTTAAGTTATCACAAACTTTAGAAAAGCTATTCCTGTACAATGATTCTCTCTCTTTTTCAAAATGTATGCAACAAATCTTGCCATCTACAATGAAATTTGTTTCCTCAGTTGTCGCTGACGAGGTGCTAGTGATGATGGCAGCTGTGGAAGGCAGCAAACCAAGCCACTTTTGTTTTCCAATACTGTAGTTTATAATGCCAATTGCAAATGTGGTTTTTGGGTGTGCTAACGATGTTATCCTTAGATATATATATAGAGAGAAACGGTTGTTTTGGCACAGCGTAACTACATCGGAACAGCAATACATTTGTCCAAAATAATTTGATGTCAATAACAACTTTAAAGTAGCTTTTTTCAACAAGAAAACTAATTGATATAAAATTTATATATGGATAAATTATTGTATGAAGTTTTATTACATTTTAATATGTGTAGGACTCATTTTTGGACAAATGTACCGCTGTTTCGGTGGTGCAGCGGCGGTGCACCGGAACAGCTCATATATAGAGAGAGAGAGCTGTTCCGGTGCGCACCGGAACAGCGCTACAGTGGCCCAAAAATGGGCTCCACATGATCATGAAATCATGATCTACTCCACCCATTGTATTTAGAATAATGTATTCTATTATCATACTAATTTTCATCCCAATCAGATACTTTAAAGTTGTTATTTTCATCAAACTATTTTATTACGTTGGATTTGTACCATTTTCAGACGGGACCCATATACATATCTGATTGGGATGAAAATTAGTATGGTAATAGAATACATTATTCTAAATACAATGGGTGGAGTAGATCATGATTTCATGATCATGTGGGGCCCATTACAGCAATGCTGCACAGGAATATAATCCACATATATATATATATAACTAATATGTCTAATAATAGATTTGTTTTCATGTGGGTCAGGGTGCAAACTGATCAACTAGCTTAAAGGAATTCTTTTAATTAATATTTTTTCGAAAAAATCTTTTAATTATTTTGAGTTACACAGACTGTGAGCTACAAGTAATTGAGCCTTTGGATTCCCTTCGGTTTCATGCGTCACACCAAGCTACAGGACTCAAGCCTATTTTCTGATTCTGGCTGAAAATTAATGTGTGTGTGCGAGTGAGAGAGAGAGAGAGAGAGAGAGAGAGGGTGGAACTATATAATTGGCTTTATTCAAGGAAATGATTGATTGTGTTTTGGAAGGCAACGAAATCCTTTCCCTGCTGACCAACCACTCACTCAGATACCCACACAAGCGCTCTCTCTCTGGAATTTTAGTTACAAAATAATTCATATATCTATTTGGAATTACTGATATCTTGTAAGAAAAAACAGGTCCACCCATTTTCAGTGGGTCCACTTGAAAAGTGGATCCTCATGACATACAACATATTCTTCGTGTGATGTCAAGGACACATTGGAGTCAGGAGTGAAGGACCAAAATCAGGCAAAGTACCGAAATCTAGTCCTTGTGTGTGTATATATAGAAGCGGTCAATATATATAATCATATGTTGTAAGTAATAATTTACAAAATCATTTATTCATATAGAAATGATGTTTTATAAATTAAATATACATGTTTGAAATTGATTTATAAATCAAATAATTTTATTATATAATTTTATACATTTTTTAGATGAGGCCCATGGACATCATTGGTGTGGAAATGTGAACACCTTTGGTATAGATAAACTAGGTCTCTTAGCTAAATAGAGCCCAATTATATATATTATGATCTATTTTAGGTTAAAATACATTATTCATTTATTTTTACAATTAGTTATATTTTTCAATTTTTTTCTTCATAGACATGGTTTACTAAGTGTATCTAATTCATATACAAGTTTTGTTATTTTACAATACTTTTATATGTTTATTTTTTATTTTTTTAAAAATAAAAGTTAATATATAAAAGTATCGTAAAATAGAAATTTTTTATATATGAATAAAATACATTTAGGAAAACACGTATATGAAAATGAAAATAAAAAAATATGACTAATTATAAAAATAAATAAATGATGTACTTTTACCTAAAATACAACATGATGTATATAATTGAGTTCCTAATTAAATAAAATATTTTTCAAATAGATTAGATAAGTTGTATTTTGATTGATCATCAGGGTGTGCCCAAAATGAAGGTCACATATATTTGTGTGTGTATTGAAATTCTCAATCTTTTTTACGTGAATGGAGACCCGCGTTTTACTTTTTCATTCATGGAGACACAAATGTTAAACCAATTATTTAAATCTCAATGTTTTGGACAGTATTAAATTAATATATCCCAACAAAATTAATACTCCATTTTCAAGGGCAAGTTTGCATGTGAAGAAACGCGTGCATCAGCAGGCTACATGCGCTGAGAGTCAAACCGAGTTTTGGGGGTTTTGACAAGGACTCAACTTATGATTTATGAACTGGATACATGTATATATATATATGCACTGGATCAATTTGCTCTCTTTATGTATACCTGCATCTCTGGCTCGCTTGCTCGCTAAGGAGCTATCATTTTCATCCTTTCTGGACCACAAAAACATGGGTCCGATTTGTACGGGAACAGTGACATTGGTGCCCAAAATTTAGTTTTGATTCGATGCACCATTAGCCTTATATACGAGTGATTCCTTTCTATCTAGCTACGTAGGTTCTAACACGTAACAACATCCCCCTTTCACACGTCATTTTCTTTGCCCAATCTGTTCATGTCTTCCATGAAACTCATCCTCCAGCGTACGTGTAAACGAATGATCAGCTTCTCCTTCCAGTGTCTGTTTACTTTGAAAATTTTCCATAATAATAATAAGGGACATTTTGGAAAAGGTAAGAGCTTGATATGGTATGAAAAAGATGCAATGAACAAATCATTGAAACGTTGAGTGGCGCAATCGTATGTGGCCGTGATTTAAGGGCAACCCAAGATTCATTTTTTATTTTTTATACATGTGTAAGCACACCTAAATATTACCCCTTGTAAAATTTGCTAATTTTTCATATCAAATTCTTTATTTTCTATATTTTATTATTTCTAAGAATAATCAAAATTCATGTATTCGTGCCTTCTTATTTTCGATAATCAAACGAATTCAAAAAATATTAAATTTTATAAGTGAAGCCAACGCGTGTATTAAAAAAAATAAATCTTTATTTTTGGGTCACCCTTGAATTGCCCGATTTATCAGCAGAAGTCGTATATATAGATCATGGACACTACTTTTTTTTTGTGAAAAAAAAAAAGTAGGACAGGAAGGAAACTAAGATGTTAGCTCATGCCAAAAAATGCGTAAAAAGGTGTGAAAAAGTTTTTTTACTTGATGCTAAACAGTGTTATCAGAACCGGACCGGACCGTCCGGTCCGACTGGTTCGACCGGGAACCGGTCAAGTTCCCGGTTCAGTTCGACTTGGTTCGGTTTAATTATATAAAACCGTCCGAACCGGTGAACCGGCGGTCGGACCAGATTCGACCGGTTGGACGGTCTCGTCGTCTCGCGACCTCGCAATAGCTAACCCTACAGCCCCTCTCGCCGTCTCGCGGCCCCGCAGCCACGTCCGGACTCCGATCGTCCCCTTCGCGAACGTCGGCACTCCCGCATGCAGCGCTCTCGCTGCACCGACTCTCGAGTCCAGCTCGCACTCCCTCGCCTTCGACGTCGTCGCCGTAGACGCCCTCCTCCTTCGACGTCTTTGCCGCAGCCCGCAGACGCTAGAGTGGATCCGATGATCTGAGCGATCCAATAGAGGATAGAACGGAAAATGGTGATGTTGCCCCCACCGGCGAGGCCCAGCATCACGGCCGGATTGAGATGGCCGCCAGATATGTGGAGGCCAGCCGAGATCATCACAGCCACAACCAACGCGTGGGCCACAGCCACAGCCACAACCAGCGTTCGTGAGCCACTGCGTTTGTGTGGGTCGCGCAGCCTTTGATCGAGTTCGACGCAGATGGGGAGATCGATAGGCGGTGGCTTCCGAAGGAATTCGAGGAATGTGTGCGGGAGAAGAAGCTGGGGCTTCTGATCATGAAATGGGCGCCGGCGCCGGCGCCGCAACTGGAGATTCTGAAGCACCGGGCGACAGAGGTGTTTGTGAGCCACTGCGGGTGGAATTCGGTGCTGGAGAGCTTGAACTGTGGAGTGCCGATGATTGGATGGCCGCTGGCGTCGGAGCAGTTCTATTGTTCAAAGCTGGTGGTGGAGGAATTGAGGGCGTGAGAGGAGGTGGGGAGAGGGGAGGAGGTGGTGGTGGGAGCGGAGGAAGTGGCGGCTGAGGAAGGAAATGGAAGCCGCGGTGGGGAATTATAATTTTACATATATATTTAGGATTTTTGAAAATATAATTTTATTAATAATTCAATCTATTTAATTATTTATTTAAAATTTAAAATAATTTAATATTTATAACATCATAAATATGTCATGCTGATGTCATCGGTTCGAACCGGTTCGAACCAGACTGGTACCTTTACCGATTCAATCACCGGTTCGGTTCTGACAACATTGATGCTAAACTGACCTTGAGGACATAAAAATTAAAAAGTCCCATGTTGCAAAAGCTAAGGAATCTGAATTAATATAATAATAATAATAATAAATGAAAAATACTTCAACTAATTTATTAATTATGCTAAATACTTTAAAAAATATAAGAAGAACTTTGCTTCATGAATAGATGACAAAAAAATTTATAAAATCATTCACCTAAGAAAAAAGGAATTTTTATCATTTTTATCAGAAAAAAGTTTAAAATTTCCTTTTTTATCTTAGTTGAATGATTTTATAAAATGTTTAAATTTCTATGCATGGTTCTCTAATTGTAAATTAACTTGTGGGTCTTTCGCGTAAGAAATTTTTTTTTTAAAATATCAATATTTATGAGGTAGCACAACTGATATCTCCATATCAAATTCTATATATGATTTAGGACAAACATATCTTAGCAGAAAATTATGCGATCCGGCTTCCAACCAAAATATTCATGAAAATCCAGATAAAATCCCATTCCGGATTTACCAAGTTAAAGGAGGCTTCCGTCGCCCTTTAATTCCCAACAGTATAACAGATCTGATTGCTTCTTTTTCAGACCCACATGTATATATTACTGGACGTACGCTCATGTCATCCGTGCGTGTGGCCATTAATTAATGTTTATACTTACCATTCTTCTCCTTCTACCTTGATTAGACATCAAGCATCATTTGGTGGATGTCCACTTGCCCAAAAAGAAAAAAGAAAAGGATTTTTTTTAAATAAAAAAAAAAATGCTTTCATTAGATAATCATCCTGAATCCTGATCACCATCCAGCTGTTAAATACATAATAGCAAATTAACCCAAATCTCAATGTGACCCGCAAAGCAAATGGTATGAACGGTCTAATTGTTAGTGTGATGTCTAGCTGACAACCAAATTGCATGAAGACATGAACTATATATGCATTAAAGATGAGATCTTGAACTTGTGGCTTAGATTGAATTTCGTGGATGTGATGGGCCATATTGTACAGTAGGCACATGAACAAACAACCATACAAAATAATTAATGTTCATTTTGTTTTTAATGCTCACACCATTGATTGTTAGATACCACTCCCAATCATTCCTGCAATCCCCCTCTACGGTTACTCCCCTTCTCTTTTTCTTTTTCTTTTTTTTTTCTTCTTTTTTTTTTTTTTTTGATAGTCCTCTCCTTCCTTTAAAAACACTTGTTACCATTCATTAACACCCAACATATGAAAGTAGCCCACATGCAAGGACCAGTGTACCCTCCTCGACACCCCACATCAACCATGTCCACTACCGGATCATTTGCCACCAAGATAGCAGCCCACCGCCGGCGCAACGATTCCGGCGAGCTCGACGTCTTTGAGGCGGCCCGCTACTTCTCTAGCATCCCAGACATCCCCCCGGAGTCAGGGGACAGGCTAACTGGATGGGTTGGAGCAGGGAGGAGGAGCTTGGACTTGTCCATGCAACACATTAACCCGCATCACACCTATTCTTACAGGCTCGAAAAGCACCACCACCACCATCATCCCAAAGAGAAGAGAAGCAGCAAGCATAAGCAGCCTAGCTCTCCCGGCGCTAAGCTGGCCAGCTTCTTGAATTCTCTCTTCAGCCAAGCATATTCCAGGAAGAACAAGTCCAAGTCCGGCGGCAGCGGCACGCAGTCAGCAAGGAGGGACGAAGAAGGGAGTCCTAATGAGAGGAGGAAGAGAAGAAGCAGCATCAGCTATTTCCAGACCAGAAGCACCAAGGAGTCCCACCAGTCCATGTGTTCTTCTTCCAGCTCTGGGTTTAGGACTCCACCGACCAGCAAGGAGTTCAGGGACGTTTCTCTGCCGAGGTGCAAAGTCCAACAGCATAAGGCCATGCCTGGCCACTCTTCCCATGAGGCTTTTGATAAAAAACAGGACTTGGGGTGGGGGTGGATGGATGGAAAGTTTAGATTGAAAGAGGGTTTTAGCGAGATCCCATCAAATAATCAGAAGTGTTTAGAGAAAGATGGCAGAGAGGCTGATGATCAAACAGGTTGGGAGAGTGACTCCAGCTCAGACCTGTTCGAGCTGAAGAACTATGATTTGAGCTTGTACTCCAATAGCCTGCCAGTCTATGAGACAACCCTTGTGGGACCTGTCAAGTGAGGTCTATATATGTACTGCCTGATTCGTACGTGTTTCTTCCTTTTAACCATTTCTGGGTTTGAAGACAAATTTGATATTTACAACTGAAACTTGTTTGATGGGTGCTCACTGTTTCACCTACTGCAACCTTGTGATATTATGTTTTAAACAGTGGGAAAAAAAACATAAGGGGTACATGCTGAATTAATAGTGTGGGTGTTGTTGGAAACTGACTCGTTCATCATGTGCGGGTGTTACTAGCTATAGGGCTCCTTTGTTCATCTTGTTCATCTCTAGTTCTTCCCGGTGTAATAACGAGTGCATGTTTGAGGTTTGGGACTCCTTTGGTCACCTTGTTTTTATCCATCCTGCTGAATAACCGGTTCTTACGAATGTAATAAGAGAGCTCTGCAAGGAAATGAAGTAGGTTTTGTGGATGTTGTCTTTTCTTCCCGATCTTACACTATTTGCAATTGTTTCCTCAACCTTTTTGTAATTTAGTATTCTTTACCCCATAAAATGACTCTATTTATTAACTTTACGTATAGAAGAACTCTTGTCGTCAACTTTGACCAGATTTTATAGCCGTTTCTGAGCATGATCGAAGCCTTATAATTATATTCTCAGATCATCGTTTATTTGATCTTTGACTGCGAGATACTAAAAGAAAACTTACATTTTACGACATATTTTTAGTGACATTTAGCTTTTTTTGTCACAAAAGGTACTACTTAGCAATATAAATATGTCACTGAAAAATAACTTTTAGCAACGATAATATAAGGGAAGGTGATAAAACTTGTTACCTAAAGTTATAACTTTAAAAAAATTTCGCTAAAGTTTTTGTGACTGATTTATAGTAATTTAACTTTAGCAACATCATAGTATAATTTAATGCATTTAAGGATAACATTTTAACAGTGTTAAAAGTCCATTTTTTAAATAATAGAATCGAATTTTAATTCCCACAAAAAAAAAAAAAAAACTTAAACCTATATGGGAGTGCTTTGAATAAGATAAAAATTATAACATAATAAAACGATGGGGAGGAGAACGAAAATAGCCCTTCCGGGAATGAAGTAGATCTGTTCTAAGAAAGTTGACAATTGATGGGTCCATCACGCCAACGATCAGAAAGCATCAATGATGCATCGGATTGTTTAGATATAGCTTTTGTCGTATATATGTATGATGTGTGGAATAATAGATGGTTGATAAGAGACAGCAACACACGTGTGTGTTAGTGTAGGAGCTAGAGGTGCTAGTCTCCATGCTTCCATGCATGATATTTTCACAATGATATATATGTAAAGGAATATCGACATAAGGATTTATATATGCGAGCACCAATCAGTTAAAATCATTTATGATAATTTATATAACGTACGTATATATATATATATATATATATATATATATATATATCAAGGAACGATGATTGATGATAAGCAATCACAACGCATGCATGCAGCAGGTTGTCTGAATGGTCCAATCAACTAGTTCCTGACTCCCTGGTTCTTAGGGATGTAGTGTTTCACAATGCTTCATGTGAAGTGTGCCCTTAGAGGCTTGGACTCACCAACTACATTATCTTCGGACAAGAAGGAATGTCTGGAATAATCAGGGACCAATAGGCAACCGTTAGGAATCTCGATCTGGTTTTAATTACATAATTACATTATCTTTCACACACATTAGGGTGTTTTCATCTCAAATGGATTTATTTATTTATTTATTTATGATTTTTTACAATACCTTTGTTTCTTAGCAATTCACACATCAATCAATAGGGGAGGAGACTAATGCTCCTCAAATGAGAGATACAAATCTCTCTCGATGGGAATCAAAACCGTAACTACCCTGGACATGTCCAGGCCAAGACTTTACCCGCTTTGCTCTGCTGTTGGCCTCAAATGAATTTAAATTATGTATATGAAAAATTCTTCCATCTCCTCAAAATTTCACTTATGTCATTTTTATTACCTATATTTTTCATCTTCCTGTTTATGATGCAATTTATATTTACCACAATAACTATTCTTCTTTCCAAATTCAAATGCACGTGTACAGAATCAACGCCCTCTCGCAATCTTAACCTCTATCAATTAATTTTCAAGAGTTGTCTTAGAATCAACTTCCATTCTTTTCTTTTTTGAGTTTTCTCACCAAATCCACATTACCACCATACGAGCCAAGCTGGATTAGGTTGATCCTTGACCCGCTGCTAACTAATCAATCTCTTTACCGGTTACACTAATATTTTTTATAACTTAGGATAGGAGTAGGTTGAAATTTTTTACCCCAATTTCAAATTAAATAAGGTCAAGGTGGATCCACCATGTGTCCTAACCCAAATAAATTTAATTTTCCCTGCAAATATTCATTTATTTAAAAATTATAAGCGTATTTTATCTTATTCTCAATTTTTTTTCAAAATTTTTACATTATTTATGATTAATTATTCTCTAATTTAATTTTTAAATTATATCACGTAATAACTAATACATAAGTTTGATATAAATGAGATTTTTAGGTTCCCTTTCGAAAAAAGTAAAAGTAAAAAAATTCCACATCTTCTTATAAACCTTTCGATACAATTTAACATTTTAACTACCTCACATACTACTTTTTCTATTATTGTCTCTACATTTTGACCATTTTCATATTTTTTACAATTATTCTATCTATTTTAACTTTATTTTTTTACTTATAATCATTATTTCTATCATATTATATCACTCTTTCATTTTTTAAAATTTTATTCTCATTTTTCACTTGTATTTTTACATCTTTCCAAACACACTCTTAGATTAAATAAGTATTGTAAATGTCAAAATTTCAAAATTCACCAGAATTTTTAACCCACATTGCTGGTTCAAGTTAACTTGTTTCAATAAATTTGCTATATTATCTATGTTTAATAATGCGTTATCATAGTTAATAATATTTTACTTTCACTAACTAGTTTGAAGCTTTTAACCTATAAATTTAATACAAATGCGACTTTTATACTTAACAAATATATAAATTTCTAAAATTATCATACCTAATTTGCATTTTCAACTGAATTTGCCAACTTGATGTTTGATCCAAGACCTATTGAAGTAAATTTTAGATTGACTTTATAATTACCTCATATAACATATATGTTCATATAAAAAGTTTTCGCAATAGGATTAAGGTAACCTTGACTTAGATATGACCTATTCCAATTTTCACCCCCCATACCAGTGCAGTCCCTCTCCATTGGCCGTATTTACCCATCAATTTATTACATGGACTATTTGGAAAAAGTGAAATAGAAAAAGGGTATAATAGGAAAGACGGGACAGTCATATGACTCCTGTTGAATTTGGAAATATACTCATGTGCTTTAACTATAATTGTAAATATGCTCATATAGTTCAAAATTGCAAATTACCCTACATAATTTGACCATAATTACAAATATATTCATGTCATTATGATGTCATTACTACACTGTCACAGTGTGAGTATATTTGCAAAACTAAATATACTCACTTACTTTTTGAAATTATAAATATATTCACATGGTTTGCATATCTTTGCATAAATAGCTATATTGTGACAATGTAGTAATGACACTATAACAGCGTTAGTATAATTGCAATTATGGTCAAACTATGTGGAGGATAATTTTACAATTTTTAAAACTATATAAATATATTTGCAATTTTGATCAAACTAAATGGATATATTTGCAAATCACTCTATGACTACTCTTCACCCTACTCCGACACCAAGAGCGTCGAAGTAGTTTCAAAAATTGCAAATTACCCCACATGATTTGACCATAATTACAAATATATTCATGTAATTATGATGTCATTACTACACTATCACAGCGTGAGTATATTTGCAAAACTAAATATACTCACTTACTTTTTGAAATTATAAATATACTCACATGGTTTGTATATCTTTGCAAATATACTTATATTGTAACGGCATAATAACAACACTATAACAATGTGAGTGTAATTGCAATTATGGTCGAACTATGTGAGGGATAATTTGTAATTTCTAAAATTATATGAATATATTTGCAATTATGATGAAACTAAATTGATATATTTGCAAATCACCCTATAACTACTCTTCGCCCTGGTCCAACACCAAAAGACATTAGTCTGCTGCTTTTGAGTATGCCCTCAGTTGGACAATGAATCAACCATACATCAAAATTCTCATTATCGGCTTGGGCATTGCGAAAGCTTTTTGTTTTAATAACTGCAGGAGGGTTCTATTTAGGTTGCCGAATTCAATTTCCATACCAATATCACTAGCATGATTCCCACGAGGCTGCACGCTTTCCTGGTGGGTTTCGTGTCCCACATTAAAGCTGAAAAATGAGAAAGATTAGATGACAGTGAAATGCTTGAGTCCAATCGAACTGAGATAAGAGAAGAAAGAGAGATTGAATTCTTCTCTTTTCTATTTTTTCTGAAAGTGGGGTGCAAGGGGGGCCAATTTGGGTCTACTCAACGTTTGCCTGCCACGAGAAGAAAAAGGGAATGTCTCAAACCAACTGTAGCTTGCTAGATAAAATATTTTGAGTGGCGTGCATCCAAATATGATACATATCTCAAAAAGAAAAATCCAGCGGGTACGACGATGAGATGTGTCCTTGGCATGTAGTTTGAATTTTACCAGAGAATGGTACATTTGCCTTCGTCCCCACCATTAATTTGGCATCCTATGTGAAGATTTTGCCAATTAAGATGATTATGTCATTCTGCCTAGCACAAGCTGACTCTTAAAATCGTGCATTATTTGTTTCATTTATTTAATATAATTTATATTTCTTAAGCAATTAATTAACAAAAGTATTAAAATATAAGCAACAAATTAGTGACAGGTATTTATGGATCACTTTTTAGAATTCTCCCTATTAATTATAAAAAATCCTAATTTCATAGAGCGTAGCTACAACTTTTTTCTTTTTTTGCAATGATGAAAAGAGAAATGGGGAATATTAATGCAAAAGTCAACCCCCAATTACCCTTTCTCTCATTTTTACTCTTAAATTTAAATTATTTTCTTACGTGCCTTCAATCATTTTTTAATATTTTTCATAAAACTAACTTTACTATTTTTCTTTATTTTCACTTTACCCTAATCATATCTATCACATTCCCCACGTTGCACTCATTATCGATCTTCTTGTCCCCAAAAAACCCATCTGTCGTAACTCATTCCTCATTCAGATTTTCCTCATCTCAAACAAGCTAAGCACCATCCGATCAAGTCAAACCCAGGTAGCAGGGTTTTATGCTTCATTTATCCAGATCAATCATGCAAAAAAACAGAGAAACTATTAATTTATTGCCTAAAAGAGATGTACAGCAATTTACAAAGGAATATTTCATTACAGGCAAGTGTCTGTTGCTTTTGAGCAAAACAGGAAAAAAAAAAAAAATTGTAAATCGGATTTTTATTACAAGATCTCCATATGAAAGGGAAATGGAGCGGAACTCGTTCTAAGTGTGGAACTGATTAAGTCGAGGTATGCGACGCAGCCTACGCTAACTTAAGCTTTACCTATCGTTCCTAAAGTCAATTGACGTTGATATTATATTTGGCATATTGCATATCCTTATTCCCTATTTGCACCTATTTAAGTTTGAAAAAAATGAAAAAAGGCCATCATCTTCGTTTGCATTTCCTCCCCTCGATCTTCTTTCTTAGAATATTCTGTGTATTTTCATAATGAATTTCTTAACATACAAAAAGGGAACAAGTCCCTTGAAATTCCAAAGGAGTCCGTTGGTTTAACAGCTTAACGGATTAATTTATGATATCTAAACCATTTGTGTTTCTCAGAAGGTTATGGCATCAAAATTGTGTTTGCTCCAAAAAAGTTAATATTCAAAGCTGATGTTTACCTAAGAATGTAGTTATTAGCTTGATAAAAAAAAAAAAATTTGTGAGCCACAATTAACTCAAAAGTCAAAACAACTAAAATTCTTATCCTATAAATATCTAAAGTGTGTTAGGAAAGTAACAAAACTTTAGATATAAAGTTTTTAATATATAATTTTTTGAAATTATAGGAAATAATGTGATATAATATGAATAATGATGAAGAAAATAAAGTTAAAAATTAAAATAGATAGATTAATTGTATGAGTAATCGTGTAAAAATGATAGGAAAGTAAAATAGTTGTATATGAAATGTGAAGAAATAATTAAAAATAAGATAGTTACAAAATTTGAAAAATTTTAGTTTAAAAATTTTTTAAGTGTAAACCAACACACCTTTACTTTATAGTTTTTAGCAATTTATATTACAAAAATTTCTATCAATGTGATAACCTCCTTTTTAGCCAAATATAGATTTTTGACATGAGCCTGGATCTCTTCAAATAATTCTTTAGACCATTAAACCAATGGATTCCTTTTTCCAAAACAAGGGGATTCACTCAGATCAATTCAATTAAAACCTAATGAAGGTATACTTCTCTTTGATTCTCCAAAAATATAATGCTTATCCAAACAAATAGTTTAAATACATGTGCAAACTTAATCGAGGGACAAACAACACTTCTATAGACATACGTTAAACAAAATGATAAAAATGACTAAAAAATAAACCGGTTGAGGTTGAGGCTAAATGCACCCTTTATTTTTTAATTTTTTTTATACAATTGTTTAATCTATGTATATTTAATATATGTATCAAATTTTACCATTTTTTAAAAAAATTAAATATTTTTATTTTTAAAAATTAATGGCACAAAATCAAAAATAAATAAATTTAAAATCTTCTTGTACACAATACAGCTCAAACGTTGTCATCTGGGCCACCAAACAAACTGATGGCCAACAAAAGAAGGTTCGTTTCAGTTATGATCAACTAATTTCATTAGAAAATCTTAAGCGATTCCCAAAAGACGCATTGTTTAGTTTTAGCTGACATTTTTTTTCTTTTTTTTCTTTTTTTGCAATTGACAAATGGGACACTATACACTCCCAAGTCCCAAATATCGAGGGAGCGTAATCCTATGCACCCGGGTGCATTGAGCCTCAATGCACCCGGGTGCACTGCACCTATTTTTTTTTGTTTTTTTTTAAAAAAATTTTTATGAAGTTGTTAATCTAGGGTTATTTAACATATGTATCAATTTTTATAATTTTTGGAAATTTTTAGGTATTTTTTTTAGATTTTAAAAAATCAGTGGCATTTTCAGTCATTTAAGATTGTTAAAAATCTAAAAAATATATCTAAAAATATCCAAAAATATTAAACATTGACAAGTATGTTAAATATGCTTAGATTAACTGCTGTGTAAGAAAATTTTTAAAAAAAAATAAAAAAAAATAGGTGCATAGGATTACGCTCCAATATGGAGCTGGACGTCCAAAGGCACCCACGGCGGGGACGGGGTTCAAACCCGCGTCCCAGTAGCATCAACCGAAGCTTTTACCACTAGGGCACGGCCCGAGTTGCAGTTTTAGCTGACATTTTAAATGTCAATGATTCGTGCTTTTGCTCGACTGAGTATGATCATCACACCCCATACCACGTACCTTCAGCTTCAACGGGCACTACTCCGTCTGCCATACAATGCATGAGAAAGAAAATCTATACACAATTACACAAAACAAAGGTAGATGACATAAGCAATGGAAAGTACTCTCAAGGAATCCTCTCTGATAAAAAATTTTCAATTCTGCTACCAACATAAAGATACTCGTGCCTCGTGCAGATTTAAGCAACCCATGTATTTTTCAAAAATAAAAATAAAAAGAACCCAAAGTTCTGCCCAACTTATTTGAGAACTTGCCATGCAACTGTACCCTGAGCACTTCCCACACACTTCAATACCCTCCCAAGAACTTCTATTGCATCAGTCACTTCGGATAAAATAATTTTGTTAAAGCGCACAACCCGAAGCAGCCATCCCTCTTCTTAAGAGTATTCCAGCGCAAGATATGCATGAATCCAAGATCATGCTATAAAGCACTTTTTTTCCCGATAGCATGCGCCTAATTGTAAGGTCTACAGACTTACACAAACAAGTCACATCATGGCAATTCACTTGAGAGTGGTGAACTTTGTTAAAATCAACCACATGCCAGCCCTGATAATTGCTCATGGATACAAACATGTCCATGTAAATGTCCAAAAGAAAATTGCTTGCGGATCACCAGAACAGCAATTTCTCCAATCGTTTGGAGCCGCATAGCAATGATGCTAACACAATTTGGAACAACGTTCATCGCAGCAACAAAACTCTAAATTGCTACATTTCCAATCCAACCACATCCAATTACTGCTAACAGGGAACCTGGTTGTGTTCTTGATGAATGAAGCGAATTCCATAAGAAACACTTCGTGTTACACGTGAATCCCCAACCAAGAGCAGGGACTCCACAATCTTAGCTCGAATGCGCAATCAAAAAAGAGCATTCATCAATTTGTTTTGGATGTGGAAAATGACCACAAGCTTTATTTCTCCTACAGAACAATTAAGAATCTTCACCAAAGTTCTGTAAGTTTGAAACTACAACAGGACAGAATTAACAAGTTCAAGCTAAATTCACAAAATCTAAACCACGTATTCAAATATAAAACAAAATCAGCGGATTCAAAATTTTGAAAATATTGTCAGGGGGTTGATGGGCCTGCTGGTCATGGGACGGCAATAAGGGTGTTTGGCCTGCTGCTAATCCCATGTTCAAGTCTCCCCAGCAGTGTAAGAGTTCAAAAATTTATCCCTCCAATGTGTGAGAGCCGATTGTTATGGAGCTATATCTCCCGAGTTAATTAGGTGGAGCATGGTACCTCTACATTGGAAATTTGTAAAAATGTCTCAAAGGTTATTTATAATATCAATTGATATGAATGTAAATCATATACAAATAAAAAAAAATTGAAAATATTCAAACTTGTAATTTCAGAAGAATTCTGAGTAATCTGAAAAAAACATATTTAGAACAAACCCCATCTGATAGAATCTTGACAAGATGGCGTCTCCTCTTAATAATAATAGGATACTATGGTCTAGAGATAATGATCTGTAGTGAACAATATGATGAAGGTAACAAGTGGTGCCTATGAAAATTCATCATTGGTTGTTATCATTTCCAGACATCTGCGGGAAAGGGGTATGCCAAAGAATAAGAATAGACTTTCCCTGGAAATTGCACCAACACAAAGTAACAACCAACCTTTGATTTTAGCTCCGGAATCCAACATCAGTGTGCATTATGGTTACAATTTTCACAGAGAGAGTTGCCTTGAAGGGCAACGAAATTCAACACATCTTAAAATCATACCTGACACCACTTGCTAGCTTCATATGGTGAAGTTCCCAACTTCAACACACCCCTACAAACCTGGTTTCTTATAGCCTACTTTCACACTCAACTCTAGGCATCAAATAACAAATTAGCTTTCTGCCTCCAAAGTCAAGGAACCGAGTAATCCAAGAACAGCTTAACTTGTCACTATCAATAATCCACAACTGTACCTAAGAACTCATACCTTCAACGAATCAATATAAATGCAACAAGTGGGGGGGAAGTTCAACCTTTTTTTAAGTTTAGATGAAGTATGATTGTTACTCTACTCACTACAATCTGCCCATTATTCACCAAACAAGATTCAATCATCGGAATTTTCTCAGAAGAATTCCCGTCTTATTTTATGAAACATCAAGCAGATGAGGAAAACTGGAAATCTCATCATCAATTCAAAATCTCATCACTGTCAGACTACTTGTCATTTCACAGATTATATACAATCCGGCATCGCTCATTTGTCAATGGAATCATGAAAAAAAAAAAAAAAAAACGAGGATCTGAAAAAATAACAGAGAAGAAACTTCGGCAGATCTAAAGTTAAAAAGCCCAATCCACAGATCTATCACTTCAATTACTTATCATTCACACCAAGTTGGCACAAGCAAGGAACCACAATCGAAAATAAAGAAAACGGCAACCCATAATCGTTTCAATTGGTAACTTCTTGGGAATACCAACGTAAGACAAATAGAAAAGTGGATGGAGAACAAAAACCCAATTCTAAATATCCATCGATAGATACCAAATATCCAAAGAACCATTTGAAAACTAAATCCAACATTAAAGTCACATTTCAATCTAAAACAAGTATCATGACAAGAACAAAAACAGAAGGATTGAAACGACCTCTTCCCCTCCCCGACTCCTTTTCCGCCTCTTCTAAAATCTAAGCTTGGTGAAGAACCAACGATTCTTTCCGGTCTTGAACCGCTCCTCGAACCTGGCCTTGGTCTCCTTCGCGGCCGTCACCTTCTTGTCTTTGGACTGCAGGGCATCGAGGGTGGCCACGTCCTTGAGATCGACGTCAAGGGTGTAACGCGTTGGCATAATGTGGTTGTAATTCACGAGCTTGATGAACGCCTTCACCCTCGATTTCTTGGCCGTCTTCTTCGCCGAGTCCTTGCGGATAACCTTCTTCGGGTATTTGGCAATCCCAGCAACGAGGCAGTGCCCGTACGGCCGGTCGCGTGTGCCGTCGTCGAAGGAGCGGATGATGACGGCCTTCCGGCCGGCGAAGCGGCCTTGCAAGACGATCACCACCTTGTTCGGCTTCAGGAATTTCACCATCTTCGCTCGCTCCAAGAGTTTTGCTTGCTGCAGCCGCTGCCTGCGCCCCGGAAATGTAAACCCTAGCTATCCCTGAAAGAAGAAAAGAGAAACCCTAGAATGCGTTTATATACGAGTGCCGGCATTGTGGCTTCTCCGACCTGAGTTTCTTTGATTTTGGTCCACCATTTTGTTGGATCTAAACCGTCTATCAGACACAGCGTTGTCGATTCTATCCGGAGTCATGATCTTGTTAGCCTAGGGACAAAAGTATATTTTTAAATTTTTTATAAAATTATTAATTTAAATGTACATTTAAAAGATGATAAAACCTTTGAATGAAAAGCTTTTAAATTAAGAGTAAATGATGCGATGTTTTAACTTAAGAGCAAATGATGTGATGTAATAAGAATAACGATGAAAAGTAAAGAAAATAAAATAAAAAAATATGAAGATTAATTTTAAATGTAATTAGGTAAAAATAATTGAAAAGTACAATAATTGTACAAAAAATCTGAAAAATAATTAAAAATAAAATAACTATCAAAATAAAAAGTTTTAATTTGAAAAATTTTAAAATGAAACAAATATGCCGTAAATATAATATTCTTAAATTCTTTTACGGCTCGTTTAAATCCATGAATATTTTAGTTATTTTCAACAATAAATTAGGCAAAGATAATACCCATCTAAAAATCAATTAAATCCTTGGAGATTTCAATTTCTCATCTCATATTCCTGTAAAAGTATCATGCCACAGTCATATTATACAAAACAAACAAGGAAGTAGGAATGCAACTTGGGCTTGCCTCAAGTGTGACCCTAATTTTATTTATAAATTTAAACCTTAACCTTCTTTTTGAAAAGTTGAATTTCGGGCTAGCATTTATATTAAAATTAGTCTCTATATTCATGATCTATCTCATACTTATTTGACTTTAAATCTATCATTATAAATCAAAAATGATAAATTTCTATTTTCAATTAAGAGTATTTAAGAATATAAAGAAGAAAATTCTCATTCAAACATTTTATTTATATTAAGTATACTAGTAGCCATTTCTCAAAAAAAAAAGAATAAACTAATAGTTTGCTTTGGAAAATAAAAATGTACATTATTTTCTTATTATGCAATTTAATATTAATATCATAGTCATATACATAAACATTAATATCTAATTATAAGAAAATCTTATAATGTCAATCATAATAAAGAAATTCAACAATCATAATATTAAGTTAAATAAGATTATTACAAAATTATTTCAAGTAGAATAAACATTTAACTACTAATATCACATTGAAATAACCAAATGATGATATCCTACATGAGTAATTAAGTTACAACATCAAATAAACATCTCAAGTTCTAAAAATAGTTTTTTTTTTCATAAAACTACTATTAAACCAAACTCTTTTTTTTAAATAAAATATAAAAATATTATATTATATAATTGAACTAAAGGAGGAATAACATTTATATATGGTATAAAATAACTACAATATATATGAGGGGAATGAGATTGGATTTATGCAGAGTATAAAATAAATATAAAATATATATGATATGCATAATTCAAATTCGGGTTCAACTTAACCTAACACCAAATTCTTTTTTATTCGACTTCTTGTCGAATTCGGAAAATCGGGCTTGAGTTCGACATTAGGCAATTGTAACACTACATCAAATCGGGTTCGATGGGTAACCTATCTTTTTATTTTTCATACCTTTTTTCCCTATTTTTCACACTTTTTTTTTTTTTTTTTTTTTTGAGGGATTCAGACTTTTTTTTTTTAACTTTCAATATAACCCCATATACAATAACCCAATTTATCATATTCACCGTCCAAAGATATCTGGGATTTGAACATGGTAAGGGACGCAGGGCTGAGAAATGCGGCTGGGCTTTGCACTGGCCGGCTGGCTCATGGAAATGACGTCTTTATTCTTTGGTTTGAGTTCGGCCTGTCATGGACGGTTGGGAAAAGCCGACTACTTGGAGACCCTTCAAGTTTATCGAGAAGATGATGATATGTGCGCAATTGGATTCTCATTGTTAGATCCTCCAATCTCACGTTGTATCGGAGCCCAATCCAAGTCCATTTGTTCGGCAACATCCCAATCTGATTTCAAATTTGGGTATTTAATAATAAGTTGGATGTGAGTTTAGCATTGTTTTTTATGGTTATATTTACATACATCTCAACACATATTACATTGTACTTCTTAGACATTCTTACAAATACGGAGATACACAACTCCGCCAAAGAAATCTGGAGACACAGCTCTACTAAAGAATCAGGGAGACAACTGCTCCCCACTCCGCCCTAAAGGGAGACAACAGCTCCCACTCCAGCACATAAAGGGAGATCAAACTCTCACTTAGCAGCTTGAACATTCGAAATTGATCCGTTTAATATGGTATCAAAATCGGATTGAAATACCAACAGAGTTGATCCTGCTGTTGGTGGAGCGTCCGGAGCAGAGGTCTAGAGTTCGAATCCCACCTTGGGTTTTCAAAGAAAAATTGTTGTGGGAGCAGTTGGTCTCCTATTTGGTTGGTGGAAGCTGTGATTCCTCATTTTTTGGTAGAGCTGTGTCTCCAGATTTTCTGAGGGAGCTGTGTGTCTCCCGATTTGTATGAATGTCTGAGAGCTTCAGTGTAATATGTGTCGAGATGTATGTAAATATACTCATAAAAAAAAATCGGATCGAAATCCTTTCGTATGGGTGCTTTTGCTTGTTTTTCTCCGTGAATTGGATGCAACAAGTCTTGCCTTCAGCCTCTGGAAATGGGAAATCAAAAAACTTAAAGCTTCATCCAATGGATGAAATCAACCCATTTCTCATGGCATAAGGGCCTTGACTAGACTAGGGGGTGAATTGGGGCGGGCCCAACCAGGTTAGGTTTTCTAATTCTAACCCTACTTTTTCAAAATTATATTTGAGCATATTTTGATACTGGATCGGGACGAAGTCGGTTTAACCCTCGCTTTTTTAAAAACTAATATTAAGACAAACATCGGGTTGAAATCAGACCGGTTTCGGAATAACAAATCGGGTAAAAAATGCGAGTTAAATAAGATAATTTTAAGCATTTATATATCTATTAAATATAAAATACATCTATACTAATTTTACCTATTATATGCTTTAATATTTCACTAATTATTAAAAAAACACATCATTAATAAAACAAAACATAAGAAAATACAGTATAAATTTATTAAAATAGATTAATATATAATTATACATAAAATTTATATGTGTGCAAATTATGCTTATTGATTTTTATATTGTTTTCTGGATAAATCAATTCATTTACTATTAAAAGCAAATAATAATAAGATTTAAATATAAGCTTATATTTTTTAATAAATTAATATATGCGGAGTTGGCCAGGATATGATTGACCTACTCCTGACCACATTTTTGAATTTAGGTCAAAATTTATGACTCGTCCTTATACCGGGTAAAAATATATATTAATTTTACCTAGTCAAAAAATGGATCGGGTCAAAGCCAAATCATGAGTTGACCCACTCCAATTCCTACTCTAATCCAAACATGTCAAAGTGAGGCTTTGTTGAGCCAAATATTTTTAAAGAAGATGAGAGAAATATCGAGACCCTGGTTCAATGCACCCGGGTGTACTTCACCCCTTTTTTCTTTTTTTTTTTTTGAAATTTTTTTTACACGACTGTTAATCTAAGTGTATTTAACATGTGTATAAATTTTTATAATTTTTGGAGATTTTTAGATATTTTTTTTGAATTTTTTAAAATCAGTGGCATTTTTAGTAATTTAAAATTACTAAAAATGTCATTGATTTTAAAAAAATCCGAAAAAAATATCTAAAAATATTTAAAAATGATAAAAATTTATACACATGTTAAATAGACTTAGATTAACATTTTCATTAAAAAAATTTCAAAAAAAATTTCAAAAAAATGGGTAAAGTACACCCGGGTGCATTGAACCAGGGTCCGAAATATCGTGGGTCAAAACTTATATGGAATCAAAATGTAGGACGGATAGAAAAAAGTGTGATATGAGGGTTGGGAACGAGAAAATTTGTATAACAATTATAAAAATATATGTTGTTATTTTAAAAAAAATATTTTCAAACAATGTGATATTTCCTTCGGATCTCATCTCATCCAAGTTATAAGCAGGAAACATTACAAATATACTACATTTTTTTTTGTTAATATTCGAGTAAAACACGATAAGTCGGGGATCCTAAAACTGATTTCCAAGTGAATTTCGAGGTGAGAGAATTCCAATCAGTCACAGGTCCTCCTGACGTGGCAAAAGGCAGGTTGGAATGAATTCTCAGCCTCCCTTCCCGGCAACAATTGGAACTAGTTCTCTGCGTAAGTTGGTGGCCTGGACTTGCATAGCCAGCTTTTCCCATGCATCTTCTGGCTACTGACTAACACCATTCACATCCAGCCATAGCCCTTTGTTCAAATTCAATGCGCGGCCCCCGTGGATCGGATCGGGTGATTTATTTCACATGGAGCGTGTCTGAGCGAGCAAACAACGACAAGAGCATGTGCAGTACGCAGTCAATCATGCTTGAGTCTTGACAAGAGGCCTTTGCTCGTCCGCACCTCCTGTTCCACTAGCTCGCTGTAATAAATGCTTAGCTTCTACTAAAGTACTCATAATTAAATGACGATTTTGTCTAATGCAGCGAATTAATTATATTACGCACACACCCAGCAGATCTCTGCTCCAATTCATTCCTACAGTTGATGCAATCATTAAGCCCGTCGTTGCCTGGTTGGGTGATGTTGTCGTCCACATGCATCTGCGGCTCTGTGCTTTAAATATGGGAGAAATATATTAAGAGGCTGTTAAGAGTTTAGGTGGGATCAGAATGAGAATTTTGAATGAAAAAGGTTCATTGACATTAGAAGAATTGTACCCAAATTTTTTTTTTAATGTAGACCGGTATTTTTTGAAAATGAGAAAATTATTTTTTTGAAAAACGAAAATTTTCATTATAGTATCTCCTTTTCAATGTATTTTTAAAACATAGAGCAAATAAGTTGTGCACCAAACAAATGAAAAGGTTTCCGTAATTTAAATAGGAAAGAGCATTCTTCATTAAACATCAGTATATTAAAAATAAAAAAAAAAATCATAAAGAAAAGTTAATTCATAGAAACGAAACCCATGATAAGATTCTTATTACGCTGATACATATTACAGTAGTTAGTGGTGCGTATAGACTTCAACCCAAAAGATCGGCAGAATCTTTATCATCTAAGTCGAAGATCATTCTCTTTTTTATCCGATATGATCCGTATCTCAAGTGGGATCCCACTAGCCCCATCTAAGTGGATTGTGTGAGTATCTTGGCAGCCTTTCTTATCATGGCTTGGATTATAGCACTGCCTATTCATCATGGTTATGGTTGAGTGGGGATGGGCCAAGATCATCCCACAAATGAATTAGCTTGTTTTACAAGTGACTATTTTTCATGGGCATTTGATTTCATGCACCGGAGGTGGAAAAACTCTTTTTTTTAAAAAAAAAAAAATTGAAATGCTTTTATACAATTATTAATTTAAATATATTTAACATATGTATCATTTTTTATCATTTTTAAATACTTGTATTTTTTTAGATTTTTAAAATCAGACAAATCTCAAAAAATGGTAAAAATTGATACACATATTCAATATACTTAAATTAACAATTTTATAAAATAATTAAAAAACAAGTCTTTTCACCAGTGGCACCAAATGACGTTCCTTTTTTTCATATTTATATGTATATATCTATTGATTATGACGATACTATGCACCCGCTGTTACTATTATTTTACATTTGCCCATGTGTCTTTAGTTTATGCATTAAAATTTTACCATTTTTTATTATTGTACAATTTTTTCAATTTTAAAGTATAAAATTTTACCATCTTTCATACGCGAGAAGCTTGAGATGAATGAAAATTTTATTTTACGCATCTATCCATTTTAATTATTATTTAATTTCATTTTTATTTTTCAAAGAAATGATAAAAAATTTTAAATTATCAAATTTTATAAGAGGTGCATCAGGGTGAGGCCTACGCTTTAATAAAAATTTAAAAATAAAAAAGTAATCTTTCTACCATCCATAAATTTAATATATCCCCCCCCCCGAGGTTTATTAATATGCATAATTTTAATTTTAATTATGAATATGATTCCCTACAAGTGTGAAGATGTATATCTAGTATTCAACAGCGAAAGAGTCTCACTTCTCTGTGTGTGCGTCACACAAGGGGAACAAAATTACAAGAAAACACTCTTAGGAGGATTTTTTGTGTCAATTTACAATTTCTACTTCATTTTTTGAACCATGATTTTTAAGCCCAAAATAAGGGGTACACATGGAATGTGAATTAAACATTGGATCATGCTTATAATGAGTAAAACACGAACACTTGTGATGGTTACAATCTTGTAAGTTGCAAACAAATTAATCCGTATAAGAAATGCAAATAAAAATATTTATTTCATTTTATCTTTATATATTCTTACGGTTAATATTGTTCGATCGCATCCCCGCGAATGATTGTTTTCCCTCTACATTTTTCCCTTACACTTTTTTGCATTGACACAAAGTGCTCTATATATGCCATTAGGGCAGTGCCCTGATAGAAACTCTTTGTAGTGTCACCATGCTCATAAAGGTTTGAGTCCTGCCAAGTGCAGGTATTTGCTTCTCCTGTAATAAGAGTATTATAGTTGTTTTCCTTAAGAGTGAGAGTATTTACAAGACAGAAATACTTCTATGAAACTAGGTTTTAGAGAAATAATTTCGTAAAACTCTTTTCATTTTTGAAATGTTGATCATTGATGGAAAATCTAATTCATTCATTATATTTAACACCATTTGTTTAGCTAGTAGACCAAGTTTCATCTCAAATTTAATATGTGGATAACCATATTTGCTCAAAAATAAGTACATTCATATGTAAATTATGAAAAACGCTTTGATCCATTCACACATATATTAGAATCTAACAATACTTTATAAGATCATTTATCTACATATTATCGATATTTTAGATGATTTAGATATTAAAAAAACTACTTTAAAGTTAATATTTTAATATTGAACTATTTTATTATATTAATTTTACACATTTATATATGAGACTCATATATAGTGACATTAAAAAAATAAAAGGATTTTTAGGATATTATAAATGATGTTAATTACAGTAGATGAACTGAATTTTCTATCAACTATCAAGATTTTAAAAATAAAGGGAGTTTATAGAAGAGGTGTTTCATAGAAGCATCCTCGTTTACAAGATGTCTCTCCATGATGAGAATTGTAAAAATGACTAATTTGTAATATCAAGAAGTTACGACATAAATAATACCAATAAAAAAAAAGTTCTATCTATATATGGACTATAATTATTTCTCCAATATTTAAAGAACTTTGATGTCTCGAAACACATGTAACTCCGATCCCAGGGCATGTCGAGATCAAAAATATGGTAAGAATCGAAACAAGTAAAAATTGTTACCTAGCTGTGTGCCTGTGTATGTACGTGGAGAGAAATGCAATTGCAGACCACTTCATCGTTACAGAAGTAGAGTTCTAGACACGTATTTGTGCATGCATAGCTTTAGTATTTTCTTCTATTATCTGTATCTAAAATTCGGGGTCTGATTTGTTGCACCCGGGAGCAGGCAGCGATCCCTGCTCCCGGGTGCATATACTTACTTTTTTATTTTTAAATTTTTTTTTTTATAAAACTGTTAATCTAGGTATATTTAACATGTGTATAAATTTTTACCATTTTTGGAGTATTTTAGATATTTATTTTTTATTTTTGAAAATCAGTGGCATTTTAGGTAATTTTAAATTACTAAAATGTCATTGATTTTCAAAAATAAAAAATGAATATCTAAAATACCTCAAAAATGAAAAAAAATTATACACATGTTAAATACACCTAGATTAAGAATGTTATAAAAAAATTTCAATAAAAATAAAAATAAATAAATATATGCACTTGGGAGCAGGGAGCGCTGCCTGCTCCCGGTGCAACAAATCAAGCCCCTTAAAATTCAATCCAAATACATATTATAATTCTAGCAAAAGTAGCTAAGGATATTTTATTTAAAAAAATAGAAGAGAAACTTCTCACACGAGAAGTCTTTAAGTCCGAATCTTCCGCGCCTATATACGCAGGACTCTTTGTCAGTGTGCTATGGAACAGCTATAATCTTTTGAGTGTGTTCATTAATCAATTCCTGAATGGTAGGAACGGTAGTGGACAATGTAATAAAGCGTTGCCAGTGCATCATGTGCGCATCACCATACAAGCTAGCTAGGTCAAAGTTAGGTGGGCCATACCTCTTAATTCTTGCCCTTATGTGTTTGCATTGCACAAAAATATGAGGTCCCAAACCCATCACATATTACAATTTCCACCAACCCATCAAATATGAGGTCACAAAAATATCAGATTATTGTTTTTATTTTTAACTAAAAATATCACATATTTCAAAAGGAATAATGTATGAGCATAGAAATGATTGAGTCTTTTTTACTTTATATTTTACATTATTTTATTGAAATTTTTATGATATTTAATTAGAGCTGCTTCGTTTTACTTTTAGCAGGGCAACATTTACATCATTTTTAAAGTTGATTTTAACGGCATTGCTATAATTTAAGGATGAAATATTTGGTCATCTGTGCCATTTTTATAAATGTGTGGTCATATCTTTAAATTTGAATATAAGTTGTTGTTTTCCGAATCCTTAGAAAAATGTAGATTTATACGCAATTAAAAAATAAATCACACTGAATTTTGTGACGAATTATAAAAAATGAAAAACTTGATCAAAGTTTTTTCCATTTATAAATTTAGCTAAGGTCATTTTCCAAAGCCTACCGGACCTGGCTTCCTCTTATTTAAACTTCACATTTATGGCCCCTCGAGCTCATGTGGACACGTGTTCATGGCCCACAATCATGTGGTACACCAAACGTATGGTATGGTCATAATAATATTAATATTGCTCGATCTCAGCAAGCCTGCAAAGCGACTGTGGTATCTGCTGCATTTTTCTGCGATCACACGAAGCATTTATGAGAATCTATGGATGAGGGTTAGCGGTTGCAGTTCGGTTCATCAAACTAGCGCTTGCATTACTCGGTGGCTGATGCTGGCCCAATACATTTGTAAGATGCAAGCTCCGTCTAGATTCTCCGTCTTCTGAAATTTAATACTTTTAAATTTATTCGTTATTTCAGAAATCAAGATAAAATATTAAATAAATTCAAAAAAATAATCATATAATAAAAGATTTTAGGGGTGTCCACATAAATACATGTATAGTTTTTTAGCCATGTTTTGGTGCATTTGGGTGCACTTAGCTTTAGTCCATTCGAATGCATAATCTTTTTCTTTTTTTTGTAATTTTTTTTAGTGTTTTGAAATTCATATGTAAGCCTAAGTATGAATGTCTCTTATATATATAGTTTTTATAATTTTCGATTGGTTTTAATATTTTATTTTAAATTTAAAAAAATATGACAAAAATGGCTTTTTATTTTTAAAATTTGAAAAAATATTCAAAAGCAATTTAAAATATGAAAACTATATATAGGGCATTCATGCTTAAGCCTACACAAATATACAAAAATTTTAAAAATAAAAAAAATCATATAGTACACCAAGTACACTAAATCTAGCCAGTAAATCACCTTGTTTACGGGTGGTAACATAAAATTATGTTGCTAAATTTATTTATAAAATTTAAATTCTAACTCCAGTATTAACCTTGATTCTATTTATAAAACCTAAATCGTAATCCTTTGTTCTATGCAAATCAAGCTTGAAATTCAGATAAATAAGTTTTCATTTAAGCCAAGGGTGATAAGTTTAAATTTTTATATGAATATATAATAATAAAAACTATATAAGCAAAAACAAGAATAAATATACTTTCGAAAAAAAGAATAAATAACCTAACTAAGTTTTAAGAAATAATGTATAATATGTCTAAAAGAAAGTTTAACCTTTCAAAATAACATAAACAAAAAACTAATAAAAGGAAATGTTGATATTATAAATATAGATATAGATATAATTGAAAACGATATAAATATGTCTATGTGTATAAAATAACATAAACAAAAAACTAATAAAAGGAAATATATGTATATATGTCTATGTGTGTGTATATATATCTATATATAGGGAATCGATCCTGTGCAGTCCGCTGTAAAATGGACCTCACACATATTAGATTGTAATGAAACTTTATACACTAATTTATCCATATATAAATCATACTTTAGACGGTTTAGATGTTGAAAAAACCACTTTAAACTTGATATTTACATTAAACTATTTTATTACGTTGATTTTGCACCATTTTAAGATAGAGACTACACACATGTTGGATTTGGATGAAAATTGGTATGGTAATAAAGTGAACAATTCTAAATACAATGGGTGGGGTGGATTTATGGGAAATGATCAGGTGGGGCCCACAGTGCATGGACTGCACGGTGCAGTCGCATGCACTGGATCATTTCCCATATATATATATATGGATTCTGTTCCGGTGCAGCGTCACTGCACCGGAACAGCGGTGTAGTGGCCCCAAAATGGGGCCCACATGATCATGAAATCATGATCTACTCCACCCATTGTATTTAGAATAATGTATTCTATAACCATACCAATTTTCATCCCAATCAGATACTTTAAAGTTGTTATTTACATTAAACTATTTTATTACGTTGGATTTGTACCATTTTCAGATGGGGCCCATATACATATCTGATTGGGATGAAAATTGGTATGGTAATAGAATACATTATTCTAAATACAATGGGTGGAGTAGATAATGATTTCATGATCATGTGGGCCCCGTTTTGGGGCCACTGCACAGCTGTTCCGGTGCAGTGACGCTGCACCGGAACAGGGCCCTATATATATATATATATATATAGGGAACCGATCCTGTGCAGTCCGCTGTAAAATGGACCCCACACATATTAGATTGTAATGAAACTTTATACATTCATTTATCCATATATAAATCATACTTTAGATGGTTTAGATGTTGAAAAAACCACTTTAAACTTGATATTTACATTAAACTATTTTATTACGTTGATTTTGCACCATTTTAAGATGGAGACTACACACATGTTGGATTTGGATGAAAATTGGTATGATAATAAAGTGAACAATTCTAAATACAATGGGTGGGGTGGATTTATGGGAAATGATCAGGTAGGGCCCACAGTACATGGACTGCACGGTGCAGTCGCATGGATCATTTCCCATACTTCAGGTTTTCTTCTCGCCTCTTTTATCTGATTCAGAAAGGATAGTTTGTAATCGTACACCCCGTCTCCCAACAATCCAACACCATAAATTACAAATAGTACGCACAAGACATGTCTGACAATCCAAAAGGTAAGGTGCCACAGGGCCTTTGGCTTGGTGGTAACATGAGGATTTTTAGGGACGGGCAAAAGTGAAAACGGGGGCAAAAAGCGAGATTTTAGTTACGAGGCTTTTCTCCATGATTCATATATATATATATGGGAATCGATCCTGTGCAGTCGGACTGCACCGCTGTAAAATAGACCCCACACATATTAGATTGTAATGAAACTTTATACACTCATTTATCCATATATAAATCGTACTTTAGACGGTTTAGATGTTGAAAAAACAACTTTAAACTTGATATTTACATTAAACTATTTTTATTACGTTGATTTTGCACCATTCTAAGATGGAGACTACACACATGTTGGATTTGGATGAAAATTGGTATGGTAATAAAGTGAACAATTATAAATACAATGGGTGGGATGGATTTATGGGAAATGATCAGGTGGGGCCCACAATGCATGGACTGCACGGTGCAGTCGCATGCACTGGATCATTTCCCTATATATATATATATATATATATATATATATATATATATATATATATATATATATATACACACACACGTACTTTTATCTTTACATTTTAATTATTTTTCTTATAAGTTATTTCTAACAAATCTATTTATTTCAACTATACCTCTATCATTTTCTATTAATTATATGCCTTTCAAAATATTTTCTTTTTCATTATCCACCGTTTCCCATAATTTAATAATTTTTCACTATAACAAACGTACTCTTGGATTCAACCCACACAAGCAGCAATAAATCTCAACAGCGTATGATGGTAGTGTTGAGTGAACGAGTTGGTGGCAGCAGTCACTTCAGGACCTCAGGTGCATAGAAATGTGCACTGTATGAATGAAAATTAGAAATATTATGAATTGTGTGTCAGTATATTGTAAAAAATTTGTAAGGATGTCTCGTGGCTTATTTAAAAAATACTTATTAAGATTATTGTAAATACTCATTAAAAATTGTATTGATAGATTGCTTATGCTAGAGTTCAACATAAACTATTTTATCTAATTATGAATTGCCAGAGACAAAATGTTTGTGTAAGTTTTAACCATTTTTTATTTATTGATATTTTTATATGGATACAATCTTTTTAATTGCCCGTTTTTTATATTTACATCTTAAATTTTTTGACATTCAAAAATTTCTATAAAATATAAAATATAAAATTTGAAAAAAAATCTTACTCAAACTCACCTATTCATGAAAAATAAAAAATAAAAATAAGTACAAAAAATATAAAAAATAAAAACAAATAAAAACTGCTTGTGCAGCATTGGGTTACAGTCCATTTCTAATTTACATATGCCTAACCTAATGATAAAAATCGAGTTCCAAAGTTGCATCCCTAAATGTAATATGGAAGTACCAATAATTAAAGATCCAAAGTACTTGAATTTACACAAACCATTTTCTAGCACCACAAGCATGTTAAGCATGCATGCCAAAAGCAACAAATATAAACTTCAAGCATAAATACACATGATCTCATCAATTTAAGGACATAACTGGAACTGGGTTACCTCAAGCTGACTCAAACTTAATTTCAATGGATGAATCCTAGCCTTACATCCGAACATGAGGAAGTGACATGTTATTATTATTTATTTGTTTGTTTGTTTCTTTGTTTGTTAATGTTGCTATTGCTATTATTGTTTATTATTTTACATTTAAATGCTACTTTAAAGCATTTTCTTAGGTGGCTTTAAATTTTGTTTGTTCGAGCATCATGAATTGCACCATGTCCAAAGTTAAAAATTTAGCATCCTCTTGCCAATACCAACATAATTTAGTCAGTAAAAGTTTTGGCTTGTGTTCAAGAGTTAGGGTATCCATCCCCACTAGAAACATCGTGTCTCTCATTCGAGAAGTGTTGATCTCCTCCTTTCCAGATGTATATTATTGGCAGTTATCAATAGAATAAATATACAACGTAAATTGGGTAATTTGAGCTTGAATTATAATAAAAAGTATGAATTATATTATCAAAACTATGAAAAAGATAAGCATGGGTTTTAAATCACAAAATTAGAGAGTTGTTAAAATGCTGACCAAATAGGAAAATTGAAATTCATGAAAGGCAATTTGCTTTGTATGGGTATGCTAATCTGTTTTACTTGTATCACTTCCATTCAAACCAAGGCTAAGATATGATTAACTTAGATTTTTTTTTGTATTAATGGTATTAGGGGTTAACTTAGAGGTTTGACTCCATAAAGAATCAAAATTAATGGCAAGTGCATATAGGCATATCGTTAAGATATCGAGAGTTATCTAAAATTAATGACAAGTGAATATAGACATATCGTTAAGATATCAAGGGTTATCCAATTCCCGTGTTGGGGTGAAAGTCATCCAATAATAGTTCAAAGATGGGATAGAATGAGGATGAATTGAGGTATTACATTTCTCAGTGCATCTTTGCCTATTTCTAATACACCTTTACTTATTTTCAATACAAATTTACTCATTCCTAATATATATTTACTCATTCTCAATACATTTTCATCTCATCTTCATCCAATCCTAACCATCTTTGAACTATAAATTTATATCAAATGAAAGGATATTATCTTTCATGCCATTTGATTATCAACCTTCGTCCATTTCTTGAGATTCTTACAAAACAAATCTCATAACTTAAGTTCAAATCAATGCTTAGAACCCTTTAATTAGTTTAAAATTGTTGCAAAATAAACCTTTAACATTGCCATTCATTCGTAAAAAACTTTAAGCATTCAAAATCGATTCGGACTCCATTCACCATTTCATACCAACAATTGCCTCACAAGTATTACCACTGAGATTTATTTTACAACATTTTGAACTATGGACGGTATGGTTTGCAAATATCCAAATTACATGGTTTAATTTACAATTAAACAAAGGCACAATGCCTATTTTATAAAAAAAAAATCCATTCCCTTTAAAAACTTTTTTAAAGTAAATTTAAAAATTAATAGGTAATTTACTGATATACCCACTTCTTTTGACGTTAATTGTTTATATACCTAATATTATTTTACGAATTGCACATTACCCCCATAAAGTTTCACAAAACTCATGTTAACACCTGACATTTAAAGAAAGTGCATGTGCTATATTAAAGAAAAAAGGTAATTTGTAGATATATTCACTTAGTTTGACGTCAATTGCTGACATACTCATATTATTTTTATAAATTGCATATTTACCTCATAAAAGTTTACCAAAATTATCTGCATATCCATAGTACCTCTTTATTGTCATAAACTATTAATACGTGCATTAAAATTTTGAATAATGATATAAATAACTATATTTAAAATTGTGTTAAAATCTCACGATTTATAAAACACTCAGTTGTACAGGCGGAAGGGATTTGCCTAAGGGGGTGATATGTCAGCAATTAACATGTATACATAAGTAATTGTAGCAAATCCTTATGAGGTAACATGCAATTCATGAAACGATATGGATATATTAGTAATTAGCATCAAAATAAGTGGGATATCAACAAATTAAATTTTTTTTAACGGCCATTAAATGTCAATCGTTAACATAGTTATGTAAGCAATTTTAATGAAATTTTATGAAAGTAATATGCAATTCGTAAAATAATGTAGATACACCAACAAATTACCTAAAAATCACTTAATACCCCTTTACGTCAATCTAATATTTTTGGTGGTGTAAACCTGTCGTGGGCTAGTTGGTTCACATCCAAGTAAATATGCCCGTGGTTTAAGGTTCGATTCCCTTGTGTTGCGCTATCTCCCTTGAACATATAATTCAAAGAATATTTTTTTTCGGTAGCATGGGCAAGTCAATGCCTTCATGGGTTGCCAGCATAGAAAAATTGCAGCGGTAACTATTCCAAGTTGCTATAAATTCTAACTTACGCGTTACAAAATCATGTGGTAGACAAAGTTTCGCCCCTTTCCATTATGTGAGTCCCACCTCCAGGAGATAGTTCCGAATTAAAAAAAGTGGAGCCATTTCACCACGTTGCTATGGTCCAAAATCAGAACTGCATTGTGGCCCACTGATAACGAGATTCGATGATCCAAAACATTGGTCATATCAACACACACACACACATGCATTTCCTGCGTTCCCCGCAAAACAACAGGGATGACCAATGCCTTTAATCTGTGCGTGGGAAGTCATCGTCATTTGCGCGGAAATGCCTCAAAACTGCGATGCTCCAGCTGTTCGATGGCGACTTCGCATGGCTCCAAGCCCGGGCGGTAGCAATTTGCTCTGTACTTAAAAGGCTATCTAAGGTTCCATGCATGATTGGCAGCCAATTCCATCCAAGAGGACCAAGACTTGAAAAATAAGGATGACAGGATTTGACTACATGAAGGCTTCAGTGGACTAACGTGAAAGTAAGACTTTTATGGGCAATATCTAACTATTTGTCAATTTAATTACCCGGGTTGAAATTTTGATAAAGAAAATTCATTGGTATCGTACTTCAAGAGAATGTTTAAATAAATCCGGCCAGAACTTTCATTTTTTTAATATTTATAAAACTTTTAATCTATGTGTATTTAATTTATAAACTAAATTTTACCATTTTTAAAAATGTGTATATATTTTTTATTTTTAAAAATAAGTGATTTTAGTACTTTTTAAATGACTAAAATACAACCATTTTTAAAAATAAAAAATATATACAAATTTTTAAAAATGGTAAAAATTTAATACATAATTAAATATACCTAGATTAAGAATTTTATAAAAAGACTCAAAAAATATTTAAAAAATTTCTAGCTGAATGCAATAAAATTTCAATATATCTGGTTGTATTGAAACGAAAATCTATATTTTTTTATTGTTTTTCTATGATGTATTAAGAACTTTTTTAGAGATTAATTCACAAATGATGTCTTCTATTTTTATTTTATTTAATTTATGGCTAGTGACATCTAGTATACCATGTTCACTTGTTTATTTTGCATCTTAATCGTATTCTTCCTTTTCACCTTCCAATAAGAAAATATATAAAAGCAATTGATTTGACATGGGTTTGGGTTGGCCATTGAAAAAATTATATATTGGATTAAGTGTGTTTGGATAGAATAAAGAGATTTTACAATTTTCATCACTTTGTACATCTTTTATAATGACGTGAGACTTTAAATATTACGTCTAATTATTAGGCGGAGACTGTGCATGCTTTTGCTTCTAATTACATGGTTTGTTTGAAATTGTTGTGAATTTAGACGGATCAATTGGTTGGGTATACGTAACAGTTCATTGATCGTACTTTATTATCACCATCATCATCATTATTGATTATTTTATACGTTATTATTCTAGTTTTGTTTGATTAATATTGTCCTGCCTAATCATAAAAAAAATATATTGTCCTGCATGTTGTCACATCATTTCTCATTTTTGTTCCATCTTTTCTTCCTGTTTTTTCTCCTGATCTTCACCCCCATCAGACATTTGATCTCATACTCACATCATGCATGCAAAACCTTTTCTCCAAAACAATACGAAGTGCAGTTATATCACTTTCGAGATATATCTGACTGCTGGATTTTATGCACCATGAAATCGAGTGGCTCTGTATTGCCCAACTTAACTTTTTTACAAAGGATGGATGACCTTTTAGTCGGCTTTCATGAATTTGATAAAAGGAGCTTGCTAGCTTTCATGCCCCCATCATGAAAAGGGAGTTAGTGCAGTAGCTGACCCCACACTCACTCACTCTCTCTCTCTCTCTCGGATTGGAACAGACAAGTGCCAACAGTGTTGTGTCACATTCCAATATCAGTGGTGTTTGTCCAGAGCCCTAAATGAAGCAGCAACTTTTTATCTTTCCCTTCACTGGTGAAGAAAAAAGAACGTTGTAGCTTTTGGACTCACTTGAGTTGGTGCTCTAAAACCCCAGATGAAGATAACACCTGTTTCTTCACTCCAACTCCATTAATGTCTATCGCTGCGAACAGGCCCACCTTGTACTCATACATTTTGGTCCACTAGATCGAGTGAACGGCCCTGGTTTGGGGGGGGTGGGGAGAAATTTGAAATGATGCGCATCCATGGGCAGTGCTGTTGATGGGAGATGAATCCGATGCTGGTGTGGTGTAGTATTTGCTGGGTATGATATGATTTATTTGTGGATGGGGGCAGGCAACCTACAACAGGTTTACTGTAGCCAGTAAAAGATGAGTTTGATAATGCATTTCACATGACGGCAAGGACACTGTACAAGTGCCCTCTTGGGGATTTACTGGACATGCATGGTGGGGCAGCCTCAAACTTTTGGTGGAGCATTTTCCATCATCAGGTAGGCTTGAGCGATTGGAATTAATGTAAGCTCCACTTCATGCTTGGGTTTTTTTGTACTGTTGAATTTGGACCACTGGTCCCTCAATCTGGCGCTTGGATTGAAACAAATAAAAAAAATTAAGAAGAGACACTTGCCGACAGTTGTCTATACGATGTGTACTTCCATAATGCAGAATGTCATGACTTCTTCGTTTTTTTTTTTTCCAAAGAAATGGGTTGGCTCTCCCTTCCTATGTGTCAACTAGACATAATCAAAGTTCAAAGCAGAAATTTTTAGTAATTGTGAAATTTCTCATTTCTCCTGCATTGGGAATTTTGTTACACATAGTGCGGTAAAATATGCATTAAAGCAGCGTACAGGGATTTATTGTGGCGGAAAATTTTTTCCCCTTATATTTTGGATAACTCTCGTAAATATATTTTTCTGTTGAATGTCATGACATTCATTTTATGGTACCTAATGGATGTAATGAAAATATTATTTTACAACTCAATGTTCCGAAAAATATAAAGATCCTTGAATGGAACATGCATTTGAGAAGAAAATATAATAATGTGCATTGATAATGTGAAATGTTGTATTGGAAATATAAAATATTATGCTAAAGTTGGAAAAAGATAATTTACGAATTGAAAAGACTATCTTAAAAATGAAAATACAAATTTCATTAAGTATATTGTATCCTCTGAAATAGACCCCAACCTCCAATTTTTTCTTCTACTTACGAAAAGAAAACGGACGTGGAAACTGTGGAAATATATATATACACATAAATTCTTTAATGAAACTCCTATTCTATGTAGTTTTTTCTATTTTAGATATTTTAATAGTTAATAAAAAATTAATTTTATCTATTATATTTAGTATCATTTATAATATTTTAAAACCTTTTCGCTTGTCTATTATTATTATGTATGACTCTTGTCTACAGATATATAAAATTATTGTAATAAAATAATTTATTTTAAATATCAACTTTAAAGTTATTGTGCATGGATCCCATCTACCGATATGTAAAAATTAACTTAATAGAATAATTTAATATTAAATTTTAACTTTAATATTTAAATTGTCTAAAATATTATTTTTATGTGAATATACATACATACATACATATATATATATATATATATATTAAATACACCCTACAAATAGACTGAAATGAAAAGAAAATAATATTAAGGCTACGTGAACAACATTGGCTTTAAAGCAAAATAATACAATTTTTACAGTAAGTACACATTAACTCGGCTATGAAAGAATTTAAAAAAAAAAAACGCTGTTAAGAAATGTACTTACCAAATCTTTTCCTTTCCCTTTCAATCATCCAATCACACACCTAAGCCAAATCAAAAGATTTCGGCCAAGTGGAAATGGACAAGATAAGATTTAAAAATGCACACGTTTGCGCTTGCATTAACGGACTAATAGTAATTTATCATTCCCATTGTCGGGTGGCTCTTGAGGCAGCTTGCTCTCGCACACACGTGCGAGTTGCATTTAATTTCATGTCCCCTTTATCGCTCAGCATGCGTGCAAGATCGGAGCCATTTATCTAAGCGGGCTCGTTCTTTTTTACATATCATCAATTACGATCTCGTATTTGGTTTCATAAAATCGACAAAAAAATACATTTATTTACATCCATCCGTTTTCTCTTTTTCCATTTTAACCCTAATTTTTAACTTATATTTCTTTATTCTGTATATCTTGGTAATTTGTCCGACCTAATTAGTTTAAAAGCGATGATGCCTGGTTGTTTACGTCATCTCGATCTGCAAGACTGCGTGTGGATTAGCCGAGCCCTCACGCGCGTGGAGATCAAAGAAAACTAAAGCGCGTTTAATAATTTAAGCCGGAAGACGACAAAATAGGCAAACTCGTATATGCGCGGGTCAAACAAGGTTTGGCCCATTCATGCACCCTTTACCTTTTCAAGGACGAAAATGCCCCTGCAGAATTGCAGATCGCAACGCAATGCCGAGGAAGAAACGCCCTCTTACCACGCGCATAACACGTGCCACCGTGAAATAAATAAAACAATCTTACAAAATTCTTTATTTCCTAAATAAACATGAAAAGATAAAATGATTATGATAATTAGGGAGTGCTTCAAATAGTACAAAATGTAAAATTTTTGAATTAAAAGAAAACTCTATGAAACTATAGATAATAATAAAAGGAAAAATTTTCAACGTTATTAAAATAATCAACAATTAAATCAATCTCAAAAATCATGTAAAATTCAGTACTAACAACATTCCATAATGGACCAACCGAGGCGTGCTTGGTTGGTGACCGCAGCTGTAATAAGGCTTCTGCGGGGTTGCGGTCGTGGGTTCGAATCCCACGTTGGGATTCGGCCCGGAAAAAATAGTGTGGGAGCTGTGGTCTCCCTTCGAGGTGGAGTGGGAGCTGTTGTCTCCCTTTGGCTGGGTGGAAGCTGTGTCTTCCTAATTCTTTAGTGGAGTCGTGTCTCCATATTTCTTTAGAGGAGTTATGTATCTCCGTATTTGTAAGAATGTCTTAGAACTATAATGTAATATATGTTGAAATATATGTAAATATAATCATATAAAAAAAAAAAAAAAAACACAACAACAACAACAACAACAACAACATTCCATAATGCACGTGACATCCAGACAGCCTGAAAAGTTTACGTCTCTAGAGTCTATCCCGAGGACATTAGGTAGAATAAAAGGCAGGAGGTGGGACTTATGCGGACACGTGTGGGTGGGAAAAAAATGTGAAAATGGGAGTTGGGGACTGCGGTGAAGTCCTTAGAAGTAATGTCGGCGGGGCCCCCACCATTTTGAAAAATCAACTGTATGTTGCGAGTAGCGACGCAGAGGACGTTTCCCACAGCAGGAATGCATTTACAATTTTACATCCACTACTGACTACCCAAAAAGAAAAAAAGATAGAGAGAGAGAGAGGGGAAAGGAAAAGAAAACTCAACAGCCATGGCAGGAGGTGGAGGACGGGTGCTCGGGTCGTTAGGAAATTCAGGAGGGCCCCAGCATTTACTTCCGGCAGGCCCGCCCTACGGAACCTCACCGCCTTCCTCCCTCCACGTTTTTAAGGATAACGTGAAGAGGCTCGGCCCGCGCGGCCCATTAAGATCCGCGTGTCGTTTCTGTGGACGCAGGACTACTGGATGCCAGCTACTCTGCTTCTGCTTAGTCTGCCGCCATGTGCTTGATGTGAGTTTTCCATCAGATGATGGGCTCAACTATATGGATTTTCTAACCCCGAGAATCAGGCGCTTTGCTCCCTTGTCACAGCACCGGATAAAAATGCACGGGCAGCTTGAGACCCACAACCTGACAGCAGTATTGTCCTTCCTCCGAAAATTTTTTAATTTAAAAAACTTGCACATCCCCGAAAAGGAATTTTACCAATTGGAATATTCACAGTGACTGATTGGGAACTTGGCATCTTGGAAATATTATGGATGAGGCACAATTTTTACGGTGAAAAAAAAAAAACCTGGACATTGTTTATTCACAAATCCATTAAAAATTTAATAATAATGATATTCAAGACGGTTAAGATATTAAAATACATCTAAATAAATATAAATGAAATAATTTTATTAGTTTTGCGTTATACGTTTTCCTGATTAAGACAATGCATACTTTAACTTGGAGGAACTTTAGCTCATTAATTAAGTAAATGATTGTAGGTGAAATGCGTCGAGCGGATTTCATGTTATCATCGCAGAAGAGTAAAATAAATAAGATTATCTGAAAAGACATTGATATCACCCAGGTACACAAGGAAGAACCAGTAGCCATGCAGGAGTCCGGTGGTACTCCTGTCTGGGGATAAATGTAGCACTGTGTATCGTGAGTGCGGTAAGGAGTAAGACTTCAGATAAAAAAAATTTCGTAAAAGTTATCAAATTGATAAAAAAAAAAATGATGTGATATAATATAGGTAATGATATGGAGTAAAAAGAATAAAGTTAAAATAGATAGGTTAATTGTACAGGTTGTTGTGTAGAAATGATTGAAAAGTAGGGTAGTTTGTACTGAAAAATGCGAAAAAGTAATTAAAAAATAGAGTAGTTATGAAGAGTAAAAAGCTTTAAATTGAAAAGTTTTGATTAATATTTTTTTACTTCAAACAAACACACCCTTGATTTTAAGTTGTGAGTAGGGTATATTTGATTTAAGATATATATTCATACTTACATTAGGAAAAATATCTAGATTTATTCACAAATTCACTAAAAATATAATAACATTGGAGAGAATATTTGTCCGTGTATGAATGATATTTTGGACGTTTAAGATGTTAAAAGTACAAACGAAACTAATATAAACCAAATTGGACTATACTCAGATGTGAATTATGCATGCCTTTAATTTGGATGAACTTCAGTTTATTACCAAAACAAATGATTGTGAATACAATACGAGGAGGGGGGTAGGTACGAACACAGGGGCGAAGCCTGTAGTTTCGGAGGATTTCAGTGGTATTTCTGTTGTGTGATAAATGTAGTACTGTTTCAAACCAACGTCCTCGGTGGTCTCCGCAGAGGAGAAGACGCGAGGCTCTTCGGCCCAACGGCAGCAGGTCCAGCAAAATGAGGGGAGATTTTGTAGGTTTTTCTGTAGCCGGAGAGAGCATTCCAAATAGTGGCCTCACAGCCTCCGGCCTTGGTATCTTCGACAGCCAGCAGGGCGGCGAGAGCAGGGTACTCTTCGTGACCCTCACAGCCTCAGGCTCTACTTGTGCTGCACGCCCCCTTTTCTCTTGCTCCCGCTCCAATTAAATCATCAGAGAAGATCAAAAAACGGAATTTAAACTTTCCAAATCGAACAATATAAAGATCAAAAGCAATTACGCGATCTAAATGCTTCATAAATTTGACAACAAGCGTGTTAGAAAAAAATTTTAAAGTAAAAGTTTTTGTTAGAAAAAAATTAAATTTTGAGAAAGTGATAGGAAATGATAGAGTTAATGAGTTGTGAAGTGGATAAGAGGGTGTTTCGGTGGATATAAGATTATATTCTTGAATGTAATTTGTATTTAAGATGATGGTGCAGTGATGTATATTGGGAATGGAAAAGTGGTATTGAAAATTAAAAAACCATTATAGGAATAAAGATACTAATTTCAAGTATTTATATCCTTTGAAATAGGCCCTATGGCTAGAGTGTATTTAGTTCAGAAAAATAATCAGAACTGAGAATAAGAATGGAATGAACAATGAATACAATAGAGATAAAGCATGAATAAAAATTAGATAAAAACTGTTGTATGGAAAAATATAAGAAATTAATTGGAAATCTATGAAAAAATAAAAATAGAATAGTTGTTCAAAAATATGAATAAATGATTGAAAAATAAGATAACAAGATAATTTTTTTATGTGAATTAATGCTTAATCATGGATATCTGTACCGGGGATGAGAATTGAGGCAGGGTGTACTAGGTCAGGATTTGCCCAATCCTAACTCTACTTTAAAAAAAAAAAAATTGACCATATTTTTATACCCGTTGGGATAATATTGGTTTAATTGTCCCTTTTTTAAATGAGTTTTTGGACAAATTGCGGGTTGACATCAGACTAGTTTCAGACACAACAAGTCGACGAAAAAATGCATCTCAAATAAGATAGTTTTAAGAATTTATATACATATTAAACACAAAAATACACTTATGTTAAATTTAAATGTCAAATACTTTAATATTTTACTAGTTATCAAAAAACGTGTCATTACTAAAAACAAAATATGATAAAATATAGTACGTTTTATTAAAACAGGTTAATATAGGGTGTGTTTGTTAACAACAAAAAGTTGTCAAGTTAAAACTTTTCAATCTAAAACTTTTCACTCTCCACAACTACTCTATTTTTTAATTATTTCTTCACATTTTTCTATACAACTACCCTACTTTTCAATCATTTATACACAACTACCAACACAACAAACCTATCTATTTCAACTTTATCCTATTTATTCTTCATCATTACCCCTATCATATCACATCATTTGACAACTTTTCATCAAAAGTTTTATTCATTCCCAAACACACTCATAACTTTATATGTAATAGTTATATAGATGTGCAAATTTTTTCTTTAAAGTAAAAAATGAGAAAAAGAGGAGTGAAAATTGATTCTTCTATTATTGAGGTAATTAATTATAAAAAAATGTTGATAATTTTAAAGAAAATAATATCAAGATTTAGGAATAAACTTATAATTTTTAATGAATTAATATGCAATGCGAATCATGATATGGTTAATCCACCCAATCCTATTTTTGAATTTGGACTCAAATTTCTGACCCATCCCTGCATCGGGTCAAAAAAAGTTGATTTTACTTAGTCAAAAATGAATCAGGTCGGGGGGGGGGGGGGTCATAGGTCGACCCGCCTCAATTCTCACCTATATTATACACATGCACACGTTATGACATATTTATGTCAACTTTACTTGATCATATGATAATTATACAAAGAAGGAGTTTTGCAATGTATTTAGGGGATAAGAAAGGTTAAACTTATTTTTCACATGATCTTAATCATTTTACTTATTTTACCTATTTTATTTTTATTTTTATTCTTATATTTCAATTATTTTTATAACACAACTATTATATTTATTCTTACTTTAGTTTCATCATGCTACTATTATAAATTTCAAAAAAAATTCCACTTTAATCATTTTTTCCCTTGATGCATTTACCAAATGAAACCAAGTAAATGGGCGCCTATCGCCCATAATTATTTATTTTTAAATGTATATATTTACAATTATCATAATTTATATTACATTTAAGCTCTAAGACATTCTTGCAAAATTCCAGTGAACCTACATTATCCCTGTATGTTTTATGTGGAGAAACCAGTGTTGTAAGAACCTGACCAGGAACCGGTCCAGTTTCCGGTCCGATTGCATGCGGTTCGGTTCAGATGCATAAAACCGATCAAATCGTCGAACCGGAATGGACGGTCAAATCGAATTTTCCTGGTCGGACGGACCTAATATATATTTTTAAAAACCCAAAAACGGAAAACCCACTATTGTCAGTGCTGCGCCCGCTTGCTCGCTCGCTTGCCCGCCTTTTTTGTTTTTACGTCTTCCCCCTTTCGACGAAACTGGAAACCCTGCCCATCTTCTCAGTGACTGGCCATAATTGATCCATCGCCGGTGAAATTGTCACGGTGGCAACGCTACAACAGCAGCCGCACATAGCAAGTTGCCCGCCCTTGCTGTCCCTGTCCCTGCTCTGCATTACTGCCATTTTCTTCTTCTCTTCCGGCTGCTCCCGTCTCTGCTGCTTTGGTCGCCAGCGAAATCGTCACGACAGCAACAGCAACCGCACACAGCCAGTCGGTTGCTTCCATCCCTGCTGCCCCCGTCGGCCCGTCCTTGCTCTACGTTCGGTGAGGTGACCCCTCCCCACCATGGATCTGGCGTACTCTTCGAGGCTCCTCTCGCGTACGCTCTGATTCACGAGTGCACTAACAAAGAACATGCTCCGTCTTGTCTTATGGACAAAGTAGGTCTGCAGAGGCATAAGAGCTCTTCCTTCTACTCAAACGATGATGTTTGTCCGACACTTGATGCCAGTGACAGCACCTAGAATCACACTGCTATTGTTGACGCCGCTTTGCAGTAAAAGACCGAGTTTCTATGGATGTCTGATCTAGCCAGATTCATTCTCAATCGAACTGACCTAGAGAGAGTAGGGGGGTTAGTGAGACTGAAATGAAAGGAAGGGTCAAGAGGAGTCTGATTATCATATCAAAGAGCTCTCACTCCCTAAACGATGAAAAGATCAAGCACGACGCACTGTGCAGCACCCTGCTTTTGGCGACCAACAGAGCTCCCTTGTTATCTTCTCTACTTCCTCCTACCTCTGCATAAGTTGTTGTGTGTTCATTCTCTCTCTCCTATCGCAAGCACTGATTCTATTTACCACATTTTCTTGTTTTGATTTCCTGGCATAATTTCTTATGTTAAAAGGTGTTAGCATTGATTCCCCTGCAATGATTGTTTGTTAATCCTAGTAATCATTTGGACGATATGTTTTGTACTTATATTATGATTCTTAAAATCTAATATATATATTTAGGATTCATGAAAATATAATTTTATCAATATATTTATTTAAAATTTAAAAATAATTTAATATTTACGATATCATAAATATGTTATACCGACGTCCCGAGTTTGAAACGGTTCGAACTATACCAGCTCAAATACTATGTTGAAACTTACGCCAGTAAATCAAACTGAAGATGTGGGAACTGCTGCCCGTGTGCTCAACAAACCGCATGGCGCCCGTTGGTGCCCATTACTGATCCTTGGAAATGCAATGATTCCCTCCCGGAGAACAGCTTTACGAATGATCGCGGGATGGAGAATTCCGTGGTCCGCGGGCTACGAACGGGGTCAAAGAAAGGCGACGATGCGGGACCCACAGCTGGTAAGCCGCGCTTGCTCGCTCTCGCTCCCGCTCTCAGTCTCACTCTTTAAAAGGCTACCGGCATGCCGGTTTCATGGAGAAATCGGACTCCTTCCCTTCTCTCTCTGCTGTCGCGAAACCGCCTTTTGCGCCCCCTTCTCTTCCCCTGGTAATTCAAAACCACTATCATCCACCTGCTGCTTTTTCTTCTCTCCTCACCACCCCGCGGTCTCTCTCTGATTCACACGTGAAATTGGCCTGCTCTCTCTCTCTCTCTCTCTCTCTCTCTCTGATTCACACATGAAATTCGCCTGCCTCATATCTGTTGAAGAAGAATTCAACGTTTTCCGTTCAAAACACATAAACATGGAGGTTTCATGTTGGAATTTTCTCTTTGCGAAAGATTACATGTCTGTCACGAGTGCTCTTTCAGTTAAGATTCTATTTTTTTTTTAAATTACTCCTTTGTTTAAAAAAAAGTTAGAGCTGAATCTGATTCGTTTGAATCGGAATTTCCATGTGCTTTTTAGATAGAAATCAGTTGATGAAGATATATATTGCTATAATTCAGTCTAGAAAGATTCTGGAACTTTCATTTCACTCTCCTTCTTATTTTCTATCTAAGAGGCGGTTTTCCTCGTGCTCTCTCCCTCTCTCTATATTTCCGAACAGATTTAGTAGAGATGTGTTCTTTCTTGAATTCAATTGGTTTTGGGTTCTTAAATTTCTTGAAATTAATGTCGTTTTCTCGCTGATTTTGCTCGTTTTATTGGTTGGTCTTGTTCGCGTGTAGAGATTTTCGCTGCTTCTTGACAGAGATGGGTGATAAAGAAAGGTCTGAAGTTTGGACTCTCCATTTCCTGTAGAGAGGCGTTTGGAAGCTTTGGAGCTTTTGCTTACATGGTTAGTTTGACTTGGGTTTTTTCTGAGAGAAATTTCGTTGTCGAATTCAGGTGAATTTTTTCTGTTTCGTTGATGTATTTATTTATTCTTTTGTTTTGTTTTGTTTTGTTTTTTTTGCCCCTTCCGTTCAATAAGGATCTAGGTGAATTTTCCTTGTGGTACTATTATACAACCGTTTTTTCATTTCTGCTGTCTATTTCTGGCTCTGCGTCCTTCTGTTCTTCAGCTCGTAACTTTCGCCCTGGTCAAATAGGCAGAGGACGAGGAGTGCGGGACTTTTCATTTCTTCTCCACGTTCTTTCCTTCTATTGGGTTTTCTTCACGTTGACCGCACAATATCATCAGTTTTAAGGATAGAAGATGAAGTGGAGCTTAAAAAAATTGTTGAGATTTCATCTTTCTTCAATTGCTCTTGGTTTGGCATATGTGATGATCATAATGTGTAGTTTTTCTCCAGCATAAGAAGTTTCCAATCTATTTCCTTCATAATAAGCAATTTATTCTGTGAATTGGAGTGAAAATTTTCCTTCTCTCTGTTGCTATTTTTGTTGTTTCAACTTCATTTTCTTTGTTTTTCTCCGTCTTGTTGATTTTTCATTGTTGCCCATTTCTTTGTTGTTGTTTTTGTTTTTAAGGAATCTTACAGCACAGGAAATGAAGATTTTGAGCAACTCTCTGTTATATGAACTCCTTATCTAGGTCTTGTGATTTCCGACTAGTCTCGACCGGGGGAAGGGAGAAAGCACAGCTTTGCAGTGTAGGTTCATGCTTTCATTTTCCTAGATGATGTTAATCATTTCCATGTTTTGAACAAATCATGGGTTTCTTTCTTCAATTCAGGAAAGGAACTATGATCATGGAAGTTCCGTGATTTCATTTCGTATGTCCCAAGTGATGGAATCTTGGTGCTGCGGCTCCGAAGGCAAAGGAGGAGTTTTGTTTTCTGATGAACTGGACTCACGCCCTGGTTGTATTTCAAGGAGTAGAAATGTATTTACTGGTTGGGACTTCAAGGGTGCTAGTAATTACCAAAATGGTTTGTCGGTGGACAGCCAAGGATTCATGGAGTTGAGTTTTTCTGGGCATGTGAGGAAAACATACACTGATGATCCCATGAATGGGTTATCTAGCAGAAAGATCACTAATGGCAGGGTGGCCTCTTCTTCTTCGACTCACTATCCCAATACAATTTTTGGTGAAGTCTCCATCATAGATTCCAACAGCCGGGATTCATCACTGATAGACTTGAAGCTTGGGAGGTTAGCAGATTCCAAAGATGGTATGAGTGGTAAATCCTCAAAAGAGATTAAAGCATCACCCTCAATTGTTTCACCAGTGCCAGTAACAAAGAGAGCTCGATCTGCTACTCTGAATGGTCACACTCCCTTCTGCCAAGTACATGGATGCAACATGGATCTCAGCTCCTCAAAGGATTACCACAAGAGACATAGAGTTTGTGAGATTCACTCTAAGACTGCAAAAGTAACAGTGAATGGCATCGAACAAAGGTTTTGCCAACAATGTAGCCGGTCAGTTTTATTCTTTTCGTGCTTTATATGGGTGTCTTGATTGTAGCATGTAGTCCTGTTGATTCTGGTTCCTTTGCTTCCCAGTGATTTTAAATAGTAACTCTTTTTGTGAAATTGTTTGGGATTGGTCTTTTAATGGTCTATACTATTTTTGCTATGCCACCGTTTTTATGCTAGATGAATAGAAATCATCTTTTTTTTTTTTGGTTCTGTTCATAACCATTGAAAACGGATTACAGCCTTTCTGATTCATCTCTTTTACACTCAATAGGATATTCATATATTTAAATTTACAGTGGACTTGAACATCGGACTATTCTGCACTAACTACTAAGACATGATTTTGACATGGGAAATGGTCAACTGCAACTCAGCACCTACTAGGAACACTGTAACTGGGTGGGTTGTGTGTCACGACTTGGAGGACAAGGATGGGACGAGAACATGAGATTTTTTAAAAAAATATTGTTATTTGCTAGGAACAGGAAAAGTCATATGAGAAATGGAAAAATTGTATGAAAATGAGAAAAGTAAGTTTTTATTTTTTATACAAATGAGGAAAGTGTTTTTGAGAAATGGAAAATTCCGTCCCCATCTCTATCTTCTATTTATAGTATGAAAATAATCCAGATGCCATGGATGAGCAAAAGGCTGTTCCTAAAATTATGGCGGCCTTTCTTCTTCACTTCTTCCATATAATATTTTATGCCACTGGAACTGACAGTATTCTTTGACTTCTATCAATTTGACTGTTACATAGAAAATGAAATTGCATGGATCTGAATGGCTGTGCTTATACAGGTTCCACTTGCTGTCTGAATTTGATGATGGTAAGCGTAGCTGTCGTAAACGCCTTGCTGGCCACAATGAACGTCGAAGGAAGCCGCAGATTGATAACCACTCTGGAAGGACTGGAAAGCTACTTCCATCTTGTCATGGTAATTTCTTTAGTCAAACATGATAGCATTTTTTACATACACGTAAACAAAGGTCATGTTCATAAGACTGATCTCCCTGGAGTAGGCTTTGTAGAGTTATGTATGAAACTAAAACAGTATGTTCTTAGCTTTTGAAGAAAATTCCTGTAAAGCATCTTAAATAATGCAATTGGTATTGAAATCCCATCCAATGCTGTGTGCATACTGTAATTCAAGGTTCATCACATCCTAAGATTTCAGGCACATGCTCAACATTTCAGACAGTATTTGAAAATTTTACTCTTATTGATAGATGCCCTATTTATGCATAAACAGACATGAAATTTGTGAATAAGACTGATCTCCCTGGGAGTAAAGTTTGTAGAATTATAAATGATGTAAAAATAATTTGTTCTGTTAAGCATTTTAAATAATATAGCATGGAAATTCATGCAATGTGAGGGAGCTCTACGCAACATGATGGAAAATCCATCCAATTTTGCGTGCATCTTGTGATTCAAGGTTCATTACATCCTAGGATTTCAGAAACGTGTTCAATATTACTGTAGTTGATAACACAGTCATATCAATGCTAGATGCAGAATCTAGTTGTGAATTCACAGTGTCTTATTTTAGTTGATTCCACATAGGTCAGAAACAACTTATGATAATGATAATGATAGTGTATTATTATTATTATTATTTTTGTTGTTCCGTCTGTAATCTGCCTCATAATATCTTATTTCATCTCATTTTACAAATCAAGCCTATCACTATTTTTCTACAACCAACTTACATCATGAGGGGAGGAGACCAATCCTCCTCAAACGAGAGACAAAGCTCCCACTGGGATTTGATCCCAGACCGGCTAGCATGAAGGCTGTCGCTAGTGCCTACAAGTCTATGCTTGTGTTGGCAACAAATTAATGTATTCTGACATTAGATGCTGCAAATAATGCTGTTTTTAATATTCTCTATGTGATAGTTTTATATAGGCAAAGAATTCTACTGACGCCCATAATTAGATGAAGGATTTGATATTTACCCACCGTTTACAAGTATGGTATAAGCAGTTAGAATCAAAATCATTAATTGCCTGATTTGTTTAAGGTTGATGTCCTGGCCCATGGGCGATCAAGATCAAGCAGCCACATGTTATGTAACAACTCTTGTTGGCTGAAGTTTTTCTAAGAAAATTGAAGATTATGATGTTCAAAGTGGCATTTAATCTTGTGGTGCATCTCTGTCGAGTGAACCAACCCAATCCTGTCCTCCCAAACAGCAACTTAGTCATTGCAGTTGTCAGCCATAGTATCTGGAATGCTGATTACGTGTCTTGTATATAAAGGGCTGGCAAACCAGTGAGCTAAGAATAGCGTCTCACTTAGAGCCTATGTGAATTTGTACAAAATATAGACTTTTTTCTTGCCATTTACATGTTTCTTGATAAATTTAGACAGTGAAGGTGCATTAACATCCAAACTTCTGGTCACAGAAAATGAGCAGTTCATATTGTGTACTTGCCTCTGCACCCTACTTCTCTTCCCCCTATATCATCTTTCATAAAACCATTCTTTGGCAGGCAGATGCGATCTTGTCACTTGTGAATACTTCCATGGTTTTATTATTATACTTGTGAATATCGAATTCCACGGGTGTTGGCTGGGAATGCTGAAAATTCAAACAGATATGAAAATCCACTGGCAAATTGACAATATCATTTCATCTTTTATCACTACTAATTTTCTATGGATAGTTTAAGAGGCAGATGCCAAATGTTCTCAAGAAACTTGGAAGTCTTAAATTAACAGAATTCCATCCCATTATACCAAGATGGTCACTGACTTTTTTGCCGGTGTGCACGTTCTTCCATCTTCTAGTAGGATTTTAAGCTCGCATTTGCTAATAGTCTGTCCTTCATAAATCTTTAAGAGTGCCTTTTATTGAGAACCTAACTGATATGCAGACCAGCCAATTTTTCAAGCTAGCTCATGCTTGAGTTTTGAAGATACTGACCTATTTGGATAGGTGTGAGAATGTTCCCAAATGTTCCGATCACGCATCCATGTGTCTATGTTGCTATCCCTAAACCTTGATGCTTGTAGGTGTCTTTGGCCTGTGCTTGGTTTTTGAAGAAGTTACTAGACAGATGTGATTGTTTGGTGAGTGCATGTTCTCAACTATTACAATGTTGCATCGTTACTGTCCCCTAGTTGCAGCATGCCTCATAAACCTCCTACTAACAATCATTGATTAGATCTGAGCTACTACAACCTTTCACAGTTTAAGTCAGTTGAATTACTCTCCAGCAGGTGGCAGATTTATGGGAACCTCCTTTCCAGCCAGGGCGTCATTTCTTTGTCCAGATATTTTTCCTGGTGGTGTTTTTCATGAACTAAAGGCCGAAAACAATAACTGGTGCAGGCAAGTAAAAATCGAAGATGCTGAGATTTATAGCAACACTCAGACTTCAATGCCAATAACAAACAGCCATATGTTTCCAAAGAATTCCGGCTCCTCTTTGCCTGACTTCAATGCCACACTTGGAAGCCTGTACTATGAAAACAATGGGAATAGATATACACCAGATTTCAACAGTTCGCATTCCATTCAATGGCAACAAATCCACATCATTCCCTCATCAGATAGTGAAGAGTTTGGTATCTCTGATTTGACATCGTCTGCCAATGGTTTGTCTGGGGTCCCGCACTCTGGTTGTGCTCTCTCTCTTCTGTCATCTCAATCACAGAAAATGCATCCATCAGGGATCCCAATGGCTCGGCCAGTGGTCATGCAGGGCGACCTTGCTCATGACAGCGAGGGGCAATTCCCAGATAAGCTTCTTATGGGTGTGAATTCTCAGGCTTCAACCAGCGTGGCCTCCAATCGATTCTCATCTTCTGGGATGAGCTCTACGGAGGATGAACGTATGAGGGCTGTACTTGTTTCTGATGCCAGCAACACCATTAATTTTGAAGGCCATACAGACGGGCTATTTCAGGGCTGTTCTGATTTCTTGAATGTAAAGGATCCAATATCCCATGAACATGGACAGACAGTTGATTTGCTTCAACTTTCATCACAACATGGCGCAGAGAACCAAAGGCATGGGGCTCAGGTTAAACGTGAAAATGAAGGCTTCTGCTACCTTTCTAAGTCCTAACTACTCGCAAGTGGACTGCAATGTCTTCTTGAAAAGTTTTCACGAGTTGCCTTTTATGGGTCCAAAAGTTCCATCTCATGCTGATTGGGGAATTTTGCTTGTCATTCCTCGTGCATCCAGACTGCACGGCCAACATGATGAACAATTTCTTCAAGCAAAATGCTTTTCTTACAAAATGCATGTTACACGAAGAACGGGTTTGTGTTTGAAACGGATAGCAACATAAGATGGCAACCTGTGGTTAGATATTTTGGCTGCCATTTTGGCAGTGAGTATTTGCTGCTTCCATTGCTTTCATTTCATGGAAATTTTAAAGGGGGGTGGGCTTTCTTTAGATGGATAAATGATACCTGCTGCACTCCCCTTCATGCTCTCTCTGTACAACCCGATGAGAAGTTCTTTCATTTTGTCTCTAGGTTTATGAACAACCTGAGAATTCCATGACACTGTAAACATAATTAGAATCATATTTTTATTTTTCATGACGTGTCATCCATTTCTGTCATTTTGTATTAGAATCAGCCTCTGTATTTTTCACTCTCTATGTCATCTATTTCTGTCATTTCTAGTACCTAATTCTTTCACCAACCCACTTACGTCATGAGGGCCATCTGATGCATGGTTGTGTTTCAAGCCCTGGCCTGAAGCTTTAGGATACCTCCACAAATCCAATGAGTCAGTCACGCCTGAGGAGTTCTGAGTTTCATCTCAAGCTTGACCCAAAGTGTGCGCGCGGATTTTTGAGAGAATTTGCAGGCAAGCTGGAGAGCTCCTTTGTAATTGAGAGACTCGATCTGTAAAGAGTAGTCTTGAGAGCATTAGTATTTGATAAGCAGGCAGGGCTTGCAAGCCGCTGACAAACTGACAAATTAATGGAGGATTGCCCGACTAGTGGATTGCATGCACTACACGCGCAATGGATGCAAAATGCATAAGCATTGAAATAATAAAAATGGATATAATTAGCTGAAATGATAGTGCAATAGAATCAGAGATAGCCTAGGTGATGTTTGGTAACGTGGAATGGAAACAAATTAGGAGATGTGGTAGAAATTTAAAAAAATATATATTTTGAAAATTGTGTAATTGAGAGGAAATAATAGAAGTAAAATCGGAATAAGTAAGTATGAAGAATGTTAGTTGATAGCGAAAATAATTGGAATACAGGGGTAAAAGTGAAAAAATATTATTATTATTTGATGGATAACTATTCTCAAAATCGGTAATTCCACACATTCTCATCTCATACCGTAAATTTTGAATGTTAAACATCACCTAGGAAGAGCTTAAAATTGCATACATTGTGAAGCTGTCGAAAGGAAGATATTTGGGGAGAGATGTCAACATGGCAAGGGTAATGGGGTTACAATCTTATGCATTCGGGTGTACTTAGGCTTGGTTGCAAATACCTATTTTTTATTTTTTTGAAACTTTTTCAAATAACGGTTAATCTAAGTGTATTTAATATGAGTACAATTTTTTATCATTTTTCAAGATTTAAATATTTTTTTAGATTTTTTTAAAATCGGTGATATTTTAGTAAATTTAAATTATTAAAAATGTCACTAATTTTAATTTTTTTTAAAAAAATCTAAAAATCTCTAAAAGGTACTCACCCCGGTGAAAAGGGCTCAGTGACAATAGACAGGCTTGTAAAGTGAATTTTGTAGATGTTAATGACTAATGTGTTATCCTTTAATCGGATACTTTGTATCTTAAGTAGAAGAAGAATTTTATATCATATATTTACGTTTCTCCTTAAATCGGATACTTTGTAGTTTAACAGGTATCCAGATTCTAGATGATGGCTTGTAACAAAAATGAAAATTTGAAGATTTTCTTATACTTGTGCGGTCCCCACGTCAATCTTCCGTCATGTGAATGTTTGGTATGTATTGGATTTTAAAAAATCAACGAATGTGAAAAATACAATATAAGTTCAAGAATTGTTAAATTTCACCGAATGGAAGACTTTAGTGTAGGAGTGTACTCATGAAATTTGGATCCACCTCAACCCTAACCTTAACCCTATTTATAAACTTAAACTTTAATCCTATTTTTTAAATTCGGGCACGAGTTGAGTTTCGGTTTAGAATTCAGGTTGAAATTATTATATATATTTATGATCTATCTTGTACTTATTCGACTTTAAATCTATCATTAAAAAAATCAAAAATGAAAAATTTCTATTTTCAAACGAAAATTCAAGAGTACTTAAGAATATAAAGAAGAAAAATTTTCATTTAAACATTCTGTTTATATTAAATAGACTAGTAGTCGTTTCTCAAAAAAAGAGTAGATTAGTAACCTATTTTAAAAAATGAACGGTGCATTATTTTCCTATTATGCAATTTAATATTAATATCATAACCATATAAATATATAATTATGAAAAAAACCTTATAATGTCAATCATAATAGAAAAATAAGTTAAATAAGATTACAATAAATTTATTTTAAGTATAATAAATATCTAACCACTAATATCATATTGAAATAACCAAATGATAACATCCTACATAAGTAGTTAAGTTTCAACACCAAGGGTGTGTTTGGTTGAGGGTAAAACTTTTGATGAAAAAATTTTGAGGTATAAGTTGTCAAATTGATAGAAAATGATGTGATATAATAGGAATAATGATGAGGAGTAAAGAGAATAAAATTAAAAAAGATAAGTTAGTTGTATGAGTATTTGTGTAGAAATGATTGAAAAGTATGGTAATTTGTATAGGAAAATGTAAAAAATAATTAAAAAATAGAGTAGTTACGGAGAATAAAAAGTTTTGAATTGAAAAGTTTTTGTTGACATTTTTTTGCCCTGAACAAACACACTCTAAATAAAACACTTTAAATTCTAAAAATAGTTTTCATTCTTTTTGTCTTAAAACTACCACTAAACTAAACTTAACTTTTTTTTTCTAAAAGAAAATATAAAAATATTATATTATATAATTGAATGCAAAAACTAATGCTTATATTTGGTATAAAATAAATATAATATTGTAGCACCCGTCGTGAGCGCTACGGTGGGCTCGGAATGGTTTCCCGGGCCTTGAAAATGTGGATCGTGTTGAAAAGCAACGTGAGCTTAGATTTCCTGCATTCACATGGGGTAAAACGCATTAGGCTTCATATCTTTTAGGAAAGTTGGCGTGTGGGTATTTTCTCGTGATTTCGGCAGCATAACGGCTAAGACGGGGCTTTCCGTACACGGGTCAAGTCACAAATCCGGCAGCATAACGGCAGCGTATTATGCTGGGATCCGTGGACCCGCGTGCACCCACCTTGCCGGGGCGTTAACTCAAACACGCACACACAAAAATAAAAAAAACGGAGTCGCCACTGATCTTTAAAGGGAGATCAGACCCTGTTTAAAGAAATAAGGCACTAATAATACAGAGATCGGGTTCCGGCCTACGGATTGAAGCAAATATGGAGAAATCTGCCAACCCGAGGCGGTTTACACGGCGTGAAAGGGGGGAAAATAAAAAGATTTGAGAGAACGGGAGAGATGGAAAGGGGAAAATGGGGAAGAGAGGCGTAGAGCGCGTAGAGTATGGAAGCCGGGATGCCGGGGCGTTGCTGCAGACTCCCGTCCTCCCCTTGGGATGCCTCTCTTCAAGTCTTTCAAATGAGAGGGGGTGCTCTCCTTTTATAGATGTAAGAGTGGGCTTTGGGCTCTCTTGAGGTCATGGACTTAGTCCATGGACTTGGGCTTGAGTGGAATCATGGACTTGGTCCATGGGCTTGGTCTTGAGTTTGGGTAATGGGCTTTGGGCTTGAGTTGAGAGCATGGGCTTGAGCTTGGTTGAGAGCATGAGCTTGAGCTTGGCGGACTCCTTCCATAGTGGGCTGGAACTTAGTGGGCTAGAGCTTGGCTAAGCCCGTTGTTTTGGGTGGGCCGTTGTAGAGGCCCAAAATTGTAGAGAAGCCTACTTCTGAGGCTTGGTGGGCTGCATTGTGGAGCCCGTTGAGGTGGCCTGTAGGAGCTTCGCTCGTGTGGGCCGGATCTGGTTGGTTGAAAAGCCTGCTTCGAGGCTTGGTGGAGCTTTGCTCCGTGGGCTGTGTTTGGAAGGGCCTGCTTAGCTTGCTTAAATCTCCTTTTGCCTTGAATTTGTTTGAGTTTGGGACTTTTTTCCATTTTTTCCATTTTTGGGCCCAAAGGTGGGGTGTCAACAAATATATATGAGGGGAATGAGACTGGATTTATGTAGAGTATAAAATAAATATAAAATGTATATTATATATAATTCAGGTTTGAGTTCAGCTTAACTTGAGGCCAAATCTTAAAACTACCACTAAACTAAACTTTTTTTCTAAAAGAAAATATAAAAATGTTATATTATATAATTGAACGCAAAGACTAATGCTTATATTTGGTATAAAATAAATATAATATATACGGGGGAATAAGATTGAATTTATGTAGAGTATAAAATAAATATAAAATGTATATTATATATAATTCGGGTTTGAGTTACGCTTAACTTGAGGCCAATTCATTTCAATTCGGGTTGAACCTAGAAATTGGGCTGAGATTCAACATTGGGCAATTCTAATATTGTTTTAAATTGGGTTTAGCAGGTGAGTTTGGGTTGAACCAGCCTAAGTTGCACCCCCAACATAGTAAATGAGACAGCCTAAGTTGCACCGCCAGCATAGTAAATGAGACGCACAAGTGCAAGGGAAAAATAAAAATGTTTTTAGTCCTTGACAATTTACTAAAGCCGTGTTAAGATGTACTTAGGGAACCTTTAAATCTTAGCTTAGAAAGTAGTATAATTTGAATAAACTTGATTTTAAATACAGCATCATGCCTTTTTTTATCACATGAAACCCAAATCAGGACCACACGCTCCTATAATATGCAACCACTAGACTATGTCCTGGTTAAACAGTACTGCGGGTCTTAAACTTAGAATTTTCATCGCAATTCTGAAAAAAAAAAAAAAACGTATCCATGCTATCTGTTTTATCCAAAAAAAACTTTTCAAACTTTTAACTATTTGCAATTATCATATTTTAATTATTTATTCATTTCTTCACGTATAACTAACTTATTTTTCAATCATTTGTACACAATTACCCAGACATCAATTATATTTATTTTAACTTTATTTGTTTTTTCATCATTATTACTCATACTATATTACATTTTTTTTCACATTTAAAATTTTTTTTACACAAGGACTTTTTGTCAAAATTTTATCACTTCCACACGTATTCAAAGTGTGGGCAAAATTATAATTGTGCCGTAATATTTACAAAACTCGTCCATATACTTATAATGTTTGCTTGAAATTGTAAATAAATCTACAAACTTCAAACTTCAGATCCCTTATAAAAATGGTGAAAATACCCCTATGAACAAAACATGAAAAAAATACAAGAAAAGACTTTGAAAATGTCAAGAAAATTTGTTCACATTAAATATATCTGTGCAATATGAAGAATATTTGTAAAAAAAATCTTTAGTATTTTAATTTTTTAAAGGCATTTTTATATTTTTAAAAATACAAAAATACCTTGAAAATAATAAAAAAATTTATTTTTGTACGAATATTTCTCACACTAAATGGATGCATTTATTTGAGGGATAATTAAAGATTTTAAAATATTTTCCTAGCAATTTTTTGTATTTTTTAACTTTTTGCTCGCGAGGTGCTTTCGTCATTTCTATCGAAGTCTAGAGTTCATAGGTGTAGCTGTATTTCGAATCAAACTTCGTAGGTATAAATATAAATTTTATAAATATTATGACATGATTGTAATTTCGCCTAAACCTTTTTATAAAATTGGAGTATAGTTCGGGTAATTAAACCGGACCTGCCGTTCATAGTTGTTGATCGTTGCGGGCAGTGGGCTGGAATAAAGGCCGAGTACTACCAAGGACAGCGGGCGCACGTTTAGGATAAACCAACAGGGGGGTTCTAACGTGCACGAATGGTGAATAACTAGGGTTTAAGGAAAACCGAAAGCCCACCTCGTCCCTCCAACTCCTATTAGAAGCACAAGACGAGGTAACAAGACTGTGAGATTTGAAGTCCAAATTCTTTGAATTTTTCTTCAGCAGCACTCCTTTGGAGACGAAAAAATCACTCCTTTCTCCTCTTTCCGGTGCTGTTGGTGGAAGAAGGAGATGGAAGAGCAAGGAGAGAAGCAGCAGCAAGAAAAGCAGAGGAAGGCCGTCACCTCGACGAACCCAGATGACTATGCCATAATCAAAGAAGGAGAGGCTGAGATCCTAATGCACCGCAACAATCAAGTCTTCTACAACAAGACTCAGGTGCCGCTTTCCCCCTGTTTCCTTCGGTTTCTGATTTCTTGGGAAAAAAAAAAGGCTTTTCCACTTTCTTGATTCCATGCAACTCCTGTGCTCAGTGCTCTTTGCATGTGTTGTGTATTTTTCATTAAGTAGGTTCCTAGTTTTTCAGTGTCCTTTGCTGCTTCTTTTCCTTTTCTGAGCACAAATTAAAGCCGTGATTTGTATGTTAGCTTCTTTGACAGGATTTTGATTTCGATGCTGGGGTCTTTGTCCCTTTACATGGGATGATGACAGGCTAATGACTAGGATTTTGTTTGATCTTATTTATGAAAATATTTGTCTGAGTTCCCGAAAGAAGCCTGAATATGAAGTATGTTTTTCCCAATCAAGGATAAACTATCAGCACAGAGACGGAAAGTGCGCTGATGTTATTTTGCTTCATTGTTCAGGTGAACAATAGAGATATATCAATCGCAGTTCTGAGGACCTTTACATCCAAGCGCAAAGAAGAGCATGATTCAATGCGAAACAGAAAAGTGAAAACAGGGGATCAGTTACCTGAAGATGGGTCTTCTGCTCGTGCAGACGAGGAAGCAACCACTCCCAAGGAAATTGCTGATCCCCATGATGAAAAATCAAATGGGGATTGCGAAATGCGGGTTGGTCCAACTGAGGATGAACCTGATTGTTCCTCAAAAGAACCAATCAAAACTCCATGGACAAAGGGACGAGGAGAACTCAAGGCACCAAGAATTCTTGAGGTTTGATACTTTCTTTTTTTTTTTTGGTAGGTGGGTGCCAATTTGGCGCATTGTCTTCTCATCTGCTACCTGATTTCTCCCTTAACTCTATGTACAACCACATGGAACGGATAGCTAGAGTTGAACATTCGATAATCTGTCTAAAATTGAAAGGTGGAATTCCATCCAGTCAGCCATGTCTAATGAGAAAAAGATTGCTTGACTATCAGATAATCACAGATGACAAAAGAAACTGTGAAATTCAAATATCCAAGTCATCATCGTCGTCATCATATTATCATCATAAGCCATTTCCTGTCGGCTTCATGGATACTGTTGTGCCATTTTTGAAGATTTTAAAATTCAAATCTCCAAGTATCTTGGATTTTTTAACAAGCTGCTCAGAGGCTATTTTCAGTTTGTACCAGATTCACCAACAAGGTTTCCAAAATCCACATTTTGTCAGTGCACAAGTGGATTTGCAAGACTAAGACGTCTTTATTTTCTAGAAGTAATGTATATTAGAAATTATTTTGCTCACAATCATTGGCATGCCCGTTTGTTTCTTAGCAGCAACTTAATTAATTGCTTTTTTCATTTTTTGTCATGGATTTGCAGGCTTTAGCTGCTTCTGGGCTAAGGGCACTGCGGTATGCACGCGAAGTTGAAGGAATTGGTCAAGTTGTGGCAGTTGATAATGATAAGGGTATGGTTGCCTTTCCACTCCATCAAACAAATTAATATGAGCAAGCCTATTGTTTGTATTGATTTTTCTTTCCACTGCATGTTAGGAGTCCGCCCATAGAAAAATGCTTGGATGCTTGATTTAAAAATTTGCGGTGTCTCTTTTATTAGAGTTGTGCTAGTGAATTGATGGTATGTTGTATCACTGCGATAATTGATTATCTGGTTTTGCTGCATGTGAGAATCCACAGCACAAAAAAAAGCTTGCCACAGCATATTTATGTGGCAAATTTATATTTCGATGCATGATGCATCTGAATCCTATAAAGCTAGTCATATGTTGTGTTTTGCTATCCTCGTTAGAGCCCATTTCACATCATGGTAGCATGTTTTCATTCTGAGGCAGCAATTTGATCTTTTTCCATTCTCATCAGTCATCATAATTACTTGTTTTCAGTCTCTATTGAAGCTTGTCAGAGGAATATAAAATTCAATGGTTCTGTTGCTTGTTCAAAAGTAGAACCTCACCTTGCTGATGCTCGAGTATATATGCTCACACACCAGAAAGATTTTGATGTGGTATGTGCTCAACCGAAGTTAATTTCCTGTTTTCCTTTGCAAAAATCTTCATCCACTGGCAACTTGTCACTTTGGATTTGTTGATAGTCTAGCTGTTACATGACTACTGCACTTTTGGGGAGCGTTTGGATACAGCTAAAATTTTTCAAACCAAAACTTTTCACTCTCCATACTTTATTTTTAATTATTTGTTCACATATTCCTATATAATTACCCTACTTTTCTGTCATTTTTACACAACTATTTATACATCTAACCCGTCTATTTTAACTTTATTCTTATTATCTTTACTCCTCATCATTAACCCTATATCACATAATTTTCTTCAATTCCAAAGATTTTTACACCAAAATTTTTTTATCCAAAAGCTTTATCTCTTTCCAAACATCCCCTTTATAAATTTCATGTGCGACCTGCAGGCATTAGAATTTCTAGTCTTCTTCCACACTCCATTGTGGAAAAATTCGAGTAGCTATTATTGGCAAATACATGTGGGTTCCACTTTAAGTTCATTTTGTCATTGAGAATATGTATTCAAATTTCAAGTTGTTTATGTCCTTCTTGGTAATAGAAAAATCAGATACTAGACTGAGTAGTAAATGTACCTCGTATGTTTGCAGTCAGTTTGTTGATAATCATTGATTGTTTTTTAAAACAACTGTAATTGGTATTTCAATTTTCAGGTTGATCTTGATCCTTATGGGTCACCTTCTGTGTTTTTGGACTCAGCAGTTCAATCGGTTGCTGATGGGGGCATGTTGATGTGCACAGCGACAGATATGGCTGTGCTGTGTGGGGGAAATGGGGAGGCCTGCTATTCAAAGTGAGGTTTTAACTTCTAGTGCTCTCATGAGTTCAACATTATGACTCCAGTTTTGTTGATATTTGTTTGTAATATTGTTTTCGTCTCAGGTATGGCTCCTATCCTTTAAAAGGAAAATACTGTCATGAAATGGCTCTTCGAATTCTTCTTGCCAGCATTGAGGTACTTGCATGGGCTTGCAGGAATTTTTTTGTTAATGAAAAATAATGTTGAGGCTGCTATCGGCCAATTCTCACTACCAAAAGCGCCAATACATTCTGATATATGTATATAGAGTCTAATAGCTGTTGATTAAACAGAACCAGCTGCATTTGGTCACTCCATGTGATTTTTTTTTGTTTTGTGTCAATGTGAATAAATAAAGAAATTTAATGGTTTCATTTTTGTGAGCAGTATTTATTTAACTACAACAATCATTTGAAGAAAATATAAAATATATGAAAAATAAGAAAACCACTTAGGTCAATTTGCTCAATTATTGGAATGTTATGAAATTATACAGCTTGATTTGATGAATACTTTGGTAGGTTAGATAGCAAAGTATATGCTTTTGCATCCCCTTAAATATTAAACAATTCTAGCAGTTACATATAGACTATATATGTTTCTAATGAAGATGACCTTTGGTATCATAGTTACATGTATATTAATAAAGATAGTTGATGCCTTTGGTCTAATTAAAAGATTATGATAAGTCAAATAGGAACTGGCTGTATGGATTTTTATTGAATCATATAAATATATGCATAATATATGCGTGCACATGCTTTCTCAATCCTTTGGATTCAAAGTATTTTGTCTGTTTCTGTTAGAAGAGAAATTGCAGATTTTCAGATATATATATATATATTTAAAAAAAAGAAACAGACTACCTGTACTATCAGAATGGAATGCCATTAGCAGTTTTCTTTCTCTCGCATCTCAGAACGTGGACGCACATGCCAATATGGCACATTTGCAAGTTCAAAGCATCTACTAGGAACAAGTTGGTTTGGACACAACTGATTCCATGTGGTGGGCATTAGGATTTGCGCTTCAGTGTGTATTTAAGCCTCATTGGCATGTGTTGCCCACCGGATATTAGTATATGCTCTGTCTCACTTCAGTTTCTTTTTTGATCTGTCTAATTGCAGAGTCATGCAAATCGATATAAGCGATACATAGTACCAATCCTTTCAGTGCAGATGGATTTCTACATTCGGGTCTTTGTGCGCATTTTCACGTGCGTGAAATGTTTATTTCGAGTGAGCATTTGGTGACTGATTGAGCAGTATGCTCCTTTTATCATGTTATGGAGGAATTATTCGACTCTTGACTCCATGTGTGTCTGTGTGATACCTCAGGCTGTTTCTGACATGTGATCTGAGTTACATATTGTCAAATTTATGGGCTTAACTGGATGCATCATGTCCCCTGACGTCTTAATCAGGAAGCCACCCCCATCTCCAAAGAAATCAGGAAAAGCTAAGCTGACAAATGATCAGATAGATGGTTAAGATGTTCCAAACTGGAATACTGGTGCATTTGGTTCCCTGTGGGTTTACAATGTCAAATATCTTGGACATCTAAAGACTTTGTATGAATGGTGCCTGAGCACACTAGAACAGGAGTGGAGATTCAGGAAATGAGACTCATAGAATCAAAGTATGTCTTTCTTTGCCATAATATTCTGTATGACTTGGATTGAATGCAGTTCTGCGAGTGCAATGAAGAACACTCCACTTAAGCTCTCATATGTGTATCAGTGTGTTGGCTGTGATTCTTTCCATTTGCAATGTCTTGGAAGGACTGTCACCAAGGTGCTTCTAATTTTTAAGTCTGCTTTAATTCTTTCTTCAGCTGATGAGATTTTCTCCAATAAATTTTTTTTTTTGGTTATCTGATATTCTGATTTCCTTTCCATTTACAAAACGTATGCTAACTTTTTCACTGGTTTTGATTTTTTATTTCTCAAGAATAATAGCGTGAGATACTTGCCGGGTTTTGGACCTGTGATTCCTCAAGAATGCAGTGATTGTGGGAAGAAGTTTAACATGGGTGGGCCAATATGGTCAGCCCCCATTCATGACCAGGAATGGGTAGCTTCTCTTTTAGCAAATGTCAGATCTATGAAGGAAAGATATCCTGCTTATGACAAGATTTCTGCTGTACTGACAACAATATCAGAGGTAGGCTACTGCCTTCCAGTGGACTCATTCTAGAATGCTCAAGATGGTATTTGCAGTTTTGTGCTTCACAATCAAACTATTGAGAGTTCAAGAAGTAAAAAAATCATTTGGTTGTTTATCCTGTGATAGTGATGTATGAATAGTGTTTTGTTTATGTAATTACATTTTGCAGGAGCTGAATGATGTGCCTCTGTTTGTGAGCCTCCATAACTTATGTGCAACGCTCAAGTGCACCTCCCCTTCTGCAGTTATGTTTCGTTCTGCAGTTCTCAACGCAGGATACCGCATCTCTGGAAGTCATGTGAATCCTTTGGGGATGAAAACAGATGCTCCAATGAATGTAATTTGGGACATCATGCGGTGTTGGGTAAATAACATTTCTTATTTTCATTGGAAGGCTGATGTTTGGATCATGGCTTGTTAGTGGGTAAGGCAATGTGATCTACAAAGTTGTCCATCTTATTTCTGTCACTTGGTTGCATAGGTAAAGAACCATCCTGTCAAGGCACAACCTCCAGATCAGCCAGGAAGTGCTATTCTAGCTAAGGAGCCTACTCTACAGGTGCGTGTTATATCCATCTATTTCTCATTTATTTTTATGTTTTCCATTCAATTTTATTATTTGTCTTTCTCCTACTTGTTTCCTAAATGCCGGTGACATTATCACCAGCAGTCTATGGTGTTCCTAAAATATGCATGCATCAGAAAATGGATGATCGCCATTACCCTTGAGAGCATGATTCCGTGTATAAAATTCAGCAAAGATGAATTTCTGAAACCACAATAGCTAGTCATTGTTATGAGGGTACCAGGAAAAGATGCGGAACCACATCTCAGCGTTCAAATTGTTCAGACTTTTGGGTCACAGTTGACATCTTATTATTTCCCACCATATATCATAGGATGCCTAAATAAACGGTCTTGAGCATCTGACCTTTTGAATTTTGTCTTGATCGAACTATTGACTATTAGATGCCGTACTTAGGTCATTGGCTTTTTTTTATAAAAAAAATAAAAATAAAATAATTTCTAGTTGTGATGTGAGTCATCATCTTCTTGATGTCATCTCGCAGCAGTCAAATAGCCATACAATCTAGCAAACTGAGGCAGCTATTGTCTAAATTGATGCACTGCATAGATAATAAATTGCAGTTCAGCTGTCGCCATGTGCCATTGACCATTGTCCATTTATTTATGGAGCTAACTTGGGGCCATTATTAGCACTTTGTTTCATCACGTTGCTGTTAGAATCTTCAATCAACACTGTATATAGCTGGTCTTTTGGTTACTCACTCAATTAGTTATTACTGCTTCTGCAAGATTGCAACTAAGGTTCTGATTGGGGTTGCGTTAGGTGGATAGCTTTTGAAGAGAAATTTGATGAGCTCTTATTGTAGAGGCAATATTTTTGTACTTCTGCCTAATTCTCTCTAGAAAATAGGGTTAAAGTAGAGCTTAAAGTTCCTCCTCTTTCAATGTATCGCTGAGAGGCATGGATAAGTGCATAGGCTCCATGAAAATGCCATGCCAAACGGACCCTAAATCATCTTTAATTTGGAGCAGGCAAATTTTGCAAGAGCTCAAGCCTCCCTTAGTAAAGCTCAAGCCAAGAAGGTGGCTCGTTTCCTCCCAAATCCTGAGAGACATTGGGGTCCTAAGGTTCGAGCTGGTCGCCAAATCACAAGCAAGCATGCATCGCTGCTGGGCCCTGAAAATATAAACGGGAACCCCCCTTGTCAACAAGAAGATGAGCCAGGTGCAAAGCGGCAGAAGAAGGATGATTCTGCAGCTGATTCATGATCCCGCTAATCTGTTGTACCTTTCTGAGGTCTTTTTTTACCCCTCCTCTTTTTGTTTGTTTGTTTTCTTCAATTTTGGTCTCTAGAAGCAAATTTAGTGGGCAAATGACATAAAGCTCATCCTGTATTTCTTGGATGTTAGCTTTACATTCTCGTAAGTATCTCATAATTTACTGACGTCAATGTGGTCAGCCATTTCAAGATGAGAGTGTTTTATTATTCATATATCGTTCGATTGTGTTTCATCCCCTTAAACTACACGAAAGCGAAGGTCTGTAAGGCTGTGAAGTGCGCGAAGGAAGTGTGGTTGAACCTACTTGGTTGTGTTTGGCTGATGCGCTGAACTTTTATTTAAACGAGTCGTATCTAATAAAAAGTGCAAAATCAACGTAATAAAATTATTTGATTTATCCACTAAATATCAAATTGTTAATTTAACATATATATATATATATATATATATATATATATATATATATATATACACTGTCTAAAACATTCTTTCTTATGGTTAACTAATTTAAAAGGCCTTCAAGATATATGCTAGATACCCTAATTAAAAAAAGATATATGGTAGATATATTTCAGTCGGTTCAGGGGGTACAAGCCTTAAAAAAATGAGAAGTTTACCAATGCTGTGACGGGGTGGGTATTCGTGTTCAGGCGACCCCGTTCGATCCGTGGTAACGACGCCAGTATTTTTTTTTTTCAATTCTTTTTAAGTATATACAGGAAAGTTTTGTTGTTTTTGGTATTTTTATTTATGGGAAGTATCAATATTATGACATCTGGATCAGATCGTACCATCCGATTAATCCAACTGGGGAGTGGGGGCTGCTGGCCCAGATTGGTCCAATCGGTGGGTCCAACTGGGACCCATGGCCTGGCACCGTCTTGTTACCAGCCCCACATGATTGGTGTTTTAGTAGTTTATTGAGTATTGAATATTGTATACTTCCGTGGATAATTAGTGCATGTTTCAAGTAAATTTAAATGGGACCTTATCTGGTGCACCCGGGTACTAAAATTCATATTATTATTTTTTTGAAATTTTTTTATACAATTATTAATTTAAATGTATTTAACATATTTATCAAGTTTTACCATTTTTGAAGATTTATAGAATTTTTTTTTGAATTTTTCAAAATCAGTGACGAAAATGCCATTGATTTTGAAAAATCTCAAAAAATATATACAAATCTAAAAAAATGTTAAAAATTAATACATATTAAATGCACTCAGATTAACAGTTGTATATAAAAATTTAAAAATAATAAAAAATTAATTTTTGCACTTAGGTGCACCAAAGCTTAGTGCACTCAGGTGCATGGAATCAAATACCAACTTAAAGATCCAATCCATCTATCAAGTATAGAATCATTTTAGATTAAATTTTAAGCTAAATTGATTAACATTTATTCAATGAATAAATAAAAATGATTAACATCATGGTAATTAAGCAGTTAAAAACAGTGAATAAATGGTTTAAAATTCCCCCGATCCCATGCTTTTAGCATCTGTCGGTTGCACTTGAAAATTTAATTTTTGTTGAAATATTTTGGGTGATTTGCAAATACAACAATTTAGTTTGACTATAATTGTAAATGTATCTCTATAATTTTAGAAATTACAAATAATTCATACATACTTCGACTATAATTGCAAATATACTTATATCGTTATAACACTGTTACTGCATCATTTCCACATGAGTATATTTACAAATACATGCAAACAATTTTGATATATTTACAATTTAAAAAAATTAAATTAGTATATTTAATTCACTAATTTAATTTTTTGCAAATATGCTTATCTAATTTACATATATTTGCTAATATACCCACATTGTACAGTGCAGTAACCGAGTCATAACAACACAAATATATTTGCAATTATGGTTAAACCATATAAGAGTCATTTGTGATTTCTGAAATTAATGGGCATATTTCCAACTATGATCAAACTAAGTTGAAATATTTAGAAATTACCCAAATATTTTGCATATGCCGAAACTACCCATGCAATAGACCATCGCCTATTCGCCTCGCTCCTAAATCCTAATTCGTCTCTCTTGTTTCTCCGGTGGCCTTCAGCGCACGCAATTGAGTTTTTATTTTCTTCGATAGCGATCAAACACTTTCGTCTTTCGCCCGTTCCTTCCAATCACCAACAACCAGATGAAATATGCAAGCAATATTTTCATTTAGAACTCTCACTTCAAATTTCTGTCTTGAAAAATTTTGACGGTGGCTTGTAGAAGTAAAAATAGAAACCTGTTAATTTAAGATCAACTGGAACTATCAGTCAACACATCTAGTGCTACATAGTCTTATTTGATCCCTTGAGACATGCATTAAGGAATGGAATGGTTGAATTTCCAAAAAGATTTTGTATTTGTTAAACAGTGTTGGTGTCTATTTTTACACTTTAGTATATATAAATTTTTCGCATTTTAAATTCTTTAACTTTGCCTATTTATATTTTAAAATTTGAAGTTTAGTCATTTGTATTTTAAATCTTGAAATCATAATAATGTTAACAAAACTAACTTTAATCCATATAAAATTATGATAGTTGTATAGAAATAATAAAAAATTTAAAATTTTAAAAATTTAGTTTGAAAAGTTTTAGCCATTAATGAACACCCTTAATCACGATATCGGCACTTTTGATAATAAATTTAACATAATGAGTATATTTGAGATACGGGTGCAACTCGGGCTCATTAAATTCGGGTTCACCTCAACCCTAATCCTAACCCTAATCCTATTTGTAAAACTTCAATCCTAACCCTAACCCTAACTCTAACCTTATTTGTAAACCTCAACCCTAACCCTATTTTTGAAATTCGGGCTCGGGTTGAGTTTCGGATTGACATTCTCCTATTAATATGACTTTGTTACCCATCATATATATATAATTTTTATCACAAGCCTATTGTATAAAAATTTTTTAAAAACAATTTATTATACGAAAGCAAGAAAAATTCAAATACTGCTTAAGAGTAGAAAGAAAGAAACCTGTTTTGAGACTTCTCTTTGCATCAAGTAGAATAATAACTCTATTTTGGAGAATGTAAAAATACAACCGCTTTTCATTTTATAATTTAACACCAATTTCACAACAATATACATCAATATTACCATCCAATTGTAAGATAAACCTTATCATATCAATTGCGATAAAATAAAATCATCCAAAAAGCACAAAATATCAAGTCCAATAAGATTATATTAATTCAAGCATCACCTCCAAATCACAATTACCATTTACACAGTTTCTATTTACTTTATTTCTAACAATTAATTCTTAGATAATTAATGCTATTTTCATTTGTTTATTTCTAAAAATTCATTCTACTTATACATAATCACATTACATAAATTTTTCCCCCTTTCTTTTGCTCTCACATTTTCAAATAGAGTTTCATTGCACATTTGCACCAACTTTCAATAATTAATCATATACTGTTAATTTGTATATTAAATAATAAGCAAAGATTTTTTATAAAAAAATATCAAGAACAAAACTGTTACCTGTGCGTGATTCCACTGTTACCGGGACGCAGGGCTGCTGTCGGTGCAGGGACGGGAGCAGGGACAGGCGCTGCCGACGTAGGGAAAGGGCTAATGCGAGACAAAATGATTTTGTTCTTGCCCAGTTCTCAAAATTTTAGGAATCCTTACCATTTCAATTGATTTCTTTTTAGGAATGCATGCACTTGCTCAAGAGAGGAGGATATGGGGATCTGCTGTTTTTGTACCTATGTCAAATATGTGAAGTCAAAATCTCACCCAGAAGGTCCCAATTCCCAAGTCCCAACCGTCGCCCACCTAAAAGGTTAAAAGAAGATCGTTAAGGTCTCCCCCCTGTAGACACCGACTGGCGATTCAGTCGCACTCGGGTCTGGGTGGGAGTGGTCGGAGGGGAAAACGACGGGAGGTGTTTCAGAAGAGGTTGGAGGCAGACTGAGGCTGATGACGCGGGATGTAAGCGTTCCTTCCAAAGAAATGGAAAACAGCGAATGGAGGCGTAACACCGTGACAGATCAGAACTTGGGAGAACTTCTTGGTGCAGAGCTTCAAACCATGGCTATCTCCGGGGAAGCCATTAAGAAGATTGTGCCGGGGAAGGGCGAGAAGATACTCTGCTCTATCTGGACGTCGAAGTCTTATAACAAAGAACTATTCCGTTCAATGATGAAAAGATTATGGAAAATTCAGAAAGCTTGTCAATTTACTGAACTGGGAGAGAATTTGTATCAGGTAGCCTTTGAGGATTTAGAGGAGAAGAACCGTGTATTGTAGGGATGTCCATGGATTTTCGAACGGAATCTGGTCTTGATGGCAGACTTGCAAGAAGAAATAGATATAGCCCACCTGATGCTCGTTAAAACACCACTATGGCTACATGTTTCAGGAGTGTCGTACATTGTTGAGAAGAGCTATATCGGTCGCTGTATAGGGAACTCCTTTGAGCAAATGTCTGATTTGGTGGCAAATGATAATGAGCTGAAGATCAAGGTGACTGTCGACTGTCGTGACCCCCTTAGGAGGGGGATGTTCATACAGATCGGCTCACAAAGCAGACAATGGGTCACATTCCAGTACGAGAAACTCCCCCTCTTTTGCTATCTATGTGGCAGAATGGGGCATGCACATCGGGAGTGCTCGGTAGCAGTCAAGCTGCAGAAGCAACCAGCTGAGGCGGAATTGCCATATGGGAGCTGGATGCAGGTTGGAGTGAAGCCCATGAAGATGAGAAATGAATTCTCTAATAGCAACAGGGCAGCGCCCATAAAGTATTTAGGGCCGAATCACAGCTACCTTGGGGAACAGGTGGGAGAGAGCTTTGGTCACGTTGGAATAAAAGACTGCAGTGGAGAGCATTGCAGTGGAGGCAAAACTGACAACTCTACGAGCCAGACTGGCGAACAATGCAGTGGTAGCAGAATCAAGGACAATGCAGAACAGATTGGGGCAAGGGACAGTGAAGTTATTCCAAACCAAACACTTCGTCCCTACTCCGGGAAAGAGGCAGTTCTATTCAGTCCTGTTAATCGTATAAGTCAGAGCACATACATGCGGCAATCCTCAGCTCATGGATCAAGGTCTCAACAGCCTAATGAAACTAAAGTAAATCCAATATCTAGCATGAGTCATCCCTCCTTGGAAGGCGCTGCTCTGATGCATCTCAATCCCAACCCGGTGCACTCAAACAGAATGATTAATGAGTGTCCGGTGAACAAAAAATTGGAAAAATCTCATTCCTCCTCGGAGGACGATGCTGTACTGAATCGGGACTCTAATATGGTGTCTTCAAAGAGCATGGAAACGATCAAGATACAACATGCAAATACACACAAGATGGGTGGCAAGAATGCTGTCTCTTGCAGCTCCTTGGTTTCTTTGAACTCCCCCAAGCAGATACACCAAACCAAAGATGTGCAGGAGCAGGAGGGGATGCGTGCGGTTGCTATGCAATGCCTAACATACACGATCGGTGAGCAGGAAACTAAGGAAGGTAACGGTATGAAGGGATCATTGGGGGATGGGGAGGAATCCAGTAGGCTTGGAATGAGGAAGGAAGACACCAACCTGATAGATGTGCAAATACAACCTGGGAATGAATGGGCAGATATGGCGGGGTGGATCTCAAACAAAATGGGATCCGAGGAGGATATGTGCAGTGGGATGGAATGCAAGAATGTCAAAGGAGATATGGAGACCAGAATAGTGAAAGGCAAATGGAAGCGGTTGGCTAGAGGAAGGAATGAATCGGAAAGTTATGCCCAACAGGACTGTACAATGGGGGGAACCGGAAAAAGGGGTTGTAATAACGAATGGGACGAACAGGAAGGAGTACTGAAGAGAAGAAATCAAAGGGCGAGCATTGAATTGATTGAGGCGGAGGCTGGGGGAATTTCCCAGCCCCGCCTCATCTAAAGTGGCGCTTATAGTCTGGAATTGCCGAGGGCTTAGGAACCCACGTGCAATTCGGAGCCTCATGGAGCTGGTCAAGCGACAAGATCCCTGTTTGGTCTTCCTGAGCGAAACAAAACGCAAATCCAATGAGATGGAGAGTATCAAAAGAAGACTTAATTTTGACTGTTGTTTTGTTGTGGAATCTCAAGAGAGAAGGGGAGGTTTGGCCCTCCTTTGGATGAATAATCAAACAGTGAGCATCAGAAGCTTCTCTTCTCATCATATAGATGCAAATTTTGGCGGATGGAGGTTTACGGGTTTCTACGGTCATCCCGAAACTCATCTGCGACAGCATAGCTGGAATATCCGAAGGCAGTTAAGCGCCGGATGCAATGAGCCTTGGTTAGTTATGGAAGACTTCAACGAAGTCTTGGGGCATAGTGAATATCTCGGTTACAGAAATCGACCACAGAACCAAATGGATTTATTTTGCGAAACCTTAGATAGATGCAATCTAATGGATTTGGGCTTCACTGGTCAGGCAATGACTTGGAGAAATAACAGAAGGGGCCGGCATAGGGTGGAAGCGAGACTGGATAGGGGGCTGGCTTCGGCATCATGGTTGAATAGGTTTCCCCATGCAAAAATTTCTCACCTGATGACTTCCACCTCTGACCACTGCCCCATTGTGTTGGCTCTTGACTCTAGATGTGGCAAGCGCAAACCGCCAAGGGAATTCAAATATGAACTTTTTTGGGCTCGTGATAAGGATGCTAAAAGAATTGTGAATCAAGTTTGGGAATCTGTGCCTCCTACGGCCTTGAATGATGCCGACATTATTTTCTAGAAACTAAACCGAGCGGCCATTGAGCTAACAAATTGGAATAGGGGCAAAAGAGGTCACATCCGAAAAGCAATTGAACAGAAACAAAGGGAGCTGAATTCTATCTCACGTTGGGGGCCTAGTGATGTACGGGATGACTTGATGCAGAAACTGAAACTTCAAATCAACCTTCTGTTGGAAGATGAGGAGCAAATATGGAGGATGCGAGCTAAGGCTCATTGGCTCCACGAGGGAGATAGAAACACCAGGTTCTTTCATAGGATGGCTTCAAACAGGAGAAGGGTTAACTTCATTGATGCATTAAGGGACCGAAATGGTACTTGGGTTCGGGACCAAGACAAGCTAATGGACATGGCCGTGAAGCATTTCTTGGAGGGATTTTCCTCGTCTTCTTCATCGCCAGCGCCTTGGCTGGAGACGGTTATCTCGAGAAGAATCTCTGTTGAACAAAGACTTTTGCTCACAAAACCAATGCAGGAAGAGGAAGTTTTCAAAGCAGTTAAAGGGATGAGACCCACTAAGGCCCCAGGGCCAGATGGGATGTCGGCGGGATTTTACCAGGATCATTGGAACACAGTTGGTAAGGACATAATCAAATGGTGTAATGCTTTCTTCATGGAGAGGAACCCCGTACAACTGCGCAAGCCAATCATGAAGGCAAACTCAACAACACTAATTTTGATTCCAAAGAGGGCCAATGTCCAAGATTTCTCCCACTTCAGATCCATTAGCCCGTGCAACGTTGTGTATAAGATTTTGGCTAAGGTCTTCGCCAATAGACTCAAGTCAGTCCTCCATGATGTTATCGGTGACGAACAAAGTGCCTTTGTTCCGGGTCGGCTCATTACGGACAACATGCTGATTGCCTTCGAAGCCATCCACTCACTTCGTAAACGCAAAAAGGGGCGTAAGAGAGAAATGACGATAAAGCTTAATATGTCAAAAGCGTATGACAGGGTTGAATGACACTTTCTTGAACAGATGATGGTTACTATGAACTTCTGCCCTGTATGGATTAACTGGATCATGTGCTGCATCACCACTGTTACATATCGGGTCAATGTCAATGGCTTCCACTCATCATACTTCCAACCACATCGGGGACTCAGGCAGGGTGATCCCTTATCTCCTTATCTGTTTCTTTTGTGTGTGCAGGGTCTTTCTGCTCTGATTACCAAGGCGGCTGAAGACGGAGCAATCCACGACATTAGACTACGACATCATGGACCACTGATATCACATCTACTGTTTGCTGATGACGCCATTATTTTTGTACGGGCGTGCGGGGATGATGTAAGGAATCTGTTGGACCTACTGAATCGCTACGCTGAATCCTCGGGCCAATTGGTAAATGTGGACAAGACTGGAATTGTTTTCAGCCCGAATACGGAAAGCGGTGCCAAAAGGGAATTGATCCAAATACTCGGAGCCGAGGGACAGGACATCCAGCATTATCTGGGCCTCCCGGCTTGGCTCAGGAGATCCAAATTGGGGTTGGTCAAAGACCTCAAAGAACGCATATGGAAGCGCATTCAGGGTTGGAAAGAAAGGTTAATCTCATGGGGTGGTAAGGAGGTACTGATCAAGGCAGTCGCGCAAGCCATCCTGACGTATGCTATGAGCATCTTCTTACTGCCTAAATCATTCTGTCAAGATATAAATGGAATACTAAGTAAGTTTTGGTGGGGGGAAAAGGAAGGCAAACGGAAAATGAGCTGGGTGGCATGAGGGAGATGTGTAAGCCAAAGAGAGCCGGTGGATTGGGCTTCAGAGACCTCCAAAACTTCAACTATGCGCTTGTAGCTAAACAGGTTTGGAGGTTAGTTTCTTGTGACACATCCTTGTGTTATAGAGTGCTAAAATCCAGATACTTCCCACATACCGATATTTGGACTTGCAAAGAGAGGCCATCGGACTCTTTCACATGGAAGAGTATTTTGAAAGCTAGAGATGTGATTTTGAGGGGATGCAGATGGCGGATTGGAAATGGGAGTCGGGTTAGGTTTTTCAAAGATATGTGGCTTGAGACATGCGTTGAGAAGGCTGGACCCCTCCCGGCTTCAATCCCAGAGGAAGCAACGGTTGACCTCTTCATCGATGGTGAAACCAATTCCTGAAACATGGACCGGGTTATTGTGGCTATGGGAGAGACGCGATGGCACGAGGTAAATGGAATCCCTCTTTCCAATGGCTCTGTGGAGGATACTATCTACTGGAGGCATGAACCTAATGACCACTATTCTGTAAAGTCGGCTTACAGAATGTATGTTCCACGACTGATGTCCCGGCCCACTCGGAAACCTTCAAAACCATTTGGTGGCTTAATCTCCCATCTAAAGTGCTCATTTTTGGCTGGCGACTTCTTATGAACGCCCTCCCCACGCTACACAACCTTACATGCAGGGGTATTGTTGTGGACCCGGTTTGTACATTATGTAAGAACGAAACTGAAGACGCAAACCACCTTTTCCTTAGGTGTGAGTCTACTCTAGCGGTTGGCTGGATGGCGGCAAGGCTGGCCTATCAAGAGGTATCAGTACAGGAGGTGATGGAATTGCTAGCAAAGCAAAATAGACCCGTGGATCTCTCGAGATTTATATTGTGCTGCTGGAGGGTGTGGTGGCTACGAAACAAACTCAGAGAGGAAGGAATTCAACCAAATTTTACTGCTACCTGGGCATGGTGCGCGGATTTCCTATACCATCATTGGCAGGCTAAAATGAATGTTCAGACGGGGGCTTTGGGACGAAATTTGGTACCACGATGGCTCAAACCGCCAATGGGCTTTGTAAAGATCAATGTTGATGCTCGTTGCCGTCAGGAACAGAGGGCTTTTGCCTGTGCAGCGGTGATTAGAGACTCCCGGGGTTCTTTCATTGCTGCTAGTGGATGGAGAAAGAGGGGTATGATGGAGCCACTATTTATGGAGTCCACAGCTTTTTTACTAGGGATCAAATGGGCGCTCCAATCTAAGATGACACATGTTTTGATTGAATCTGATTCCCTCACACTCTGTCACTTGCTGGCGAATGCGACCCCTATTTATTCCCTAGTGGGTCTTATCATTGACGAAATCAGGACGTTTCTGAAAGCAAATGCTTGTTATTCCATACACCATGTATTAAGGCAGGGTAATGATGTTGCTCATACCTTAGCCGATTTAGTTCTGGTATCTACTCTGGATCACCAGGTCTGGTGGGGCAATCCCCCACATGCTATTTTTGGTAAAATTTGTACTGACAATTTTTGTGCAATGAATTGTTTGGATTACTCTACCCCTAATCCCTTTCACATCGAATGGGGTCAGGGGTAGGGCATATCCTTTTATCAAAAAAAAAAATATATGCGAAGTCAAGACCTCTAGATCACGGAGACATGTATCAGCAAGTGGAGATTGTTCTTTGCAAATGGGGCACTTTTGTTGCAAAATCGGTTGCTCCAAATGGGTTTCCTCCCGACTTCTTAAGAAGGAAAGGATGGAGTCTGTATGTATCTACTCCCAAAGACTTCCAACTCGGCAAGGCGCATGGGGTGGATCATGATCTCTGTTCGCGTTTGCTACCGTTTGATTTCCCAATCTCCAACAAGCATTCAACCAGCATTGTTGTGGGGAAGTGGTATGTCCCCTTCATGTTCATGAATGAGAAAAGCTCGAAACGACAGCACCGCAACAAATGAGCAGAAGAATGAGAAAAGCTCGAGCAGACAGAGACAGCAGATGAGCAGAACGGCAGCAGAACTCAGAAGGCCGAGAAAAGCTAGAAACGACAAGAAGTCGAGAATGACAGAAAACCTTGTCGAACGGCAGAAAAAGTAGAAACGGTGAGAAGTCGAGAACGGCAGAAAAGCTAGAAATAGCGTGAAACTGCGAAAGGCGGAGAGGTGAGAAAATTTGAAAGGCTGGGGCCTGGCAAGGACAAGGTTCATAGGGAGTCAGGGACGGCAGCTGCCTGATGTTGATGTATTATAATAAAATATTAATATTTTCAAATATAATCTCGGGTTCAGGTTTACAAGATACGAGTTTATTTGAACCTAAAACCGAGAGTTGTTTGAATTCGGACCGGGTTCGGGCTGAGAAATGCTGAGTTCAAGCACTGCTCCCAGCCGGGTTCGGGCCGAACCCGGCCCAAGTTGAGATAAGGTAAAACGTAATTGCACATTTGGAAAAAGCCTTAACAGCAGGGGAAACATTTTCCTTCGCGCCTGGAAGTCTCTTCGAGGCCTAGTTTTCCCGCTCTTATATAAAAACTGGCGGGTAGTAGGGAGAAGCGCAGAGAGCTCGAGCCATTTCCGTGGATGGAGAGATCTGAAGACCAGAACCCACCCGACGGCCTGGAAATCATCTCCATTGGTGCTTTGTTCAGCGGCGGACCTTGGGAGAAGAAATATTGGAGCTCTTCTAGGGTTCATTTCAGTCCCGTTCTCTCACTTTTTTACTCTTTCCTTTTGTTTTTGCTGCTTATTCAAAGCTTAGATTTTCATGGATTTATCGTTAGATATCAATTCAATTTGTTTTGTCATTTTGAAGGCTGGGAAAAGTTAGGTATTGAACATCTCAGACATGGCCGTTCTTCTTCTGAGCTCTCCACCGTAGTTTTATCCCACTGCTGTATTTCTTAGCTGCTCTTTTGCTGTATCACACTGTTTGGCCAAGCTCACTCATTTAGACCCATAGCTGAATGCCTTTCGTGGATTAGTGAACTGGGTGCGCTATACTTAGTAACCTACTGCTTCCAAAATCAATCCTCGTTATGTCCTACCAAATGCTTGTTATGTTGCCAGTTGTATTGTTGGTTCATGGACCAGCTTAATTATTGGAAGCATTCTCAATATAATTGGATGCATCTAATGGTTTGCTTGGCTTTTATGGATGAATCGTGGACTAGCCTTGAAATCCTCATAGAAGCTCTATCCTCTGTGGTAAGTTTGTAGCTGGAGGAGAAAGTTCCTGAAATAAGTGTTTCCTTTCTGCTGATTTTGCTTTTCTGCGCCCCAATACCTGTGTTGGGTTGTTTGCATTTGCAGCATCTTTTTGTGCGGTTTGGGCCATCAGCTTCATTCAAAGTGACGTGGATATTATTTGGCAGGGTAAAGATCGGTACCCTTACCCAATTGGCTATCATGCAGTTCGAACTCATGCTGGTAATACATACAAGATGGAGATTCAGGAAGGTCTCAGGGGCCCACTATTTGTGGTATGTTTTCCTCCTGTGTGATTTTTTTGTAATGTTGAAGAGACCACACTTTTTTAGTGTTTCTTCAATGCCTTTGTGTTCTGTTTGTGTCTTATTGATTCCAGTTTGAAGCTTCTGTGATGATTGGCATTTGAGTGTGATTTTTTGAGATGCTTTAGAGGCCTTGACCTTTTAGTTTTTTATTTTTTATTTTTCATTGATGCCTTTTTGTTTTATTTTATGTCATATGTATTCTGGTTTGAGGCTTCGTTGGACTGTAAGACTGGCCTTAATTGCTGTTTCGATGTCAGCAACTAGCTGCATTGCTTGTATTCTGATCATCTGATATTTATTTATCCTGAAGCCCATCCATTTTGGTAATCACCCAGTCGGCTGGGTTGGTGGCTATACTCGACAATCACAGAAACAGTGTTTTCATGATGTATAACTTTTCCACCACTGACTTGCTATTTATAGAGAGCTTATCTGTACAGCTGTACTGGTTCCCATCACACCTACAGACAGTAATTGTGTTTTAATCTGCAGATCACTTCCATAGAAGGAGGTTCATGTTCTGGACAAACTCCGGATATTGCCTGGGAGAATTTCCAAAAGAGAAGTGGTCCACGTGTAAAAACATGGCATGCAAAGAGATTTTCATGCAAGATAGATGGAATTGAGGTATTCACTGATAAGGGTTTAATGTTTGATATAATCACTGTAGCTTCAGTAATGCAACCTGTGTGTGTGTTTTTATATATATCTAAGATCACTTTAAAGAACAATTGGAAAATCCATTAATTATGTCAGCAAAGTGCACCTCTGAGTCTGCAGTATTGCTATGTTTTACTATTGGATGGCCTAGTCGCAAGACACCATTTTGGATTACGTCCTTGATGTGGACATTTTTAGCAATAACTTGCATTGATTGCCTGTGCGAAACTGTCCTTTTTTGTAAAACTGAAAATAAACCACATCATTCAATTTTCCTTGAACTGGGTCAATATTCCTTCCTTTCAACAGTAATCAGCCCTTTAATTAAAGATTATTCTCTTATGATGAAATGCAGCTTTTTGGGTTCAGAAATCCACATGTCCAGCGACTACTCCGTGAATTAGCAGCAAACGCCAATGGATCAGCTGAACGGATTTTGATTCATCCCAGTTCTTTTAATGAAGCTTCAAACGTAGAGCAGGAAATAAGATCTCCCAAACTGCATACTTATCCTGACCTGCTCCTGTATCTGGAGAAACGACAGAGGACTGGAAAGAGAAGTAGAAAGCTGAAGAATACTGCATCCACTTCCATAGCTGGAGATACTCAATGGTTCAAGTCTCACAAGTTGTTAGCTGCTGCAAATGACCATATTGGTGTAAAAGGAAATATAGATAATCATGGAAGTAACAATCCTGCTATACTAGGCCTAACTGTTAAGAATGAAGTTGTTGATCATCGTCCTCATTTGTGGAAGAGAAGTGCTGACTCAGTGAATGATGGATTAACCTGTCCTATGGGCTTTGAGTGCTACTATGATGGGAAACATTCAACTCTAGCATCCAACTTTCTTGATCAAAATTGTTCTGTACATGAATATCCAGCAACCACTTCAGCGTCAAATTTTGATGTTGTAAACAAGAAATTTCTCCTGGAGCCTCCAGAAATTTCCGATGATCCAGGGAAGGTATCTGCTTGTCCTAGGGAGCAAAGCAACATCATTGTGGAAGATTTTTCCAGTGATCCAGGGAATGTATCTGCTTGTCCTAGGGAACATAGCAACACCATTGTGGAAGATTCCCAGGTTGCTTCTAGGGTGTTTTTCTCTTCATCATCGCATGCAGAAGAAGGAAAAGGCACATACTGTGATTCACTTTCAAGTTCTGGAAACAGTCTCTCTGATTCTGCGGGGCAAGATTTAGTAAAATCCATGATGACAGTGCTGCTTCCACAAGCGCTTCCGTTACTTAAAAAGACCTCAAACAAGAAAAGGGTAGTGGATACAGGAGTTCCTTGCACAAAATTCAATCCATGTTTAGCTATGGAAAAACCAAAATCTTCAGAAAAAAATGATGAGACAAGCCACATTGCAGATGCTGTACCCAAAGGTATGAATGCCTATCACCCGTCATCACTTCTGAAGAATAGTGTTGAGGGAAATCTCCAACACTAGAACCAACATCGTTCGATGCTTTCATAATTAGAAAATAAAATGTCATGATACTTCGTATTGTGCAAGATGTGATATTCAGTAATTATGCTTTCTGACACCAATGACACCTTCTGAAATCTAGCAACTGACAAACCCTGTATGGTAAACTGAACGCGTCATTACATGATTTTGATATTTTAGATAAGGTTTCCTCTTTATGCTTTGACCTTATTTCATCTCCTTTTCATTGGATATTCTCTCAATTAGCTTCCCACGCCTTAAATATCCTGATAGATTCCCATGATGAGAAATAACCAAGCACAAAGTCTGTCGGTTTGTACACTATATCTAGAAGGATTCTCTCATGGGTGGGATGCTGTCTGATGATGACTTTTTGTTATTATTGTCATTGTTATTTACAACGCTTGTAAAGAGGCTCTTTTGACATGTTTTTTCAGGTGACCTTGCTGCTGGACTGCCAATTTCTGGATCCAATTCTGATACAGTTGTAAAAATGCAAGTTTCTGAAAGCATTCTGGCTGATTCCTCAGAGAGAGGAATCCCCTTATTGAAGTCTTTTGTTCCTGACAGCTTTGAGGAACAATATGCATGCTGTTTTATTAATCAGAGACTGCCAAATTCTGAATATGGTGAGACTGATAGGGAAATTCTCAGTAGAAGAGCATCCAGCGGTGACATCTCAAAACTTCCTGATGACATTGATGGTGCCAAGGAGTCTTCCTGTTTTTTCCATGGAAATAGTAATCTGGATGAAATAGCTACCGGGTTAAATAATCCTCTGGAAGATGATATAACTTTTGTTTCTGTCAGTCCTGTCAAGCAGGCAGCTCACAGTAAACATAACCTCTTGGAAGGAGGAGACAATGAGAACAAAACTAATATGGCTAGTTATCCAATGGTTTCTGTGTCCAAAAGTATATCAGAAGGCTCTCTAGAAAATAGAATCAGTGCCATTTCTAATGGTGCTGAAAGTATAGGTGCAGTGGGGACTCTTGTTCAAGGTAATGCTCTGAATGTCGTGTCTGAGATGTCATCACAAAGTCCTGGATCAAAAAGTAGGAAGCCTAATTTTGTTGCTAATTTGAGTGTTTTATCTAAAACAAGTGTGAATTATGTAGATGCGGTTCCTCTTCAAAAGAATTTGAGAACTATGAACATGGAAATTCCTGAAACTCTCTCACATTATAGACAGAACTCTTCAGCAATAAATCTTCAAAAAATTCAAGTCCATACTGATCCTTGTACTTCAAATACTTGCAAATTATCAACAATTGTGGATGCCAGAGAAACTAACTTTGATATTGATACACAACCAACAGCCTCATGTGCCAGAGCTGTGAACTTTGATAGTGAGGAAGAGGGTCTTCCTCAAATGCAATGTTATGATGATACAATAGCTTCTGGGAGGGGTGGAAATTCCTTGAGTCATGTTCACGAAGGAGACATTGCTGCCTCTACTGAAGGCAACACTATTCCCAGTGGCAGCAGGAGGAAGAATCAAAGTGCATTTCTTCCTTCACAGAATTATGGCACTCCTCTCTCTGAGACTATAGTTTTCAGAAATACAGAAAACAAAGTATTTGAGATGAATTCTGCTATAAACACTTTATGTACCACAGAAATTTGTCAAGCTAGTGCTCCTGCTGAAAACACAAACATGGAGTTGTTGAATTCCTTTAAAAGTGACCTTGAGAGGCAACAAAATAATATGGACACACTAAAGGGTGTTTCTGAACCTGATGTCATGTTGTGCAATATTGCTCCTTTTGCACCACAAAACCAAGTGTCTGTGGTCCAGGTCAACAAACGCATCCATTCTCTTAGTGATTTTTGTCCATCCATTCACAATGCTGAGTTGCCTCAAGGGGATATTATCAATGAGATGATAGTACCATGCAAACCTGAAGAAAGTTGCAATGCTCTATCATTCATGGATGAAAAGGGGAGAACTTCCCCTGAAAAAGATCGAAACAATGTGCCCCAAACTCCCATTGATCCAGATCTACATGATCTACATGACTGTTGGAAGTCTGTTAGTAATGAATGCAGTACTCTTCCTCACAGTGTAATTGACTCGAAGCATCAGCCACGGGATGACATATTGCTGAAAGAGTCAAAGCCTTATAATGAGTTTGAGGGATTTGTTGAGCTTGTTGGATGCTATGTTCACTCCACACCAGTACTTTCCGTGCTGCTAAGCCAGAAGGATGATGATATCCATATTTGTGTCATATGTGGCCTTTTGAAAGAAAAGAAAAGGACACTTTTTGTTTATAAAGTCCCTGCTGAGAGGCTAAGTGAAAATTGCCCTACTTTTCTTGGTTACGCTCAAATGGAGATGCTTCTTCCTAGAAGGGGTTTCAATGAAGTAAGTTTCAAAAGGGATATACCACGCTCATTTAGTATCAGCTACTTGTGCTTCTTTGTTGTGTGCTCCTTTGTTGCATTTTGCTCTTTGTATTGGTTTCAGCATTTAAAAAATGCTACTGTGGCATGGTTTCATGGGTTCCATGATAGCTGCACTGAAATTTTATGGTATGCTGTTCCCTTTTCTATAGAGCATTTATGATCATTGACATTAACCCTTCCTGAATGGTGAGGGTATCATAATCTTGATACCAATGCTCTACCATAAGTTGCCTTAAAAAGGTTAATTTATCCAGGAAGTTGTAGATATGAGCTCAAAATTGGTAAAACAACTTAAGATGGTCATGATTTGGGTCTCTGCTGCCTCCATGGAAGTTCTTTCAAGTTCTTCTTGTACACTGTCTCTTTGCTTTTGGTATATTGCCTGTACTCACTTATTCCTGACTTTCTGTTATCAGGTTATGATTGAGAGATCAGGATTACAGTTCACTCCAGATGGGCAATGCCTTGTATTACTTAACAATATTAAGTTACCTGGATGCAGGTTGTTTTTATTTCTGTTCTTTTGACTTACGGTTGTTAAGTTAGCTTGATGAATTTTAAGGGTAGATGTTGAAACGGTTTTAACCTGCCACAGGGAACAAAATATTGATTGCTTGTGTTCATTGTGCACATCTAATTGCTGGGAAGAAAATATGGTAAAAGTTGTCCAAGTAAGAGTTGGCTATGTTTCAGTTGTGTCCAAGTTGACAGCAGATGAGGCTGTCCACTGTATATTAGTCTGTGCACCATGCTATCTTGTTGGAGCTGAAGTAAATGGGAAACTGCATGTATGGATCATGAACTCGACATGGAGGTGATTTTTTTCTACATTATCACCATGTCTTCAGTCGTGTTTTGTGTGTGTGTGTGTGTGTGTGTGTGTGTTCTTTTAGAAACCAAATACCTTGATATGTTCTCAAGTTGATTTTTATACTGGAACCGGTTGGTCATGTTACAGATAAAATGATGTGTTAATTCAATCCTCATTTCCTTATATAGGAGTTTAGGTGACTCTATGCTGAAAATGGTTGTGTTCATTTTCTATATGTGTTTGCAGTGCATGCGTGGAGGAATTCTCTTTGCTAAGCGTTGACCATCCCTGTTCTTCTCTACTAGAATTGAAAAGAATACCAAATTGTGCTTCTCTGGTTGTTGGCCATAATGGAATTGGAGGCTTTGGCTTATGGTACATCATGATCCTAACTTTAAGATATATGTATATATTTCCAGTGGTGTTTCCATGTATCATCTTATGATTTTATACCTTTCTTGAAACATGGCAGTGTATGCTGGCATGTGACATTGTGCTTCCACATTCAATGCCCTTGACCCTGTTGAATTTCCTTTCCTCAGATTCCTGCAGTCTAAATTCCTCTCTCAGTTTTCTGACTAATAGTCTCTTGGCCATTTCATTTGCGCTGGGGACGAAAATATATTCAGCTGCAATCTGGGGTCATATTCATTGTGTTATTTGCAATGTTGGAATAACAAAACTGCATGACTGATTATTCTGAAAGTTTTGGTTGACTGGTCTCAAGACGTGATTATTTTCTGTTGAGCTGCTTCTGTTTCTTGCAATTGACAGTCGAGGTTGTTAGTTAATATTTTAATGTGTATGCTACTCTATTCTTTCTGCTATTTATCCTTACATTCGCAGTAGGATGCATTTTCATATTCACATGGTAAGCTGCCTATATAGTTGGGCATTCATGATCTTCAATGTTCGTGGTTATTAGATAAAAATTTTTGGGATCCATGAATGTTGTAACTTTTTATTCCTTGTGGAGTGCTTGATTTCATTTTCTTCTGATCTGGCTACTCCACCTAGAAGGTAGTTTCAACCTTGAGCCCTTGTTGGGTTTCCAAAGTAGCAACTTCCAGTACTTTCCCCTGTCACACTGTCTATAACATAGCTTCCATTTCTTTCAGGGACATTTCCAAGCGTGTCCTCTTATCAAGTTTTTCTTCTCCAGTCATTTCAGTATCTCATGTTGTTCCAGTTGGTATCTTTGGTTGGGAAAAGAAATTTCCTGTTTCATCAGGTGTTGAGTTAGAGGAGCATGTCAAAGAGATCATAGGTGCAACAAATTTGTGGTTTGCAGGGAATGGAGAAACCTCTGGTGGTCTTGTGCCTAATGATGAAGATTTAGCTCTATGGCTTTTCATCTCTGCTGCTTTGGATACTGATGAACAGCTGGATTATCCGGGAAATCACTTCAATGGTGGTTCGTTTGGTCATTGGAGACTAGCAATTCTGGTCAAAAAGACGGTGATCATGGGAAGCATATTGGATCCAAGGTGATTTCATAATCTGAGACCAAGAATGGGAAAACTGCTAGAGAAGGAAAGTGGCTTATTAATAAAACTGAAAAACATTGTGTGGCTGTATTCTGATTCTTTATTATTTCAGTCCTTAAGTGAATATCTCAATGTTGAAGCATTCATCACTGTTTCACTTGTTAGCCTTCATACAAGATCAATTGCCTGAATATGGAAGCAGTAGGGCACAGGCTAATAGATGCCCCATTGCTTATATAATCACAAGTGGACAAAATACCAATTAAATTGTTTTAGCTGCAGAATCAACGATTATTTCTTGCTAGCTCCTCCTGTCCTATAATCCTATTTATATGTTTCATCGCAGAATGTACCAGGACCTCAATCCCCAAGTCATTGAATTATTGTTGTGAATTGTCCGAAATACAGTGTAATGAATGAGTACAATGGGGCTATATGAAAGACAGCATCTTTAATATACTGGTGTAAACTATTATTTCCATCTAGTTGGTCATTGATGGCTACATCTTAAATTTCGAAAGAGTTCAGTCAGCTTGACATGCACAGGCCATCACTGGTCCAGATTCCTGAACCAAGAGCTCTTTCCCAAAACAGGCAGCTAGCTGAGGTGGTCCTTTATCCTTTAGTCTCGAGTTGCTTGGAGTGCAAGTTACTTTTTGATGGCTAAGGGACGCTGACTTTAATTCTTAGATTCACCTATCATCGATACTCTGAAATTCCATATTAAAATGTTCTGATCATACTAAAAGTGCCCTGGAGATAGTAGGACGAGATGTATGGTGTCCTGAAATTCTGGTGTGAACTAGTGGTACTTGTAAAATTTCATCTCCCATTTATCCTCTCTTTTCTTTTTTCTTTTTTTCTTTTTGTTTTTCCTGCCACGATACTGTGCTTCTCTTAAGTTGATATGTGCTGTGTTCAGGGCTGCCAGTGCTGTAGCATCATCTGGTCACGGGGTGATTGGTACACATGATGGGTTGGTCTATATGTGGGAATTGTCAACAGGCAACAGAGTAGCTAATTTGAAGCATTTGAATGGTAAGGTTAATGTATTGATTTACAGAACATGCTTACCGATATTGACTCTTGTGATGCCTTTTAAAAGGAATTGGTATTTCAGCTTTTGTTTGATGAAGCATGCTCGGTAGGCTATATTAATATTATTTTCTGTCAAGCAAGGTACGTACAAAATTGTGCACGCCACACGAGAGGAATGTGGTGGAATGAACCTGTTACTCATGAACTTCACTACGTATTCCTTCTAGTGGATGGGTTTTGATGTGGAGTACCACCAACACAGGTGGGGAAGAAGGAACGATCCACGTATTTAAGGAACATTGTGTTGGAATGAGAGCACATTGATTGCAACAATCAACACTGCACCTCTGGACGGGAATTCACCTTGCCTTCTTAGTTTTTCTGGCAATATGATTGTTTTATATGCATGCAGTTTCATGATATTCAAAAATTTTACAAAAAAAAAAAAAAGAAGAAGAAGAAAAAAAAAGAGTAGGGTAATGGGGATCGTTCTCGGAGCCTGATCACCTGCTCCCGGGAGCTTATACCCTTTTTTTTTTTTTTTTTTGAAATTTTTTTTATAAAACTGTTAATCCAGGTTTATTTAACATGTGTATAAATTTTTACTATTTTTGGAGTATTTTAGATTTTTATTTTTTATTTTTGAAATCAGTGGCATTTTAAGTAATTTTAAATTACTAAAATGCCATTGATTTTCAAAAATAAAAAATAAATATCTAAAATACTCCAAAAATGGTAAAAACTTATACACATGTTAAATACACATAAATTAACACTGTTTAGGAGAAATTTTCAAAAAAAAATACCAGGAGCAGGGAACGCTGGAGCAGGCGATCAGGCTCCATCGTTCTCTGGATTTATATCTTTTGGATGTATGAGATGCTCAGGTGTCTGGATGCCACTGAAATTCATGATCCTTGTTTTTTCTTGATGACAGGTGGAGTTTCTTGCATCACTGCTGATGCAACATCAAATACACTGGCTGTTGTGGGCAAGGAATGCCAACTTATGTTGTATATTCGACCTAGAAAGGATTCGTAATTCCTATGAGAGAAATGAAGGGAAGCAAGGTTCTAGGTCATCTTGGCTGTCTGCCACTTGAGGCGCATGTCCACCGGAGGCATGTACATTTTGTAGAGTTTGTAATTCAGCCTCCTCTATTGGAATTATGTAAAAAAAAAAAAAAAAAGCGAACTAAAAATTTTGGAAAATGGATAGTATAAATAGAGTATATAAAAATTTGCAATGCATGTCTTTTTGAAATCAAATAAATACGTACGTATAAACATGATAAATGGTTTAGATTTTTATAAAATTATTTTAAAATTAAAAAACCAAGGGTAAGCACGTCCATGCTTACGTAAGTACTAAATCATTGCCCAAAAGGTAAATTCCCTCGTGAACTTACCAACAAGGATAAAGTTTTGTTTCGACAGTGTCGACACAATAACATGTATATGTGCTATCTCCGAACAGCCATTGCCAAAATTGGTACTTGTACCAGTTCTTCTGGGAAAGACGTGAAGAAAATCCAGTCCAAAAAGTGAGACATGGATCAGGCATTCACCTCATTGCAGAATCAGAATGGCTTGCAACGAATGTTAGACAACTGTTTGCTGTCATTGTGGACGAAAATTTGGAATTTTGTTACTTCGCCCATCGACATCAATTCCGGATGCCTTTAAGCAGTGATAATCTGTGTTCGGAATGAGCTGCAGAAGCATTGGGAATTTTCTTATCACGAGAATCCGGTTTGAACTCCAATCAAATTCGCTATCATCTTCGGAACCTGGTACTGTTTGGAATTCATGTGGAAAATCAAGCAGCTAGAATTCATAGGTTGGAGTTTTGCTTGCATGCTAGACCAGATCGATTACGTGAGATTTTTCTCGCTTAAGGAAAGGTGTCCTTGTCTGTCCCTTCCTTTTGCATTCATTGCAATTTTTAGGGGACTATTGCTATCACGTGACTGGTTTTTCTGCCATGACGGACTTGTGGTCTCGACTCTTCACAGATGTACAGGGCCAGGTTCAGTAAGAACTGACCTAAACATATATTACGAAAGGCACAATATAAGATAATTCATAGACCATTTTTTAAAATCCAACTGGAACGAACTCAATTTTGTAAAATCTGGGATGGATTCAAGTTGAAAACTGATTGATCAATTCGGTGGAACAATTCGAATTGACAATATCATATATGTACTGATTACACACTATGTTAAATCAGATTGGACTTTGTTTTTATCATTTGTAGTAAGCCCTATAATACATGTGCATTTGTCGAAAAATACGCAAAGACTGATCATAGTTACTGCTGGGGTGGGAAGCGGCCGGCCAAATGATTCAAACAAAGCACGGCGTGCATAGCATCGATGTGGCATGCAAACAGATGTAGCCCTTCGTCGTGCTCGTAGATCCATCTTTCATCGGATCCCAATCATATGCACCCGGGTGCATTCAGCCTCAATGCACCCGGGTGTACTACACCCAATTTTTTTTTATTTTTTTTTGAAAATTTTTTTACACAATGGTTAATCTAGGTTTATTTAACATATGTATCAATTTCTACTATTTTTGGAAACTTTTAGATATTTTTTTAAAAATTTTAAAAATCAGTGGCATTTTCCGTAATTTAAAATTACAGAAAATGACACTGATTTTTAAAAATCTAAAAAAAATATTTAAAAATCTCCAAAAAGAGTAAAAATTGACACATATGTTAAAAAAACCTATATTAACAGATTCATGAAAAAATTTTCAAAAAAAAATAAAAAAAAATGGGTGTAGTACACCCGGGTGCATTGAGGCTGAATGCACCTGGGTGTATATGATTGGGATCCTCTTTCATCAGAGAAAAATCCACAGATAGCAGAAAGGAGCATTGTATAATCACCGAAAAAGACCATTTATTACTACCATCGTGAAAAATCAAAAAGGGCTAAATAATAAATAAGATTACACCCACCTCTCCTCAAACAAGGAAAAAATTATGTCAAATTGCTAACCCCACAAACTCATATCGTACTATTTCTATCGGAAAAAAATACGGCTGAAAAATTATCATGGGAGTCCATAGCTAGAGGAAAGAGCAAGCAAATGGGTAAAGGGATAGCAAGGAAAAGAAGCCCAAAGGCATCTCTCTGTCACTCTCTATTTCGCCTTAGGTGCAGCAAGGTTGCCGTTTGGGATCTCAGCAACTGCCTTCCCGGAGGAGTTGAGCTCATCCCAGGCTTCAATCCACGTTACCATGGAATCCGCAAGCTTAATGAAGTAGGGATCCACCTTACCCAGCTTTGCCTTCACCTGCTTAGATAGCTCAATGTAGCATTTCTGGACGGTGGTGCAATCCTTTGGAAGGACTACCTGTTGGAAGAATGGTATAAGCTCTTCCTGCCAGTAGATGCCGTTGTATTCCTTCTTGAGGTTGACGAAGGGGTTGCTGGCCTTGCTGTGCCATATGTATGGAAGGCCAGTCTTCACACCCCAACCTAAGTGGTCGCAGATCACCTGCAGCACCACCAATAATCAATGTTAGAAACGCCACATATTCCAAGGATAGAGAATAGCAGGTCATGATTTCGCAATAAGTTTCATAGGCGGCATGCGTAAAATCAGCTTTCACGACTCATCAATTAGCACAAAGCATGTGAAGGTGATTTCAGCTCGATCCAGTAGCAGGAGTTTCAAATGGAAGGAAAAAGGAGGAAAAATCAGACGCTTGCTCCCTTTAACATGGTAAATTAACAGTGCAAAAAGGAGACAATGACCCAAGATACAAGAAGGAGGCCAAAGATCCCCCAGATGTGACAGATCAATGAATTCGGAGTAATGATTTTTCATGTTTCATATGAAACGGGTAATAGGATGCTACAAAGCAGATCTGATGTGATGTAAGTCAATTTACGTAAACAAAATGATGGGGAAATATATGTATGTTCGAATCGCAATGGAAGCTGACCTTAGTGCACCAGCCAGCCCACATGTCATCGTAACGTCCAATTGGTTGGCCATCACCCATAAGTCCAAAATACATTGCAGGGCCAATGAGCTCACGGTTGAATCCCAAATTCATACCGCACATAGGGAACAAGGTTCCCTTCGGGATTGTCAAAACTGCATCAACAAACCTGAAAGAGGTAGTGGAACATCAAAACTAAGGGAAAAAAAGAAAAGAAAAAGAAAGTACCAACACCTTCAAATTTGCATCTCAAAAGCCACAACTCAAAAGTATCAGCCGAAGCACCTCATACCTAGTGTTTCTCTCTAGCGGCTTGACAAGCTGTGTTGGAGCGTCATAGTCAGGAATGTTGAGCCACAGGCCATGAGAAACAGCAGTAGGAACACCTTCACGGAGACTGAAAGGGTATCCACGAACAAAATCTGTGCCTTCGCGGAACGGATCGTACAAGGTGTTAAAGAAAAAAGGGGTGGATGGGGTCAGAAGGTTTTTTATGTGCTGCTCCAGTGCATTGATCTCTTTCCCAGAAGGATCTTTGGCAACCTAGTCAACCAAATAACATACTCAACATGAGGAAGAGGTAAAATATCATCTAAGCAATGTGACATTCATGCCATAAACACACCAAAAAAAAAAAGAGGACAGGTTCTTAATTTAGCAAGGTTATGCACAATTTTTGACACTCGCACAACCCATTCACAATTACTGATAGCGCATACAAAGCTCGATTGGACGGCAAATGCAATAAAGTGTTTAGCACGACATTTTAAAAACAAGAAATTAAAGAAATTGCTAATGTTTCTTTCAGAATGAAGGTGAACACATTTTTGCCACACTGCGCAAAACCAAAACAACCTACGAGATTATCAGTAACATATACACAGCTCACATGCACAACACATGCAACAAGAAAAATGTCTCAGATCAACAAGCACAAGGGCAGATCAAGTGATTAGCAAGCAGCCCTGACACAAGATCAGAAATCTGAACGGATTCCAAACAACAAATCCAACCATACGATGCCAGAATCGATCACAGGAAATATCAAACGGTCCTGCAAATACCGGTACAGATCCACAGTAGGCTGACTTGATGGATCTCGAAATCAGAACGACTGACCTATCATATTGCTGGCTCAGTATGATACCAAACTCAAAATGGTCCCAACATGTACGCCGGTAAAAAATCTTTGACAAAAAACCAGCAACTTCGCATTCGGATCAGAGACTGACTACAGAATTGTAAGATCGAACACAATCAGCAGCATGCCAAGTTAGCAGAATTGATGCCATCGGCAATCGTGTAGAATTGCTGCAAAATCATTTGATCCAAGCAAATGTAGCAGTAAAAAGGAAGAAAATTGTCCTAAGATTACTGCTTTGAACTTCGTTATATGCTCATTTTGAAAACAGCGTAAGATCCAAGCCACAATATAATTATAAAGAAAGGAAACGGATTTAGCCAGCTAAAGAAGAGGAACTGCATTACAAATCAAAATATTGAAACCCTTACAAATGCATAGATCAAGGAACAAGGGCAACACCAAACCAAAATAAGAGGAAACAGAGAAATAAACAACTCTCCCCTGCAATTTCCAGTAAAACTAGAAGGTCCAAAGAACGACCAAGATATCCCCTTTCGAGACTCGAAATGAAAGAATGGATGAAAAAACAAATCTAAAAGAACCAGATAAAAATCGAGGAAAACGACAGTGTACAAAGAAAAAACCATTTTTTCAGCCGATCCAGAAAGACAAAAGCACCAGATCCGAAATCAACCAGCAAGAAATTCAAGACTGAAATATTCCGAGCAGAAGCACACTCACGAAGCAGTCATCATCGATGGTATAGATGTATTTCTTCTTGGAGATCATGTAGCCGAAGCATCGGCAGGCGGAGTCCTTGAAGGAGATGCAGGAGGCCTTGGGCCCCAGTATCCTGTTGATGTCGTTGCGGTTGTAGAGCTCGTAATCGAATCCCTCGGGGACCTTGATCGTCTTCGTCGGATCTCCGTCCTGGACGATGATCAGATGGTAGGGCTGGAAGAAGGGCCTCCACATCTCCAAGAAATCCAGGTTCCTGATCGTCGGGATCACGATGTCGAGCTCGTCTTTCAGCAGCGGAGTCGCTGGAACGGACGCCATTGCTTCCGGGATCTAGAGAGACGAGCACCGAACGGCCGACGAGAGAGAGAGAGAGAGAGAGAGAGAGAGAGAGAGAGAGAGAGAGAAGACCGGTATCTTGCAAAGGGCCGGCCGAGGGAGAGAAGACAGCAGAGTTGGGTTTTATATAGGAGTGGAGTGGGTCCCACAAAAAAGCAGCCGTTGATCACGCGGGATGCACTTCCGGTAAGAAGATCTTGGCCATTCAATGCTAGATACACGAGAATTGGAGACTCGAACGCTTTTTGAAGAGATCTACGCCGTTGGGCTTTCGACGCGAATAACACCGATGCGGTGAATGGATGGTCCACGTAATACATGAGCGTCAAAACTTAAAAAATATCTCCCGCGTTGTGGACGTTTTCAGAGTCTTCATCAGACTAGGGGACTTTTCCGACTGGGCGCGTGCGAAAGCGAGCTTTGGCGACTAGTCCACCGCCGATGAACGGTTCCGATTGCCGGGCCTGACACGTGTGCGACTGTCATCTAGTACGGCCATCCCCGCTGGCGCTGCAGCCAGCAACAGCAAGCGTTCGTGTCGGCACGTGTGGTCTCGAAGCAGAAGGGATCGGAAGACACGTGGCAGGCGGCTCGTTCGAAGTTCGGCCGCATGCGGACATACAGATTACAGACTGGCGCTGCTTCTCCTCCTCCGTGGCCACTGCCTACTGGCCGCAGACGATGCTTCCGTCGTGGACGTTTATTGGAGCGGGGCAAGGCAAAGATCATCAACGGTCCAGACGCAGTAACTACGTCCGATGACGGCCTTGTCAGATTATTTGGAAAATCGACATGTAAGAATTTATCATTGCGTTTTCCATATTTGGGATGGATTTGATAATTGGAAAAAATTTGTAATATAATTTTTTTTAAAAAGTAAGCCAGTAGTGTAACGTAACAAGAGTAAAAAGAATTAATCAAAAAAAAAAAAAACAAGAGTAAAAAGAATAGCTTATCCAAAAAAAGGGTAAAAAGAATAATATTTAAAAAATGATTGAATACTTAGGTCGATAAAATGTTACATGGTACCAAATTCACATAAATAATGCCGTTTGGACTTTAGGTTGATTTTAATTATGGGTGTGTTTAGGAATTAATAAAACTTTTGATGAAAAGTTGTAGAAAATAGAAATTGTCAAATGATGTGATATGATATGGATAATGATGAAGAATAAATAGGATAAAATTGAAATAGATAGGTTAGTTGTGTGTTGGTAGTTGTGTAGAAATGTTTCAAAAGTAGGATAATTGTATAGAAAAATATTAATAAAGGATTAAAAAATAAGGTAATTGTGAAAAATGAAAAGTTTTAGATCGAAAAGTTTTAACTTGACAACTTTTATTTATTAACAAACACACTCTATGTAAAAATTGGAGAATTTATTTTGCAAATAATGGTGATGAGGGTCCCATGGGTAGGCAGACCCGCACCATTAGGGCGTTTGTTCCTCTACCTTGCTGGTAGAGAAGTTGGAAACGGGCCATGGAACATCTTTTTGCATGGACTTGGTTTCCGGTTTTTTTCACTAATAACAATGGGTCGGGTTCGTTTTTACACTTTCTGTTGCCGAGCTACTGAAAAGTGTGCGACCGAAGAATTTGCCTGTGGAATATTTGGTTGAGTGCAGAGACACTAGACTTTGGGATTCGAAGTTTGTGAAAGCATTGACCTGAAAATGAAAATAATGATATAAAAGATAGGTAAGCAACGAAATAATAGAAATTAGAAATTGAAAAGTGATTAGGATGCACTTACAAGATCTTCTTGAGCTGCCGCCAAAAATTGCGGCCAATTTTTAGTGGATTTTGACTTAATGATTTAAAGGTGGCAGGACACCAAACGTAGAAGCTAGCATTGAAAAATACAATATTCCCATTTCCATAATGGCAGTCAGAGCCAATCCCACTGAGCGGAAAACTGCAGTGCGTTGTTGGGGAAAAACCAGAATGGAAGAATACCGCATGCCCTTTTGCCCTTGGATTTGCACTTGCATCACAATTTTTACTCGGACCGGATCTTTTCATCCATGTGAAGAAGGAAGGAATCCACCCATACTTAATTATTATATGATCTGTACGTCTAGATAGTTGTCTATTTTTCATATCATATGTACGTGACTTGACTGCTACAGACATATTCGGGCCATCTCCTAGCGTTGTTGGACCCAACTAATTGTTTCTTTCTTTACGACATTCATCAGTTCGCTGTCCACTGTTTTTGGCGCCAGGGGCAGATGCAGTAAACAGTTCAATCCACGCCATCAACAACTTCTCTCCCTCTGAGTATACACTGATGATAATGATCATCAGGACAGCAAACGCTTCTCGATCTCCCAGCCCAGCCCAGGCCAGGCCGAGAGCTTCGGGTCAGATGATCTCCGCCGTTGAAACAAAATTGGTGGAATCGTCGCCGGGATATTCGGAGTCCGGGGCACGTCATCGCCGTGTTGACTTCCTGCCAGCAGGGGAATAGGCAGGCAGGCAGGCACGGGACGGATAAAAGAAGAATTCAAACGAAGGGGACGCGTTGTTCAATGTTCACAGCTAGCGTATGATGTCCTCGGACTCGTTGCGTGAAAAGGGGTTCGACTAGACCTGGCGGGTTGAGTGGGCCACCGAAATGCATGATCGCCTTCTTATTACCTACAGCGGGTGCTTGGTGGATGGATCCCAGGCCGTCCACTTGGCTGTCTTGGATTCGACCGACAATGACAAATTCCTGTGAATACTGATTCTACGGGCCTTGCCAGCCTTTTGCCTCCTGCCTTTTTGCGCTGCGTGCGCCGTGCATGCCTCGCATCAGCAGGCACATCCATATCTCCCATCCCATGTGGTTGTTCACCAAATTCATGGTTCACAGGCCACGTAACGGCAACGTCCAAGGGACCATGTTGCAATTTTCACTGCTAGATCTAGATTCCTTAGCTCGCACCGACAAATGCCTATGCCGTCGACACTTCGGCATCCGGTACCAAGTTGCCAACTAATAATACAAATGTTGCATGTACTACAGTTATTCAAAATAGGGGCTATAGTCTATCCCATAAAAATTGGGGTTATAGAGTCGATTGTGTTACAGCTTATTGGTATGATATGCGGGTGTATAGGTGTTATTTCAGCTATGAGCGCCGGGGCCGGTGGAATGTGGACTCTTGTGTTGTGAAAAAATTTGAGGTTATGATTCTTGGAAGATGGAGTGGTTATAATACCTTGATTGTAGACAATAAACTCACATAGGATTCGTCATTTTCAAAAATATAGTTTGTCATGTTTGATAATATATTATGTTTTCAATATTAAGGAGTGTTTGTTTATACAAAAGATATTTTAATTAAAATTTTTTGATCTTAAATTTTTTACTTCTACAATTATTTTATTTTTAATTTTTTTTTTACTTATTCTTATACAACTGACATATTTTTCAATCGTTTTTATATAACTACACGTACATCTAACTTATCTATTTTAATTTTATTTTCTTTTTTCCTCATCATTATTTATATTATATCACATTATTTTCTTTCGTTTCAAAAATTTTCACACCAACAATTTTTTCATCAAAAGTTTTATTATTTTTCAAACACAGCCTAAAACTAATTAAATAAACGAGTAGAAAATTATTTCTGAATAATTCATATTTTCTTGATCGATAAGGATATTTTTTTATGGAATAATAACGATATTTTTGAAAGCCATATAAATGCAAAAAATCCAAGTTACTTGCTGTGATTACAATTTGGTTAAAAAATTGAAAACTACAACGTAAATCCCATGAAAAAAAAATTCGAATAGCTTTAAAATGGGGTAGTTAATTTTAAAAATTGAATGCTTATAGACACAACTAATAAGCAAATCTTATTCTAAAAATGAGCGAATTTTTCACCTCGGCGTGTTTAATATGAGGTGTGGATCGCTGATTCTGTTCCTCGTTTAAAGGTAAGTATATTCTATATTTTCGTTGTGTCCGTTTAAAATTAAGACTGATTATGCAACCGGATAGAATTAGATGAGAATGAGATAAAATTTCACATTAAGGGTCTGTCTTTGTATACAAGGAAAAAATTTCAAACTAAAAATTTGTTAATTTAAAAGAAAGCAGTAGCCGGCTCAGGCATTGACCGCAGCTATCGGCGCGCTGCCTCCAGCGCTCCCCCACATTTATCTGTATTCTCGCGCACTCTTCCTGCTTTTGGACCGCTTAAAAAACGAAAAGGTTGGGTCAATCATCGCAGATATCAAAACTCTACTCTCTTCATCCCCATTTTTCTCTCTTATTCATATGTTAAGACATGGAAACGGTGTTGCCCATGCCTTAGCTGATTTTGTTTCTTTCTCGGGTGTAGATTCTCACGTGTGGTGGAATAATCCACCCCAGATTATTTTAGAAAAACTGTGTTCAGATAATTTTTTGACAATGAATTGCTTGGACTCTCCTATCCCATCCTCCCCTTCGAATGTAGAGGAGAGGGGACAGGGTGTCTTTTTCATCAAAAAAAAAAAAAAAAAAAAAAAAAAGAAACAAAAATAAAACGAAACGGTTCGCAGCCGGATGGCTCATTTTTGCTTTTAGCAGTGTTTGTCAGACCCACACCAGAATCGTTATTAATGAACGTAAAAGGTTCCGTTGATTTCACGCCGTAAATTATGCAGAAGTTCTAGGCCTGTTTCGCTTTATTAACATTAGGTTCCCTGATCCGGTATGTATACGTGTAATTTTCGGTTAAGAGTGTATTGGGTGAGTCATAAAATTTTGAATTAAAAGTTTTATGATATAAAGCTTTTTAAATACGAGAAAATAGGAGTAACGATAGGAAGTAAAAAAAAATAATGTTAAAATAGATAGGTTAGTGACACGACAGTTTTTTAAAAATAATTTAAAAGTAAGATAAATGTGCAGAAAAATGTACATAAATAATTAAAAATAGAATAATTGTAGAAAATTTTGGTTTAAAAAATTTTAGGTGTAAATGAACACACCCAAATCGAAAATGAAATGAGTCAATGCTAGTAATGGAAGTGTAGAACCGAAAGTGGCTTAATAACCAACACAAGTGATAGGACTTGACAAAATTAAGATGTATATTGGGTTATTCACGATCCAAGCATCTACGTGCATTAAAACTTTAGTATATTTGTGCATAATTTATTTTTAATTTTTTTGAAAATTTTATATAAATTATTAATCTAAATAATTTAAGTTATGCACTAAGTTTTAACATTTCTAAAAATATATGTATATATTTTTAAATTTTCTAAAGGTATAAATATTTTAGGCATTTTTGCCTAATCAAAAAAAAGTCAAACATGGAAAGCTACCTTTATATACTCTACCATATTCCATGAGCTACAAAATTCTATCAAATTTGATAATAAAAGTATTTTGGGAACACAGTTTACCTACGAGGTTTTTTTCTTTTGCAAAATCAAAAGTTGTTGGTTAAAATTATAAATAAATTAGTTAATACAACATTTTCAATCCAATTGGATCTTTGTATTTGTCAATCATAAAAAGTTGTTCATCTAAAATTTTTTACTTTTTATAATCATCTTATTTTGTAATTATTTTTCATATTTTTATACAATTATCCTGTTTTTCATTCATTTATTCACAATTATCCAAACAATTGTCTTATATATTTTACAATTAAAAAAGAAAAATCTAATCAATCAAAACAGCTAGCTGCAATAGAATGAGAGCATTATTAATTTGGGCGCATGGCGACCAACCCGTGGATTGGCGTGCAAGATCCATCGGTGGCAGGGAGTTGGAAAGCAGCTCACATTAGCGATGTTATTCCTTTATTTTAAAAAACCGGCGGACATAATCACATAAACTGTAAGTAGGGGGGGGAAACCAGAAAAGGAGGGGGAAAAAAAAGAAGAAAAAAGACATTTTAAATGGAGGGACATTTGAAAGTTGCCTTTAATTTTTTTAAAAAAAGCAGTGCTGGGAGTTGGCATGGATCGGAACAAACACGTGGCGGATAGGATCGATGCCGGAACATTGAAAATTCACATGACTTCCACCCCAAAACTCCACTCTTCTCATTGATTATCATTATGCCCACCATCCATAGACATTGGAATATATATATTTGAAGATGGGTGGTCAGGACTGAGTTAACTGGATTTGATTGTATTGCGAGAAGCCTTAGGCCCTTAACCAAACAGGTGGAATACAATACGTTGGTTCCAATGAATCAACCGGCATTGGGATTGAGATTTGGTGGATGATTTTCTGTCTATCGATTCCACCGCATTCGGACTGGATAATGGTCATTTGTTTCTGCAAGAGTACGCATGGATTCGGTTGCAGGGTGGCAGAATGGCAGGACCGGTTCCGGCGACAGAAATGCATGCATGCAACGTGACCGGCGAGAAGCAGCGCACGAGCGTAGGGGTGCAACTTGGGTCGGGTACCTGCGAGTTGACCCGTTGGGTATCCTAAATCGGGTTGGTTCGGTTCCTCGGGTAAAATACCCGGTCAATTTCGGATAGGGGTCGGTTCCGGTTCTGGGTATCCGGAACCGACCCGGATTTCATATTATATTATATATATATATATATTTATAATACCTAACCTAAATCCCTAATTTGTTTCCCATCCGACATCCCGATCCCGACAACCAGCATGACCAGGCGAAGATGGGCAGCTATCCTGTTTCTCCTCGGCAACGGCGGGCGGCAGAAGATCGGCAACGACGCCGGCATAGCTAGCCTTCCCTCCACGGCATCTGTGGCGAGCGGCAGAAGGTTGGTAGTGGCGACAGAAGATCGGCAGTGGCGCCGGCACAGGTAGGCTCCCCTCCACGACAACAACCCTCTCTCTCCCTCTCCCTCCCCGCCGGCACAGATCCCCTCCACAGTTCGCGGTCGCGGCAATCCGGCAGAGCTCCCCTCCTCTCTTTCTCTCTCTCCCTCTCTCTGTCCGTCTCTGTCTCAGCCTACTGCTGCTACTGCAGTTCGCCTGCTCATAAAGAGAGAGAGAGAGATATAGAGAGAGAGAGAGAGAGAGAATGCATTCTCTTCATCTCCCCAATACCAATTTCCATCTCATTTCTTCTCCTTCTGCTTCTCTTGGATTCCACCACAATGTCATCCCCCGGTTGCATCTCCCCCTGCCAGTCCCCCTCGCTTCCAGGACGACTCCAAACAAGATCGATTACACAATAGTTGCTGCTGCTAATGGCGGTCGCTCACGCAGTTGTAGCACCACCATATGCTGCTCTTCTTCTCCTTCCCTCTCTCATTTTACCTCTATGGAGTCTGCCAGGATTAAAGTCGTCGGAGTTGGAGGTGGTGGCAACAATGCCGTAAATCGAATGATTGGTAGCAAACTACAGGTCCCTACTTGATTTTCCTCCTTCCACCAAATCATTATCTCTTGCCACAGTCTCGTTTTTATGTTTTTATCCGACGGAGATCGACGACCCTCTTCTTCCGGAAGCATTTTTTTTTTACTCCATTGCGGTTGTTTCCGATCAAAAAAGGGTATCATCTTGCTCTTCTGGTTTTCAATTTTTAATTCACTTCGACTAAAGATATTAGGTTTTTGAAATCATTTTACAGGCATTCCAGTGAAAGAAGTATATGATTTTTTCTTCTACCCTCCTCTTTTCCAGAAAATATTGAAACTTTGCTGCTTTTATCGATAGTTGCTCCTACTTTTTATAGATGATGGTTCAATACAACTTCAAGAAGATCACATTATGGATATGTTGCAACTTAACAGTTTTTTCATTTCTATTTACTATTTTTTAACTATCTAAATTCTAGCTTCACAAGCAGTTAGCTTTGGCAGCATGCTAACATTATTTTAGTGGAACCGATTTGGAACCGGAATCGGAACCGACCCGCACTCGAAAAAATAGGGTAGGGTATGCCAAGAACCGACTCGGCCTCAAATAGGGTAGGGTAATAGTTTTTAAAAATAGAGTAAGGGTAGGGTCGACCCCTACTCGGACCTACCGGGACCAAGTTGCACCCCTACATGAGCGTGGAGATCACGTCCGATGCGTGATCCGAAATAACGGTCCCAAGAATACTTATATTTTATGTCTGGCCACTTCCTTTTCTCCGAAATTCACTCATTCTTCGCATGCTTTAACAGCTACACTGCTTAGTACATAATTATATATAGAGAATTTTTCATTTGCAGTGAAGCTGCATCATAATTAACTGTACATTTGGCCCAAATGAGCTCCATATGTACTTAAATGTATTGATACTCTATGCAATCATTTATCTATATATAAATTTTATAGCAAATGATTTATATGTTGAAAAAATAATTTTAAAGTTGTTATTTATATTAAATTATTTTATTATGTTGAATTTGTATAATTTTCAAATAGAATCTATATACATATCCAATTGGATGAAAATTAGCATAGTAATAGAATCTATAATTCTAAATACAATGGGTGAAGTAGATTATAATTTTATGATCATATAAGTCCCATTTTGAGATAACTATACTGTAATTGTGCTGTAGTGAAGCTGCACTTGAATATTTCTCTTATATATAATATATTATATATATGCTTAAGTTACAATCTTCATTTTTATTTTATTTTTATTTATAAATATATTTTCTGAGTATGTTTAATCTATATACCAAGTTTTGTTATTTCACAAGATTTTTACATATTTATTTTTTATTTTTAAAAATAAAATTTTTTAACGGGTAAAAAATGACCTAGAAGCCCCTAAAATTGATGATTTTTAAAAATAAAAAATAAATACGCAAAAACATTGTAAAATAACAAAACTTGGTATATGAATTAAATACATTTAGGAAAATAAGTTTATACAGACAAATAAAAAATGAAATCAAAATAAATATTGTAACTTAAGCATGTATATAATATATTGTATATAATTATGCCTTATATATATATATATGCACATATAAATATGGTGATTGGTTGCACTGATAGAAAGTCTTTTGAGTTTTGCGTTGGATTTTTGCTATTTGCTAGGTTTGCCTTACTTCGGTCATGGGTGGACATAGGGGTTTGCATGGATGGGGATTGAATTGCTTTGATCATGTTTGGAAGGGATGGGTATCTTGTCTCCAACAAAACAAAGCGCTTGCATGGTGTGGCTCTGATGTTTGAACGGAAGGGAGCTAAAATTATCAGACATCATCATCAACCTCTGCCTCAACTTAGACATCCTCCGCTTGTGCTTGGTTCAGATGATGACTTTCCTGTTCTTATAATGTTCCTTAAAATTTCCTCTTTTTCACCACTTTCTGGCCCCAGCAGTCGCCCATTATCTTAACTACTGCCAAGTTAAATTATAGGCAATTAGGCGTGCTCGAGTTGGAGGAATAAAATAGTTAAGACCAACAAAAGTGTGGACAATTAATAACGAAGGAAGCAGCACGACGCAACTCATTATTTGAGCGATCGAAATTGGGTTAGGCCCATTGAAGTTGGAAATCTCATCTCAGCCAAACGAGAAGCTTGGTTGGGTATTGACCTTAGGCTCAGCTGGGCTATGACCATGCTAGGATTTTGCTCTTGATACGTGTATCGGTATTTGTTATTGTGTATAGGAAGATTTGGGGGCTCCTTCGAGTTAAAGAGTTGAAAAGCAGGGTGTTGGGAAACTGGGATTGATTAGTCATTTTCAAACAACTCCTCAAAGCAATTATAAATCTCAATTCCCTTCTCAGCAAGGCTGATAAGAGTAACAGTACCACCAACGTCTTATCTTCTTGAAGATAAAAACATGCGGCCAAAATTCACGAGAAAGAAATGATCCCGTGCTTCTCGGGGGTGAGGCACCCCAACTTCTAGTGTTCCTTATCTCCATCAGGACACACACCGCAGATGCAGTTGGCCTCATGAAAGAAAACAACCTAAACCATTTATCCAGAGTCTTGTCTAGACATCCACGGATGGACTGATTCGGTGTCTTGAATGAGGATGAGCAGAGCGTGTAGCGCAATTAAATTGAAGAGAGCTGGACCAGTTTGCATTTATCATTTTCTCAAGTGCAACTGCAAGCATCGCAATTCTCAATATTGGATTTGGTGACAGACAGACCGACATGCATGAGATGAAGAAGAAAGAAGAGGAGCGGGAGATTGAGATACTGAAGGCTGTGGCACAAGCGTGGCATGGGAGGTCTGGAAGCCCGAGGCCGATGAAAGATTACGAAACGCAGCCCACCCACGCGCAGAGTAGAATCAAACCATGCTCGCGTTTCAAGCTTGAGGCAATCAAGGAGCTGAGCCTGATCGAGTCGGGGAGCAGCAGTAGCCGGAGCACTTGGGATTTCAGTCAGTCCTTGTGGGATTCTTATGAGATTGTGACTCTGTCCAAGAAGCTGGAAGATGGGATGGTTTTGGATCACCCAATGGAGGGGCCAGGCCCGGTTTTGCGCGGGGGAAGAAGAGAGAGCAAGAGCAGCTTGCGGAACTTGTTCCGTCGGATTTCCTCGTCAAGGAGATATGATGGTGTCAAAATACCTGAACTCGATGCGGATAAAAAAAAAAAAAGCGTCAGGACACCTGAACTAGATGGGCATGGAAATGATGGTGGTCAAGTCAGCCGCTATTGATTTTGATTCGATTATAGCATGCCGTGAATTTTTATTGAGGGTAGAGTTCAACTGATCTCAGTAAAAAAGCTTCTTTGGAAATTTCAGTAGAAATTGTGCTATTTAACGGGGATTTCTAACATCCCAGATAATATACTCTCGGTTGAAATTCTGGTTAATTGCATTTAAAAGGTTAGCTGAAATCGATATTATCACTCAGCCACTTGATATTGGAGCCATTAGAGCTAACTTAAAAGCTGTAGATTTAACTAGTTGCCGAAGCTTCAATACCAATCAGAGTCAAGATCACAAACTTCAAGAACATGGCACGCATAATCCAAAAACTAATCATACATTAGAGGCACGATATTTATATAGAAAATACTTCAATTTAAAAGGGAAAAAAAAACCACATTGACAGAAATACAAATCCATTCTACTCAAAACGATTTTCAGAGATGCAGTAATGTCTCATATCCATTTCCAAAATAAATGTCTCATAGAAATCAAGGATCTTCTTGCAGAATCTTCAGCTTAACAACATGGACGGAGGTTTAATTCACTTTTAATAAGCCTATAGACTCGTAGATTCAGGTTAATAAGAAAGCAAGAGAGAGATGGGTGCCATTTTGGGAACTTGCTGGTTGTTATAGATTTTTTGATCAAGCTGGTTGTTACAGACTTGGACGTGTTAATTGACGAGAAGAGACGTCCCAATTAATCCGTGGAATTTGCTTGTTGTTATAGCCTCGGACATGTTAATTATGGGAAGAGAATGTCCCAATTGAAATCCAATTCGTAGACCCAAATCTATGGGATATTCTAATTAGTTTTGTGCTAATTTGAAAACCAAGTACAAGCCCTGACAGATTCCTTTTTGCATAGAAAATGAAACGCTGGTTGATGAACATTCGCCTCGTCATCATCATCATAAATCATTTTACACCTAGGTAGGGTCGGCTACATAGATTCTTTTGCGTCATTCTCGGCGAATTAAAACTAAATTTTTTATAATTTGTAATATTTTAAAATCTTATTTAATTACTTCTATTCATATTTTTTTTTAATATTTTTTATCTTTCTCTCATTCACCTATCACATTCTGTTGGATAGACTTTGTCTTCTTAACCGGTGTTACTTCAAATCTCCTTTTAACATGACCAAACCATCTTAATCTATTTTCTCTCATTTTATCACAAATTAATCTCACTTTTAGCTTTTCTCGAATTATTTCATTTATAATTTTATCTTTTTTTATTTTACTACCCATCCACCTTAACATTTTCATTGACTTTGTCTTTCTAACCGGTATTACTTCAAGCCTCCTTTTAACATGACCAAACCATCTTAATCTATTTTCTCTCATTTTATCACAAATTAGTATTACTTTTAGCTTTTCTCGAATTATTTCATTTATAATTTTATCTTTTCTTATTTTACTACCCATCCATCTTAACATTTTCATTTATGCTACGCTCATTTTTTTGTATGTGTTGTTCTTTAGCTACCCAACATTTTGCCCCATAAAGCACTTTTCTATGTCTAAGCAAAAGCTACATATGTTTCCATCGTCTCTAATATTTCTTTGTATTATGAGCAGATAGCAAGCCTCTCTTTACAGCATTTGATCTAGTGTTGAGTTCTGTTTGCCCTGTATTTTCTCGAGCCACGGTAGCTTTCGGACTAACCAGAAAAAATATTTTTTTACGCAATATGGACATCTTGCAAATCTAGGGGCTGTTTCAGCAACATGGACATCTTGGAAAGCTTTGGGGCTGTTTGTAGTTCAATGAAATGGGTGGAAAAAACAATAATAACAATGCGAAGGCTACAAATCTGGGAAATCATACTTAACTCTGTTAGAATATTCCATGAATCCATGTTTCCTATGCACAGGAACAAAGAACGAAGTAGGCAAGCATGTGCAACATCCTAAAAATCCTAATAATAAGGAAATGTTGATGATTGAATTAATCAATAATTTACATAATATAGACAGACTACTCAATTGCAATTTCTTTGTTCTCCTTTTATCTGCATTTTGGTGTGGATGCTTGAGATGGCATTCTCAATCTTCTCACTCTTCACTACGTGACACATACAAGGGCAGCTGTTCCTTTCTGTCATTATAGTTGATTTGGGCTGTGTTACATCAGTTTTCAGAATCACCTTCCCATGCAAAAAATGGAAGAAAGTCAACTAAAACTGGCAATGAACTGACAAAATTGGAAGAAATCTAAATTTCATTTCTTATTCATCTACTCTGGTATTCCTGTGAACCTACATTCTTTTGCCAGGTGTACATATACAGTAATTCAGTAATCCCGAACTCTTATGTGCAGCCCATTTGGTGCTTCTACTCTTGGAAATTTCAGCAGCCTATCTCCACCAACTTCTTCCCATCTGCAACAAGAATATTGCAACAACATATCGAGTTGGTAAGGCAGCAACATTTGCCCGAAGAATGCAACTTTCTCAACGACGCATAGAATGATGGCTGGGGATCTACAGGATTCATAGACATGTTTTATCCTTCTTTTGCTCTTAGCCATCCACTTGTTTTGTATTGCAATGGCTTTTCCCAAGCCCGGTATCAAAGGTAATTCATCAAACTGAATTACCTGAAAACGCGTGCCTTTTCATGCCTTTTGAAATTGTCAGAACACTAAAGAATCATAGGGTAAATGCCAAGAAAAATAACGCATCAGACCTGTAGCTTGTTACAAAGTAGTGAAGAAATGTTGTAATTTCAACTATTCCCAATTCCTTCCCAGGACATAGCCTGCTTCCACCTCCAAACATCATGAAATACTGCTTTGCTTCCAAGCTCTTAGAGTCCTGATGATCGAACTAGTTTGTCAAACATCTCTCAAACGAGTACCTCAGTTATGCATCCAAACCATGCCTAATACATTTAAAACAAAGCCTATGCTTGCTTACCAGCCATCTCCATGGGTTAAATGTTAGTGGGTCCGGATAAAGAAATGGATCATAATTGGTCTCCCTTGTATAAACATAGATTTTCCACCCTTTTGGAATGACAAATCCTGAAAAGAGAATGTTAAGAATTATTCATTTTTGTTGATAGGATCAGAAAACTCCTGAAAGATGCTGTCAAGGATTAATTATTTTTATACCAGAAGCCAAACCAATCAAAGAAGGATCTTGGCTAGAGTTTAAGGCGTGTCACCAACATGCAGAGCAGAGTACGAATAGTGGATGCTTCTGTTATTTGACAGGTCACCCCAAACATGAGCCATAAACCGACAGTTGCCTCTGGGTATTTTAACAAGAGTAATTTGCTCATGTTCAGGCAACCATCCTCTTCCTGGCTCTCGTTAAATGTACACCAAGATCTTGCTTATGGCCCATCCACACAGGAACCCCATATGCGAATGGACAATGACATCAGTTTCTTAAACTACTAAAGCTCATGAGGCTTGAGTAACGACAAGTAGTTGTCATTATTCTCATTGAGTCCAAGAAGAAAACTGGAAAAATCATTCCAAGGCTCCAAAACCCACCCTTCATTTCCATTTCTTCAGTGGTTTTCCTCAGCACCCCATTAACAATTGTTGCTATTCTCATCGTCTCCAAGATCACCTGCAAAACTAAAATGTTAGTTTCTTTCATGAGATTCTATACCATAGATATTCAAGCAGTGCCCAAACAAGCTTAATTGCACAGCTTTGGTCACAGTGGAGGACCCCAATCAATAGTGACATCTTTAATATGCCAACACAGTGGCTAAGTAGGTTCGAATTCCTACAATGGCAAATACTCATGCTGAGGCTCATCTTCTTGGAGGATCAAAGGTTCCATAACATGGTTTGCTCGATGTTGTTTATGAAGACATCAATTGAGCAGGTTGTATTTCAATACAGGCAACTGTTCAAATAGATAACTCACCGCACGAGTGAAGTTCATAGACTTGTAATCATTCCAGTCAATTGCATCCTGTGGTGCTTTGCGTTTTCTGATTTGGATATGCTCTTTCTGTGTGACAGGAAAAGTTTCACGGATGTCAGAGAGGAACAAAAACCAATTATGGAAATTAAAAACTGCAATCAAATATCATCTACAATAGAACCTAATATTCCAATTAAGTAAACTTCTAATTTGTGAATTAAGTTTACTAGTGTGATCAAGTGGAGAAGACAAATTTCTCCAAGTAGCATTAACGCTGCAATTGTTGCATTTCAAAGTTGGCCTCAGAACCTATGCAATTGGGAATTCAAGGTCTGCTCCCTCAAAATACTAAGAAAATTCATCGCTTATCTTAATTAACATCGAATGTTTTTATCATTTAATTTGCTTGTGCGTCCAAGAATAAATGCATTATCATACCCTCAGTTCTTCCAGTGCTTTTGGGTGATCATGGAGATACTTGACGGTCATCATTGCAGTCGTTGAAACAGTCTCATAGCCCGAATACAAGAGGGTGATGATTAAGTCAATGATCTGCTCATCATTGAGTGTATATCTCAAGTTGTTGTCAACTCTAAGTAAGGAATCAAGCATATCCTTTTGGGGACAGATAGAAGCCCTTCTTTCTTCTATTATTTCTCTCAAGATGCTTGTAATCTTCTTCCTTGCCTGCAAGAACAGAACTACTCCATTATGATCTGAATATGAACTGAATGTTGACTAATTTAGCCCTATGTGAGTCACTGGATTAAAGCATTTTATGGGTATGGCCACGTCATCTGGGGTTCACGGTTCGGAAATCCTGGACTTATGCTTTATGTTGTGAAATACCAATGTACCATGACCCATCTGATTGCATATCTCCGTTCTTCAATTTGGACGTTTTCTGCTGATCATGCATCACCAGCTATATTTTTCTGCTTACCCTGTAAATTCGATTCAATTATTACAAGAATAATTTGGAGGATGGCCATCAGAATTGCCGGGCATTTTGTACTTATCAGTATTAACGTTTGTCAAGATCAAGGACTACATACCTTAAATGCGCAGCGGTAATTTGTTCCTGGAAGGTTGATTGGCAATGAGAGAGTTCCCAATACAAGTTTATAAAACTCTGGGATGAAAACCTCTGATATTGAACTAGAGTCAATACCAATCTGTTTCAGAGATGAGAAGAGCGCCATCTGAACAAATACCGTCCATTATCAATTTCAGGCTAGTTTCGACCACATTTGAAATAGAGAAACCATAGGACCTTAGACTCAAGAAGCAGCAGTACTAAGATTTCTCTAACTAAGAGACTGATTATTGACTCTGGAGCACTGACAAACTGGTGATTCTCATTATCATTCAGGATGGGCCATCCAAACCAAACAATAGGCTCTCTATGCCTCAGCTAATTGCATGTTCATAATCAGTCACTCAGAATCCAACTTTAAGCTTCCTTTGCACATTTTGATTACTTGAACAATCTACCAACCTCTTTGGTCTTCTCTTGGATGTCAATGATTTTGCCACTCCAGTTGCAAACATGGAAACGCATGAATTCGTCGATCTTTGGAAGAAGCTGATCCCTGATCATGGTGGGCGAGACGAGAGCAAGCATTGCTCCTCTCATAGTTTTATGGAGAGAGCCATGAACTGCAGCTATGTTGCATTTACCTAGGATGTCTAACATGGACTGCGGATAGCCAGGAACAAGGCCTTTCCCTTCATTCATGAGAATGTATCTGTTCAGTTCCGGGTCCATGGAGACAATGGTGGGACAGCCCAGAATGTGGGACTTGAACAAATTCCCATATCTGTCAATTCAGAAGGGAATCTTGTCAGTCGTGAAAAAATAAAATAAACTGCAGTAATCAATCATCCGAAGAATATGAGAGAGAGGGAAGTTCGATACAACTGAATATCACCAACATGTTAAACGAAAATTTAGTAAAATCAATGGTTTTAACAAAGATGGAGGCCTCGGATTTGGGAATTGAAGTCTAGTAAACTTTTAGGATTGGCCACAGAAAAAAATGACAATTTTAGCCAATCAACGGTGAAAAAAAAGAGGAGGAGAATGAAGAAAAGAAAAGCAATCTGTTGAGCAATTTCGGGGCCGTCTGAGGTGCGGATGATTATGTCTGGCCTTTCTGGAGCCTAGATTCTTGAAATCAATGTTCCAAGGAGAAAAGATGGATATTCTAAGCTTTAAGGCAATCCCAGGAAAAGGAAAGGAATACCGCCCTCTACGAAGGGAAAGAAGACCAACGCATCTCTTGGGCAAAAAGGCCAAAGAAACAGCAGTACAACATCAAGTACTGTCAGAAAAACCCAGAATGAGGGGATAAAGGAGAAAACCTTTTTACCAGCCAATTATCTCTTGGGAAATGGAGCTCAAAAACAAAATAAAGGACCTTCTATCGTATAATCAGTCTGATTTGGAAACTATCATTAACAATCCAGAAAAATTCCCTAATCAAACGAATCGATAATGCATCATTTAGGGGGAAAAAAGACAAAGAAAGCGTAGAAGTCTAACATCAACCTTCATAAACTCTCAAACTAGGCAATCCTTTTCAAAGAAATGGTGAAAATTAACAACATTTCCGGCTTTCAATAATATGTAGGATTCTTCGAGGATTAAATGCCCCGGAAGCCACTGACATGACGCTACGCAGGCATTGCCATGAAACCAGTACTTTCTTACGCACCCAAAACTCTGAAAACCACCTAGTTGCAACCACATGTTGCATGTAACCAGAATCATCACATGCATTTTCCCAGACTGAAAACCATCTTCAACTACAAAAATAGAACAAGCAAAAAGGAAAAGGAAAACTCTCCCTGTTTCTCGGGAAAAAAGAAAGAATTGAAATTGTATATGCATGTGCGATGGAAGAATCATCATCTGCAAGCCTGAAAACTGTGCAGAGAACACTGAAAACAACCCCACACCCAAAAAAGCCATCTCTCCTACCTTCCCCAGCTTAAAATCCAAGTACGCAGAACTTCACTTCTCTCCCTACTCCAGAAAAAACACACGCTTGCTTGCATGTTTGCTCTATGTGCGCGGTCACCATTATATTGTTTTTAAGGCTGTAACCACGTGGCGCAACCATATAAACCACCTCAAGCCACCTGAGCGACCTCTCCCACCATACCCACTGAAAAATCCAACCACCCAAGATATCCCAGACATGCCCAAAAAACCATTTTCAGGTTTGAAATGGCTTTTGCAGAGATAACAAGAGGCAGAAGACTTTGAAATAAGCTTAAATTGCAAAAGGGAAACATAGGAGGAGGGAGAAAGCCACCTTGCTCTTTGGTTTTTCATGAAGCTTGGGCCTTGTTTCAAGAACTCTGTGGTTTCCCCGAAGACTGGCCAGCCCATGGTCCCTGGAGGCAACCCCTTCTTCCTGTGTCTCACCTCATTCCATCTGAGCAGGGCAGTGCATAGAAGCAGCCCCAAAATCAGTCCCAATGCCAGCACCAAAAACACCATCTTCTTCGCACCTAGTAACTGGCTATCAACCCACCTCAGAGCAGCTGTTAAAAACTAAAAAACTAACAAGATGGGTTGTAGCTCATGCTCTGTGGAGGTCACTGGTATAAATAGGCTTCCAAAGCTCACATGGAAACCACCCCCACCAATGGGCATGGCTTATTCAGCTATCAAGGCCAAAGAAATCCAAATCTCAGGCAGAAATTTTTTGAAAAAAAGATTTATTTTTTGGCTCATGTGAATTCAAATTGTGGGCCCCTCCCTCTGTTGTGGGTCATGCGAGGGTGTCCCACCAGCAGCAGCTGATCTGTTGCTGGGATCCAAGTCCAACGATGTGCTGCAGCGGGTGTGATGATCCATCAACCACTGGTGGGGCCCACCCTGAGGCTTGGGATATGATTGCACACGTGACTGCCACATGCTGGTGTGGTGCAGTGAGAATGGTCCACCATGCACTGCCAGACTTTCTATGTACTTGGGAGAGATTTTAGTAAATGCTAACATTTCACAGAGAAAATGCATTCAAGGATCTGATGGGTACTCTCAGAGTCTCAGTAACCCTCCCATTTTGGAAATAGTCGCTACCCTCGAGTCAGGTAACCCTTTATTTTCAGGGCAATCCATCCACATGCGATAGGCAGAGAGGCAGAGGTCGTCGGTAAGGGCATATAGATTTTAAAATACTGTAAAACAAACCATAACAACAATAGTTTTTACATATGAAATAGATTAAACTCGTTTTCTAATATTTGCAAGTACATTTAAAATCAAAGTTAACCCATTTTATAAATAAAATTACCGCATAAATGTTAGCGTTGGGTTTTATTTCGCAATATTTTCGTAGTCGAATTGTCTGCTTTTCTGATGTATAGTTTGTAATTAGCTAAGCTACATATCTTTTTATTTTATGGAAAGAGATGGCTGAGTTCTATCCCATCTCCCTAGGAACCTGAAAGCGGGCAGAGGAAGAGGGAAATGGGGACGGAGTAATTCTAGTATTTCATTGGAAAAAATTATCTATGTATAAATTTTTAGTCATGTAAAAAATTACATAATGTAATGAACTAGTGTGATCAATTATGTTACCTTTGTCACATGACCCAGTGGAAGGAAAAGAAAAAATTATAAAACTAGTGATTTTATCTCACTGATGATAGTCTCCACGGACGATAAAATGCACTTGCCATTCTTCAAAAAGTCGAAGAAAATGAAGGAGTTTAATTCGTGTATGAATTTTGTTTCCAAAGTTCATTTTACACCCAGCAATAAAGTTGCCATTGAAAAATGTAGCATGGATAGGGTAAAAAATAAAAATAAAAATATTTTAGAATTGAATGATGTAACGTGATATGAGTAAATTATGAATAAAGAAGGTATTTATATATGAAAATAATTAGAATGTAAAATAAAAATAAAAGTATAACAGTTAACTAATTAAGATATTAAATCATTTCTTCGAAAATGTGCTGGAAAAGGTAAAAAATAAATCACCACTTATACCTGTACAAATTATCATAAGGATCTTTGCTAATCACATATCAAGAAGAAAATTATATTTTTCAAGAGCATTTTTCCATATTGCTACACTTGGTATATAGTATTGTCGGTTTTTGAAATATTTTAAAATAACCATACAATTTTCAATTACAAATATGCCAAATTTAGCAATTATTATGACATGTAATCTATGAATTATGAAAAAATTCACGCGTTTAAAGTATAAGTCAGATTTTCATTAATTAATATACTACATGACATAATAGTTAATAGTTATGATTTGCAACTTTCATAAATTTATATATTTGCTAACATTCTAAAAATATATTATTGATATAAAATGACTCCTGCACCTTTTTCTCCTTAACCTTAAGTAGGAAAGGCGCCATCAATTTTAATAGTTCCACATCCCATTGCAAATAAGTCCTTTCTAGTGGGTAATCATGTTGTGGGCATTGAAATGAAATGTGTGTTTGGCAATTAATAAAACATGTCAAGTTAAAACTTTTCAATTTAAAACTTTTCATTCTCCACAACTATCATATTTTTTAATCATTTTTTCACATTTTCCTATACAACTACCCTACTTTTTAATCATTTCTACACAACTATCTACATAACTAATCTATCTCTTTTAACTTTATTCTCTTTACTACTCATCATTACCTTTATCATATTACATCATTTGACAACTTTTACTCTTCGAAACTTTTCACCAAAAGTTTTATTCATTACGAAACACACCAAAAATGGTTCCAAGGCATTTGGAGGGAAATGAGATGGAATGGAGGGCGAGGAAGGTGGTGAGGTGTGGCACATGGCAGTCACCACACCAGCTAGGCAGGGAAGGTATCACCAGAGCCCACTGCTCCACATGTCTACTCTCACAGCAGGATCTTATATCATCCCATCCTACCAAAGCCACAAACAGACAAGCCCTTGGATCCATGTAGATTTGTGGGGAGGAGAGAGAGAGAGAGAAATAGAAAGAGAGGGAGAGAGAAGTCGTATCAGTCTAGGATTCAAGCTATGTTTTCGGCTATTTTTTCAAGGTAATTGCAATTCCGAGAAGTCAAGAACATCTAATGGGGATGCTATTCATCAGGGGTGGTTTTCAATTGAACAAGCAGGCTAGTGCCTAGCCTTTTGAGTTATGTGTATGAAGAACAGTGTAGTGACGGAGTACCGAAATATTCCCCCTGCAGTATTGGAAGTCGGGCTGGTGTTGGGTTTTGACCATTGACGCATGGAGGCGGATGCACAAGATTACCGTCTTTTACAGTCAAATGGGGGAGATTCTCGCGCATGAACTAACTCTATTATCGGTCGATGGCCCCCAAAAAAAATCCAGTCCGTCCATCAAAAGATCATTATTTTATTATCTGATTTTATAATATTCAGTTACCCATGCAATAAATGACGCTCTAGAGAATGTAATATTTCCTTTGTCATATAAAATTGGTCAATTGAATTGATCCACTTGTATGATAAATACTTTGTGTCGAAATAGTTGGACGGAGGAGATCATCTGTACATGTGGAGAAATGGGTGGGTGCGGAGGATTTGTTTGGAGAGGTTGAGCATAGAAATGGGTGGACTTTGGAGGTCGGAAGCAGTGAAGAAAAGACGAGGAGAGCCTCAGGCTACGTACGTGAGCCATGACTTTACGAGTGCGTACGAAAATTAGGCGTATGGACTGGAATGGATGGTGTGATTGGTGGACTGAAAGTGGAGCAAGGTAAAAGCCGTGTTGAGTGAGGAAACTAGAAGAGGTAGGTGACGTGACGAAATGAGTGCGCCAATTTTTCTAAGATGATGCCTCATTTTTGTACTTGGAAGCTGCTGCTGCTGCAGCTGATAGTATCTTCAATTAAATATTAAATTAAAATACGTCTTAGAATCAAGGGTGGTAAACGACACCAAACTTTAGGAAAGCACAATATTTGGGTGGGCCTATCTCTTCATAGTGCTTTCTGGTTGGTTTTCCTGTTTTTACCTTGGGGATTTATTTTAATTTATTTATTTTATGATTGTCATCGTTTAATTATCTTCATATGGTGAAATGTGAATTAAAAGGTTCCTGTTAACCAAAGTTTTTTTTTTTTTTTTTACTATGTAACTTGTAAATGAGGTCTATTTAGGCTAGAGAATTAAAAAAACAACCGTTCACGTTGTTTAACTTAATAATTTTTATATAACACCAGAAATAATCTTAGTCACAAGTGTAAGTGTCCCATATTTGCTTTAAAAATATATGTATGCATAATATTATAATATAATAATATTTTGTAAAATCATTTAGCTACCTATAAATAATATGCTAAAAAATTTAGTTGCCCACCTTTGAAATTAATACATAAACCAATCAATTCTAAGATAATTAAATTTTTGTTGATGCAAAACATAATTAAATTTGAAGAGTACGAATTTAAATTCTATATGCAGCCACTCGTGAGGTATAAATTGTAGGCTTGCATTGATGACTTGGTAAAATCTAAGGAGTTTATTATATTTAATATTATATATCTAGCTAAAATATAAAAAATCATTTTGATCGGATCTTATATGGGTAACTCCTTTTAAAATTATATTAAAATATCTACACGTTCTAAAAAATTTACTTGAATCCATTTATATGGTTATTAAAATGTAATAAAAATTACATAACCATTTTTATATAATAAAAAAATAAACGTTGTGGAAGGTTTTAGATACTTAAATGAAACTACCCAAGCCGATTTATTAATTAAACAGTATTCAGTAATTTCATATTTATGGTCTTGCAGTTCTGCCTCATTTCAATTTTGATTAAAATGATATATATGTAGTGATAAGAATATGAAGGAGTTGAAAGTTCGTAAATTCATCAAAAATATTGTTCACAGCTTAAATTCCATGAGTAGGAGAGAGAAACTCTCAAATTCTATAGCCACTTTTTTCATCTTTCGAAAAATACTTTTTATTTCTCTCATTTTCAACATAAAATCACACCTTTTTCGTCCAGCACCCCGCCTGAATCTGAGTCTTGGACAGGAAAATAGCTAGCTGTACACGACGTGAATACAAAAATAATATAAACTAGAAATATTTCAACAGAAAAAAGAAAGTAACAACGGGAAAATATTTTTTCAAATTTAAAACCAAAAAATAAAAAATAAATAAATCCACCGCATATCTTGGCCATTTACATGGGGGGGGTGGGGAACTAAAAAAGATGCAAAAATGGGGAGATGTTTGGTGAGGGTCAATGGATAATGATGGGGAAAAAAAGTCACGAAGGACGGCCAATAAGAACAGAAGAAAATGATTTATGCGGTGGCATCTACCATGTGACTACGTCCATCATCAACATCATCATCTATAGCTAGCTTTTATTAGTACTACCACTCCCGGAGGCAGCCGGCAACAAGAGGGTGCTGCTGCCCGACGTGTACCAGCACTCCTTCCCGATTGCTTCTCTTCTGCAATTATTTTCAAGGCCCATGCACCTTCACAAATGTCACCATCTCATGATTCTTATCCCGAACCTTTGATCATCAACCTGGATTGGATATTTGGATTACACGGACCAAGTTTAGCTAATTTAGTTATGACAAAAAGTTCTATTCGGATGCGACCACTTGTTGCTGTTTTTGTTATTATTATTTCATTTATTAATTATTAAAAAGTTTATTTCTCTAATATTTTAAAACTTCCTTGTTCTTCTTCTTTTTACACTCAATTTGCATGGTCGGAGTTGGAATCCCATTACGGGATTTTCGTCCCCACGCGAGAGCAGTGGATCTCGCATGGTATAAAAGATGTGATCTTCTGAGCGGGGAGAGTTTTGATATGCTTTTTTTTTTTTTTTTTTGATAAAAGGTTACTCTAGGCCGACCCCCTCCCAACTTGAGAAGGGTTCGGAAAAGAGGAACCTGCATAATTCATAGCAAAGAAATTGTCGATACAGATTTTCTTACTGATAGCTGGTGGAGGATTTCCCCACCAAGACATATGTTCGCAGTCAGACAAATATGTCAAATCAGCTAAAGCATGGGCGACCGAATTCCCATTCCTAAGAACGTGGTGGACGGAGACACGGGAGTTATTAGAGAGGATTGTTCTGAGCATAGAGATTGAATGACCAACCGGAGAGAGAATCTGACAGTCATTGGACAGGTATGTGCTCAGGAGCAAGGAGTCGGTCTCAATCTGGACATGGCTGAACGGTAGCTGAAGAGCCCATAGAATGCCCAAACGAAATGCTTCCGCTTCCAAAACAAGAGGCTCCCCCACCCCCAGTCGTCGCCACCCACAAGCCGCAATGAAGTAACCGCAAGAATCCCTAATAACAGCCGCATACCCTGAGACCCCCCTGTCCATTAAGCATCTGGCATCCACATTCATCTTAAAATACCCCTTCCGGTGGTCTGGTCCATCTAGGAACGAGAGGAGCGTCCAAGACACTCATCTTATCAAGGAGCAAAATTCGTCTGGCACTCTCGATATAGTCCCTGCACCAGCGCAGCAGATCCGTAAACACTGGCTGAAACCCTTCGGCCCTATATTTGTTCCGCAAAAACCATAACCTCCAGCAATACACAATAAAAAATCTCAACACTTCACTGTTGTCGTTGAGCGCAAGGAGGGATATAGTTCTCTGTACTAAGGCCGCCGGAGGCCGATGAGGCACCACTTTCCGCACTAACCGAGCGACACAAGCACAGTCCAAGAATAGATGGTCAGCGTCCTCAACTCCCCGAGAACAAAACTCGCAGGTGGGATCCACATCAATGCCCCTACGAGACAAATTATAATAAGTGGGAAGAGCATTCCTGAAAAGGCGCCACCCAAAGATCAGAACCTTGCTCGGCAGTTTTGTCCTCCAAATGGCACGACAACATTTGGAGAGAGAATGATCTGCAGTTTCCTCCCTAAGCCATCTGTGAGCAGATTTAACAGAGAACAGTCCATTTGCCTCGTGCTTCCAGAAAATAGCATCCGGTTCAGGGTGACGGGGAAGAGGGACTTGGCAAACAATTTGCCACCCCCCTCCCCCGCAGCTGCGATGACTCTATCCTTGTTCCATCCTTTGGACTCTTCATCAATGAAATGGTTTTGATATGCTTTTTAATTGATGATAATGAGAAAAATTGTAAGAGTAGTTAGGATTAATTTGTAAAGTGAAATGAGATGAAGATGTATGGATTTTCAAATTTGATTGTAGTATGAGTTTAGATGATGTGTAGTATTGTACAAATTAATTAAAAAATTCCTGTTGTGTTTTATTTAAACAAATTTTAAAGTTGCATAGTTCTCTATATATATGTTGGAATTTGCTCCTATGCACCCAAGTACACTTAGGCTCGGTGTATTTGTGTGCATATAACCTATTTTTAATATATTTTTTGAATTTTTTTATAAAATTGTTAATCTAAATGTATTCAATATGTGTATCAATTTTTACTAGTTTCAAAATTTTTAGATTTTTTGAACTTTTAGTAATTTAAAAGTATTAAAATGCCACTAATTTTAAAAAATTCAAAAAAATTATTTACAAATCTCTAAAAATGATAAAGATTGGTACACATGTTCAATACATTTGTATTAATTGGGTAAAAAAAAATTTAAAAATATATATGAATGGATATTTATATCTAGATGCATTGAATCAGTTTCCATATATGTTAGCCTTATCTAAATATTTCTCCGAATCAATTTTGGCAGTTTCTTCGACTTTTTTAGTATTTTATTCCAGACCTATTTCATCCATTTTCAAAATTTTAAATAAAATATTAAATATAATTTAAATTTTTGTTAAATTGTACAGGAAAAAAGATCTAATTAATCAAGCAGAACCTATATATTATAAAAATAGAAAAAATAAAAAATATCGTGTTGAACCATAGACGAATGACCCGATTTACAAGCTACTTCATAAAAGGCAACATAAAAACCAACCCAAAATTTAAAATATTACAGACAAGGAGCGAGAGTAGATCTTTAGTCCGTTTTGGTCAAATAGTTCTATTCAATTATTGTACTTCTCAATATACCATGACATTTATATCTATTGCAAGAGTACTTCTCCTACCATTTTTGTAACGTGATTATTTTATAAGATAAGCTTTCGTTGTCACGCGATTGTTCGAGTAGGTTTCATCAATAACTCTTCAGGTTCTAGAGTTTGGAAGGTCAAAAAATAAGAATAATAAAAAGAAAAAAAAAAAGATGGAGAGCCTTCAAAACTGTTGGTTCTTTCATGAAGAAGACTTTAGACCCTTAACCATATGCTTCTCATAGATGCTTAAAACATCCACTAATTTGCTGATTATTATTCCATGTCCACTGAATTTTATATAAAAATGCTGGATTAATGTGATTTTGGACTTGTAATTCATCCATGCAGCAACGAGAATTATATTTGGACGTAGTTCCCCGCAATGACTTTCTTAAAAATCTTTTCATATTAGCACATTAATTATTGCACATTCTTTGATGTAACCACCAATTATATTATCGGTTTTAATTTAAAATTTTAGTAGTTATCATTCCATTAAAAGGCTTATATGGACCTCAATAGTCAATACTGAGATTAGTGAATGGTGTTCATTTAAAATGGTCAGATTGCTGAGAGTGATAAAGCTTTTAACAAGTGAATAAATTTAGATGGTCTACATTTTACAATTTTATATTTTTAAAAGATACGATTCATACGAGACTTCAAGTAAACCGGTTTAATAATTATATTATATTAGAATAATGATGATTAGATTAGAAGGTATATAAACATCATAGTAGGGCTAAACAGAGAAATCTTACGAAAATATTAAAATAGAAAGGCAATCAATTGAAGGGAATCAATCTCATTAAAAGAGGATCCACTTATTTATCTAGCTGTGTATTTTTGACTTAGGTGCAAGTCTTGCCTTGAAATGTGGGGAAGAAAAAGTGGAGGATGGTGACTTGAAGCAGGGCATGGAGCCATGAAAGAGATCCCCTACTCTCTCTCTCTCTCTCTCTAGGATTTGACAGAGAAGATGCAGCTACAGCACCCCACCTTTCAATTCCTTACCCCGTCTTAATTTTTTTCATCCCCCAATGGCCAGAGCTTGTTCAGAATTATTCACACAACTTCACATGTCCTTGTTAAACGCATGCAACTGGCTTTAGTCATGTGTCGTCCTCAAGGTCGACTGCTGTAGGGGGCATGAATGGGCTCAGCTTCTACACGTCTGGGGGTGGGGCCCACTATGAATTGATCTAGGCCTTCGTTATGGAGATGGTCATCCCTTCCTGGGATTAAAGCCATTGGAATGTCTTTCTAATTAGGCCATTGTCACATATCTTAGATGATTAAACAATTTGTAGATAATAACTTTTTATGACATAGATAAATGGGGAAAATGTATTTATTCAACTTAAAACTTTAAATCTCCCATCTTACGCACTCTTACACACCCTCATGTCAACCATTTAATCAAAGTGATGACAGAAAATCAATTTTAAGTTTGTAATTTGAACTCTAGGCGTGAGATATTCTCTTTGGGAGGTGAAAACACAAATAGGATGCACTTGGCATTTTTAATTTTAAATTTTTTAAAATTTAAAAATCATTTGTGGCTTTTTCAATAGGGATTTATTTACGATATCCAAAATCGTTTTGATTAAAATTTATATATTTCAAAAGTTAACACTACTTTAATAAAATTATTTAAATTAGAAAAAATTATATGATGGAGCACAAGTTTGTCTGAGTGTAGATGATCATGAAGTAAATGTGTGCTAGAAGAAAGAAGAAAGGATTTTTTCACATGAAATGAGGGTTCAACAGAGGTCTTTAAAAAAAATCATTGAGGAAAGAATTTCACTGTTTTGAAAGAAGATACGCAAGCATCCCTAACTAAAAGAGTTGAGGTCTTCTAAGAAAGAGAAATTGAAACTTTTTTTTTTTTTTTGGCCTTGGAGAACCATTTATACAGGCTTTGTTTGTTTCTGTAGAATAAGGCATGATTCTTTTAATTGTGAAGTTTGAGAAAAATCTTATTATAGGATTCCATGTATGACGGAGTTAGTGATTTTGTTGTTTTAAACCATACAAGATTTTTAAATTGAATATATATCGCTATTTTCAAGATAATTTCTCAATTTATAAGATAACTTTTTAATTTTTAATGCAACTTTATCCATTTCTAATACAACTTTCCTCGTTTACAATATAAATTATTATATTTTTATCCCGGATATATTCAATCCAAAAAATCTTATACGATTTGGAGATTACAAGAGGGAATTGACTAATGTGAATCACCTTTTGCTAACTCGAGTAGTAAAGAGAAGTCAAACATGATGACCAAACAATGTAAGAATTTTATGGTTGATCCGTGTACACGTGGACATGATGGTGACCCATGAAACCTTTTCAAGAGCTACACCATATGTAATTGGCCATTACAATATTAGCATTAGGCACCACGATTTTTTCTTTATGGTGAGGTTGAGATCACTGAAACTACAAATTTGAGCATAAGAGTTAGGTTGATGTGTAGGCTTTTGCCAAGACGATTTTACTGTATCATTAATGAAAAAATATTTTTATATCATAGATGAATAACACAAGGTCCGTTTGCTAAGAGTTAAAAAAAAATTTAAAAATTATGAGAGATTTTGAAAAAGTAGTATAATGACTAGGATAAAAATAGATAAAGCAGTTACATAAAAAAAAACCAAACAAAAGATTAAGATGAAGATGGAAAATACTAGGCCCATAGTTAAAATATAAAATCATATAAAAAGATATGTAAGAAAAGAATGAGAATTTTTTTTTCATATTTCTAAACGGGCTCATAGTTAAATATTACCAGTGTTTTAAATTTTTTAAAATTAGAAAACAAAGAAATGCATGGATAAATGGGCTACATTTGCTTGACAACCAATTTTTAATCGTTATATATATATAACTCATCCAAATGTACATATTTTGTATCTTGCTCAATACATTTTTGCTTAAAAAGTAAGAAATTAGGCTCTTAATACAAATCAAAAACAAAAACTAGCCCAATAAATTGGTAACAAAATACTCCTCTTTCAGTTCAAACTTTGAGTCAACTGCAATAGGGGCTAAAGCTTAAGTACACCCCAAGTGGCCTCGCAACCAATGTTTTGAAAACCGGACCGGTCATTGAACCGGTTTTGTGACCGGTTCCCGGTTTTTCCGGTTCAACCGGACCGAACCGGTGGTCGGACCGCGGTTGAACCGGTAACAGTGACGAACCGGGACGTGACCGGTTCACGGTCCGACCGGTCCGACCGCCCGGTTCGGTCCGGTTTTCAAAACACTGCTCGCAACCAATTTGTTACTATACACATTTCAAGCTAGCTTGGTTGGTAATAAAAGAAACATGAAAGATAGTTATAGTGATTTATAATAACATAATTTTAAGAGAAATTTTTTTGATCAATAGCATACACTATAACATCTGATATTATAATTAAATACTTTTACAATTCTCATTCAATGGAGGGCCGTTTTTTATAATACCCCACTTAAGGAGGAATCTGTAAGACCTGTGCGTAACAAGGTGAAATTGAAAATCAATGCCCCGCATCCGGCTGCCCACTGCCCGTACCACTGAGGGCTCAGCCTCGGAGGCAACTTTAAGAGAATTTAATTGTTCGAAACACCACTTTAATTAAGAATACCAATGCACTTGCATGTGCAAACGGGAAAAAACGTCAAAAGGGCAGAAAAGAAAAACAGACACTGCATGATCTAGCTGCCCTGCCTAGTTTCAACACCTGGCCACTACGCACAGTAGCAATTGCATCAAGAGGAAAAAAAGAGCCCTAAATCTGCCATGTCAGCAAATCGACAATCTCGAGGGACTTTTAAGTAGCCTCTGCAATAGTTGGTGCCGGCATTAGAAGTGGTAACCGCAGCAATTAATTGCTTTGGCCAACAGAAACAGCAGCAGCAGCAGTACTAATGGCCTCCTCACGGATGCATATGCTATATATGCTGCAGATGATCAGCTAAAAGCCAGTCTAGCCTAGGCTAGCCTACTTGCTCGTAGGCCAGGTAGCAGCAAGCACACAGGCCACCAACCACTGCAAGTGCCGTGCGAACGGTGGAATTATGGTCACTTATTAGCGGCAAGGAAGGCAAAAGGGATTTTGGGTACATATGTATGCATATTGCAATGATATGTGGGGGTGGACCACCTATAATAATGATATGGTACTGTCGACGGCAGCAATAGCTACCTAGCATCTATATATATATATATATATTTTTATATGTACATGTACACTGGGGCACCTAAATGGTGTGGGAAGGCCCCCAACATTAATTCCTCTAGGGCGACAGATTGCTGGTAGGTGCAAAGGACTAATCGAGGTGTCCTCCTTGTCCCAGCGCCAATGGAAACCCATCCCTTGCTTCTTCCCATTTTTCCTCCTGTTATCATAAGAACATTCAACACCGCTGTTTGAATGAGCAAAATAATCTTTGCAACGGATGCATAATAGTTGTATTTACATTATGGTATTATGAGAATTTAAAGATGAAATATTATTGATACAAGAGAAATTTATGAAATATTAAGAATGGATTATAAATTATGAGCAAATATTATAAGTGTTGAACAAATTTTCCTTGATCTATCTAGTTACTTTGTTACATAGAATAAAAGAAAGTATTCATTAAGGTAATATTTGGTATATATGTGAAGATGTCAAATCATTTATGAGAGAATGGGTAAAAGATAAAGTAAGAAAGTAAAATTATGAAAAAGCATAGATGTGGATAACCAAATGTGCCCTAATTTCATTTGCACTAAAGTGTTTGTTTTTAAAAAAGAAATTTTTTATAAGCAAGTTTGACCAATCTTAGATCTATCTATTTGAGTTTACCAAAATTGCAATGTGCTTGCATTGTTTGTATAAATTGCAAGCATGTCTTTTCTGTCAGGATGTTGTTAGTTTTTATTGTAAAATAATGAAAATATCTTTTAAAACAAGTAATACACTTGTAATGTTTTCGACTATTATAGACATATTTGTTATTTCATTATTTCATGTATTTTTTTATCTATATTATTATTTTAGATTTCTTTGTAAATATGCTTACAATATTTGCAAAAATTGTAAGTGTATTACTTTTTTATGGATTCTCATATATTATAATCATCTCAACTGATATTATAAGCAAGTCCTAAGACATTTTTACAATTTTTCCTAATAACAATCTTACAAATATGTCAAATATTTCAACTAGCGGACACCGATAGACACTCCTACAAATGAGAAAGAAATAACATCACCAGACAATACCACCACACCACGCAATACAACAACTATCTTCATACAGAAATGCGTCCGCTGCATTTTAAACCCACACTAGCACAGTCTTAATTTTAAAGTACATTATCATTATTTTAGGAAAAAAATCTAAAGGTGTCATAGTAGAAGGAAAACACTTTCAATTTTATGTAAACTTCATAGGTATACTTGTAATTCAATAACCTTAAGATATTAATACAGTATTATTCAAACTTTGTATACAGCAAAAATTTCTTTTAGAAAACATATATTTTAAATAGGTATTAGAAAAGCTTACATTAACTTGTCCTCAAGCTTGCGATGACAGGCACAGATAGGGGTGCAACTCGGGTCGGGTTATATTGGAGTGAACCCAAACCCTAAACCAACCGGGTTGGAGTAAACCCAAACCCTAACACTAAGAATTTAATCTGGGTTCGGACCGGGTTCGCATTGGTTTTGGTTTGGTTTCGGGTTAGAATTCAGGTTATCAATAAACTGTTTTTTTTCCAAATTTAATTGTAATCAAAAAGAAAATTATTGGAATATACATACCTGTGTTTATGAAGTCAAGCCTCATGCTGAATTCTGCAACGTCCTTTCAAAGAATTCTGCAAATTCATGCTGAATCCTGCAATATTCTTTGAATGAACTCTGCAAGCAATTTTTCAACATCCTATAGACACAAATAAATGACAAACTAGTTAGTTTTATGACTAGTTGATCATTTCTATTTAATAGCTAATGGAAATGACTCAAGTGTAGCAAATAGAAAATGAACATATCATACCAATTATTGTAGTTGAAACTAAACATTATCATACAAATTGCTGAAATTGAATTCAAACTGAATATTTATCATACAAATTGCTAAAATAGAAATTGACCACTTGTCATACCAATAAACTTAAAATATGAATCAAATTTATACTACAATCTGAATTCAAACTAACAGATTTCTCATACTAACAGAAAGTATAATATGAAATAGATTTCTCATGCCAACTCAAATTCAAACATAATCCATATAACAGTTATTCAAAGCAACTAAATCTAAATACACTAAGCATAATTATTCAAGATTCCAATCTAATTTAAGTGCAATCCAAATTTAAAATGACAATATAAAAAAATCTCAAGTTTAAATAAGTTTACATCCACTTTTAAACAAATTCAAAATTCAAATGAGTTCATGTCTCTAAAGTTTCCAAAAAAACTAATTTCAAGTTCTTCCTCCTCGATTTACATCTTCGAAAATAATATGCATCAACTTTGACAAAAAAATGCATGCAACTGTTAACAATAAGAAGATAATAATCATAAAAAATCATCCTAGAAATTAAGTTACCTCAAGTTACACAATCTACTGATACACTGGCCACCTATATATTAATATTACAAAAAAAACATGTATAATTTATGAGAAAATTATATAAATTACACCGGGTTCGGATCGGGTCGGGTTGTGGTACCGGGTTGGTGCGAACCCAGTTGTGGTTTCGGGTTTTTACGAGTCGGGTTGAAACCGGGTCTTTTTTGAAAAAGCTAAAAATAAAATCCATTTTGGTTTTGGTAACGGGTCGGGTCGGACGGGTTCGGACCGACCCGGTACCAAGTTGCACCCCTAATCACAGATAAAGCAAGAAGAACAAAAGGAATGTTAGCATTAGGGAAAAATGGGCCAACTCATTAAATGAAGAAATAATAACTTTTTTTTTTTTTTTATTGAACAACCCGTTGTGTATTTAAGGGTTGATAATAACAGCTTCTGAATCCGTTACGCGTCCCCATCCAACTGTCGGAACAGGCATTGCCATGTGGCTGCATGGACGGCAACCCATAACCTGCTTCCTTAATTCTCAATTCCTTACAACTTGCTTTATTTATATATCTTCCCATCCATCGGCATCCCATTGAATTGATGCATCAACAGATTATCTGTTACACTTGCAGCACCGCCCACTCATATATCAACTAACTGTTCAAGACGAGTGGATGACAAATCCATGAGACCAGGATTAAGTAATACTTTTCATTCTCATTTTTTATTTCTCCTAGCAAATTTTGTTGATCCTCGACGACTAAAGATCTATTCTTTTACCAACCGAGGCTAGCTCGGTTGGTCGTCACCAGCGGCGCACTACAGCGTTCTGCGGTTGACGCGGGATCGAATCTCATTCGGGATTTCGGTCCCAAATAGATGGGTGTGGGAGCGGTTTGTCTCCCGGGTGAGATGTGGGAGCGGTTTGTCTCCCGGGTGAGGTGTGGGAGCAGGTGGTCTCCCAGGTGGCTGTTGGAAGCTGTGTCTTCCAGATTTCTTTGGGATGTTATGTGTCCCCAGATTTGTAAGAATGTCTCAGATCTTCAATATCATATGTGTTGAGATACATGTAATTATATACCAATAAAAAAAAATCTATTCTTTTTAATTTCTAATATTTTTAATCATTTCTAGTATATTTTAATATGCATTCCACACAGCCATGAAAAGACACACTTCATGAAATCAAAGCCAGTCGTTTAATATGCAAGTCAAACTGGCCTCTGCTCTACTGCCACGTAATTTAAATTATTAATGCTTGTGTACGCGTGGCAAATTTCCGGGTACCATCAAATAGTGTTAAAACTGGTCATGAAGTTGACTTTCATGCCAATGTTCCGAGTCTCTTCAACTACAGGAGTTTACATTATTTATTCTTAATGTGAGAGTTGGTTAATAAACAAGTTGTATATCTTGCAAGTTTTTAATTTTTTTTATGATATATGGTGTCTTTATATTGAAAACACATAATAATATTGCAGAGGTTGAGTGTGATATCAATTGAAATGATGTAAATATATATATATACCAATAAAAAAAGTATTAAAATTTTAAAATACACGCCCAAGCCAACAAGATAGAAATATAATACAAACAAAATAAACTTTTTATAAACAATTAATTGAAAATATAACAATAATAATCAAAATCAATGCATTTCTTTTGAAATACACCATGCTGGGTTTTTGACATATTATGTGATAATTATATATTATGTATTGTCACGAGTTTAGCTTAATTTAAAAATAATATTATAAGATTAAAAGTTAAATTAATTTAAATCACTTAATAAAGTATGAGCTTTTTATACATAGAAACCATAATGCTTAATTTATAATTTATATTTTTATAATGAGCTAAATTAAAAATAAGAAAGACAAACACGTGTATAAACGGTTGTGTTCTGTTAATTATACACAACCATTTTTGCTTTAGCGGCTCATCATCATAAAATAGAGAGTCTAGAAATCCTTACTCACAAATTTGAAAGATCATAATATCTATTATTATGAATTTAGTTACACTACTTTTTCTAATTTATTCTTACTTGTGATTTGATAATTTTTTTTTTTTGATTGAGAGATATTTTACATACATCTCAACACATATTACACTGAAGGTCAGAAACATTCTTATAAATTTGGAGACACTGCTCTACCAAGTAAACAGGAAGACACAGCTTCCAATAATTAAACGGGAGACCACTTTGCTCCCACGAACGACGGGAGAACACGTCTCCCACAACGGGCCGAAATCTAAGTGAACGATGGGATTTTTCCTTTGATACCACTACACAGGGGAAGGATGAATAATGCCGTTGTTGCTCCAGAGCGAAATCGAACCAGCGCCCGCTTCAGCACAAGGCAATGACGTTGACCACCAGGGCGCGTCCCTGGTGGCTCTTGTGATTTGATAATTGATACAAAGGATCATGGTATATTTTCAGCACAACAAGCACTCGAGGGCTGTATAAATGGAATTTCAAGCTTTCGAAATTGCACTTTTCACTAATTAAGCTTTTCTATTTAGCAGGGCACTATACTGTGTTTAAGTTAAGTTAGCTGTACGTGAATTAAAGTTTATGGACCTAGTATGACTAGATTGGGTAAGCCGCAACTTTATTCTTTAAACTAGCACTTGTAATCTAATTGGTAGAAATTGGACCCCTAAAAATTAGTGGTGCGTAGTGTGTAGGTAGGAAATGACAAGCAGCTGAAATGTGTGACAGTGAAGGGCCATCATTAGATACACATGAATTAATTGCATGAACAAGGTGAAAAATCCAAAATCGATCCGAAATAAATGCGGAATGATCTAACGACACGATGCTTCAATGGATTGGATTGGACTTGAGAGCCCTGATTCATCTCATCTCTATCCATCCTTTTAGGACCCCACCACCACTCATTTGGCTTTTGGACGCTCTCCCATGCCACGCGTCCATTTCCCCATCGCACGCTCACCAATTGTCCCAATGTGCCGACTTCCATGATTTCCGTACACCAGTCCCGTATTGCGGGCCCCACCGCTCCTCGTAGTTTGCAAATCCGCACCGTTGATTTCTCTCTTTGAGCAACGTAGGGTCGGCACTCGGCAACGCCCCCAATCTAACGTTTCTGACAGCAAAGCTCCAATACGCGAGCTTCTGGTCGTCGGCGTTCCAACCCCCACCTCCACGTACGTACGATTACGAACGATGCTGCCCAATTTGCGACGGCTGTGGGGCCCACATGGGGGCCATGAAAACGAGAGCACACGGGAATTGTTTCGCTGATTTTTGCCTTTCCACGTGCGTCTGAGAAAGACGTCGGATGGTTCGTGCTCTTCGGGAACACATGGAGTCCGTGTCACCCCCTCCCCTCTGCAAGGCTTCAACTTGCAAGCTGCAAAGACGGACGACTCCTTTCTTGTTTTCCCCGCCCATCCGAACGAGACAATTTGGCTTGTACTTGCAGCCGAGGGGGTAAAAAATTTTAAGTAACTTATTTTTTGGGTGTTCCGTAAAGTAATAAAATTTGTGTATAAAAAATTTTTGATATAAAATTCGAAAAATATATAGTTTAGTTGGACAAATAGTTGTTGTATGGAACTGATTGAAAAGTATAATAGTTGTACAAGAAAATATGAAAAAATGATTAAAAAATAGAATAATTACAAAGAATAAAAAGTTTCAGATTTAGGGTGTGTCTCGTAATGAATAAAATTTTTGATTAAAAGTTTCGGAGAGTAAAAGTTGTCAAATGATGTAATATAATAGGGGTAATGATGAATAGGAAAAAATATAAAGTTAAATAGATAGGTTAGTCGTGTGGATAGTTGTGTAAAAATGATTGAAAAGTACAGTAGTTGTATAAAAAAATGTGAAAAATAATTAAAAAATATGATAATTGTGGAGAGTGAAAAGTTTTAGATTGAAAAGTTTTAACTTGACATTTTCTATCCATTGTCAAACACACCCTTAGCTTGACATTTTTTATATCTTACCAAACACACCTTTTAAAATAATTTGTTCATATCCTTCCACACAACTGCTTTCAGTGTATTTTTGTTTTCAAAGTTCAACACTCAGCTGCCTTATTATATTTTTATTTTTACCTTTGTATTTTAATTAATTCTCATATATTTTAATTATTTTCTCATATTTTTCATATGACTATATAATCTATAGTATACTTTTAATTATTTTTGCATATTTTCTATAGCTTTTACACATTTTCAAAGACAATAACTTGGTGTAAATTCCATATTAGTAAAAATGAAAAAAATTCACCTTCTTCTTATGTATCTTTTAGTATAATTTAACACTTCAACAAACTAACTATTCTGTTGTTGTTATTATTTTCACATTTGTATTCAAGTGCCATAGTTATTGTTATTATTATTTTGGTATTTCAATGATTTTCACATTTTTCAATACAAGTACGATATTTATTTTATTTTCATTCCATTTATTTTAATGATTACCCATATTATATTATAGTATACTTTTTCAAAACTTTCCCCGAATAATCTTTCATTATTTATCACCAAACGACCTTTTAATTATTTTATTTTTCTATTATTACTTTTATATTTTAATAGTAGCCTTTTCTGCACCACTATATTGCCTGTTTTGTTATTATTCTCTTGGTTCTCAATCACACTCTATCACATAACATCGTTATCCCACTTTTTAAATATTATTCTTCTTAGTTTTCTTCATCATTACAGGTCTCTTTTGTAGTGAAAAAAAGGAAAAAATACAAAGATTTTGAACAAGTAAAAAGGTGATGTTATATGATGTGGTAGGAACAATGATGAGAGTTCAAAAGTTAAAGATAAAATAGAAAAGATCGTTACATGAAAAGACATGAAAATATGAGTATAAGGTAGAAATAATAATAATAAAAGGTAGGCTATAGTTTAGGCGTTATATCATCATATAAATGGGAGTATAAAACGTGGGAGTTTTTTTTTTTTTTTTTGTTTCTATTTATCTTCAAGAAATCCTAAAATTGAGTATACGGTGTTTTTTTTTTTTTTTCTTTTGGATCACCGAGTATATAGTGTTAATTAGACCACCTTACATTAACTCATTTAGGTTGCATATCGTAACACGTAAAAAAAGGGAGAAAAAATGTGGCTACAAAATTGACATGATATAATAGGAGTAATAATTAGATATCAAAAAGTAAAATAGATGAACCGGGGCGTGCTCGGTTGGTGACCGCAGCCGTAATAAGGCTTCTGCGGGGCTGCGGTCGTGGGTTCGAATCCCACATTGGGATTTCAGCTCGGAAAAAATGATGTGGGAGCTGTTGTCTCCCTTTGGCTTGATGGAACCTACGTCTTTCTAATTCTTTAATGGGGCTGTGTCTCCAGATTTCTTTGGAAGAGTTATGTATCTCTGTATTTGTAAGAATGTCTCAGAACTACAATGTAATATGTGTTGAGATGTATGTAAATATAACCATAAAAAAAAATAGATAGAGCAGTTACACAAAAACGTGAAAAAAATTTTAAAACTAAAAATAATATTATAAAAAGTATGATAGTTATACTGTTAAGATAGTAAATATGAAAAGATGAACAGGAAGAGTGAGAATTATTATTATTTTTTTTCAAATGGACCTTTGTGTAAATTTAAATCGAGTTGTATTCTTAACCCAATTCAACCCGGCAGTTGAAAAAAAAAAAAAAAAAAAAAACTTATTTGGGCGGGCCCGATCCATCCCGTCAAGGAGAACGGATTAGAAACGGACGGCCAGACAAAATCCAGAAAAAGGTCCATACTAAGAAGTAATAACAGCTTGAAATGGCCCGGAAAGTTGGTCATGAACCCATCCTCTTGTGCACGCTCGTGGGGTGGGGCCCACAGATGCAGAAATGTAAGAATAATATCTAGTTGGGATGCTGGAAACAGAGACGGGGAGGTGTAGACGATTCCACTCGCTCCACGACGTACAAAGCCCAAACAGACGTTGGAGACAAATATTCTTTTCAATTGCTGCTCGGCAGCGGGTGTGGGCCATGGTCGGGCGAAGAAAGAAATAAACAAAGACGCCGGACGGCACTCATATCTATATGTTGCTTGATTTTATATTTATAATTTTTCTAACGTGGGCGCACGGGGGGAGAATGTCTACTACCGTACTACATAATATTATTAATACGACGTATTTATAAAATACGTGGGCTTCTTTACTTCCCAATTCAATTAATAAAGTGGTAGTTGATGTAATGGGTGCATCAGCCAGTGAGCATCAGACACCCCATTGCACGAGGGCCTCAATTTTGTCTGTTTCTGCTTTTTTAATTCCGATGCCAGGCAGGTACACCCTCATTTTCCCACCATTATTAGCTCCCATAATTGCAACACTCTCACGAGTCACGACACCCACCCTCACCTACACGTGTGTAACGCCTGAACTCATGCCATAGAATGATAAAAAGTCAACAGTTTCATTATTTAAATATTCTATGTTGTTTTTATTTTTTAATTATTTTTTCATATTTTTATATGTAACCATGTTATTTTTTTCCAATTGTACATATATAATTTTTTACCTTGATGTGTCTAAAAAAGTGATATAATTTTCGGTTAAAAAGTTTTTATAAAACGAGATAACATAATGTCAAGAAGTTAGAATAAATATATTAATGGTAAGAATAGTCACGTAGAAATGATTGAAGAATATGGTAATTATATTAGAAAGTGTGAAGAAATAAGGATAATTTGCAGATCTACCCAATTAGTTTATCTATAATTGTAAATATACCCAAATAATTTCAAAAATCACAAATAATGCTCACGGAATTTGACCATAATTACATTACATATATACTTATGCCATTATAACGGCGTTGTAGTGCCGTTGCTGCACCATTATAGTGTGGTTATAGTTGCAAAAACTAAATATATTTACTTAATTTTTAATATTGCAAATACACCCATATAGTTTGTATATATTTGTAAATATATTCACACCGTAACATTACAGTAACGGCGCCATAAAAGGCATGAATATATTTGCAATTTCAGAAACTATATGTATATGTTTGCAATTATGGTTAAACTAAATGAGTATGTTTATAAATAAACCAATAAATAATAAAATGATCATAAAAAACAAAAAAAAATTATATTAAAAAATTTGAACTCGAAAAGTTCTGTATGTGACAAAACATGCCCATCACTTGATTTACATTCCATTCCATTTTCACTGCTCTCTGAATGCAAAACAATTCACGGCTGAAACACATGGGAGTAAAAATTGTTCGGAGCTTGAATAGACTAGTCAAACTTATCAATCAACCTTTGCGGAAGTTTGTCAAGTCCGTGAAAATATGATAAAGCCTGTGTGACCTGAATTGGATAACTTTTCAAACATGGTTTTGCTCAATCAGCCAACTTTTTTAAAGGCCCGACAATAAATATTTTTCAAATGAATTTCAAGTCCATTAAGCTCTTATCAAGCTTAATCCCAATTTGGTGAAGCCGGATTAACTGAGGCTGTAAAATTAGTTGCCATGCCAAAAGGGCCTACAATACATGCATGTGCAGCGGAGGCGCTCCTCCCACCTCCTATCCATTTGTATCTCCTGCAAACACCACCGGATCACCTTCTACTTTTTCCATCAGGCCTCTTCGTGGGATCCCTACTGTTTGTGTTGCTGATGGTTACCCCTTCTACGGCTGGGATTGCCCTATCAGTCGGAGCGCTGCAACTTGGTCCACCACCCATTGCTCGTGACATTCATCACTGAAATTAGCACTTATTAATATTTTCGTAATAAAATTTTCTGGAAATTTAGAGATGTTCATTTTTTAATGAATTTGGAAACGGAAAACGAAGAAGGAGAAAATGTTATTCCATGCACATACGTGATGTGACATAACCTTTCATGCTATTTTTCATCACGGCCGTTCCGACTTTTGACATCATCATTATATTTATATACTGGCCCGGTGGTTACATATGATACTTTTAAATTTAAGATTGGGTTATTCTTTAGAAAATCTAATTCATTTATTATATTTAACATTATGTACTTAGTTAATAGATTAAATTTCATCTAAATTAAGTATATCCGTGAGCCATGTTTGTTGAAACATATATATATATATATATTTACATGTAAATTATAAAAAAAGCTCATATTTATTTACATATATATTAAAATATAATAATATTTTATAAAATCATTTATCTACATAGAAGTAATATAATTTGCGCATGTACTAGAATATAATTATATAATATTTTGAATGGTTTAGATGTTGAAAATACAACTTTAAAATTAATATTTAATATTAAATTATTTCATTACGTTGATTTTAGACATTTATGGATAAAACTTATACACAATGAGACTATATAATTGAAAGAGTTTTCATGATAATATAAGTGATACTAAATACAATAGATAAACTGAATTTTTCATTAACATTAAGATATTAAAAAGGAAATGAGTTACACAAAGAGGGGTTACGTAGAAGCTAGATCGTATATATATATATATATATCAATATTTTTTTACCATTTTTTAAAAAATTATGCATATGTTCTAATTATTTTCTTATATTTTCTTCCGTTACTATCATAGTTATGCTTACTTTATTTCCAATTTGCCTCTACATATTCATTAAAAATTTCATTTTTATTTTTCCATTTAGTACTCTTATTCTTATGTTAGTTAACATAACTTTATTAATTTATAGTGAGGTGCGAAAGGGGAAGACATGCGGAAGAAACACCACATCTACTCATTCGTTCAAATCTTCAACAAATAAATTTAATAACACCTAATACTAGAGCTGTTAAAATTTTGGACCTTTGTGTTAGGTGTCTGAGTTCGATCCTAATTGAGGTAGCTTTATCTCGGATTTTTAAGGGCAATGCCTTGTGCAAATGCATTGTTAAATTTACACCCTTTGTATAAAATTTGAAGCAACTGCAACTAGTTATGAGAAAAGAGATAAATTCATTTTTTTTTATGGATAGTAAAAACAATGGCTAACTCAACAACCTCTGAAAATGAAGAGATTTAGAGGGAAAAGGATAGCGCTGTCGATCTATTTCAGAGACAAAAAATTATTTATATAAAGTTTTTCTTGAAGAAAATAGGGGAGATTAGCCCACAACACAAGATGAAGACAGAAATTACGAACATTAAGTCAGCAAAAAGATAAATCTAATTTTAGATAAGAGATACATCAACAATAATAATAGAAAAAAAAATTCGGAGGGGGCATGTGGGGCTGGAGGGTGCGAGTGGGTCCGAGCGACTGACGCGCTTATCCCCATGGGAAACAGGGCCGGCGTGGATGATTGCTCTGCTCCAATTCCGTGCACGTGTGGGTCATTTCGCTCACGTGCACGGTGCGTGGCCTCATTCCATGAAATGGATAGATTGCGTATTTGGCCCGACTCGGGCCTTTTCCCACCAGCCTGCCTCTCAGGTTGCAAGTTTCTCAAGCTCTAGGCCCCACCCGAACGGACACATCAATCAGGGGCCTTTTCAATATATTGAAATCCTCCACCACCAATGCCAATCCCACACCCCTGCCCATTCAAATGACAAATGATTGCACCTAAGTCAAATTCTACGTATCCCATTTTTCAATATATAATAAATAAACCTCTTTAATTCCAATTCATTTAATTTTTTAAATATGGTTTAATAAGACCTAGCTAGCGAGGCCAAGAAATTTCAATAAATATACAATACGAAACAAGCGGACTTGACATGTTTCTCAGCATCTGACTCTTTCAAAATATTCTGGGCATCTTTGTTTATAACAAAAGCTTTTAAAATTAAAAAATTTCCATTTAAAATTTTTCATTTTTCATAATTATCTAAATTTTAAATTATTTTTTCATATTTTTCTATGCAAGTATCATACTTTTTAATTATTTTTATACAATTATCTATACAACTAACTTATTTAATTTTTTATGAAGACTTATATGTTTATTTTAATTTTATCTTATCATTAGTTCTATTGTGTCATATTATTTTTTTTTTTGCTTCAAAAGCTTTTACACAAAAAATATTTTATCACTTCCCAAACACATTCTTTTTTATAATAAACTCACATGTCAAATTATGTGAAACAAATTAAAATGCTAATAGCTGGAAAGAAAATTTGAACATTAACGGTTTTATGGTTAGGAAAAAAAATTACTTGGTAGTCGTGTCATGGATTTAATAGATAAAATTTCTTAAGTCTAGCAGAGTTTTGGAATATTAATTAGTTGTGAGCTTAATAAAATTCTTTCAAGGCTTGTTTGGTAAAGAAGAAAAAAAATTAAAAATATTTTGAAAAATATTGAAAATGTACGGTAATAACACTAATATATATATATATATATATATATATATATATATGAATATGAAAAAAAGTCAAGAAACGATTTATGTGAACATCCTATCATTGTAGCTAGCTGTGGTTACCCCTTTCATCACGATTGCTTTGTGATTCTCTTCATGTATACTGTACGTGTCCTCTAGCCTATGCAATCATTTATCGCGTCTCAATTTACGCGGAAATGATAACAACACATCACAATCTCATTTGCTAGCTCATTAGATACACCTAATTACTATTAGGACAAGAATCCACTGCTAATAGACAATGTTGCGTGTCTAGTCAATCTTGGTTTTTCTCCCACCAATACACCCTCTTTTCTCACTATCAGATCTTTGAATTTTCGGACCATATATATGCAAAGTCCAATCCGTCTATTGAGATGGTTTCTAGTTATTACCAGCTAATGATCCCATTTGCTATTATCATGGGTGGGGGCCTACATGGTCCTTTTTTCGCAGTAAACAAAAAGACAAACTGGTGCTGTTTAAGTCCTTTTCCCTAGTTTCTATTTTGAGGATGGAATTAGAATACTTTTCTGACTTGGCTCCATTCACAAATGAAAATGCTAGTGTGAGCGAACTCTACCCTAGTTCTGATCGATATTTTTTTTTTTAAAAAAAAAATCTGTATTAAGATGTTTACGGATCCTTTTAAGTAGATAATCCAGTTATAGGACCAAAATTAGACCCGTCTGCCAGCGGATGAGGCAGCGTGCTGATAACTCCTTTCGCTTGCATTGCAGCGATGTGAGTTCGAGTGCAAGTGTCATTCTTCCCTTATTAATACAATGGGAGCGTCCTCCGAGTACTGCTGAAAAAATAAAAAATTGTAAAAACTGCTGTCAGAAAAAACTCAATGGAGGCGTCATTCCTCCGTGTATTTGGGAATGTATAAAACTTTTAGTGAAAAATTTTAGAGAATAAAAGTTGTCAAATGATATGATATGATAGGGGTAATGATGAAGAGTAAAGAGGATAAAGTTAAAATAGATAGGTTAATTGTATAGGTAATTGTGTAAAAATTATTGAAAAGTAGGTTAGTTGTATAGAAAAATGTAAAAAATAATTAAAAAATATAATAGTTATGGAAAATAAAAAAGTTTTAACCTGACATTTTATCCTTATCGCCAAACACACCCATAATGTAATGGAAGCAACCTGCGAGTACCGCCGGGAAAAATAAGAAATGTAAGAACTGCTATTAACAAAAATAGAAAATTGTGAGAATGATCTCAATGCTTCATTGTAATAGATATTGAGATAAATATAAAAATATACACCAATAAAAAAAACCTTGTCCTGCAAAGCTTCCCTGCGTAATTTCTATACTCATCTAATATACAATGCCATAATAATTTAAAATCCTATTTGGCTAAGCATTATCGTCTTTTACTTTATTTGTTAAATAATGCGCAGAGAAACCGACTGAGCTTATAGCTTGATTGGCCTGGGATGTCGTGTGGTTTCGTTCTCACTAGTGTTCGATCCTTAATGTCGTTACTAGTGCCTATTGTATAGTGGTGACAGTAATCTTCTCTTATGGTAAGAGTGTCCACTATATTAATAATTATAGTTGAGATGATTTAGTTATATATTAGAATATTATATGAATTTTGTAAACATATCTCCAAGCTTTAATATAATACCAATTGAAATAATAGTAAATAGCCACCCACTAAGTGTTTAGTTCACGGTATAATGTTTAGTGTACTTTAAAATTTTTAAATAATCTTAATGCAAATTTAAAAAGTCGATCTATAAATCTTGGGCCATGTTAATTTGTATGAATCTCGAGCAATTATTAATTTCTACCTCGGGCCCAAGAATACGGGAAGACTAATACGCGTTAGAGGAGACGAGTGTTTGAGCCATATATAAAAGTGTCATTGCACACGCTACCATGTGCAGCAGGCTTTTCAGAGTGTTTATTTCTATACCTGCTTTTAATCAACATTCCTTTCTGTAATTCTTCAAGGGACCCACCCACCCTCTCTCCTCATGATATAAATCATATGCATGCATGCCCATGTGTTAAGGTAGGACCTGACCTCTTCCTCCTTCTCTTCCTTTCGCCACCACTTTATAAAGCTCCATTGCAGCCCACCTGCTCGCCCATGTGTTAAGGTCCCCATTTCATTTGTTTGATACTTACACCTCGTCTTTCTTCTTGTTTCTCTCTCTCTCTCTCTCTCATATGTCATCTTGAGTAAAGCTTGGCTCTTGTCAGTATATACCACGCAATCTGATATATGCTATTGTGTTCGGGCTTGGGACAAAGGGAAGTAGTGACATTAGGAACTGTCCTGTATAATCCATAAACATTCTATCTGTAAAGAGGCCACCTTTTGCGCCAATCATGGCTTCCTTGATCCTTCTTGGAATTCATTCAAAGGGAATTGGATATTGGAACTTGCAGAGAGCATGATAAGATAAAAATGTATCTGTAACATATCAGCTAGAAAATGAATAAATATAAAATATTTAAATTTATTTAATGGAAAAGTTAAAAATGATAATTAATAATACTAAGTAAAGTTATTATAATGCCCTAGATCTAAAGCGATGTATAAATCTTATCCACTTTGCTTCATTTGAGTTTTTTTTTTTTTACTTTCATACTAAGGGTAAAGAAAGTGAAAATGAAATTTTTGTTCAAAAATAGGAGAAAAATATGATATGATAACAACAATGAGAATAAAATACATAAAATAATTATATAAAAAGATATGAAAAAATAATTAAAATATACAGACAATAATAAAAAATATGATAAATAGTTAAAATGTTGAATGAAAGATTTTACATCTTACTAAGGAAAAATTTCTTTTATGCTCATAACATTTGCTTTAAATTTCTTTTAGACCCATGATGTTTCATAAATTTCTCTTCTATTTATAATATTTTACCTTAAATTCCTTTTACGCTTATACCATCAGCACAACTATATCCACCTTATTGAAAAGATGATTTTACCCATTTAAAATTTCTTAATTCAGATAATTCAACCTTAATATAACTTAAGTAATGATAGTGAACCATCAATATGTGACACTAAATGATTCAAGAGTTATATTAAGATTGAATCATTTTAATTAAGAAAATTTTAAAGGGATAAAATTATTTTTTTAATGGGGTATATAACGGTTGTATTAACAACGTGATTATAATAGAAATTTATGGTAAAATATTGTGGGTATAAGAGAAATTAGTTAAAAATTGTAAGTATATATAATAAGAGTTAGGTGCAAATATTGTGAGTATAAAAGAAATTCTTCCTTTTCTCAGACTAATCTCACGTTAACTCTTTATCCCAAAAAAGTGTTATATCATTTTAAGCTTCTTTCTCTACCGTTATACTTATATTAACTATGTATAACCTTTATTAAGTGTAATTATATTATTAACAAACTACAACAAAATCATCTTTTAATGACGTTGAAACTTATCAGAGTATGTATTAAGCCATGATCAGTTAGTAAAAAAGTTATAATGATGATTTTTAAAAATATAATTTTTAGTGGTAAATTTTATCATTAAAAGATTACTTTTTGCAACAAGTAAAAATTAATTTTTAACTACAATAATTATTTATGCCACTGAATAGTGTTTTTTGTAACAAAAGACGCTATGTCGATAAACGTTAATTTTTTTGGAGTGATAATTACATTTGGAAAAGAATAGAAAAGGTTAGATTCTTAAGACCTCGAAGCCATATGAGGTCCCACCGGCATGGATGGCATGCACCACCACATGCATGAAAATAAGCTTCACACACACAGCATTTGATCACAGTGATCCAACACATTAGTAGCAATGTAGTGTTGGTAATTAAGGCTACAAGGCTAATGGCCGGATTGGGATGTGATGATTAAAGACTTCCACATGCAACCTCCATCTTCTTGTCGCCCATTACTCAAACAAGCAGAGCAACACTAGAGCATGTTACAACTAAACAACACCATAAAGCTAATCATGCCTTCCTTGGTATCAATAATACAACCCCATTATCCCCATACGACTCTTGGGTACAATAGAGGCCGGACATGTCAATTTGAAAATTAAATTACTGGAAATTTAAAAGTGTCATATTTTCAGCAAATTTCGTGGAAAATGTCCATTGTCGATAGAAATCCTTATTTTTGTGCCTCCATTTATGAAATTTATTTTCAAAATTTCCTTTGTGATCATTAACTTTGACCGAAGTTTGTTGTTATCGTAGACCCTTATGCGTGCTGATATGTTTAGAACTTGGCCTACCAAATTTTGGTGAATAATCGAATAAATCTTGCAGTGAAACATTAGGAAGAGCCGTTAATCGGGCCATTTTGCAAACAAAGTCCATAAGTGGGGCTTGCGAGGGAGATTTTTTGCAAAATAGAAGTTTTGGGTTAGAATCTGAAAAAGATATGGTGAATATAATAAATAAATTCTTAAGGTGAAAAATAGAAAACAATAATTAAAAATAGTAATAAAAAGTGAAGTTTTTGTGCATGAGCACTCGGAGAGAAAGATACTGCATCCCTTTTTCTTTAGCATGGTGTGTGCAACTCTATCACCTGCAAATATTGGATTGAACATCTGAGTGGAGGGGAGCTTGGGGAATGAGCAAGATTCAGATTCATGGGGTGGTAAAATCTAAACCAGTAAACCTAACAAGTGGCCGCAAAATGATCTAACCAGATGGTTTTCCTGATAATTTTTCACGGTGGGGAAAAAGAAATTAAAAAACCCTGGTTTTTTACACCATCGTCTGTCTTTCGGATAAGTCCGATTCGATATACAAAAGTCACATTTGAGCCAACAAAAAAGCCTTGTTTTCGAGCATTTCTAATGATACTAAGGTTTGCTTTTTTATATGTTATTGTTATCCAGATCTAGCTAGCATGTGTTAGATGCCTCCTAATCCACTCACTCACATGCTAGACATGAATATATTAATAACCGAGCTAAAGTGATCGACATTTTTAGTGATAAAAATCATACTTTAAGCTCCGAAAATATGGAGTCAAACATTGACTAATGCCCAATTTGGTCCTTTTTGGATTAGATTGCATTTTTCTATCTATATTTTCATGAATGTTAGGCTTTAACGGGCGGTGATCGAGATCTCAAAACCTTGGTGGTCAAAAAGGCTACTGTCATCCATTTGGGCAGGCTAGTGCTAGGATTAATTAGGCCATGGAAGCATGACGATGGATTGATTGCAGCACTTCCCTAGACTGGCTATGATATGATGATGGAGAAAACAGCCAGCCTGGACAGTCTAATTTGTGGAATATTGTTACAGGCCCATTTGATTTTCGATAGCTTGATTGATGCAGGCATGCACGTAGGCCATTAATTATCTGCTCTCCCTTTAAAACGTTCATGAGATGTAATTAGGAGTGTAAAGAGGCCGGTTGATTGGGCTCACTTAAAGTAAGGGCGTGTTCCAAATTATATGAGATTCTTGAATTGAATCTATATCTGGTTGATTGGGCTCTCTTAAAGTAAGGGCGCATTCCAAATGATACGAGATTCTTAGATCGAATCCATAGCTGGGGATGAGAATATAATGATGTGTATTGGAAATAAGTAAAATTGTATTGGAAATTGAAAAAATAGTATTGAAAACAGGAATACTACATTGAAAATGGTGATACAAATTCAATCAAAGAATTTCGTATTGTTTGAAACATGTCCTAAATATTTCATACCAATCTCGGCTCTAAAAGTATTTTTACAAAGTTGTTGTATTTGAATTGAACCATACCCTCTTATATACCTTTTAAAACTTTTCTAGAGCTACCTGCTATGATGGAATAGAAAATTTAAGTTAATAATTTGATCGTAGTGAATTTTCATTTACTGTTCATTTTAAACAAATATTTTCTATAGTATGGAACATTTAAAATTTATTTTCAATACAAAAATTTAAGAAAATGGGGATGTGCATGCATCTGGAGAAAATGGGTTGCAGGATCTTTCAACGGAAAGCAACTAAAGGTACAAACTGGGCCTGGTTGGACCAATTAGATCCATTTGTGCCTTGTGGTAGCGGTACACAGCCAGATGATCCAAAATAGACCCAAAATGTTCACTTGTATTTTAATTTTTTGACAACATTGGTTTTTTTTTTTTTTTGATATTTGAATACACGAGATATAAGATAATTAATCATTATAATTAAAACAAGCTGGAATGGTGCTAATCTATTCCTTCATACAGCCTAGAACAATCTAGGCCTTCATTTCAGCTCCAGCCCACTTCTGAGCCCTTTCGCTTCATAAATATGGTCGCGGATTACACGTTACAAGCCCGAACGAAGGGTCAGTTGTGTACAAGCAGTTCCACGTGACGTTTGTTTTTCATTGTCGTCTTGGAAAATAAGGTTTGGGTCCACGGAGACAGCAACCTTTATACGTGTAAATTTTCGATTTCGTATTTTATAGATACCATTGAAGGTATCAGATTTGGCTTTACTATATGAATGGTTTTTTTATTTTTGGGAGATTTTTATCCACAATGTTAATTTTGAAATCTTCAGCCAACCATTCTTGGGTTTTTTGCATTTTAAATTCTGAATTTTGGTTGTTTGCATTTTAAACCCTGAAAGTTTTATTCTTTTGCATGTTAAATCCCAGCCAGTAATGGTGTTTAAAACTACTGTTAAACCGTATGAAAATATGAAATGTCATGAACAACCCCATATGTTAAAAAACGAAAATGGAGACTAAAACCGTTATGGAATGAAATTATACCTGCTAAGATAAACTAAATAGGCTAAAAAAATAACTTTAAAATATTTTTTAGGTTATTAATTTAATTTGGACAATTTTGTGGAATAATTTAATGGGATAAATCATGCATATAAGTATATTCTGAGATAAAATAAATTGAATTAAGCAAAACTAATTCATCATGCTTGAAAATTTAATTGAGAATATTATTGAGTCTATTATAATTATTTGTACGAAAATTCCATTTTAGTATAACGTTTTTAATTTGCATGGACAAAGTTGCATGTGCACCAAATATTATGCACCATCGGAGAAGCTAGTTCGGTTTCCACCGTCTTCCCCAAGCTCTCATCCACGGCTGCCACAACTGGTTTCCCCCAAATCCCAAAGACGGCAACGTTTTATCCACTAATCATCAAGCAGTCCGCATCCAATCCACCAACTGCTGCATTTACCCACAGTAAACGGCAACCCATCGGCCATGGTAGCCATAGATGCCGAACAACCAAGCACGACCATGGCCTTGAACCCACTCCCAGCCACCATATTAAAACCACACGCTAACGACATCCATCACCTCCTCCGATTTTGGCAACCATCAAGGCTCAATTCCATGCTCGGAATGCAGCACGCGCTCTCAGCTTCTACCCGCCATTAAAGCCGGCAACTCCCATACCGCCACTAGCCCTCCCCTTGCTTCAACCGGATTTACAGCAACTGCCTCCCACCAAAAACTCCAAAATCGGCAACGTGATCCCCAATTTTTGCTAGTAAAATGTGGCAAACCGACAGTTAAAACCACCGACACCCCTAACGATCGCCCAAAATCAAAACCCTTTCTGTCACGAATAGCTGACAACTCCCATCAATGCCAGCAATCCTCCACTGCTTCAACCGGATTTACAGCAGCTGCTTCCCACCAAAAAACTCCAAAACCAAAAGCTTGATCATTAATTTTTGCCAACAAAATTACCCACCAGCACAACCACCAACAATCGCCCCAAATTAGAATCCATTCTGCCACAAATTGGATGTTGGAATCAGCAAAACGTGGCCGTCCATAAGTTGCTTCGAATGTTGCCATCAAAGCCAGAAAATCCAAGCTCGATCAGCCAAACAAGCGTGCGAATGGTACACAACTAACAATACCTATCCAACTTGAGGCAAGCTGGGTTAAAAGCTTGGTGGCTGCTGTAATCTTATTTTGAAGGTTAGTTTTGTGATTTAAAAAAAAAAAGCGTGTGAATGGTTGGAATTCACATGTTCTATAATTCCATTACAAGTCAGGGTTTAAAGTGCAAAGTAACAAAGTTGTCGGAATTTAAAATGCAAATTGACAAACTTAAAACAGTTTAAAATGCAAAAAAAACCGGCATCCTCCTCTGAAATATATAATCATCCATATCTATAATTATAGTTTTCCAGTCTTTTCTAATATTTAAAAGTACTTACATCTTATCAAAAATATTTTTTAGAAAGCAAAAAAATCTTGATTGTGTAAGGTTGCTCTTAGTGCAACTGCATAAGATTTTTTTTTTTACGGAAACATATGATTGGTTTTTGTAAAAGACAAATGTTTCTAAAACTGTATGTTGTATTGTCAATGTAATAATACATGCAAATTAGTTTGAGAGGATGATTATTTCAACACTCGATTTGGTGCACTCGGATGGCGCATATATTTTTTTTCTAAAAATTTTTTTATTATTTTTTTGAAATTCATATGTGGGCCCAAGTCTGAATGTCTTATATATATAATAGTTTTTTACATTTTTAAATTAATTTTACTATTTTATCTTAATATTAAAAAACCAAAAAAATATTAAAAATAAAAATAAGCTATTTCTCATGTGCAATACATAAAAAATTTTAAAAATTAAACACAAATTATATGGTGCACTGGGTGCATTGAAGTTACATGCACCTGAGTGTACTGTGTCCCATCCAATTATTTGACTCTATCATATAAGCCATTTATTAGTTATTGACGACGATTAAAGATATTTATAAAGATGTTTTCATCTATATAGTTTGGGCAATTTTTGCAACCGTAGAATGACTTTGGACAAAATTACTAGTATGCTCTCGTGGTTTTTCTGAAATCGGGGGCATGTTAACAGGCGTTAAAAATCTTATTGAAATGACAAAATGAAATTGTGAAAATGAAAATTATTATTTGCAAACGTTTATAAACGTTGTTGCAAAAAGCATTATTAAATAATAAAACATACAATGAATATTTAAATAATAAAAATAAAAATAATCTATCGACTATATTTTCCTGAATAGTAATTACAACAAATAATTCCAAATTTTTTCAAATTAAATAGATTAATTCTATGTCAATAAAATTTTGAAAGTTTATATTAATAAATAATTTTAAAATTTTATTTTTAATAGAAAATATTTTCAAGATAGAAAATTTTATTTACTAGAGTATTTTCATCATTTTTAATAAAAATTTGGACATTCATTACTATGCCCCTAACCCCAGTAATAAACCTTCAATTTCTGCGAACTTGTGTGGGTATTTTCGCCATTTTATTAAAAGCCACAATATACTTGCGAAATCGCCTAAGCTCTAAACTACCTACTTACACATGAAGAACTGTTCAGTTGATCCATATGTATGTTTACAAATTGCAATGTTTGTGTTTAGCCACTAAACCTTTTTTCGATCCCTACTTCATATACTTCTATCTTCATAAAATTTGGCAAAATAAATTTTATTAAATTGTAAGAAAATTTTTCTCTTATACTAGTAATATTTACTCATAATTTCTATTATACTTATAACATTTCAAAAATTCCTTTTATACTTATAATAATTCATCTTAAATTTTTATCGTGCACATGCGGTTAAAACATCAGTCAACTATTCTATTGAAAAGACAATTCTACCCTTTTATGATTTCTTAATTGAAACAATTCAACCTCGATATGACGTGATTAATGTTTACAAATCATTAATATGTAACATCAAGTTATTTGAATATTATATTTGAGCTAAATTGTTTCAATTAGAACAAATTTTAATGAGTAAAATTATCTTCTCAATAAGGCATTAACAATTGTTTTGACTGTATAAGTATGATAAAAATTTAAGATAAAATATTATAGGTATAAGAGAAAATTTTGAAATATTACATGATATTAGGAATTAGGGATAAATATTGTGGTATAAAAAGAATTTTTCATACATTTTATAATACACAAATTTCACGCGCGAAAATATACAAGTAAAGCCCGCGCCTGATTTAAAAAAGGTCAAAAAATAGAAAAAAGGTTTTCCAGCCAGATGCAATTTATGCGCTTTCTGATGGTTTATGATACAGTGCACCATGGTGCACCGAAATTAAGTGCACCCGGATGCATAAACCTATTTTTTGTATTTTTTTGAAAATTTTTAATACAACTGTTAATCTAGATGTATTTAACATGTTATCAATTTTTATCATTTTTGGTGACTTTTAGATATTTATTTTTAATTTTTTAAAATAAGTGGCATTTTCTTAATTAATGAATTACAAAAATGTTAGTGATTTTAAAAAATAAAAAATAATATTTAAAAGTCTCCAAAAAGGTAAAAATTGATAGACATGTTAAATACTAGGAGTGTTAACGGATCGGGTTGAACGGGTTGGAGCCTAATTCTAAACCTAACTCATTTAATATATCTCAACCATAATCCGTTTATTAATCCATTTAAAAAACTTTAACCCTAACCCATTTACAACCCATTTAATAAACGGGTTAACGGGTTGTTAACGGGTTGTGTTTGTTACTAATTTTCATGCTAAAAATCTTTAATAAATCTGTAAATTTAAATAAATTAAATAATTCGAAGCTAACATACCGAAATTTAATTTATTTTGGCTTGAAAACATCAGCTCCAATCTCAAGTCATCTCTTTAATGCCAATTTCTGTTATTAATATTACATATATATTATAATATATTATATTAAATGAGTTATACGGGTTGAATGGGTTAAATAAACGGGTTGGGCGAGTTGACGGGTTGCGAAGCCTCAATCCTAATCCGTTTATTTAATTAAATGGTTGAACGGGTTGGCGGATCATAACCCATTTATTCAAAAATCCCACCCCAAACCCATTTATTAACGGGTTGAACGAGCGGGTTAACAGGTTGACTATGACCATTAACACCCCTATTAAATACACCTAATATTAATAGTTGTATAAAAAAATGTCAAGAAAATAAAAAATGTAAAATGCACCTAGGTGCACCGAAGCCGAATGCACCTGAGTGAATTCTGTCAGGCCCGCTTTTCAACAGGGCATAAAAGATTACAATCTAAAATTTTGAAAAAATATAGGTAAATTTCAAATATGCTCATAAATTTTGCAGCTAATTTTAAATATATTCACAAACTTTCATAAATTACTCTCATATTTATATATTTTACATGAAATACCAACCATACCCAAGATCTTATGCACCATCAGTTTATTTACAAATGCAATTTTTAATAATAAAATAATTGTATAATCCCCAAAATGCCCTCTTTACCCCCAGCGGGCAAATCTTCAGTCCTTGTCAATACCAGCATAGCCAAGATCCCGGTCACCCGATCATCTCCTGCATCACCGACGAACTTGCTATTCACTGTCACGAGAAATGTCAACAAACATCCATCTCGACCCATCAGATGTACCGTTAATGGCAAGGAGAGAAAAATCCCCTTTTGCTGGACAATGATCAGGCCGCAAGTAGCACAACTTATTGATTTCCCATGTCGCTGTATTATGAATAGGTTGAGATTATCCGGTTAGGATTATACAAAGTGTATGTCGTGTTAGCGTGTTAGTTACAATTGCGAAATTCGCTTAGATCGACATCATCAATCCGACAAATTGCAAATTCCATGCAACCATCTAACATTCAACCAAAATCATGCATTACCCAAATTTAATATAGAATTAAGCAGTAAATCCAACTGTTGGTGTGATATCCAACCACCAGGCTGAACTTCCATACAACCATTTAAAATTCGACCGAAATAATGCATTACCCAATTTGCTATGAAAATTTGGCAGTAAATCTAATTTTGTTGGTGTGAGATCCAACAACCATGTCTAAACAAAATTCGATCAAAATCCAGGGCTGAACTTCCATACAACCATTTAAAATCCAATTTGCTATGGAAATTTTGGCGGTCAATCCAATTGTTGGTGTGAGATCCAACCACCATGGCCGAATTCAAACATCCAAAATCCACGGCCACGAGTGTCTTCTTCGACTCCAGGAGAAAATCATAGCATAGCTAGATTCAATCTCACCCTGACCCACAATGGAATCCCTATTTTGTTGGAAAAACCTTATTAATTAAAACCATCAATCACTCAGGATCCTTCATATTAAATCAACAATAAATATAAACTATAAGTGGAAATATATCTAAATTCATATGAACAGTTGTTGTTGAATCTGGAGGTTTCTGGTCTTTTAAGTTAATGTTATAAGGTTTTCTAAAGAAGGTGACTCCAGTTTTCCAATGATGAGATATTAGAAAATAAACCTTAAAAGTGTATAATTTGGAGACCACAACCGTTTATATAGCGCACTTATTTTTATATTTTTAATTTAGCACATCATAAAAATAGAAATTGAAAATTAGATAATAAGTTTTCTACACATATGAGACCCATACTTTATTAGATAATTTAAGCTCATAAAACTTTATAAGATCACTTTATAATTTGGGCCGCTATTTATGATAGAATATATATAAGTTAAAAAATCTAACATGTTTGACCCTAAGTTGGTGAAGACTCTGTAACATTAGGCGAGAAACGTATCTGGCTGAGACAACTTATTCATGGTGGACGCTAATAGGAATTGTGCTATTGAGATCCGACAGTGATCACTTATTGCAGCAGCCATTGAAAACAGATCGCTATCAGAGATTAAAAAAAAATGACAAGTGCACCGGTAAAGAGAGGGGCAGTAAAAAGATGGGTGGGTGAGAAAGACAGACTCTTCGCTGTTAGATGGTCAGATGAAATTGACGTGGGTATTTTCATCATTTGACCTAGGGTAAACGACTCATCTGATGTTTCCATAAATGTCTTGGGTATGGTTGGTATTTCAGCTAAAACACGTGTGTGTAAAAGTAATTTTTGGAAGTTCATGTGTGTATTTGAAATTAAGTGGGTGTGAAAGTAATTTTTGAAAGTTCATGTGTGTATTTGAAATGACGTGGGATTAAAAATAATTTTTGAAAGTTCATGTGTGTATTTGAAATGACGTGGGCGTAAAAGTAATTTTTGAAAGTTCACGTGTGTATTTGAAATTAAGGGTAAAATTAGCAGGTATATTTGAAAATCGTCCAAAAAGTATTGAGATCGCGATTTTCTAATCCCGTAGCGAAGCCCATCTGTTTCTTCGGCCTTGTGGGGTAGAAACGCGCAAGGGGTATTTGCACGATCCTGAAGAAGAGAAGACGATGAATCAGCAGGTCCAGAAGAATACTCTCTACGTAGGTATGATTTGTATCTCCACCGGCCCATTGCATCCATAGATTCATGCATGTTTTGATGACGGCGGCATTTTCCTGTTTCCGCCGGTATTGGAAATCTTATGTTTGCTTCTTGAACCGGATTGACATCATTCAGCAAATCTAACCCCTTCAAAGGGGAAACAGATGAATATGTGGTTTTGGGGTTTGGGCAGCATATGTTGTGGGGAATCATGTCTGCACAGTATCCAAACTCCTGCATAAGCCGTGGGAATTGGATTCCACGGGTTTGGTCTTCTTGTTCTGATTATTTGGTTGTTGTTAAAATCCATTCAGTCCTATGAATTACGTGCAGCCCACACCATCTTGGTTCCCCTCTTCAAAGCATCTCGTTATTGGTTGGAGATGTGTTGTTGCTAGAAAATAACATATGAAATTTGAAAATCCCAACGGAGGGCATGTTTCTGATGCCCAGTGTAGAGCATTTTGTAACCATGGCATGTATAGTCCATCAATTTTATGAATGTTTTGTGTGCATTCCTGGTTATGGATGGCGAAGATGAGCCATGGTTTAGCGATTTTTGTCGTACGGCAGCAACCCATATTATCAAGATTGGTAGTTGCTTATTTATTCTTTTCCTACATTTATGGTTGTGAATCTATGCAAACTCAAGCGGCCAGCATAATGTTAAGCTGTAAATCATTGCTGGTGTTGACAGTGGGTATTCTTGTAAATCTTGTTGTCTCCTACTTGTGAAGCTTTTACTCCTATCCGTATGGATAGGTTGTATGTGTTTGATGTTTTATCTTTCGATTCTGGTTAGTGCCCTTTCCAGGCAATGGTATGTATAGGAAAACATGGTGGGTGTTGACGACAATGGATGTTTGTTCCCAGGTGGCCTCGCAGAGGAGGTGAATGAGGCTATCCTCCATTCTGCTTTCATCCCCTTTGGTGAGATCAAAGATGTCAAGACTCCTTTGGACCAAGCCACTCAGAAGCACCGTTCCTTTGGGTTTGTGACATTTCTTGAGATGGATGATGCGGCAGCTGCCATGGATAACATGGACAATGCTGAACTCTATGGGAGAGTCCTCACAGTCAACTATGCACTGCCAGAGAGAATCAAGGGAGGGGAACAAGGGTGGGCAGCTCAGCCCAGTAAGATTTCTTGTCCCCTAATCCTAGTGGCAAACTTCAATTATCAATTTCCACTTTTTTCATTATTCTTTTATATATTTATTGAAGTACTATCATTCATCTATATATTTCTTTTGACACTTTTTGTTGATTTTTCTTCTTCATTTATCCACACTTTTCATTTTATAATATTTATAGTACCCTACCTTACATCATTGCAATTTTTTTTCAAACCTCACTGTGGTTAACTGCAAGATAGAAGATAGGTGCCCTTTGTAGCAGCACATTTTCTTATACAACCAAGATATTAGTAGAGAAACAAAACCAAATCACTGAAGTGTCACTTCCATAGGGACAATATTGTCGGCTACATAATCCATTTTGAGCTACCTTTTTCATACAAATTGTATTTTTTTAAAACAAAAGCAGTCACAGTATAAGGTATCTTTCCATCACTGAAAGCTGGCCTAGCAACCAAACATCAAAATTAATTCTCCCCTTTATGCAATGGCAAGAGCAGTTAGTTTTGGAAATATTTTTCTTGGTATTAAAATTGTATTCAAAATATTTATACAGATTGTCATCCTTGCCTCATTTGGTTACCACATTTTCCAACCTTGTTTAAGCACCTAGGCCACTTTGAAATTATGTTCATAACAATTCTTCTGTAAGAAAATTCATATCAAGTTGTTCAACACATGCCTAACTGTAGATCCCTTTTTAAGAAAGACCTTATCGGCTTATCATTCCCTCTCTCCTGAAAAAACTAACTGGTTCTCCAATTGAAGTTCTGAGAATTTGTAGAGAAGAGAATCCAATACTGCCCAATGGCTTCAACAGGTTCCAAGCCGTTGGGTTGAAATTCTAAGTGCTAAGGATCGCTGGCTTTAGCTGCATCAAGTGGGATGGATGAAAATTCATGATGAAATTATACATTGAAAGTGAGTTGACTTTGTAGCTGCAGCAGCTTAAATGAAAATGAACCAAAATTCTGCTGGTTTGATTTCATTTATGACCGTGTTTCAAGTGCTAGCTTCTGTATCATCCAATGAGGCCTCCCGAGCAACCACCGACTGTCTTAAATCATTAGACCAAATTTTATCCAGTGAACAACCAAAACCATCCTCATACTCTGGGCGAACAACCAGGTTGTCACTGCCTCCACAACCAAGTTTACATGCTGTTAGCCACATCAGACGTTTGGCAGAATTAATGTACATGCTAGCTGGCAATGTGATCCGTAAGGCCGATCTACCTATTTTCTACCCTTTTTCAAGAAAGGCCTTACTGGTTGCTTTAAGAAAAGGTGTGAAGAAAATTATTAGTTCCAGATGCGGGACTACAGCCGACATCTTTTGTGGTTTGGATTCTGTTGATGCGGCATTCAATGGGCTTGGATAGGAAGTAAGATGAGTTTTGATATGGGCCCACGAATTCCCATACTTCATTCTTTTGGTAACTGCAAGCACTTTTCTTGAGTCCTGTCTATTTCCATATTTATCTCTAGGAATTTCTCCTTGACATTCAAGATGATTGTTTCACCATAAAATTTATTGAAGCACTGAAACGCAACTATTTTATTCTTCAAGTATCTCAATTTGGATGAATTACCACTATAAAAAAAGGCTTCAGGCAACTTTAAAGTCATTTACACGTACTCATGCAGATGTAGAATTATTTTCTGGTCTTTGTTTTTTCAGTTTGGGCAGATGCAGATACATGGTTTGAGCGTCAGCAGCAGGAAGAGGAAATGAAGCGTCTTCAAGCAGAACATCAGGCTGCCATGAAAGTAGCTGAGGAACTACATAGAAAGAAACTGGCTGAGGAGCGAGAAGGGGAGAAGGAAGAAGAAACTGAGAAAAAGGATGATCCCATGGCAATAGCAGAGGCAGAGGCAGAGGCAGAGGCTCTTAAATAGAGCAGCTAGCATTTAATTGCTTTTAGCAATTGACATGTAGATAAATACCGGTCTTGTAGAAGGCTCCTTGCAAGGAGGTTTTAGGGTCAGGCAACCACAGTTGTAAACCTTAGTTTCTTCATTACTTTGTGAATGCCAATCAAGAACAGGTCATACTTGTGGGAATGCATTCTCCAAACTAACTGTATGCATGAAAATTAGAACAATAGCCATGTATTCTAGCACTAATTTTGAATGTTGGGACTGGTGCTTTGAACAGAGATCTGCCTTCCGTTTGTTTTGAGTGGTGGTATCAGCAGGGATGGAATTTTCCTAATTCCAAAATTTCTATCTTAAAATGTGTGTTAGAAATTTGGGCCTTGTTGGACTCGGTTTATTTTTAAGGGCTTATTTGCTTGAGGAAGGCGCGAAAATAGGAATTGGTGCGATAGAATTCATGTCACTGACCCCACTTAGATGGGAAATCTCTTGAGATTATGAAGAAAGATAGCTTGCTTGCTTAAAATAAGTAAATCTAAAAATAAGCTGTTTTTTAAGTTCATGTTCAACTATAAATTGTTGGATGGGTTTGCTTTTTAAAATTTTGAATTATTTCTTTTTTTTTAAAAAAAAAAATTCTGCTTATTATTTCAGCTGCCTGCTAGCTTCAGCTATTTATTAGCCATCGCCTTCAGCCAATTAAACAAGCCCTTTTGCTACGCGGCTCTGTTCACGTTTCTTAATCCTGGATAAAATGCATGAGGCAGAATGCAATGGTGACTCATGGACGCAAAATGGTGATACTGTTTATAGTCGGACCTGTTTACCAGGCGTTCAGAGCCCAAAAGGAAGCCATCTAATCCGTTGATAGTAATCAGCGATGAGATTGATCTTTTGGCCTGTGATCAAATAAGCCAAGAAATTGTGTAATCTATTTCTGCATATGGGTGGAGTTGGTCCCTTGATCATGATAGTTCGTGTGGGCCCACCCAAACGATGTGATATTCAGATGTGGGCCATCGAGGCAGCTAAGATATGATGTTTGGTTCAGATCTTGCTTCAGTTTGCAACATGCACTCTCTCTCCCTCTCTCATGAAATTCAAAGCTGCTTGCCACCTGTATTAGCTATAAAGATTGAACCAATCATCCTGTGAACTTTTTCACGGCTGCTAATGAAAACTAACTGCACCAACGAGCATTGCAATCAAGCGATCTCGACACCTTACAAAAGTGCTGCACCCAAACTAAAATCCTGAAGATTAGTGGTCTGCTAATGGTTGTTTGGTCGATGCTCCAAAACAGAGGAGAAGATAGATGCGATAGTTGGAAGATTATCTCAAAGAAAGCCCAATTAGCTGTTGGGATGTAACCTTCAAACCTTGGAAGTTGGAACTTTCCCGCCCTCGGCCGCATGCTTCGTTCCTCAGCAAAGACATTGCTTGCCAAGCAGGGGAAGTAAAAGGGAAGAGACTGCAGATGAAAATGGCATTTGCAGAACTCAACAACAACCAGTAGGTGGAACATCGCCAGACAGACTCAATCTCGACTCTTCCTTAAAACCCCAGTAACCCCTTCCATCTCCAGGCGGTCACTGGATCATCATTAGAAGTCGCTAGACAGCAAGAGGTGCGGAGAGCTGTATTAGAAGATATCCGAACGCTAACACCCAATATGAAGGAGCTCTGGTTCTGAATTCACGGCTGGCGAGGATTTTTGAAGGTGGTTCCAAATTGATTCAACCATGGAGCTGAGATTCGCTTGTGCTGCTTTCTTCCTTGTCTGCCTTTTTGGCCACACAGGTAGGATGTGGGAACCTACAATAACATATCCCACTTTCATTATGGTTAGAATTGAAGCCAAAGCTGGGAGGTAGAGCATCATGAACGATTCCATGTTTGATCTATGAAATGAACTCTTTAGATTGCTGAGCTGAAACAAGTTGCTTTGTGCTGCATAGTAACCTGGATCTGGATCTGTGTCATTTCTGTACTTGACAGTGGAGGTTTCTCATGGTCGATTGGATATTTTAGCTTAATTTTTATTGCTGATTGTTGTAGTTTTTCTTTAAAAAAAAATTTCTGTTGTTGCTTTCTATGCAGCTGCATATGATCCATTGGATCCAAATGGCAACATCACCATCAAATGGGATATAATGTCTTGGACCGCAGATGGCTATGTGGTTAGTAAAATCTCTAATTTTCCGTCCACAATTTAACAGAAACAGACCGTCAGCCTGAAATTTTCAAGTTGATTCTTTTCAGGCTGCGGTGACAATGAACAATTTCCAAATGTTCCGGCACATCATGACCCCGGGTTGGACATTGGGTTGGACGTGGGCTAAAAAAGAGGTGATCTGGGCTATGAATGGGGCTCAAACCACAGAGCAAGGAGACTGCTCCAAGTTCAAGGGAAATGTTCCACATTGCTGCAAGAGGACACCAACAGTTGTTGATTTGCTACCAGGAGTGCCATACAACCAGCAGTTTACAAATTGCTGCAAAGGTGGTGTAATTGGAGCTTATGGACAGGACCCAGGTGGTGCAGTCTCTGCATTTCAAGTAAGTGTTGGGGTGGCAGGCACATCAAACAAGACGGTCAAATTACCCCGAAACTTCACCTTGCTTGGCCCAGGTCCTGGTTACACTTGTGGTCCTGCAAAAATTGTGCCTTCCACCACCTTCTGGACTCCAGATCATCGAAGGAAGACTCAAGCTCTTAGTCAGTATTTCTTTTTCATAGATCTATACCTAGATTACTCTGTTTTGGATTTCCTTTTCGGTGAATGTTGGATGAAAGGAGGTGGCTTTTTTTATTTTTTGTGGGTGCAGTGACATGGAATGTGACATGCACATTTTCTCAGTTCCTAGCAAGGAAGAATCCAAGTTGCTGTGTCTCCTTTTCATCTTTCTACAATGACACTATTACTCCATGTCCTGCTTGCGCTTGTGGGTGCCAAAACAAGAAGAACTGTATCAAGTAAGCTTCCAACACAATCTCATACGTGTACAAGCACGCATGCAACTTCCTTCCCATGCATTTGGTTACTATCAATGTTCCCAACTGTATACAGGATATGGAAATCCTGCATCAATCCCCTGATGTTATTGCAGTACAAAAAGTAGCAACTCTGCTTTTCATGACAAAAGGAACCATGAACTACACATATGAAGTTTTTATATGCATATATTCTTAGTGTCAATAGTGGTTAAAGCTTTGGTCTCTGTTGGTCAGGAGCGACTCAAAACTGCTCACTAGGGTCGGGATAAACACACCGCGGAAGGATAACACCCCCCTTTTGCAGTGCACACACCATATGTGCCCAATTCGGGTGCATTGGCATTTGAAGCTCAACTACAAGGACTATTGGCGGGTGAAGATTGCAATCACCAACTTCAACTACAGGTTGAACTACACGCAATGGACACTTGCCATACAGCACCCAAATCTCAATAATGTTACAGAAGTCTTCAGCTTCGACTACAAACCCCTTCTACCCTACCAAACAATAAGTGAGTAATTTTTGTACTCAAATTCGTAGAACCCTGCAACTGAAAAAAAAAAAAAAAAAAAAGCACTTGAATTGTTCTTTGCTTCTTGACTCCCACATTAGCATACTTCTAAATTTCTAAAATACTAATCTTGTTCTGAATGTGTTTCGATTTTAAACATCTACAAGTTCATTCACTAGATTTGAAACAATAAGATTTTTTTGAGATTTGGATGACAGAAGGTACAAAGAAGAGATCTTGTTTCTCCAATGATTCTATCAGTATGTGATTTTAAAAAAATAAATAAATAAACAAACTATAACGTGAGACATTCCGTTTCATGCAGATGATACTGGCATGTTTTATGGCATGAAGTACTACAATGATCTACTCATGGAGGCTGGGCCACAAGGAAATGTGCAGTCAGAGGTGCTTCTCCGGAAGGACAAAGACACATTCACCTTCAAACAAGGATGGGCATTTCCAAGAAAAGTGTACTTCAATGGGGATGAATGCATGCTGCCACCACCAGACACGTACCCGTTCCTGCCAAATTCAGCCCATGCAAAGAAACTTACCTTCCACACATTTGCTGCGTCAATACTGCTTCTACTCATGGTGCTCGGGTAAAGCCTTTTTTAAGAGCTGAAAAATTCCTGATATTCCACAGGCCAAGTTGGTTGCACTTTTTGGATGTGTAGATAATTTTAACTGATGACCCATACCGAAATCATGCGATAGCTTCGCATGAAGACATTGAATCGTTTGGCAGGTAATGGTACAAAATATATATCGTATGGTAAGAAGTTCTGCTGCTGAACAAGCTCAAAATGGAAAATGATCAGGCTATTGCTCTGTTGTGACCACTAGAGGGTGGAGGAGATTCGAGCCTCCTAGATTTTTACAGTTTTGCAGTAAAATGTTCTTACTGTATGTGCTATATTTTTGTATCCTTCTTGGAGATAATAAATATTACAAAATGAGTGCAATTTTGTTCTATAAAATTTTCTTTGCATGAAATTCCAACATGTGATGTGAATAACTTGTAGTTTCGAGAACAATTGAGGTTTTTTTTTTTTTTTTTTTTTTTTTTTTTAAGTTTGCCCATCCATAAAAGCCTAGGGTGACCTCTGTCTTGACTGATTGCCAAGATTGCAAAGATTGCAAAGGAAACAGAAGGAAAGAAGATTTTGATTTTCAGGAACACAACTCTATTTTTTAACCAATTTAATAGTAAATGGTTCCATGAATTGGAATTCATGAAACCTCTCCATTCGAAGCACACCTTGATGGTTATATCAAATCTACTCCACTTATTATATTTTGAATTAGTTGCTTAAGTAGGAAACCAAGTTGTATATAAATCAAACTATTATATTGGCCTGATTTGGTTAAAGTATAAAATCAATTTAATAAAATTGCTTGATTTATGTATCAATTTTAAGGTTATTAATTCACATGTAAACTATTTTTTTACATAAATGAATGATTATATAAATTATTATAATATTTTAATATATCATCAAATGGATCTTAATGTTTTTCATAATTTGCTCATGATTATATATATCAAGCAGAAAAAAAATCAAGGAAGTCACTATGAATATAATCTAAGTAGGATGTGAGAAATGATAGAGTTCTTCAAAAATTTTATGTGACCATTAAACTTTAATTAAATTTAAAAAAATTATAAGACAAAAATTAATTATATACTACATGAGACAGAATGTTAGACAATTAAAGAACAATAATACATAAGAGTAAGTGTACTGGAAACGAGAATATCGAGATAGATAAGTGATAAAACAAGAAAAGATAAAAATGAAATAATTTGAGGTAATCTAAAGTGAAGTTCATAACTGGTAAATTGAGAAAGATATATTAAAGTGCCTTAGGTATGTTAAATGAAAGCATCAAATGACAAAGGTGAGAGTTGAATTTATTCAAACAGGAGTCACTAAAAGAATAAGAGGAAAATTCAAAAAAATATGAATAAAAATAATTAAACAAGATGTAAAAAACATGATATTCATAATAGTAAAGAATGACATAGTGTGGCCTATGTAATTGACATAGCCTATGTAATTGACTTCACCTAAATGGAAAATAGCTTATAATAATTATAACAACCTACTCAAAACTCTAATTGACATAGTGTGGCCTATGTAATTGACTTCACCTAAATGGAAAATAGCTTATAATAATTATAACAACCTACTCAAAACTCTAATTGAATTTTTTTTGTATAATAACAAAATAAATAATATTAACTAATATGAACTGATTTTGATTTATGACTGAAAAAACATCCCATTGAATTATAACTCATTTTTTAAGGTCTTATCAGTTTATGATTGAAAATATTGCTGATATTATTTCCTTTCCATCCGTTTTAGTCCAATTCCTGCATTGGGACTAGGGCCCGTAACCCAGGCAACAAGATCGATACTAGAATATTTTAGATTCTAAGGATCATAGAATCAAAAAACCAAACCAAAAAAAAAAAAAAAAAGGATCATGGAATCAAGCTATATGCATTGCCCCCTTTCATTTGGGGTGAATATTCTACAACTGGTTTGGATACTGGGAAGACGAAATGCACATGCTTAATAACATAAAAAAGGGCAAGGAAGTCATTTCATTTGGCACCAAATTAAATAAATAATTCAATATTTAAATGTTAAGCAGTTGGCAGAACATCAAAACCTTGACGCGGACATGACATCGACCTGCACAAACAGAGAAATACTACAACTTTCCTTTGAAAAACAACCTTCTGGTTTCTGGTGGATGATATTTTATTTGCGTCAATGCGCGTCGGCTTTGAGGGTTTGGTAGTCCGCATCAATCATCCAACAAACAAAAGGACAGATCTCGACGCCAAACGCTTTGCGTTTTCTTATCCGTCACTACTCCTATCAAAATATTTCGACTGTTAAAAACTTGGATGGGATGGACTCATTTCTCAAAAATAATTTTTCATCCAAAAAAAATAACAATTGTTCTTACCATTTTTCTTATTTCTAGCCCACAATCGTACTTTTTCATCTCACATCCTCGTAGCTTTGCAATTACAGTAAACGTAACAGACAAAGGGTCATTTCTTTTTCCCCCCTCCCTCTCCTTTCCAAAATACCTTTATCTCCTTCATTTTCGACTCCACCAGGATGGTAATTTTAAAAATCTTTATACAAAACAAAGATTGCTGCTCTTTAGGAAAGGCTTAAAAAGTGTCCCATTGGGGGGGGGGGGGGGGGGGGGGGGGGGGGGGGGGAAGAGAAACGAAAAAACAATGTAAGGTGATACTAGGACTCCCGAAGACAATGTTAGTCGCAAGTTGAATAAAATAAAATGGATAGCTTTTTTTAGGTGAGGTCATGATTAAAAGTGATGGATTTTAATGAGAAACAAATCAAATTATTGAGAGTAGTTAAATGTCATATCAAAAGGAAAATGGGAATTCCGCATTCCTTATCTTCTATACGCTCTAATCCAAGCACAAATAAGAAAATTCTTGATTCTTGCAGTGGTAATTCCATTGAGTTTCTATCAAAGACGTGGGCACGCTCCCCATTCAACCAATGTGAGGACAAAGTTATTCAGCTTCCAGGCTGTGTTCGTCTAATCTAATCTAATGTTTGCCCAGTATAGCCTCTATTTGTCCGAACAAAAACCCAAAATTGGTTCAGGTAAGGATGGAAATTGGGGTGAGTCACCCGTCACTTGGTCTTAACCCGGGTAAAACTAATATGTTTTTAACCTGGTATAGAAATAGGTCAGAAATTTTAACCCAATCCAAAAATAAGATTAAGATAAGTCTACTATGTCCCGACCCGAAAAGTTTTGACGCGCATATATTAATTTATTAAAAACTATAAACCTATCTTTAAATCTTATTATTATTTTCTTTCAAAAATCTCATTTTTTTTTATAATCAACTATATCTACAATAGAAAAATCAATTTATCTAAAAAACAATATAAGAATTAATAAGAAGAATTTCCACATATATATAACTTTTACGTATAATTATATATTAACCTGTTTTAAAAAATTTATACCATATTTTGTTTTAATAATGACGTGTTTTTTAATTAGTGAAATATCGAAGCATATAACATTTAAATTTAGTATAAATGTATTTTTATATTTTATAAGTATATAAATTCTTAGAATCACCTTATTCGACTCACATTTTTTACTCGACCCGCTATCCCAAACCTAGTCCGATACCAATCTAAAGTTTGTCCCAAAACATATTAAAACAAAGTGATGGTCAAACTCAATTCTTAAGAAGTAGGGTCAGAGTTAAGCAAGCCCTGGTCCGGTACAGCTCGTCCCGATTCCCACCCCTAGTTTTGAATGAGTAGAAGGGAAGAAAAGGTAATTAAGAACATGAAATACAAAGAAACGATCCTGAGACCAAGAATAGATGGACAGGATTTTTCTCAAGTGTTTCTCTACAATCAAGAACATTTTATATAAATAGGATACAATGGCCAGAAAACATTGTTTTACACCTCTTGAGATTCGGCTGAGACAAACATTGAATTCTTACCAGCCCCGGCCCCCCAATAAATAAACAGGCATGGCATCTCATCAAAACCTGGGCATGCACCTAAGCCTGCCTGTATTGCCTGAATCAATGTTGGCATTTTATCTCAACAATCTCTGTCGTCGTTTCAGTGATCTGATAGGAAAATTTGGATTTACACATTAGCAGCCAATAAGAGTACCACATATGCAAGGAACACTGCAACTGGAAGAATCAAGCTGGCTTTTAGTGGAGGAGTGGCATTTGGCAGCCATGGATAGGCATCCGGAGGTGGCATGACACAGTTATCACCATTAAAATAGACACGGCGAGGGAAAGCCCACCCTTTATCAAAAGTAAAGGTTCCAGGGTCCTTTTTAAAGAGTAACTCAGATTGAACATTTCCAGAAGGCCCAGCTTCCATTAGCAGATCATTGTAGAATTTAATGCCCCACAGCATAGCAGTATCATCTGCAAAATAAAATTTAAAATGTTGATGCTTTATAGTTAGTGATCACTTCCAGCAAATCAGAAGGGAACATCACCTAAAATCCGTCCAAAAGCCGCCATTGAAGGTTAACCAGTTTAGTCAGTTGGCTGATCAAACCAAATCATCACCAGCCCTATTACTAGACTGCGTAAATATATGTTGCTGGCAGGAGGGTGTGCATGTTGAAAACAACTAGATCAACATCCTTGGGCCTAACTTTTTCAGATTGTGGATCTACATAAGCACATCCTCAATCCCAACTGCCAAGCACAACATTTTACTTAAAGAGTTCCTAGTTTTGGAAAAGAATAGGAAGCAATTGCCTCCATATGAAAACAAACTACATTCCTTAACCTAATCCAAACTTCTGCCCAAACACAAGCAAATTTCAGGGAAAAGAAAGGTTTGTTGTCACCTAGGTTACACATGGACAAGACTGTTCCCATCGCATGAATTGATAAACAATGAAGAAAATGATATGAGCTATGCAGAACTGCAATAGAATCCACAGATGATGGCAAAGTTGAGTTTGTTAGCTTACTTATTGCTTCGTAAGGAGTCAATGACTTGTAATAAAAGCTGAATATCTGGGTGAGGTTGTCAAAATTAGGGTGCTGAACAACTAGATTCCACTGCGTGTAGTTCTGCCTGTAATTAAAATTAGTGATTGTGACCTTCACCCGCCAGTATTCCTTGTAGTTGAGCTTGACATGCCAGTGTACCCGGATTGGACACATGTGATTGGTGCATTGGACCAAAGGCGCATAGTTATTTTTGCCGCCCCTGGAAATAGCTGATGCCAAATATGGTGAATCTCCCCTGTAAAACAGTACAAGGACCAAATACATCATCTTAAAATCCCATGAAACGAGCCTAATTAGCCTACCCAGAACAGGACTCAGTTTGCAGATGTCTACACATGAATGATTTGGGCCTACTGAGCATTATTCAGCATCAAAAACACATCAGTTAGCACATTTGAAGACCACAGATATGATAGTAGCCCACAACATAATCATGATGAGAATTGAGCAATGAGAAACCTGGTTGCTACACAAGGACTAGATCAACACAAGGAAACTGGGAATGGGAAAGCAGTAGCCATCATTTTCAATCAAAACAAACAAAACAGATGGAATAGTGACTGGAGATAACTATTGGGACTTACTCTACGCATGATCCCGGTTGTGTAATATTGTTTTGGCAGCCGCATGTGCATGTCGGGCACGGGACAATTGTATCATTATAGAAGGATGATAGCGAAACACAGCATGTTGGAGTCTTCTGAGAAAGGAATTGAGAATATGTACAGGTAACATTCCAAGTCACTGCAGCAAAACATGTCATGTAAATTATATAGCCACTCCAAAATGCTGTACAATTAAGAACGGAAATTGTCAAAGTAATCTACCGTGCCATTTTATTTAAACAGTAACCTGCTTTGCCTGAAGGTATCAATGAATGTTCGAACAACTTGACACATGCTTAAAAGCAAATACACTAGCAGGATTGTGGCACTAAAAATACAGGTGCTTCAGGGATCAGATTCCAATTTTCGCAAGCAACTTTTGTCAACTATAAAAACTCATATATGGTATCTTCATACTCTCCGTGTAGTACAAAAAAACCTTGAAATCCAAAATCAAAACTACCTCCCATAAGGACACCGAAAAGAAATAAAGTATTTTCAAGTTTGACTTACTCAATGCTTGAGTTGCTCTTCTTCCATCTTGTGATAAAAACCTAGTTGGTTTTACAATCTTCGCCCTCCCACATGTATATCCAGGCCCTGGTGCTTTGAGAGTGAAGTTTTTGGGTAATTTGACTGTCTTGTTGCTAGTCCCAGCAGCACCTACGCTGATCTGGAATGAACTAACTGCATTGGGTGGATCTTGGACCCACGAACTGATCACTCCCCCTTTGCAGCAATTTGCAATTTGCATGTTGTAAGGAGTTCCTGGTAGCAAATCAACAACAGTGGGATCTCTTTTACAGCAATGTGGAACATTCCCCTTGTATCTGGAACAATCACCTTGCTCTGTGGTTTGGGCTCCAATCATCGACCAAATGACCTCTTTCTTGTGCCACGTCCATCCCAGTGTCCATCCTGGTGCTTGAATGTGACGATATTGCTGGAAATTGTACATAGTAACAACTGCCTGTTTTTGTGGTTCAAAGAGAAAATAGTTGATAATTAGATAAATGAGAAAACCAAAATCAACTACTGAAGGATCAACCCTCCAGCAGGGTGCTGATATCAAATCATGCCTGAGATAAGAATCAAGTTCTATATACTGCCTTTTCTGTGTAATACTGAGTTGATAGGACCAAACACTAGTTATCAGATTACAAACTCACCTGGATTTCTTACTTCCTGACTACATTAGGCAGCAAATAGTATGTCACACCTACCATTTTACAAATTATTAAAGCAGTCAACAAGCCTGGGAATATAAAAATTACTAAAGAAGTCAACAAGCCCATATAGAAAAAGCATACTGGTTTCCTTTATAGCATCAGAAGTCGTAATGTTTTTAATTTCTGTACAATATGTTTACAATATGCAACCTCTGACTCCTGTTTAGGGTGACACAGAAGCACTTTCTCCAAACACTTAGGAAATATGGAATCATTAAATCGTAAAAAATGTATCATTTTTAGGTAAAAAAAGTTCCGTGAAAACACAAACAAAGCAAAATAAATCAATGACAACAAGCTGTACATTTATGTACTTACAACATAGCCGTCTGGGGTCCAACTTATAACATCCCATTTGATTGTGATGTTTCCGTTTGGATCAAGTGAATCATAAGCTTCTGCAGCAAAAGGAAAAGAAAAGGCAAAGACAAATGTGTTAAAAATACCAGTTAAGAATAAGAAAATACAAAATCTCAGTTTCAGGTAGGTTCATAGACTTGAACAAGAGTACGAATTTAATTGCGTGGAATGTTGAGGAAAAGTCTGGAACACCAAGCAAACCAAAAAACCAGAATGAAATACTTACAGCTGTTGCCCATCTAATGAGCACAGCAGGCAGAGTTTCATGGAAGTGCGCAATAAGCTATTTTTAGCACGTGAATCAGATCTAATATGCATGTAATTCCAGAACAAGTGATAGGTCTGTATCTGACCGCTTGTACATTTTCAAACTACACATGTACGTCGTCTCCAAGAAAGTACGACGTGTGAATCCATAAAAGAAATGAAAGATGAATTAAAAACTAAAACACCGTTTGCGATTTCAATCGAAAAATATATATTTTTCCCAATGTACGCAAGGCAGATTTCCTCAATTTAGAGAAAAATGAAAACCTTCTTTCCTCTACCCCCATTTTCTTTCTCAATATAGAGAAAAATATCTACATTCTTCCCACGATTGAGGTTCTTCTATATGTTTTGAACTTCAACATATACAGTAACATAAAAATCAAATAACGGATCTTGATCTTGTAACTTACATCCAACTCGACTGCCCAATTGCGAAATCCATCAAAAGCGCACGTCATTTCTCTTTCAACATGCTACAAAATTTTTTTAGAAAAAAGGAAAGCCAGATTTATGGTTTTCAACCAAACCCACCAGCGCGACAAGAAAAGGCCGAAAAGTCCAAAATTAGAAGCAGAAGAAAGAAATCTTTCTTTCTTCGTCCAGCAGTCGATTTCCATGCGGGAATTCGGAAATCGACGACATGCGAATTGCTTCGCATGAAAGAATCACTGGATCTATGGAATTAAAAATAAAAAACCGTTCTTTCCACAAAATTATATAACCATATATATCTTCTGAAATTGCAGAAAAAAAAGGTTTATCCATCTCTCGACGCAACGGAAGCTCAAAGAGACCACGAAGAATCAAAAAAAAAAAAAAGGAATCCTAATCCAATTCCTTGCAGAACCCAACTCCCAAAATCTTCGTCAACACCACAAAGACAAAGCTTTTTTAAGGTGTAATCCTCCAAATCTACGGCACTAAACAGCAGCAGTTCAGTCAGAATCTATCCAAGAAAGCACCCGAAAAAGAATCAAACTTTGAAGTGACAATGATAAAACTGAGATCTGGGGGACAGAGACATCCACCTGCCGGACTCGCACTCCAGCAGAAAAGCAAGGCCATGATCAAAATGAGGTAGTGGCAGGGATGAAATGAAACATGTTTTGTGCGAGACCCCATCCTCTCTGTTACTGAATTCCGAACCTTATCTCTCTCTCTCTCTCTCTCTCTCTCTCTCTCCGGCGGAAGCTCGCCCAAGATCTGGAGCAGTTGAGGAAAATGGAGAGCAAGGAAAACAGCTAAGTCCTGCCGCATTAAAGAGAGCTTATTAATAGTCTGTAATGCGATTCATCACTGAAAAACTCGCTTATTATAGGTTCCAATCTTCGTTTTACTTTGTCAGCTCCACTGAACCAAATGACATAAATGTCCTCCCCCTCAGTGAATAAATTTCGCACCAGCACCTTAGATTTTAATCGACGATTGGAGGGCATTTCTGGATAGAACGAGCAACTCGGGGAACGCCGTGAGATTTGCTCTTGGCCGACACTCTACATGACACGTGTTACGTGGTTTTTCTTATATGGACAAGCGATTCGCGCGAGTCGAGGTTCAAATGATATGTTTTTGGTTTATTACTTTCTATTTCATCCTAGAAAAGGAAAAACGGATTTTGTAGAAGATCAAACAGGAAATTGATGGAAGACAACAAGAGATAATAATTAGAAGCACTTCATTAATAATTCGATCTTAAGTATCTAATATTAATAACAAGAGAGCTTGTTTTCTTATCCAATAAGATGAAATTTAAATTATTTTCCATTTTTAATATTGTTATTCTCGATGTTCAGTTTTTTCGATTTTTTATTATCGATATCGAAATTTTAATGTTTAATATATTATTTTATTTTTTTAATTCATAACAACTCTACTTTTTTATACTGAATATTACTTTTTTTTTGTTTCAAATTTAATCTTAATTTGCCAGCATGCAAGTTTGCAATAATTTCTTTGGTCCTATTTGATTAGTGGTATGAAAATTTTGTGAAAAAATTGTAAAACAGTATGATTATAATGTAATATGATAAAAATAATAATTATCGAGATAATCTTCAATAGAATTAATTGCATAGTGCAATTGAATTTTTTTATTTTTAAATCTAAGTTATTCCTCATTTGTACTCTATTAGTATTAGCATAACACGAAAAATTATGCTTTTAGATTTATATATAATACATAACAAACATAAATGTATGAGGTTAGTTATAATTATATTTTTAAGATTATTAATTATAAAAAAATTTAATTTATTTAATTCTTGTGTACAGATTAAATAAAGAGTTTTAAAAATAATGGATGGATGGAATGTAAAAAATAAAAAATAAACAGTGGTAGAATACAACCAATAACATCAAAGTATTTGTCATGTACAAACTCACATTTTTTTTTTAATGGAGGTCAAGCCCTTCTCCCCTCTGTCTAGTGTTGGCTAAAGTGTGGGTGGTTTGTGCTATCACACATTTTGGCATCGAAAAAGTATTTATCATGATTATGAGCGAGAAAATGAAACAAAGAAAGTAAAATAATCGTATGAAAAATAGAAATATGATAATAAAAGATAGAATAAATAGATAGCTAAAATTTCCAATTATATTAAAAGACACGAAGATGATCTTAGTTTTTGTTTCCACTTTTATCAACGGATCACCACCCTCAATTACATGCTCCGGACCAAACCCAAATGCCAAGATGCGCCGATATCCTGGCGAATGCCTCTGCCTCGTGGCGCATGCAGGTGTCGGTGGCGTTGATTTTTTTATTTTTATTTTTTAGGGGGGGGGGGGGGGGGGGGGGGTGGAGAGAAAAAGAAAAACGCACGCTAGCTGTACCGGAAATTTTGTGGCACCCATGCGTCTTCAGCCAACCTAAAAATAACTGGTGTTTACTGCGGTTATCGCAGGCGAAAATCCTGACACCCGTTCACATGCTTTCATGATCTAAGCGGTAGACCCGCAGATCAGCTAGTTGCAATTAGGGTGTTAATTGTCATGGTTAATCCATTAACCGGCTCGTCCAACTTATTTATAAATGAGTTTAAATGAGTTTGAGTTGAAATTTTTAAATAAATAAGTTATATTCTGTCAACCCGTTTAACCATTTAATTAAATAAACGGATTAAGGTTGAGATTGTATAACCCGTCAATCCGTTTAGTAACCCGTTTAACTCATATAAACTGTTCAATCTATTCAACTCATTTAACTCGTTTAATTCATTAAGGTTATGTATATAAATATAAACTCTTTAGTTATTTTTCCTCTCTATGTCTTCTTCGCGTCACCTAATTTTTATTTTTCCGCTACTGTCCCGATTCATTTCTTATTGCTGCCCTATTTTCATTTCCCCTGCGCCAAAAACACTCTTATCTATTCCTGCTGGATCATCATTTATTAGAATTTAAACTTTCAGGTCATCTGTTAAACAACTCATTAACAACTCGTTAACCTGTTTATTAAATGGGTTGTAAATGGGTTAGGATTGAGATTTTTTAAATAAATTAATAAATAGATTAAGGTTAAGATATTTTAAATAAATTAAAATTAAAATTAAGCTTGAACCCGTCAACCAAATCCGTTATCACCGCTAGTTGCAACACAAAGATCGCTTGGGGATAGCGCGTGGGTTTGAGGCTTACAAGTTGTACGCAGGACTGCGGAAAGATACGCGGCGAGGAGGTCACGAATCTACTCGCGACTCGTCTTGCGGAATGTGGACGACAGCGGCGAGCCAGCTGGAGACACCGCAACGTGCTAGACCATTGTCGTTGCATGGATGTTTGCACGCCAGTCTTTGATCATGTGCCCATTTCAATTGTTTTTGAACGGTCAGGATGAACAGTCAGGGCCACAATTTCTCTTTTAGAATTCACTCAGAAATTACAAATATTCCAAGATTAAAAATTAATTAAGTTTTGGATTTGCTCATAACTCAAACCTCTTCTGCCATCCGTTTTCATTTGTCCTCTTTTGACTCCTTTTAAATTTAAATGGTACGATTAGGGTCCATTTTTATAAATTAAAAATTAATGAAGCTGCAAGCCTACCACTGCAAGAGAAAATGGACGACTGATGATGACGGTACGCACTTGGGAAGGGTGAATCTCATACGGGTAAGTCGGAAATTTACGCAAAACCCGGGCGCGCATACTTAATTCCAGTTTTCATCAAATAGAAATGAAATTCGTTCGGGGCCCACTACTTGTTAAACGGGGTGTAACTTAGGTATGGTATGGAATACCTTCATCCTAATTTGGGTTAGGTGCAACAAAGTATAAAATATTATTTATAGGTACGAGTAAGGTATGAATTATTATTGCTCTCTCAATAAGATATGGTATGACAAATACATTAGGTACTCAAAATCGAACCCTTATGGATATAATTATATATATAATATGTATTGTATTTTGTCAGTAATGTTTGTGTAAATATCCATTTTAACAACTTAAAATTCAAATGAATCTTGTGCGCTGTGGAGCTATGAATTTGAAACAATAACCAATCTTGTGCGTTGTTGAGCATTAACTTACAAAAGCCTTTTATAAATAAGTTGATAAATTATGATTAATATATTCATAGTTTTAATGATTGTTGTGATAATGTATACTTATTTTTATCTAATAATGTAAACAATAATATATACCTGTGATTCTAAAATGTAATATTTTTAAAAATAATATAGAAATAAATTTTAAAAAATATTATATTGAGTATTAAATGAACTGATTTAAAACTGAAATTGGAATAAACCATATAAATAATGGTAAGGTTGGATACACTATGAATCGAACTAACAAAAGAGTAGAGTATAATAGGTTTTTCCAAATAAGGTATGAATAACGTAGACCACTATCGAAACTGACCTAACCCAAGCTGCACCCTACTTGTGATTCAAATAATTGTTATTGATTTCCGATGGTGTGTGAAACTCAAGAGTTCCTTGATCCACCAAACATGCAAAACTAATTTTTATTTTTTAAAACTTTTTATAAAAGTGTTACTCTAAATATATTTAATTTATGTATTAAATTGTATCATGTTTTAGAGATATGTATTATTTTTACAATTGAGAGATTTTAGTCATCTAAAATGACTAGAATAAAAGATAAAACCTCTAATTTTTAAAATTAAATAAATATATAATTCAAGCTTCAAAATGACAAAACTTAGATTATAAAGTAAATACATCTAAACTGCAATTTTATGAAAAATTTAAAAATATAAATTTTGCACCCAAATGCAGCAACATTACACATAATTCAATGGATAGAACCCAAGCAATTGGGTTGTTATTTTTTCCAAAGACAACTGTTAATCATACAAATTATTGAAAAAGCCAACCATCTTGAATGAAATAGATGGGCTGAAAGCATTTTGCATGTCCCCACACGCGCGGTGCGTGGAAAATAAGTCCCGGATGACGTGCGTATCCAGGCTAACATCGAATTCGATGCAGCAACGAATAATTAGACAGATAGGATTACTCCAGACGAACGGCTGTGATGAACCGAATCCAGACGAGATCTCAGCCCTTGGACTTGAGATCTTCGAGCCTCCTGCTCAGCTCCTCCTCTGAGACGCTAGCTTCTCGTCCCTTCCCCTTGAGCCCCAGCCCCACCTCCTGATTCCCGGGCTGAGGAAGATTCGCCGACACCTCCAGCCCGTAGCCGTCGGCGACCTGCTGCATCAGCGACGCCACCTCCCCCTCCGGCGTCGACAGCGACGTGGTCCCGGCCATGGCCTTCTCCGTGAAGGCGGCCTGCACCTCCATGTTGACGAAGGCCCTCTCGAAGCGGTCCATCGTGGCGGACGCCTTCTCCATGTTCCCCATCGACAGGGCCCCCTCCAGCGCCTTCACGATCCCTCCCATGGATTGCCCCACCGCCTGGAAGCTGCTCTGGCTGCCGAGACGGGCAGCGACGGCGTCGAGGCGGGAGGCGAATCGGAGGTAGTTCAGCTGCTCGTTGCGCTTGCGGATGGCGTTCTGCGCGTAGATCCGCGCGCCGTCCATGTTCCCCTTTTCCATCGCCTTCTTCACCTTCCCCTTCTCGGCTTTCTCCTCCTGCTCGCACTTCTTCGCCTGGCGGACGAGGGATTTGGAGGTTAGCTTGAGCTGGAACATCTGCTCCATCAACTTCTCCTTCCCCATTTCCACGCAAGTGAGAATGAATTATCGATCTTGATTGAGTCGAATTATTAGTCCTTGGTTGGAAATCTGAGAAGACGAGAAGGATATTTGCAAGTCTCGAACTATAAGTCCGAACTAGCCGTTGGGGGGCTGAAAGATACGGCTGGAGGAAATCAAGATATTGTAACCAACGGTCAAAATTTTTTCGATTGAATAAATACGCGAGTCTCCGGACATACAGGTACACTTTTTCTTCTTTGCATATCCTTTTTTTTTTTACGTCTTGTCACTACCAATCCACGTTACAATTTTCATTTTACATATTTCCTCCACTGAAATAATACCATTAATATACATTAACAAAAAAGCAGTTCATCACTAAAATCAAAATCCGGCCTATTGGACAAATTTTCTACATTGTGTGAGAACTATGATAGTGCTTTGTTATAACATGAGTTGTCGTGATGTATAAATATGTATAAAAAAAAGTTCAGCTTAGTGGACGCTAACTAGAGTTTTATCAGCTCGTATATAATCTTCATCATTTTTAAACATATTTTATAATTTTAAAAATCATAATTTAACATTATGAGTATATAAATATAAAAATGATAATTTTTTATATAAACTGGGGTTCCACTTCTAGAAATGGTTTCATGTAATCCCTTCAATCTTCAAATGGCTAATGATTAATGCAAAATTCAACCTATTCATTATATTCAACATCAATTGTTTTAATAGGAGACTAAGTTTCATCTAAATTAAGAATGTACATAGGTTGCACATATATATTAAAATATAATAATACAAACCAATCAAAAAATGTAATATATAATACTATATAAAATCCTTTATCCATATAATAATTATATTTTAGATGGTCTGGATGTTGACAATCTTACTTCCAAATTGATACTTAGTATTAAATCTTTTTATTACGTTTATTTTACGCATTTGTAAATAAGAGGTCATGCACATAGATATTGGACAAATGAAAGAATTTCAATAATAATATAAATAACGTTCAATACAATAAAAATTAAGTGAATTTTCCATTGTTCATCCATATATTAAAAGCAAAGAAGTTTAACCGAAGAAGAATTTCTTAAATGCAGAGTCTCATAAATTAAATATACATGAGCTCACTTAAAAACTAAAGAAATAGGAATATAAAAAAATGTTTATACCTAGAGTCAGTGTACATGTATATACATGTGTGTATGTGTAAAACATGATTCTATATATTTACATGTATAGTAAATTGCAGCATATTTAGCTTAAAATGAGTCTTGCATTCGCTTAAATATATTAATATATTAAATAATTATTTATCCATGTATAAATTATGTCTTAAATAGTTTATATATTGAAACAATTATTTTAAAATTGTTATCTACATCAAACTATTTTATTAGGCTGATATTGTCTCATTTTTTGAAAATGATGCCCACACATGTCCAATTTAAATGAAAATTAATATGCTAATAAAATAATAAATTTCAAATATAATGATAGAGTCGACTATAATTTTATGATCATATAATGCTTATTTTGAGTCAAATGTACTATAACTTATAGTGCATGTAACTATACATGATAACAACTTTATCTCTTTCTATATATGTATAATCAACACCCAATGTATACTTGTAGAAAGAAAATATTATATGATAATTGTGGGTGCAACTTAAGCGGGTTGAGCTTGAACCTAACGCACTAAATCTAAAAATTATTACTATAATTTACGTTTTTAGAATACATGAATTGTAAATAAGATTAGAGCTAAAGCAAAATAGACCCGAAGCTCCATTTCTACTTTTTATTTCATATAAAATATATTATACACGTAATGGGTAAACAATATTTGTTTTTATTTATGTTTAAATGCATGTTTATCATGTTACAATTATATCATAGATAAATTATATTATTTTTAGTTATATCTATATGTATATTTATATTATTTACTTTTAAGTTTATTAATTTTCTTTTATTATCTTGTTTTGAAGGTTTAATTTTCTTTCGGAGATGCATTATATATTACTCTATTTTTTTGAAAATGTGATTAAATGGTGTATTATTTTTTTTGCCCATGTGATTGTTACTATGTATTCATAAGAAAATTTAAGCTTGTCACTCTTAAATCAAGTGAAAATTCGATAGTTCAAAACTCAACTCATACTTAATTTTTACAAATATAATTAAAATGTAAGTTTACAAAAAGTATTAGAAGTTAAGTTTTATAAATAAGATCAAAGTTAAAGTACCCCCAGATTGCTAATAATTTTTATCAAAAAAATTTCACATTTTTAAATTTATCATTGTAATATTGTACAATAGTTTTTAACAACCTTATATATTTTATATTTTTAATATATTTTTGTGTTTTTTCATTTTATGTGATATTAAGTATATTTAGTTCAAACACTAAGTTTTGCCATTTTTAAATTTTTTATATATTTTTATAAAATTTTAAAATAAACAATTTTACTTTTTTTCTTGTGTGACAGAATGTGAGGTAAATGGAAGTTTTTTATTTTGAAATTTTAAAAAAATATAAATCAAAGATAAAAAATGATAAAACTTAATTTTTGAAATAAAAATACTTGACTTACATGAAAGTGAAAAATCAAAATATATATTAAGAAATGTATAATATATGATAAATAACAACCTATTGTATAGTATTAAAATCATTTATGAAAAACACCTAACATAAAAAATCACAACATCAAGATTTTTACCACTTTTTCTCCTTTTATCCCAATAATTATTATCAAATCGGACTTATATTTTTCGTAGTCAAAATTTTTTTTTTCACGATGAAGGAAAACTATGGTTTAAAAATAAAAAATATGATAATATATTGTACTTGGGACGTGGCCTGTTATGCAATGTAAACAAGGGTGTTTTTGGTTGGGCTAAAAAAAATATCGGTAAAACTTTTCAATCAAAGGTTTTGCACTTTTCATAGTTGTTTTATTTTTTTATTATTTTTTCATATTTTCCTATACGAACTACTCTACTTTTCAATTATTTACACACAATTAATATTTTATTTTAACCTTATTCTCTTTATACTTCATCATTACCCGAGTGGTTTTGGTTACTACGCATTAGCAAGCTAGCAACGCTAAGGGACTTAGAGTTGCCACTACCATCAGATTTTTCGAAATTTTATTCTCTTATTTCGCATTTTAAAAAGGTGGGCCACCTTCACACTCTAAATGATTAAGGGCTTATTTGGCCTATTATTAGCAATTTTATTGAGAAACTTTATGTGTGCTTGGAAAATTATAAGACTTTTATATGAAAAAATTTTAGTATAAAAATTTTTAAAATGAGAGAAAATGATATGATTGCATGAATAATGATAAAGAATAAAAAAAATAAAGTCAAAATAGATAAGTTAATTGTAGGAGTAGTTTTGCAGAAATGCTTGAAAGATAGAATAATTTATATAAGAAGATGTGAAGAAATAATTAAAAAATAAAATATTTGAGGAGAGTGAAAAGATTTAAATTGGTTGCAAACTTTTTTGTCGGAACACCTCGTGGAGGAAATGCTCTATAGCCTACATGTAATAAAAAAAACATATACATATATATACACACACCCTTTAGAGACAGTTTTGAATTCTTTAAAGGACTGATAAAATGCAATGCCAAAGGACTTGAGACCGTCCTCCACGTTAGTCTGGTCTTGGTGGTTACTTATATCCGATAATCTCAACTCACCCAACAATGAATAAAGAGAAATGATCCTATTAGTTCGGGCTAAGTAAATGCCTCACTTAGCCCATCTCAAAAATTCTATTTAAAATATTTTTTTGTTTTTTTTTCATATACTTGTTTATCTAAGTGTATTTAATATATAAATCAAGTTTTTCCATTTTGTATATGTGTATATATTTTTTTAGATTTTTAAAAATAAGGGTATTTTAAATATATATATATATACACATAGATGTTTAAAAATCTCAAAAAAATAGATAAACATATTCAAAAATAGTAAAAATTGGTCTATATGTTAAATACACTTAGATAAACAAGTGTATGAAGAAAAAAGTAAAAAACAGTTGTTATAAATAAGTTTTTTAAGGTGGGCTAAGTGAGACATTTACTTAGCCCGAGCTAACAAAATCACTCTTCATGAATAAATTGCCTATTCCCATTACTTTAAAATTTTATATTTTCGTTATTTGTATTTTAATCTTTGCGGCCTGTTGATTTTAATCTAAAACTCCATTCTTTATAAGTTAAGTTAAAATCATCTATATTTCTGTTTATATCTACAATTACATTTTCTATTGTACTAATATGCCTACGGGTCCTTTTGCTACGGAGGAAAAAATTAGGGAAAAAATATTGTAAGGAAAAATTATTGAAAAGTGATAGATGAATGCCATGCGATAAGGTTAATAATTATAAGTAAAAAATTAAAAATAACATAGATAAAATAATTGTATGAAAAAATGAAAAATAATTGAAATATAAAAATAACAACGAAAAGAATTATAGTGCAGGTCATTGTAAAATGAGCTCTACATGTATTAGAATATGATAATATTTTATGTAATTATTTATTTATATAAGAATTAAAATTATCTTATTATGTTAATTTTGAGTCATTCTTTTGCGAGACAATTTCTATATTTTCTTGAGAAAGACACTTGCTATATTTGATTTGAATGGAAATAAGCATGTTATTAAAATAAATACTTTTTAAGTTTTAACTACACTTTATGGATTAATTTTTAATTTTATATTTGATTGAGCTGTATCTGCAGTAAACTGCAAATAAGTATGGTGCATTATGACTACACCTGATCATTTCCCATCGTTAAAAACATAAAACAATTGAGTAGTAAAAAGGTGACATTACTTAAAAGAGGTGTAGAAAGGGATTAAAAAAAATTTCCCCCTTTTTCTTGTGCCAAATTGAAGCCATTTATCCAATCGAGTTTGGCGAGGGCTGCCCCCATGTAGGTTCGATATTCATTGACGGCTTTTGGATTACATTTTGATTTTATAATTACTTGGGTCTTATTCACAGCGAATTGTACTGTAACTATGTTGCAATATGACGACATTTGATAATTTTCCGTAGTTGAAAACATAAAATAATTGAGTAGTAAAAAAGTGACGTTACTTAAAAGAGATGTGGAAAGGGATAAATTTTTTTTTTCCCCTATTTTCCTTCTACCAAATCGAAGTCGTCCAAAGGCTAAGAGCTTGCACGACTGCCTCCCACACAAGTTTGGTTCTCAGCCGCCGCGTACCTTCGTGTGAGAGCAGTAGTCTTTTTTTTATTATTATTGGTATATTTTACATTCATCTCAGTACATATTATACTAAAGTTCAGAGACATTCTTACAAATTTGGAGACACTTAGCTCCCCCAAGGAAATCCGGAGACACAGCTCCGCCAAAGAATAAGGAAGATACAACTTTCAACAACTAGACACAGGAAACCACAGCTCCTACTAACTTCTGGCCGAAATCCCGAAATCACGTACGCGGGATTCGAACCGAACACCGCAACGCCAGCGCCTGCACTGCACAGCTTTATCAGAGCTGCGGTGACCAACCGAGCACGGCTCGGTTGGTAGAGCAGTAGTCTTTAGTGTTACGAGTTTTGATGTTATATTATGAAGGAAATTTGTAAGAATTTATGGAATTAACTTGTAATGATTCTCATGGGTTTGATTTGTAATAATAATATGGAATAAAATGAGATATTATAAAGTATGATTTTAGAATGGACCAAAAAAAAAATCGAAGTGTATTAGAACTTTTTTGGCACATAAGTGGTTTGGACTGAATATACGCACATGTATAAGTGCGGAAGCAAAGGGGGTTTGTAGTTCCCAAATTATTTTAATTCGCATTCATTTCAAATGAAGTTGTAAAAATAAAAAATGGGATGTGAATTAGGTCAGGCTCAATCATGACATCCTCTTGATTTTCCCAAATATATCCACTACATTTGATCTTAATCCCAAATATACTCCTTGTATCTTCAAAATCCTATATATATATACTACCTTTACAGTTAATCACATTTTTTGTTAAAAATTATTAGTTAAATTTTCGTAAATGTCCAAAATATTCCTATTATAAAATAAAATAAATGAAATTAGGGCTTTCCAGATTTAGAACTCATGTGTAATTAAGGCATTAGTGAGTTAGGACATTTAATTTTTCAATTATGTCGAAAATCAGACCAACATATTAGTAATTTTATATATTAACTAACAACGTTAACTCACGGATTTTGTGTTTTTGGAATTTTATTTGAATTCATTTTTTATACAATCATCTCAAATGCGTGTTACAATCAAACCCCTTGCAACATTTTAACAATAAACCTACAACAACCAACTAATTTTTCTAGCATTGCATCTATTTTTCATCCTATTTTTTCCTACCTAAATCAATGGTGGATACTCTCATTGCTATTTGCTAAGGGAGATGCATGTCACCACAATTGCCTACGCTGCCATTCAATCTCATGACTACCGAGTTGAGAGGCATTGTCATGTACCACGCAACCTAGGTGTTTTTTGGATTAACTGTAAACGTAATGAGTATATTTCATATTTTGGAAACGTAGTGGGTATGTTTAAAAAAATCCCAAATTTTATATGACTCAAGACAGGGATGAGTAAAAATTTCTTGTTTGAATTCAAAAATAGAATTTCAGCAGTTCCACCATATGCAAAACTGAAAAGTCTTGACTCATCATACATATATTCATTTATTTAAAAAAATATGGACATATATTTTTAAAATATTATTTTCATATTCTTGCAAAATTTTCACTTTTTTATGATTCACTAGTCACTAAAATCTAATTTCGATTTAAAATTATAACTTATAATAATTGAATGTAGGTTTGATATGACTAGGCTTTTTTTCGATAGAAATATGACTAGGCTTTTAGACGAACTAAAAAGTTGAAAATTAACCCGAATTATTGACTTAGATTATTAATCCAAGTTGCGAATGTCAATGAGAGATGTTTTATTAACTTGTTTCAATATTTTTTTTAATATTATCTATGTTTAGTAATTTTTTTACTATATTTAATGGTGTTTCTAATTAGTAAAAATGAAACACATTTTAAAATTAACATGAATGTGAATTTATAGTTGATAGGTGTATGAATTATTAAAATTGTCATACTTTAGCTTATATTTTCTACTCATCCCATTATTCCAAGACCAAACGTGAAGCTTATCATGAAACCTATGGAAAAAATAGCAAGGGTGCAGGCAGAACGATGCGGACTGGCTGGACGGGCACGCCCACGTGCGAAAGCAAGTTTATCATGAAACCTATGGAAAGAATACGAGGGTCAAGACTTCCGGTCGATAATATCCCGAATTATTACAAAAAATTAGAGTTAGACGTAATATTTAAAAATTGAAGTTATGGTTGTACAAACCCTTAATTAGTATTAAGCGTGAAAATTAGGACTAGTTATACTAAATTAAGGTGATCTAATCCTAATCTTTTTTTTTTTTTTTTTTTTTTTTTTTGAGAAGCGGATTGTTATACACAAACAACCAGCAAGCAACAAAAAGTGTTGCCTGGTCCAAGATCCCAAAATCCCCACCCAACATTCAGAAGGGAATTTTCGGAAGGACCAGACCCAAAAAAAAAAAAAAAAATCATTGTCTTTACAAAGCAATTCTGCCACCCCGCTTGGTGCAGAAAGACTCCAACTCACCTCCTCGGACTGCGCCCTCATAGCCATTTTTGCAAGATGGTTAGCCACCATATTCCTGCCTCTGAGAACACGACAAAAGGTAATTTTGTGAAAAGAGCCGCTGATGCTCCTTACGGATTCAATGATACCTCTGAAATTTGAGGGAATCTCCTCACCATTTTGCAGCCAGTTGATCACGATTAAGGAGTCAGATTCGATTTCGATGACCAACAGATTTAACTCCAATAACCATTACATACCCAGAAGAATGGCGTTGCCTTCCTGCTTAATTAGGTTCGGTTTTCCCCTGTTTTTTCAAATTTTTGCAGCTACAAAAGAACCATTCCAATCTCTGATTACAGCTCCGTAGCCAATTGAAAATAATTCTTCCCTGTTTCCTGTGTCAACGTTTAGCTTCCATGATCCTCTAGCTGGTCTTATCCACCTGCACGAGCTCTCATTTGGCATAAATTTGCTGAGTTGACGCAACTGGGCTGAACGATATTGTGCAATATAGTCTTTGCTCCACCGTATGAGATCATTCAATGGTACATTTACATCCTCAGAAGTTTTTCTATTCCTTACAAACCATATTCTCCAACAGCATTTAACAAATAGCTCGAGAATGAAGGGGTCTAAGGCACGGCATAATTCATCAAAGATTGCATTAAGATCCATCAATCTCATCCCTACCATATAGTTAAAGATAGAATTCTGAAATAGCGAACATACCTTCTGACATGTCCAAAAATGGTGGAAACAGTTTTCCACGATATCCCTGCAATCACATAGAAGGCAATGAGACTCAACAGGGATTCCTCTCTTTATCAGATTTTCCTTTGTCGGTAAGGAATCCATCATAAGTTTCCACCCAAAATGTTGCACCTTTTTAAGGACATGCATCTTCCATAATCTGCTCTAAGCTTTGGTTGACACCCTCGCCAACCACTCATTCAGACGTGGGTTATACTGAACCTTCTCCTCATGGGCAAGCCCCTAAGCTGATTAGACGCTAAACTGCCCATTCTTTTCGAGGCCCCAATAAAACTGATCGTCTACCTCTCTGTCTGGTATTTGCACGTGTTTGACAATATCCAAGCCAAATGCACCGGAGACCCTTTTTATCTCAATTTCCTTCCATCCTCTCTCCCCAAAGTCTATATAGAAATCGATCTTCCTGTTTTCATCAGAATAGCTGACTTCTTATTACCCACTAGCCATTTTCTTCCCTTGCCAATCAAAGGCAGCACCCTTACAATACTCCTCCAGATGAAAGAACATCCCTTTACTGCTTTGCCATCCCATATATTGCCCAATCTAAAGTATTTCCCCTTAAACACTCTATGAAAAAGTGAATTCGTGTCAACTGCTAGTCTCCATGCGTTCTTTGATATTAGCGCCCCATTAAAGTCTGCCTGATCCCTGAATCCAAGCCCACCGTTCTGTTTCACTAAGCATAGTTTCTCCCACGAAATCTAGCTTATCTTCCTTTTGCCTTCGTTTTCTCCTCACCAAAATTTACTCATTACTGCATTCAACTCTTGACAGATTTTCATTGGAGAATAAACAGGTTCATATAATAACATGGAACAGCTTGTGCTACTGCCTTTAAAAGAATTTATTTTCCACCACTTGATATAAGTTTCCACGCCAGCCTTGGATCTTCTTCCATACCTTTTCCTTAATGCTTTGAAACAACTTTGTTTTATTCCTTCTAATCCATACTGGTAGCCCAAGATATCTCTCCATTTGGTTCGATGAGGATCCCATAATCCTTTACATGTCTTCTCTGATTTCTCTTCTAGTGTTTGTACTAAAGAACATAGCAGTTTTATCCTTATTCACTTTCTGTCCAGAAGCCCATTCGTATTTCCATAGGAGAGGAAGCAGCTGGTTCAATTCTCTTTTGTTGGCTCTTAAGAAGAGTAGGACATCGTCAGCAAAGAAAAGATGTGATAATCTTGGTCCCCCTCTGAACATTTTTCTCCCATTTACTTTCCCCTCGTGATACACTTGTGTTAACAATTCTCTGCACAGAACAAAAATAAGTAAGGTGAGATGGGATCCCCTTGCCTCAGTCCTCTTCCCAGGACGAATGATTGGGATATAGAGCCATTTAGTGAGACTCGGAAGGACACCGAAGACATACAACTTCTCATCCATTGTCTCCATCTCGCACAGAAGCCTTTCTTCTTCATTACCTCTATCACAAACTCTCATTTCACTCTGTCATATGCTTTAGACATATCCAGTTTAACTGTCATCTCTTCCAGTTTTCCCCCCTTTCTTTTCTTCAGTATAAGGATTGCCTCAAAAGCCACCAACATGTTGTCTGTGATGAGTCTCTTCGGGACGCAGGCACTCTGCTCAATCGAGATTGACAGCTCTTCAAACAGTTTGCTAGAATTTTTGAGATTAGCTTGTACAAGACATTACATAAACTGATTGGTCTAAACTCCGAGATTTTTGATGCCCCTTTCTTCTTTGGAATCAAGATTATGATTGTTTGGTTGAGCCCCTTTAACCTCTCTCCCTGTTCTTCTTCAGATTCACACTCCATCCAGTCCCTACAGGTAGCAAATATTTCATCCTCCATCAGATCCCCATTTTTTTGGTACAACCCCCCAGACATTCCATCCGAACCCAGTGCTTTCCATGGGTTCATTTCCTTAAGGGCTTGAGTTACCTCTTCCTTCTTCAATTTAGCTGTAAAGAGTTGATTATCAGCCTTAGAATGGGAGTTGAATCAGATCAGTGATTTCCTTTGTCTCTTTCTTTCCTCCTGACGTAAACAGCTCAAAATATTTCTGCACCAATTGTATCTTCTGATCTTCATCTTCTATCTTATTTCCTTGGTCATCCACCAGAAAACTAATGTAATTCTTCCTCCTCTCGGATGCTGCTCCATGAAAATAGCTTGTGTTTCGATGGCCACTTTGAAGCCAGAAAACCTTCACCCTTCGTTTCCACATAAGTTCCTCCTCCACCAGCAGATTATTGATTGTTTGTTCCTGTCTTTGAATATTCCTATCACTCTCTTCGGAATGTCATTCTTCCACCAGTTCTTGAAGTCAAGCTTGATGTTGTTGTAGTCTTTTTTGAATGCTGCCTCCTGATTTTAGATTCCAGTCCTTCATCTCCCTCCCACATCTATTAATTTTCCATCTCAGTTATTCGATTTTGGACAGATTCCTTGGAGGGGTCTCACTCCACACCTTCCTAATAATCTCATCGATCTCCTTATATTTGGCCCAGCACAGATCATATCTAAAAGGTTTGTATTTTCTTCTTTTTGCTGTTCTGGCATCTAATTTTAACATCAAGCAGAAATGATCCGACGCAGCAACTGCAATGTGATAGAGTTGTGCAAAGGGAAACATATTTAACCAGTCAAGGTTTGACAGACATTTGTCCAACCTGGCTTCCACTCTATCCATTCCCTTTCTTCCTATTTGTCCATGTCATTTGAGGGCCCCTGAAACCTAGACCTTGTAGTTCACAATCTTCCAACGCATCTCTGAATAGCTGCATCGGGCCCTCAGGTCTTCGTCTTTTACTGCGATATTCCGACACACCTGTCACTTCATTAAAGTCACAAATCACTACCCAAGGCGAGGCTAAATGATGATAGAGTCCTCTTAGCAGGTGCCATGATTCAGCTCTTCTTCTCACTTCAGGGTGACAGCAAAAGCTTGTAACCCTCCATCGCTTACCATTTGCCTCAAACACCTCCGCATCAATGTGACCATTTGAAAATGATAGGATTTTTACATCGACCTCCTTAGACCAAAATAGTGCTAAACCCCGTCTTGTTTCCACACAATACACTGGAAAACAGGAATCAAATTTCATTGTCCTCTTCAGCCAGTTCATTTCATTACTTCTTCTCTTGGTTTCTGAGAGAAAAACCAAAATGAGATCTTATTGATGAGATCAAGAAGTACACAAATTGCTCGTGGGTTCCCAAGCCCACGACAATTCCATGCTAATAAAGCCATTTAGTTGGGGCGGTGCTGAGAAGATCTCTCAGCCACCACCATTCATCCTTATCTTCCTCCCCCCTAGAATACATCTTGTTCTTTTTTGTCTCATTCCCCCCATCTCCCATATTCTTCTCTTCCAGAGTTTGCCATTTTCTTTTCTCAATCTCTTTTTCCCCCACTCCTAGATGACCAACTCCCCTCTGTTTCATTTCTGTTCTTCTCATTATTCTTTTCCATTTTCCCTCTTGGTGTATTGTTTCCCCCGTTGTCTCCCACCCCCCTTCTCTAGTTACCATATTTTCTATCCAGCCTCTCCCTTCTCTTTCTCTATTATCCCCCTCTACTTCAGCCCCTTCTCCTTCCTCTATTTCTAATGTACCCATCCCTCCTCCATTTTCTCCTACTATCTCCATCTCCCTTTTTTTATTAGTTATTCCTCTCATTTCCTCTTCCGTATCAGGGTGATCTTCTTTCTCTGTGGTTTCCCGAATGGACCCATTCTCGCTATTGATTTTTAGTTCTTTCTTTGTTTCTATGTACCTGGCTCCCTCTTTCCTCACGCTTTGTGTCCCTCCTGTGTCCCAACCCGCATGGTAGCTGGTATCCGATAGTGCATTCCTCTGCTTTACCCAATGCTCTCTTTTATTTCCCCCACTTTCTCCCCTGTTGATGGTATCTCCAGCCCCCATATCTTCCTCGTCCTCTCCTCCTCTTCCCTCTTCTATCCCTTTTCCGTTTCTCCCGAGGAAAGTCAGAGGTTCCACTTTATTTCCCCTATTTTCTCTCCCCATTAGATTACCTGCTTTTGCACCTGCCCGGAGTTGGCTCCCATATGTCAGCTCCCTCTCAGGAATATTGGTCATCTCCCTTTCTCCCCCAGCACATTCTTTAAATATGTGTCCCATCACCTCACAGGGCATAGCAGAATGTTGGCATCTTTTCGTATTGGAAATTTAGCCAGCAACTCTTCTGCTTTGTCTCCTGGATGAAAACTCCCCTCCTTATAGGTTTCCTCACATCTACCACCACCTTGACCCGCAGATCCTTACCCGAAACATCCACCTCCTGGCATTTTTCGAAGGACATTCCGATTAGGATTCCCAGCTCCTCTCTCTCCACGAGATAGGGAATGTCCTTCACTTGGACCCAGATTGGCGTTTTCACCAGCTTAACGTCTTCTGGTCAAATATGTTCTTTGAGTTCTTCCATGAGAATAATGTTTCTGTCAAAAAGTCACAGGCTACCTTCCATAACCCACCTCCTGTCTTCCTCCTGTGCAAACTGTACAACATATAAATTATCGGTCACGTCCAACACCTCCATCTTACTTCTCGATCTCCAGATTCTTCTTAATGTTGCTTTTAGTATCTCCTTATTGTATCTTTTCGTCATGCAGAACACACTATAGATACCTTCCCCCCAGATCTACTCTCTTTCTTACCGATGGCATAATCTAGTTTATCATATTTAGTATGTTGGGGCAAAATATAAAAAGATAGAAAATTCAGGAAAGTGGGGAAAGTGAAAATAGAACCAAGTTTCACTTCAGGAGTGTTACAACGTCACTTTCCTTAAGGCAATTTTACTACTTTATTTGCTGCTTAGGGTAATTTTGCAGTTGCCCTCAGGATACAAAAAGTGAAACTTGAACTAGAATAGGAAGCAGCACATTTCTAGGCACACAAACACTTGAAACAGGATTTTTGGTTGAATGGAGAGAATTTCAAAATAATATGACAATTTTGCAAATAAGCAACTTGGACACACTATGGGTGTGTTTGGTTGGAGGTAAAACTTTTGATGAAAAGTTTTAGAGGTAGAAGTTGTCAAATTGATAGAAAATGATGTGATATAATAGGGGTAATGATGAGGAGTAAAGAGAATAAAGTTAAAATAGATAGGTTAGTTGTATTGGTAGTTGTGTAGAAATGATTGAAAAGTAGGGTAGTTTGTATAGAAAAATGTGAAAAAATAATTAAAAAATAGAGTAGTTATGAAGAGTGAAAAATTTTATGTTGAAAAGTTTTAATTGACAAGTTTTGGCCTCAAACAAACACACCCTATGTTTGAATTAAGACAAGATATCCATCCATCGCATCTTTAGTCCGTTGCACCCCTTTGAAATAACGACCATTTTTGCAATGGTCATGTCCGTTTGAATTGTTTAATTCAAACCATTGTATCCATTGATGAACAGCTGCATTGTCAAAAATTGTCAAAAAAATGTACACGGCAACAATCGAACCCAGGACCTGTTATATGAGACCACTATATTAGTTTTGTTATTTATCTATGAAATTATATTATATTTATTGTAATTTTTGAAAATCCCAACATAGTATGCATGTGTGAGATCTTGAGATCTAACCTAAGAAAGAGTATTCTCTTATTGTAATGATATAATAAAAAATTAATATAAGTAAAGGATCACCAATCATAACAAAGCATCCTTAAACATAACCAGAGTATTTAATTTTATTATAGCAAGTTATTAAAGCATGTCTCATTAAAAATTTTGTTTGCAATTTAAACTAATAATCTATGATGAAAAGTGGGGTTAATTTTAAAATTTTATATATATATTTTTTGATTTCATTATCTTACAATTCAAACCATCGAAAGTACTTTTTTTTTTTTTTTTTTTTTCTAATTCTTGTTCAAAGGGTGTAAATCTAACCATGCATCTACATAAGACACTACTCTTGAAATAAAAGGCAAAACTCCTGGCGCCAAGATCAAGTCATACTCACACGAAGGAAACAATTTGAATAGCAAAGTTATGCCTTCACCAGCAAAGTTTTTGATATTTTAAACACTCATTTAGTCTAAAATCTCATCTATATCAAATCACAAGTTAATTTCTTACAATGCAAGATTTTAAATTTTAAAATTAGAATAAAATTAATCACAAATACAGTGAAAATTTTACAAAAAATGAGAATAAGTATTAAAAAATATATTTGTAATAAAAAAATATATGTGGAGCAACCCAGTCAAGTCTAATTGGGTTGGACCATGTCGACTTGCTCAACCTTATTTTAGAATTTGGACCAAAATCTTGACCCACTCCCAAATTAGGTCACGAAAGCATTAGTTTTACGGATAAGAAAACGAATCATCCCGATCGGTGTGTGGCCGGCACCGGTTCCCACTTCCCACTAAATTGCTTCGAGTCGGGGGCATTTTGGTCATTTGACCGATATGGGTTTTGAAAACTCTCTGCAGTCTTCCTCATCTTTTTCCCCCTTCTCCGCCGGCTCCACCTTGTGAATGGAGGTGAGCAGAAATATCATTCTCCTCCTCAGCTGCAATGATAGCTGTTGAAGCTCCTATGGCATCGCTTTCCTTCATAAGTTCTCTTCTCACTCCCAGGTCTCTCTCTCTCTCTCTCTCTCATAAGTTCTCTTTCCTTCATAAGCTCCTGTGGCTGTAAAGACAGCTGTTGAAGCACCGGTTGTATGGTGGAATGGCGCAAACCGAATATATCACAATCCTAGGGGCCTACTGGGAGCTTTAAAAGCTGGAAAAGAACGGCTTTTAAAGCGGACGGATGTAGCGTCCGTGTAGATATCCAAGTTCTTGGGCCAGGATTAGTCCCAAGAGATGTATTTTTATTGAGCCCTTGGTGTTATGAACTTTTTGTCCCACATATCTTTGGATCCAAGCTGTGGGATGATCAGGTGGTTTGGTGGACAACTGCTGATTCATTTCGTCAGTTAGATTGCAATCTCTAAGCTCAACCAAGTAGTTGATAGAATGCCTAGGCCAATCCCTCTTGTCCATCCACTTGTTTCGTTAAGTCTGATAAGTTGTGCTGGTCTCACTTGTAGGCAAGGGTGCCCACATCAACGTTTGCTCTTTAATTGCATTTGTTAATCCTGGCAGCATGTACTAGGGTTGAGATGACATTCATATGTAGTTAATAACTCCTTGGAAAGAGACCATGCACTAAACATGTTTAATCCCCATTTTAATTCTTGCTTCATAACAATGTTGAGATAGTTTTTGCATTAGACATAGAGCTTATTATACGTTGGATATTGTTTTTCTTTTCTTTTTCCCACTGAGACATTTCTCATTATATGCTATGAGAAGACTATGTCTTTGGTTCTAGCCATGACATAATGTATATTGTTTTCTTCCTTTTGCTCCCAAAAAAGCTTTAAAGATAACATAAAAAAAATTTAGTCTGCTCGATCGGTTCTATTACTCAGGTGTCAATCACATTGTGTAAGTTGTACACCATCAGATCCTGTACAACTTTGCATTTTAAAACAACCAAGGAGCAGGTCTATTAGAGCAATCTCCAAGAAAAATCTTGGAAACAGCGGCGTTGAGGATTCGTCAAATGGCACAGCCATTCCTGTGGAGAAAGCACCCAAAAGAACAAAACAAACCCCTAGACGCAGTAAGAAAGTCACATCAGTGAAGAATGATGATCTGCAGGAGATTAGTGCAGTCGAACAAGGAAAAAGCACAGAAATGGCAGCATCAAGTGAAGATGCTAAGAAGGCCCCAAGGAGAAGCCGAAAGAAAGGTACTATAATGCAGTAGCATCAATAAACTTGTTCTTTTATGCACAAATTATTTGGATGTAATGAGCCATTTATGTGCTCATTCGAATGTTTAATTTGTTAGATTATGTTCATTCAATCTCTGCAAGACCCTAGAAATTACGTATATGAGTCTGCCTATAGAGTGTCTTTACAGGTCTACCATCTTTTGCATCCAATTGGGCTAATGCGAACTGTGGAACTGAATTTGTTATCATTCCTACCAATGGTTAAAAAGGGAAAGTGGCATTGCCAGTATCATACAAGTTTTTGGCTGATTAAATATTATGTTGTGGTGTTACCAATTTGCAGCTGCTGCTTCGCCTGCTGCGGATACCAATGGCACTCCTGAGAGGGTGGTTAAGAAGGGAACTAGAAAGAAGACGGACAATTCAGCAGAAGAAAGTGATAGTGAGGAATCTGGTGATGATAAAAGAAGTATACTGACAAAATTCCATGAATACCTACAACAAATAGTAGATGAGAGGGTTGATATGAGATTCCCTGATGATTTGCCTCCTCTTGTGTGCTGCTTTGGAGCAGCCCGAAATTGTTTTGTTCCTTCTGGACGACCTGCCAACAGGTTCGTCCATCATGACATGCATGAGGCTTTTAAATATATGATGTGGTCCCCACCAAAGTTTGTAAGGGCACCTGGGGGATCAACTTCAGATGTGGCAGCTTTTCTTGCAATGGAGGGTGGCAGGGTTGCGCTCATGGGCAAACTGGGGAGGGATATGTTTGGTGCTTTCTTGGTCACCCGTCTGAATGTCAAGAAGGTCGAAACTCAACCTGTCAAAATTGATAGCTCAAGGCGTACAGCAGTTTCTCACATGAAGATCATTAGAAGGGGTGGTCTAAAATTGTCTTGTACTGGACCTAGTGCAGAGGATAGTTTTTTGAGTTCTGAGATCGACATTGATGTCTTGAAGGAGGTAATGCATTTTTCATGATATAATCCATTTCTGCATAATCGTGAGACTTGTTATGATTCTTGTACTTGATAATGCACTCATCTATAATTGAAGTTCTGGTTTTGCATCGAGTTCACAATGTGCGCTCTAGAGTCTAGACCATTAGTACTTGGGAAAATTTGATGTGTAAGATGAATAACATGTGTAGCAGTTGTCTATATTCTGCTTGGGCAATTCAAAATTGGTGGCCGCATCCTTTGATTCGTTTGACTTTCCACTTTTACTCTGCCAGTTCTCTGCCTCGAAGTATTAATGATATGGAACTTCAGACATGCATTTATACAAACTGGGAGGCAAACTGCATTTCCACTGAATAATGTCTACTTTGTTCTTCGTCAAGGACTTCATTTGGCATAGTGGCGCTGACTATGGTGGAATTCAAATGGATCAAACATCTTAATCACTATTACTAGTGAGTCAACCTTTAAAGAAGTTCGCTGCTCCCATCAGGAGTATGACATGGTTATAACAATGTTAGCCGTGTGACATACAAATGCTCATTTGAGAAAAAACTGACTGCTGTTGGGTATCAGCGCTTACTTTTATTCTACTTTTCCCATTTGTTTTTCTAGTGTAGTAAGGACTGTGCTTGGTTTTTATACCAGGTTGTGTGCACAATGGATACCTGGTTTATATGAAGATGCCTTTGGCATATGATGTATGATACACTGGCTTCTTCTTCTTTTTTTTTTTCACAATTTGGTGCATGAGAAGCTAGAGTTTGCACTTAAATTGTTATGCTCAAGCTTTCTGGCGTTACAGCTTACACAAACTGATGTAGGACAGGTAGAGAAGAAAATAGAAGAAAGAAGAAGGAACCTCTAGAGATGAGAAGTGAAGAAAGAAGGTAGAAAGAACAGATGAATAAGGAGAGAAGAACAAGAATAAGTAGAAGAAGTAGAGAATACTTTTATAAATCTCAGAACTAATGTCCCTTTAGAACTTACAATGACTGTATTTATAGGTGAACATACCACCCAATCTTAGCAAATGAAATCTTTCTAGAAAAAGCAATATATATTTTAAGTAAACTTCTTAAGAAAGTAAACTTCTTAAAAAGGTAAACTTAAAATAGATACATGCTTATTTTAAACAGATTCTAAAATATCCTAGGAAAATCTTTTTAGAAAAGGAAGTTGCATATTTTAAGTAAACTTCTTAAGGAAGTAAACTTAAAATAGGTACATGCTTATTTTAAACAGATCCTAAAATATCCTAGGAATCTTCTAATATCTTTCAAAAATAGCAAAATAAAATCTTTCTAAATATCCTATGATTATTTCCTTTTTACAAAATTCTTGCGCCTAGAATAGACAGATTTGAAAAATTTCTTGCTATTTTCATCAATTCTCCCCGGCTTCGAAAAACTTGCCACTGGAGAGTTCTGACTTTGATACTGCTCAAGAATATTTGGATCCAAGTGGCATAAGTCATCTTCAGTAACCCATGTAGCATCAGAATCAAGCTTTTTTTCCACTTGACAAGAAATCTTTGCATAATGCCTGATCCAGTAGTGACAAGTTCATCTTGTAGAATATCCTCTATCTGATCTGAAAAAGTAGACGATACTCGTGGAAGTATAGGCATATGTGGTGATGCTGAACTGTTATCTGTTGAAATTCCTGCAGACAAACTTGGAGGCTCAAAAGTACCTCGATAAGGAAACAAATCCTCTATATTGAAAGTAGAACTAATTCCTATATCTGAAGGCAAATCAAGTTCATATGCATTGGATCCCAATTTTCTTAAAACACGAAAGGGTTTACTGGCTCGTGCATGCAACTTTTTAAAAGAATTTTTAGAAAATCTTTCTGGATGGACACGAACCATGACGTAATCCCCTACATCAAACTCTTGTTTTCTTCTATAAACATCTGTAGCAAGCTTATAATTTTCATTACTTAGAGTAATCTTTCTTCTAATATCAGCATGAATATCTCGAATGTGTTGAGCAAAAGATTCAGCAGTACCAAATGAACGGGTATCAATGGGTAAAGGAATTAAATCGATGGGAGCTCGAGGAATATAACCATAGACAATTTCAAAAGGAGATTTCCCAATAGAACAATTGACTGAATTGTTGTCTGCAAATTCGGCAATAGCCAATACAGAATCCCAAGTTCCAATATGTTCTCCCACCAAAGTCCTAAGCAGATTTTCCAAACTCCGATTGACTACCTCAGTTTGGCCATCAGTTTGTTGATGAAAAGCAGATGAAAATTTCAATTTGGTACCCGAAAGTGTCTATAATGTTTTCCAAAAATAGCATACAAATTTAACATCCCAATCAGAAACGATGAAAGTTGGTAAACCGTGAAGCTTAACAATTTCTCTAAAGAATAATTTTGACATATATGAAGCACAAGCAGATTTCGTACATGGGATAAAATGATCCATTTTCAAAAATCTATCAACTACCACAAGAATTGAATCAAATCCTCGAGAGGTTTTAGGCAATCCGAGAATAAAGTCCGTACTAATGTCTTGCCAAAGAATATGTGGTATAGGTAGAGAAGTGTATAGTCCAGTGTTTCTCTTTTGAGCTGTATTTGCGTCCTCTTTGGCTACTATAGCTAGAATGAGTCTCGAATCTTGTCCTTCTTTTTCAAATTGTTTTCTTGTAAGAATATGCAAAGGTCGTTTTTCAGATGAATCAATTGGAGACTCTTTGTGGGATCTATCACTTTCTTTAGGTTTAGCTGGCTTCAAAAGGATAGATTTTCCATTATGCTTAATAATATAGGTGTTGGGTTGCCCATAATGGATTACTTTTAAGTCATATAGCCATGGTCGACCAAGAAAAATATGAGCCACATCCATGGGTAGCACATCACACCAAATATGATCAGAATAATCACTCATCGATATAGGAACCAAGCATCTTTCATTAACAGGAAGTGTAGTTTTGTCTACCCATGCTACACAATATGGATGAGGATGTGGTTCAATTTTCAAATTCAATCTGGCTATAGCTGATTTGGCAATCACATTTATGGAACTACCTCCATCTATAACAATCTTGCATACTGTATTCCCACATTTAAAAAATTGATGAAATATATTTGTACGTCTCCAATCACTATTTGAAAAAGTAGTCAAAATGCAACGCATAACATTTAATTGCAAGTCCTCATTATAGCTATAGTCTCCATCAAGTTCACAATCCGATGGTTCATCAAAAGTTTCAGCAACTTGATCAATGGTCACATCTTCATGATCCTCTACATGATTAATTGTGAGTGTGTGCTGAGGACATTGTGATGCAATATGACCTTTACCCCCACAACGAAAACATGGACCATTAATCCGCTTAGTAGTAGCATCAAATCGAGAAACTGGATTACTATTTTCCCTACTTGTGTATTGTTCAGGCAATGGTTTAGTTGTTCCTTGAAAAGACGTTAGATTAGAATTTAATTTGGATACCCTTGTCTCTCCAGTTTGTGGAATCAAACGTTTGTTAGTGAAAGATTTTTGAAAATTTTCCAATTCTAGAGCTTTATAATATGCATCTTCCACAGAAATAACTGAATGCAATTTCAACAAAGTTTTGATTTCTGGTTTCAAGCCATTGATAAACTTTGTTCGTGTAACCCAAGGATCTTCCTATATTCCACATTTCATTTTTAAATCTTCAAACTTATTAAGATAGTCAGTTACACTTAATGATCCTTGTCTCAAGTTAACCAGTTGTTCCAATAGTTGAGTCTGATGATATTCAGGAAGGTATTTCTCTTTCAATTTAGCTTTCATTTCAGCCCATGTTGTGATAGGTACTCCTATGCGTTGACTTTCATCTAGAACCCCTTGCCAATAGCGTTTGGCAGACCCAACAAGTTTCATTTTTGTAAATCTCAATCGTTGGGCATCATCCATATCATACCAACAAAAGAAATCTTCCATGTCTGCCAACCAATCTAAGAAAGCATTAGGGTCTAGACGACCGTCATAACTAGGAGCATCTACCTTGACTTGTTTTGCCACCCAAGAATTATCAGTTACACACCGTTGTTGTTGTGGAAAAGGTATATTATAATTTCTCTGATAGTTCCCATGTCTAAGATTGTTTGCAAAACCAATTTCATAAAAATTATTGTCGTTTTCATGATTTTCCAAATTTGTATGCATTTCTGGAATATGTGAATGCTCTGGGTTATGATGACCTTTAGCATGTATGTTTGGATTTTGGAGAAGGCCAGTTATGATAGGAGAGCTACTAGAAGCATGAGTATTGTGTGATTGACCATTTCGAAATGATTGTCCAGTCTCAATCGTAGGACGTTTTCCAACAATTTCAGTCAACCTATTTACTGAGGTAATGAGAGATTGAATGGAAGAGGTGGTTTCTTTTTGGAAATCTTCTTGCTTTTGGGCCAAGGTATCACAAAGGGCGGTTAAAGATTCAAATCGATTATCAATAGAATTGGATAAAGCTTCGAGTTCAGCATTTAATTCAGCATTAGTAGGCATGGTGACTCAAAATTCAACTTATGCTGATATAGGAAAGACTTACTACTAAGGGTGTGTTTGTTTGGGGCAAAAAAATGTCAATCAAAACTTTTCAATCCAAAACTTTTCACTCTCTATAACTACTCTATTTTTTAATTATTTTTTCACATTTTCCTATACAAACTACCCTACTTTTCAATCATTTCTACACAACTACCCATACAACTAACCTATCTATTTTAACTTTATTCTCTTTACTTCTCATTATTACTCCTATTATATCACATCATTTTCTATCAGTTTGACAACTTTTACTTCAAAAACTTTTCATTAAAAGTTTTACCCCTAACCAAACACACCCTAAGAATGATTTTTTTTTCCTCCTTTTTTTAAAAGGTTCAAAAGCAAAGAACTTGATTGAAACAGATATGAATTAAGTACTTTCAATTAGAGAGAATGTACCTGTTGAGGTCCAATATTACCAAGTTTAGCGAGAGACAGCTTGAAAGTAATTTCAGCAACTTCTTAGCAGTATTTTCGCGATGACCAGTAGGTTGTTATGATGGCAGCAGTAGACAGCATAAAACAGCGACAGAATGGGCAGCAATGATAGCACCAGTTGTGGACAGCAAACTCCAATAGAATAGACAGCAATGATAGTACCAGCTTGTGGACAGCAAACTCCAATAAAATGGACAGCAGTGTTTTGTAGATGACAGCAGTTCGTGGACAGCAATATGGCAATAGGATGGACAGCAGTGATTTGTGGACAGCAGCAGTTTTTTTTTTTTTTTGAATAGCAAACAGTAACAGAATTTGGGTGAAAGTAGTACCAGGTTTGGCTCTGATACCAATTGATGTAGGACAGGTAGAGAAGAAAATAGAAGAAAGAGGAAGGAACCTCTAGAGATGAGAAGTGAAGAAAGAAGGTAGAAAGAACAGATGAATAAGGAGAGAAGAACAAGAATAAGTAGAAGAAGTAGAGAATACTTTTATAAATCTCAGAACTAATGTCCCTTTAGAACTTACAATGACTGTATTTATAGGTGAACATACCACCCAATCTTAGCAAATGAAATCCTTCTAAAAAAAGCAATATATATTTTAAGTAAACTTCTTAAGAAAGTAAACTTCTTAAAAAGGTAAACTTCAAATAGATACATGTTTATTTTAAACAGATTCTAAAATATCCTAGGAAAATTTTTTAGAAAAGGAAGTTGCATATTTTAAGTAAACTTCTTAAGGAAGTAAACTTAAAATAGATACATGCTTATTTTAAACAGATCCTAAAATATCCTAGGAATCTTCTAATATCTTTCAAAAATAGCAAAATAAAATCTTTCTAAATATCCTATGATTATTTCCTTTTTACAAAATTCTTGCGCCTAGAATAGACAGATTTGAAAAATTTCTTGCTATTTTCATCACAAACCTTTTGATGCTAATGCTTATCTAGTATCCACTTCTATGTACAGACAAAGTTGTTCTACTTCAACTCATCATCACTGCTTGATGAAAGCATGCGGTCCACAACGATGCTTGCGATCAGGATTTGCAAGGGATTTGGTGGGCGCATCTTCTTTGATTTAAACCTTCCGATACCTCTCTGGAAATCAAAGGATGAAACGATGGCAGTTATCAATGAGGCATGGAATTCTGCTGACTTCATTGAGGTTACAAAGCAAGAATTGGAGTTCCTACGTGGAATCAAACCCTCTGAGAAGTTCGACACCAAAGATAATGACCCGTCAAAGTTTGTTCATTATGGATCAGATGTGGTCAGGCCATTATGGCATGAGAACCTTAAGGTTTTGTTTGTGACCAATGGTACTACTAAAGTCCACTACTATACATTAAAATTCAACACTTTTGCGTATGGATCGGAGGATCCGCCGTCACTTTCTCCATTTACAGGTGAAATGTCAGTGGCAGGAGATGCTTTTGTTGCAGGTAGTTTCTTTCAGGGCTAGCCATTTTCCTTTAATTTCTCCTGTCAATCTTCTTGTGGTTAATCTGTTAGAGCTGCTGCAATTTTGGGAAAATCTCTGATTAGCCACATAGCATGGTTAATACATGGATTTCCCCTGTAAGGAAGATGATGTTACATGGTTATCCATAAAAAAAATTCACCTGGAGAAGAGGCATCCTTGGCTTCAGCATTGCCAGAGGCTGTTTCCCATCTAAATATGGTCGGCACATGTGCTAAGCTTCAAGAAAGAAAATGCTCTAGCATCCGAAAAAAAAAAGGAAAAAAAGAAAGAAAGAAAGAAAGAAAGAAAATGCTCGACAATTCTCAGGAATAGGTAGGCTTTGTCAGAGTTGACCCACCATGAGACATAGTGGCCAACTGTAGTTGTATACAATTTATGTGGCATGCCTTGTGCATTGTATCGCATCACGTAGCCAGTAAACACTTAACTATGCACCACGATAACATTCTGTTCTCTTCTAGATGTTCTTCAATTGATCTCTCAGCTTTTGAAAATTTTTTTACTGTAGCTGTCATCGAATGAGCTAATGGACCAAAAAGAACATCCACAAGGAAAGAATGTGCTCTTTCTGCCTTAAGAGAAAAACAAAAGGCAGCTCACTGCAGTTGTTCTTGTTATACCTTCTTTAAGTTTTATAGGGAAAATGAGCCTTCAGCACTTTGTTCTGTTGTATGTGATGGATTTTCTTGGAAATGTTCATTGATCTGTGTTCTGTGTTTGAAGGCCAATCTGCTTCCATTTCAGGTCTCTTGTTGAAGTTATCAACCCTGCCGGATCGAGTATTTGATATAGGATACTTGGAGGTAGCGGTCCGGGAGTCCATTACCTGTGCAGTTCATCACCAATGGGGATATTGCCGCCGCGTTGGCTTTCCTCCCAAGGAAGGGACACCAAAAATCGTTAATGGTAGAATAAAGGCGATCACAGAGAAGGAATATTTCACGAGGGACATGGGGAGACGTCTTGATGAATGATTTCCCCCCTATCACCTGTGGCTGTCACTTCTTGTATGAGATTTTCAGGCTGGGCTCAATCCCTTCGTATAAAATTAGATTTGAGTTTAGGATGTAGCTGTCTCTCTAGTCGGTGCCCATGGGGAGGAGGTCTTTTGTTTCAGGTCCCAGCAGCAGACTGCACCCTAAGGTCTATTTGAAAATTGGATATGTTAAAAAAGCCTCCCTTTAAATGCCAATATGGTTTTGGAGCTTCATACAAGACGCAGCATCTCTGGTTCTCTCTCCAAGTCCAGTTCATGAGTTCATAAAACGCCAGCAAACATTCTTGATTTAGAGACCTTGCAAGCACCTAGTTCAGGCTGTGAATTGCAAGATACTCCAATGACATTCAAGCTGATTTGATCGTCCCCAAATCTATCCGCGTTCATAGCTAGTATGGGATGAAGATGTGGGAAGAAAAAAAATGCTATCGTGCGTTGGAGGGCAGAAATGGAAAAAGTATGTCGAGATTGGGAAATATTGAATAGAAATAGAAAAAGTAAGTTATTATTTTTGTGAGAATAATAAAAGTATTTTTTGGGAAATGGGAGATTCCATCCGCCATCCCATCCGAAAGGTGAACAAATAATTGGTATGATAGGACCTGAACACCGAATGGCATGCATCCAAGTGACTGATGTAGCACCAATAAAAAATAATAATAATAATAAAATAAAATAAAAAAGAAGAAGAAGAAGAAGTGATGGATGTGGCGATCATGACGCAGGAGTCTTGCTTGCCTGAAAAGCTGGAAAATACTTCAAGGAATGCACTCGAACCGAATGTCATTGGATTCCTTGGATTTATGCATTTATTAAATGAGAGTTATATACATCTTTGATTTGGTGAAATCACTTTCCCATCTAAACGAATAATTTCAAAGGCATGTGGATTCACATCATCATCAAGGTGGTCTCAATTTGAACCAGTTTGTGAGCCCGGGGTTGTCCCCCTCGTATCACATTCTGGCGGCCATGCTAACGTCCTAGGGTCAAACTCTACTGGGAGCATGTCTCCCCCTTCCCCAACCCATTGTAATATTAAAAAAAAAAAAAAGGTTCGAACCAGTTTTCAAAAATGTATTTTGCTAACCAGTTCGGTTGAAATGGTACCCATACTTTAACAATGCTTGCCATAGTTAAAAAAAAAAAAAAAAAAGTGCATTTGTCATGTTCGAGCCATATTTTGATTATTATATCAAATCGAATCAATAATTATGTTTTGACACCATCCATCCAACGGACATGCCAAAAATCACTTCAATCCGACGCCTTATTTGCACAAGAATAGTATAAATTTTCAAATTTATTTGTATTCGTTGGATGAAATTTTAGAGTGTTATAGTCGTGTAACATTAATATTTTAGGTTGGATGACACACTCTCTCTCTCTTTTGCTGGTGTAGATGGAGGCTTATGTGTTAGTTCAGTTTTGAACTCCAGATCTCTTACACACATTGGTGTCAATCACCTGATCATACAGGTGTTGATAAATTGGATAAACACTTTAGAGGGCTTAGTCTTTAGTTTAACACTTTTAGGCTACTTTCATAATAAAACAATTTCAATGGGTTGAAACTCACCTTCAAGTCATTCTTAATGTTATGATCAACATGAACGTTTGATCAAAATGACTTTTGGTTCCTAGCAACAGATATAATTATGAAGCTAGTGACTGGGTTCGATTCCCCTTAAATGGACCTAAACGTGACAAATATAAGGATTCATTTTGGTACATCATGCACCAATAAAGTTGTTATTGAAGAAACTAATTAAAAAAATAGATAAGGTCTATTTGCATTTACCTTCCAACTATTTTGAGATTTTGTAACTTTGTAAAAATGGCTCCACTCAACGAAGTTTATTTGGGAAATCACCTCCATTGCCTATGACTATTGATTTTCTAATAATGGCTCAACTGAGGAAATTTGTTCGCGAAGTTACCTCGGTAGGCAGTACTTCTGTAGACTGCAGACAATAGTTATTAGTTTCTTTGGCGGTCAAATTGGAACCATGACCCAAGGATATCAATACAAGGCTTTGATTGATTATTTTTATGGGTAAAACAAAATTCAGCCAAAGTTGATAATGGAGGAAGGTAAAAGAAAAGAAAAGAAAAAAAAAGAATGGTCTGGCAGTAGTTCAGAACTTCAGATCAACAAATCTAATAGTCCATCTTCTACTTCTTAGCGTAGCTACAAGTTACAACCATGATTTGAATGAACTGTTGATGATGTATGAGTTTTTGCACGCTTCAACTTCACAAATAGCCTATCAGAATAGTTGATTAAGAATGTTGCTGTCATGGCCGGTGGCCTTGAATCATCTCTCAACAACCGTAAATTTACTTTTCTAAAACAGTACGGTTCTCCAAATCATTAAGGAACTCGAGTACAAAAGCGTCAATAAAAAATAAAAAGAGAAACATGCCATAAACCTTTTATCTTTCTTTCTTGATTTCCAGGATAAAGATTTTCTTTCCCACATCTACATTTTCTGAAAGGAGCTTACTACCACCACCAGGACTCCTAGTAAACCCTTTTCTGGAGTCCATCTTTTATTAAACTCTCCTACAAGAAGAAATGGACTCATGACAAGTAAAAAAAAAAAAAAAGACAAAGACTGCTGTGCTGTCAGCCTGTCAGTAGTCAATTTCCTTTCCAACTAACTACAACATACACAAAAATCTTGGCCAGCTCCATTCGAAATGACTTTAAGATGAATCAAGTTTTGATGCAGCCGATCTGTCCAAAAACCATACCAACTTCTTGCTGGTGGGCCTCACCATCTGCACAGGCAATACACACCCCACACCACTGATCGCTGCATGGACAGTCTCTGCCTTGCTGCTGCCTGTTGCCACAATTGCCACATGAGAAGCTGAGTTGATAACGGGCAAAGTAAATGTAATTCTCTGTGGTGGGGGCTTTGGAGAATCTGTGATGAATGTGACCCACGAATCCTGCTCGCCAAGAGCAGCGTGCTGGGGGAAGAGTGAAGCAACATGCCCATCAGGCCCCATGTCAAGAAGGATCAGGTCAAACTTTGGGCAGTCACTGGTCTCAGAGACACTAACTGTCCGTGTCTTCACCAGCTGGCGGAGAACAAATTCATATTCACTAGCAGCATCCTCTGCCGAGAGGGAATCGTTGATGGAATACACATGGCCAGGAAGCACTGGAACCTGGCAACACCACATTTTATTACTAAGATGAAACATTTGTATGAATCAATGTATTGCTTGATCTGCAACTCACCGATGCACTAACTGCTAAGAAGTGCACATGGTTAACAATTCCAATCGTGGTCCTCATGAACCACAGATTCACACATATATACATACATATGTATCAGATATCAATGCTGGTTATCCAAGCATCAGATTGCTAAATGGACAACAGAAAGATAGCATGAAAAGTTGATGGAGCAATTTGGTCTTTAAATTTTTTCCTCTGTACTTTGTAAAATTATCATAGTTACCAGCATAGGAAAAGGGGTCAACAAGCATCATATCAGAGAACCTCGCCATAAATCCATCTTCATCAAATCAGGTCAACAACCATCGTCATCAAGGTCCCAGGACTCCCAATTGATTCAGGCCAACCACATGAATCCTACTCTGCCACCCAACAGTCTGATGGATCTTGACAATCAATGCATGCATTTTATCCAGTGGGGGTAAGACTGCCCGAAGTTTTTTCCATTCCCTTTGCAATCATTAGCTCCCACAAGCAAGTTGCTATGTTCATTGGGAAACATTATCCTCCTTTGCATTAGCTGAAATCTGCATTACTGGTGAGCAAATGTGCATCTAAAATTTGTCCACATGTAACACCATGTGTATGCTCATCATGACCACCTATTATGCTCCCATAGTGCCACCACTGCCACCATCTTGTCCGATTCGAGTTCTCTTGCCCATTTCTATCACCTCACCTATCATCATATTGTAAAGTGAATTATATCAGCAATCATCTCGCCACTATTTATCTTGCCACTAACTCCACAGATGGAGCAAAGTATCCACCTCTCATCACCTCTTCCTTTATTTTCCTCCCACTGGTTTCTGCACCTTTCAACCCTTGTGATACTCCCCCTCCTTGAAGAAGTCCTTCAGATGCCTCCACACAGTTATATCAAAGAGACTTATAACCCCTTGACAAAAAGTGTGCCGATCCTCAAACCCCACGATCCAGTTAATGTAAAGGTATATGCATGCAATAGACAAAGAATATCTTTCCTATGTTTCCCAATAAAGAACCCTTGAATCCACACGTCTTCCTTCCATTATGTATTCAATCTCTATAATTAATAAAGCAATGAAGCTTGCGACCATGATATCCAATTAATATACCAAAATAAATGCAACAAATTATGATTTCTTACAGAACTTGTGTCCACAAAACCAACTTAAAGTTTCAACGACTATAACTAGACACATCAGAAGTACCCTTCAAGGAACAACGGATCTACTTGACAGTAATCGGATAATCTCAACTTGGGTTTGCCCTTTGTTTTGCTAACTAATCTGACTACTTGTGCAATGTCTGGTTTGGTGCACACCATAGTAAACATAGATTCCCTACTTTTAACACACTGTAAATTTGCCTTCCTTGTTTTCATGATAGGGAATTATCCTCATAAGAGTCTACAACCAACAGTAGAAGAACTTATTGGTTTAGCATTCTGCAGATTGAAGGTGCACATGACCTATAAAGACAAAAATGAAATCAATAAACCCCTAATAAAAATTTCTATAAATTCAGTTCCAATGCAGTTGGGTTTCTCAAGTTTTTGGACAGAATATCTCTGATATATAATTCACTTGAAAGCATAAGCACATGGGTGTGTGAAATTTTCTTTCAAGAGGAGATTGAGATCGTATATTCTTTTTTTCTGTTTGTAGTTCAAAAAAAAAAAAATTTACTGCATTGCTATGCTGAACATCTTCCTATTATTTCTATTCTTCTTCTTTTTATTATTATACGTGATGAACCAGTTGCTTGGGCTCAAATTACACACCAAAGAATATAGTACTTCAGTAAATGTGTGATCTTATCAATTGCAGAGTTACACACAAAACAGTATCAGTAAGTAGTTGAGTATCATGATATTAAAAAAAAAAAAAAATAGTTGAGTATCATGGCAATAAAGTCCATATCTAGCATCATACAAGATGCATAACAACTAACAATTACTAAATAAAGAAAGCATAAGATAATTCGTTGCAATATTCTGACACACATATTTGAACTACAAATAAATTATAGGGCAAATTCCACATATAACTGCAAATTTCACCTCTAATTCCACTCATACCTATGAACTTTAAAAAATTCCAACTACACCTACACCGTTAGGGTTCAGCTGAAAGAGGCCGTTAGCCGTGTATGAAATGATGAATATGCCCAAACCCTAATTATGATTCTATAGAAAACACAATTATAATTTTGGGCTAGTAATCTCTGATCATTGACACTGACCGTAAGATATAGGATAACAAGTTTAAGGTACTTTCCATCAGCCCGCCAAGCAGATCACCATTTAAAAGGAAGGCAAACGTACAAGGCAACAGAAAGGGGAAAAAGTGGGCAAAAGTAAGTCGTTTAAAGTTTTGTACCTTTGAAAGAAGACCATCCTTAGCAAGCTTGTAATTACTATCACAGTGATTCTTTGCCACAACACGTTCATCAACCCAAAATACATGCCATCTTGCCCAATCAACAGTTTTATTGTATGGCGCTTCACAGAGTTTTCTGATTCCACAAAGCTACTCAATCTGAGTCCATGGTCAAAACTAGTCAATGAAGAGAAGATTAGGTGAACTGCATACCTCATCAAGGTAATAAGAGATCCACCAGATAATGCAATGGCAAAAAATCCCCTCTCCCTAACTGACATCTCTGATAACTCTGAGATGAAGTCAACCAACTCAGTGGCAAGCTCATCCAAGCTATCGTGAATTCTCAGTTCCCTTCTATTCTTGGCACCTCCTGAATCAGCCATGTCTTCAAAAGGCTACAATTCCTGTATGGATCATGGAAAAATACAAATTCTAATAAAGTACCACAAGAACGAAAACCAATGAATTGCTAGTAAGATCAATGTTTAGTAAGAGGGTTATCAAACCCAAACAATCAACTCTTAGACAGACGGGAAAAAAAAATCAATAAATCAGAATTGAGATCATTCACCTATAAAAGGGCAATATTTTTACAAGAAAATCTGGAAAGAAAAAAAAAAAGAGAGAGGTAAAAGCAGTCCGTGGATTGAGAACTCGATTCTCGAACTACATAGGGGTTTGTATCCATCCAAATTCCAAAGTCTCATGCTAGTGTCATGGCTCGGGGCAAGAAAAGAGATAAAGCAAGAGCTGCAAGACAAAAGAATCAACTGCAAAAAGTTAATAAAAAAATTAAAAAACTCAAATTGGACCTCATTAGCAAAACCCAACTGCATTCGTAAATAATGGAATCAACAAAAAGAACAATTTCTTTTTTTTCTTTAAAGAAAAAGTAAAGCCCCCCAATCAGTCGTTCAATTGAGTAGTAAGTCGGCTTCTGCAAACAAAGATCCCAGTGAAATAAAACAATCAGAAAAGAAAATTATTCCTATTGCATACAAGCAGGAACAAGCAAAAGAAAACAAATGCAAAACGAAACAAGAGTCGATTACTTGCAATCGAATGACATGAAAACATTCAACACATTAATTCTTCAATTGAAATAGAAAGTCGAAACCGCATGAAAAAGGTGAGAAACTCAAAGCCAAAAAAAACGAATGAACCGCACCCAATAAATACCGTTTCGTTAGTCACGAATCACAAACTCCAACATCCGATATGCTGAGAGCCGACAGCTAAACATCCCATTCACAAAAGAACAAGAGAAAGGAGGGAAAAGCCTCGATCATTCACAAGCCAATGTCCCAAACGGCAAAATCTGATAAGCAACAAAATAAACACCCAACCGGCAGCACCGGAATCCCGACAACAAAAGTCCTAAAAGAACCAATTCTTGAAATTTGGTAAGCAATGAAAAGATCGAGATGGCTCCCAGAATGAAGAAATAGATGGGCTTTCAGACAAAAGATCGGAAGTCCACATCCCCGCGTTAAACCCCAACTCGGATCGTTCAAAATGGAAGATTCCGAACATTCAACACAACAAGAAAAAAATTCGAAGGAAGAGCAAAAAACAGAGCCATACAGTGTAGTAGAGGGAAGAGAGCGGAGACAAATGACAGTAACGAAAGCGTAATCTGAAGAAAATACCAGATGGGTCTTATCGAAAACAATATTAAACTAATGAATCTTCCATTACAATAGTATTATATGGGCATCAAAGAAATTTTTTAATTTTTTTTATTATTATGTTTTTTTCTTGACCCTCATCTGCAAGAACAGGAGAGAGCACAAACACGCACGAGAGAGAGAGAGAGAGAGAGAGAGAGAGAGAGAGCTTTCTTATTCTCACTCTCTTCGATCTCAGAAATCTCAGAAATCTCATTCTCTCGACGTTCTTGCCGACGTAAATTCAGTTGGCGCTAGATCCTCTCTCTTGCTCCCGCTATGCGTTGGATACCAAGGGTGTCTTGGGAATGTATAAAATTTTCGGTAATAAATTTTAAAAGGTAAAAGTTGTCAAATTGACGTTATATAATAATAAAAATAAAATAAAGATAATAAAAATAAAATAAAGATAATAAAAATAAAATAAATTAATTAATTATATATATAATTATGTAGAAATAATTGAAAAATAAGATAATTATATATAAAAATATTAAAAAATATAATAATTATGGACATCAATAAATTTTAAATTAAAAAATTTTAACTTACATTTTGTACCCGCCCAACTGGCCAACTCACCCTGAAAACAAAACGAGAGCATCGTCATGGTGCGGGGCCAAAAGAAAAATGGACAGTTCTGATTGTGACCTGTCGACGTTTCAACTCCCGACTCGATCATCGTCATCATCATGCAGCGAATATTCCCCGGAACTCGGCCACGTTCGGATACGCAAGCGGACTCAAATGGACACGTGGATGCGGAACGTTTGAAGGCTTAAGTGTCGATGATGAGGTTTTTGCAAAATAGACCATCTAATTTCATCCGACTGCGAATTAGGCCCTATGAAATCGTGTTATACACTCACTCCGAAAATACCAAATTCTTGCAAAATATAAGTTGATAACGAAAGTGATTTTTAGTGACATGAAAAATCAAATGGTTCGGATTTAGAAAAAAAATAAAATTAAAGGTTGTAGAATTTTAAAAAAGAAGGGGTCAAAAGTATACAAGATCTTGTATGGGATGGAAAAATAGGACCGCAATGTAATAATGTGAATTGAGTATAGGAAAAGCTATATTAAAAATATAAAATGTTGTATGATAAATGAAAAATATATATTGAAAATAGAAGTTTTCATATCATATATATCCAATTCAAGATCTTATGACTCTTTTGAACACTTAAAACTTTGCAATCAAGCATGCAACTTAGGCGACGTTTGGCAATAATAAAATATGGGAATTGGAGGGAATCTATGAGAATACAGATTCTGAGACCAATCATCACTCAAATAATAACCATATTTTTCCACTTTTATTCATATATTCTAATCATTTTTCCTATCTACTACCTTTTATCAAATCTATTTATTTCAACTTCACTCATATCATTTTCTATTAATAACACAATTCTCAAAATATTCCTTTTTCCCATTCCACCACATCCCATAGATTTTTTCCGTTCCGCATTCCCAAATAAGCCCTTAGAGTTCACCTGGGAGTGATAAAATTATTAATGAAAAATGGTGTAGGAGAATGGAAAAAAATGATATGATATAATAAGGGTAATGATAAGAAGTAAATATAATAAAGTTAAATAGATGTTAGATGTATGGATAATTATATATAAATAATTAAAAAGTATGGTAATTATATATAAAAATGTGAAAAAATAATTAAAAAATAAGATAATTATATATAGTGAAAAAATTTAGGTTAAGAGTATATTTCGGAAGTGATAAAACTTTTAAATGGAAAATTTTTAAATTTGAAGAAAACGATGTGATATGATAAGAGTAATGATGAAGAATAAAGAAAATAAAATTAAAATAGATCGGTTAGTTTTGTATAAATGATTAAAAAAAGATTATTATATAGGAAAATATGAAGAAAATATTAAAAAAAGATAGTTATGAAGAGTGAAAAATTTTATCCAAACATTTTTCGTAATTATTTGCTTTTAAATAAAACTTTTCATATGAAACTTTCAATATAAAACTTTTAATTCTCACAACTAACCAATTTTTTAATTATTTTTTTACAACTTCCTATACAAACTACCATATTTTTTTAATTATTTCTACACAAACATCCATATGATTAACCTATATATTTTAACTTTACTTTCTTTATTTTTAATTATTATCCTTATTACATCATATTAATTTTTCTCGTTATCATAACCTTTTCATTCAAAAGTTTTATTACTTTTCAAACACACATTTAAAAGTTTCAAAATGAGTTGAATGCACCCGGGTGCATTTAACTCATTTTTTTAAATTTTTTTAAAACTTTTTTTACACGACTGTTAATTTAAGTGCATTTAACATGTGTATTAAGTCTTACCATTTTTGGAAATTTTTAGATACTTTGTTATTTTTGAAAAATTAGCGACATTTTAGTAATTGTTAATGATTTTTTTAAAAAATATCTGATAAAACTTGATATACATGTTAAATACACTTAAATTAATAGTTATATAAAAAAATTTCAAAAAAATAAAAATGGGTTAAAACACTCGAAAGCACCATATTAATGGCCAAAAAGTTTCATATAAACAAACACCCCCTTAATAAAAAGTAAGGAATACTTATTAAATTATCCCCAAAATATGTTGGATGGATGATGCGATGGAATTCTTATGCCATTCTCATACTGCAAAGGGATTGAATGCAAGTTGATCGGGACCGTCGATCTGTGTTAGGTCTCTGAAATGGTGGCATAATATATGGGGACCTCAGTTGCATGTGCTTGGGAGCATGCAGTGTTGCATGCTCCCGGGAGCATATACTTATTTTTTTATTTTTTTTGAAATTTTTTTCATAAACTTGTTAGCCCAAGTGTATTTAACGTATGTATCAATTTTTACCATTTTTTGATATTTTTAGATATTTATTTTTTATTTTTGAAAATCAGTGGCATTTTAGTAATTTAAAATTACCTAAAATGCCACTGATTTTTCAAAAATAAAAAAATAAATATCTAAAATACTCCAAAAATGGTAAAACTTTATACACGGATTAAATACACTTGGGCTAACAAGTTTATGAAAAATTTAAAAATAAAAATAAAAAAATAGGTGTATGCGCCTGGGAGCATATAGTGTTGCATGCTCCTGGGAGCATAAGATCAAAATCCTAATATATGGTGTACAACAAGATGAGTACAACGAACCGCGGCATGGATAATAGGCTATGGCACTGTGAAGTGGATTTTTTTTATTTCGATATTTCAGTATGGTTGTTGTATTTTAAATGATCAATTATGCATATTTACATCTTAAATTCTTTAAATTTTCCTATGTTGTGTTTTAAACTTTGTCATTAAGTACTTTTAACAGCTAGGTCCATTTTACAAACTAGACAAACTTCCAAGATTTAATGTGAAGACTTCAAGGTCTGATTTACAAATATAGAACTTGAAGAGTCTAAAATGCAAAAAAAATCAACATATACAAGAAATTACAATACAAGTCAACATGTTAGAAAAATACAAAATACCTTGAAATCTCAAAACAATAAAAAATAATTTCGAAATAAATAAAAGAATTTGTTGTCTTTGAAAATTGTCAAGATAAAAGACAATAAAAATTAATTTCACTCCATTATAAAAGAAATTACCAAAAAAATATTAAATATCAAGAACTTTGCTTTTCCAAAATATTCCTAAAATAAACTTATATTATCTTGGCCTAATTTATGTATATGTATTTTTATTTTTTATAAAATATTTTTTCAAGTATATTTAACTTGTACACCAAACTTTATAATTTTGTACATGTATATATATTTTTAATTCAAAAAAATTACATTTTTAAGGAGTAAAATGACTTAATACCTCCCAAAATATTTTTAAGTAGAAGACAAACAATAATTTTAAAGTTTGTTGTGTGAGTTAAATACACTTGAAAAAAATACTATTATGAAAAAAATACAAAAATTCACCTTTTAGTTGGAGATGTTAATGGATTGTATTGGACGCGTCGGCTAATACTTCGAACTAGTGGTTTGCCACGATAGAGATTCGACAGCATCTTCCCAGGATTTGTCATAATTTCGAAAGCAAATGACTACATGTCTATAAATATCCACCTGTGGCAACTATAAATATCCACAACAATTCATCGTTTAGACATATGGCAGCAAAACTAATTAGGCTACAATCATTTTCATCATTTACATCTCAATGGAAGCAAAATACACATCTATAATTCCCAAACAATTAATAGGGAGTCAATAGGCCATACATCCATAACTCATTTCCAATATACAAATATATCTCACAACTAATTCATATGGTATACATCATATCTCACATATACATAAGCAACCTAAAGTTAACATGACTTATGCATGACTTATGCTTGGAACATTCCACATCAGCTTGATAACATAGCTTATAATTAGGTGTCTGCAGTATCAGTCATGCTAAAAATGTTAAAAATAAACATGTGAGTCGGACAAACTTAGTAAGTAGGTACGATGAGTAAACACAATGGCAAATCCATGCCAAGTTCATCATATGTCATGCCAACACATGCAATGCAAGCACGAGGCTCTCACTAGGCCCACACAGTCATGTCATGCCACAAGCACATACATAAAACTAAACTAAACTCATGTCCGTCAAGGGTCATGAACAACCCTATCCTCATGTCAATAAATGGTCATGAATATCCCTATGCTAACTATGCATATACATCACTCATGTCATATGCATCATGCTCATGCTAAAATTATGCCCTATGCTCATTTCAAACCATGCACCATTAGTTTATCAAAACTATTTACAAAAACATAGCCAACAATTTCAAGCCATTTTTAGAATGCCTAACCCCAATTCAGCAAATCAAAATGTGGCATGCAAAAGCCTACACCAAACAATTTTAGAATCCATCCAAATACACAAACCATGCCAATTAATCACAAATTCTAATATCAAACCGTTCTAGAATCCATCCAAACACCATCATATCAAGACATAAGTCCACTCTCGATCTCCTCAACCCTAGTCTCAAGCTAGGTTAAACTAGAAGCAATCATTCTTCCCTCAACACGAGAGTTATACAAATCAACATAAATCATCTACAAGCTTAGGCAACCAAGTTCAAATCTCCATTTCAAAATATATAACTCATGCACATCAAGCCCATCACGAGTTCTATCTCAAATAATTCACTATCCCATACGTCCCAAACATGCTCAATATATCATTTACATTCACAAAGTTCAACATGCTCATTTATACATCATTCTCATGCATTTATCCTCACTTAGGCATTTCGTCAAACACATTACACGCATTATATGAAAATGGGGCCTCGATCACTTAAAATTCATGAGATTCACCCAGTACATCATGATATCATACAAAATCATTTCTAACTACTTTCACTTCATCATTTACATGCATTTCCATCAAAACCTCCCAATTCCAACCTCCCAAAATCTCTACACAAGCTTTAAATAGTGAAAATTCTACCAAATCGTTCAACAAAAGCTGATGCTCATAAACAAACATCGAAACACATAATTTGCAACTCAAAATCCATCATTTATTTTAAAAAACAACCTGCGTACCTCAAATCTCATTTTTACCTAAAAATCTCCAAGATCTTTAAAGGTCCAAGCTTTCTCGTTGATCCATCAAGTTCCCTTGATGCAAAAACACATGAATTCAAGCACTTGTAGGAGGGTTTTCATGGGAGTAGAGAGCTAGGCTTATAAGGAAGAAGAAAGAAAAGAAATGGGGTGGAAAAGTGGTTGGTTCGGTCTCTCCCCGTTTAAAATAGAGTCTCACACGGTTTGACCCATGTGATTTTGGAAATTATTCGGTTTGGCCCGTATAGGCCCGTAAATAGCCCGATTTCAGCTATCTTTCACCATTTTACCCATAACTTTCCCTAGACAACTCCAATTTAGACGGTTCTTTTTGCATTGGATTCATAATCAAGAACTATCTCTTGACAAAATTTCATCATAAAATTCCATGATCACAAAATTTGGCATGCATTATACTACATAGCTTTATCAAAAACTGTCACCCATTTACAAATAAGTAGTCATAACATGTCAAAATATTCTTAATACCAAATAAATCATTTATACACATCTCTTATAATCAAAATATCACATTTATGTTATTTATTTGATTAAAATATATTTTATACAAAATTTAACCTGTCAGCTCAACTCTTAAGCCGTTTTGCCTTTACAATGTGTTTCATTGGCCCAAATCATATATATCACCTCTAGTACTTTCAAAATCACTTCTTACATCACACATACATCCAACGTCTCATCCATGCTAGAAAATATCTTGTTCCATGTCATTGATGAAATTTCATCCATTAAGTTCATTATTTACCAAATTTTCACTATTAGCCTCAAATGACAAAATTTTCAAATTTGTCGTACCAAATTCATTCCCAAGTTTCATGAGCACATTTCAATTATGATTACCATCTATTTACATAGTTGCCAATACTCGGAGTATTACACGTTAGGACTAATTCTAATCATAGCTCGTTTAAAAACTTTTAATCTTAATTCGTTTATTAACTTATTCAAAAAATCTTAACATATTTATAGCTAATTTGATAAACAGACTAACGACTTATTAATGGATTGTGTATATATCAATCACAACAAATAGTACATAAATTATGCAACTCTTAATAACAACACGGTACATAAATTATATAGCTCCTAATAACAATACATTGCATAAATTATACAACTCATAGTAATAATATAGTACATAAACTATACAACTCATAACAACAACAAAATGTTATATGGTCATAATAAAAACATAACACGTAAATTTAACAATACAGTATGCTAAGAGAAAAAGTAAAACAAAGAAAGAAAAAACGGAAAGAAGGAATGGTTGGATGGAGAGGGAAGAAGAGAGAAGAAAGGTGAAGGTCCAATGGAGAAGGAGAGAGAAAGTAGGAAAACAATGACTAGTGAGAGAGAGAGAGAGAGAGAGAGAGAGAGAGAGAGGAATAGTTAGGGATGGAAAGAGAAATAAAAATCGAAGGAAAGATGCCGATTAGAGATGATTAGAGATGATTAGGGAGGGAGGGAGAGGAAATGAAAGAGACCAATTAGGAAAAGAGAGAGGCCGATTAGGGTTGATGATCAACATTCATATATTCCTTTTTAACATGTTGTAAATGGATTGATGAGTTAAATAGGTTAGATGCATTAAATGGGTTACTAAATATGATGATGATTATATAATCTCAATCCTAATTCGTTTATTTATTTAAATAGTTAAACAAGTTGGCAGGTTATAAAATATTTATTTCAAAATCTTAGTCCGAATATATTTATAAAGGACCGTATAGGCAAATTAATGAGTTGATCATGACAATTAATACCTCTACTTTTAGCCCAAGCTAACGTAAACTTATGTTAACCTAGGCCAACAATATTATAACTCATTTCTTCTAATTATTATTTTATTTTCTCTTTTATCTATTCTATTTATTTTTATTTCTTTTAATAATTACTTATATTATATTATATCATCATCTCACTTTTTCAACTTTTTTCCATATACTTTATTACTCTGTTTTTTCTCAATTGCCAAACACATTTAAGTTTTCAATCGCATTATTTTTTGCATGACAGGTATATAAGGCTTACTATCTATTTTTGAGTGCAATTAATTCTGAAATTTACAAATAATAAATTTTTATTCGGATAAAATCTCCCTACCTTAACATCCTAATTCCTAAGGCCGCAGTGATGGAAATTTGATAAAGCTGACGGCATCATCTAAAATTAATGATAAAATAACTGCCTACTCGTCGTCCTTGAAGAAAGCTGATATGTGATATCAATAATAATATCAGAAGGCTAAGGTTTGATACCGAATAATATCGAATAATTTAATTATTACATATAACTGACATGTTGAGTGCCCTCTTGTGTTCTTGATCTTTCATAGCACGTCTCCCAAGTGATTCTTGGCCTCTATCACTATTCGTTGGAGGTGGTTTGGTTAGACGTACGTCTATTCAATCTTAATCGAAATTTAATAATATCTACCCATATGGAACGATAACGAAATTTAAAATAATTCCAAATCTGATAATGTGGGCCATTAGGCAATTCGGATGGAAAACGGATTAGTAAGTCGGATTACCAATTCAGTAAACAAGTCTTATAATTTCATTCTATCATTTACAAAATAAACACCTTTATTTTTATTACATAATTTATTTCATGATTAGTAGACTAATAAGTACAAGATAATTAATTAACAACAAAAATACACACAAATAAAATATTATTAATACATGAAGTGCCACAGCAATAAAATCTTAAAACATGCGAGTAATAGTAAGATAAAAATTTTAATTATTTAATTGTCACAAATATTACAGTGAACATCTAAAGCTTCTTATTCAGCACAAAAGTTCAAGCGAAGAAAAATAGTAAAATATTTATTTTGATTATTTTTGGGTTAAAATATTTGAATTTATTATCAGATTCTGTGGGTTGACAATTTGATTTGGCTTTTGCATTCAACCCCCAAAACCTGAAATTTAGAAAAATGCTCGAACCCATCTGATGGCAAACCTTTTTGTATGTGTCAGCAGGAAACCGGATTGCACCAACAAATTTTTTTTTAATCGATATTTTTTTTTATTTGCTTTTACTCGATATTTATACTCCATGATACTGATATTTCAATAAGACATATTCACTATCATCCAAAAAAAAAAAAAAAGACATATTTACAATCCTAACATGTTTAAACATGTTTAAGATAATTTTTCTATAAACATCCACACACACAAAAGAAGAATTAAACGCTAGTCATCTGCATGCACTTCATCAGCGTTGCCACCATGGTGACCACGTGGTGACCATGCACCAACAATTCTAATACATCATTTGCAGGTCGCGGTTTGCAGCAGGCAATTCATGACCGCAAAGAAATCATGCCCCTTATGGACGTATACATGGACATATGTACATATGATGGATGTTACGGATTGGCAACGCTGACCGGGGCAGTTGGGCCAATCAGTTCATCGCACTTGTATATAAATCTTCTCGAATACGGATTCCAATAGTTTAAGAATTGTCGCCTGATAACAATTTTTAGTGTTGATTAAAAAGCTGCATTGGTTTGTTCCATCACGTTGATGGTTAGCATTATCATCAATGTAGCATACTACTTTTATGAGATGACTGTCGTCGTGTGACAGCTCATGGATTGTCCTACTCTGTATTCAAATCCCAACCAAACTCTACTTTCTCACGTTTAGGCAGCAACTATAATCACAATTATCTACTGGTTGAGGTCATATGTCTTTTTTTCGGTTGATTTTCGGAAAAATCTTGCCTCCTGGCTTGGACTTTTGATTTATGCCAATATATAAGTTCTAATTTTACCTTTTACGCTCTGGTTGTTAAGATGTAAAAAAAAAAAAAAAAAAAAAAAAAAAAAAAAAAAGTTTGAAAATAATTTAGCATTTCCCCATCCAATTAATTTATTTTTTCGACGCATTTTTTCTTATAATTACCTACCAATTTATCTATCTGTTCTCTTTACTACTAATTGTTAACTTATCATATTATACCATTCTCTCGCTAAATTTTTACTACAAAGTTTTTTCCTTTTTTTTCACAGTTACAAATGCAGAGAAAATAAGGAAAAAAAGGAAAAATATTTGGATGGTATATAAATGCAGATAACATCATGGACATCTTACTGCAAGCAGAGGAGATGAGATTACAATGAGACAATATTTTTCTTCTTAATTTTTTTTTTTCCGTTTTTTGACACAGCATTTTTCGTTTTCTAATGTATAATAATTTTATGCTTTTTATTTTAAATATTATTTATTTCATTTTTAATGTTATTTTTTATTTTTTAACACAGTGTAACCTATTTCTATCCAATCCCACCTTATAGATCTTATTTCATTACATCCAATTAGATGATCTACCATGCCCTGAAACATCATAAATCCAATGTGGTTATCATCCTGGCACCTGAGGTTTCTCAAATAATAAAATCCCATGTCATGCCCCGCCACAACGTTGGTTCAACAGACATGGAGTGGATAGATAAGTATATATTCATCATACTTCTAGCATGGAAAATGGCACATTTGTTTTGTTTTATAATTATCTCATGCTGCTGTTGTTGAATGGGCGCCTGACGTTTTGTCAAAAAAAGGGTCCTCTTTAAAAAATAAAATATTAGATGCACGCGGTTTGCCTACTAGAAGTCTAGAAAAGGAAGAAGTTGCCCTTGCAAAATGTCATGGCATAATTTCGAAATCAACCCTTTAATCATCCAGACTTATAAAATAGCTGTGCAATCAAATAATTAATGAATAACCACTAGGGTATTTAACGTGGTTGTAACTTACGCGGGCAAAGTGCTATCTAACATAGATTCAAGTCTTACACCCTTATGTAAGTGAGAGTTTTAATTTTTTTCATTTGTGTGAAGATGTTTGTAAATTTTTCCTCGTGTGGAGGAAAGTGATAGAAAAAAGAGTTATGAAATATGCTTTACTATACTATCAGTTGTCGTGATATATAAATATCTAAAAATACATAAATAAGGTTCTCATGTAAGACCTTCATTATATTATTAAATTTTTTGTTTAGAAAGAAGCTAATGCCCTTAGCCTAATATTGATTTACAGTCTTTTAACCTTTTTAGTTTAGATAAAAGCGAATGCGTTAGTGTGATTTTGATTTATAGTTTTGTCATATAACTACGCACTAGTATCAACTATATAATTATTTAGATGTTAACTTAATTTATAATATTGTTTTCTAAGGTTGGACTGGAGTGTATATTATTTTTTAAGGATGTTTTGGAAAGTTGTAAAATTTTTAGTGTAAAAATTTTTAAAATAAAAGAAAACGATGTGGTATAGTAAGAGTAAAGATGAAAAGAATAAAATTAAGGTAGATAAGTTATATATATGCTTAAAAAATATTATAGTTATATGAAAATAAGTGAAAAATAATTAAAAGTACGATAATTATGAAGATTAAAAAGTTTTAATTTGAAATATTTTTGGTGTAATAGAACGCACTCTAAAAAACCGTTGTTTTTAAGATCTTCCTTATGAAATGTGGATTCATCGGGGGCGGATCCATGAAACGGTCCCAAGCGGATGATTTTGCCGTCGCGAGGGAAACGAAAAAAACCTAACACTTTGGCAGATCATGGAACGATCCCAAGTCGACCTGCGCAGCCACACATGCCGAAATCTCGGAAACTTCTCAAGCAGACAAGCAGTCCCCTCCCTCTGGTCTCCCTGCAGCAGCTTTTCCTTGCATTCCAAAACTGCCCTAGGCCAACTGCCCTCTCTCTTTTATTGCGGCCCACGCTCCCATTTTTATTTCCATTACCTCCCGCCGCATTTGGAATTTCCACGAACGGTTGAGGGGCCATCCAGACTTCTGAAAATGGACTCTTCTCCTCCCTTCATTTGAAAAGGCCTTGTCATTTCCTCCTTGCCTATTGATCCGAATTTACCAGCATCCATGGATTCTCCGCGCCCTGCAGCTCAATCCATTGGCCGGACTGAAGTCAACTGGGACAAGTAATTTCTTTGATTTCCTTTTCCAATCCCTCATAATTTAAATTAATCATCTGGTTTATGTCTGGTAGTGGTATTGTGTTGCGTGCTCTTTTTGAGATCATCAATGTGATTTTCTATAGCTTACATAATTTCAATTCACCAGCCTAATTTTGGATTATCCGTGTTTTACAAAAATGACATGAACTGGTCTCAACGTCCTTGATTGGATTCTTGCCTCTAGGTCTTCTTTTGTCTGGGCTCCTCGTGATTTCTGTTTTTGCGTTAGAGAACAGCTTATAGCTTCGATCACAAGGTTGATAAAACTGCTTCTCTAACCGCGTTTCCATGGGCTTTTCTCGTATTAAAATTCCATAAGCGCAGTAGTGTTAGCCAAACGGAATTTTTCCTTCTGATTGCGTTGCCAAACGAGGCACAAGGAAACCTGACAGGAATGCAATTGCAATTTGAAGGTGGTGCCCTTGTAACTATGTAATCACTTTTGGATATTCACAATTCTGCGGTGCATCTGAATTGGGGATCCATGTTATTTAGTGTTTCTACTTATGCTCCATTGAGTGTATATTGATGCCAAGTCCTTGCATTCTTTACTTCAGCTGTGTTCAAGTACTGGTTATCCGAATGTTTGGTGTTATGTTGTTATTTTGGTGTAAAGAGAACTTTGTAGATGGAACTAAAATTTTTGGTACAGTGGGTCACTTATGACGAAGGTAAATAGTTCAGCTCATATGATTTGTGTCGTTTGCATTCTTAACTCATGCAGTGCTAGGATTTATTATCATGGCATGTTATGTTGTATCATGAATGGTTCAGTAAGTACAGTTTCTCTCGGTTTACACCTCTTTGCTGGTTTCCAAACTTCATTTTCGGGGATCATCTTGAGCACTATTCTGACTAATTGAGTATCATTTTAACTATCTGGGCTTGTCTTAGGAGATCCGTTTTATAAATTTTGAACCCCATGGCCCTATCCTTAGCATTTTATTTGGCCTTTACATTTTTGAAATGCTAGAAAACTCTTTTCTACTCTCTGTCATTTAATCTCTATTTGGAATTACTCATGAGCTGTTTCAGATCATGTCAAGCTTATTTCTGTACTTTTTTTTTTCTTTGTATGCATTTAATTTTGTGATTATTTTCAGTGTAAATTTGAATTTTATTGTGACAGCATTTATCATTCATCTGAGATGATTCCTTGATCTCAGTGGCCAAGGTAGTTAATTAGTTGCTTGGCTGATTTCTTGTCTAACTGGACTGGTTATGTGATTGCCTGACTGATGGTTGTGATGGTACTTAGGTATTTATCAGTGTTTCTGCAATGACAAATTCATTGGATTTTGCAGGCTTGATAAGACCAAGTTCTATGTTGTCGGTGCTGGCCTCTTCACTGGTGTTACTGTGGCCTTGTATCCAATCTCTGTCATAAAGACCAGGTTGCAAGTTGCCTCAAGAGAAACCATGGAGAAAAATGCATTTGCAGTTGCTAGAAATTTGGTGAGAACAGATGGGATACGTGGGCTATATAGAGGATTTGGCACAGTAATTACAGGAGCAATTCCTGGCAGGATTGTTTTTATGACTTCTTTGGAGACTATGAAGATTGCAGCTTTTAGAATGATTGAACCTTTTAACTTCTCTGACCCAACAAAAGCAGCTATAGCAAATGGTTTTGCTGGCATGGGATCATCACTGATTTCTCAAGCGGTGTTTGTTCCCCTTGATGTGGTATGGAAGTGTTTCAATAGAAACAACCTTTTTATTAATTCTTTTCAAGTTTTACTATCGAGTGCAGCTTTATTATTTTGCACCAGCCTCTCCTTCTGCCTGCCACCTGTCAAATGGTTTTCATTCTTCATGTACATCATCCTGTGCATGGTCTGTGCACACCATGGCCAGCCTCTCCTTCTGCCTGCCACCTGTCATTGGTCTGTGCACATCATCCTGTCAAATGGTTTTCGAGTTTTACCGTTGAGTGCAGCTTTATCATTTTGCACCAGCCTCTCCTTCTGCCTGCCACGTGTCAAATGGTTTTATTCTTCATGTACATCATCTTGTGCATGGTCTGTGCACATCATGGCCTTTCAAATCATTTTTTTATTGCTGTAATATGTGTTGTAGATTAAGATTACTTTAGTGATTCAGTGTATATCTTGGCAATTTATGGTGTTTACTTCTCCTTGAGAGAACTAATACATCTTCTGGTGTCATATCATTTGACAGTCGACTACAAATTGAGACTATTTCCTCTGTTTGAAATTTCATCCATCAACTTGAGATTATTTTAAACATATCACTAGGCTTGAATCTTGATTTCTCATTTTCCTGAGTCAAACTTCTTTATACGCATAGAGCACAGGCCTCATGACTGCTCGGTAATTTTATCCAGTATCATGTGTTGGCTTCTGGATTTCCTTCCATTTTCTGTAACCACAAACTTCACCTTCCCATGAGGAGCTTAATTAACATTTTCTTACAACAAAACACAGATGTTGTTACTTCCTTATTGCCTACCCAGAATTCATCTTAAAGCAGATCCCAAGAAAGCTTATATACGCCACTGTCTGAATTATTAGATTTTACAAGACTGATAATGATCAAGTACCTGCTTGACCCCGAGTAGATCTGTTAAAAGTCCTGGAAATAATGGTTAAAATTGATCAAGCATTGTGAGTTATTTAATGGCACATGCATTTGCTGTGAGTTGTTGGGTTTTTCAGCTTGGTTATTGTATGTCTTACATGTAGAAAAGCAAGCATTGAAGATAATTTGTAAGATGTCTTTGTAATTGTTAATTACTTTATAAAGATTTTAAGATTTTTTGCCTTTTCCTTTCAAAATGAGATTGAATGTCAACAATTAAGGGGATGTTTGTTAACACATAAAACTTTTCAACCTAAAACTATTCAATTTAAAACTTTTCACTGTTCACAACTATTTTGTTTTTTAATTATTTCTTCACTTCTTCTTTTACAACTACCCTACTTTTCAATCATTTCTTTACGATTACCCATACATTTAATCTATTGATTTTAACTTTATTCTTTTTATTTATCATCATTACCTCTATTAAATCACATTATATATATTTCAAAAAATTTTACACAAAAAACTTTTATAAAATTTTTTATTACTTCCCAAATGCACCCTAAGTTGATATTTACGTTGGATTCATCTACAGTTAACCCCAATCTAGATTCTCAAATCGCGTGCACTCTGTGAATGGTCCATTTTTGGAAATCAAGCTGATATGTTATGATAATCCTTCTAACAATTACTATAGCTTGAATCCCCTTCATATTGTTGAATTGATGGGGCTAGCGCTTTACTATGCTGATTGTAATGAGGGCTGATCTTGCTTTCTACACACACAAAGAAGAAGAAAAAAAAAGGAAAAAAAGGACATCTGTAGTTATGTTAAATCTGCTTATGAGTTTGCTTTTGATTTGATCAAAAAAGGACATTGAAGAAGAAGAAGACGAAGAAGAAGAAGAAACAAGGAAAAAAGGACACCTGTAATTATGTTAAATCTGCTTATGAGTTTGTTTTTGATTCTAATGTGATCAAATTATCCTTTTGACTGTTTTTTTTTTTCCTATTGAAATGAAATTGCATTATTTTTAATTGAAATGGATTTTTATTAGGTTAGCCAAAAATTGATGGTGCAAGGATATTCAGGCTATGCAAGGTACAATGGTGGATTGGATGTTGCTCGGAAGGTTCTCAAATCTGAAGGCTTACGGGGATTTTATAGAGGATTTGGTTTGTCAGTCATGACCTATACCCCATCTAGTGCTGTATGGTGGGCAAGTTATGGTTCAAGTCAGCGGTACATTTGGGGGTAAGTTATCCACTAGAATTTGTTACCTTCTGCTTGCTAAGAGCTCATAAAATGTGGGTACAAATTCAGGAATCAACCAATCAGGATAACATATTTTTTTGCTAATGGATGGATGTAGTAAATCAAAAAATTGCCCCACATTCTGCTAGCTATTTGCCTATTTCAGTCGATAGTGATGCACATTTGGGCTTTCAGCCATTGGCACTGTTTCTGCAAAAAATAAATGGCATGCCCGATTATTTTTCAACTTCCATATGGAAATACTGTTTATTTGCTGGATTTCCTGAGTTATCTTTAGGATATCATGGCCTTCAAGACTTTCACTTGGCTGTGATTGAAATAAAAACTAGCTTTCCCCTGCTATGTGCCAGGAAGATAGGATATTGTGGCTAGATGGATGAATTGCAAGATGCACAAAATGCCTTAAGAACAATGTAAAAACCATTGCCAATTCCGCCGGAAGAGAAATGCCTTAAGATTTTATCTTCAATATTTTGCGATTCTCTCTGTAATGCACACAAATCTAAAGCTTCTTTACTCTGTTGTTGGATGTCTCTGGAAGGCTGTTAGGTTATGGTTCTGAGCATACGGAACACACACCAAGCCCATGGACAGTAGTATTAGTGCAAGCTACAGGGGGTATTTTTGCCGGTGCTGTGGCATCCTCAGTAACAACTCCTTTGGACACAATTAAGACACGGTTGCAGGTGATTTTTAATCTAGTTAGCATGCTTTCTTTCTTTCCTTATGTTTTAGTTTGACAGCGGGGTAAACTTTTTGATGTCTGAGATTAGGGAAGCCTCATGCAGATTTCACTACTTCTTTTAATATTTTTTTTAATTGAGTTTTGTCATTCAGACCATTGATACTCCAAATTTATACTTCGCTGCATTGATAGGAATAGGTTTTTTCCAGTTTTTGAGAGAGGCATTACCAGGGTTCATCAATATTAGTGGGTGGTTGGGATAGAGTTGTGAAGAATGCTACCAAAGTTCTCTTTAGTCTTCCTTGTGGGATAAATAGCACATATGAGTGGGTGCTCCCACAATGGGTTTGTGCTTGAACGCTGGAGCTTTTAGCGGGTGGATAAAAGTTACGAGCGAATAAAGGAATGCCATTTGTTGAACTATTTGATTGTTGGCTGATACAGTGGATGTCAAGGTTGATCCTTTTGCAACCATTGACATTAACTCATTAGTTTTTATTTCCTTTTCCTCTTACTTTTTTTTTTTTTTTTGGGTTGGAAAAAGAAGAAGAAGAACATTCTGTTTTGCTATTAATGGTATTTGGTCTACTGATTTTTCACATATTTTTGGCAGCCTGTAATGGTATCTGTCTTTACTTTTTCTTCTTCAACTTCCCCCCCCTTTGTTATAGGTAATGGGACATGAAAAAAGAGAAAGCACCAGACAGGTTGTAAAAAGATTAATTATTGAGGATGGATGGAAAGGCTTATATCGAGGTTTAGGTCCAAGATTTGTCAGCATGTCTGCCTGGGGCACTTCAATGATATTGGCATATGAATACCTGAGTAAGGGCAATCTTTATCTTCCCACGTTATTCTTTATTGTCTTGTATTATATGTCAAGAGCATGCAACTGTTCTCTGAAATCATGCCATCTTCACATGTTTTCCATTCCCAGCTCGTTAAAAGAAGAAAACTAACCTTGAACTCAGTATAATAATTATAAAAAGCTTTTAATGTTATGTCCTATTTATAAAAGATAAATAAATTAAAAAAGAAACTTTCCATTGGCCTTCTTTAGTAATATCTGTGAGTTTATTAAGTGACTAGTTAAACTGTCAAACCAAATAGCCTGCCTTTACCATTTGTTTGCAATGGTGCATTTGAACGTAAAGCTGCCAAGTGTTTGTCTGAAATTGACTATGGCATTTGTTATTTTCTTTAAACCATGTTTCCTAAATGGCAAAGATGTATCCATGTTGGATGACTGCCAAACAAGGGCTGCCTTTGCTGTTAGTATTGTACACGCATAGAGTGTATGGGGAATGCAAGGTCTATTTAAGAGATGGAGGTTTTGAAGACATGATCCATACAAAGTATGATGGATGTTTTAAAGTATTACATGCATGAAGTATGACAGTGGTTTCAAATTATGCATGCTCGTCTCTCCAAAGGCTGTCATGATTACTAAAATATTCTGGTCTCCCATCTCATGTCTTTCTGCAAAATCTAGGTTGTTTGTCTTGCAACCCCACTATCATGGAGAGGCCACATCTGGAAAAACCCCATCTATACATGTTCTCTGCAATTGGCTATGCTTGAATGCCTTTGCATGGATAGTGAGGATAATTGATAAGTGAGCGTGCAAAGGGAGATATCAAAATGCAAAGATGTCATGAGGGCTACACATATCATTGCTCTATTATTCAGCAGTTGCTAAACAAGCTTTGTTTGACATGTTTTTTTAGTTATTCATTTGTTTCTATGTTGGCAGAGCGCTTATGTGCGAAGGATGAAGGGGTTTGATGTTCAAACTACCACTTGCATGTCTCATACTGTTTTTCAGAGTGCAAGATTTGGACCAACAGATTTCGTTAAATATAGTAGACGGTGGATATATCTTGGTTGAGAAATGGTGACCACCCGATGCTGCAGGCCCTGTGATCCTGAAAGTGGTTGGGCAGCTGTTGTTATTAGCTTCTGTGCATTACCAGATTGATTAGGCCTTTTTAGCAGCAGATTACTATCATTGCAGGTTGATTGACCACCATTTTAACAGAAACGCATAAAATTTCACTATTCTTTCGAATTAACTGCTGATTTTTTGAAGGCATAATTTGTTGAACTAACTGGACAATTCTTTCAGAATACTGTAATACATGTGATATCGTTTCGATGTACTGTAATATACGTGGAGGTTTTCTTTCTTTCGTGGAGTCTTTCTAATGAATTTGTAATGTAGTTCTTCCCAAGACCATTATGCAATCTCTAAGCATAGTACTAGGACATATCAGGCTCTTCATGGATGTTTTCAGGCCTAAATTTTCGCGCGAAGGGGAATGTTGAAAATGGATTACTGGTGAATTGTGTCGCGTTGTAGATTTAGTTAGGGTCAACTTTTGAACTATGCGTGCCAACCTTAACATGATTTTGCTTATTAGGGTTTTGGAATTTTTAAATTTCGAATTGAGATGTTGGGATTCACTCCGATTGTTCATTCTATTCGACCCAGATTTCAGCGATTTATGTGTTTGTTTGTGCCTTGTCATGATATTATGTTGACGGGCCGCCGTGGTGCATAGAATGCCGTCCATAGACGTGGCTTTGCCTTTAACTTTTTATGAAAGGGCGGGACCCATTAGAAGTTAGAACTGATTGACGAAGGAATCAAAATTTATCGGGGATGAAATCATTCATTTAATTATATATTGAAAGTTTTTTTTTTTTTTGAAAGTAATTATATATTGAAAGTTGATATCAAAGTAGGGGCGCAATCCGGTTCACGAAATTTAGGTTGCTTTAACCCCATTTGTAGCCTTATTTTTAAAATTTGAAACCTCATAAAAACTCCAATCTTGTTGAAATTTGGTTTGACAATTTTTTTTTTAAGCTAAGATATAAATCTAGAATTTCACATGAACATACGACAGCTCACTAAGTATGTAGGCAAATATTATAATATATAGGTGGTGTTTAGTAACCTATAAAGCCTTTCGTATTAAAAATTTTCAAATAAAAAATATTCACTTTTCATAACTGTCTTATTTTTTCATTATTATTTTATTTTTTCTTATATAATTATGCTACTTTTCAATCATTTCTGCACAATTATTAATATATTTACCTATCTATTTTAATTTTGTTTTCTTTATTAATGTTCTTTATCATTACTTTTGTTATATTATATCATTTTTCACATTTCAAAAATTTTTACATCAAATTTTTTTTCGAAAGTTTTATTATTTCCTAAACACTTCTATAATTATATAAAAAATAGTAATACATGATATATTTTTAGGAAAAAATTAACTTTTCAAAATAAAATAAAGGATGAAAATTAACAAATTTAAAAGAAAATAAGATAAATATAAACACAAATGTAAATAAAACAATATAATTTATCTTTAATATAATTTCAACATCACAATGATATATTTAAACTCATACGCGTAACTTGGGTTGTTTTAAATCATAATCATAACTTTCTTTGAAAAATCTAAAATTTTAATTCTAATTTTAATCTTAATCTTATTTGTTAGGTTTGGCAAGACAAGTTTAAGTTCTATTCGGCCCAAGTTGCATCCCAATTCAAATATAAATATAAATAATATAAAATATATAAATATAAGAAATATTGTTTGATGTTATATATATTTATTTCATATTATATGTTTCTTTACACTAAAAAGTAGTTTTCAAACTAAAATTTTCATTTTCCACATTTATTTTATTTTTAATTATTTCTTTACATCTTCTTATATAATTATTTTATTCTTCAATATACAACTATCCATACAATTAACCTGTACACTTTAACTTTATTTTCTCCATTCTTCATCATTATGATATTATATTACATTATTTTTTTTATCAATTTAAAAACTTTTATGTCAATAATTTTTCATCTAAAAAATTTACCACCTCCTAAACACACCCTAGATATAATAGGCATTTCATAAATTTGTATATATAATACTTCATTATAAATTTATACTGTACTCATATGGTTGAAATAATCATAATATATTCTATTAAAAAGATGATTTTGGGCCTTTGAGTTTTTTTTAATTGAAACAAGACAACCATCATATAATACTTAGATCATTTGATGTTATAAATTAAGGATTTATCCTTATCAATTGAGTTATATTAGAGTTGAATTCAATTAACAAATTACGGTGGGTGGAAACATCATCTTTTTAATGGGATAGCTAATAATATTTTTTACAATATAAGTACGACAGAAATTTAGAATAAAATATTATCAGTGTAAGAGAAAAATTTAAATTGCTGTTTATATATTAAGAACTAGACCAAGATGTGGCGCGCATAAGAACGATTTTCCCAAAAGAAACCTTAGATAATTTTCGGCGCGTCCACGTTGAGGGTTTTGGCGGCAAATAGGGTTTCAACCGCTGAAAATTATTGAGGTTTTCGAGAAATTTTGTGGTATGCTCTCTGGAATTGCAAGTTCGATCGGTTTTAAGGTGCTGGGGAGAAAAATAAAAAGGAAGACAGAGAGGCGGGCTACATGATGCTCTTCTCGGATGCTGGTGCATTGAGTTTACTTCACCAATTTTTTTTCATTTTGTTTGAATTTATTTTTTTTATGAAAAATATTAATACTATTTAACATGTGTATAAATTTTTATCATTTTTGAAGATTTTTAGATTTTTTTTTCGGATTTTTTAAAATCAGTAGATGCTAACGATTTTAAAAATTTTGAAAAAAATATCTAAAAATGATAAAAATGATAAAAATTTATACCGTATGTTAAATACACTTATATTAACAGCCGTGTAAAAAATTTTTCGAACAAAAAAAAAAAAGAACGAGTGAAGTAGGGTGCACTTAGGGTGTTCCGCTCTTCTCAATGTGAAGTTGTTGCTTACCAAATGATAGGCTTCCGACGCAAAAAATACTGAAAAATAGGTTCCAACGACAGAGGTTGGATTGGATGCTGAAAAACGACGTTTTGGTCAAGCAATTTTTTTTTTTCTTTTTGAAATAAAACCAGGTTCTTGAAGAGCAGAATACTTAGATGCATCGGGAAAAGCTAGATTTTTTACTGGTTTGAATCTTCGATTTCTTCTGCTATGGAGATGGGCCTGGAGCAGACCCTGCAGGATGGGAAGCTTCTTCGTCAAGTGAATTCACTGATGGTTGCGCATCTTCGTGATCAGAATCTCAACCAGGCAAGTAGACCCTATCAGTCTCCATGTACACAATCTTTCGTTTTCTCCGTTAATTTCTTGTTTCTAGTTTCTTGGTATCTTCTGTTGCCGACGGTCAAATGGAGAACTTCGTTTATCAGGCTTATTGAGCGGATGATTCGCTCTTTGGAAATAAACCAGCTGGGTTTTCGTAGCTTATTGTAGCAAGCAAGCAATCGTTTTTATTAGTTTTATGCCATGCATTCTCATTAATGTTTTGCATTTTGTAGGCTGCAAATGCTGTCGCGTCAGCAACGATGACGCCCTTGAACGTTGAAGCTCCTCCAAACAAGCTTCTTGATCTTGTTGCCAAGGTTTGCATTTGGTACCCTAAAAAATATCGCTTAAAGTAGGGTAATCATTTGAGCAGCAACATAGCTTAGTGATGGGAAATATCTCGAGGATTCTTGATGGCCATTGGTGTGACTTAGGAGGAGTAATGTGCTGAATGAGCTTAACCATCAAACATCCCAGCAAACTGGGTGTAATGTCTTTTCTTTCTCCGTTTGATGGACATGAACATTTTACTTAACAACAGAATCCATCTAGGAGTCAGCAATTCAATGATGTTGTTGTTGATCAGATTGCTAATTTTGGCAAATAGCGACCAAAATGTCTTTATATTGATTGACATATGATATTATGCCCTAGCATCAAGGGTGCAAAAAGAAATTTTGCAATTTGCAGAGTCTACAGATAGTCCATATATATATTTTTTCACTAATGGGGAAACACAATGAAATATGTGATGATTAACGAATATTTTTTTCAAAAATTTTTCTGAACATGAATTCTGTAAAAACAGATTTTGTGTTCATACCGTATGGTTGTTATTCTCTAAATAAAGGGAAAGTATAAAATTCTATTTTATAATTTCTATGACAACCAAGAAATGAGTTGTCTGTCTAATGAAAATGGGAATCAATGTTTTCACTAATTTTTGACCTCCAGCAGGCGAACTTTTTTTTCTGCAATGCCCAAAGAGCATTCTGTGTTTTTGATATGTTTAATTTGGGTTTGATCTTTAGTGTGTGAAAATCATGTGTTTGCACCCACTTGTTAAGTACGCTGATGCAAATTCAGCAGTGATGAGGCTGTTGTCTTGATTCAGTATTTTAGTATTATCTATTGTTGTTATGCTCATGTGACTATCTAGACTTCACAGTTCTGAGGCTTTAACAGGGTCTTGCAGTGGAGAGAGATGAGACTTCAAGGGGCATTCACCCTGCCGCTCTTTTTGATTCAGCAACAGGGATACCTGCAGGATATGGCTCAATTCCTGCGGCTCCTATCAATACTATGGATTTCAGGTGATTGGTATCTATGTATTGCCCTTGTTTTAAATTTCTTGAATGGCTTCGAGTATGTATCCCTTTGTCTGCCATTTATGAACCAACATACTTATAAATTATGGCCTTACAGCCTTACACTATTGGCACACATTCAATTATATTGCAAAAATTAACTTCAAACTCTGATGTGTCTCATTCATCAGTGCCGTACAGGATACAAAGGGTTCATCAAAGAGTTTTCCAAAGCATGAGACCAGACATGTTTCAGAGCATAAGGTATGCTTTTATTTTATAGATCTTTGTGAAAATTATGTCATTTTATGATAGGAGGTTATCTTTTTGGTGGAGCACTTATGGTTATTTAGGACCAAAACCCCACTATAATGAATCCAAAGGAGGAGATTCTAGGTGCATGTCAGGGGAATGGTTATTCTTAACCAACATGTTAGACATTCAAGAAGCCTAGATCATGGCAAATGAAAAGCAGAAATCAAGAGAACAAGAATCTAACATCTTAGAGTAATGAGAATATAAACATACAGAATTAAATTGTCATAAGGAAATTTGTTTTGTTTGAGGAACTTTCTGAAGGTGATTTCAATATACTTGTGTGAAAAGTTCTGTCTGTGAGATATTTGGAGGATGCTGCAGTTTGGTTCCTGCACAGATGTGATCATTTGCAATCCACTGAATTCTGATAGTCTGCAGATGAGGGAATATAGTGATTTAATTCAGGAAAATGATGATAAAGATACTGATTTATAATATATTCTGATGCATTCTGTCTTTTCTTGATTTTGCTTCAATTCCTGTCTACTATAATTTTGACTTTTGACATCTTCGAAAGGCAGGACCAATGGTCACCTAAATCAATTCATTTTCTAGAATGTTGCCAGATGTGCAAGGTTTAGTCCAGATGGGCAGTTCGTTGCAACTGGAAGCACTGACACATCGATTAAGCTCTTTGAGGTTGTAGATTCTCCTAAATATATCTGCTTACTTCTGCCTGGAGGACCCTAACTTGATAAGAATTTGTCTGTCTCACAGATTTCAAAAGTTAAGCAAATGATGCTACCGGATTCTAGGGACGGGCCTGTTCGGCCTGTGATCCGGACATTTTATGATCATTTACAAGTGAGTTATTTCTTCAAAGGCTTGTCTGGATGTATGGTTTGGTACACTATAATTGGTTGAACTGTTTCAATATTTTGTATCTTTGTCTATTTTACAATGCCTGAATTACAGCATTTTCTACTGAAATTGCATGATCTTAATGTTAGAGTTGTTTAGAAGCAATTGAGACTGACACAATTGGTGTTTTCTTTGTATATTGGGTTTTATTTTAATATTCTGGACTTCATTTTGAAACATATTTAAAACTGTACTAGTCATAAATCATATTAAATCAATTCAATAACAAATTGAAGTCTTTTGTTGTTGCTGTATAGTGTCTTTTTGGTTTGGCCCTATACTCTTTTGATGGGTATTTGGTTGTCTATTTATTTACTTTTGCTGAGAAGTTTGTCAGAGTTAACATATGATTTAATAGAAAATATGAGTTAATTTAGGTTATAAATGGTTTTGAAAGTCTGAGTTGAAATCCTTAGCATAAATTGTAAATGCTGTAGTTAGTCAACAAGTTGAAATACTGGACAAATTTGAACTATTAAATGCTCTTACCTACATCTTGTTCGCTGCTTTTGGTTCATGCTCTGCCATTTGTATTTTTCCATGCTGAAGGAACTTTCCTTTGTTATCTGGATAGATAGAATGTTAAATATATGTGTTAAGTATAACTGCCTGTCCATCCTTTATCCAAGCTTTATTGATCTATTGCAGCCAATCAATGACTTGGATTTCCACCCTCAAACAACAGTATTGATATCAGGGGCAAAAGATCGCACCATAAAGTACGACATCCATCTGTTTTAGTCCCTTTACTTTTGAAATCTTTGTACGCTTTTGCTTTAACTTCATTGCCATGGTTTTTTGATGGATCATTCATGAATATGAATATGAAGAATTAGCCATATCATGCTGCTGTCAACACATTCAGCATAATGTCTTCTAGATATTCAGAATGCTAAAATCGCCCGTTTTCGTTACACTTACATTGGAGGTTGGAAATTTGCTAAGCAATGCCTTGTCCTTGCTGATTACTAGGATATCAATGGTCTTGATTGACATTGCTAATCAATTTGATTGTGAAAAACTTGTGTACAATGCATTTTCTCAGGGACACTCGTGTTCCTTTTGTTGGTGCAAACAAATAAGACTTTTCTCCCTTGCAGGTTCTTTGACTTTTCAAAAACATTTGCAAAGAGAGCTTTCAGAGTTATTCAGGTTTCTTGGAATATTGCACTGCATGTCAAGATTAAGTTGGGAATATTGTTCATCATCTTGAAGCTTCTCGGTGACATTCTTTTGTTCCAATTTACAGGATACTCACAATGTACGGTCTGTATCATTTCATCCTTCGGGAGAATTTCTTTTGGCAGGTATTCGTTGTCCTAGGTGTGTTGTTTGTCACAATACACAGATATCGAATGGTCACATTTCTCTATTTCAGATTAAGTCCTATAGTTATATTGTAAGCCTGTTAGTTATTCAATGAATATGTACGAAGCTTGTTGATAGGACCTAATGTTGTACGTGTTTGCTTTGTTTAAAAAACTGATTAGCTGTTAGCTTTTCAGTTGCTTGACCTACGTGCAGGCTTCAATTTATTTTTTTTGGTTCTTGGTCTGAGGCCCTTCTGTTTGCTAAAGCTGTTGAGAAGCTTGTACTGTTGCATGAAAAATGTATTTATTCCTTGCATAGCCCCGTCAAAGCAGACAGCCTGCTTTGTTACCATTATTCTAGAATTAACAGTTTTGAAGCATTGATATTTAACAATTTGTTCACTGCTAATTTACATTTAAATATTTACAGGGACAGATCATCCAATTGCCCATTTGTATGATATTAATACCTTCCAGTGTTTTCTATCAGCCAATGTGCAAGAGATGAATGCTAATGGTGCTATAAACCAGGCAAGTGGTTTGTTAATGCCCTCTGGATTTATCAATTTAATGCTATTTCAATAATGATGATGATGGCGTATGTGTTTAACCATACCATCAAATATGATCAGTTTTATATACTGTTCCAAGAAAAATTAGATTTCTCAGAAAGGTGATTTCCTGACCGTGTTGTACCATGTAAAACCTTCTTGTCCAGGTTAGATATTCATCTTCTGGTGGCATGTATGTGACAGCTTCCAAAGATGGTGCAGTTCGGGTGTGGGATGGGGTAACTGCCCAGTGTGTGCGTTCCCTTACAGGGGCTCATAGCTCAGCTGAGGCTACAAGTGCTAGTTTTACCAAGGATCAGAGGTAAGCATTGTTTTAATTAATGCGAAGAATAATCATCCGGTGATCGTTGATTTATCGGGTATTAATTGCTCTCTGTACTTGTTCCATCAAGGGAATGTGATTATGATAGTTTGCTCACATGCTAGGCATTTAGCATGTGGTTCTTTGTTATCAGTTCCATTTTGCTAAGTTTTAAAAGTCGGAATATCTAGTCATGTGGATATAGGACCCTAGTGAGGAAGAAGGCCATGGAACAGTACCCATGAGAAAGTTGCTTATTTGGAGTTCGATGTTTGGAGTTCGATTTTTTAATTACATCCCTAAAAATTTTGCATTCTATGTGGGTTTATTACTCATGCAACCAGGCGTTCTTCTTTTGGCTCCCTAAGTGTGTTCCTTGTTATCTAGATACATTCTTTCTTGTGGGAAGGACTCAACAGCAAAACTGTGGGAGGTAGGTACTGGAAGGCTAGTAAAGCAATACCTGGGAGCTGTCCATACACAACTACGGTGCCAGGTAAATTTTGGTAGCCTTTCTTGGGGGGCATACTGTTTTTTGTGTGAAGCCAGAACAAGCATCAACAATTGCAGTTGATGCAAGTATCAAGCTGGCGCCCATTATTATGATTATTTTTGCTGACTGAGGTAGTCAGACAGCTTGTCTAATGTGTTGGCAGTTGCCTGCTCTCATTTTTGTGCCTAGTAAGCAAGACTTGTCTGCTATGCGAGTGGGAACTAACAAATAACAGTATACATATCAGAAATGAATTCAGCTTCATTGCATATTTGTGGTTTTCTATTGAATTTTCCTTGCCAGCATCAAAGTATTGAACCAAAATTGTGCTCCAGGCTGTTTTTAATGAAACAGAAGAGTTTGTTCTATCTATTGATGAACCAAGCAATGAGGTTGGTTGTTTTTTCATTTTCTGAACTTTGGAATTGGAATTTGGACTTTTGGTTCCTTGTGTTTAGATCATACTCTGATTGTAAGGGAACTGCAGATTATTATTTGGGATGCTCTTACTGCCGAGAAAGTGGCAAGGTGGCCATCAAATCATGTAGGTCCACCAAGATGGTTAGAACACTCGCCAATTGAGGCAGCTTTTGTTTCTTGTGGGAATGACAGATCTGTCCGCTTTTGGAAGGAGATCCTGTAGGTTCTTACTCTAAGATTCCCTGTTCAGACAAAGTTACCGAGGGGATTTTGACTTATGTATGTTAGAGAAGAGTTTCAAACTTTCTTTGTTCTTCAATTTAATCATTGAATAATTTAGTGGAAATCTTATAACAGATGCTGTTGCATCTCTTTTATCTCAGTAGCTATGTTATTGATAAATTGAAACCCATTTATTTGACATTTGTCTGAATACGATCTCTATTATCGTGTAGTGAAATAGAATGCATGTGATGGTGGCAAACCTCTGCTGGATAAAATGGACTGACTGATTGCTAGAATTCCGTTCATGCTTTTTTAAAATGATCATCTCATCCATGGAGAGTTGTTGGCAAATTGCTCTCATGCAATGCTGCATTGGTTACTTGCAATTTGGTTGAATAACAATAAAGAGACATTTAAAGAAGACAAGCTAAAAATTCATTTTGACGGCAAGATTTGGCTCATCTGTCTGCTGCCATCTCCCTAATAATTTATCTTGATATCTTCCGTCCTTCTGAGGTATGGCAGCAACAAAGTAATGGCCTGCACCGGAAAGGTCAATTCTCTGAACCAGGGGACTCGCACTGGAAAGATTGATCATTCCTTGCTTAAACTCTCAAGGGCTTCTCTAAAACAGCTGAAAAGAAAAGCTCATCACCAGCCTTGTCTGTCTTAGGCACTATTCTCCAACGGAGCTTCTTGTAGGCAAGTTTTTCAAACTCTTCCAAGTACAGCTTCATGTCCTCCTTGCTGCAAAAGAAGCGATCGATCCAAAGAAGCCCTCCAGGCCTTATAATTCTGTCCCAGTCAAACAGCACATACTGAAGGAGCTCCATCCCAATCCACCCATCCAAGAACTTTGTTGAGTGGATCATATCCAATGTGTTATCGAAGAAGGGAAGCCTCGAACCAACTGACACATAAAGAGGGAGGAGTCCCCTTGATGCTATCACCTCACTGAAAGGTGCTCCTAGGTTAAGGGTGGCTGACGCAACAGTCACATTCCTTTCCTTCATGATGGCAGCAAATGTGCCTGTTGTCGGGCTGAAATCCAATCCAATTCGGATCTCCCCACCTGGCTTAAATGCCAGTACCTCATCAGCACTGAACTCTGCCGAGATGGTCTCATCGCTGCTTGCATTCTCCCAGTCTCTAATGGAGAGGTCAAAGCAATCAGCACACTTGAAAAAGCCTCTCTTGCCAACTGTGTTGTTCGATGTCAGACAGATGAAGCTCTTGCACTTGTAGTGTGTCCACAAGATACTACCGTCACTAGGCAGGCTCCACAGAGATGTGTTTACTGGCAGTGGCTTGGTGTAACGTGGCGGAGACCTCGTGAAGCACCGCCGCCTTGGAAGTGGATCACAACCAGCAACAATAAGCTTCTGCGCCACAATCCAATCTTCCGGGCATGTCTGAAATGTTTTGTAAGTCATGAAGCGATTGACGTCTGCTGCCACCATCGGACATGATGATCCAATGGATGGATATATTGCATCCACCCCAAGGAAGTTCTTCATCCCATGCTTGTTGGATTTGGGTAATGTGTAGTTGTGAAGCTCTCCTGAGCTGAACTGCCCAGTCTGAGCCGACACCTCTTCGTCATCCTCACCATCCCCAACTTCTACATACTCCTCACTCATGACAACGGAGCTGCTCATGTTGTTCTGGTCATTGAATGCAGCAGCATTGTAGAGCTGGGATAATCTAGTAGCAAGCTTATCTAAGGACACAGCTATGGTGAGGACTTGATCGACATACTTAGAAGCTGCTGCATTTGACCTGTTACTATCATCATTTAGCCGCTTTAGCAAGAGCCCTACTTGGATCTGTATCTCATATATTTGGCTGTGGATGAAAGAAGGAAAAAGGATCTCTTCGTTTCTACTTGTGAAACCCATGTAAGGGGTGGATATGTAGGCGCTAATGATGATTACTGAGAGGAGTACGATGAGGAGGAGAGAACATAGCAGCAACTTAGGAAGATGATTTGGAAGGCACCTTGAAGGCCTGGAGTTGGCTTCCTTCATTTTCATGGCGAGTGTGTCCTGTTTTTCGAGGGCTAGCTCTTTGTTTTTCTTTTCTTTCTCGTGGTCAAAATCCTGTTGGTTGGCCTTCTAGTGCACAGGTCGCTGGATAGATTTGTTTATTCCCAATGGGAATTGATTTATGAGCTTGGGTTCCTCTTTTTCAGGTGCCATGTGTGATGATGAAAGGTAATTTCTGATACGATCAAAGGGATTGGAGAGAGCCTCTGTATATTTTATAAAGATGTCGCATCCTCCCGAGATGATGCTAGCTGTTAAGTGAATTTTCTTTTCCTAGATTGGATGGATGGACCTTTATTGTGTTGGAGAACGGATTGTATCCATTATTTTAAGACCTTCCTAGGGGAGACTTCCGGTTGTCCTAATTTTGCAAGATTTTCCAATGCGGGTGCAGGTTCTAGCAATCTACGAAGGCCTCCGATTTGAATAATTTTAAATCCTACCTCCTAAGTTTGGACCTTTTTGCAAATCGAACTCTGTATTCTTGAATTTCCCATTATATCCCTTTTCTTCCTCCTGCTCTCGCGAGATCCATTGCCGCTCATCTCCTCGTCGCCTTCTCAGGAGAAGAGGAGATTTCGATGGAGCAGAAGGTGAAGTGGCGCAAGAATGCGGAAATCTGGGAGTTCCGAGTTCCGGACATCGACGAAGGGACGACCTCAACGGTCTACTTCTGCATGGCTGCCGTCGACGGTTTGTGTTTTGGACAATCTCCCACTCGCCGCTCCGGCAGTCTGTCGCCGGACGATCCACTGATGACAACGTTGGAAGTAAAAATTCAATTTGCAAAGAGATTAGAAGGTTATTTTTCTTATTGTTCAAATTTGGGGGATGAATTCACTGTCTTCCTTTTTTTTTTTTTTATGGGTAACTATTTCCCGAACTAAAGAGGGTTAATTATGGCAAAATCCATGCATAAAAAAAAGTTACGCAAAAATCCCAGTATCCGTCATAAACTTGGATTGGGTATTGGGTTTTCGTGTTCCATATAGAAATGATTAAGGCATTTAAAGATATTCCTGAATCATGCACAACGTAATCTTAATGCAAAGTAGTTAAATTTCACTAGTCCAACTTTTAAAAAAAAAAATATTTTTATGAATTCACTAGCCAAACTTTGAATTTAAGGTTATTGTTGATAAAAGTGTTTCTGCAAACAAAGTTTACAAGTGAAAGTGCATTTGTAAAACAAATTACTATAGGGAAAATTACAGGGATTCCAATCCGCTCCCGGGAGCTCTTTTTTCCAAAAAAAAAGGTTGGAATATATATATATGTGGGCCTAAGCTTACCTATTTTTGTGATTTTGTTTAATATTTATTTTTAAACTATTAAAAATGAAAAAAGCACTGTTTCGCATATGAAAAGTACATTTTTCAGTTTTTAATTGAAAATAAATATTAAATAAAATTAAAAAATGTAAAAACTACATACGTGAACAGGTGAGGCGCTGTTACGGGCTCAGCCAGCACAGGCCGCCAGCAGTCTGGGCTCACGTCGAAGCCCAATATGTCTCCATTATTATTATGATCCATAATGAATGAAAAATTAAATCCTGTAGCTATACTTCTCCAAAAAAAAAAAAAAAAAAAAAACAGTAGGTATAAAAAAATTGTCATTCCATCAATTTTTAAGGTCAGATCATGCAGATAATAAACAAATAGGCCATTTCGCATAAAGACATAATAGGAAATGGATGTAAAGTATGACTGGAGAGTGGAGATATGCGAATGAGCCATTCAAAAAAAGACCAGCACTAAGCTGCATTTTTGACTAGGAAGGATTAGGCATTTCATCTGATCTCCATTACATGGCATAATCTTGAGTGCGATGAGCCGACTTATGGAATGAACTTATAGACATTTGAAAAATTAGTAAAGCTGCTTTATCTTGGATAATAATTAGTTATAGCACCAACATTCTCCAGACTTCAGACTCAAAAACTTCAGAAAATAGATCAAACGAAAACATAGAAATAAGATAGGTATGAAATGCCAACATGAATGTAATTTTACAGGTTGTACATCCATGGCTGCCATTTATGCTATTACATAAGTTCATATCAGTAACAAATGCACAGATTAATTAGATGTTTGCACTTAAGCCATCATCATTAATTTTGTTGGTGAAAATGGGGTTAGCCTGCTAATTTGGTGCGCTTTTCACCTGTTTTTTTAGCCAGAAAGATTGTCAACTGTGCAGCGATTCGACCAAGATTTAACTTATCTTATAAATGAAATAAGCATCCAAACTTGGTGTAATTAAGTGAAACCCTACAGGATTTTCTTCATTCCATTTTACAAGAAACATTTGGAATCGCCACAGGTTTCAAATGGCTAAGGTAAGCAAAACTAAACCAATCACCACACGTTTAAACCCATCCAGTTTTGATATTGTGAGCCCTAATAGCTTATAAACACAAAGGCTTTAGTAGTAACTACGACTACATTCTGATTTCCATGTCTGTTCAAATTTGCATAGCCACAAGAAAATAGAACCATACTACAACAACCACTTAGGGCAAGGATTTCTTTCTCCGTGCATGCCTCCAAGCATTGGCACTAGAAGAGGAGAAATCTGTTTAGGAAACGTTAAAGCCAGGAATGCCTGCGGAATACTGGAATTTGCTTTGATTCAACAATAGAAAAGAAGACAATAATGGAAAATTAGATAATTTGGAAAAAAAAATAGCATAAAAAGTTGGAAAAAAAAATAGAAAAAGTGATTTCCATAGTAATCAACATATCCAAGATGCAGCACTAATGGATTCCAGCCAACATGAATAGTCTTATTGAGGTGATTTCTAAGCTTATATTCATGAATATCCATGAGAACTCTTATATAAAGGGTGCGTTTGGGAAGTGATAAAGTCATAAAACTTTTAGATGAAAAGTTTTTTGTGCAAAAGTTTTTGAATGGGGAGAAAATGATGTGATGTGATAGAGATAATGATAAGGAGCAATATAATAGAGGTAACGATAAAGGGCAAATAGAATAAAGTAAAGACAGATAGCCTAGTTGAATGGATTATTGAGCAGAAATTATTGAAAGGTAGGGTAGTTGTATAAGTAGATGTGAAAAATGATTAAAAAAATAACATAGTTGTGGAAAATGAAAAGTTTTGGCATCAAACAAACACACTCAAAATTTAATAGAATTCAGATGAAGCAATAAGGGTGCCTCAAAAAACTGGAAAAATATGCCTGACATGAACTGGTCCTTGTAAAAATCTAAAAACCTGGAAAACAGATTATTGTTTTGCAGGGTCAACAAAAAATTTGGGAGGATAGTTGATACATGCAGCATGGCCTTTGAGAAACAGCATTCTAAGACTCGAGGAGTTAATTCTATTGGATATAAATGGTGTGTCAACGTTGTTATTTGGAAATACCTCAAATTTTGGGATCCCATGAGGTTCATGTGATCTTATACCTCCCTAAAAAATAATAAAAAAGGGCCATAAGCTTGCAAAGGAATCAATCAGTGGTCTTGCTTCTACTCTCACCTCTCACTCGCCAGCTTCTCCAATGAAGGTGCCCTAATGGTCTTGCTTCTAGTATTGGTATATATGGTTGTATCATGTATATTATAGTTGAAGCAAGCCAGAGATGCATTTGACATCCTTGGGAGTAGCCCAAGCTAGCAACAAATGAGTTTGATGTCCCTGGAAAAATTTCAAACCTTGGTTCTTCAGTCATGACTACCATGGACTATTCTTTGATTGTGGTTGTCTTTGCATTTCCCATGAATTAGAAAAGTAATGACTCTGCAGTTCATAAATTTTGTTCTCCTTACTGGGGATTGGGAGAAATTGTAGACTGCACATCTAAGGCTTTTAGTGGATCTTCAACAGACGATTAGACCATTCATGGATCAGAACCCACTGAAATTAAAATTTTACTAGGGTAAATCACCTATAAAAAAAAAAACTTGTATTTAGAATATGCCAGATCCCACGCATATTTTTGGGTGTGAGTAAGATTTCTAAGGCATGTGGGGAGTATAGACAGATTTTCCTTTATATTCATTTGAGATGTATTGGGTTTGGCCTATGCGGCTCGATGTACATGGATATCTGATTGCGTATAAGCTATATGTTATCTTAGTTAACATGCCCTAAATGTTTGTCATGTGTGATGTAGTACGTGTGTGGAGGATGTAATGGCATGGGCAGGTTGTGTAGAAGTAGCCTATGTAGTGGTGGATGTAGAATTTTACCACACAGAGGCCATATTTCGAAATTATCCTTCGGAGGTGAGTTATATGGGTTGCGAATGTTGCTTGGCATCTATGTGATGTGTGGAGAGAGGCACCCTGAGCTGTATAGCCTGTTATATATATATTATAAAAGAGTATTTTTCTATTATATTTTGATAGTGGAGGTGGGTGCTTATGTTAAGGACAATCATTGCTAACATCTAATACCAAGTTATTCATGTCATTAAAAATGTCACTAGAAGAAGTAATTGGAACAATCATCAAGCACAAAAATGCTAGATCAAGTAGACCCTGCACAAATCAGAATTCCAAAATCTCTGATTTTAAGGCCAAAAGAAAGAACTAAAAACTGCAGCAACAATCACATACACAGATAATTGTGAAAATTACTTGCCCTATTGCATTCTCAGGTCTGGACTCTTGTTGATCATTAGCCCATCCTCATCTTCCGCATCGGCTTCTTCACATAACTCAATCTAAGCTTTGCAAGTCTTCTCCTCTTCCTCTCCATCTTCATTGGCAATGTCTCCCTCTTGGGTTTTTGCTCTTTGTCCTTTGGTTTCTTGACAAATCTTGGATCAATCTTATATGGTTTGGGAGTCACTGACAACCCTCTCCTTTCTGCTTCTCTGAAAAGAAAATTTGCATGTTTTACCTTCCCATGTGCGCACAGCTTCTGCATTAACAGATCATATGTCTTAATTCCAGGCTTGCATTGATCCTTCTTCATCCTCACGAACACATCCAATGCATGATTTATCCGTTCGATCCCGCACAAAATCTTGATAAACCCGTAGTATGTCTTCTTATCAAGAGCCTGCCCAAAGCCAGCCGATTTCATCCTGTCAATCATTTCGTTGCCCTCAGAAATTCTGGCTGCCTGATAAAGACTCCGAATAAGCAGAATATATGTTTCTGCATTAGGCGAGCAGCCCCACTCACCCATTCTGTCAAACAGATTCAATGCTTCCTCTGTCTTCCTAATCTTACACAGATTGTTAATGAGAACATTAAATGTCCCGACATCCCGAGGAACACCAACGGTTTCCATTTCAACAAGAACCTTTTCTGCCTCGGACATGAGCCGAAAGGGGTCTTTCTTCCGGCACAGTTTACATAAACAATCAAGCAGTGCATTGTATGCTGACATCCCAAGCTCGAACCCACCGCGCGTGATCTCACCCACCAGCCGTCGAGCCTCGTCATACTTACCATTGAGGCACCAGCCTCTGACGAGGGAGTCGCAGATGGATTCATCAGGGAAAATCGTGTCCGCCACCTGCTTCACGAACCTCTCGGCATGGGAAGCGAATCCATGCTCGCACAGTGCCGCAACAACAACGGCCAGCGACTCACGATCGCGGACGAAGCCGTAATCCTTCTCCATTCTCTCAAAAAACTCAATCATCTGTGTAGGTCGCCCAGCACGCGCAAGACGATCAACAGCTGCCTTGAAGCATTCTGGGCCAGCAATGCCGCGGTTTTCGACGAGGAATTCATGGATGGCCTTGAAATCCTTACTGCGGCCAAGGTGTTCGACGAAATGCCTGAGAAATGAGTCGTCGAGCTTGATATCAGTGCGGTCCTGAGAGAGGTAGCGATGGAGGGAGAGGACTGTGCGGCCGGCTTCGGCAGAGAGGTTGAGGGTCTGGACGATCAAGGGAGGGTCAAAACGAACCCGGGAGAAATGGAGGGAGAGGCGCTGTTGGAGGGAAAGAGGGGAGTCACGGGGTGGTTTGATGAGTTGATCGGCGATGGATTGGGCGATTTCGGAAGTGGGCGTCTTCGGGAGGGAAGAGAAAGGTCTGAGAAACGGGAGAGCCTTTTCCCCAGATGCTGAAGTGAAAAGAGTAGAAGAAGGGGAGAAATGGCGGAGCAGAAATCGAGCGAATGGCATTTTCAACCGAGGAGGAGGAGGAGGAGGAGGAGGAGGAGGAGGACAACGACGACCCAAAAAATGGATCGTTTACAGCCGAGGGGAAATATGCTAGGGCTGTAGGGCAGGGTGGGGATTGGCGAATGGGTGATGAGGCATAAGCTGCGGTGCTAACCGCAGGTTCACCATGCGCAGACGACTACAAATCAAACACCTTCAAATCCCTTACATTACAGGAAAAAATTTTCTATACACACCCCTGGTGATTTTCTATACACACCTCTGTACTAGGAAAATCTTGTAAAAAAAATTCTATTCCAAGAGGATATTTCTAAAACCCCCACTTCAGGAAGATTAGTTTGCAAAAACCCCACTAGGAGGGGACGAGAACATGGACAGTTTACATGCAGCTACTGTCCATGACGAGGGCACTCCCCAAGTCCCCGGCTGGAACCATTCCATTATATCTTTAAAATTAAATGAAAATCTAAAATAAACAAACGTAAATTTTTTAATTTGAAGAATATATTTAAGAAATATTTTTTAAATTATTAATTTGTATTTTATTATCATATTGGAAATTAATTATTAAATAAAACATGTAAATTTAAAAATCTGAAAGATACAAAATTAATTTATGTTGTGCTGGGAATATTTTTAAGAATAACTTTTCATACATTAAAGTTCCTGTTGGTAACCCATAGAAGTTAAAAAAAAATTACACCACTTCCTGCACCCATTTTGAGTTAATTTGGCATCTTAATTACTTCACAATTCTATTTCTTTCAATTATTATCGGCAGTTCTAATTATTATTTCATATTTTATTTATTTATTGTTATTTTCTTTATTCCTTATAATTAATTCTATCAGTCGTTCCTAATATCGAAGGGTTTTCATGAGTAGTACCAGAAAAAGAAATGATCTTATTTATCTGTTATAATACTTTTAGAAATTTTATTTAAAAATAAAAATATAAAAAAGAAAAAGAACAATTTTTATTAATTCAGAGTATAAATAACATCGTAGACATTTAATAATATATAAAATATATTTACATTTAAAAATGAGATATAATCTTATTAGCTCGTATTAAACGAATTGATTTGTAAGTCAGGCGCAAAAACTCTACCATTTAAATTTTTTTGGCTTTTTTCTTAAACTTGTTAATTTATGTGTATTAAACATATAAATCAAGTTCTATTATTTTTCGGAGGTGTAGATGTATTTTTGGATAAAATGACTAAAATACCCTTATATCTAAAGCCCAAGAAAAGATATACGAATTTAAAAAAATGATAAATTTTGGTCTATATATTAAATGCACATAAATCAACAAGTTTATGAAAAATAAATGTTAAAAAATAAGATTTTTAAGCCATTCTAATAAGATCACAACTCTTTAAAGATTATTATTTCAAAAAAATATTTTCTCCCATTTTTAATTCATAATTACCAAACACACTCTTAAATAATTTTTAAGATATTTTGCAAATATACCTATATAATTCAACTATAATTAAAGATATAGTTGCTTAGTTTCAAATTTTGCAAATAACTCAACATATTTTGATCATAATTGCAAATATACCTATATTATGACAAAACTATCATAATGCAGATAAGTTTGCACATATATGCAAACTGAGTATGTATATTTAAAAATTATAATAAAAATCAATTACAAATATATTAATGTAGTTTGCAAATATTTATAAATATATCCACATCTTGACAATGTTATGACAATGTGGGTATATTTATAATTATAATCAAATGATATGAGGTTATTTGTAATTTTTAAAATTATGTGTGTATCTTTAATTATGATCAAACTATATAAGTATATTTGAAAATTATCCTTTTTATTATATTTTTTATTATATGCATATGCACATTGTACATAAGAGAAATATAATAAGGGTGGGTTCGGATACGACTGCCTCTTCAGATACCAATCCACAATGCACTATTCCTTTTTCTCACGTGGTTCGTTTGATTCCGTAAAAGTCTTTTTTAATAAACTAACTACTATATTTTTTCTATAATAAAAACACTTCTCGATTTTTTGTATCGTTATCTTTATATTTCAACATTTTTTCCCTATTTTTATATAATTATTTCATCTATTTTTATATTCTTGAATGCTTCTATGAAATACTCTTCTACATAACTCTCTTAATTTTTAATATTTTGATATTTAATAAAAAATTACTCCATTATTGTATCTAACATCATTAACTCCATTATTGTATCTAACATCATTATATTATCATGAAAAATCTTCCATTTATTTAATATCACTATACATGGACTCATCTATAAATATATAAAATTATTGTAATAAATAATTTAATCCTAAACATCAATTTTTAAATAGTATTTTTCATATCTAAATATCTAAAATATTGCTAATGTGTAGATAGATGATTCTATTGTATTCTGATACATATACAAATAGATATAAGTATTTTTCTTAATTTATACATAAATATAACTTTTTGAAGCGGATATGACCAAGTACATATTTAATTTGAATGAAACTTGATCTCTTAGCTAAGTAAATAATATTATATATAATGAATTGATTAAATTTTACATTAATCATCAACATCCAAAAATGGAGAGAGTTACCAACCGAGCACGGCTCGGTTGGTCAGCGCCTGTGTTATAAGAATACGAGCAGCGCTGGTCACGGGTTCGAATGGGATTTCGGCCAGAAATGAGAAAAATTATTAGTGGGAGCTTGGTCTCCCGTCCGGTTGTTTGTGGGAGCAGTGATCTCCCGTTTAGTTGTTGGAAGCTGTGTCTTCCTGATTATTTGGTGGAGCAGTGTCTCCAAATTTGTAAGAATGTCTCAGACCTTCAGTGTAATATGTATTGAGATGTATGTAAAATATATTCCAATAAAAAAAAAATGGAGAGAGTTGCATGAAATCACTTTTATGTAGAAGTGGAGCCCTTCTACCTTTATTGAGTAAAAATTGGATATAGAAGGGCGATGGAGGCTAATAGAGAGGGAGTTACAACTAGAAATTAATGTATTAAATGTATTACTACTGTGGATGCATTCAGGATGTGTGGAAACAAAATCTGCCCTCAAAGATAAAAAATTTTGGTTGGCGCCTGTTTAAGAATGCAATACCCACGTCGGCCAACCTTGTCAAAAGAGGTATTCAAATTGATCCTTCCTGCCCATTTTGCAGACAAGCGTAGGAGAATCTGTGGCATCTGTTCTGTTGCCGTCCGGTTACAAGACCATCCTTCAACCTACGGCTTCTACGATTTCTGCAGCAAGATAGCAATGAAGACATATAACAAACTCTTCTCACTCTTTCAAATTGCTAAGGAGATAATCTGCTAATGGCCTTCATGGTGACCTGCTGGTGGATTTGGAATTTCAGGAATTACTTCCGTGAATGGGGGGAACTCCTAAACATTGTTGAAATTCCAAATGATTGCTCGGATCTTATACATATGTATGAAACTGCCAATAGGGTGTTAATGGATCACATTCCTTTGCAGGATTTTTGCCCAAGATGGAATCCCCCACCGAACAGCTTTGTTAAGGTCAATGTTAATGCTGGCAGCCAGCTTGAGGTGGGGAAAATTGGTGTCGGAGCTGTAATTCATGATCATCATGGCTTCGCCCTTACATCCAAATGTTGGAATTCGACTAGTTCTGCTGATACTCTGTGGATGGAGGCTAATGGGATGCTGCTGGCTATAAACTAGGCGCACCAACTCCATTATATGCATGTGGTCTTTGAGACAGATTCTCTTCTTCTACTATAGCTTATTACAATGATTGGTCGGGTTCGGGCAGTAATTGGTATTCTGATTGATGAAATAAAAAACTACAGATACATTTCACAAACAGTTATTTCATACATGTTCTGAGATTGGTTAACTGCGTAGCTCATTCTTTGGTGGATTATGCACTGAAGAAAGAATCATCCACGTGGATGGATATGCCTCCTGCTTGCTTATCCTTTCCAATGTGTAATGATTTTTTGATCTTCAATAGTAGGGCTAAGCTTCTTTCTCACCCTCCCTAGCTTTCTGCTGTGGAGGAGAGGCTAGAAGCTACTGCCATATTTTCTATAAAAAAGGAATGAATTTTGATTTTGTTGCACTCGTGCCCAACAATTAAAATGACAATAATTTTTATTGCAACTTTTGGTATATTATTGTCTCCAAAATTTGCAAAGAGACTTGTTTTGTTTCAATTTGTTAGTACAACAGGAACAAAATCTAATTTCGTTGCAATTGTGCATATTAATTGCAACAAAATATTTTTCATTGCAATTTTTAGTATATAATAGCAACCATATTTCACAACAAGATAAATTTCGTTACACTTTACTTGTTCAATACGAACAAACTTTGATCTCGTTGTAGTTGTGCACATCAATTGCAATGACAACAATGTCCGTTGTAACTTTTGGTATATTATTATCTTCAAATTTTGTAAGAAAATTGTTTTAGTTGCAATTTGTCATTACAATAAGAACGAAATCCCATTTCATTGCAATTTTATATATTAATTGCAACAAAAATATTTTGTTGTAGTTGCATATAATAGCAACCACGTTTTTGCAATGAAAATTATTTCATTGCAAATTACATATCATGTCCCTTCAAGAGGGACGAAGCTCTAATTGGTTGCAACTGTACACACTAATTGCAACGAAAAATGTTTTCGTTGCATTTTCTATTGCAGTAAATGCATTTCGTTGTAGTGAGTTCGAGGAGTTCGTTAAGGTGGCGGAGGAAGGAGGTGGGTAACAAGAGGAAGAGAAGATTTGAAGGAAGCATTTTCCATATATGAGATGAATAGCTGCGGTTGCATTAGCCTCGGACCCTGAAGCAGATGCTTGGCCGGCTTGGGGAGTTGAAAACCATCAGTGAGTGCTAAACCATGATCTGCCGCTTCGATCTCAATGAAGATGGCATGCTGAGCTTCAAAGACTTCCAATTCGTGATGGCCGCATGAAGAAATTAATTTAATTGCATGATAAATTTTAGGTTGTGGGTCTTTGGTCTCTTGGGATCTGCATGCTATGACGTGGGGATTAGATTCGAAAGCTTATAGAGATCAGCCAAAATTAATGATATTGAAATTACGTGTAACTTATAGTTGGCATTAGCACTTAAGAATTCTCGGAACTTAAGAATTCTCAGATGACATAGTTCATTTTTAGTTAGTATACATCGTCACTTATTTAAATTTCTAATTGCATTTTATCGACCTGAAATATCTTCCATGGTCAGGATCACGTGTCAATGCAAGCCGGTATCGCATGACTTCACATTTTCAGGTGGAACATAAGTTAAAAGTCAAATATAATATATAACTGGAGGATTTTAATAATATTTTGATACATGTTCATATCTGTCATCGTCTAAAATTTCAAGCCATATATTAATTAATGATAGTTGATAGAAAAGAATGCTCCCGAGTATGTATACAATTTTTATGAAATTATATAGAAGTAATCTGCAATTCGTAGAATTGTTGAGTATATATGCAATTATGATTAAACTATATTTGTACAACTGCAAATTATCCTAAAAAATTTTATACTTCTTTCTACATATTTTTTATATAATTTTCCATATTAATTATTTAACTATATTATATTTTTTATTATTTTCTTTGTGTTTCAAACTTTTTTCATATTTTTTCATACACCTACTTTATTTGTTTTATCTTTATTTCATTTACTTCTAGTTATTAACTTAATAGTTATTATTTCTATCATATTATATTATTCTTATTCTTTTCTAACAATTCTTCCATAATTTTCTTATCTCGTACCAAATGTAACTCGAGTTTACGAAATTTTTTCATAATTTTTGGGTTAGAAATTACAAATATTACGAAAAAATGCCCCTCTATATAAAATAAAGAATACTTAAAATCATTCAAAAATAGTAAAACTTGATTTATAGGTTAAACACTTAACTCTACACATTTATGAAAAATCAAAAAAATATTTTTGGAAGGGTCCAATGGCTGGATGCATGGGGTCGCATGCACCCGGACGTAGGGATCACCCCTCTTTCATAAATATATGGATTTCACTTAAATCAGCCATCATGCAATTTTTTTTGTTTTTTAATGTTTTTTTAAAAAAAACGAAAAAAGTGGGCGTACTAAATGTCCAAAACGAATGTTATCAATGGTTTAAAACTTTAAAAAAGGATTTATAAAAATAAAATATCAATGTGGTGCATGTACCATGTAAACGTTATATTGGACAATGACGCATATCTTAAATGCCGTGAATGTATATCTTGTGGATCTCCCATTGATCTTCGTCACGCATGCAGCCAACTAATTTTTTTTTTTTTTTGTAAAAAAAAAGCTAATGTTTTTTTATTGGGTATTTATACATGAGGAATGACACTGTTAGCTTCGGTTAAGTAAATATCCCGTTTAGCCAACATTAAAAAACTCATTTACAAAACTCATTTATGTTTTTTTTATACACTCGTTTATTTAAGTATATTTAACACATAAAACAAGTTTTACCATTTTTGGATATATGTATATATTTTTTTGAGATTTTAAACATATATATTTAAAATACTCATATTTTTAAAAAATTGAAGTATATACACATATTCAAAAATGATAAAACTTAATTTATATATTAAATACACTTAGATAAACCAGCTAATGAAGAAAAAAATTAAAAAATTATTATAAATAAATTTTTTAAGATAAAATATTTGTTTGGTCCGGCTAACAAGATCACTTATCTTTATATGTTACATCTCAATTTATTTTATAATCAACCCTTGAGACAGTTTTTACAGGTGCCAGTACTGAGAAAACAAGCTTCAAAATATGGAGAGGCTACATATTCTTAAATATTAAATAGGAAACCATACTTCAAATATTAAAGGGGAGAACACAAGCATGCAATTAACTAATGTTGAGGTTTTCATAATTAAACAAGTCATTTATAACCGATGTAATACTTCATGGTAGAGAACGTGCCAGATTTATTGCATATTATAAAAACCAGGATTACTGGATACTTAGCCAGTTTTATGGCACATGTAGGCAGCAAGGTAGATACATGGTTTAACTACTACTGTCTAATTTCATAGCGATGTGAGACAATATTCAGTTCCCAAATGGCCTCTGGTTATAGCAGTCAATGTTGTCCCCGGTGCTGACTTCGAAGATGCCACAGTATCGCTGGTAGAATCCGATGCGGTCTTTTACACGATCGTCTTCGCCGTGGCCGCATTCAAGGCCTCCATTGATGATGTTGGTGATGACACCGTAGCCAGGGAGGCGATTAGCAGCAATGTCCTCGGGAGAAGGCGTCCATTTCCCGACTATCACGTCGTGGCAAGATGGTTTTGGTGCCTGCGGAGTCATCCAAAACCAGAAGGCGGTCTCGAAGGAAATATCTGGGTATGTCTCCACAGCGTCTGGGTCAGTTAGGAGGTCATACCCAATGGCTCTTCCAGCCGGTCCGTAGTTGTAGTTGCTGTATGTTGAAATAATAATAATAAGAACAATAAAAACAACATACCCAAAACCCACCCATCCACCCACCAACATGCCAACTTATGTATACGGAGCTTGCTAGGATGATGATCGATGTACTCACTAAGAAATTTGGATAGGTCCTCGGCCGCAGTACTTCTTGCCAGCAACGCAGGGGTTTTGGACGTCAGGCACACAGTAAGTATCAGGGCAACCTATTTCCTCCTTGAAGCAATATCCCGAAGCATATATATCTTCAGGAAGTTTACCTGCATTTACAATGTTTACAGTGTGTGAATATATTATTATTATTATTATTATTATTATTATTATATCATACTATATCATCCATGTAACATAAACAAAGGATGATGACGCATGTACCGGTAGTTTCGTGGGAGGTTTGTCCTAAGAAAGCTGCAATCTCCCTTTTACGTGTTTCGATATTGCCAACGCCAGCGAAGTCGGGAAAGTAAGCTGCGGCGGTTATAAAGGATTGGTAGGTGTAGAAGCGTGCGGCGGGGCACCTGGGGTCATTCCGATACGGAAGCAGCTGGTCAAATAGTTCCTCAGAAATGAGGGAGGCGAGATCGGTTCTTGGTGGAGAGCTGGGAGGTCTTGGAGGGGTCGGGGGCACTGGAGTTGGACTAGGGCAGTTGCATTGGCTTTGGCATCCTTCGCAGCAATGGGCGGCTGTGCTTCCACACCACCCCCACTGGCTACAGCATAGGCCTCCTGAGCATACGACACTCCCCCCACATTGCTGTCCCAGGCTTCCTCTCATGGAAACCAAAGACACCCAAATCATTAATACTGCAAAATTCCTCATTTTTTTTTTCTCTCTTGTTCTCCTCTCAGTACGATGCTGCTTGCTTCTCGCTGCTTGCTGCTTGCTGCTTGGATATAAATATACCATTAAGCGCGCACGGATGATAGTATGATGGGCTGAACACGTCATACGTCTACAGGACTCGAATGTGACGCGGAAAATATTGCACAGGCGTGATATATTGTATTCCAGAGATCATGCATGCATACTGCATGTGCTTAGAAACATTTCTCAGTGGCAACATTTAAAAATAAAGGGTAACTGTCAACATCAGGACGACAGGTAGTTAACACGTGTGAGTGTGCATGTGTAAGAGGTTTGAGGTTCTTATTCGATGGAAAAGAGGTTTGAGGCTTGGATACGAGGCATCTGCATCCATCCAGACAAAATAAATAAATAAACGATAATCTATAGATATACTTACATATAGTTTACAGGATAACAATTTATCTCCATTGTTTCCATGAATTTATAAGCTTGTCCATGCCGTCTTAGTGCCTTGACAGCGTGTATAAACCTACAAATTCATGCAAATAATTGTGATCAAACTACATGGATATATTTGTAATATAGGGTGTGTTTGTTATTAAGTAAAAATTGTCAAGTTAAAACTTTTCACTCTCCACAACTATTCTATTTTTTAATCATTTCTTCACATTTTTCTATACAACTACCCTACTTTTTAATCATTTCTACACAACTACCAATACAACTAACTTATATATTTTAACTTTATCTTATTTATTCCTCATCATTACCCATATCATATCACATCATTTGACAACTTTTACTCTCTACAACTTTTCATCAAAAGTTTTACCCATTCTCAAACACACCAATAATTAAATTATAGATTATATTTGCAAATTATATTTTTTGTAATTTTTGAATATGTGTTTTTTATTTTTCTAAATTTCGTAAATAATAGTTTTTGGAGTTATTTAAGTAATTTTTAGGGACGCAATTTGTTAATTTTCAATAAAACCAAATTATGGAGTATATATGTGGGTACCCTACCTAAGTCACTTCTTAAAAATTACCTAAATAACTTTAAAAATGTTAATTTCAAAATTCAAAAAATATATATTCAAAATTTATAAAAAAATAATTTACAAATATACCACATAGCTTGATCCTATTGCAAATTTCTCCACATTGTTTATAAAATAACAAATTACCCCTACTCATTTGCATAAATTTATAGGCATACCCATGTCAACATGGAAAAATGATGACATGGGTAATAACACGCCTTTTAATTCATGCCAACAATGGACGATGGGTGTAATTTGCTATTTTACAAATTATGTAGTTATATTTGTATGATTGAAGTATAAGATATGTATCTAAATTATCCAAAAATAAAAAGATTTTTTTACCTATTCTTGTGTACTTTTTGATTTGATATCTTAAGTATCTAATTATGCTACTTTTTTTATTGTTACTTCTATATTCTTATATTTTTTTACATCTTTTTATACAACTATCTTATTTTATATACAACAAAAAAAATTCTACTTTCTCCACCCTTTTAATGTGACATGACACCTAATTATTTTATTCTTTAATCATGTCTTTATATTTTAATAATTTTTTTATCTATTAATAAAATTACTCTATTTGTTTTAAGTGTGCATTTGGGAAGTAATAAAAAATTTTATGAAAAATTTTTGATATAAAAATTTTGATATAATAGGGGTCATAATGGAGAGTAAAAAGAAGAAAGTTAAAATAGATAGGTTATGTATGAATAGTTATATAAAAATAATTAAAAAGTAAGCGGCGTATAGGAATTAGTGAAGCAATAATTTAAAAAATAAGATAATTGTAGAGAATGAAGAGTTTTAGGTTGAAAATTTTTTAGTGTAAATAAGCATCCCCAGTCTATTCTCTTTATTTTTATTTATTATCTCTATCGTATTTGAAAATTTTCACTCACAATTTTTCACCTTATTTTTTACACAAACCTAAAGGCAGCACCATTTTAATTTTATTTTTTCTCCTAATCATTACCCATATTATAATACGTCATTCTTTTTACTTTTTAAATTTTCATTTCCACTTTTATTTGTACATCCTCCCAAACCCATCCTAAAAATTTTAGTATGATTGGCAACACATAAAACTTTTCAACCTAAAATTTTTTTAATCTGAAACTTTTCACTTTTTATAACTATCTTATTTTTAAATTATTTTTTCATAATTTTCTATACAATTACCTTACTTTTCAATCATTTTGCACAACTACTTATACAAATAACTTATTTATTTTAACATTATTTTTCTTACTCTTCGTCATTATTCTATCATATTACATTATTTTCTTTTATTTCGAAAACTTTTATGTTAAAAATTTTTCATAAAAATTCTATCACTTACTATACACATCTTTAGAAGGCAACTACGACAAGTAAAATTTATAAGAATTTTTTTTTACATATGTCTCTCTTTCTCTCCAATAATGAATTGGCTGTATTATCAAAAAATAATAATTAATCAACTGCGTCGCCTACCTGCAGTATAAAGTATTATAATGAGAATATTAAAAATTAGAATGTGTTTGAGAATTGATAAAACTTTTATATAGTAAAATTTGTCAAATGATGTGATATGATAGGAATAATGATGTGGAGTAAAGAGGATAAAATTAAAATAAATAACTTAATTATATAGGTAGTTGTGTACGTATGATTAAAAATTAGGATAATTATATAGAATAATATGAAAAAATAATTAAAAATATAATAATTGTAGAGAGTGAAAAATTTTATATTGAAAAATTTTAACTTTACGCTTTGTACCCATTGCCAAACACACCCTAATAGTTGATATCAGCGTCTTAAAGCAGCATAAATGAAATATAGACAAGGAATAAGGAATCGAATGCCATTTATACATGTACTAGTTCAGTAATTAAATCAAACTGGCATCCTTTTAAGCCCATACTGTTTTATCAGTGGCGCACATGCAACATTTAATGGGAACGTGTACTGACGGCTCTATAGCGGTGATCTTGCTCGATGATCCGGTTGTCTAGTACAGTTAAATCAGCCAATTGGCAAATTTTGAGCCCTTGAAAACTAACATTTCTTATGATTGCTTAAACTCCCAAATGTAATTTCATCGAAAAGGAAAAATCGCAAATGTAGCCGGCCAGCTGCAGGATTGTCTGATTCACGCTGACACATATAAAATATCAGGCTTGTTAGACTAAGGGATTTTAGGCCCATACTGTTTTGTCAGTGGCGCACATGCAACATTTAATGGGAACGTGTACTGCCGGCTCTATAACGGTGATCTTGCTCGATGATCGGGTTGTCTAGCACAATTAAATCAGCCAATTGGCAAATTTTGAGCCCTTGACAACTAACATTTCTTATGATTGCTTAAACGCGCAAATGTAATTTCATCGAAAAAGAAAAATCGCAAATGTAGCCGGCCAGCTGCAGGATTGTATGATTCATGCTGACACATAAAATATCAGGCCTGGTAGACTAGGGAGAGTACAACTGCTCGCAGATGCTAGGTGATCCACATGCAAAGTGGCAAAATGGATCTGAGGCCTTTTTTTTTTTGGGTTTTGCTTTATTATTTATTATTTTTAATAAAAAAAAACCATATCCAAGTCTGAAAAACCTACGAAAGAGTTACTAACTGGGTGATATCTTAGTTAGTCGAGCCAGTAACGAAAAATTTATAATTGCCTTCCTTGAGTGTAGAGATAATCACAAAAATATTCCTCAACGGCGAGGATTATAAATGAACCTAATTTTTAATATCAAATGTGATAGTGTAAATAATATTAATAAAAAGAACTTATGAAAAGTAGCCACATTAACATGAACAATGAAGTAGATGACAAAATCAAGACTCCGTGAAATATGTATCAGGTTGTCCGCGTCAGAGCGAGGCTGATCAATTAATAGAGCTAATCTTGCAGGAAAGGGAAGTTGGATTAATTGATTTAAATATATTAAAATCTCAAAAAATATATAAATATATCCAAAAATAGTAAAACTTATTTTATGTGTTAAATATATATTATTAACTCATATTAACGAATTGATTTGTAAGTCAGGCGCAAAAACTCTATCATTTAAATTTTTTTGTCTTTTTTCCTTAAAGTTGTTAATTTATGTGTATTAAATATATCAATCAAGTTCTATTATTTTTTCGAGGTGTAGATGTATTTTTGGATAAAAATGACTACAATACCTTTACATCTAAAACCCAAGGAAAGATATACAAATTTCAAAAAATGATAAAATTTGGTCTATATATTAAATGCACATAAATCAAGAAGTTTATGAAAAATAAATATTAAAAAATAAGATTTTTAATCCGATCTAATAAGATCATAACTCTTTAAAGATTATTATTTTCAAAAAATATTTTCACCCATTTTTAATTCATAATTACCAACCGCACTCTAAAATAATTTTTAAGATAATTTACAAATGTACCTATATAGTTCAACTATAATTAAAGATAGAGTTACTTAGTTTCAAATTTTGCAAATAACTCCACGTATTTTGATCATAATTGCAGATATACCTATATCATGACAATACTATCATAATGCAGATATGTTTGCAAATATATGTAAACTGAGTAGGTATATTTAAAAATTATAATAAAAATAAATTATAAATGTATTAATGTAGTTTGCAAATATTTATAAATATATCCACATCTTGACAATGTCATGACAATGTGGATATATTTATAATTATAATAAAATGATATGAGGTTATTTGTAATTTTTAAAATTATGCGTTTATCTGTAATTATGATCAAACTATATAAGTATATTTGAAAATTATCCTTTTAATTGTATTTTTTATTATATGCATATGCACGTTGTATATAAGAGAAATATAATAAGGGTGGGTTCGGATATGACTGCCTTTTCAGATAACAATCCACTGCACTAAATCCCTTTTTTCATGTGGTTCGTTTGATTCCGTAAAAGTATTTTTTAATAAAATTACATCTTAATCAAGTGACTAACTACTGTATTTTTTCTATAACAAAAACACTTATAGATTTTTTGTATTGTTATCTTTGTATTTCAACATTTTTCCCTATTTTTATTTAATTATTTCATCTATTTTTATATTCTTGAATGCTTCTATGAAATACTCTTCCACATAACTTTTTTAATTTTTAATATTTTGATATCTAATAAAAAATTGTTCTATTATTGTATCTAACATCATTATATTATCATGAAAAATCTTCCATTGATTTAATATCACTATACATAGACTCATCTATAAATGTATAAAATCATTGTAATAAATAATTTAATACTAAATATCAATTTTTAAATAGTATTTTTCATATCTAAACATCTAAAATATTGCTAATATGTGGATAGATGATTCTATTGTATTCTGATACATATACAAATAAATATAACTATTTTTCTTAATTTACACATAAATATAACTTTTTGAAGCGGATATGACCAAGTGCACATTTAATTTGAATGAAACTTGATCTCTTAGCTAAGTAAATAATATTATATATAATAAATTGAATAGATTTTACATTAATCATCAACATCCAAAAAATGCAAAGAGTTGCATGGAATTACTTTATGTAGAGGTGGAGCCCTTCTATCGTTATTGAGTAAAAATTGAATATAGAAAGGTGATGGAGGCTAATAGAGAGGGAGTTATAACTAGAAATTAATGTATTAAATTTATCACTACTGTGGATGCATTCAGGATGTGTGGAAACAAAATCTGCCCTCAAAGATAAAAATTTTTGGTTGGCGCCTGTTTAAGAATGCAATACCCACGTCGGCCAACCTTGTCAAAAGAGGTATTCAAATTGATCCTTCCTGCCCATTTTGCAGACAAGCGTAGGAGAATCTGTGGCATCTGTTCTGTTGCCGTCCGGTTACGAGACCACCTTTCAACCTACGGCTTCTACGATTTCTGCAGCAAGATAGCAATGAAGACATATAACAAACTCTTCTCACTCTTTCAAATTGTTAAGGAGATAATCTGCTAATGGCCTTCATAGTGACCTGCTGGTGGATTTGGAATTTCAGGAATAACTTCCGTGAATGGGGGGAACTCCTAAACATTGTTGAAATTCCAAATGAGTGCTCGGATCTTATACATATGTATGAAACTGCCAATAGGGTGTTAATGGATCACATTCCTTTGCAGGATTTTTGCCCAAGATGGAATCCCCCACCGAACAGCTTCGTTAAGGTCAATATTAATGCTGGCAGCCAGCTTGAGGTGGGGAAAATTGGTGTCGGAGCTGTAATTCATGATCATCATGGCTTCACCCTTAAATCCAAATGTTGGAATTCGACTAGTTCTGCTGATACTCTGTGGATGGAGGCTAATGGGATGCTGCTGGCTATAAACTAGGCGCTCCAACTCCATTATATGCATGTGGTCTTTGAGACAGATTCTCTTCTTCTACCATAGCTTATCACAATGATTGGTCGGGTTCGGGCAGTAATTGGTATTCTGATTGATGAAATAAAAAACTACAATATACATTTCGCAAACAGTTACTTCACACATGTCCTGAGATTGGTTAACTATGTAGCTCATTCTTTGGTGGATTATGCACTGAAGCAAGAATCATCCACGTGGATGGATACGCCTCCTGCTTGCTTATCCTTTCCAATGTGTAATGATTTTTTGATCTTCAATAGTAGGGCTAAGCTTCTTTCTCACCCTCCCTAGCTTTCTTCTGTGGAGGAGAGGCTTGAAGCTACTGACATATTTTCTATAAAAAAGGAATGAATTTTGATTTTGTTGCACTCGTGCCCAACAATTACAATGACAATAATTTTTATTGCAACTTTCGGTATATTATTGTCTCCAAAATTTGCTAAGAGACTTGTTTTGTTTCAATTTGTTAGTACAACAGGAACAAAATCTAATTTCGTTGCAATTGTGCATATTAATTGCAACAAAATATTTTTCGTCGCAATTTTTAGTATATAATAGCAACCATATTTCACAAAAACATAAATTTCGTTACACTTTACTTGTTCAATATGAACAAAGTTTGATCTCGTTGTAGTTGTGCACATCAATTGCAATGACAACAATGTCCATTGTAACTTTTGGTATATTATTATCTCCAAATTTTGTAAGAAAATTGTTTTAGTTGCAATTCGTCATTACAATATGAATGAAATCCTATTTTATTGCGATTTTATATATTAATTGCAACAAAAATATTTTTGTTGTAGTTGCATATAATAGCAACCACTTTTTGCAATGAAAAGTATTTCATTGCAAATTACATATCATGTCCTTTCAAGAGGGACGAAGCTCTAATTGGTCGCAATTGTGCACACTAATTGCAACAAAAAATGTTTTCGTTGCATTTTCTATTGCAGTAAATACATTTCGTTGTAGTGAGTTCGAGGAGTTCGTTATGGTGGCGGAGGAATGAGGTGGGTAACAAGAGGAAGAGAAGATTTGAAGGAAGCATTTGCCATATATGAGATGATTAGCTGCCGTTGCATTAGCCTCGGACCCTGAAGCAGGTGCTCGGCGGTCCTGGGGAGTTGAAAACCATCAGTGAGTGCTAAACCATGATCTGCCGCTTCGATCTCAATGAAGATGGCATGCTGAGCTTCAAAGACTTCCAATTCGTGATGGCCGCATGAAGAAATTAATTGAATTGCATGATAAATTTTAGGTTGTGGGTCTTTGGTCTATTGGGATCTGCATGCTATGACATTGGGATTAGATTCGCAAGCTTATAGAGATCAGCCAAAATTAATGATATTGAAATTACGTGTAACTTATAGTTGCATTAGCACTTAAGCATTCTCAGAACTTAAGAATTCTCAGATGACATAGTTCATTTTTAGTTAGTATACATCGTCACTTATTTAAATTTCTAATTGCATTTTATCGACCTGAAATATCTTCCATGGTCAAGATCACGTGTCAATGCAAGCCGGTATCGCATGACTTCACATTTTCGGGTGGTACATAAGTTAAAAGTCAAATATAATATATAACTGGAGGATTTTAATAATATTTGATACATGTTCATATCTGTCATCATCTAAAATTTCAAGCCATATATTAATTAATGATAATTGATAGAAAAGAATGCTCCCGAGTATGTATATAATTTTTATGAAATTATATAGAAATAATCTGCAATTTGTAGAACTGTTGAGTATATATGCAATTATGATTAAACTATATTGGTACAAATGCAAATTATCCTAAAAATTTTTATACTTCTTTCTACATATTTTTTATATGGTTTTCCATATTAATTATTTAACTATATTATATTTGTTATTATTTTCTCTGCGTTTCAAACTTTTTTCATATTTTTTTCATACACCTACTTTGTCTGTTTTATCTTTATTTTATTTAGTTCTAGTTATTAACTTAATAGTTACTATTTCTATCATATCATATTATTCTTATTTTTTTTAACAATTCTTCCATAATTTTCTTATCTCGTACCAAATGTAACTCGAGTTTACAAAAAATTTTCATAATTTTTGAGTTAGAAATTACAAAAATTATGAAAAATGCCCCTCTATCTAAAATAAAAATACTTAAAATCATCCAAAAATAGTAAAACTTGATTTATAGGTTAAACACTTAACTCTACACATTTATGAAAAATCAAAAAAAATATTTTTGGAAGGATCGCATGGCCGGATGCATGAGGTCCCATGCACCCGGATGCTGGGATCACCCCTCTTTCATAAATATATGGATTTCACTCAAATCAGCCATCGTGCAAATTTTTTTGTTTTTAATGTTTTTTTGAAAAAAGAAAAAAGTGGGTGTACTAAATGTCCAAAATGAATGTTATCAATGGTTTAAAACTTTAAAAAAGGATTTGTAAAAATAAAATATCAAAGTGGTGCATGTACCGTGTAGGCGTGTACACGTTATATTGGACGATGACGCATATCTTAAATGGCGTGAATGTATATCTTGCGGATCTCCCAGTGATCTTCGTCACGCATGCAGCCAACTAATTATTATTATTATTATTATTATTATTATTTTATTTTTTTGTAAAAAAAATGCCAATGTTTTTTTATTGGATATTTATATATGAGGAATGACACTGTTAGCTCCAGTTAAGTAAGATGAGTGATTCTATTAGCCCGGGCTAAGTAAATGACCCACTTAGCCCACCTCAAAAAACTTATTTACAATAATTTTTTTTTACTTTTTTTTTAATGTACTTGTTTATCTAAGTGTATTTAACATATAGACCAAGTTTTACCATTTTTGAATATGTTTATCTATTTTTTTGAGATTTTCAAGCATCTATGTGTATATATGCATTTAAAATACCCTTATTTTCAAAAATCTAAAAAAATATATGCACATTTCCAAAAATGGTAAAACTTGGTCTATATGTTAAATACACTTAGATAAACAAGTGTATAAAGAAAAAAATAAAAAAAAGTTGTTTTAAATAGGTTTTTTGAGGTGGGCTAAGTGGGTCATTTACTTAGCCCGGGCTAATAGAATCACTCCTCGTTAAGTAAATATTCCGCTTAGCCCATATTAAAAAACTCATTTACAAAACTCATTTATGCTTTTTTTATACACTCATTTATTTAAGTATATTTAACACATAAAACAAGTTTTACCATTTTTGGATATATGTATATATATTTTTGAGATTTTAAACATATATATATTTAAAAATTTGAAGTACATACACATATTTAAAAATGGTAAAACTTAATTTATATATTAAATATACTTAGATAAACCAGCTAATGAAAAAAAATTTATTATAAATGAATTTTTTAAGATAAGATCCAGTTAACAGGATCACTTATCTTTATACATTACATCTCAATTTATTTTATAATCAATCCTTGAGACAGTTTTTACAGGTGCCAGTACTGAGAAAACAAGCTTCTAAATATGGAGAGGCTAACATATTCATAAATATTAAATAGGAAACCATACTTCAAATATCAAAACGGGAAAACACAGGCATGCAATCAACTAATGTTGAGGTTTTCATAATTAAACAAGTCAGTAATACTTCATGGTATAGAACGTGCCAGATTTATTGCATATTATAACAACCAGGAGTACTGGATACTTAGCCAGTTTTATGGCACACCTAGGCAGCAAGGTAGATACATGGTTTAACTACTACTGTCTAATTTCATAGCAATGTGGGACAATATTGAGTTCCCAAAGGGCCTCTGCTCATAGCAGTCAATGTTGTCCCCGGTGCTGATTCCGAAGATGCCACAGTATCGCTGGTAGAATCCGATGCGGTCTTTTACACGATCGTCTTCGCCGCGGCCGCATTCAAGGCCTCCATTGATGATGTTGGTGATGACACCGTAGCCAGGGAGGCGATTAGCAGCAATGTCCGCAGGAGAAGGGGTCCATTTCCCGGTTATCACGTCGTGGCAAGATGGTTTTGGTGCCTGCGGAGTCATCCAAAACCAGAAGGCGGTCTCGAAGGAAATATCTGGGTATGTCGCCACAGCGTCTGGGTCAGGTAGGAGGTCATACCCAATGGCTCTTCCAGCTGGTCCGTAGTTGTAGTTGCTGTATGTTGAAAAAATAATAATAAGAAGATGAAATGGACAAGACAATTACTTATAAATTAGAATATAAAAATAATTGCTATTGTAAGAGGGTTAATCTTACAGGGCCTATCAGAGGGTTGAGTTGGGCTTAATTGAATTCTGATAGAGGGTCTAGGAAGGTCTTTAGTAAGTAGAAAATTGTAACAGAGGGTCTGAGATAATTTTCAGCGAGTCTGGGAACAAACACAATATGTACGAATGAGTTTCATGGGGTTCGAGACAAATCCCAGAGAGAGTGAGATGAATCAAAGGGGGATGTGAGACAAACCTTAGATGGTTTTGTCAAAAAGGTTGAATTATTGAAGAAAATTAGATAGACAGATAAGAGATATAGAATGAGTGGGAGTTTCGTTCCCATAGAGTTTCTCTCTAGGTAAGGGAAATGATCTCCTATTTATAGAAGTTTTGTATGTCTGGTTAGAGTCGGAATATGCCCATGTTTGTTGCCCATAACACTTGATTTTAGGAGATATTGTAGGGGTTAATGGTAGTTAGTTAGGAAATGTAGCTCCTTGTGTGGAAAGTAGTTTCGGATTGGTCTTTACTTATATATAATTCGACATGTCAATTTATGATTGGTCAATATTATAAATATTATTTTATTAGAGGTATATACTTACAAACATGTAATAAAAAAGTGTGATAGTTAAGACATTTAAAATGGAAATAATTATCAAAAAATATAAATAATATTAAAAATATGTGAGATTGAAGTGAGAAAATATTCTTTTCCTTTTTTACCAAATTAGTGACACAACTGAACATATTATTTTATTAAACAAATACTTTTTAAAATAGATTGAGTTGTTTTATTTAACCATTTCCCCCTAAAATGAGGTGACAATAGGGGTTCAAAACCATAGAATTATCTTCCTTTTAAAATGAGGCCGACCTATAGGGCCGCCCATGAATTGGTCAAAAAATTTATCTCTTTAATTTTTAAATTTTCCCATGACTATGTGAGTCTTACCTAAATTGCTCATCATGTGAAATTTTTATTTCTTATTTTTAAAACTAAAACATAGGCCTGATACGTGTAATAAAAGTGGTGCATGAACGCATGGGTTGTATTAGATCATAAGACATATATTAAATGTTATATACATGTAAGAATTATCTTGTAAGGTTGTTTAAATAAAGTAGTTAAGCGCCCTTCTCTGTATAGACCAGAAAGAGTGTAGATAGTCGTGTACAGATGAACTCCAGTTAAGATAGTTAATTAATGTTGAAGTTTTCATAATTAAACAAGTCATATAATATGTTCTATGTAATACTTCATGGTAGAGAACATGGCAGATTTATTTCATATCATGATAATTTTGATTACTGGATACTTAGCCAGTTTTTGCACACGCTGGTAGATGCATGGTGCTTAGGTGCTGTCTAATTTCATTGCGATGCAGGAAAAGACTGAGCTCCCAAAATGCTTCGAGTCATAGCAGTCGAGGTTGGCCCAGTGCCGACTCCGTAGAAAATGCGACAGTATCGCTCGTAGCGTCCGATGCGTTTTGCTACCCTATCATCATGCACGTGGCCGCATTCAATTCCGTTGATGATTTTGGCTGTGAGACCGTAGCCATAGCCAGCGCGGCGACCAGCAGCAATGTTGCAGCCAAAGGCGTTCGTGGCAAGATGGTTTGGGGTTTTGCGTATTCATCCGAAACCTGAATGCGGTCCGGAGGGAAATGACTGGGTCTATTGCTACTGTGTCTGCGTCTCGAAGTAATTTTTTTTATTTTTATTTTTGAAAAACGAAAAAAGTGGGCATAATACCTGAGCAAGATGCATGTTATCAATGGTTCAAAACTTTAAAAAAGGCTTTATAGAAAATAAAAAATCAAAGTGGTGCATGTACAGATGTTGCATTGGATCGTGACCAATTGAATCATATATTAAATGCCATGAATGCATATCCCGTCGATCGAACTCCCAACAATTTTCCGTCCCGCATGCAATTAATTAATGTCGAGGTTTTCAAGATTAAACAAAGTCATTTATAATCGATGTACGTAATACTTCATGGTAGAGAAAGTGCCAGCTTTATTGCATATTATGATAATCTGGATTACTGGATACTTAGCCAGTTTTATGGCACACGTAGGCAGCAAGGTAGATACATGGTTTAACTACTACTGTCTAATTTCATAGCGATGTGGGACAATATTGAGTTCCCAAATGGCCTCTGGTTATAGCAGTCAATGTTGTCCCCGGTGCTGACTCCGAAGATGCCACAGTATCGCTGGTAGAATCCGATGCGGTCTTGTACACGATCGTCTTCGCCGTGGCCGCATTCAAGGCCTCCATTGATGATGTTGGTGATGACGCCGTAGCCAGGGAGGCGATTAGCATCAATGTCCGCAGAAGAAGGCGTCCATTTCCCGACTATCACGTCGTGGCAAGATGGTTTGGGTGCCTGCGGAGTCATCCAAAACCAGAAGGCGGTCTCGAAGGAAATATCTGGGTATGTCGCCACAGCGTCTGGGTCAGTTAGGAGGTCATACCCAATGGCTCTTCCCGCTGGTCGGTAGTTGTAATTGCTGCATGTTGAAATAGTAACAACAACAATTATTTCTTTTTAAATATCATATACCCGCAAACACGCCAACTTATACATAAGGAGCTAGCTACGATGATGATCGATGTACTCACTAAGAAATTTGGATGGGTCCTCGGCCGCAGTACTTCTTGCCAGGAACGCAGGGGTATTGGGCGTCAGGCACACAGTAAGTATCAGGGCAACCTATTTCCTCCTTGAAGCAATATCCCGAAGCATATATATCTTCAGGAAGTTTACCTGCATTTACAATGTTTACAGTGTGTGAATATATTATTATTATCATTATATCATACTATATCATCCATGTAACATAAACATAAGGATGATGACGCATGTACCGGTAGTTGCGTGGGAGGTTTGTCCTAAGAAAGCTGCAATCTCCCTTTTACGAGTTTCGGTATCACCAACGCTAGCGAAGTCAGGAAAGTAAGCTGCGGCGGCTAGAAAGGCTTCGTAGGTGTAGAAGCCTGCGGCGGGGCATCTGGGGTCATTCCGGTACTTAAGCAGCTCGTCAAATAGTTCCTCAGAAATGAGGGAGGCGAGATCGGTTCTTGGTGGAGGGCTGGGAGGTCTTTCGTAGCAATCTGTTGTGTTTCGGCAGCACCCATACTGGATCTGGCATCCTTCGCAGCAATAGTCTATTGTGCTTCCACAAAACCCCCACCGGCTGCAGCATAGGCCTACCGGGCATTCGGCTCCGGCAGCATGCTCCCCAGTCCCCACATTCCTCTCCGAGGCTTCCCCTCATAGAAACCAAGGACATCCAAATCGTTATTATTGCAAGATTCCTCATAATTTTTTTTTCACCTCTCTTTTTTTGGGTACGGTGATGCTTGCTTGCTGCTTGGATATAAATAGGCTTTAAATGAGCACGCATGGTAATGTGGATTATGGATGTGGGCAAAGAGGTCATATGTCTACAGGCAGTGAATGTGATGCGGATAATATTGCACATGTATCACGTTGACATATTATATTCCATAAATCCATCATGCAGACTGCAGGTGCAGAGAAAATTTTCTATTAAATTTTAACGGTTATGATACTATATACTGAGCTCATGTATTTTCTATTTTTTATTTTTTAAATTTTTTCTCTTTACTCCCACGGGAGCCAAGTGGATCTTTTCGAAATATCAAATTTTATCATTTTTCGAGTTCTCATATGTATATATATATTACAAATTTTCAAAAATAAAAAATTTTCACCAATCTGAACTTCCCCACACACATGAAAATCATAACGTAGTTCATTTTCGAAAACTTTAGCAAACATATAAAGATTTGAAAATAATAAAAATTTGGTACTTAAACTAAATACATCTGAGGTCACATAAAAGTGAAAAAAAATTTAAAAAATAAAATACATGAGATTGTTACATACAAGACTAACAACCCAATACATAACATCATAACTCAAAATTTCAAATTACAATTAACTACCTCTTTTACATTAAGCGTGTTTTTGGAAAGTAATAAAATTTCATATGAAAAGTTTTTATTGTAAAATCTTTTGAAATGATAGAAAAATATATAATATGATAGGAATAATGATGAAAGATAAAGAGAAAAAATTAAAATAGATAGGTTAGTTGTATGAGTAGTTGTTTAGAAATAATTAAAAAGTATGATAGTTATATAAGAAAAAGCAAAGAAATAACCGAAAAATAAAATAGTTGTAAAAGTAAAAAATTTTAGTTTGAAAAGTATTTGAGATAGAAAAACACCCCACCACGTTGCATTTGATAATATATGTAAAAATAAATAGTAATTTGAAAGTATGCTCACTTAGTTTTGAGGTAATTGCAATCTCTGATTGTTATATAAACTTGTAAGCATGTTCAACTACCATTTTGACATATAAAGGTAAATTTTTTTCTACCTGCCTTAATTTGATATAATGTGGCATTTAATTACTGTACTTTTCAATTATTACTTATATATTTTAATAATTTTTTACCGTTCTTTATACGTTTTAACTTTATTTTGTTTGCTTCTACTTAAATTGATGTTTTTAAATCGTGGAACAATCAATATGCAACTTCTTCCTTCAATAGTCTAATTTTGCTACTTCTATAATCTATTTGGAAAGCCGCAATTTATGCAAAATAATTTGATCAATATGCTTTCTTTTCAAATATTTTCAACTTTGAAAAATAAACTTATGTAGTACATCAGTACCTTCAAATGTCATATATGTTCATATTCATCAAGGGTGCAACTTAATTTTGAAGGTAGCAAAATCAGACTATTGAAGTTCTTTTGATTGATCCGTGATTTAAAAAATAAACTTAATTTTGCACCCTTAATGGTGTATATTATCTTGTTATATCATATTATTTTTTATTTTAAAAATTTTTACTATAATTCCTTCATTTTTAATCATTACTAAACGTAGTAGTAAATTTATATTTTTACTTCATATCATTATTTATATCATATTGTATTATTTTCATACATTTTAAAAAAATTTCATTTTTTGCTTTTACATCTTTGCAAATGAAACGTAAACTTTTTAGAAGGCAACCATGAAAATTAAAATTCACAAAGAAAAATTTTACGTTTGTCTTTCCAGTAATGATGATTGGCTGTGATGATACTATTAATGCGTTCAACATGTCCTTTTTCCGGCAATGCCAAATAATTTAACATTACGCCACCTCGGGCTTACAACTAATGATAACTCAATGTATCTATTATTAGCTAGTTATGAGTTGGATTCTCTCCTTCCGTATTTAGGTTAGGTGATGTGAGGTTTTTCTATTTCCTCACTTTGGTAGAAATAAAGTATTATTGAATATAATACGAGTTGTAATTATATCTATAAATAACCATATAAAAACAAGTTCCACCTAACCTCAGGCCACTCATGTTGACTGATAAGGAATGAGGATTGCAACTAGGCGTGGACGCCACTTCGGATGCCAGTTCTCCCTAGATTTTCTCTCCAGATGGGGGGCGTGTCACGCATATGGGGCTCACCGTTGGATGCAATCCACGTCCATCGATGAGCGTAAGGCCAAGATTGAACGTACCCAGCCAATGACCACTAATCACCTTGTTTTAATTTTTTTTTTTTATCTTTAATTATTTTTATATCTTTCTATATAACTATATTATCTATTATTTTCTTAATTTTCACTTTAGGCCTATTATATCTGTTCCATTCTCCTCGTTCAACTCCCGATGCACTATTCCTTTTGATTGGGTAAAAGTTTTTCCTTTAACAAATTTGACTGTTTCCTACTTATCCTTTTGTGTAATTATAAAATTTAACATCTTAGCTACTGACTACTATGTTTTTTAATCCTTACCTTCGAATTTTAATGATTTTTTCATAATTTTTAAACAACTAATTCACCTATTTTATCTTTATTTTTTAAATTTTAATTACTACTTCACCGGTCTCTCACTTTTTAAACTTTTTTAATTTTTAGGGTGTGTTTGTGATTTGTAAAAAATTTTAAATAAAAAAATTTTGGTGTAAAAATCGTTGAAATGAGATAAAATTATGTGATATGATGGAAACCAATTGTATACACCTGAGTGTACTACACCTATTTTTTTAAAAAAAATTTGAAAATTTTTTCATGAAATTGTTAATCTAAGTATATTTAATATGTATATCAATTTTTATCATTTTTCTAGACTTTTATTTTTTTAGGATTTTTAAAAATCAGTGGCATTTTTAGTAATTTTAAAAATCTCAAAAAATATTTAAAAAACTCCAAAATTAGAAAAAATTGATACATATGTTAAATACACTTAGATTAACAGTTTCATGAAAAATTTTCAATTTTTTTTTTTAAAAAATAGGTGTAAGCACCCAGGTGTATACAATTGCACCCCTGATATGATAGAAGTAATGATAATTGATAAAAAAAAAGTTAAAATGGATAAGTTAGGTAGGTAAAAATAATTAAAAAGTAGAATAGTTTTTATAAGAATATATGAAGAAATAATTAAAAATTAGGTAATTGTGGATAGTGAAAAGTTTTAAATTAAAAATTTTTAGATTGATAAGTTTGGGAGGAAAAAATTTATTTAAAAATAAGGGCATTCTCGAATTTTATTTAATTTTTTAACTCTTTCGGATAAGCCCACGAGTGTATTAGCGGGCAGGTGGCAATTACTCACGCAATCCTAAAATAATAAGGACCGCGGTTTGCGTATGTCACGCCCAGCCATGATATTCCCGCGCGCGTAGGTATTATTGTATTAAGTTGCCATGTGCGTTACTTTTTCAACAAACTGGATAACGTGGTTAAGAATCATTCTAGATAATGTTAGTTAATGAAGAAAAAAGAAATTCATATATATATATATATATATAAATTTAAAAAATAAAATGAATGAATAAAAATAAATTATAAATAAATTTAAATATATGTGTTATTATTCAGAAAGAAATTATATTTAAAAAATAATTGCTTCTCTGTATATTGATTTCATTTGATTTAAAATTCTGTATATAATTATTTGAAGATATATTTTACTTATTTAATCTTTTTAGTTAAATATAATTTCAAATAATTTTTAATTTTATCTTTCAAATGCCTAGATTCGAACTTAACTTTTGGTTGTTTTGTAACAATGATTAGCTGACATTTTGCATGACAATCATGATCAGAGTAGGTTTTCTTAAAAAGCAAAACGTACAAGCGTTTTAATTAATATGATTCCGTGCAAAAGTTTCATGTCCAGATGTGGCGCTCAGGTTTCATATAAATCACATCCAAATATAAATAACTGAGTATCAACCCAGACCACTTGGTTTTGCCTGGTCCCAGGCTATGTAAAATTGCAAACCTCGCTGCAACAAATGTTAACGAATGCAATTTTTTTTAGCTACATATAAAATTAAATTGGTTGTATATATATTAATTTGATTGCAAATAATAAGGAACTCTTTTGGTAATAATGGTGTGTAAAATTATCTATCATCTACATTTTTTAAAATTTTTTTTTACATTTAACTGCCTAATTACCTAACTTCTTGTATTTTACTCCTATATTTTAATTATTTTTCCCTACAACTACTCCACTTTATTTCTATTATATCACATCACTTTTATATTTTTTAAAAATATTTTCTCATCGACTTCTTCAGTCTTTTCCTAATTAGATTACCAAATGATGCTTGATTCATTCATTTAGATTTGGCTATTAATAATAGTTTTATGGGTATTATAATTATCTTAGTTAGTATTGCAATCTGGCTTTAAGACATTCTCGCAATTTCATACAACATATAATATTCTAACAGATGTCTAATAATATTTTTAAAATTTTTACTATAACATTCTGACAAATATTTAACAATATTCCTAAATTTCCTACTCAAAATACACTCCAATGACAATTTGAGGAGACTACTCCAACCATTGTCAAACTCACGTTCACACTGTGCAAGCCAAATAAGTTACCATGACACCACTTGCGTCGTGGCTATTAATGATAGTTATTAGCTACAAGTAATGTTGAAATTTGACTTCTTACAGTCAAACGCAAGTAAAATTATTGCTACAAAGAGATGACTATATGTAATTTGTTGTCGTACCTCTTTGCTATGATGATTTTAAAGAAGAAGAATTAACATCTTCCAAGCTATTAGCTTTATACTTTCTATTTGTCAGGTTTATTCTTATTTTCTTATTAAGTTTGTTAAAGTTCGTTGTTGACTTGATTTTAATGTATCGGGTTTTTACTAACAAGAAACAGTTATAGCTACATTATTTTATAGTGAACGTTATGCTTGGATTTGTTTTCATAGTTCTCTAGTTCTATTAAAGAGTATTCCATGATAAAAATATGTGGGTTTATTGATTAAGTTTTCTAGCTGATATATTCATTTCTTAGAATTAATGATTGCCTATTTAATATGTATAAATAGGGGTATTTTAATCTCGGCATTTCTTGTCATTAATTTTATATATGACGGGGGAAGTGTGGGGGCACCGTTGCCCCATTGAGTTTTTGAAAATTAAAATGTACTTAAAAATGTAATTCATTTTTATAAAAAGCCCCTACCTTCGAATAATATTACACCCCTCTTCATCAAATAATCTTATGCCCCCCTTCTTGTAAATTTATCCGCTCATGAAAGGTCCTGACTCTACCATTGATATGCAATACCATGTTGATACTACTAAACTACCTTTACTAATAACTTAGTTGTTCGCCAGAGGTACGATGTGAGTTTGAAACACTGCCAAGTGCGGCAGAGTGCAATTTTTCACGGTGTCACATAAAACCATATGTCGTCCTAGTAATGGAGGTCTTTATAGTTGTCCTTCTTCATTGTGGGGGTATTTAGAAGATGTATTTACAAGTGTGAGAGTTGTGAAAATGGTCTAATTTGTAATATCAGATGTCACATGTGTATATAATATTAATAAAAAAAAACTTTACTAAGTGTGGATTGCTATGCATGGAAATTTTTGCTACGCATGGAAATTTTTGCTACATATTCCTAGTGTATGCAGTAAAAATTAGGGCGTGTTTGGTTGGAGGTAAAACTTTTGATGAAAAGTTTTTAGAGTAGAAGTTGTCAAATCAATAGAAAGTGATGTGATATAATAGGAGTAATGATGAGTAGTAAAGAGAATAAAGTTAAAATAGATAGGTTAGTTGTATGGGTAGTTGTGTAAAAACGATTGAAAAGTAGGGTAGTTTGTATAGAAAAATGTGAAAAAATAATTAAAAAATAGAATAATTATGGAGAGTGAAAAGTTTTAGATTGAAAAGTTTTAGTTGACACTTTTTTGCCCAAAACAAACGCACCCTTAGTTGATTTAACTATAATACGCTGTGAGGGCATAGATGTTACATAATCTTTCTCTTCGCAACAGGTAAAATATAGATAGCCAAGCCAAATTTAAAATAGGTTGTCTCCATGAAAAAAAAGTTGTATATACTTTTATACAATCGAGCAAATATTGCGAAGTGGTAGCCAATAAAATTAACTAGTTACATTTATTGGTAGCAAAATATTATTCTTAAATGGAAAATTTGTGTTAATGACAGAAATTAAAAAATTTTCAAGTAACTATCTTACCTTTTAATTATTTGTACTCTTAACCATTAGCCTTATTTGATCATGTCGCTCTCCCATTTTTTGCAAAATTATTCCCACAATAAATTTTCTATATATTTTTTTAACTGACCAAAAATACAGATGTCTTCTTGAGAACTTGCGACAAAGATATAAGGAATAAATTATATGTAAAATCCGCCATGGAAAGGTGCGTTCGACATAAAATTAAAGGGTTAGGTGGATGAAGGGAACGGGCAACTAGGTCAGCAAGGGTAATTTGGGTCAACGGCAAAATATGGGTGCGGACGGCAATTGGTAGATTGGGTACAATACAATATTTTCACAGAAATGTTAGAATATATACGTGCAGATTTTTTAAAGTTATGGGTACAAGCGTAATTATATTCCAAGGTTATTTATTGGTACAACAGGTGGGCCCCATTCCACTGGCTTTTCAGTTAAAAACAAAATAAATAATTTTAAAAACAAGTAAAATGGCCGGCCGAATGGAATCATCGGCCAATCTTTTTTCTGAAATTGGCCTGTCTGATTTGGAACCGAGGAGGAGCCTAATCCTAATTCTAACTTATTTAGAATATCTCAACCCTAATTCATTTATTGACCAATTTAAAAAACCTCAACCCTAACTCATTTACAATCCATGTAATAAACAGGTTAGTGAGTTGTTAACAAATTGTATAATAAATAACCTAAAAGCCTAGACTCTAGTAAATGATGATTTCACAGAGAGAGACAAGAGAGTGTTTTCGACGTAGGGGAAATGAAAATAGGACAATAATGAGAAAATAAAATTAGGATAACAGTGAAAAATAAAAATTAGGTAACTGGAGGAAGACCTAGAGAGGAAAAATATCCAATGGGTTTACATGTATGTATATAACTTTAATGAGTTAAGCAAGTTAAATGTGTTGAACGAAATTAAACGGGTTGAACATGTTATATGGTTTAAATGAGTTACTAAATGAGTTGACGAGTTATAAAATCTCAACCCTAATACATTTATTAAATTAAATGGTTAAACGGGTTGATGTATCATAACTCATTTATTCAAAAATCCCAACCCAAACTCATTTATAAATGGGTTGGACGAGCGGATTGACCATGACCACTAATACCCTTAGTTGCTGGAGGAGAGCCTGTTTCCAATTTCGCATGGTGCTTGGCAATTCCATAAAATATGGTGGCAGCGAAAATTTTAGCATGAGCAGTGTTTTAAAAATCGGATCGGACTGCCTGGTCCAACCGGTCGACCATCATCCGACAGCTTTGCGGTCTAGTTTAGTTCCAGTTTTTTATTTTAGTTGAAAATCGTTCAACCGGTTCAAACCGGACGGTTGAACCATACAAATTGGTCCAATCGTAGTTTAGTTGTCTAATATCATAATTTTAAAATATATATATATAAATAGAAAATCCAGACATACAGAGAATCCCCTGCCCGCGTCTCACCCCTTGGCCCTTTCCTGCTTTTCACCTTTTCAACTCTGCCTCCGTTCGGTTCCCTTTTTCTAAATTGTTAAAATTTATTATTATTTTTTAAAGTTTCATATTGATTAGTATATGTGGTTTATTTTTCTGTTGATTTGCATAATAAGTTTTAATATAATGGACTTAAATGTATTGTTGATATCATATGTAATTTTTATATTATATAAAATTTATATTTTAAATTTAATTTTCAAATAAATAAAATATATTTATTATTTCATAATTATGTCATGATGACATCACGGTTCAAAACGGTTTGAAACAACGGTGAACCGATCGAACCTGTACATAAACCGGTTCAATGCAACGTTCGGCTTTTAAAACATTGAGCATGAGTTGAAATTTCACGGTTTGCCGGAAGCTAAATAACCTGCTACCTTCAAACGAGTTCTTCGTTCTATGCATTCGGCCAAAAAAACAGTTCTGTCAAACGAAGCCTTAATGGCCTTCACAGGAATTAAATAAACACCATCAAATAAGATGTTATGTTATTTAACACAGTTTAACTGATTTTGAAATATTTTTAACGAACAAAATTGATGAAATTAAATATTTAATTTTACCTTCGTAAACAAATAAAAACGAAACTAAAAGGATCATATCCGGACATCTAACTATCACCCAACGATTCAGTGCAAGAAATATGTAATTTGATCTTTTGTGATTTTTAATATTTTGTTTTGAATTTTAAAAACGTAAGTTATTTTTCTCATGAATTATATTTTATATGTGACATTGCTGTTATTTCTTTAATCCTATTTTATTATGTGTGTTTCTGTTATGATTTGTATCAAACTGAATCACATTTCCTAACAATCAATAAAAACATGCATCTGATAATTTTCGCCTTTCTTGCTGCTTTTTTAATTCCAACTTCCTTTCATCTTCTCAATTGACGATCAATAAAATATTCAACCAAAAAATCCTCTGATATCATTTGTGGGAGAGGACCAGCTTTTAAAGATTTAGAATTTGTCCACTGATCTTTAAAAATCTCACTGTTTTCCACTGCCAACTCTTTACCTGCATTCTTTGTCCAAAAAAATGAAGTGTTTGAGATATGCACTTCCAAATGAAATATATGTCCCTCACCCTCTTGCAACTCCAAATGTTTCCAGAAAGAAAATATTTAGTTTTAAACAATTTGTGACAAAATGAGTTTGATGCAGTTTATAATCTCCAGCCTTATTTAAGCAATAGCGCTTGGTTCAAAGTTGTAAACTCTCTAGAGCCAAGGCCGCCACTTGCTTTTGGAGTAGATAATCTTTTTCATCACTTTTCTCTTTCCATCATTCTTCCCCCACCAATATCTACTAAGCATCACATTTAATTCTTTACACAGCCTCTTTTGGAAAAAGAAATGGATTCATGGTATAAGTTGGAATTGTTTGAGCCACTACTTTGATCAAAATCTCTTTTCCTACACTAGATGTAAGTTTGTTGTGCCAACCTTGAATTTGTGTTCAAACCCTTCTAAGCTAAATAAAAGGATTAGGATTGATTATTGGTAACCTATTAACCAATTTAATGATCTTTTTAACCACCCAACTTGGTAATCCATTAACAACTGGACTACTCTATATTGAATTTTTGTACTTTAAGACAATTCATTTAATCATCAATGTTTATTTTTTTATTTAAAATTATCAATATTTATTATGAGACAGTTTATCTCAATATTTAAATGTTATATTTATGTTTAGTTGAGTTTCCTATTGCTTGAATTTGTCGATGGTACATCTTATAATATAAACTATGTTTAAACTTTTTATATTGAGCCATAAAAATTGTTATTACTTGTTAGTTATTTTTTTTTAATTGAAATTTCACTTGTTACGTTATCAGATATGTTTGTAAGCTATCAATATTTTATTATTATTAAGGAGCCTATGTAGTTTATTTTATGTAATTTTAACAAATCGGTTTGTTTAGATAATCCATTAATAAACTATTTAGACAGTCCATTAACAACCCAATATACTGTTAATTAAATGTGTTATGAACAAATTACAACTAAATTTTTGTGAATTGGTCAATAACAGATTAAGGTTAGAATTTTATAAATAAATTAAAATTATATTTAGGCTCCAATTCGTGAAACCCGATCCAATTACACCCTTGCCCACAACCGGATTGGAGAATGGTGAATTCCCCTGCTAGTTAGCTGGCTAGCTTTGAACCCTTCACGTGATTCCTACATCACTCCAGCTAGTAGCCCATCCCATGTTGGTCATGTGGAGACTTCATAAGGTCCAACACAACAAAGCTTAAGTATACAAATTATATAGGGAGATATAAAGAAATAATTTAAACCTAAAGTAATTAAGGAAAGTAAATAATTTTATATTGAAAATTTTTGTAGCTAAGCAAACACACACTTAAAAAAATTCAATCATACATACATCCAAGTATATGTGTGAGCGAGACTTTTTGTGTACATTGAGCAAAAAACTCTTTGAAGGCAACAAATTAAACATGTATCTTATATTATCTGCTGATTATTCAATTAGGAGAAACATGGAAGTACCCAACCAATTAATTAGAATAGCATGTACAAGCCTGCAAAGAATATTATAAGGAATTTGAAATTATGCTCAAGAAACACACTGGTACGTAGTTGGTCTGGCGGTGCTTTGATATAGAAGAGGTGAAAAACAGGAATTTGAAAATTTATGAAGGAAAATAATTAAAAGGAATTAATAACGAGACAGCTAGTAAGTATTAAAACTATAAAAAATAATTGGATTTGTATGAAAATTAGAAATAATGATTAAAATATGAATTAAAATGAATGTTGCCCAAACAAAAAAAATACTTCGTAGTTTTTGCAAATTGGACACTTGAAGCATGTATAGTTGCATTTTAGCATGTATATGCCTAGGAGAAGGTTTAGAAGTTGGAATAGCAGGTCATGTGGATATAGAACCGCCCTGAGGAAGAAGGCCATAGAATCTTATCCATAAGAAAGTTGCCTATATGGAGTTCATGTCTGGACTTTGATTGTGTAATTACATCCCCAAAGCTGCCCTCTTGGTCTCCTTCTCTTGGCTCCCTGACTGTGTTCTTTGTTTTCTATATACGTGCTTTCTTAATTCTTATGAAAAATACTCAACAGCAGAACTGTGCGCCGGAGATGGGCGCCGGAAGGCTAGTAAAGCAATACCTAGGAGCTGTCTATACACAGCTGCGCTGCCAGAGCATGAATCAACGATTACAGTTAATGCAAGTATCCGGCTGGTGTTCCAATTAAAAGAAAAAAAAAATCAAGCCGGTGCCCGTTATCTTCTTTCTCACCGAACTAGTCAGATGGCCTGTCTAATCTCTAATGTGTTGGTCGTTGCCTACTCTGATTTTGTTGCTAAGCAATCAGGATCGTCTGTCTGCTATATTTATGCGAGTGGGGAACTGACAAATAATAGCATATGTCTCCGAATGAATTCAGCTTCATCATATATTTGAGGTTCTCAATAGAAAACTTTGCTTCCCTGCATCAAAGTTTTGAACCAAAATTTTGTGCTCCAGGTTGTTTTTAATCGGAAGTGCGATCTATCCATTGATGAACCAAAAAATAAGTTTGTTTGTTTTTTAATTTTCTGAAATTTGGTATTGGAATATGGAGTGTTGGTTCCTTCGTGTTTGGATCATACACTGTACATTATTATTATACATGTTTAATTTTCTGAAATTTGGTATTGGAATATGGAGTGTTGGTTCCTTCGTGTTTGGATCATACACTGTACATTATTATTATACATGCTCCCGGGCGCATACATATTTAAAAATTAGTGGAATTACTATAAATGACACTCATTTTTAAAAATCTAAAAAAATATTTAAAAGTTTCCAAAATTGGTAAAAATGTATATATATGTTAAATACACATAGATTAACAGCTTCATGAAAAAAATTTCAATTTTTTTTTTAAAAATAATTGTAGTACACTCGAGTGCATTGAGGTTCAATGCACTTAGGTACATACGATCGCTGTCCTAATCATTTATATGAAGAAGGCTTTTCGGTCCAACTGTTGTATATATAAAGGAGAAATCTCCACGTTTATGAGATTTCAGATAGTGACTCTAAAAGATCACTTTTAATTGTTTAAGAGAGGTAATCTTATTAACTTGGTTAAACAAATATCTTGCTTAGCCTATATTAAAAAATCTATTTATATTTTATTTATTTTTTCTTCATACAATTATTTATCTAAGTATATTTAATATATAAAACAAGTTTTGTCATTTTTAAATACATGTATATATCTTTTTAGAATTTTTAAATATAAGAGTATTTTCAATACATATATGCATATAGATATTTAAAAATATCAAAAAATATAAACATTTTCAAAAATAGTAAAATTTAATTTATATGTTAAATACACTTAGATAAACAAATGTATGAAAACTATAAAGAAAGTATTGTAAATACGTTTTTTGAGGTACGTTAAGCGGGACATTTATTTAGTCTAGACTAACAAAATCATTACTCATTGTTAAAAGTGCAATTGGCCTAGAATTCTCTTTAAAAATTTTATTTAGTAACTATCGATTCTGAGTAAAAATAACCTCAATAATGAAGCTATTTGTGAAACATCCGTGTTATAAATTTCTACTGGATTTTTAAGTTCCACCTCACATGATTAAGTTATTTAATGGTATTCTTAAACCATGCCTTATTAGCGTCAATACGTCCGCCTTACATAGATCTACCTAAAAATTAGTAATTCTTAAAATTTATTTGAAATTTTACTTCGATATTAAAAAATCGTAAAACCGTAACGGGTACATGCTGTGGCATATCATCCAAGCCTTTTTTCTAAAAAAAAATATTAAATTTTAGATAATGTAAGATCCAAGTGGAGTCTACTTGAATAAAAATTAAAAAGAATAGGAGGACATTTGGAAAGGTAAAAGATGTGGGAAATGTAATATTTGGTGGAAGTAGAAAAATGAAATATTTTAGAAATTGTGTAATTAATATGAAATGATAGGGGTAAAGTTACAATAAATAGGTTTGTTAGAAGGTAGTTGATTGGAAAAATTATTAGAATATATGGGGAAAAGTGGAAAAATATGATGATTGATTGACTAATGAGGTACTTTGAAATCCGTGCCCAAACCATATCCCCGCCGCTCCTTATTCCCAAACATCCCCACAACTAGGCTTGCGAATCCCACCAAAGATAAATCATCTAACTGCATTGAGTCAAAGTCTTTTGATCTTAGCGACAAGCAGTCAAAGTTCACTAGTCAAAGTCTTTTCATGCTAATAGCAACATAAATGGATTTAACTTAACTTAAGTCTCTCGGGATGCAGTGCTTACAAAAAACAGTAAAACTTCCAATCTTATATTCGGGAATCCAGTGGTAGATTTTCAATATGCAATGTCTGCATTGCCCCATAACATCTCTGGGCCTAGTCTGACATGGGCACCGCCAGTCGCCAGCCCAGTCATAAGAAACAGGGCTAAACAGCAATACTCCATTGGGCTAAAACACAAAAAATTTAACGTCCTGTCCTTTTCGAAAAAATTCCAAAAGGACCTTTTTGCAAAATTTTCAACAACACATGATCTCCCTCTGATATTGCTTCCCTTTTTGCTTTGATATATGTCGCAAGTTAATTTTGATGCGTTACGATGGCCGCACAAATGGGCCTAAAAATATAAAATATATACGATGCAAAATGCTAAAAAAAGTAAAAAGAAAAATAAATACGTGCGAAGTTAAAAGGTAAATGTGCACATGCAATAGCAAAACAAAATAAATATGATACAAGGTACGGACAAATTAAATATGCAATGAGAATTAGTGGGTTAGCTGATTAGATATGACATGAGTTAAATACATAAATTAAACATGCAAATAAAAATGTAAAAAGTATAGAAAAGGAGTTCAAGATCAGAAATGGAAAAAATATAAAAGGTATAGACATGAAAGTTATAGAAGAAAAATACAAGTATTAAGGCTTTTAAATATGCAACCATTGTTTTTATATGATGCAAAATTAGTCAAACAAGTTTATTAATTAGTAGCTGTCAGAAGTGAGTAAAATGTATTAAGGAAACGTGCAAAATAAAAAGTGAAAACAATGTAAAATATGGGTTTAAGATAAGAAATGGAAAAATATAAAAATGTGTAGACATGGAAGCAAAAGAAAAGAAACGCAAGCGTTAAAGCTTTTAAATGATGCAAGTGTTTAGAGATATTTAAATAATGTAAATTAATTAAACACAAATATGTATCTCGGTTAGGCACAATTAGTAGTTATTAATATGCATATAAATGCAGATACATATGGCAAATAAAAAGCAAAATTAATGCATTAATTTTTCGAGTTGTCACTAATCAAATAACAGTGCTTAGTCCGTGTACAATAAAGCATTAAAATACGAAGATTATTCGGGTGGACTCACAACTAAAAAAAATATAATCTTATTTTTTCTTTAATACATTAATCCTAAGAATGCTGAAAATGAATATACATCTTATATATAAAAGCTTAGAAGAGTTGATGCCGGAATTTTATTCCTTAGGATTTTTATGAGTAAAATGTATTAAGGAAACGCGCAAAATAAAAAGTGGAAATGATGTAAAATATGGGTTTAAGATCAGAAATGAAAAAATATAAAAACGTGTAGACATAGAAGCAAGAAAAAGGAAACGCAAGCGTTAAAACTTTTAAATGATGCAACTGTTTAGAGATATTTAAACAATGTGAGTTAATTAAACACAAAAATGTATCTCGGTTAGGCACAATTAGTAGTTAGTAAGATGCATACAAATGCAAATACATATGGCAAATAAAAAGCAAAATTAATGCATTAATTTTTTGAGTTGTCACTAATCAAATAACAGTGCTTAGTCCGTGTATAATAAAGTATTAAAATACAGAGATTATTCGGGTGGACTCACAACTAGAAAAAATGTAATCTTATTTTTTCTTTAATATATTAGTCCTAAGAATGCTGAAAATGAATATACATCTTATATATAAAAGCTTAGAAGTGTTAATGCTGGAATTTTATTCCTTAGGATTTTTACGAGACCCTAACTCAATTCAAAAGTGGGTGCGAGAATGTTATTCCCATTGATTGGTGTGAGATTTTATCCCACAATGAATGTACAAGGAGAATTTGATTTCTTGGGTTTTTCTTGATTTTGGATAATCAATTTTATGCAAATAAAACAACAACAAAGCTTATCTTTTTCTTTAAGAAAACCGTGCATAATATAACAAGAATATGCTAATGCAGATTTTTTTTTTAGCTATGAAACGGGGCAGTTATAATACGATGGAAAGGACGTTTTAAAATTTGTTATGATGAATCAATGAAAATGCAATGCAATAAAACGTCATTTTGGGAATATATATTTTTTAAGTCCCGTACAAATCTAGATGCAATACGGGATGGTTGGCTTGAAAATGATTTTTATCAAATGATTAATTAAGCCCTCATTTTGCTGATTTTAATGCCAACAGAGTAATTCAAGAAATGTTTCTGGATGCCTTGAGAAATGAGAGCGTGATGAGAGTGCATATGCGTCACTGTTGGATGATCATTTACATAAACTTAAATATATTTTTGGACCAAGTGATGGACTACAAACGTACCCACAAGATGAACCATCAGCGCTCGAAATAGTAAAGGAAACTAGGAAAGGGAAGAGCACTGTGGTCGGTGGAGGCAAAGCAGTGGTGTGACTAGCAGTGCAGAGGCTTGAAAGGAATGTAAAACCGAACATGGAACCGGGATTTTTTAGATGACAAATGGCGGAGGAAGAGACGGACAAAGTGGTGTTTATAGCAAAATGAATTAAGGAGTCTCTTGGGCTTCCCCGGCAGGAAATGGGAAATGAAACAGGGCAGTGAACGACTGAATATGTGTCCGGGATTTTTGAGATGTAAAAAAAAAAAAAAAAAAAGATATGGCGGCGATGGATGGAAAATAAACTTCGAGGCTTCTTGGGTATGCATCGGTGATGGAAGGCAAATAGAAGCTATGCAACAAAAATGGAAATTTTAACAAGGGTAAAAATGGGACAGAGATGGAATCATGCTCCACAGTTCCAAAACGGAAAACAAGGGTAGGGATTTTTGGAGATAAGAAAAGCTCGGTGGTGGAGGCAGCAGCTAAAGCAGGGATTTTTTGGGTGGGTGGAAACGGCTTATGATGGACAGCAGCAGTGGCGATTTTGGGGTAAAAAAAAAAAAAAAAAGAGGCTGGCCTAAATGGAGGAGAGGGTGCTTGATACCGGGTCTAGATGGAAAAAGAAATGAGATAGCAATAGAGGTATGGCTGGTAAAGCTAGGCAATGGACGACCGAATGGGATTGGGATACCTGGGATGAAAAATGGAGGACGTGAAACGACGTGCAATGGGCTTTCGAAGGGTGGAAACGGCTGGGACCAATATTTTTAAAACTGAATGGTAAAGTGAACGATTTTATGTTCGGTTCAGGTCCAACTGGTTCAACAGTTGGTTCAAGTTGGGACATTAATATAAATATTATAATATATTAATTTTACTATTTATTCTAAAGTTATTGAAAATATTAAATAATTTATATACAACGTGATATTTTATAAACATAAAATGAAATTTATATAATCAAATGCAATTATTTCATATATCAGAGGCTGAAATTCAATATTTATTGTGATTTTTAAGTAATAGTAAATTAAATAATAATCAACTTACCCATAAATGACGTTGCTTGTATACTAGTTCAAGAAGGACGCACAGAAGACTTAAAAAGCAGGATGTCAGAGTTTCCGCTTTGTCATTGGCTCTTCCAACCGGATCGCGGCTTGACCGATTTCTGTGGTCCGACCAGCGGTTCATCCGGTTTTTACCGGTTGTTAGCAAAAATGGAAAACTGTATGCAAAGCGAACCGGATAATTTTCGGTTCTCGGTCCGACCGCCGGTCTGGTCCGGTTTCAAAACAGTGCCCGGGACTTGGGAAGCGGCTGCTGTCCCCCTTTTGAGGCGAAAATGGCCTCCGTCTATAGACTTTTAAGTTTAAAAAATTGCACATAATGGGCTATTATAGTATTTTGCATAAACTCACCTTGTTCATTATGCAATATTCCAACTTAAGGGGTCTTTGCTAGCAAATTTATGAGTGATTTTACAAAACTATTAATTGGCTCATGGTTTCACTTGGCTAGTAAGTCAACTCTTTCTTAGTCATTGATTTTGTGTCCTTCATCATGTCTTGATCTTTATTTATATTTTATTGATTTTTGATAAGGTCCACCTTTGTTGATGTTTCTTTGATCACTTTAATGACTTGGATCTTCATTTGGTTGCTTAGATCTTGTAGTTTCCATCCCTTATTAGAAATATTGCAAATCCACGTCCTTTCATTTGGTCAAACTTATTTTGACCATTAGAAATTGTATAAAATGTTGATAATTTGTTTAATCTACACCGTTTATTATGTCGCCTTTATTCCATTTGGCTTGAGAGAAATATTTTTGCTTTATCACGAGTATATGCGGCTCTTGTTAGTTGATGAGGTTTTGTGATCGTTGATCCTGAAAATGGGCTTGCGGGCATTGGGAGCCCATTTATCAAATAGTACTACACACGTTGGGCTTACACATATATGGGTCAAAATTCAAATACAAATAAAAAAATTCATCACTTTCTAAATAGGTAGGCCTAATACTTGAAAGCCCATTTGAAAATTTAATTTTCGAATTTAAGTAAGGTATCAACGATATATTTCATATATACGCAACCACGATACAAACTGATTGATATCCCCGGACGACGTCAGACCTGTCATAAAAAAAAATTAAATTTCTACTCATATCATTCCTTGTTTTTTTGATGAAAATCCATATGATTCCTTAGATAATGCATTTAATTAAAAATGTATAACAATTCATCAGCTCTCTAACCGAGGATTACATGCAGTCAGCCAGCTGCATGAGTTACTGAAATAATATCCATAATTAAATATCAACCCAAAACATATAGAAACAATAATAGGCTAAATACATTAAACCTATATTAATAACCCAATGGGTCAAAATGTCAACATGTAAGCTATTCCTACGTGATTTTGATCTCCAGTAACTATCTTCTTGACGCTTCTGTCTACCCTGACCCACCATTACTGCATTCACCGTAGAACCGTCATGGCAACAGGATGTGAAGGCGGGGCACTGGTTCAATGCACAATGCTCCCGGGTGTACTTCACTCATTTTTTTAATTTTTTTTTAAAATTTACATAAATATTAAATTAAATTTATTTAATATGTGCATCAATTTTTACCATTTTTAGAGATTTTTAGATATTTTTTCGGATTTTGAAATAAGTGGTATTTTTAGTAATTTAAAATTACTAAAATGCCACTGATTTTTAAAAATACGAAATAAATATCTAAAAATCTCCAAAAATGGTAAAAGTTGATATACATGTTAAATACATTTAGATTAACAAGTTTATGAAAAAATTTTAAAAAATAAAAAAATAGGTATATGCACCCAGGAGCATTGAATCGTAAATATGGTTATATAGTTTCATGAATTGTATATTACTCCTGCTTAATGTTACCAAAATTGCATATAACCCATGTCACCTCTTTCTATCAGTAACTATTAAAATTTATGCTAGAAAATTAGATAATGACTTAAATAATCCTAGTCAAAGATATAATAACTCGAGTTTCTTGTCAGAAAATTCCTCCTTCTTCATGATCTCTTCTTCGAATGTGTTATCTACACAATTGAGTGTTTCATAGTAATGAGTTCTAATATAACTTTGAACAAGGTTATTTTCGTCATTATTTAATTTTCTAGCACATATTTTAATAATTGCTAACGGAAAAGAGGTTAGATGGGGGTTATATGCAATTTAGATAAAATTATGTATGATAATATGCAATTCGTGAAACTATATAAATATATTTGCAATTTCTGTCAAATTATTTGAGTATATATGTAAATTACTCAAAAGATACGTACTTTTTTTAGCAAACAAAAAATACTTAAGAGCCCATTTATCAAATAGTACTACACGCTTTGGGCTTGCACATATATGCGTCAAAATTCAAATATAAATAAAAGAAATTCATCACTTTCTAAATAAGTGGGCCTAATGGTAGAAAGCCTATTCGAAAATTTAATTTTGGAATTTAAATGGGGTGTAAACAATATATTTCATATATACGCAACCACGATACAAAGTGATTGATATCCCCGGACAACGTCGGACCTGTCACAAAAAAATAATAATAAATAAATTTCTACTCATATCATTCCTTGTTTTTTTTGATGAAAATCCATATGATTCCTTAGATAATGCATTTAATTAAAAATGTATAACAATTCATTAGCTCTCTAACAAAGGATTACATGCAATCAGCCAGCTACATGAGTTACTAAAATAATATCCATAATTAAATATCAACCCAAACATATAGAAACAATAATAGGCTAAACACATTAAACCTATATTAATAACCCAATGGGTCAAAATGTCAACATATAAGCTATTCCTACGCGATTTTGATTCTCCTGTAACTATCTTCTTGACGCTTCCATCTATCCTGACCCACCATTACTGCATTCACCGGAGAACCGTCATGGCAACAGGATGTGAATGCGGGGCACGGGTTCAATGCACCAGGAGCTCCCGAGTGTACTTCACTCATTTTTTTATTTTTTTTAAAAATTTTACAAAAATGTTAAATTAAGTTTATTTAATATGTGTATCAATTTTTACCATTTTAGACATTTTTAGATATTTTTCTTATTTTTAAAATCAGCGGTATTTTTAGCAATTTAAAATTACTAAAATGCCACTTCTTTTAAAAATAAGAAATAAATATCTAAAAATTTCCAAAAATGATAAAAATTGATACACATGTTAAATACACTTAGATTAATAAGTTCATGAAAATTTTTCTAAAAAAAATAAAAAAAATAGGTATATGCGCCAAGGAGCATTGAATCATAGATATGGTCATATAGTTTCAGGAATTGTATATTATTTATACTTAATTTTACCAAAATTGCATATAACCCATGTCACCTCTTTCTATCAGTAACTATTAAAATTTATACTAGAAAATTAAATAATGACTTAAATAGCCTAGTCAAAGATATAATAGATCGCTTGAGTTTCTTCTCAGAAAATTCCTCCTTCTACACGATCTCTTCTTTGAATGTGTTATCTACACCGTTGAGTGTTTCATAGTAATGAGTTCTAATATAGCTTTGAATAAGGTTATTTCTGTCATTATTTAATTTTCTAGCACATATTTTAACAATTGCTAACGTAAAAGAGGTTGATGGGAGTTATGTGCAATTTAGATAAAATTATGTAGGATAATACGTAATTCGTGAAACTACATAAGTATATCTTCAATTTCAGTCAAAGCATGTGAGTATATATGTCAATTACTCAAAAGATACGTACTTTTTTTAGCAAACAAAAAATACTTACTTAGTTGGATCATGATTGTGTATATACTAACATAATTTCACAAATAGAAAATTACCTTCACATAATTTGAATAAAATTACAAGTATGCCCTCCATAATGTTAAGCACCAAAATGAGCAGTTAAATTATCTTTTTTCCAAAATTGCTCTTCAATTCAATTCAGGTACATCTCAGAGAATGAAGACCGATGCTCCTTCTTTTCCTATTGGCTTTTGTGAATGTGCACGCACGCATATATGATGCTAGAGTAGTACAACATAGGTGCTCCATCTTCCCAATTCGAGCACAATCATGTGTACCATTGATTTTTTCAACTTCAAATTATTGTTGCTACCCTCTAGTCAAGCTCTAGCTACATATGTGGCAGCAACGGAAGTCGCGGCACCTTGGATTCGGCCATCTTCTCAAATCAACAAACCCACCACGTCTCTCTCAGATCTGGCCCTAGTGGACATTAATCGGATGATCCGAGCCGACGGATCTGTCGGTGGTAAAAATCCTTCACAGGCCAACAGATTCTTCGGTGACCACCATCATAGTAATTACATCTAGCCTACGGATTTGGTCCTCTCAGGTATCTTTTCAAAAAAATACTAAACACAGACAAACCTTTGTTTTGGCATTCGTGATTGGAACCTGCACCGTTAATGTTGCAGGACATGAAGGATGGAGTTGTGCTCCTTCAACTGGCTCATACTTACGAGGTATGCAGCAATACAAAAAAATCCTTCATTGTAATTGAATTGCAGACTTGGTATTTTTATTTTGACGCTACAGTGAAATACGTGGTTGGGTTGGTGAGGATGCTGGTTATTCAATCAAAGCTTAAGTGGAGCTCAAGAAGATCTTTATAGGAAGTGCACGGTAAATATTCTAATCACTTCACCCATGCATTGCTAATCTGCCTAAAACCACATGTTGCTTCCCCGAAAATGCAATCCATTCTGATTTTGAGCACATTCAATGCATTTGGTTTGTTGCATTGAAATTCAACAAGGTAGATTTAATCCCACATCGGGTTAGTGGAGAGAGACTGGGATACATCAACTTCATATGTTAGGAGAAAGGCTGAGATATACCAACTTCACCACATGAGAAAGCTTTGTTGTGGAGGAGATGGGCTGGTTATTTTTACAAATTACCCATAGGATGTGAAGTTTTTACCTTTTCGTGTAATGAATGCATTCAGATTAAGTAATTTCATCTGTATTGCTCGTAGTATTAAAACGTTATAGCTAAGTGGCGACTTTATCCGACTCTTTTGAACACAAGAGTCCGGTTTGATATGTGGTAAAAAATTAAATAATATTATAGAGATAATAATTATAAGCAAAGAGAATAATAATAAAATAAATATGAAAGTTACATGAAAATGTAAAAAATCACTGAAATATATACATAATAATAGAAAATCAAATAGGATATTTTTTTGATGGGAAATAGGATAGTTAGATATTGAATTAAGTGCACTCGGGTGAATAACCTTTTTGAAAATTATTTTAAAATTTTTTAAAGTTCAAATACAGGCCCAAGCATGAATATCTCGTATATATAATTTTTACATTATTTTGATTTTTAATTTTTTGTTTGAATTTTAAAAATAAAAATCTATTTTTCATGTGCTAGCACATGACAAATAGCTTATTTGTTCATTTTAAAATTTAAATTAAATATTAAAAATATATAAAAACTATATATATGAAGCATCCATTCTTGAGCTCCAACATGAATTTCAAAAAAATGAAAAATAATTTTTAAAAAAAGAGTTATTCACCCAAGCTAAGTGCGCCCACTCGACCAGACGACTTAAATCATATCCAAAAACTTGAAAGAAGTTACTTTTTTTTTTCTAAACATTTTACCATATCCCTTAACCTGTAAAAATTCATGTTCTTACAAGTACTGGCCGGCCGGGGAAGTTTATTGAGATTCATCGTTGTAGTGATGGTTAATTTTTTGAATTTTCACTAATAAGAAACTTTTTGTGCATAGTTAAGTCATTCTATGGTTCTTCTCTTTATATTGATGACTTTTTGATGCTTCATAGACTCATTTTTCCAGATAATGTATTATTACTTAGAATAAATGATTGCGCCGTTAATATCTACAAAGAAGGGTCATTTAGCCACCAGGGATGTACTCTAGTGGTAATTCATGCTGATTTATTGTTAGCCGGTTGTGCACTTGACTGTCTTTTCCCCCATTTAGGTGGTGTGTGAGTTTTTATGTTTCCTCATTTTGGTGGAAATATTTTCAGTTTTCCCGTTTGTAGAGTGTTATTGAATTTTTTCCTCCATTATAGGTTATGAATATGTTTGAATATAATATGAGTTGTCATGATATATATAAATTCTCATAAAAAAGGGTAATTTAATATTAGCATTTCTTATCAAATATATTCCTGTTATAATAATCCAAAATTAGCGTAAAAAAAATTCAATCAGATTTATGGATTTGGATGAATGCATATAATAAGCTTTATTATTACAAAGACTTTTTAAATTATAAAGACAATACATTCAATACACTTGGTACCCTCACTTTAGTACTCTGCCATCCATCTCCCATTAATTTTCTGTCATGAATGCAATTAATTTACATTAAGGTCTTATTACCAGGGCAATGCCCTGTGGCACGGGCTTAGGGTGTATAATACGCCAGCTTAGAATAGCATCCTACTGAATGCAGTTATATTTGCAATTTTCCCGGGTTGTAGAGGTTTTCAGATTTCCCCTTAAGATGGAGGTGGTTGCAAAAATTTTTCATAGTGTGAGGGTTATGAAAGTGTTTGATTGTAAGTCATGTTGATCGTTGTAATATTTCATGGCAGAGAACCTGCCAATTTTATTGCATATCATGATAATTTGAATTATTGGATACATTGTAAGTTTTATGGCACCCTAGGGACATGATCCAATCCTTATAGCACTATGCTACACAACTTATCATTTAGATAAGGGTGGGAATTGGGTCAATAATAGGGGAAGATCAATATTTTTGATCTGGTATAGGGATGGATAAAAAAATTTGACCTCGATTTAAAAACAAAGTCAGGATGGGCCAATCATGTTCCAATCCAAAGAATCTCGACCATCCCCACATCTATTCATTTATTAAACATTATAAGTATATTTTTAAATCTTATTCTCATTTTCTTTCAAAATCTTCACATTGTTTATGATTAATTGTATCAACAATATTAGAATCAATAAGATACATTTGCATATATGCATATAACTCTTGTGCATAATTGGACTTTTCTAAATTTGGAAAACCTTTATAAAAAATACTATTATTTTTAGGCAAATATTTTTAAAAATGATTTAAAAAACTATTTTAATAAATTTACACTACATTTATTCATATTTTGTTTTAGTAATGATGTTTATTTCAATTAATTAGTAAAATATTAAAGCATACAATATTTAAAGATGAGTGATATTATTAGATTGGGCTAAGCAAATCCTCCACTTAGCCCACATCAAAAAATTCATTTACAACATTTTTTTTACTTTTTTCTTAATACGCTTGTTTATTTAAGTGTATTTAACACATAAATCAATTTTTACCATTTTTAAATATGTTTATATATTTTTTTGAGATTTTTAAATCTATGTGTATACATGTATTTAAAATACCATTATCTTTAAAAATCTAAAAAAATACACACATATAAAAATGGTAAAACTCGATTTATATGTCAGATACACTTAAATAAACAAGTGTATAGAGAAAAAAAGAAAAAAAATTTATTGTAAATGGATTTTTTGAAATAAGCTAAGCGTGACATTTGCCTAGCTCAGGCTAACAGGATTATTCATTATATTTAAATTTAGCATAAACGTATATTTATGTTTGATATGTGTATAAATTTTTAAAACTATTATATTCGACCTGCATTTTTTACTCGAGTTGTTGTCCTTGAAATCGACACGAAATCAACTGGAAGTTTGTTCTAAGACCTATTGGAAAAAAGTAAGGGTCAAATTGATCTTGTCCTTGCCTTGTATAAAAATAATATTAAATAAAATTTTTAAGATGTAGTATTAGGAAACCTTGACCTGGTAAAATAAGTCTCAATCTTTACCTCCAATTCTAGAACACACTTAGGTGGATATTTGTGACCAAATTGAGGGTTGGCTTTTGAATTATTGGAGAGTTAGTTTTGAAAAATCGGTGAGAGTGTTTGTGTACTTATAACGACAACCGATAGTAGAGAGAGCTTCATCAACTCATGTTCAATGGAGAGGAGAGTTTACTATAGTTAGGCAACTTGTACAACTTTTTTAAACACAGATTGCAACCATATTAATTAGTTCTTTTGGGCCACCAGGGCACCGCCCTAGTGGTAACCCATTGTGGTGCCATAGTGCCCACATAGGTTCGATCTTGCCAAGTGCATGTGTTTGCTTCCCTTGTAATAGGGGTATTACAAGTGTCCCTCCTAAGAGTGGAGTTATTTACAAGTTATTTCTTCATGATGAAGGTTGTGAAAGTATTTGATTTTTAATATCAAGATTTCACGATGTATATAATATCAATAAAGAAAAATAATTCCTTTGTTAAAGGAATAACTTTAAATGCATACTAGATTGTTTTGACGTATTTATTTAGAACCATCTCAATTTCTATTACATTTGAGCATTAAGACATTCTTTAAATTTTGGGAGAGACACATTGCTACCATCAATTTTTTTATAAAGACAGGCTGCTCCCAATATGCGAATGTTCAAACTCACCCATGTGAGGAGTCAAACTGAAGACCATGGAAACTGCTGCCCACGTCCTCAGCCAGCTGGGATGGGGCCTGGTTGGTAAATGCATATTAGATTTTGATTTAACCTCCTTGTGACAGGGGTCAGAATCACATTAATTATTTTCGTTTATAAATGACATTGGAACCTGCACGGGGGCCCGTAAAACGGTCACCATGCAAAATTTTTTATTTTTGATATATATTTTTATTTTTTGAAAAACAAAAAAGTAGGCATCGTATATGCCCAGAATGAATATTATCAATGGTTTAGAACTTCAAAAAGGCTTTATACAAATAAAAAATCGAAGTCGTGCATGCGCAGGTGTTGCATTGGATCATGACACATGTATTTATAATGCCCTGCATGTATATCCCGTTGATCGAACTCCCAATAATTTTTAGTCATGCATGCAATTAATTAATGTTGAGGTTTTCATGATTAAGCAATTCATTTATAGTCAATGTAATACTTCACGGTAGAGGTGTCGTGGTAACTCACAGTTCGACCACCATGTCGGGGTGTGGGTTCGAATACCGTTGGCAGCATAGTCGGTAGCATCCTCTCCCCATAGGTCGTGTAGAAATTGTTTAAGGAAATTTCAGAAATATGTAATCAAAATTTTAGAAATTCGAAGATGATTACAGAACTGGTTGAGAAAAATTGTTTAGAATATGGTTGAGATGACCGTAATATATAAAGAAATACTTCATGGTAGAGAACGTGCCAGCTTTATTGCATATTATGATAATCTGGATTACTGGATACTTAGCCAGTTTTAAGGCACACGTAGGTGGCTAGGTAGATACACAGTTTAACTGCTACTATCTAATTTCATAGCGATATGGGACAAGATTGAGTTCCCAAATGACCTCTGGGTATAGCAGTCTAGGTTGTCCCCCGTGTCGACTCCGAAGATGCTACAGTATCTCTGGTAGAATCCAATGCGGCTTGCCACCCTCGTATCAAACCCGTGGCCGCATTCGAGGCCTCCATTGATGATGTTGGTGATGACACCGTAGCCAGGGAGGCGATTAGCAGCAATGTCCGCAGACGAAGGTGTCCATGCTCCAATTATCACGTCGTGGGCAGATGGTTTGGGTGGCTGCGGAGTCATCCAAAACCACAACGCGGTCTCGAAGGATATGATTGGATCTCTCGCCACAGCATCCGGGTCAGTTAGGAGGTCATACCCAAGGGCTCTTCCAGCTGGTCCATAGTTGTAGTTGCTGCATGTTGAAATAATAATAATAACAATTAAAAGAACACCCACCCACAAACATGCCAACTTATATATGAGGAGCTAGTTGCCACCGGGGCTGAGCCCTGGTGGTATGTGCAGTGGCTATCAAGGCAGCGGTGCTGTATCCAGTCCCGCCTGGTGAGAGTGTTATTCGTAATTTCCCTGGTAGTGTGGATTTTACATATTTTCCCCTCTCCACGAGGTGAGGATATTTATGATCTAAGATGTGTGAAAGATACTTAAGTAGAATATCAATTGTCATAATGTATATAAAATACTAATATATATATGTATATATAAGGAGGGAGCAAGCTAGAAGGATGATCGATGTACTCACTAGGAAAGTTGAATGGGTCCTCGGCCGCAGTATCTCTTACCAGGAACGCACGGATTTTCGATGCTAGGCTCGCATAGAATGGGGCAACCTATTTCCTCCTTGAAGCAATAACCCCAGGCAAACTGTCCACCAGGTGCAGAAGGCCATCCACCTGCATGTACAATGTTTACAGTAAGAGAATATATTATTGTAATTATTATATTATATCATCCATGTAATATAAACACGACGACGACGACGATAATGATGATGCGCGTACCGGTAGTTTCGTGGGAGGTTTGTCCTAAGAAAGCTGCAATCTCCCTTTTACGTGTTTCGATATTGCCAACGCCAGCGAAGTCGGGAAAGTAAGCTGCGGCGGTTATAAAGGATTGGTAGGTGTAGAAGCGTGCGGCGGGGCACCTGGGGTCATTCCGGTACGGAAGCAGCTGGTCAAATAGTTCCTCAGAAATGAGGGAGGCGAGATCGGTTCTTGGTGGAGGGCTGGGAGGTCTTGGAGGGGTCGGGGGCACTGGAGTTGGACTAGGGCAGTTGCATTGGCTTTGGCATCCTTCGCAGCAATGGGCGGCTGTGCTTCCACACCACCCCCACTGGCTACAGCATAGGCCTCCTGAGCATACGACACTCCCCCCACATTGCTGTCCCAGGCTTCCTCTCATGGAAACCAAAGACACCCAAATCATTAATACTGCAAAATTCCTCATTTTTTTTTTCCTCTCTTGTTCTCCTCTCAGTACGATGCTGCTTGCTGCTCGGATATAAATAGACCACTAAGCGCGTGCGATTTGTAACATGGATAAGGTGAACACGTCATATGTCTAAAGAAATTGAACGTGACGTGGAAAATATGGCACGGGTACATCGCTGATATCTTGTATTTCAGAGATCCAGGGTGCATACTGCAAGTTCTGAGAAACATTTCTCCGTGGTAACATTTAAAAATAAAGGATAATTGTCAACACGAAGACCACAGGTGGTTAACACGTGTGACTGTGCGCGTGGAAGAGGTTTGAAGCTTGAAACGAGGCATTAGCTTGCGTCGAGACCAAATAAAATAAAATAAATGATAATTTACAAACGTACTCATATATTTTAAAGAATAGTCCTAATTATCACAAATTATTGTTTCCTAACATTAATTAAGTTATATTAGGGTTAAACCATTTCACTTAAGAAATTATGGATTGACAAAATTGTCTTTTTCAATAAGGTAGTTAACGGTTATTTTAACTATATGAATTTATAGTGAACTATTATTATGGGAATAATAGGAATTATAGATAAATGTTATAGGTATAAGAAGAAACTTTTCATTTTTAAAACTTAAAAATATATATTCAAAAAATAAAAAAATAATTTGCAAATATACCTTGTAGTCTAGTCGCATTGAAAATTTATCTACATAGTTCAGAAAACAACATATTACTCCTACTCATTACATGAATTTATTGGTGCACTAATGTTAACACTAAAAAGTGATGACATGGGTAATAGCATGGATGTGCCTATCAATTCATCCAACAATGGACCATAGGGATAATTTGCTATTTTACAAACTATGGTTATATTTATAATTATGATTAACTAAAAAATATGTTTTTAAGTTATCTAAAAATAAAAGAACTTTTTTCATTATGCCTAAATGCACATTGATGCACTTAGACTTTATGCAACTGGGTATATTTAACCTATTTTTATTTTTTAAAATTTTAAAAATTTATTAATCTAAGTGTATTTAATATGTGCATCAATTTTTTCCATTTTTAGGTTTTTCAAATTTTTTAAAATGAGTGGCATTTTAGTAATTCGGTGCACCCGATGCATGAATTCAAGCTCCAAACTTTTTCCTCATCGTTATGTAATTTTTTATATGATTTATATCTTAACTGCATATTATATTACTGTTTCTACTATTACTTCTCTATTCTTATATTTATAACATTTTTCATACAACAATCTTATTTTATATATAGTGTGTATTTATTTACCTTAAAGATTTTTCAAACTAAAACTTTTTACTCTTCACGATTATCATATTTTTTTATTTTTTCTTACATCTTCTTATATTACTACTCTATTTTCTGATTATTTTTATATAACTACCAAATAACTAACTCATATATTTTAACTCTAATTTTTTTATTTCTCATTATTACCCTTGTCATATTAAGTCATGATAATATACAATATATTATATATTAGAATACAGTATAATGTTCAATTTTTTATTTTATTTTTATTTTTTAGTTTTTTGTAAACATTTTCTCTTAAGCGTATTTAATTCTTATACTAAGTTTCGTCATTTTATAATACTTTTGCATATTTATTTTTGATTTTTTTAAAACATGTATTTTTTATTCATTTTATTTATACTAAGTCATCTGATATTATAAATTAGTATATGCATAATCCTTACAACAAGAGTAAATTCTATAACACACACATCCTTAATAGGAATTTAACAACTCCACCATAAGGGGAGATGAGATTTGAACTGAAGTTCACCTGGCATCAATGCCAGGATGCTTTACCATGCTGTCAGAGCTAAGCAAAATTATATGTTTTTAAGGGGTGAAAAATGACTTACATGCTCTTGATTTTTAAAAATAAAAATAAATATCTAAAAGTATTATAAAATGAAAAAACTTAATATATGAATTAAACACATTTAAGAGAAAATGTTATGAAAAAAATTATAAAAAAATAAAATAAAAAATCGAACATTATACGGTAAGTTAATATGATTATCGTATATTATCATGACTCTATCATATTACATTATTTTTTCTAATTTCAAAAGTTTTTATACCAAAATTTTTCTGCTGAAATTCACCCATAGTAAAAAAAAATTTCAACTTTCCACGGTCTTTTAATATGACCTGATACCCAATTATTATACTTTTAATCATTATCTTTCTGTTTTAATCTTTTTGTATCTTTTATTACAATTATTCTATATATTTTAAGTCTATTCTCTTCACGTCTATTTATTATCTCAATCATACTATATTGCTTTCGCACCTTTTAGAAACTTCTACCCATAATCTTTTTACCCTACTTTTTTTTACACAATACTAAAGACAACACTGTTGTACTTTTATCTTTTACACCTAATTATTATCTATATCATAATAGATCATTCTTTTACTTCGTTTTAATTTTCATTTCTACTTTTATTTGTACATTCTCCTAAACCGATCGTAAAAATTTTGGAAGGCAACTCTGAAATGGCTGCCATGATGCCATTGGGGCATTCGAATATTCGTTTCCAGCGTGCTAAGCATGTGCGGCTTTGGCTAGGGTCATTTATGTGGATTGATGAAGATTGAAGAATCAGGTCAGGATGAGGCGCGACGCCCCCATTGGCTGCCGCGTGTATACGGTTCCCACCCCTCTCTTGATTTTCACGCCCGATCGGGGCGTGTCACTGGGCGCTCTCGTAGTCACTGTCGTCCGTAATGAATACAGGTCCACCGATGAGCGTAAGGCCAAGAGACTGCGCGTAACCAGCGGCCCAGCCGACCACCTCTGTGTCCTAGTTCTGAGTTCTGACGCTGGGTTTCCTTGGATATTATTGCCTGTTCACATACCAATCCACGATGGACCACCCTGTTTTTCTATCATTATCTATGTGTTTCAATAATTTCTTTTCTTATTTTTATATAATTATTTTATCTATTTTATCTTTATATTTTACTTTTAATTATTACTTCATTAATTTCTCACATATTTTTAAAAAAAATTATTTTCAATTTTTTAATCTCTTCCCGTCAGACAACAAGCAATTACATACGCAACCCCAATGCAATCCACTCCGGTCAACTGCGCATTCGACGGACTAAATTACAAGCAATTACATACTAGCTGGAACCACGGTTCCATTACAAGGACCTCATGTGGAATAATGCTCCGCCTACTGAGCCTGGGACCACGCTATGCAAATTGCAAACCTCACTATAATAAGTGCTAATAAATGCAGTTTTTTATGTACATATAAATTAAATTGGTTTATATATTCATTTGTTGCAAATAAGTATTTAGCAATAAATGCTTTGTTGCCTAAGAATGACAGCATGTGACTGAATGTGACTAATTTTTATACTACTTGCAACCAAATATAACAAATATAAATGAATACGAAAATGTGGACCACGATCCAATTTAGAATGCTTTATGGAGACCACAATCTAAATATTGTTGGTGGGAAGAGCCACCTAGTTGTATTGTGAACAATCTGTGTAAGGATATTGATAGTCTCAGTGAACTTGATGTTGATCCTTACCTTGCATCTTCATCAATTACTATAAAGGGGGCTGTTGCTTAAGGATATCTCACCACCTTTTACTATAAAGGTGTATTTGTTTACATCAAGAAACTTTTCAATCTAAAATTTTTTTACTCTCCACAACTATCTCATTCTTATTCATTTTTTCGTATCTTCTTATATAATCATTATACTTTTCAATTATTTATACACAACTATTTATATAACTAATTTATCTATTTTAAATTTATTATCTTTACTCTTTATCACTACTCCTATCATGTATCACATTATTTTTTCCATTTCAAAAAATTTTAAATAAAAATTTTTCATTCAAAAATTTTATCATTTTCAAACACATTTAAAAAAATACCAGGGTTGCAACTAAGAAGTCTTATCAATATTCTAAGCAGTTATACATAAAAAATTCTAAGTAGTTAACTTTATATTTATTTTTGTGAAATTTATTCCAATTTTAATTTCTTGTTAAGTTTGTCGAAATTCATTGTTGAGGTGATAATTAATTTCTTTAATTTTTCACTAACAAGAAACTTTTATAATTACATTATTCATAGTGAATGTCTTGCCTGAATTTATGTTTCATAATTCTCTCTTTATATTGATATTTTTCCATGCAAAAAATATTTGTGGGTTTATAGATTTACTTTTCCGGCTTATAGATTTTTCTTTTTGTAAAAGCTCTTTCATTATTGCCACAAACCAAAGTCTATATATAGTGGGTTTAACAAAAACTTGGGGGGGGGGACCTCTCTACCAAAATTTCAAGCCTCATTTGATGCTGCGAAATCAGCTAGAGTGTGGGCCACCATATTACCTTTTTGTAGAACATTTGGAAACGAACAACAGGAAAATTACTAGCCAAGTCTTTAATCTCTTGGAGAAGAGTATTCACTACCGATGCCACTAGACATTCATTCTTTAGGAAGCGAATTAGAATGAGACAGTCCCCTTCTAACTCTACCTTCCACAAGCTTCATTTTAGTGCCTCATCTCAGGTGATATCACATAGCAATCGCTTCCATATTAAGGGTATCTGTCAAGCCTAGAACCTTCCAACATGTTGCTACAACAAACTTTCCTGATGAATCTCTTAAAATAGCACCAAAGCCCACACAATCTCCTTTTATATTTTTCCTTCCATTCACATTTTTCTTGGTGAACTTACCTTTGATCCATCTAGGGATGAGATCCCTCTCCAATAACCTTGAGTTTCTGAGCACATCTGTTGTGTGATAGTCATCCCAATACTTTTCTATCCACTCCAATATATTTCTGAATTCTAAGGGTCTTCTCGATTCTCTGAATTGTTTCCTCATTATCTAGACATTCCAACAACATAGGGTAAAGATTTTTATCCCATCCCCATAATTTGCACATACCAACCTGATGAATATGCATTAGAAGGCTCTTGTGGGAGTCCATATATGATTATTTGCCACTAGAGTCTGTATTTGATTTGTGATCATCTCACATTGGACAAAGAGATGGGCGAAATATTTTCTCGCTTCCTATAAAAAAAAGCACAATGGATCAATCGAGACACCTCTTTTGATGAGGTTTACATTCGTTGGCAGCACATTCTTCAACAACAACCAGTTGAAAATTCTTACTTGGCTAGGCAAGTCCGCCCGCCAAATTTGCTTTAAAACTTGTTTCTCAAGGGCCCTCATGTCTGCACCCCCTTGTCTAGATCTTCCTGCCATAAGAGAAGGATTGGATATGATCAACCTGTATGCAAAATTTACCTTGAATTGCCAGTCTGCCTCTGCTGCCAAGAACCATTTATCTACTTCATTATGAGGGATTGGAATGAGATCTATATATCCCCGTGCATGTTCTCCTAATGTTGCCATAATCATATCTTTCTTCAAGTTTTTATTGATGGGTCGATGAAAGAGTACACCTTTTCTTCCTCAGATAATGCACTAAGAGTGAGCCAATTTTTTTGATCTTCATGTCTGTCCATCTATCAGCTTTAGATTTAATCATTAGTTTTATATGTGGCTATTACAATAATATAAATTTATTCCACCCATCAATGTCTGAGTTCCACAAGTTGTGTGCGTAAATTTTACAATTTCTCTCTATTTATACAAAATTTCCTCCATGACATAAGGGTTGTGAATGTGCCTTATTGTCACACCACTTGTCATGATATATAAATTCTAATGAAAAAAATTAAGGGTGCAACTTGATCTGTAAAAGTCAAATTCATTTTAACTCTAACACTAACTCTATTTATAAAACTTAAACCCTAATCTAATTTATAAAAATCTAAACTTTAACTCTATTTGTGAAAATTCAAATTTAGATTAAGGTCCAGTTGAAATTTAGGTTAACGAATTTTCATTTAATTTAAGAGCAATAAGCTTTTTTTATAAAAAAAGAGTAACAAGTTTAAAATTATACGTGAATATATAACAACAACAAATCACATAAACAATAATAATAATAATACATAGTATAACCCAGTGCTGTTAGAACCGAACCAAGTGACCATTTTGACCAGGAATCGGTCCAAACCGAACCAAGTGACCAGTTTGACCGGGAATCGGTCCAATTCTGATTTGTTTACACTCCGTTCAATCTAATATCTATAAACCATGCGAACCGACAAACTGGCGATTGAATTGGATTTTCGATCAAACCAAAATAAACCAGTTCAGCATTTGTGTATAGAAAATAGAAGACAATTTTTATTTTTGGTTTCCCCCTCTTCCTCCCAAACTGTCGCCCATCTAAAAGGACAAACGCCCCAAACCCTAGCTGCAGTGCTCCACAGTTCTGATTCATTTCTATCATCACACGCATGCTCAACTCGCTTGCTGCCAGCCCTTTAGTCGTCATCGGCTCATCCTCCAGTCACCCGAATTGCCGGTGACCAGTAGCTTAAGACCAGAGAGCACAACTCCATAGAGCATACCTCCAATTGCTCTTATCTGCTCATCCTCCAATCAACCATTTTGCCCTCTTCGATTCATCTTCCAATTGTCGGTCACTTCGCCCTCATGGGCTCATCCTCCAATTATTAGTTCGCTCGCACTCTGCTTCTCCTTCTGCACCCATCGGCGCTTCTCCACTCCCAATCCCCTACCCTACCCCATTTCTCACTATTGCATTTCACAAGTCCATCACGTGTTCTCCTCTTTCGAAGGCAACGGTGTTCAACGGCGCAGCTAACTACCAGTGACATGCATGTCTAAGTAAGTTGCTGACATTTTTCACTTCTTCTGAAACTCCTCTTTTTATTTTTCATTTCCTTTCGCTGCTTCTTGTCTTCTCCTCTCTCAACGAAAACAGAGTTCAGTGGCACAACGAGCAGTGTGCTTACTGTGTAGTCAGTTGTGCATCATCAATCAGTGGCATCGAATCGACAAATCTAATTCCTTATTTTTGTTTTTGATTCTCCCCAAATCCGCTAATTCCCTAGTCTGTGTTTGTTGCAGACCATCACAATCACCTCTGGCCATCAAGCCTACCTTAGTTACCTCGGCCACCACCATAGTCATCTCCGGCTACCACCACTATCAGTTCTGGCCACGCCAACCCACCATAAGATTTACTATAAGCCAAAACTACCCAGTACATTATAGACTCATTAATTATGCTATTTTTATAATTCATATGCTTTGTTATTTGCTTGAAGTATGTGAAATATGTTGTTGACGTGTTTTTGATTCATGAATCATGATCGGTTTTTAGTTATCTTAATTTATAAATTCATACTATATAGGTAGTTGCACTTGATAATAATTTCATCATTAAATCCATCTGAAAAGATTCTATTCATTTTAATATAACATATAGACTTTGGATTTATGTATATACAAATTTATAAATATATAAATAATTAAAAATATGTAAACATTTATGACATCATAAATATGTCATGCTGACGTCACCGGCTTGCTAATTCGGTTAAACCGATTCGATCACCAATTTGGTTCTAACAACATTGGTATAATTATACTTTTAAAAAATAGTTCTATGTAATATATTTTTAGAGAAATTTAACCTTTCAAAGCAAGGCAAAAAAGAAGATTAATAAACTTAAAAGCAAATAATATAAATATTAATATAAACATAAATGAATATGACATAATTTATCTCTAATACAATTGCAAAATGACAAACTTATACTCAAAACATAAATTCTATGTATATAATACATTTTATATTAGATATAAAAATAAAAAATATGACTTAGGAACTTGAAACTAATCCAAATTCTATTTTCAATTGGGCTAGGATTTTAAATAAATTAGTTCAATTAAATTTTTACATTTAGCAGGCCAAGTTTGGGTTTATCCTTATCTAAGTTGTACTCTTAATTAAAACTAGCTTTTTCTAAGAGTAGATTGCTATGCATGGAAATTTTGTTACATATTCCTAATGCATGTAATGAAAATTTGGCTTATTTAACTATGGTGCATTACAAAGGCATAGATGTTGTATATAATTAATTTTTTGTTGCTAATTTCACTCACTACAAGAAAATAAACTTTTAGAAAAGTAAAATTTTACATTAACTTTTACTATAATATCGCTATAACTACATTGATATAAGCCCGTCACAGAAAAAACTTTTGTAATTTTTTAAAATTTGTCACTAAAAATCATATTTTTAGTGATAATTTTTGTCACTAAAAGATTGCTTTTTGCAATATCCATTATGTTATTATCATTAGAGGTTAGCTTTTAGTGACAACAATTATTTATATTGCTAAGATAAATTTTTTGTGACAAAAAAAATTGTATCATGAAAAGCATGTCACAAAATATAAGTTCTTGTGTAGTGACTGTATAAAAGGTAAATGTAGATAGTCAAGTGAAATTTCAAATAGGTTTACATACTCTCATGTAGCTAAGCAAATATTGCAAAGTGGTAGCAAAAAAAGGATAGTAACCTTAGGCCAACCTAAAATTATTTTAGACCAGCTTAGCCATTTTTTATTTTTTAAATTTTTTCATGAAATTACTTTTTAAGTAAAAATTTTCTACTTTCTACACTCTTTTAATGTGGTGCAGCACCCAATTGTTCTACTTTTTAATTATTATCTCCATATTTTAAACATTTTTATATCTTTTAACACAATTACTCTACATATTTTACGTTTGTTCTCTTTGGTTCTATTTATTATCTCTATTATATTAATATTGAAAAATCTTATTGATTGAAACTATAATCATCACATGATCTTTCATGCTAAATCACTAAGAAAAATGAACCATAAGTAAAAGCATACCTAAATGCATAGAAGTAGTTATTCTTGGATCTTGTGATTCTCGGCCTTCCAAGTTAGTGCCTTAAATTTTTTTAGAAAAAACGACTTCCTCTTTTCTAATAATAAGATGTTAATGAAGAAATTCTCGTGCATAATCCGGAAACCACAATTGTTTATATAAAGCTCATATATTTCTTATTTCTAATTTAGTCCAACATAATAATAGAAATTAGAATTAGACAATAGGGTTTCTATGCATAGAAAACTCATGCTCTATGAGATAATTTAGGCACATAAACCTTACAATATCACTTTAAAAATTATGTCACTCTTTATAATAGCATATATATAATTATTATATATGTGTCTAAAATTCAACAATCTCTCACTTGGACTACATATATCATCTTATATATGGATAAATGATTATATAAAGTTTCATTGCATTTTAATATGTGTGGGGCCCATTTTCTGGGCAATTGCACCAGAACATCTCTCTATATATATATATATATTACATCCTCACAGCGCTCCCACTAAACCATGTCTTATTATACGAAAATATATATTACATCCTCCCAACACTCCCACTAAACCATGACTTATTATACGACAATGAAAGATTTAATTATGTAATTACTCGTTCATGTTTATTCCATGATTTGAATTTTTTTAAAAAAATTTTAATTATTTTTGTAGCCGGTTGTGTGATTTTATTTACCTAATCCTATGTAGATAGACATTGAATTTCCTGGTATTTTTTATAATTTTGGATTTATTTATTTATTTTCCCAAAATTCAAAAGTAATAGTTTTCATAGTTATTTAACTAATTTTTAGGGATGCAATTTGCTATTTTGTAGTACAATCAATTTATGGAGTATATTTGCAATACAATCAAATTATGGTGTGTGCACATAGGTATCCTACTCAAGTTGTATCTTAAAAATTACTTGAAAATTCTAAAAATGTTGATTTTTAAAATTTAGAAAATTTATATTAAAAATATTAAATAATAATTTACAAATACGCTTTCAGTCTGATTGTATTGCAATTTTGTCCACATATTTTGTAAAATAACAAATTATCCACGACTAATTGCTTGTATGAATTTACAAGCATACCCATGTCGTCACTTTTCATGGTGTGCATGCGCCAAGCAATTCATGGCAAAAATTGACCATGGGGATAATTTGCTATTTTACAAACTACGTAGTTAAATTTATAATTAAGATTAAACTATAAGATATGTTTAAAAATATTCAAAACTAGAAAATTTTTACTAATCGCTATATAGTTTTTTATATGATTTGATATCTTAATTATTTAGTTATATTACTTTTTGTATCATTATGTTGATATTCTTATATTTTAAATATTTTTTATACAACTATCTTATTTTATGTATAATAAAAAAATTTCTACTTTCTACATTCTTTTTATGTTACATGACATCCAATTATCCTGCTTTTTAAATATTATTTCTATATTTTATTTATTTATATAGAATTACTCTATATACTTTACGTTTATCCTTTTTACTTCTATTGATTATTGCTACGGTGTCATGTCACTTTCTTACTTTTTAAAAATTTTTGCTCATAATATTTACCTTTTTACACAATGCTAAATGCATCACTGTTGTAACATTTGTTATTCTTAATCACTACCTACACTATAGCACATCGTTGTTTAACTTTTTTTACAATTTTCACTTCCACTTGTAGACCGATCCTAAAAATTTTAGAAGGCAACTATGAAAATTAAAATTCATGATGTCTGTCTCTCTCCAATAATGAATTGGCAGCCACGATACCATTGGTGCATTCGAATATTATTTTACAGCATGCTAAACATGTGCGGCATTAGCTGGGGCCATTCATGTTGGCGGATGAGGACAGAGGATGAGAACGAGGCATGGACCGCAATTTGGATGCCGCACCAATTACTTCTCCCGGGCGAGTCATTTTCGCGCCCGGCGAGTCACGCATTGGGCGCTCGCTGAGTCACCGTTGTACTAGGTACGTAATCCAGGTCCACTGATGGGCGTGAGGCCAAAACACTGTACGTACCGAGCCCGCCGTATCTATGACCTTGTGCTGATGCTAGGGTTTCCCTTTTCGCGTTCGGAACTTCGGAAACGACTGCCTCTTCACATGCCAATCGACAATGCACAATTCCATTTTTTCACGTGGTCCATTTGATTGTGTAAAATTTTTTTTGAAAAAAATTACATCTTTAACCGTGTAACTAACTACTCTGTTTTTTCGATAATAAAAAACTTCTCGGTTTTTTCTATCATTATCTTTATATTTCAATATTTTATCCTATTTTTTATAATTATTTATCTATTTTATCTTTCAAAATGCTTCTATCAAACTACTTTTCTGCATAACTCTCTTTGTTTTTAATATTTTGATATTTAATGAAAAATTCACTTCATTTATTATATCTAACATCATTTTATTATCATGAAAATTCTTTCTTTTGTTTAATGTCATTATACATGATCTCATTTATAAATGTGTAAAATTAATATAATAAATAATTTGATATTATACATTAAATTTTAAGTAATATTTTTCATATCTAAACTTCTGAAATATTACTAATATATGGATAAATGATTCTATTATATTCTAATATATATGAATAAATATAAATATTTTTCCTAATTTACACATGAATATACATGTTTTGAGCGAATATCACCCATGTACATATTTGATTTAGATAAAACTTGATCTTTAGCTAAACAAATAATATTAAATATAATAAATTGATTAGATTTTGCATTAATCATCGACATCTAAAAATAAAAAGAGTTACATAAAATCACTTCTGGAAGCAAAATGCTTCTATTTTTATTTTTTAGAACCTTTTAATTATTACTAGGAACATCGACATTACTAACGCAGTTATTGTCAATATTGAGGTATACAATTAGTTGATACTCTCAATAAAATGGAGAGGGTTTTATAACATTTTATTTTTAATTATTTTCATTGCAATTTACTCATTCAATAGGAACAAATTTTGATCTCGTTGCAGTTATGTTCGTCGATTGCAACAACAATAATGTTCATACTACTTTTGATATATTATTGTCTTATCGATACAACATGACCGAAATCTAATTTCATTGTGATTGTACATATTAATTGCAACGAAAATATTTTCATTGCAATTTTTAATATGACAAACTTTGATCTTGTTGTGGTTGTATCCATCAATTGCAATGACAACAATGTTCGTTCCAACTTTTGGTACATTATTATCTTCAAATTTTGTAACAAGACTATTTTTGTTACAATTTGTCAGTCAAATAAGAACAAAATCCTATTTCGTTGCAATTTTATGTATTAATTGCAATGAAATTTTTTTCGTTATAGTGCTATATAATAGCAACTACCTTTCGCAACGAAAAGTTTCTTGTTGCAAATTAAATATCATGTCCCTTCAACAAGAATGAAGCTCTAATTGGTTGCAATTGTGCACACTAATTGCAACGAAAAATATTTTGTTGCAATTTTTGGTTGAAATAAATGCATTCTGTTGCTTTGAATTATAACCACACCCAACAATAGAGAGCTTCATCAACTCGTGTTCAATGGAGAAGAGAGTTTAATCATGGTTAGGCAACTTGCACAATTTTTTATATAAAATTGGAATGATATTAATTTTTTTGATATCTTACATAACAGCTCAATCATCTCATGTATAAGTTTTTCTCGATTTTTGCTTAGATACAAACCTCACAATGATTCCTACAGAACACCTAAGAGACATGAAACTAGGAGACAATGCTCCCAAGCTCGGAATGATATTAATTAGTTCCTTTATTAGAAGTATAACTTTAAATACGGATTAGATTTTGATTTAACCTTGGGGCTTCTTTTTTTTCGAAGTAAAACCTTGGGGCCTTGATTTAACCATGATGCATTTAATGAGGCGACGACGGGGTCTGAATCACAGAATTATTTTCGTTCATAAACGAGGTTGGATCCTAAACGGTGGCCCGCAAAATTGGCCCCTTGTACTGATTTATGGGTGGCCAAAAACTTACCTTTTATTTTTCATAAATATAACTGGATTTCGATTTAATCAGTCACCATGTAAATTTTTTTTTATTTTTGAATAACGAAAAACGTGGGTATAATACATGCCCAAGATGAATGTTATCAATGGTTTAGAACTTCAAAAAAAGGCTTTAAAAAGAAATTAAAAAAAATCAAAGTAGTGAATGGACACGTGTTGCATTGGATCATGACCCATATATTAAATGCCATGAATGCACATCCCGTCGAACGAACTCCCAGTAATTTTCCTTATCGCATGCAATTAATTAATGTCGAGGTTTTCATGATTAAACGAAGTCATTTATAATCGATGTACCTAATACTTCATGGTAGAGAACGTGCCAGCTTTATTGCATATTATGATCATCTGGATTACTGGATGCTTAGCCAGTTTTATGGCACACGTAGGCAGCAAGGTAGATACATGGTTTAACTACTACTGTCTAATTTCATAGCGATGTGGGACAATATTGAGTTTCCAAATGGCCGCTGGTTATAGCAGTCAATGTTGTCCCCGGTGCTGATTCCGAAGATGTCACAGTATCGCCGGTAGAATCCGATGCGGTCTTCTACACGATCGTCTTTGCCGTGGCCGCATTCAAGGCCTCCATTGATGATGTTGGTGATGACACCGTAGCCAGGGAGGCGATTAGCAGCAATGTCCGCAGGAGAAGGCGTCCATTTCCCGATTATCACGTCGTGGCAAGATGGTTTTGGTGCCTGCGGAGTCATCCAAAACCAGAAGGCGGTCTCGAAGGAAATATCTGGGTATGTCGCCACAGCGTCTGGGTCAGTTAGGAGGTCATACCCAATGGCTCTTCCAGCCGGTCCGTAGTTGTAGTTGCTGTATGTTGAAATAATAATAATAAGAACAATAAAAACAAAAAACCCACCAACCACCAACATGCCAACTTATGTATAAGGAGCTTGCTAGGATGATGATCGTTGTACTCACTAAGAAAGTTGGATGGGTCCTCGGCCGCAGTACTTCTTGCCAGGAACGCAGGGGTTTTGGACGTCAGGCACACAGTAAGTATCAGGGCAACCTATTTCCTCCTTGAAGCAATATCCCGAAGCATATATATCTTCAGGAAGTTTACCTGCATTTACAATGTTTACAGTGTGTGAATATATTATTATTATTATTATTATTATTATTATTATATCATACTATATCATCCATGTAACATAAACAAAGGATGATGACGCATGTACCGGTAGTTTCGTGGGAGGTTTGTCCCAAGAAAGCTGCAATCTCCCTTTTACGAGTTTCGGTATCACCAACGCTAGCGAAGTCGGGAAAGTAAGCTGCGGCGGCTAGAAAGGCCTCGTAGGTGTAGAAGCCCGCGGCGGGGCATCTGGGGTCATTCCGGTACTTAAGCAGCTCGTCAAATAGTTCCTCAGAAATGAGGGAGGCGAGATCGGTTCTCGGTGGAGGGCTGGGAGGTCTTGGAGGGGTTGGGGGCACTGGAACTGGACCAGGGCAGTCGCATTGGCTTTGGCATCCTTCGCAGCAATAGGCGCTTGTGCTTCCACACCACCCCCACTGGCTGCAGCATAGGCCTCCTGGGCATACGACACTCCCCCCACATTGCTGTCCCAGGCTTCCTCTCATGGAAACCAAGGACACCCAAATCATTAATATTGCAAAATTCCTCATTGTTTCTCTCTTCCTCTCCTCTCAGTATGATGATGCTTGCTTGCTGCTTGCTTCTCCCTGCTTGCTGCTCGGATATAAATAGACCACTAAGCGCGTGCGGTTTGTAATATGGATACGGTGAACACGTCATCCGTCAAAAGAAATTGAACGTGACGCGGAAAATATGGCAAACTTAGTATATGAATTAAACAGAGAACATGTTTACGAAAAACATTTATAAAAACAAAAATAAAATAAAAAATTGAACATTATACGGTAAGCTAATATTCCATTGTTGTATATTATCATGGCTCTCTCGTATTACATTATTTTTTCTAATTTTTAAAATTTTTATATCAAAATTTTTCAGCTAAAGGTTTTATTATTTCTCAAACATGCCTATAGTAAAAAGAAAAAAATTCTACTTTTCACACTCTTTTGATATGACATAATACCCAATTATTCTACTTTTAATCATTACCTTTCAATTTTAATCTTTTTATATCTTTTAATAAAATTATTCTGTATATTTTAAGTCTATTCTCTTGATTTCTATTTATTATCTCAATCGTAACATATCACTTTCTCACATTTTAGAAAATTTTACCCATAATTTTTTTACCTTACTTTTTTTACACGATACTAAACACAACACTGTTTTAATTTTATCTTGTACACCTAATTATTATCTATACCATAATGCATCATTCTTTTACTTTGTTTTAATTTTCAATTCCACTTTTATTTGTACGTTCTCCTAAAATGACTGTAAAAATTTTGGAAGGCAACTATGAAAACTAAGGGTGTGTTTGGTAATGGATAAAACTTTTGATGAAAACTTTTAGATAGTAAAAGTTGTCAAATGATGTGATATGATAGGGGTAATGATGAGAACTAAAGATGATAAAGTTAAAATAGATAGATTAATTGTGTGGGTAGTTGTGTAGAAATAATTAAAAAGTAGAGTAGTTGTATAAGAAAATGTGAAAAAATAATTAAAAAATATAATAATTATACAAAGTGAAAAATTTTAAATTGACTTTTTTTTTTCGTCGCCAGACAAACCCTCAAATTCATAAAAATAAATTTTTTTTATGTTTTTCTCTCTCCAATAATGAATTGGCTGTCATGATGCCATTAGGGCATTCGAAGATTCGTTTCCAGCGTGCTAAACATGTGCGGCTTTAGCTAGGGTCATTTATGTGGATTGATGAAGATTGAAGAATGAGGTCAGGATGAGGCGCGACGCCCCCATTGGCTGCCGCGTGTATACGGCGTCTTGATTTTCACGCCCGATGGGGGGCGTGTCACGCACTTGGCGCTCTCGTAGTCACTGTCATCCGTAATGAATACAGGTCCACCGATGAGCGTAAGGCCAAGAGACTGCACGTACCCAGCCCGCCACATCTGTGTCGCAGTTCTGACGCTGGGTTTCCTTGGAGGTTATTGCCTCTTCGCATGCCAATCCACAATGCACCACCGTGTTTTTCGATCATTATCTATGTGTTTCAATAATTTTTTTTCCCTATTTTTATATAATTATTTTATCTATTTTATTTTTATATTTCACTTTTAATTATTGCTTCATTAATTTCTCACCTATTTTCAATTTTTTTTATTTTCAATTTTTTTATCTATTCCCATCAGACAACAAACAATTACATACGCCATCCCAATGCAAACCACTCCAGTCGGCTGCGCATTCAGCGGACTAAGTAAATATTGGCTGGAACCCCTGTTCCATTACAAGGACCTCAAGTGGAAAAATGCTCTGCCTACTGAGCCTGGGACCACGCTATGCAAATTACAAACCTCACTATAATAAGTGTTAATAAATGTAGTTTTTTATCTACATATAAATTAAATTAGCTTATATATTTGTTGCAAATAAGTATTTAGCAATAAATGCTTTGTTGCCTAAGAATGGCAGCATGTGACTGAATGTGACTAATTTTTATACTACTTGCAACCAAATGTGACAAATATAAATGAATACTAAGGGTGTGTTTATTATTAAGGAAAAGTTGTCAAGTTAAAACTTTTCAATCTAAAACTTTTCACTCTCTACAACTACCCTATCTTTTAATCATTTTCTTCACATTTTTCTATACAACAATCCTACTTTTTAATCATTTCTACACAACTACCAATACAACTAACCTATCTATTTTAACTTTATCTTATTTATTCTTCATCATTACCTCTATTATATCACATCATTTGACAACTTCCACTCTCTACAACTTTTCATCAAAAGTTTTACCCATTTCCAAACACACCCTAAAAGGTGGACCACAATCCAGTTTAGAGTGCTTTATGGGGACCACAATCTAAATATTGTTGGTGGGAAGAGCCACCTAGTTGTATTGTGAACGGATTGTAAGGATATTGATAGTCTCAATGAACTTGATGTTGGTCCTTACCTTGCATCTTCATCAATTACTATAAAGGGGACTGTTGCTTAAGGATATCTCACCACCTTTTACCATAAGGGTGTATTTGTTTACATCAAGAATTTTTTAATCTAAATTTTTTTTACTCTCTACAACTATCCTATTCTTATTCATTTTTTTGTATCTTCTTATATAGTTATTATACTTTTTAATTATTTATACACGACTATTTATATAACTAATTTATCTATTTAAATTTATTATTTTTACTCTTTATCACTACTCTTATCATGTATCACATTATTTTTTTCATTTCAAAAAATTTTAAATACAAATTTTTCTTTCAAAAATTTTATCATTTTCAAACACACTTTAAAAAATATGAGGGTTGCAGCTAAGAAGTCTTATCAATATTCTAAGCAGTTATACATCAAAAATTCTAAATAGTTAACTTTATATTTATGTTTGTGAAATTTATTCCAATTTTAATCTCTTGTTAAGTTTGTTGAAATTCATTGTTGAGGTGATAATTAATTTCTTTAATTTTTCACTAACAAGAAATTTTTATAATTACATTATTCATAGTGAATGTCTTGCCTGAATTTATTTTCCATAATTATCTCTTTATATTGATGATTTTTCCATGCAAAAGATATTTGTGGGTTTATATATTTACTTTTCCCGTTGATAGATTTTTTTTGGTAAAAGCTCTTTCATTATTGCCGCAAACTAAAGTCTATATATAGTGAGATTCACAAAAACTTGGGGGACCTCTCTACTAAAATTTCAAGCCTCATTTGATGCTGCGAAAACTAAAATTCATAAATAAAAATTTTATGTCTCTCTCTCCAATAATGAATTGGCTGCGACGATGCCGTTGGTGCATTCAAATATTGTATTCCATCACGCTAAACATGAGCGTCGTTGGCTAGGGCCATTCACGTGGATGGATGAAGATTGAAGGATGAGGATCAGAACGAGGCGTCGACGCCCCTTTGGATGCCGCGTGTGCGTGCCGCGCCCACCTCTCTCTCTTGGATTTCGCGCCCGATGGGAGCGTTCAGGTGCTCTCTCGATAGTGAGGCCAAGAGACGGTACGGATCCCTCTCAGCCACTGTTGCTCGTAATGAATGCAGGTCCGCCGATGAGAGTGACGCCAAGAGACGGTACGTATTCCTCTCAGTCACTGTTGCTCGTAATGAACGCAGGTCCGCCGATGAGCGTAAGGAGACCTTGCGTATCCCTCTTGTTTCTTTACTTACCAAAGTTTTGAAAACCATACGGGGTAATGAATTGGTTTGTTACCGGTTGTAGATTTTTCTAGTTCAAACGGTATAAACTTACGGTCGAACCGCAGTTGAGCTAGAAAAATCAGTGAATTGATATATGGCCGGTTCATGTTCCAACTATCCAATTTGGTCCGGTTCTTCAAACAGTATCCACAAAACACTACTCTTATTTTCTATTATTATTTTTGCATTTTAATAATTTTTTCCTTTTTATAATTATTTTATCTTTACGTATTTAACTTTTAGAGGACTTTCGGAAAACGACAGTAATGGCGTGGGATAGAAAACAGTAATAAAAGCATTTCACCTTATTGTTCTACACATGATTTAACAATTTAACAATTTTATTTTTTTAAATCTATCCTCATACTCCAATTATTTTTCATTCAAACTATCTTATTTATTTCAATTTTACCTCTATCATTTCATATCAATCACACAATTTTTAAAATATATTTTTTTCACTCTCTACCCATCCCAAAATTCCGCCTAAATTTACTTTACCAAATGTCCCTTAATTATTACTCCATTAATTTCTCATCAATTTTTATTTTTTGTTTATTTTTTAATCTCATCCCAATAGACTCATGTGTACTTTGGTTAGCAGTAAGCAATTACACACACAATTCTAATATAACCCACTCCAACCACAATCCTAATATAATCTACTCCACCCAATCAACTGTCTAAATAGATATTAGCTAGGACCACAGTTCTAGTATTGGGACCACATCCAAAATAACACTTAGCTTAGTAAGCTTGGGAACAGGCTATGCAAATCGCAAATCTCATTAATAAATATAGTACTATATATATTAATTTGTTGCAAATACATATTTAGTTGCCTAAGAGTGGTGGCATATGCCTTAATGTGACCAATTTTTTATTCTATTTGCAACCAAATATGATAGCATTCGTTTTCATTTATATTTTTCATAAATGAAGATGATTATTTTTCTATAAGTAATATTGAAATTTGACTATAAATAGTTAAGTACAAGTAAAATTGTAATGTGATTGTGAAATGATGACTATCTATAATAATTTTTATTGTAAGGTCTCTCAACTACGAGGATTGGAGTGATGTGGGTCTTAATTTGAATCCATTTATAAACATAAAAAATAAATATTTGAAAATGTAAATACTCAAAGTCATAGGATGTATTCTTCAAAAAAAAAATAATGACAATAAAGGAAGATTCCACCCACTTGGGAAGAATAAGGTATCACTTGGGCTGTAATATTTCATCTATAAGAATGCAGGAAAAAACATAGCGAATGGTTACTTGGATTTATATAAGCAAGATAAGTAAATTAAGCATTTAAAACAGGTGTTACGTACACAATTGTACATATCATTTGGGCTTATATATGTAGTATATATTATGGGATTGCCCATACGTTACGGCAGCAACTTGAATTAGGTTATGATTATATTCAATGATATTCAATCGGGATGAATGCGTGAATAAATTAAAGATGTCAATATTAATTTGCGTTGTGCTATATATGGCCGCAGTTCTCGTGTATGTACCCAAGAGGCATTGAAGAAGAGAGAGTATGGAACCACCAAGGCAACAGAATTTGAGGTGGACCAGTGTGGGGTACCGCTATGTACATCCACAAGGCTAAAAGCTCTCTCAGTTGGCTACAGCCGCCCCGTGACATTGGCATCAATTGCAAAATGGAAGTCTTATGAACAAGTTCGAAACTTCGAACGTTCAACGGATTCTAGAGGAGTTTCACTCCATTTAACAGCGTTTGAACAAAGATTAGTGAAAATTCACCAAAGAGCTTAACCTATTCATGCTTTCTTTTAATGGGCTTCATGAGAGTTCAATAAAAACCCAATTAAAAAGGATTTTATAGTCGTCTAACACAGTTTAACTGAGCTTGAAGGATTTTAATAAAAAATATAGAAATTGATGAAATTAAATATTTAATTTACCTTTTCGAGCAAATAAAAACGAAACCAAATGGGTGTCATCCAGACATCTAAGAAACGCAGAATGGGCCACAAAAATCAATTGCCGTTCCCGTTGAAGTTTTACTTTTACCCTTCTCAATCCATGTGTGAAGTGGCAGTATCATACGTGGTACAAGATTAACACAATATAAAGCAAACGTCATGCGCTAGTTGCCCTCCCACGAGGGCATTGGTGAATGGTGAATTCCCCTGGTTAGCTCTGATGCCTTCACGTCACTATACATCACTCCACAGCCAGTAGTTCTCAAATTTATTACTAATTTCACAGTCATCCATATATCCCATGTTGGTCATGTGGAGACTTCATAAGATCCAACACAGACCAAGCTTAAATATGTATACATATGCATATATATATGATATTTGGAAATACTTTTATGCTCCAGATAACACCGAAATGTAGTCCCCCTTAACTGGTTCCTTTCCTTCTTGATGATAATAACAAATCCGATGCATTCATTTTGTTATAAAATAATTAACTTAATTTACAACCGTGCCAACAATCTTTTCAATTAAAGTCTTATATTAGCCTGTCAACTTAAAAGCATTTGTAATCATACATAAAAATATGAAAATCACGTGGATTCATTCATAAGAAGGTATAAACGTTAAATCATTAACCAGTTTTGAGATAAATATATTTCAAATAATTTATTATGTTGATTTTATATTTTCATTACTTTTATGGAATAGATTCCATGAAAATATCTTTGTGATGAATTTCAGATGCATATAGATGGAAATGAATTTCATATCATCATGAAGGTGGGCGCATAATGGCATGAAAGCATTTTGTAGCACCAGCCGCGAGCGCTATGATGGCCTCGGATTATTTTTCCGCGCATTGGAAATCCTGGTTGTATCGGATGGGTTTGGGCCGATTCTTCAATGCTTCTGGAACAGCGGTATGAGCTCAGTTTTTCTGGTTTTCACGAAGTAAAATATGTTAGGATTGACGATCTTTAGCATATGAGAGTCCTCCCATGGGTTTGGCGGCATAACGGCTAAGACGGAGCTTTTCCATACACGGATCAAGTCACAAATTCGGCAGCATAACGGCAGCGTATTATGCTGGAATCTGTGAACCCTCGTGCACCCGCCTCACCGGAGCGTTAACTTAAACAATCACGTTAATATTTACGCAAAATAAAGAAAATGGAGTCGTCATTGATCTTTGAAGGGAGATCAGTCCCTATTTTCAATGAATAAATGCACCGATCGTATAGAGTTCGGGTTTCAACCTTCGGATTGAAGCAAATATAGTAAAATCTGCCAACCCGAGGCGGCTTACACGGGCGTGAAAAGGAGACAATGAAAAGGATCGGAGAAAGGGGAGAAAAGGAAAAGGGGAAAGCTGGAGAGGATTGGAGCTTGAAGAGCGAAAAAATCAAGACACTGAGGCTTTGCTGCAAACTCCCGTCCTCCTTCTGGGATGCCCTCTCCAAGTGTATTGAGAAGAGAGGCTTGGCTCCCTATTTATAGATAGTGAAGCGGGCCGAGTAGGCTTTGGGCCATGGATGGGAGCCTGCAGTTGTTGGACTTGGATCTAGTTGGAACCCATTACTCCAAGTGGGTTGTTGTTGAGGCTTGATGGGTTGTTGTTTGAAGAGCCCGCTTTTGTGAGCCAAGGCTGGATCTGGTGGGCTGCATTATAGAGCCCATTTGGTGGCTTGTTGGAGTTTTGCTCCTGTGGGCCGTTGTTGAAGCCTGATGGGTTGTTGTTTGAAGAGTCAGCATTTGTGAGCCAAGGCTGGACTTGGTGGGCTGCATTGTAGAGCCCATTCGGTGGCTTATTGGAGCTTTGCTCCTGTGGGCCGGATTTGGTTGGAGCCTTTTGCTCCAAGTGGGCCGTTATTGAGGCCTGACAGACTTGCGATTGAAGAGCCTGCTTTTGAGGCTTGGTGAAGCTTTGCTCCTGTGAGCTTAAGACTGAACAAGCCTGTTTGGTGGTGGGCTTGGCTTGAGATTTGCCTAAATTTTCTTGGATTCGCTTTAGTTTACTTTGAATGGACCATTGGTTCGATAGCCCGTTGGTGTTTGTTCTTTGAGTTGCTTGTCATTATTGGGCTTGGACCCCATTCTCATTTATTCATTCTTGTGTTCAAGGGAGGGGTGTCTACACATTTACGATTTCAACATTGTTGGCATGGAAGAAGTATTTCCCGGGGATATAATTGGAATGGTCAGTGTAGAGGGTCAAAATTATCGTCACAGGTGTACGGAAGTTGAGTGAGGTTGGGATGGTTGAGAGTCGTGAGAATATGGGGATCTGGTAGAATTAAAGAGTATTAGGAGTCTCCGTGAGAAATTCTTGAGTGTATCTTATCTTTATTTTTACAGGAGCATGGGGTTCAGTTACGCTCCAAGTTTCTTCAGGGGGTGTAGTGGGAGTAAGTGGGCGTAATACCGTTCTATATATGGACGTCGTATACCCCATGTAGCAGTTGGCAACGAGAAAATAGGGGGTGGCTGATGGTATTACTGTTAAAAATGGTCGAAATTTATTTTGACGTCGAATCTATGAAACAGGACAAATTGAGAGTAGAAATCACCAGAAGGCTTTTTGTAACATGGAGCAAACACACCCAGATCCAGTCCTAGCCTCCTCTACATATAGCTGATAGTTTATTAGAACAAGACATTCAGTCATGACAGCCAGGACGTACGTACGTACATACATCGAAGTATACATATGTAAGATAATAAACACATCAAACTAACTAAATCTAGCCCGCAAGAGATGGAAGACTATAATCCTAGTCCTTCACCCATAGCAGAGTAGAGAGAGAGTGTGTATTGAATTTACTTATGGAGGTGAACCGCGCCCACCGCATCTATTTTCGAGGTCGCAAGGGCGTTTATAACGTCTGTTGCCATTGGTGTAAGAAGATCCGGGGGGTACGTTCCTAGCTGCACCCGGTTGCTCATATTGGTAGGGGATAGTCGTAAGAACCCGGCGACTGATCTCAGATTCCATCAGGAACTCATGATCAGATTCAGAGCATCCCCAAATCGTCCCATTGCGAAAGCAGTCGCGGCCTGCAGGAGCAGCAGCACTAATTACCTGAGCAGAAGTTGCGGCAGATGAAGAAGAGGCAGAGACAGAGGCAGGGCTGCTCCTACTCCCATCCAACAAAATCAAAAGGATTATTCCTCCTGATGCAAACGTGAAACCATTACGTACTGATCTCTCCGTTCTATTTCTCATGCTCTCTCTCTCTCTCGCCTTGCAACTGTTGCATGTACATAATAATTTTGTTTTTGCAAATCCACCCTGTAGCTTTGCATATTTTCATTTTTCTCACCTATGTGTTTAATAGTTATAAAAGAAACCCGGTACGTTTCAACTTTCTTAAATCCAACTTTATGGTTTCAACGCCTTCTCAGAAAATGAATGAGCGAAATCACCGCAGAATGTTTTTTTAATTTTTTTTATTGGCACGTCCTCTAATAACTTCAGAATGTGACAATAAGCCAAGTAATATTCTGTTTAGCTGCATTTGACAATACAATATTACATGTGGCTAGCTAAATTGGCTGTAAAAGCTTAACCACATTCGGTATATTAGAACTTTCCTTGTAGTGGTATTCATATATGGGACCAATCAAATGCCGCGTTACGTGAAAAAAGCTGTTTTTCTTCATTTTCAAAATTCAAAAATAAATAGATTAAAGCTTCAAAAAATGAAAAATTTATACATTTATAAAGTTCATACCTGGAGTTGGATCTCTATCTTCACATTAATATTCAGTTAAGCACCTCCTCCGATGTGGTGATGTTTAGTTAGCAAAATAATTTTTTTTTTAAAAAAAAACTTCATGTCAGTTCGTAAACTTTGGCGTTCATTTCGGTCTTTTCGAATTTTCAATAAGATATTTACTCTGTTATCTGCAGGACGGACGAAGTTGGTGCATGTTAGGGTTCTCAGCATTTGCACATCAATGCTCAAGCAAATGGCTGCATAGTTCAAGCGACCAAAATTTTCATTGTGGCACATGTTTTTTTGGAATGAACGCAGATACTTTAATCTTCCATTTAGTATATTTTACACTCCTTCGAATTTTTTTTTGATGAAGTATTGGAAGTTTATTTGATTTATTAATATAATGTCAATACTGCATGGAAATTATTTGAGGCATAGATTCCTGATTTATGGGGTATTTATATGCAAAGTCTAACCACAATACAAATAATAATTATAGAAATGCAGAACAAATAAAATTTAAAAAAACTCAGGGTAGATGCACACCATTGTGTCATGATATTGTATTAATTTTAGAAATATCCTTTGTAGAAGATAAGAATAGAAGCTTTTTGGTTGGTGCTGACTTCCTGTGAGCTTATGTTTGAAAAGTGATAAAAAAATTTCATGAAAAGTTTTTAATGTGCAAGTTTTTAAAATATGAAAAAATAATGCAATATAGTAGTGTTAATGATGAGAAGTAAAGATAATAAAGTTAAAATAAATATGTTAGATATATGGAGAGTTGTATAAAAAACTGAAAATGTATATTAGTTTTTTTTATTAATATACATCACATCTCAATTTATCTCATAATCGAACTCTGAGACAATTCTTACAATTTGAAGAGGAAGACCACAAACTTTCAAATATCAATAAAGAAAATCATTAACTCTCAAATATTAATAAGGAAGTCACAGCTCCAAATATTATATGGAGATTGCAACTCCTAAATATTAATGAAGAAACCAAACTCTCATGCATGGATTCGAACTCAAGACCACCTGCCTAAGAGGCAACGTCTGTACCACTTACACTAGTCACTGGTGATAAAAGAAGATAGGAAAAAGTGAATAAATGAATAAAAAAAAGGTAATTATGGAAATCGAAAAACTGTAGACTTAAAAGTTTTAGTCTGAAATATTTTTCCCGGAAACAAATACCTACTTAGGCAAGCTAAACTAATACGATTGGTGGTAACCAATTCTTATTGGCATCCAGTAGGAATCATATAAAAAATTGACATTTTTGCATTGGTTTCAAAATCCTACCTTGCGTATAAAAATTATATATCTAGCTTATAAAAAATAATAATCAATACTTTTAGCAACATAAAAAGATTTTCTAGACACATCTATATAAAGTAATGTTATAAAGTAAATAAAACTTTATATTATGCTCACTTCTATGTAACCGAGTAATATAGAAGCGGTTCCATGTAATCCTATCAAATTTTAAGTTTTTATTGTTTGATAAAAAATTCAATCAATTTATTATATTTAACATCATTTGTTTATTTAGGAGATCCTAAATTTCATTTAAATTAAATATGTACATGAGTTGTATTTGGTCAAAAATAGGATATTCATGTGTAAATTGGAAATTACTTAGATCAATCACATATGTATTAAAATATAATAATACCTTATGGAATCATTTATCCATATACAAATGATAGTTTAGACGTTGAAAATACAACTTTAAAATTGATATTTAACATTAAATAGTTTTATACATTTGTGGATATGGCCTGTGCAAAGTGATATTAGATAAATGAAAGAATTTTTAAAATACTAGAAATCATGCTAAATATAATAAAAAGAGTTGATTTTTCATCAACCATCAAAATATTCAAAATGAAAAGATTTATAGAAGACATAGACATATATAGTTAACATACTTATATTGTAATTTTTTAATTAACATCCTTTGGTTTTTATGATTTTTACTGTGAACAGTTAAAATTACATTTTAAATATACCATGAGATTTTTGAAATAATAAAGTAGAAATATAAAATATATAAAATCTTGAGGATAGTTCCGTTAAGACCAATGAAACTGAGCTACCCCCAAGCCGATCTCCTAAACTAATATATAGTTCGCAAAGTACCCCGACACCGTTAGTAAATCGGACGTAAGCCGGAGTTGCCAAACATTAGTTGTTGACGGTCGGAGACGAAAGACATCAATTGATTTGTGTTGTGCTCCGGCAAATGGCTCCAACGACATATGATCAATTGAAGGGAAAGCGAGAGTGGAACCACCAAGTCACGAGAATCAATTGAAGGGTGGGGTGCTACCATGTGCACCCATGAGGCAATAAGTGCAGGAATAATAAACCTAGCTACCAGCCATGCATAAAACCGAGAAGAAGAAAGTGGCATGCAGCTAGCTGGGAGAACCTCCACGAAATTCATAGAAACACAAACACACGGGAAGATTCTCCGCAGGGAAACACCAACCGAGAAAACCAGAGTGAAAATATATCAGAGAGAGAAGGAGGAACCACCGACGAGATGCGAGACAAAGGAATTTTTTGTATTTCTTCTACTACTTCTGGGAACATTCTACCATCCTTTTTATGTATCTTTAATTTAGTTTGAAATTTTAATTATCTCACAACTCTTTTTATCGTATATATTTTCAATGCTTTTTTATTAAAAAGTCTATTGTTTTGTTTTTTGTTTATTTTAAATTATTACAGTATCATATCACACACTACAACTGTCTCTCTCTTTAGTTTTTTCACAGTCTTTGCCCCCTTCTTCCAATTTATTTTCCTTAATCTCATCTCGTATATGTTCTTTACATGCGGCAAACCTGAGGGCGTGTTTAGGAAGAGTAAAAGTGAAAGGGAATTTTTTTTAAAAAAAAAATAAATATACTGTTAAGATTTCAAATCATATTAAAAGATGAGCAGAAAAAGTTAGAAATTTTTTTCCTTTTATGTGTTATCAAATTGACGCTACTATTACCAAGTGTAGCCCCGTAAGTTGCAACGCAAGGTTGCAGGCGCTGTTTGTTAAAGTAGTCACGGGGAAATTTCGTCCCAATCCTTGTGAATATATATATAGGATTCTGGTCCGGTGAACAGCGGTGCAGTGGGCCCAAAATGGGCCCCATATGATCATAAAATCATGATCTACTCCACCCATTGTATTTAGAATAATGTATTCTATTACCATACCGATTTTCATCCCAATCAGATACTTTAAAGTTGTTATTTACATCAAACTATTTTATTACGTTGGATTTGTACCATTTTCAGATGGGGCCCATATACATATCTGATTGTGATGAAAATTGGTATGGTAATAGAATACATTATTCTAAATACAATGGGTGGAGTAGATCATGATTTCATGATCATGTGGGCCCCATTTTGGGGCCACTGCACGGTTGTTCCGGTTATATATATATATATATATATTTACTCATATGTATACTATAAAATTGGGTCTGAATCTCATAGAGCCGCCCACAAATCAGGCAATTTATAGGTAAAGTTAAAACTGTTTTTATTTTTAAATGTATGAACTATTACTAGATATTACATTCTCAAAATTAGGCAAAATTTTAAATTTATTTAGTATTTTATTTTCAATGATCAAAATACCGAATAAATTTAAAAGATCATCAAATTCACAGAGGACAAAATGTAAGTAAAACTCACTTAGTTATAATTAAAAATAAAAAAAATTGTGTTGGCCAGCCCAACTTATGAGCTGCCTACGTGCCAACCCCGGAGTTTTTGTCACTGTTACTTCCATCTCTCCCATCAACCATTTTATTCTAGAACGAGGACCACAGTCGCAGACCAGCGTATATATATATTTTTTTTGATATTTATGCATCATGTCGAGGATATTCACAACCTTTTTTTCCTTAAAAAAAAAAAAAAAGGGAATGCCCACACAATGGAGATATTTTTAGTAAATACCAGAGGCACCGGCATACAATTAATGCTACTGTCGGCCATCACATTAACAAATCAATTCAAATTTCGATTACACGAACATCTAGCCACTGCCTCATTTCTGGTCTTCATTCCTCACCATTTTTCACATTGGGAAAATTTGCTGGTTTGATCAGGCGGTAACAAGTTATAGCATAAATAATTCAAGGGCTATTGGATGAATCATGATACTGTATACCTGGGTGCAAAATCCATTTTTTATAAATTATAAAAATGTCACTAATTTTAAAAAATCAAAAAAATATTTTAGAAATATCTAAAAATGATAAAAATTGATTAATATATTAAATATACATAGATTAACAGTTATATAAAAAATTTTAAAAAAATAAAAAAATAGATGAAATGCACAAGGGTGCACCAAGGCTTAATGCAATGCACCCAAGTGCATTCAATCAACGCCAATTTGGATTTGCCAGGCTCTAGCTTTATGCTTTTGCAATGTTACAACTTCACTCATAAATTTAGATTTTACAGAAAACTCTACTTACGAATTTTGTTTAAAGAAATCCTTTACCATCAATTTGAATCGAATTTTATACATCCCTGTCAAACACAGTCAAAGTCATACAATATATAGTATCTTAATTTCATGCTCTATCAAATCTTGGTAATCATTACGTTGGATTTGATATTCAAATTTTGATTTTTCATTAATATTTATGTATTTTTGAAAATAAAATTCATAAGAGGAAGTATTATCAAATTTTTTTTTATCAATGTATGTTTACATCGATCTCAATTTTTATTATAATAGCGTTATAAGAAATTCTAACAAATTTCAAGGAGGAGGCAATAAGGTCTTAAATATTACCCCTTAAAAACAACTATCTCAATTTTTATTATAATGATGCTATGAAAAATTCTAACAAATTTCAAGGAGGAGGCAATAAGGTCTTAAATATTACCCCTTAAAAACAACTATCTCAATTTTTATTATAATGATGCTATGAAAAATTCTAACAAATTTCAAGGAGGAGGCAATAAGCTCTTAAATATTACCCTTTAGAAGCAACTACATCTATCAACTTGGAGAGGACATGCAAATTTCGAGGAAGAAGCAATAAGCACTTAAATATTACCCCTTAAAAACAATTATCTCAATTTTTATTATAACGACGCTCTGAGAAATTCTAACAAATTTCAAGCAAGAGACAATAAGCTCTTAAATATTACCCTTTACAAGAAAACTACATCTATCAAACTGGAGAGGACAAACAAATTTCGTGGCATAGGCAATAAGCACTTAAATATTACCCCTTAAAAACAACAATCTCAATTTTTATTATAATGATGCTCTAAGAAATTCTAACAAATTTCAAGGAGGCAATAAGTTCTTAAATATTATCCTTTAGAAACAACTACATCTATCAAACTGGAGAGGACAAGCAAATTTCGAGGAAGAGGCAATAAACACTTAAATATTACCTCTTAGAAACAACTACATCTATCAAATCGAGAGAACAAGCTCCCATCAAGTAAACGGGAAGATTCATTGCTTTCCTGAAACGGCGCTGGGGATTCGACCTTGCGTCTATGCTCTAGCGAACATCACTGTTACCTGTTGGGCGGGCCCCAACAAGTAGTATTATAACAAATTAAGTGAATAATTATTGAGAAAAATTATAAAATTGTAAAAAAAATAGGAAGATAGATGCAGCATAATTGAAAAAGGAGTATATATTCCTCCTTTCCTTTCCACTTATATATAGTTAGCCTTTTAGGAATGTATTTACCTTTGGCTTATTTGGTAGTTCTCACAATATTTGGACTCGAATCTGACTTTCATATGATCACATCCTCCATGCATCGCATGCTATCCAATCGTGCATTTGGAAATTCCAAGCCTCTCTTTTCAAAATTAGGTGCCGAGGCCTTGATATTTAAAAATAAGATGCCTACCACAAGAAAACTCATTTTCCTCGGCGTTATATTTTAGGTCTTGTTTGTGTGTACCAGATGCACTTAGCTTAAGGATATCTGGGGGGACAAATTATTTTTAAATTTTTTTTAAAAATTATACAACTATTAATCTAAGCGTATTTAAAATGTGTATCAAGTTTTATCATTTTTGAAAATTTGTAGATATTTTTAAAATTGTTTAAAATCAATGACATTTTAATAATTTACAAAATTTTCAAAAAATGAAAAATAGATTAAATACACCCGGTTACACCAAGGTAAATGCACCCAAACGCATTCAATCAATTACCTTATATTTTTTGTTGCCATGGAGTACTTAGCCATTCAATCTTCTGTATATGATAGTTTATTAAATTATAGTTGATACATATCCGTCTCAAATACGGGGAAAAAAAAATGGAGCACTTAGCCATTCAATCTTCTATATATGATGGTTCATTAAATTATAGTCGATACATATCCATCTCAAATACGGGAAAAAAAAACTCACACCAAGTTTCAAATACATGCATAAAACTACCCCCGAGTTATAGTTGTGGAGGCCTATTGTCCCTGCACTGATCGCTTTTCCTGCAACCGCGATAAAGGGATTGACTGGTGTAAGCTCTTCCTTTGCCTACGTCCAGAACCGTAGCTGGGTCTTCCACTGCTTTCTTGCTTCTATAGGACTGATGATCTTGTTGTGCAAGAATCCGGCCACTGATCTCAGATTCCATGAGGAATTCTGCCAGCTCCTCATCCTCAGAGCACTCCCAAATCGTCCCGCTGCTTAGCCGAACAGAGCCATAGCCTTCACAGCCGCTCCTACTAGCACTATCCAACAGAATCCAGAGGATTATCCCTCCTACAAACATACAAACATGTCGTCCTCTCTTCATTCCCCTTTCCCTTCCCATGCTAACTTCTCTCCTCGCTCAAAATCTTCCAATTTTGCCTCTCCGTCCTTAATATTAATAATAAGGGTTCGTTTCGAATATAGCCACAAATTATACACATATTTACAATATGATCGTATACTTTTTTAAATACCAAAAATGACAACAGATTTAACTTTTCTCCATTTCCCAAATAAGAGAATTCTGCCAGTGGTCCGCCAAGTGACCCTTCAAAAATGTGAATTTACTGAACTACCTGTGCTAAATAAATCTTCTTTTAAAATTTTTGTTAAATTTATTTTCAAATAGCAACATTTTTCTTCGCAAAGGCAATCTTGGCGATAAAAAAGAGAAAAGAGAAGAGAAGGGTAGTTTGGTAAAATAATGTTTTTGAGCAGCTGTTCAACTGATAGAATTTTTATATTTTGTAGCCATATTAGTAAATAAAATCATAATTTTTTTTATCATATTTAGAAATAATAATAACAAGCTAAGTTTGGGGAGGCTGTGAATTGAGAAGTGGTTTACGATCGACCCACCATCGCAGCGGGGAAACCACTTACCATCAGAGTGGGGAGACCACTCACACACGCAAACAGGGAGAGGGAGTGCATTCCGTACTTACCCTACCATTGCAAAATAAGACATGCACGTACTATGTACTAGAATATCGTAATACTTTATATAATTATTTATTTATATAAAAATCATACTTTATATGGTTTAAGTGGTAAGATTACAACTGTAAAATTGATATTTACATCAAACTATTTTATTGCATTTAATTTTGTACTATTTTAATGTAGAGCTCATACACATATTTGATTTAAATGAAAATTAATATGCTACTAAAGTAAATAATTTTAAATATAATCAGTGAGATAAATATTAATTTTATTATAAAATGGGCCTCATGTGTATAAGAATATATCCAAATTAGAGTCTAATATGAATACACTCTAGTATTTCCTTATATATGTGGATAATATTCAAATACATTCGAATTGCTCCATGATTAAGGTACAATTTGCTGTAAAAAGGGGCCTACTTGATTACAAAATTAACATCTACCCCCTATTTTATTTAGAATTATTTACTTCAATAGCCTAGCAATTTTTGTTTATATCAAATATGTGTATGACTTCATCTTAAAATGATATAAAGTCAACATAATAAAATAATTTAATATAAATATCAATTTTAAAATTATAATTTCAACATATAAATTGTCTGAAATGCAATTTTTATATAAATAAACGATTGTATAATGTATTATTATACTTTAATACACACAGGGCCCATTTTACACTAGATTGCACCATAGCCATGATGCCATCTGAATGCGGTTCTCTCTCTCTCTCAGGGACAATTCTATGAAGCCAGATGCATAGCAATGACCATGCATCTGGCGTAAAAACATTTTTATTTTTATTTTTTGATAGAATATTTTTTTATTTAATGCATATAACAAGTTTATTATTTTTAGACATGTGTATATATTCTGTCAGAATTTTAAACACACGTGTATTTTAGTCATCTAAAAATTACTAAAATACTCTTATATTTAACATTTTAAAAAATGTATGTACGTACATCTCTAAAAATAGTGAAGTATGTTATATAAACTAAATATATTTGAAATAATAGTTTTATAAAAAGAAAAACAAAAAAATTAAAAATAAATACATTTTTGGACCAGATGCATGATTTCTCCTGTGTATCCGGATTTATAGTATCATAACACTGTAGTAGCGCACCATGCACCAAAAGTGGTGGAAGCTGAATGCCATGACCACCTAGAGTGGATCATCAGCGAAGAAGCCGCATATATGCATGTGGCGAGCAGAACATCATCATCATATCGCAGAATGAAACCAGTATTAATGCATCTACATGGGCTTTGCCTGTATGAGACTCATGTAATGTGTGATCTTTTAAATTTTAATATTTTAATATTTACCATTTATTATTTGGGAGCCGTGTCTCCTTATTTCTTTTGTAGAGTTATGTTTCTAAGTTTTATTAGGTTGAATTGTGTACCCAAATTTGTAAAAATGTTTTAAATCTTCAATGTAATAGATACTGATATGTATGTAAATATACCAATTAAAAAATATTTTAATATTTACAACATTTAAGCATTATTTATATTGTTATAAAAATCTTTTGAGTTGTTTAGTATTACCGTGCAGGATCTCCATCTACAAATGCATAAGATAAACTTAATAAAATGGTTTAATATTAAGTATTAATTTTACAGTTGTATTGTCAATATTTAAACCATCAAAAATATCATTACTACTTTACTAGCTATGTGGATAGATGATTCTATACAATATTATTGTATCCTAATACATATATAATCGATCTATGTATTTTTTATAATTTACAATTTGAATGAAATTTGATCTCTTAACTAAATAAATGAGGTTAAATATAACAAATGAAATTGAATTTCCATAAACATCACAATATTAAGAATTTTGATCTTTTCACACCGGTGGGATACCCAGCGGAGATGGGGCGTGCAGAGACGCCGTGGGCAAGGGAGGAGATGGGGCATGCAGTGCTCTGGTCGGATACCCACATGGGGACGAATGACCGTGGAAAAGAAATGTCTGTGCGGGAGATTTGGTATTGCGAAAGAGAATGCCCATGTGCGCATGCATTCGGTAAACAAAAGCAACTAATAGTAGGGGTGGGAATCGGGGTGGGTCTGACTCTACTTTTCAAAAATCTTGTTTGACCCTTATTTTATACCGGGTCGGGACAAGGTCGGTTTGACCCTTACTTTTTTCTACCAAGTCTAGGGACAAATTTTGGGTCGGTATCGGACCGGTTTCGGGATAGCGGGTCGGGTCAAAAATACGGATCAAATAAGATAATTTTCAAAATTTATATATCTATCAAACATAAGTATACATCTATACTAAATTTAAATATTATATGTTTCAATATTTCACTAATTCTTAAAAAACACATAATTAAGAAAACAAAACATTTGAAAATATAGTATATATTTATTAAAATAGGTTAATATACAATTACACATGAGGGTTATATCGTACAAATTTTTTATTGATTCTTATATTGCATTTTGAATAAATTGATTCTTCTATTGTTGATAGAGTTGATTATAAAAAAGTGAGAAATTTGAAAGAAAATAATAATAATATTTCAATATAGTCTTATACTTTTTAATAAATTTATATATGCGGGGCGGGTCGGACTCTTCGGGTCGGGACATGGTTGACCCACCCCAACCCTATTTTTGAATTCGGGTCAAAATTTCTGACTCATCCCTATACCGGGTCAAAAATATATTGGTTTTACCCGGACAAAAACGGGTCAGGTCAATACCGGGTCACGGGTCGACCCGCCCCAATTCCCACCCCTAACTAATAGGGGTCTGTCTGTACAATTCCTTGCATTAATTACCATCCCAGTCAGCTGCGATTTAAAAACTTCATCCAACGGCCCCAGATAATTCCCCGTTCTCTTCAGGATCGCGCGCTTGAGAGAGCTGGTCGGAAACCCGCTGGGCATCCGACCGGTGTGAAAAGGTCAAAATCCTTACATAAATGTATATGGTGCATGATCTCTCCTTAACAATCTTCATTTTCATTTTGTTAAATTATGCGCCTCTGTTTCAACTACTAGAATTTCAACAGTTCATATTAACATTGTAGAAAATTGTATAAAATATATAAGATAACGTTTAAAATTTCATTCTGATTCCGACTTCATTAATCTGGTCCTGATATGAGGAACTTAAAGGTACTTAGGGTGAATTCTCATTAGTACGGATTAACATATCTTGTGAAAATTACTTTGATTTGAACTTAAAAGTATATAGAAAACTAACCTTCAGAAGGGACAATTGGGGTCAGGTTGTATCAGGTTTAGGTAAACTCAGATCCTAAAATCGTAAGTCTACTGAATTTAGATGAACCTAAGTCATAACCTTAATATTAAAATTTGGATTCAAGTCAAATTCAAACCAGTATTATCAGAACTGAACCAGTAAAAAGATTAGTTTGGTTCAAACCAGTTTAACCGGTTGCGTAAACTGAGTTGAACCGGTGATGTCAATATTATATATTTATGATATTATAAATTTTTAATCAGTTTAAATTATTTATACGTTAAAAAATATTTATATTTACAATTCATAACATATTTTTATGAGAATATTTATAACTCATACCATAATATGTAAAACTATTAATAGAAATTTCATTAACTTTGAAATAAAATAAAATTATACATCTAAAATGTAATCAAATAGACTTAAATAATTTAAATGCATCTATTAGCTTATAAAAATAATTGAAGTTACAAAATATTTAATAGTTTAAATTATACAAAAAGTGGTTACATGATAGATATTTCATATGTAATACAGTACCGAAAGAAGAAAAATTGGATGGGGAGAAAAATATAGATTTTCTCATGGTGAAAAAATAGGAGAGAAGGATACCACAACAGTTTTTTTTTCCCTATAGCTTGACAGCATAGGACCAGACCGTACGAATCAAACCAAAGAGGTAACCGGTTGCCAGTCGGACCAGCCAATCTGGTACGGTTTTAATAACAATGGTTCAAATTAAGTTGGCATCGGTTTTGGTATTGGTTTTGGGTCGAAATTCGGATTACTCTCAAACCAATAGAATTTGCAATATACTTATAGAAATAACAAACTCTTAGGACATTATTGTATTCACGCTAACTAATTTTAAAATACACTTTTGGTTATAATAACTTATTTATTTATAATTTTCACATGAATGTATTTATATCTTTGATTTTGATGAAAATCGATCTTCTAATTTAAATATAATACTAAGTACAATGAAATAATGAATTTACCATCAACAGTCAAAGTAAGAAAAATAATTAAAATTACATGAAATCTATCTGAACAAGTTCAATAAAAGTGGAATTTGTATATCCCATAGTTAACTAGTATATATGCAATAATTTTAAAATTTTGGTATATTTATAATTATTTTCTAATTTAGTTGATGTAGATGCAATATATTCAACTTTTATAAACAAATATAGATAACATTTAGGTTTTATTAATTAAGTTATTATTATATGAAAAAACATATATTATAATTATAGTTAAAATACTCGATACATAAATTAATATAATTCTTTTAGCAATTTAAGGAGGACATCAAGTTTAGTTCAGGTTTTGATACCGAGTTGACGTAAACTTAATATTGGTTTCAGGGTTCTCTCAAGTCGGATTAAAACCAAGTTTATTTTTAAAAAAAAAATCTCAAAAATAAAATTCAAACTTGATTTTGAAACTAATTCAGCACAGGTAGGTTCGGACCGACCCGGTATCAAATCACACCCTTATTTAGAAGTGAAAATATGATTTATGAGTTTTTAATATAAATAATTTTGCAATCATAAATAAATATATATTATATTGATCATTAATATTATGATTAAAAATTTTAATAAAAATATTACTTCTAGTTTAAAGTAACTCGATGCATCGACTTTCCTTCAATCTCCATGTTTAGAAACTTTACAAGGCAAAAATGTGTTTTTGGGCCTTTGTGAAACTCAGTGGGGCGATCTGCAGCCCATGCCGGTGCTTACATTGTTGAAGCCCACCGACATGGTTTTATCGTTTGCACTGTTGGATTTGTTTGTCGACAAACGAGGGAATTTTTTTCAATATATATATTACATCCTCACAGCGCTCCCACTAAACCATGCCTTATTTACGACAATCAAAGATTTAATTATGTAATTACTCGTTCATATTTATTCCGTGATTTGAAATTTTTTTTCAAACATTTTAATTATTTTTGTAGCCGGTTATGTGATTTTATCTACCTAATCATATGTAGATAGACATTGAATTTCCTGGTACTGATTTCGATTCTTTGAATCACGTAAATTCAAATATCGACTCCAGCTTTTGACATATAAGCCAATGAGTAACCAAAAAATAATGCCAGGTGTAATGTTTAGAATAATAAATGTTAAGCGTTGCTTGTACGTTACATAGAAGGGGTTCTACACAACCTCTTCTTTAGAATATCTCATTTTAGATGAGAAATGTTCTATTCATTATACTTAATATCATTTATTTAACTAAGACATCAACTTTCTTCCAAATAAAAAATACATGTGGACCGCATTTGCTCAAAAGATATATATTTATGTGTAAATTAAGAAAATATTAAGATTCATGTCATTTGAATTAAAATATAATAATAATTTATAAAATTCATATAGTAATGAAATTTTGAATTATTTAGATATTAAAAATACAACTTTAAAGTTAATATTTAATATTAAAGTATTTTATTATATTAATTTTACATATTTGTGGATGAGACCCATTTGTAGTGATATTAGATAAATGAAAGGATTTCTATGATAATATAAATAATGTTAAATATAATAGATGAAATGAATTTTATATCAAGCATTATGGAATGGATTAAATAAAAAAGAGATTTTATAGAATCAAAACACATTAAGCATATATATTATGTATGTTAAGTGATCATTTGGACCAATATGAAATAAGGTCATTTCATATTAGTCCAAAAACATATATTTTATTTTTTAAATTTTTTATAAAATTTTTAATTTAGATATATTAAATATATCAACTAAATTTTATCATTTTCAGACGTATATATTTATTTTGAATTTTTAGACACATGGGTATTTCGGTCATTTAACAGTTTAAAATGACTAAAATATCACTGTATATAAAAGTTATAAAATAAATATATGCTTTCCAAAATTGGTAAATTTCGATTTATAAATTAAAATGCACCTTGATTAATGTTTTTATTAAAAAAATTTAAATAAAAATATATTTTTGGACCAACATAAAATGGCCTTATTTCATATTGATTTGAAATGATTAGGCTCATTATACACGGGAAAAAAATGTGGATGGTAGATCATTTACGGCTGGCCTAAAGCTAGCCTTAGAACTGTTTTATTTTTTCAAGTTTTTATAATATATTTCCTACATATAATTAATTTATATGCTAAGTTTTATCATTTTTAGATATATGTAAGATTTTTTAATTTCAAAATCAGAGACAATTTGGTCATTTTCAGCTCTTAATTTAAAATTACAATTATTTACCTGTATTCAAAAACAATAAAACTTGTCATATAAATTAAATGCACTTTAAAAACAGTTTTGTAAAAAAAAATTAAAAAACTGAAAAAAATTTCTTCTGAAACTAGAGGTGCAACTTAGGTTTGGTAGATTTGGTTCACGATCAATCTTATTTTGCAATATTTCTAAAAACTCATATCTTATTCTATTTTAGGGCAAGTTAGTTTTAAGCATACTCTATCATATTTTTTAAGGTTATGTTGGTTTTGGTTCTAAATCAGTTCTTTAAAATAATATTTATATTATATTTGAAACCTATAATTTTATTAGAAGCCTTACTTAAAAACCTAAAATTAAAATGATAATAATATCTTTTTTGAAATACATTTATTAAATTTACTAAATAATTGACAAATTAAATAAATTTCTATATATTTAAAGAATGTATTATGTATTTAACTGTAAAAGAAATTTTATAAAATCTATACTGATAATTCAGGTCATTTCCGGTTACCAGAACGTTGAAACCTATTCTATCTTATTTCAACCAAGTATTTTTTTACTTCAAACCTACCCTATCTTATGATATAAAAATAAAAATTTACTCTATCCATTTTAGAGCAACTGTGGATTACTTTACCCAAGTTGCAACCTTGAATGAGACTAAAATCAGCATATTTTAGGCTCGCTTATGGTGATCATGTCCCAAAAATGTGATATTACGTGATGGGATATATGAATCCGAACGGCACCCAATTGATTAAGATTATACAAATAAGAACAAAATCACATTTCTCAATAAATTCATACATTGACCCAAGCTTTTGACATGTATGCCAACCAAACAACCAACAATAAGAAGAGGTGTAATGTTTAGAGTACAAATGCTTTACTTAGTTTATAAACTGGGAAAAGTGTGTTTTATCTAAACTGTAAACGGAAGTGCAGCCGTTGAATATAAGCGTTTCTCACATATCGGATTGAGGAAACGAAGTTCTAAAAAACTGTGATAAGATTAAATTTAGCAATTCAATTTACACAATAGTTCTACTTATAATAGATATGCTTAGTTTAAAAAATTATTATAAAATAGTTAAAATATATATCATAAGAATTAAAATCTTTTGAAAATATTATTAAAAACTGTTAAATCAATTTTTTTTGAGGATACTATTAAATCAAATTTGATACGCATATATAGGGCCTAGTTGTTCATGAGAAACGTTTCCCACTTATCTCAAAAGTATAAACGCTGTATTCGAAGGGTCATAATCCAATGCATATACATGTATTGAAACCTCAACACTTGCATATGGAGCCTCCACCAACACAATTTTGTGACGTAGAAATCGCCGAACCTATTTAATACATCATGTTAGTTAGAAAAAAAAATTTCACCATAAAATAATTATACTATACTGTAAAATTAAAAGCATATTACAATATATGAACCTGTTAAAATTTTCGAATCAAAGTTTATGCATGTATATGAAATAATTTTGATTTGTAATATGTAAAATATTATTTCAAACAACACAAATGGTTTAGATTTCTAAAAAAATTACTCCGATGGAGCCAAATCAAGCAATTTTTGGTTATTTTATTGATATTATACACTATGATAACTGATATTATAATCAGGTATCTTCACAATCCTCACATCATAAAGAAAATTTTCTTAAAAGACCCGCACCTTAGGAAGAATTTGTAAAGCCCCCACTTTCAAGTCGAACATACAGTGCACCACAAAGGCACTGGACCGCCCAGGTGCAGCAATTTTTCGGTTTCTGATATGCAGGAAACGTTTCCCGTGAATCACTGACCTTCACGATCATACGTGCATCTAAATAGGGGCCAAATTAATTAATTGTAAAATTATTAAAAATTCATTAGAATATAAATTTTTAGTTATAAAAATATAAATATAAATAGGCATATTCGCAATTTCATAAGAGATTAATGACATCTTTAACAAATTCCTAACGACATAAATATAAGTGGAATTTTAGACAAAATGTATAAGTATATTTGAAATTTTTGAAAGTTTGAAAGTATAAATGGTATAGATAATCACATATTTTACATCGAAATTCTAAATATGATAACGTGGATTGATGTTGTCAGATTACTTCCATGCTTACTGTTGGTTTTTAAATTCTAAATTATATTTTTTACAATACAAACCATTTGTGGTGTTTGATATATCTTGTTTTATCATGCCACCAATCAACAATTAATATCTTTCGAGAGTGAATGTCTAATTATCAAAATTTAAAAAAAAACAACATATAGTGTAAATGGGTATATGAAATTTTGCAATACATTCGCTCTAATTATTAAAAAAAAAAAAAAACAACAGCATATAGTGTAAATGGGTATATGAAATTTTGCAATACATATAAATTTTAAAATCATAAATAAATACATATAGATAAACATTAAATAATTTAGATTTTCTAAAAAATATTTTAAAAGTAAAAAAACAAAGGGTAAGCATGAGATTTCCATACTTACATGAGTATTAAATCATTATAAATTCACTCTTTTTATATTATATTGGAAAATGCAGAATTAGAATACTTATGTAAAAAATTAAAAATTAAAAAAGCCGCCATAGGTGCAGAAGGTTCGCCTCGTGTGCAAGAAAGAAAATCTCCGTGTTCGTGCATGGTATGTATGGGCGCGTAGAAACCACAATGGGTACAACCGTTCACGACGTCTGTCTGCTCCAATCAACACTTTTCTATGGGCCCCCGGTTATCGCATCAAAGCTTGATTATTTAATTTAAAAAATGTTCTAAATCATACAAGATTCGTGTATCGAATCTATATTTAGAACAAGAATATAATGATGCGTGTTGAGAATGAATAAAATTATATTAAAAAAATTTTAATTTGTTTTGAGAATTGTAAAGTTATCAGTGATTCAATCTAAGAATTTTGTATGACTTATAACATGTCCTTAATTGATGAGGATTATATGTGTACATAAATCGCCATTAAGCTTCTCTCTCGCCCTTTTGTTTTTGTCTCATTAATAATTGTTTGTCGTTTAGCAGATTGTCCTCTACAGTACTTTGCATCCCTTGCCTACCCATTTCTAGCTGCTTCCTCATTACGATTTTTGTCTTTCCCCAACTCAATGCAAACCACGAAGGACCGGAGTTTTGGAATATTGTTGCCGAATCATCCATCCTACTAAGGAAACCTTAACAATATCCGTTGCAAACTCGTTGAACATCCAATCCAAGCATTGTGCTGAAAACTGTTTATCTAGCGTGCACATAAAACATTAAATAAATTTTAAAATTATATAAGAAATAATCTAAAAATATAATTATAATGAATCTTGTACATTTACACCTGTGGTAGATTCTATACAAATTTAATTAAAATATTTTTTGAAGATAAAATAAGAAGAGCACTCCGACCACTCCTCAGTGTAGCCCAGACAGACACAAGGGCCAGAACCAAGAGAAGCCCAAGACGCCTCAAATATTCTATGACACCAACCGTCACAATACAAAGGTTCATTTTCACCGGTAGAAGAAAGCATTGCTGAATGAGCTAATTAATTTTTATATCATACAAATTTGATTAGAGGAGAAAATGATACATGTCTTGGATCCAAAAATGAAAAGATATTAAGAAAAATCAAGCGGTTGTATTTTAGAACCGATGAAGAATTGCCCATACATATGCATCCATATATACCGAAATTATTCTTGTAGGGAACTTGATTTATACAAATAGTTGCTTTTAATTTTTTAAGTTTTTCTTTATTATCTAAATCATATAAAATATAAAGTAATATTTATATATGATACCAAAAAACTTTTTATTGGAAACTTATATGTGTAAGAATTTAATACTATTTGATAGTAAATATGAAAGATGTGTTTGGCTACATCTAAAATTTTCACTTTCCAAAACTATCATATCTTTTAATTATTTTTTGCATCTTTTTACATGATTATCGTACACAAATATCTATACAATTAACCTATCTATTTTAACTTTATTGTCTTTACTCTTCTTCATTACCCTTATCATATCACAATATTATTTTCTCTTATTGCAAAAACTTTTCTTTGAAAAATTTTATCACTTTCCAAATACATCCGAAATTATTAAATTTTGGAAAATAAATATATGATACGTGAAAGTTTTCAAAATATTAAACTTTTTGCATCATAATTAATTATGTATGTGAATATTGTCAATGGTTTAGTGTTAAAAAAATTAGATGAGAAATGATTGAAAATTTTTTTGTCAAATGTTTGTTCTGAATTACTGCCAATTGCCGAGTATAATTAATCATACACTGCTCCTCTGAAATGCACATGCTCAGCAGTCTCATTACCAGGTTTCAAAGCAAATCATCCTCAATCTACTTCCCCGACTTCTCCTTTAAATATTGAGTATTTAAAGATTGAAAACAAGAGCTGAACAGGGCGCCATTCCGGTTCGACCGGACGCTGGCAAAAATACCAAGACGACCCATGTTGGACACCCACTATGTGAGTCTGAATGTTTGGCTTATGGTGGGAGCTTGTTATATCTTCGGTGGATATGGATTGGCGGGAGCTCGTTTGTCTTCCTTATAATTCTGGGCAAGAGCCTGTTGTCTCTCATGCGAACTCTTGAGCATGATTGTACTCTGAAAATGAGATATAATATTATGTACTCAATAAAAAAAACAGAACAGGTGAATTTATAAGAATATATATCTCATCTATCATGATGTCATCAACCACGGCTTGCTTTGTGCGATTGGTTGGAATCGATCGGAAGTCTTTTTGAAGTGGTCCGGGCCAGCAGGAAATTGAGAGCACAGCCACACACGTCAGAACTGGTGCCTGGTAGCCACTAAAAAAAGCTCATTTACGATTTTTTTTTTTTTTTTTGATATTTCCGTTTATGATTTCTTTAAGAGAACTCGATGGGGCCGGTGACAAATCCTAGCCTTAGAAAGATGATCTTCTTTGGCAATCTATCCACCCAAGAGAGGGGAAAAAAAACACTAAGGCTTCCACGCTAAATCTGGCGATTCGCACAAATTCAACGTACGCTTGAGAAAAGTGCTTTTGAAACCCAAGGGAGACACCACACGGGAATCACGAAGCTCTCAGTAAGATCAAAACCCCGTCCCCAGCACAGGAACAAGATTTACCGGAGGTGATAATGGATTGAGTTAGACAGGTTTTAGCCTGATTATAATTTTAATCCATTAAAAATATTTTATCCCTAATTCATTTATTAATCCTTTTAAACAAACCTCAATCTTAACCAATTTATAACACCAATTTATAACCTTTTTTAATAAATGGGTTGGCGGATTTTTATCATATTATATTCAAGATGAATGAAAAGTCTAGATTTTGACCGATGATAATCTCATAGGGAGAATTGAGAAGTTGTTTTTGGTGCAAGAGATATGAAAATAGAAATGTAACGATAAAATAGAATTAGGATAGTAATGGAAAAATGAAAATTAGGTTGCATAAGGAAAAATGAGCAAGGAAAAATAACCAATGGAATTACATTTATATATGTAGGTGTTTGGCAAACAAAAAAACTTTTCGACCTCTACAACTATCATATTTTTTAATTATTATTTTACATCTTTTCATATAATTATCATATTTTTCAATCATTTCTACACAACTGCCTATACAATTTACTTATCTATTATAATTGTATTCTCTTTACTCATCACAATTGCCCTTATTATATCACATCATTTTTTATAAATTCAAAAATTTTTACAATAAAAACTTTTTATTAAAAGTTTTATCACTTCCTAAATACATGAGTTAAATGAGTTAAATAGATTAAACAGTTTAAACTCGTTGACGGGTTATAAAATTTCCAACGCTAGATCGTTTATTTAATTAAATTGTCGAACAGTTTGGCGTATCATAACTCATTTATTCAAAAATCACAACTCAAATTCATTTATAAACGGGTGGTACGAGCGGATTGACAGATTAACGATGACCATTAACACTCCTAGACTTTACCAACCTAGCTATAGTTATGCTGCGACATTTAATTATTGTTATACAAATACAAATCAATTCACATGAATCATCAGTATCCCCAGACTACGTATACTACTAGCTTACCCGAACGTTGCATCCCAACCAAAACCGTGTAGCATGCCAATGCCCCGACTGTTTGCCCTATTCCCCAGTGAAATAGACTTCCTAGCTAGGTTAAGCTGCTGGCTAATCAGCCCTATCATAATGCTCCCGTTGGCAGATAACTTGGTTGTCAGTAGGCTAGAAATTGTGTAGGGCACTTTCCGAGGTTTTTTGGCTTATGAAAATTCCCATTTTATCAGTTTAAACAGAAATTTTATAAGTTTTTTGAAAATAGTATTTGTAGGCCCCACACAAGGAGGTTGAACCAGGCCTAACTGATCACCTTCAAAAATTAATTGCTACTCATGTTACTTCCACATTGGCGTGTTTGGGATGAAATAAATAAGAAAGGAGGAATGAGCATCGAAAAGTCCTCCTCCAAATACTCTACTTTTTTTTTTAATCCTTGTATGTTAATTTTTTTTATAATTTTAATTACTTTCCATATACTTTCATATAACTATCTCATCTACTTTTTCTTTATTTCTCCTTTGTATTTATCATATTCATTTCATTCTCATCCTTTCTTCCCCGTTTTCCTCAAAACAAATACACTGGTGAGCAGTTAGAAGCTCCGGGCAACCCTGGATGAGCAGTGTGGACCATGCTCCTTAACCGGCATTTGTTAATTAAAGTAGCACCGGTCAATAGTCTTCTCATACAATAGAATGAATATAAGGATATGTACTCCGCAAGAGTAAAAAATCTCTTTAATTGGGTATGACGTATGGTGTATGAGGCCAATCCATTGGCTAATCACTTCTATAACGAGTATCTCATCTTGACTTTTGGTGGGTTATGTGTCTTACTAGGCCGCCATTGTTCATCTTCATGATTCTGGATATTTGAATTTTAGTCAGCTTTTACATGAAATTATCTCATCTTTTATTGGTCTTGAGTTTATCATGTATATGATTCCTCTGAAATCGTACAACTTCCCACAGAAATTTAACATCTAGTTTTTTTTTCTTTTTTAAATTATTAACTATTTATTATCTTCTATTTATTCCACTTATTTATTTTACTACTAACATTATTTCTTATGAATATTGTCGATACTATTTTTCACTTCATTCAACTTATTGCCAGTGAATTCCATCATTCTATGTTGCCTCAAAGGCATCAACTAGTTTTTGATGAATTTTATTTCTCATCCGAAAATAGAAACAGATTCATTTCCGTCGTCATTTTGGATATAATTAAACGGGTCGTTTCGTGTGGTCAGTTTTCTAATTATGAAGAGAGACCCGATGACAAAGACATGGTGCGTTGGGATGAAATAGGAAAGTGGACAAGTGGTAAAAATATATATTATTTGTGATAATGAATTAGTGATGTGATATAATTATGAAGGGACCCGATGACAAAGACACGGTGCGCTGGGATGAAATAGGAAAGTGGAAAAGTGGTAAAAAAAATTTTAATTGTGATAATGAATTAGTGATGTTATATAAATTATAATATAAGTAAAATGAGAATAAATAATCTTTAAAAAAGAATAAATAGAATAGTTGTGTAAGAAAATATTTGAATACAATAATAAAAATAAAAAATTAGGATAATTAAAAGTAGTTAAGAAATAAAATCATATGAGAAAATATATTTTTACTTCTTCATTGTGTGAAGATTACAAATGTATTTGAATGTAATAAGAGCTGTCATGATATATAGAATTATCTATAAAAAAAAATAAGAATTTATCTATTTAGAGAAGAATGAGAATATGAATGGAGAATGAGAAATGGCATTTTTTCACTAAAACTATTTTATCTATTTTTACTTTATTTACTCTTTACTCTGATGATACAAATGGTTTTTATAAACATAAATGTTTTGATATAGAAGTGTATTCTAGGGAAGAGATAACAATCCTACTACCTCTACTCAATTTCGAGCCCTCAATCTTCATATATTAATGTCTTATTAACACTCATCTCGGTCATTTTACTCAAGTGATAACAAGGATAACATTTCATGCTCCTAAAATTTAATTATATTTTACGTCGTAGAATGACCTGAGGGCATGGGGTATCCAATTAAACGCTCACTACACATATTTTTTTCGTTTGCTTATATTTGCGGTTCTTTTATTTAATTTTATCCATATAGATATCTCGTGTATTTCTATTATTTAGCATATTGGCATCCATCATGGTACCTTTTCCAAATGCATATTTATATTTATTATATTTTAATTTTTTTATAATTTGTATATCGTACCCTATATATAATATTTTGGATAATTTTCAAATATACCCATATAGATTAACCATAATTGTAAATAATTTCATATAATTTTATCATATTTACAGATATTTGCAAATTACTCTTTTTTACAAAACGTAGGAAAGCTTCATGTTGTTATTTCTTGAAAAAAAAGAAAATATTTTTAGAAAATAAAAAATTTCATATAATGCCTTTCACATCCCCGTTTCATCGAAGCTGTGAAATGTTTCTTAGCATAAAATGTAGTCGGTGCATTTTGAGTTCATGCATCTGACGCTTTGCTAGACTATCGATTAAGGCTACCTATATTTATCCTCTCATATTTTTACGAATTTACAAATTTTTTATTTATTGATTTTATATGAATACTCCATTTGTAAACTTTATTTTCAAGAATAGCCCTACTAAAGTTTAAGTAGCATGATTCTTTATGGCGGGCCCAATGGGGGCAGCATACGTCTGGCCCTAAAACATATACTTTTTATTTTTTCCATAGACATGTAAATCTATGTATATTTTTCAGGAAATTATGAAAATGCTACTGTATTTAAAAATAAACAATACTTTAAAAATCCAAAAATGATAAAACTTAATTTATATATTAAATACACTAAAACTTACATGTCCGTGAAAAATAAAAAAAATACTTAAAAACATTCAAAAGTAGTAAAACTTAATTTATATATTAAATACACTAAACTTTACATGTCCGTGAAAAAACTGAAATTTTTTTCAAGAAAATATGTTTTTTAGGCTGTCTTAGGTGAGACCTAACTAAATCACCCCTCAAGATTTAAAAGGTGTAAGTTGTAACCGAAGTTAAACTTTGATTTGATCCACCTGACATCAATGTCAGATGGAGCACAACGTATGGATATCATTAATTATATACCTATGATTTTTGTTTTGTCTAAGTCAGGTTATAAATTTTAGTCATAATTGAAAGCCAGAATACTTTTACAAATAAAACTTATAAATGAGATTATTTAATCAGGTTATAAATTTCTTTTATTTAATCAATCGCTGTAAGAAAAAATGGAAAATCATAGAAAATCAATGGACGGCATGGTTTATGGGTTTGATTCATAGTCAACTTATTAGCAAGATTAAGTGGGACATGACTTAAGGATATGCTAACATGAGTTTGATTATTTGTTTGTCCAGTGGTGTTATAAATTTTAGTCAGAATTGAAAGCCAAAGCACCAATAAAAAATTATAAATGAAGTTTTCTGTTTGAAAAATCTACGGGTACGAGAAGAAATCGAAAGTCCGTAAAAGGATTAGTGCACTTACACATTAAAATTAGGCGAGGCATGAATACTGATGGCTATGATTGTGCCCACGAGGGTAAAATTATAAAAGATAAGGAGAAAAATGCAAACATAAATAAAGATCCCCACCAGCCTCCCGAATTCGAAGAAAAACGTGGAAAGGTTCGGGAAGGCGCTGTTGGGATCTTTGCGTTCTGGGCCTTACGTTCCATTCTCATAATTACCTTGCGATCATCTAAGCGCGGGACCCCACTGACAGAGCCTTTTTGGATCGACGTGGGGAATCCTGCAGCCTGCTTACACATAAATAAAGAAAAGAAAAAGGAAAGTTCGAACCTCTGACCCAACTGCTGTCATCCATTTTCTTTCTTCTCTGCGAGAGGGAGGAAGGAAAATGGAGAAAAGACTCACAGGCAACAGCAGCAGTAGCTCTGCCACTGAGAGAACTCCTCTCTTGAATCAAGAGGCATGTTCTTCAACAATATACAGCAGTTTTTGGCATCTCTTTAATCCTGCCTCCTTTTCGGGTTTTTGGCTGAATATCCATGTCGATATTGCGTTGTTTGGATGATGGCTCTTGATGGGTCTTTTGTTCTTTTTCTTAGCTTTTAAGTCATTTATCAGCCAGATTTGCTGATTTGATCATCACTAGTGGGTTGAATAAAATAAAATCTTAGAATATCCCTAGAACACAAGAAATGAAGTCTTTCGGCATATGAAGGGCATTAGCGGGATGTCTGCTCATCCATTTCATATAGAGAGCTAACATGTTTATGTATGTTTTTCCTTTTATTCTATAGGTAGATGGGAAGAGAGATGCTTCTCCACCTTCTAATGGTCCTTCGACAGACCTTGAGCACGGTGATGCAGTGCAGGTGGGTTGGGTTTGCCATTCCAGTCTTTAGCAGATATGGGTAGAATCTCTGCACAAGTGAGCCACGCATCTCGGCTAGCCAGATTGTTTTATCCAGGATTACTCCTTGGCGCGGCACATGATTTTTCATGTATAGAGCCCGTGGTTTTAGTTTCAATCCATCCATAGCAAGGAAATCTCATGATCAATCTGGATATGATGATGGGCCCTTGCTTATGCGGGTGCACTGCCGACTGAAGTTGGTAGGAATTTGTTTGGACCAGTTTCTACAGTTTTCATTAGAGAGAAATTTCACTGACAGTAATGGTTTCCAAATATCAGGCTGCCAATGTCGGATTCGGCAGAGTACTCATGCTGGTAAGGTTCAGTTTCATTGATGTTTACCTTATGCCTGTGGAGCAATTTCGTTGAAAGATATTAATAATTCATCCATGCACAGGCCAAACCAGAGGCAGGCAACTTGGTCATTGCTACTATTGCATTGCTTATAGCTTCCACGACAAATATTCTGATTGTAGGTATTTTGTCTTTTGATCTCATATTCCTATGGCTTACAAGATGGGCAATGTTATAAATGTTGGTTCATTTAGGATTTGGACTGGAATAGTTTTATCAATATTTTCAAATTTCAAAAATATTCCATATGTTTTAAAGTTTCTTGGGAAATGCAATAAATTGCTATTTTTTAATTCTGGACACCATTTAATTGAAATGGATGGCTGAAATTCAATCCAATCGAATGTCCAACTGCTTCCCACAAGCCCAAGCAGGCATTACCAACTTTTCTGATTTGTTAAAATATATATATATATATTCAAAAATATTCCATGCGCCATGGCATTTTCTGTTCAACTGAGCATTCAAGTAAACTCACTTCTTCCTATCATATGCTTCTATTGATATAAATATCGTCCAATCTCACTTCATTTTAGTTATTCCTAGACCAAAATTGTCCTGTTTCTGTTGCTCATATATACTATTTTAAGATGCATATCTTAATAATATACACATATGAAGCAACTTTGTTGCAACCCTGGCAAGTAATAACATTGCTACACCAGATGAAATGCATGTCATCCTACATATATGTGGGAACACCCTCTTTCATTTTTCTCCACTTCATTATGAATATTGTCGTCTCCCATGTTGCATACATTTTGTTCTTCACTAAAAATTCTTTATTCTTGTTGCAGCCAAAATATGGTGGAAAGATAATGGACATTGTGTCGAAGGATATCAGAACACCTGAAGAGAAAAGAGCAGCTCTGAATGCTGTCAATGGCACCATTTTGGAAATTGTTGTGATAGTTGTTATAGGGTACGCCCATTATGGATATATTTTGATTCTATTGTTTGTCTATACCGTTCTTTCTTCTCAATATGTTTATCCAATTATTCATTTGTTCTGCCTACAGTTACTTCTTTATGCTGCAGTTGTCCATGCAGTTTCATTGCCTGATATTTTTAACTGACCTTATATTTTTGAAATGATGGCCGCTTGTGCACTGAATATGAGTTAAAGGTTTTTTTGATTCTTGACTGTGTGAATGATGGTTACTGTTGAATTCTGCAAAGGCTGTATGGCAACCGAATCCGATTTCTTGTCCACATTCTTGGGAATTTTTCTCTCTTGGAGTTTAACATTCTCCATTATCACGTTTTGGATTCATCCTAGATAATGGGCTTGGGAGTAAACACCGATTAGTTAATGGCTGTTAAATGGCTAGATTAAACCAGTGCAACTAGGAGCTTACTGAAGTCTGTTTCTAAGAATATAATTACATCATTTGGTAGACTGAGCACTGGTCGTCAGGAATGAGAACCAAGATAAATCTCTTGTATGATCCAATTTAGAATGATGGATTTTTAATACTTCCTCAATCCATATTCCATCATGAGCATGCAGCAGAAAATGCAATTATGTTTTATATTCACTACCTTTTACTCAATGTAAAACTTCTAGAATCCATATGCCAAACAGAAAATGACCATTGATAGAGTTCAAGAAAACAAGTATTGACAGTCCTGAGCCAGGCCTCCAGCATGAATCCTGAAACAAGCTATAAATACCAGGCTGATTTCCCAGCCAAGTTTTTGAAGGTTTGTTTCAAGGCTAAGTGATTTGGAAGCATAGACGCTACTTCCATCTATGCCCCAAAGCGAGTATCTTTTTTACTAGTCCAGTTTTCAAACAGGCACAGCTCGGGACTGATTTTCCTGCCTGTTAAGATTGGATCTGGCATTGGCAATTGGAATTCCATTTCATTCCCAATTTCAGTGCAGGTGTCAGATAATTTGAGCATTCTCTTGTGGGGTTCTGCATAGCACAGTTGCCTCATTATGTTCTGCGGGACTGTTTGTTTAGGAATGTACCGGAACTTAAACCTTCAGAGATTAACTCTCTATGCCCTTCCCTTCAGCTCTGTCTGTGCAGCACTGAGAGCATGGCTATTCTCATCTGCAAGTGAAAGAGTTGTTGCCCGATTGAGACGAGACTTATTCACTCACCTTATTAACCAGGTATGGTTTACCAGTTTAACACTGATTTGATTGCTCCTGTATCACCTTTCGTGTTTATTTGTGAAATACTAATGCCTGAATTCTTCATCAGGAAATAGCTTTCTTTGATGTGACTAAAACTGGGGAGCTCCTAAGTAGGTTATCTGAGGATACACAGATCATAAAAAATGCTGCAACCACTAACATGTCCGAGGCCCTTCGAAATCTCACAACTGCCATTATTGGCCTTCTCTTCATGTTTACAACTTCCTGGAAACTAACATGTAAGTAGTCAGTTTTGATAGCTGTTTGTTTCAGTAATGTGTAATACTATAGCTAGTTCACAACAGGACTTCGTGTCTGATGCACTGCCAATAGGATCAAATATGTTATCCATATTCTTAATAAACAAATGACCGAGTTGGTTCAATGTGATTTAGTTTATATTGATTCATGCTAAGCAGGTCGACAACTAAAGCTGTTTTCATTTGGGCAATTATTCAAGAAATGCACACACACAAAATTTATCATTCTTGTATTTGTACTGACTTCAAAAAAACTATAGGATTCCTAGAGGATTAATATGGTAAGTGTCACAAAGAGAAGATTACTAGTAAAATTTCTGTGCTATTAACACGATGAGAGTGCTATAATAAATTTTGAGACCATGAATAGAGAAGGGAATAAGTCTCCAGTGCTTATATGATTACACCAAATCTAAGCCCTTTTGTCTCTTTGCATTTGGTTTTGTTTTGGTCATGGATGAGCCTGCTCAACATTTGATGATGTTGATATTTAGGCATGTTGGTGTAGGCTATTTACAAAGGACATAGTTTTCATGAGTATGACAAATAGTTAAATTTGAAACTAGACAAAACTTCATGATGCTTTAGAATCCTAAGGTTTAAAATTAGTCACAATTATAAGGAATGCAACTTAACTAGTTCAGAAAAATAAATGAAGAGTTAGCTAACATTGCAAGTGAAGTGATATATGGAAGTAAGAATGAAATCATAAGACTAACAGGGTATTTAGAAGTTAAGCGTAGCCAAAATGAGAACACAGATGTTATGTGGCAAGTTAAACAAGAAAGGACAAAAGTAGAGACTATGAGACAGAAAATTATCTTATTAAGCAATAAAATGGGAAAACTAAACTTGATTCTTTAGATATGTTTGTCAGAGATTAAGAATTTCATCCTTAAAAAGGAATTAATTATCCAAGATGAACACCATAAGAGAACAAGACAAAGACCAGAAAAACATGATTAAAGGCCATAAAAGAAGATATGAAAAAAGGACCTGGGACATGTTTGATAGAAATGGTTTTATAGGATCTCTGTAGTTCACCCCAGTTGAATAAGGAAGACATGATGATGGTGAACGTCCGATACATGTGGGTCATGATCCGTATGCATTCCTATTGATGGGCTCAACACCCAGAATCTTCACTTAATCTAGATCAAGACTTATATGTATAAATAAATATTGTATGGCTAGCTTGTTGTGCTAACATTTTCATTCTTGATCAGTGTTGGCGCTAATTGTTGTACCTCCTATTTCTGTTGGTGTTCGTAAATTTGGTCGTTTCCTGCGTGAGCTTTCCCATAAAACGCAAGCTGCAGCTGCCGTGGCTTCATCAATTGCGGAGGTACGCCATCTCATATTATCCATCCTTCAGGATTTCTCATATAAAATGAAGCCAATAAGTACTGAATTCATGCCCACTTCATATTTTCGTAATTTATCAAATTCTAATTTTGGTCAGCTCGTGTCTATGGGCTTGCCCCAGTGGTTACACAAGCTGGCATGCCGCCAGTTGGTCGGAAGTTCAACCCTCCCCACACCCATCGTAATGAAAAAATTTTGGTTAGCTCATCAACCAGACAGTGCGCAATGGATTATCCTAATGTTCCACAACCAAGTGTGGGATTTTTTTATTTTTTTATTTTTTTATTTTTGATAAAAAAGTGTGGGATTTTAAGTTGGAGAAATTTCAGAAGCTTTTAACAGATTGATGGAAATCATGTTGTCATGTGCTCAATTGTACCTATATGATACATAATCATGGAATTAGGATTTATTTAAGTTTCTTTGGGTATTTGTTGATGGATGGCTTTAGTTATTTTAGGGTTATTTTGAGTTATGTCTTAGTTCACTTGGTGCACAAGATTACCTGTGCAATTTTGCTTGATGAATAGGGTTACATATTTCTTATTGCTTAAAGTGTTTTTTTTTTTTTTTTTTGATGAATAGAATTGCATAGTTCATACATAAGACAACTTTTTTTTTTATGGTTGATCGAGATCCTTGATTTCCTAAAATTCTTTGTTGCTTTTTTACAATTCTCTTTCAATTCTTTAATCTCTAATTCTTTTTTTTTTTTTTTTCTTCTTTCCTTCTCTTCCCTTGGAAATGATTCTTCCTCCTGGTATCTTTTTCTCTACTTGTCCTGAATAACAAATTAAAATTGCAAAGCTAGAATAATGATATTTTCATATTGAATATTCATGATCAGGAATCTTTTGGTGCCATACGCACAGTTAGGTCATTTGCCCAAGAGGGTTATGAAACTTCTCGCTACTCGGAGAAAGTAAGCGAGACCTTGAACCTTGGACTCAAGCAAGCTGTGAGTTCCTTCAATTCATTAACTTTTTAAGTAATGACAAGAAAGTTGGTCGCCTTGAGAATTTTATGATTTCTGTTACAGAAAGTAATTGGTCTTTTCTCTGGAGGATTAAGCGCTGCTTCCACATTGTCGGTTGTCATTGTAGTGGTTTATGGAGCTAATCTAACAATTACTGGCTCCATGACCACTGGTGCTCTGACCTCATTCATTCTTTATAGCCTTACAGGTATTTGCAAGTTTAGTTTGGATGGCTTAGATTATTACTAGTATTTCCACTTATGAGCGAATGTTGGCTATTTTGCTACTTTTTATGGCATATCTACATCAATCTGGTGTTTGACCTATTTTGATTCTGACCACCACCCAATTTGATGAACAACAATGGGAGTTGGGACATTTAGATGATCGTATTTTGGAATATGTCCAATACAAGATGGGCCATGGAAAAGAATGGGTGAATTGGTACACATGTGACCATGTGCCTTTTCACTCATAAACTTAATGATGGAAAGGTTTTTATCCGTTTACATGTATGAAAACCTAGATAGAACATGCTCTGCTCAACTTTCTTGTCAACCAGAGTCTATAGTGATAAGATTCTCAATGGAAATTTCCATTTGGTACTTTGTATTGTTGGGTTCATATCTCTCTTTCCTTCCACTTGCAGTTGGTTCCTCAGTGTCTTCTCTGTCAGGACTATATACTACAGCAATGAAAGCTGCAGGGGCTAGCAGGAGAGTTTTTCAGCTCCTGGATCGTGTTTCATCCATGCCAAAATCAGGAAACAAGTGCCCTTTGGGGTGTGTCTATCACATAATTGAATTATCTCTATTCAAAACTCAATATTCATTCAGTGAATGTATTCAGACATCAAAACCGGAGCTCATCTCAGACGTTTTTGTGGCAGCGATCAGGACGGAGATGTGGAACTGGATGATGTTTGGTTTGCTTATCCTTCTCGCCCTAGCCATATGGTGCTCAAGGTAATGCTTTTCTTCATCACGTGAACCATTCTTCTCAATCTGCATATTTATTCAAGTCTGGGAGCTTTTCTAGAAAAAGATGGGGATGCAAATGCCTACCTTGTGCTGTTAATGCATCAGGAACTGATCCGGTAAGATATGCATTGGAAAGGACAATTTATTAGAGGATAATTGCCGTTGTGATTGATATAAATATGTAACTCACTTGTTCTTTTGTTCTGCCTCACTTCACCCCAATTCCAGCTATTAAGCAACATATATGCATAAAATAAATGGCTGAAGGCGGTTAGTTCCCTTAGTTGTATACTTCTGTACAGTGACCTCTTAATAAAATGGAATGACATGAGATTTAGAGTTCTCCATCATGCATGATCTTAGCATATTTCTAGAAATCACTACCTTGAATCAACATAGATGTGTAATTCCACGCCACGCCATGACAGAGGTACTGAATATCACTATGTGGAGTTGAAACTCATAGACCTTTTCTTTGCTGCAGGGAATTACATTAAAACTGAGTCCAGGATCAAAGGTTGCTCTTGTGGGCCCCAGTGGTGGAGGAAAAGTGAAAATTTTTTCCCTTGCCGGTGCGCATCCAGTTTTCTATCAGTCTTATTTGCGTTTTTTGACTGTGAACTTGTCTTCTGCAGACTACGATAGCAAACATAATTGAAAGATTCTATGATCCTCTGAAAGGAAAGATTCTAATAAACGGAGTTCCACTAGTAGAAATATCGCATCAACACCTCCATAAGAAGGTGAATTCCATGATTGCTTTATTACTTGATTGCAGTGTTGCAGTATTGTTGCATCATATTTATATTCTTTTATACACAATCAATTTCCATCCTAGATCAGATTCGGGCAAACTGCATGGATTCAATCGATTTATCTTCAAAAGAAAAATGAAAAACAGACACTTTCTCTTCTCTTTTTTTCCTCGGACTGCAGATCAGCATAGTGAGCCAAGAGCCTGTTCTTTTCAACTGTTCAGTTGAAGAAAACATAGCCTATGGATTTGATGGCAAAGCAAGTGATGCTGACATAGAAAATGCAGCTGTAAGGACCGACATCTTTATAATGCAATCATCTCTTTTACCTCTAACTTGGAATCTCTAACAACTGTTGTTGGTTCAATCTGCAGAGAATGGCCAATGCGCATGAATTCATATCAAAATTCCCTGACAAATATAAAACACAAGTTGGAGAAAGAGGGCTAAGACTGTCCGGAGGTCAAAAACAGAGGGTCGCAATTGCAAGAGCCTTACTCATGAACCCAAGAGTTCTCTTACTAGATGAAGCCACAAGTGCCCTCGATGCAGAAAGTGAATACTTGGTCCAGGTCAGTATATGATGAATTTTTGGAAATTCTGTAAAAGTGGCGTAAAAAATTGGAAATGGTTAGAAACTGAACTGGAGACCTACAAATGAAGCTAATTAAGCCAGATTGGTTCCAGACTCCAAAAACTACCAATTTGGACCATGATTTCATGGTCATGGCCCGAAAAACTGAATAATACGATGAGGCCTTCCCTAGGGTCAATCAGAATGACTCATATAAATTTTCTAAACCCACCAATTCAAACTATTTAGGGATGGATGTAACTGCCAGGATGGCAAGATCTTTCTAGTTCTTTCAGTCTGCATCTGGTTATAAACTTATCTAAATCACCATCATCATCAAGTTGTTTCCAATCCAAGTTGAACTTAATCACGGTGCCAAGGTTTTAAGTTCAATTTATGAACTTTATTTATGTTAATTAATCATTTTTTGTAGGATGCCATGGATTCTCTGATGAAGGGTAGGACAGTTCTAGTGATAGCACACAGACTTTCAACTGTTAAGAGTGCAGATGCAGTTGCTGTGATTTCTGATGGCCAAATAGCTGAGAGTGGAACACATGAAGGGCTGCTTGAGAAGAATGGAATCTACACTGCACTTGTAAGAAGGCAATTGCAGGGGCCTGGGTCTAAGAATGAGCTTTAATTCTTTCCAACAACTATCTGGAACCAATCAGGAAGGAAGGACATCAGCTTCAAATCCCAGAAGTCTGGCTGCAAGAACTGTAACCAAACTGAATCAGTTACTCGTAGATTGTTACAAATCTGTACCAGCATATGATTCACAAAGTGATTGAGATCTCATGACATGCTGAAATTTCAGCTCCTTGAACCTTTTCCATATTGGGGTAAGATACTGTAAACAGCAATAGCAAACTGCAAACTTCCAAACAATCAAATGGAGAGACTAGGGAGGAATGAATTTTGACATTGAGATGTTTCTTGCCTCTTCTCACTGATACAGTGATGCCCAATCAGGTGCAAATGCAACTCTTTCGGGTCTCTTTCTGCATCTCGCTCATGATCAGTTCAGAGACTAGACACTTGAGCCTGCATTTGCCTTGGAAACTCAAATCGCCTTGTTTGGTATCCCTGAACCAGAGGCGTCTGATTAGGGGTGCAATTTGGATCCAATGGAGCAGAAATAAAAACACTGAGCATTACACAGATTAAAGAATAAAAGTCTTGTGTACTTGGTTAACATGACAATCAACATAATTTTGGAAGCTTTAGAACTTGTAACTCACATAAAAACTTGCCCGGTAGAATATTAAGTCATAAAAATTATTTTGTTCCTATATTGTCATGAAATTAGTACAGACGTATTAGTAGCAAAATCTTTTACACATTTGTCAAATTGGCAGCAATTATCCACACTTCTTCTCTGACATGGGAACCATGCCAGACCGGTGAGCGGAATGCATTGTTTATGCACTTCTTCATATCAAATGCGGATTGGGACACTGGTGCCACGTATCCCTCCCACACCCAGCCTACTCTTGTATTGTCACAATTCCATTCTCATGACAAGAGGGCGGGTGCCCACTTTTTTCCCTTTGGAACGGCAGTCACACTGTTCTAATCTGCTCCACTTCATATCAGGGGACCACCAAAACATCAGCTCAGATGTGTCGGGTTGGTGTTTCACTAAGCAAGCTATGGAAACTGAGTAACCCACAAACTGGTAGTTTTCCTCCCCAGACTTTTATAGCCTCATAGTTCAGACTTCAGATGTATGCCAGTAATGTGCTTTCCTTAAATAAGAGCTTTCACAGCATAGTCAGCTTCCATAAAACAAAATGCCTATGTGCCATCTCAATAAACCCCAAAATTCTCACAGATTTCACACAATCCTCCAAAGGCCAAATGAAGCTTGGAACAAAACTGGCTTAGGCTGAATGGCCATGCCCAACCTCTCTTCCTCTGCTGGCTGCTGAATTCTTAGAGGTTCTGTTGGATAGGTGAAAAGAAAAAAAGAAACGCAATTCTGTCCTCCTCAAGAAGACAATTGACAGTTACCAACCCTAGTCAACAAACCAAACCCTGTTCACAATCAAACCTTCTCTCCAATCATGTGGCTTCTTTGTGCATAAAAAGCTTATCTTTTCTTCTTTATTCATTAGTTCATCAATATTATTTCTGCTCCAACTGACATCATTACTTGATTAAAATTACATTTCTCCCTGTTCAAACAGCCCATTTACAAACTGAAGGACTGACCTGCAAAACCAGCACTGCCAAAACAGAGCTTCCTGGGACAACCTCCCATTCCTGATTCAATTATAGGTTTAAAAGGAGCCACAAACCAAAAGGATTTTCTCGTTCTAAACTCAAAATCTACTGAAGATCTCCTACAAGTCATCTTTCATTCCAAGAAAGGCTCTGTAGGTGGGACCTTCGAAGAACCCGGAAGACAGAGGATGGAAGGAAAGGGCAAAATAATAAAACAAAGCCATCTCTACTAAACTAATGCTTCCATGAATGATTTTATATTACACAAATCCTCTTTCGATTCAGGGATCTTCTCTGGCTTAAACAACTTCCACAATCCAACTGGATGTCTCCTCACTTTAACCACTTTTGAATATCTCCCAAAGATCTTCTGACACTCTGGATAGGGCTTAACAAAGAAGTTGTAGAACTTGAGTCGGCTGGGCCTTATTAAAGCTTTCAAACTCACATCTAAACCAAGCCCTCCTATCGATCTCAGATGTTGGATAACGCTGTATCGAGCAACTATCTGCTTCTCAAAATTCACACCCAAGTACTCTGGAGCTTCCATAAGAGAATCAATCCCAAATCCCAATCTGTGCAGCAAAAACTCAATCTTCTTCTCTACATCTTCTAATGGATAAACGATTGTTCTTGGCTCTCTCAGCAGCAAACTGAAAGCATCCCTACGGATCAACCCGTGCTGGCACAAGCAATCTACTCTCAGTTTCACTCGAAATACAGCATGCAACATGCCATATTGTAAGATTCTTTCCTTTATCGGTAGCCGGCATTTCAATTTTTTGAGGAATTCGGTGCAGTACGAGAGCTCCCCCACTTCCACGTCAAGCATTCTTGGGTCACGAACAATTGCCTTCCGGACCTCAACCCAAGGAAATCCCAGGTCACCAAACTCTTCCAACAGCAATCTCAACCGATCTTCCACAGCCAGAGCCAAAATCCCTGGAAATGAATTACAGATCCGATCAATTTCAAAGCCCCTAACGCCAATTCTCGTGAAAAATTCGATCAGACTGTTGAGGTGGCATGTTCTTATCATAACTGATCTTGGGCATTCCTTCAAAGCCTTCATCAAACTCTCATCGCTAAGGCCAGCATCCTTCAGAATCCGTATATTCTGGAAAAACTCATCCGGTTCGATGCTGGATCTTCCAGAATGCTCTAACATAGATTGAAGTACAAGACGTGGAACGTTCCGTAACCCTAATTCTGAAAACCCCATCTGCCATTTTCGCAGGAAAACTAACTCCAAAACCCTAGGACAAGAAATTAAGACCGAAACAAGAGACTTTTGGGACAATTCGAAAGATAGTAGAATGCGCAGGCATCTTTCAATTTCAGAAAGATCCGACATCAACAAAAATCGGTTCTTTTGGATGAATTCGAGAAGGTGAGATGATGGCAGTCCGTACCTTCGGAGGAGATTCGACAAAGGTATCAGGTGCTTGGTTAGGGAATTTTGCTGGTATCCGTAGGGGATTGTTGACGACAGCAATGAGGACTTCGAGAAAGATCGGAACTTTCCAACCGACTTTGATTGGACACAGACGAATTCCAACAGGGCAAGAGGAAAATGAGTTGCCGCCAGAAACCTAATCGCCATCGCCATGGCTTGTGAGCTCTCGAGACCAGACCGCCAGAAACCGAGTACCACCTCTTGTGAACGGTCGTAATATTGTTTTTTTACAAAATTAAGCGATAATTACTACTCTCTATGTACTACTGCAATAATTAGTTCATAGAGAGAATGATCGAACTGTAACTTTGTAATTATATCAGTGTGATTTTGATAATATTGATTTTGATAAATAAAAATTAGGTTTTTATCAAATGCACTGAGTGCACTTGTAATTTATTTTTAAAAAAAATCATATAATTGTTAATTTATGTGTATTTAATATATGTATTAAGTTTTTTTTTATGAGATTTTTAGATTTTTCAAAAACAGGAACATTTTCATAATTTTATTTTAAAAATCTAAAAAATATTTTAAAAACATGATACACGTGTTAAATACATTTAAATTAACGGTTATATAAAAAGTTATATAAAAAATTTAAAAAAATATATTTTTAAACTCAAGTGGAGATCCATAAATACTAATATAAATATAATAAAATTAAAGTGAAAATAAAATGAAAATAAATGTAATCCTTATTTATGTAAATATAAAACATGATTAAAATATAAAATAACAAAAGCAAATCAGCTCAATGTTTAAGATGTTAGATACCATGCAAAGATGTCATCGCATATCTACTCCCGCTTCCCACTCTTAAGCAGTATAATCATTTTCTATTGATATTTATAATATGGCATATGATATTATAATCAAACACATTTAACTCTTACACACAGTAAAATAAAAGAGAGAATTTTTTTCTGTGACCTCGGAAGCGAGGCATTCGGGGGAAAAATGAAAAACCATTACAGCCATCCGTTGGGCGCCGATTGCATTGGTTAACCATTCGGAAGCAATCATCCGGTCAACTGCTTCGGTATATATATTGGGGTTTTTGTAATTCATCCTTAAAACATTCTTATGCTTCTAATATTGTCTACTGTTCCTCTTATGATTTGCAATTCTCCTATAGAACTATCGATATCATTCCTTATTTCTTCTATTTTATCTGCTATCTATATTGTCTACTGTTCCTCTTATGATTTGCAATTCTCCTATAGAACTATCGATATCATTCCTTATTTCTTCTATTTTATCTGCTATCTCTTTTGTCACACGTACTTCTTCTGGATATATTATGTCTAGTGTATTTACAGTTTTTTGTAAAGTACTTATTATTGAATCTAGTTGATCTAAGAGGAAATATTTCATTGTAAAATTTTGTTGTCTAGTTAATAGGTGTTCTACTACTTCTTTAATTTTTTGTACTTCGTAGTTGTTCATTATGTGTCGGATTGGATGGATTGCAATTCCCTACTCTTCTGGCTCACCTTTATAGTGCTAAGCTATTGGGTGGTTTAGTTTTTTGCGGAATTTTTCATTTTATGTAAGTTTGTTTTAAATTCATCTACTACTATTTTTAATTCTTGGACTTCGCATTCTAAGTCTTCATTCTTTTCTAGTAATCGATTATATTTTTCAGCATTATATTTTATTATGTCATTTTTTCTGTTATAGTTTTGGCTAATGTTTTTGCTATGTATATTATGCTTTTTAGGAGTCCTATCATTTTCATTGAGTTTTTTCAGAGTGGTCCAGTTTGGTTTGTTTTTCTTGAGATATTTTGTAAAGACAGGCAATTTTCTGGCTTAGTTTTATTACTTGTTCTTTTATTTTGCCAATTTGTGTATTACTTCTTTTGGTTTTACTGTTATCGAATATAACATTAACACCTTCTCTTTCTCGTCTGTTTCTTCGTTTTCAAAATATTCCAACCCTAAAAGCCATCACACGGCATATGAGCGGGCATTACGGATTTTGAAAAGAAGTTTCAGTCAATCTGAGTTGGGGTTTTAGTTATATTCCAAGTTTTCAAACCAAACCTTTTTCATGACAACATCTTAGCAAAATATATAAACAAAGTAAAAAACCAGAGGCCCGAAAATGTCTTATAACTTGTCTACTCCATTATCTTAAGAAAAAACATAACTGATCATATTTATTTGAAAATAAATACTTACAGACTTGACTTGACTTGAGCGCGCACAACTTTTCTTCGAGTGTTCTCTGAGAGAGTTGTGGTGGTGTGTGTTGTGATATGTGAAAGGATGCCGTTTTATAGGCATCGGATTTCAAATGGGCGCTCAACGGACTTGAAATCATTTACATCAAGATTCGTTCTTATCTCTTTTACAGATATGCATTGCACTACCAACTACTGTTAAAGATAGAAAAGCATCTCTTAACAGTAAAAGGGGGTGCGCATTTGTAAAAAGAGATTCGAAACAAAGACACGTTGCCAAAAAGCAAGCTGCAACGTATCGTAAAATAGTATTGGACATGACTACACTACATGACTTAAAGCGAAAAGAAGGATAATTATCACCGAAAGGTGATACACGCGTCTATCCTTGTCGGGTCTCGAGCTCCTGCCTCGATCGACGCTTCCCGAGTGTCTCCTGTACTGTCTGAGCTACAGGCGGAGAGTCCAAACTAAGACTGTTGATCTTTAGGATTCCATTGCATTAGCCAGATTGTGGGCTTCAACACCATCTTCTTCGTCTTCGGAGAAATCAGAGTGCGGACTTAGAGGGTAGTCGGGTACTGATGAACAGTGAAAATCTCTGATTTCGACTGCCTTCTTGTAAGCACCAATGTATTGAAGATGTTCGATTGTGCCCGAATGTGTCCAGTAATTGCTTGAAAAATTATGTCCCACATAGTTGTTGGTGAGAGCATAAACCTTCAAGTGTGGTTCTTCTGCCACAAGGTATGAGAATGCTGCGTAGACACGGTTATGATCTGACGCACTTTCTAAATTCCGCCATGCAATGAGTCTCTCTTCTACATCTGCTGCTGAAATTTCTGCAATCTGAAAGCTTTCTTCTCTTGTTCGTACTTGCAAAGGGAATGACCTCTGAACCGAGCGGATCATTACATAATGTTTGGCTGGTACTGGAAGCTTATAATAAGATGGGGGAATAGATTGTATTTCAATGTTAACGAACCCATTTATACAAGTCTTCAGCAGGTGTCTGACTACTGAAGTGAGGCGCCATGAAATTTCTTCCAGTTGCAACAGTTGTTCTTCATGTGTAATTATAATTCTTTCTATTAATCCATGACTCCATAAATGTTTCAAATTTGCGCTTGTGATGCCGACTGAACTGGTAATCGGAAGAGATCTGAATCCATAAATGTTTCAAATTTGCGCTTGTGATGCCGACTGAACTGGTAATCGAAAGAGATCTGAATCTTGTAAGATCTATAGAACAGCGATAAATAAAAAACCCTATTTTGCATTTGCAATGAGGTTCATACTCATGTTGTTCCTCTTGGAAGGATTTGAGGACAATAGCTACGCCTTGGGGTAATAGTTCTGATGATTTGGCTAGCTGCTGCAGAGTTTGCTGGAGTGCAATTTGTTCTTTCACTTTCTCTTCTACCCATAATTTGTAAATTTTTCCCTTGACTTCTGATATTTTTGGTGGGAAAGCACTTCTATTATTCTCCCAATTTTTCATACTCTCATATAAATATTCTTTTTCTATAATGGCTATTCTCTTGTTTTTCTCTCTTTCTTCTTCTAACTCTCTTTTTAATAACATATTTTCTGTTTCTTTTTCTTTTCTATCACTCTCACTTCTTAAATAGGCCTTTTGTGGTTGTCAAAGATTGTGGATGAGGGGCTAATGATATTTGAGAGGTGGCTGCTGCAAAAGCTTGGCTATTCTTCTGTGACAGATGGTCTGCCATAATATTAAGAACATTTTTGAAATAGGGTTGATTGCGGTTAATCCACAGGTTATCAAGGAGGATATGATCCTCAGTAGTAAGATGTAATAATGAAGGGGTTCGAAAATGCAGATTCGATCCATGGGGAATAACTGGTAGGGTCAAAGTAGGGTGTAATGGAAATGGTGTGGCTTGAAAAAGATTGGTATGTAAGGGTTTATAAAAGGAGTGAGGTTTTGGGCTTAAAGGAGGATTGTTGTTTTGTCCTGCCATTGCTGCATAATAAACATATCTAGTAAATATCAGGGTTAGTATAATGTCTAAATCATTTTCTACTTAACTTCTATATGTATCATTTTCTGCTTAACTGCTATATTTATCATTTTCTACTTAACTTCTACAAATGTGCATTAACTACTAAATTATGTGTAAAGTAACCACTAAATTGTGTGTGTTAAGAATCTGTTCTCGCCACTGTTCTTGAAAGAAAATCTGCAAGGAAATTGTTAGGCCCTTTAATATGTTCAAAAGTAACTTTAAGGTCTTTGCCTTGAATAGTATTAATAAAAGAAATCCATCGTTTACTATAAATTTTTCTTTCATTTTTCTTCTTATAAAATTGTACTATTGCATCACAATCTGTTCTTAGCGTAAATTCATTATTTAAATATAATCTGAATTTATCTAAGGCATTGATTACTCCTAAAATTTCATAATCTAAGCTCGTTAAACTTTCCTCTTTTTGTACAAATTTTCCCGATTCGTACCTACTTATTTCTTCTTTACTGGGGTAGCTTTCTTTAGTTGGTCTAGTTTTTAATATTGCTCCCCATCCTAATTCACAAGCATCAACTTCTATAATTTTATATTCAGATTCTAGTGGTAGTTTTAACTTTGGTAAATGTTTTACTTTGTTTTTGATATCTTGTACTAATTTAACATCTTCTTGATTAAAATATCTTTGTCCATTTTTTCCCGTTTTCTTATATAGAGATGATGTACTTTTGTATAGATTAGGAATGTAGTTTCTTGCATAATTAACTAATCCTAAAAATTTTTGTAATAATTCTAAAGTTTCTAATTTATCCGGCATTTCTAATATTTTTTGAGCTATATGGGGTTGTAATTCTATATATCCTTTTCCTAATTTTTGTCCTAAAAATTCAATATATCCTTTTGCTATTTCTAACTTCTTTTTAGAAATGATTATGCCATTATCAATAATTTTATTCAAATTTTTTTCTACATGTTTATAATGTTCTTTAAGTGTTTTACTTGCTATTAAAATGTCATCTATGTATACAAAGACATAGGGGAGATCTTTAAATATTTTATCCATTCTTCGTTGAAATATGCTTGGTGCGTTAATTAGGCCAAAGGGCATTACTAACCATTCATAATGTCCTATAGGTGTGACAAATGCCGTCCATTCTGTTTGATTTGGATCCATTCGGATTTGCCAATATGCACTTTTACAATCAATTTTACTAAAATATTTCCTATCTTGGATTAAATTTATCAGGGTATCTTTAGTGGGAATTTTATACCCGTCATCTACCGTATTATCGTTTAATCTTTTATAGTTTATTACCATCCTAGCTTTGCCTCGTTTTTGCTCGGCATGATTTCGTACTAAAAAGGCAGCACTGCGATGTTTACTATGGCTAGGTTTGATTAATTTAGCTTCTAATAATTTATTTATTTGCTTTGAAAATTCTTTTTTATCTTCTTCATTATATTCTAGTTCTTTGGTTCTTATAGTAAGGTCTGGGTTTATAATTTCTAAATGAGCAATTTCTTTGGATTTTTTCCAATGTTTATGGGGATCTTCGCCAATAATTTGAGCTTTTTCTGCTAGTTGTAATAGTTTAGCAATAGTATTATTAATAGAATATGTTGGTTCTATGTTTTTAAGTTTTAATAGGTCTATTTCAGAGGAGAACCAAGAATGTAGGTTTGCTAATACAAGGTCATCATCATTGTCACTTTCAAAAGGAGAGGAGGATTTTGTTTCAAATGTTTCAAAGGGAGGAGAAGAGGAGGATTTAGAAGAGGGGGTTATGGGGCCACCACGCTCCGTATGCGCAGAAAAGGTGGGGATAGTGGCAGAGTGTTTACTAAGAGTAATATAATGTTTACTAATGGAAAAAAGACCATATATATATATAAATAAAAAGCAAAACAAAACAACAAAACACGCATGTATGAGCTCTGCTTAAATATATTTTCGTCATTTTTTAAAAGGTTTTTGGAGTTATTCATACGAGTTTTCTGGATTTTTTTACAGTAAAAATTTAGATTTCTCATGTAAATTGATTATTTATTTCACTTTTTTTTTGTTTCCTTGTTTGCCCAGTATATTTCTCGATTTTAGCGGTAAAATTGATGAATAAAATTACGAATTCTAAATTTCTGACAACGCGTCTGCCGGTCTAACAATAGTCAACACAGATTAACACCGCATCTATAATTAGGCGGAAAATATATATATAGAGAGAGAGAGAAATGGGCCCCACATGATCATGAAATCATGATCTACTCCACCCATTGTATTTAAAATAATGTATTCTATTACCATACCAATTTTCATCCGAATCAGATATGTATATGGCCCCCATCTGAAAATGGTACAAATCCAATGTAATAAAATAATTTGATGTAAATAATAACTTTAAAGTATCTGATTAGGATGAAAATTAGTAAGGTAATAAAATACATTATTCTAAATACAATGGATGGAATAGATCATGATTTCATGATCATGTAGGGCCCATTTCAGCGATGCTGCACCAGAATAATGTATTCTATTACCATACTAATTTTTGTTCTAATAAATTTAGTGAAATTATAAGGTTTATCTCCTAATTTTTTAATTTCATCTATTTCTGCTACTTTTGTTATCTTAGCTTCATTATAAATTCCTGCAGATACTTCTCCTAATAATGTTTCTAAATATGCAAACATGTCTGATCTTTGATTACTAGTTAACCATGCTCTAACAACGTCTGATTCCCATCTAGATATTGTGTTTTCCCATAGTTGAGGATTGTTTAAATATATTGTTAATATACTTCCGCCTCGGTATGCGGGTGGTAAATTTATTTTTCTACTGGATTAATCTTTCCTTTTCCTATACCCTGTTTTTCTATTTGATCTTCCTTTAATTGAGCTGGTTGTCTAATTTGTCTTTGTAGTTCTTCTTCTCTTCCTAATGGTGCAGGATTATCTAATCTAAATCTTTTATTTACACTAGTCATACTGCTTTCTCCTACTGTATTATCCATTTTTAAAATTACAAAATATTCATTTAATTCTTCTTTATTTCTAATGATTTGTTTAAAATTAAAATTTTTATTATATTTGTTTTCATTATTGCACTTTTTTCTAGCTCATACCATTGAGGGGGCGGATGGTCCGTTTTATCTTAGTCGAATGTTTGATACGTAGTTTTTTATTTCTTCTAAGTTTCCTGCTTCGATATTGATCTCGGTTCTGATTTCTTCTAGTTTAGCTACTAATGTTTCACTGGCTAATTCTTCGATTTGGTTTATACTGTCTGTTAAATCAATAGTATTGTTTAAATTTGTTATTATTTCGTCTAGTCTGGCAATTATTGTGATTTGTATTTCACAACTATGCATCCGATTCATTAAGTCTTTTACTTCACTTATTATGTCGTGACAATTAAACCAATTCATTCTTCTAAGATAAGTTGGAGTGTCTGTTATTGGCTCACCTTTATAATGCTAAGTTATTGGGTGGTTTAGTCTTTTGCAGAATTTTTAAGATTTTCTAATTTTCTTTTAAATGTCTCAATCTCTATTCTTAGTTCTTGAACTTCATCATCTAAACTTTCTTTCTTTTCTAATAGTCTATTATATATCTCTGCATTATTTTTAATTGTTTTGTTCTTTTCTGTTACTATTTTTGCTAGTATTTTGGCTATATATACTACATTTTTAAGGATTGAAAACATTTTAATTTTTGTTCAGAGTTGGACCCTTGTTTGCTTGGAGTTTTTAAGATTTCTTTGTTAAATAGGCTTTCACAGGTATAGTTTCTTTTTGTTCTTCAGTTGAAGGTTTGTCTTTCACATTACTTCTTTTAGTTTTACTGTTTATTAATATAGTCTATTTCTTTTTTCTTTCGCGTCCATTTTTTAAGGCAGAAAATTCCAACCCTAATGGGCAACACATGCCTTTTAATGCGGAATTTACGGACTACCTTAAAGGATTAAGACCTACTAGAAATAGAAATAGATTATATTAAAATTTTTCAAACCAAACATTTTTCATGCATCGAGACATTCCTTAAACATTGAACACAAAAGAAAACTAGAGGCCTGGAAGGCCCTTTAAGAATCTACTCCATGCTTAAGTAAATAGACACAAAGTAAACAAACTATTTTTCATAAAAGAAACTTACAAAAGCTCTTGAAATCTTTACAAGACTCTTGGAGCGCTTCTTCGTCTTCTTCTTCTTCTTCTTCTTCTTCTTCTGTGTCTTACAATGAGGTCCTTTTTATAGAGGTTGGACGTGAAGAATGCGCTCAACGGACTCAGAAATAAAATAAAAAGATATTCGAACTTATCGCTTTACTGTGGGTATTGCGCAATAACTTTTACTGTTGGCGATTTGATTCGCATCTTGTACAGTAAAAATTGAATGCTCAATTATCGCACAATAAAAGCAGATTCGTTCTAATCTTTTTCGTACAAGAATTACAGATAATGTGTTGCCAGAAAACAAGTTGCAACACATTGCAAAAGTAAAAGAAATAAAGTAAAGATAACTATCACCGAAAGGTGACATGTGCATCTGTCCTCTATTGGGTCTCGTGCTCCTGCCACGATCGATGCTTCCTGATTTTCTCCTATTTGCAACAGGTGGAGGGTGTTCTATGGTTCAATGCGATTCGCTAGATTGTGTGCTTCAATGCCATCGTCGCTGTCTGCAAAGTCTGAATGAGGACTTGTTGGCTCGTTTGGAATCGAGGAACAAAAATAGTCGCCGATGTCTACCACTTTTTCTTTCTGCCTGAACATGTCTAAGATGTTCTACAATGTCTTCTTCTAATGTGTAATTACTGCTGAATCCATGACCTGGATAAAAAACTTCATTACTTGCTCCAAATATCTTCAAATGTGACTCTTCTGCCATTAATGCCGCAAAGGCTGAATATTGTTTGCTGTGATTTGAAGCATTTTTTAACTATCTCCATTTTTTAATTCTTTCTTCAGTATTTCAGTTGGACACTTATGCTATAGCGAAATTCTCACTATAATATATATATATATATGAGACCCGATCCTGTGCAGTCCGCTGAAAAATGGACCCCACACATATTAGATTGTAATGAAACTTTATACACTCATTTATCTATATATAAATCATACTTTAGACGGTTTAGATGTTGAAAAAACCACTTTAAACTTGATATTTACATTAAATTATTTTATTACGTTGATTTTGCACCATTTTAAGATGGGGACTGCACACATGTTTGATTTGGATGAAAATTGGTATGCTAATAAAGTGAACAATTCTAAATACAATGGGTGGGGTGGATTTTCCATTTATGATCAGGTGGAGCCCACAGTGCATGGACTGCACGGTACAATCGCATGCACTAGAATAAATTCCTATATATATACACACACTGCGCATTTTCTATACGCCTTTTCCATATAAAAAGCTTGCATTGAGGTGCATTTCAACTCATTCACGTCCACGTATTCGTTTAACTGGATTTTTAATACTTAACGATAAATCATAACCATTCAGCGATGCAAAAAAATTACAACCTTTTACCGTATTTTTAAAAGGCAACGAAATTTCAATTCCAAAAAAAAAAGTAACGAAATTTTATTCCATATAATTAACATGTGTGTAAGATCAGCTAATAAAGGTAAAATTTAAGAAGAAAATTACTTTGTTGAATTCATGGCAGTGTCCCAAATCCATTATCTTAAGACATGTTCTAAGCTATAAAAAAAAATTTAATTATATCTTATCACCGTGCCAAAGACAATTTTTCAATTTGTAAAATAATTTTTAAAAATTTTCAATACAACTTTATTCATTTCTATTAAAACAATACATTTTCATCTCAAATACGAATTCAAAAATTTTGTATAACTTAGATCGAGCCCCTAAGTTATTGCAAATTTTTCATTGAAATAGGATAAATATTAACTAAAGGACAGTTATTAAGGGGATGTAGTAAATAAACTGTATTGCAGACTTGCAGTTTACAGTATATACTCATTTCAAATCAAGTGCGGAAATGAAATCCTCTTTTCACGCATGGCGAAAACAACCTAAAAATGAAAACTAGCTCTGAAAAATAAAAAGGTAGGATTGTCGTTTACTTCTTTTTGCATGATGCGTACGTATCATTGCATCAAGCTAAGTGAGAGAACTTTTTTTGAGAAAAAAGTGAGAGAACTTCAAACCCGAATTAGAAGCCATACGGCCGTTCGCTACCCAGCGCTGAGATATGAAGCAGGGGTTTCAATGCGGTAGAGGTGGGACCCACTGCTGATGTGTCAGCCCTCAGCGGCAAGATTAGGACAGTTCAGGTTCACAACAATACTAGCATGCTAACCAAAGGACTGTCGCCTGCGAAGTGCGAACTGCCTTGTTCCGCAGTCCCCCTGCTATATATGGCCCGTTTGTGTGGAAGAGCTCCAGTAAATTAAAGAAGAAGACGGCAGCAAAGCAAAACGACGCCTCTGTTTCTTCGTAGAAATGCAAAGGTTTCTTTCTTTCAAGTCTCTCTCAAATCCATCCCAACACTTGCCAATCTCCCCGTTTCGGCATTTCAATCTCATCCAGCCCTCAATCTCCCTTGCTTCCAAAAAACCGAATCAGCTGACCACCCTCTCTCCTTTTCTCCGTTCCCGTTCCATCTCCGACTCCTTTCGTCAATGGAGACCTTCGATTCCCACATGTTCGCGGCAGTTTTCTGCTGTTCTAAAGCAACCCATTCTCGCCAATTACAAAACCTCGATTACGTATTTGCCGTCGGTTCGGGGCGCGGGTTTCTTCCGTCGCGTCATTCAAGATATGGGAGAGAGATTTCGGCGCCGTGGCTCTGAACTTGGTCGCCCCTTCCAAGTCCATAGGAATTACTGGTGATCTTCTTGTTTTTTTCCATTCCTGGAAAGAATTCGCTTTTCCCTTCTGACCATTTGGGTTTCTTTACTTCTTCGGGAATTTCTCTGCGGTGCTTAACGAATCCATTTTATACTTGAAATTTTCGCAAATGTCACATGTTTGTGAGGTTTGGCTTGAATTTTCTAGTTAAATCCTGGAAATGATCTGTGGGACTGTAAAGTTGCTTGTAGCTTCCGAAGGATATATATCAGCTAGAATCATAAATCATTGTCCCGGTCTTTGAGTTGAGCAAGAAATTTGAAGCTTAGTCCAAACGAGGAAGGCAGCGTTGGATTCTTGCATCTCAGGCCTACGACTAGCGTGAGGCTTCCATTATTGTCAATGTGCAAACCGCCGTGCAATCACATGTTGGATATTGAGGATGTCTATAATCAGTCCGACTGATTCTTCTTCCATTTTTCATGCTCTTTGGATTATTAAATAGTCTTTTTGGTTCCCGTTTGCGTTCTAGCAGAGGCACTCGCCTTGGGAAAGTTTGTATCTGTGCGTGTTTGTGTTGCTTATTTTACCCACTGAGGAATTGTTGTTTCATGCATATCCTCTACTTGCAACAATTCCCCAGAGCCCTTTAATATTCAAATCTGTTTCCAACATGGACAGTGCTCTGTTTAATGAAGTGATCCACACTGATCATGAGGCATCTGGGAGACTGCTGATTCTCTGTGGGTTCCACTATTCATCAGTCTCTGGATTGCAAAATCTAGATTTGCAATGCAGTAAAATGGAGATTGAGGTTTCTACTTGTGTCTGGCAAAGAATGCTTCGTCCAATTTTTGATATATATATTTTCTTATGAGAAATTTTTGATATATCTGAATGCATCCTTGATGTGTTTGACAACTGATTTTTAAGTCCCTCCATGTGTGGGTTATTTGCATTTTGGTCCCTCTAAGTATGTGTATTTACTTTTTAATCTACAAGTTTCACATATCTACTTTTTAAACCCTGTAAATTTGCTTTTTTTGCATTTCAACCCCTACTGTTAATGCACGTCAGTAAATGAACAAAAAATTTATCAATAGTTACTGTATAAATTTTTTGATGACAATATTGCCCTGAAGTCAACTCAACTTGACCACAATAGAAATTGCACTATTGTAAGTTTAAGTCAACTCATAGTTATGAGTCAACTTGTGTTCGTGAGTCAACTCAACTAAGCCATATAAAATTATCTCGATTGCATATATGAGTCGACTTAACTCAACTACGTCATAAGAGTATTTTAGACTTTTCATTTACAAATACAGCTGTTAGTTGGGTATTTTGACAGCAGGGTCTAAAATGCAAAGAGAGCAAACCTACAGGATTTAAAATGCAAGTTCACAAAACTTGTGGATTAAAAAGCAAATACGCATAGTTAGAAGGACTAAAATGCAAAAAACTCAGTGGTTTGCACTGTTTAGGAATAAACTGCCAAGTTTTTTACCATCTTTTCTACTCATTAATTTCTTATTTTGGAGAGGATGGTAAAGATGACAGCTGATGGCCAGCCAATATTCATTTTCATGAGTGGGTAATTCCCGTGGATTGAACATATTACTTTTGATCATATCTTGAGAGCTGCCAAGGAACATATTTTCTTGCTTTTAGGATCTTTAATCATAGCAAAGACTGCTTAAAAAAAATCATGGCAAAGATTGTAAATCATCTACATTTTCTCTTCGCACTTTTACATTGGATCTCTGTCATATCAAAGTAGTTCATCTTGTCCTTACAAGTTACATTTGCAGGAGGTTTAGGATACCAACAGTGGAAGGTGTTGTGTTCGGCTTGATCAGTGCCAATGTTGCTGTTTTTATATTATGGAAAACAATGGATCCTCTATTTATGATGAAGAACTTTATGGTCAGGTTTACATGTTATCATTGATTCAAATATACTGAGAGGATTCGCACTCGTTTATGCATTCTTTGTTTTTTCTGTATGATTAGAAATTAAACTTGGACTGAGTCCATGCTGTTGTTTTACAGATTTCTTGGGACAACTTTGTAAGTGGCCGAATGCACACGCTGATTACTTCTGCCTTCAGTCAAAAGGATTCATGGCATCTATTTTCCAACATGATTGGTCTCTACTTCTTTGGTACTAGTGTATGGGTTTTTCCTCTTTCTTTTGGTCATCTTTCTGATTATCAATACATAATCACAAAGAGATGGTGCTCCTCACCTCCACCACTATGAAAAATCTTTATATATAATGAAACAAATGTATTATCCACTGTAAAAGGGTAGAGCCTTTTTTTTTTTTTTTTTTTGCGCCCCTTCTGATGACATGTTAGCTGCCACTCTGTCAGTCATCTGGACTTTGAAGTGGATATAGCCATGTTTCATCCAGTTTAAAATTTTAATTTTATTCTCCAACCTTTGATGACACTTTCTTTACAAGTGTTGGAGCATGCTTTTTGGCTGAAAGTAATTTAGCTTTAAGAATTTCTACGTGTTTGATAGATCTATCCATCCAATATGCCTGTTTAGTTTCACCTTTATTTGAAATATTGAGATCCATATACAAGATTCAATTATGATTTATTTACCATATTAAGGATCAAGGATATTGGTGTAATTGATGGCTAAAACTCTCAAATACCTTTAATTAATGTTGAAACTGTCTTTATTCATCTATTTGATTTATATTTTTAGCATCTGTTGATATTATGAACAACTAATAATGTGTCTCTTGTTGATTGCATTTATCAGATTGGAGAGCAATTTGGATCTAAATTTCTATTGAAGCTCTACCTTGCAGGAGCAATCGGTGGATCCGTTTTCTACTTGGTTCACAAGGCGATTTCATCTTCAGAAGTATTGATCAATGCAGTAACTTAGTCTTCATGTCAATTCGAATTTCAATCTAATGAAATGAGTCGCTGTGTGAATTTGATTATCATACTACTATTTCTGACTTCATTTCCTTGTGGAGCTGAAACATCAAACATTCAGTGCCCTCATAAATCTCCCATTTAGCTTGCCACTCAGATCTTCATTCGTAGCTGCAAAACACAAGCATAACATGCATATATCTATTATAAGACCCACATTGTATTGGTCAATTCAACCGGTTGGACCAGGTGCCACTTACTTCCCCAGTTGGTTTCTTCTCAATTCAATCATGAGTTTGGTTTGACAACACATTGAAGACACATGATTGGATAGTTTTGTTAACAGAAAGAGAATCCTGAGGTGAAGAAAAGCCTCATGCCACTTTCCAGTTAAAATGAGAAATAAAGGGGTTCATTATTCATTCAATGTCAATACTCTTCATGCAATTCTTTCACCATTCAGAAGGATCTACTTCCATACAGAAGTTCAATTTACGAATTAGCACCCCTCGCAGCAAAACATTGCCTTTCTCAACCTGTAACTACAGTTCTTGATTTGACATGTTAGGCATAATTGAGGGAAAAAAGAAAGAGGAGCACCTTGCTCCTTTCATTGCATGTTTGTACTTCTTCTCATTCTTTAACAGTTTCCACTTCATTCTAATGATGATTTATTCTCAAAATTTTTTGTGCCATTCATAATTTATGTTGAGCCTTGCTACTACAAAATCAGGTACAACTTGTACCTCTTTGGGTTCCCCCTTTTTTTGTTTTTAATTTTTAAATTCAAACAATTTGTTTAGCATTTGTTTGGCATTCAGTAAAAAATAAAAAATAAAAATCGACCCCTTATTATACAACTTTCAATATGATTTGACATTTTAACTATATAACTATCCTACTTTTTCTATTATTACCTCTATAAAGCAATCGTTTTTTCATACTTTTCCTACAGATACCTTCTCCCCTATCTCCTATCACATTACTCTCACTTTTTCAAAATTTTTCTCCACAATTTTTCCTGAGTTTCTTTTATCTTTCCAAACACATGATAAATAGAAAAATTCAACTACTTTGAAAGCTTTTATAATTTATAATATTGAAAAATATGTTTGTAAAGAACGTCATGTGTTTGCACTTGCTGTAGATCATATACAAATCTAATTAAAATGGTTTTCGTTATCATACAAATCTTCATGGAGTATAATATGATATTATGATGCTTGGCTTCGATCTTCAAAAAAAATCAAGAAAATGGGAAACTCAAAGGGGTAGAGATTGCACCTGGTTTCATAGGAGCAAAGACCATTTATAGTACCTTCCATCTTTCTTTTGTCACAAGGTAACTTTCCAAGCTTCAGGGGCAGGGCTACTAGCAGTGTTTTGAAAAATTGACAAAATTAGTGTATTCAAACTAGTTCAACCATAGTATATCAAAAAAATAATAATAAAAAACTAGTTCAACCAGAACCAACGTTGGTCGGTTTCATCTGGTTCAAATAGTTTTCTTGAAACTACATAACTTGCCTGAGCCTATGCCAAGAAGCATAAATTGGTTATCAAGTATATCAGTTTAGGTTGTAACAGTTCTGATTTTGTTGTTGAGATCAACATTTCACTTGGTGACATTGCATTTTTTTCATTTCATGACAAAGTGCTCCAAACTGAACTTGCTGACCCACCTGCTTCCAAGACTTCTACCTTTGCTCATTGGAGAACAAAAAAAGAATCATCCATTTTGATTGGCCTTCTTGTTGTTTTCCATATAATGCTTTTGCTTTCAATAGAAGAATTGTTATATCATCTCTGACTGTTTACGTGGCTTTCATTTTGCGATTTCAGGATGCTAAGTACGTACGGGGATTGGTATGTATTCCCCAGTTCTTGCTACATTGTGTTGGCAGGATGCATACATGCATGTCAAGGGAATATCAAAAGGTTTTTCTCCCCAGCACCATCAGATGAAGTCCAGAGAACCATTTTCAGGTTATGACATGCATGTATGCACTTGCCATTGCCTCAATGCATGGGCATGAAAAAGTAAATTTTCTTTTTTCTTTTTTCTTTTTTCTTTTTTTATCATACCATCCAGGGTGCAAGTGGTGCTGTAAATGCAATTGTGCTACTCAACATTTTTCTCTTTCCGAAGGCTGTATACTATGTCAATTTCTTCATACCTGTTCCAGCAATGATATTGGTAAGCTAGTCCGTATTCTAAAACCGTACGAAAAAAATTCATTGGAGCCTTTATGTTAGTTATTTTGTTTAATGCTGCTAATGTTCAATTGCTTTATTTCAGGGAGTTCTATTCATTGGAAAAGATATACAGGATATGATGAGGGTATTTCCTTACTCTTTAGTCATCAGCAACTTGTTTAGAATCCCTACTTTTCTGGAACACCAGACCAGGGCATGGATCCAATGTTCCTCAAATTTTATAGAACAAATCCCAACAATGCCCTATACACGATAGGCTAAACTTCTAAAATAGACTACCACATATTCATAAACAACTGGGGGCCTTGAGATGGATCTCTTATATCTTTGAAATTTAGAATATTGGGGCTAAGCCCTTTGACGCAAGGGACATGCAGACCAAGTTTCTGGATCCCTCCCTCGATCATGGGTAGTTGGAAAATGTATTCTAACCCAGACCAGGTTTCTGGATCCCTCCCTCGATTTTGGGTAGTTGGGAAAATGTATTCTAACCCCAGTATTTTGTACTACTGCCACCCCAAGCATCACCTTAAGATCTTCAAATTGAACTAAGTTTGCCTGATTTTCTTGTAGCCTTACAGCGGCATCTCAGGAGAAGCTCACTTGGGGGGTGCTGTGGTTGCTGCTCTCGCATGGGCTAGGATTAGAAAAGGATGGATCTAACCCGTCTGATCGGGTGTTTCCTGTTCTAATTGAATGCTGTCACATGTAAGCTTAGTCTCTATTTAAGTGCACTAAAATTTTCCTGACGTATGTCTGGGGCATGAAAATGCAGTTGGGATTTTGAGCTGACCTGACGTGGTTCCTGTAACATGTGTACAGAGACCTTGAGATGACAATTTCAGAATCCAGCGATTACCAGCAGGTGCTTGCATGCCAAACTTTCAAATGCATCGCATCGTCGTTGCGAATTTTTGTTTTGTGCGTCTCGTGCGCTGGATAAAATGAGAAACCGAAAGCATCCCAAAAACTTTCGGGTTTTTTTTTTTTTTTTTCCACCGGGAACAGCAGTTCATTAAACCTGAGAGGCTGAGACAACATATCCACTCAAATTCTACCTTGCAAAGTGCACGAAACAGAATGTGCGATTAGGCTATGCGGACGCTATAAATAAGATATTGTTACATCTATATTTTTATCTCTATATTATTCTTTAGTTTTCATTTTCAGTTTTTTTAACGATCTTTAGCTATATTAATTTTACTTATTAGGAATGATGGTGAATGAAACAAAATAAACTGGCAACCCGGGCGTTGCATCCAACCTTAGCATTTAAAAAATACATATATCATGTCAACCGCGGTGGATGACCAAACAATTAAATAAAGAGTATGTTTGGGAATGGATAAAATTTTTAATGAAAAGTTGTAAAGAGTAGAAGTTGTTAAATGATATGATATGATAGGGGTAATGATAAAGAATAAATAGGATGGAGTTGAAATAGATAGGTTAATTATGTTCGTAGTTGCGTAGAAAAATTGAAAAGTAGGGTAGTTGTATAAAAAAATGTGAATAAATAATTAAAAAATAAGGTAATTGTGTAGATTAAAAAGTTTTAACTTGATAATTTTTACTTATTACTAAATACGCCTAATGTATACTTAGGGAGAAAAGTAAACCGACAAATGTCTCTACTTAACTTTTAAACTCCGGACCTCCATTCTGCATGCAATCTGCGCATATTTATGTCAATCGCTTGTTATCTAACAGCACGTGGCACATTTTTTTATTGATATTATATATATTGTGACATTTAATCTTACAAATTAGACAGTTTTTACAACTTTTACCGCGGAAGGGCATCTTGTAAATATCTTTACTCTCAAGGGATAGTTGTAAATACTTTCATTACCACAAAGACAGTATGCACCTGCATCAGGCAGGGATTAGCACATCTCATCTTTAATTTGAGGTGTGGATAAAGCCAAGAGAACTGCCCCATTGAATGTTTTAGAAAAAGATTATTTAGAAGGTCCTTGTTCCATGTTAGATGGAGAACAGGAATGAAAATGTAATCTAGAGTACTCGTGCGGGAAAAGTGGCATTAAAACTGTAAAAAAGTGTATTCTAATGGGATCTGCATGGGAACGCGCAGTCTAAATTTTTGTGCAGGATGATTTTCACCACCACAATTAAAAATTGAAAAAATTGTTTTAAAAATGAAAATTTTTATCTAATTTATGTTGCATTCAAGTTTCTTGAATGCTTTGAAACAGGCTAAAGTTTTTCTATTTTCGTAATTTATTGATTTGTCAACACTATTATCTTCTAATATTTATTTTTTTAAAAAAAAATCTCATTTCGACTGGTCGTACACTCGTACTATTCTTTTTTTTTTTTTGATAAAAGGAAAGATCCTGCTATCCTTGCATCCTCAAAGCGTTAGAGGGGATAGAAATAGAAGGATCCTCGCAATTCACTGCCAAAAAATTGTCTGTACAAATGTTCCCAACAATAGCACTGGGAGGGTTACCCTGCCAACACGGGTGATCCTCAAAAGAACAAAAAATTAATTCGGCTAAGGAATGAGCTACAGTATTACCTTGCCGAAGTACATGATGAATCGAAAAGGAAGCATTGTTAGAGAGGATGGAACTGATCTCTTCAACAATAAAGCCCACGTCAGAAGAGATAGGAACCGAATTTGAAATATAGTCGTATAATATGAGAGAGTCTGTTTCAACTTGTACCTGGTATAGTCTCAACTGAATCGCCCACCTGAGTCCAAGGAGGAGAGCAGTAGCTTTCATAAAGAGCGATTCCCTCTTCCCACACTGTTTCCAACCACTAGCAGCAACAAATTCTCCACAAGAGTTCCTGATGACTGCTGCGCAACCGAAATTGCCAAGATTCTCATGACAGCGGGTGTCCACATTGATTTTTACAAATCCCGGCGGCGGCCTAGACCAGCGAGTCACCAGGGGCCTCTCCAGCAGCCCAAAATTTGAGAGTCTGGGCGCACACTTGTGCTGATTAAGGAACTCCAAACACCACGGCACGACATTCGTAAAATTTGGTGGAGTGTTATCCATTCTGAGCTTATTCTGAAGATACCATATCCTCCAGCTACAAACAATGAGAAGGACAAGGTCGTCAGTTCGATGCCTCTGCAACAGGAAATCCATTAGTCCGCGAACCGACAGAGTCTGATTTGCCACCCGAGCCGCCTTCCAACACAATCCCAAGGTTGAGCCACATCTTAGAAAAAGATGGTCAGCATCTTCAGTGTCAGTCCTGCACAAGACGCATCGCGGATCGTCCCCAATACCTCTCTAACAGAGATTCTTCAGGGTAGGGAGAGCATTTGAGTAGATACGCCATCCGAAAATAATTACCTTACTCGGTAGTTTCAGCCTCCAGATGGCCTTAAAGAAGCCTGTACACTCGTACTATTCTTGATAAAAAGCTGAAGTTATTTTTTATCAAGATTTAATAGGATAAATATTTTTTAATTAATTTAGTAGATTTTAAATTTATGGGATCCATATCTATCATTCTACCCATATTAAGATTAGTATGGTTTGACTTAGGAAGACCACTAGATAGAGCTACACTTTGTCTAGGTGAGCCACCCGTCAAAATTTATCAAAAATCGTGAACAATTATTGAAAGTAGAAAACAAAAAAACTGTGGGTGCGTTTGGTTAGAGGTAAAACTTTTTGATGAAAATTTTTCAAAGTAGAAGTTGTCAAGTTGATAGAAAATGATGTGATATAAAAAAGGTAATAATGAGGTATAAAGAAAATAAAGTTAAAATAGATGGGGTAGTTGTATGGATATTTGTGTGGAAATGATTGAAAAGTAGGGTTGTTTATATAGGAAAATGTGAAAAAATAATTAAAAAATAAGGTAGTTATGGGAAGTGAAAAGTTTTTGATTGAAAAGTTTTTATTGACATGTTCAGTGTAACCAAACACACCCTGAATTTGTCCATAGGTGGTGGATGTGCTCGTCCTCTATCGCGCATTTTCGTGCATTTACATTCATTCACGTCCACACATTCGTTTAACTGAATTTTTAATACTCAATAATAATCATAACCATTCATCGACGAAAAAATTACAACCTTTCCGTATTTCCAAAACGTAACAAAATTTATTCCAGATATATTTGCAATACGATAATATCTACCAACAAATGTAAATTTTAAGAAGAAAATTATTTTTTTAATTCATCGCAGTCCTAAATCTATTATCTTAAATTATTGAAATCTTTTTATTAGAATCCGCTAAATATTAACTAAAGGGCGTTTATTAAATCGATGTCGTATTGTAGTCTATAAATTACATGTAACGCAGTTTATAATATCTCACAAAGCTCTAAGTAGGAACTGTCTCAAATTTTGATATTTTGATTTTATTTTAAAATCTCACCGTACGTATTATTTAAACTAAAATTTGGACCGAATGTGGTGAAAATCAAATAAATCAGATGGTGGCAGTTTTAAAAAATGATAGAAGTATATTAATGTTAAATATTTTTTTGATGTTAAATGCTAATTATGAGCGCATTTGGCATTTGATAAAAATTTTTAAATAAAGATTTTGTGTAAAAATTTTTGAAATGAGAGAAGTAATGTAATATAGTAAAAATAATGAAACACTAAAAAAATAAAGTTAAAATAGATAATATTAGTTGTATTGCTAGTTATAGAGAAATAATTTAAAAGTATTAACAAGATGTAAAAATGATTAAAAATAAAATAATTATAAAAAGTGAAAAGTTTGAGATAAAAAAAATGTTAGGTTGATAAGTTTTCATAATTGCGGAACATATTCTATGAATAATTTATACAAAAATATTAATATAGCCTAAAACATTATATGGTTGAGGCTAAATGCACTTTGTGTGCTTAGCCTTAGTACGCCCGAGTGTATTTAACTTATTTTTAAATTTTTGAATTTTTATTCGACTATTAATTTAAGTATATTTAGCATGTATATTAAGTTTTATCATTTTTTGAGATTTAAAATTAGTACATTTTTAGTAATTTAAATTTACTAAATGCCACTAATTTTTAAAAATAAAAAATATTTAAAAATATTCAAAAAAGATAAAATTTAATACACACGTCAAATACACTTAGATTAATTATTGTATTAAAAAAATAAGTTAAAGCAGTTGAGTGCGCATGAGCTAAATGCAACAAGTGTACTCTATCATAACTCAACATTAGATAACTTTATTTTATCTTAGGGAGTGTAAAAGATCCCTTTATATTGGTAAAAACATTAAGTGTTATTTTTATGTGCTAAATACATAATTTTTATCATTTTATTTATTTAAGATAATTTATCTGATTTTAAATTTTGTTCGTGATGAATACTAAAATTGTATTTAAACAATATTTACGGTGGGACTTTTTAAACAAAATTAAAATAGCAATTTTTACAAAGGCTTCCGTTGTAGTTCCCAAAAATATAAAAAATATTTAAAAATATTTAAAAATATTCAAAAAAGTTAAAATTTGATACACATGTTAAATACACTTAAATAAACGCTTGTATTAAAAAAATTTTAAAAATAAAAAAATAAGTTAAAACACTTGAGTGCACATGAGCTAAATGTACCAAGTGCACACTATGACAACGCAACATTAGATACCTTTATTTTATCTCGGGGAATCTAAAAGATACCTTTATTTTGTCTTAGGGAGTCTAAAAGATCCTTTTATACTGGTAAAAATATGTTATTTTTATATGCTAAATACATAACTTTTATCATTTTATTTATTTAGGATAATTTGTCTGATTTAAAATTGTTTTTCACGGTGAATAGTCAAATTATATTTAAACAATATTTACCGTGGGATTTTTGAAACAAAATTAAAATAGCAATTTTTACCTATGCCACTACGGTGCCTTACTATCTCCTCGTTTTGAATGAAAGGCGGAAATTAAACCCTCATTTCACACGTGGCGAAAACAACTTAAAATGGTAACCAATTCTGAAAAATAAGAACGTGGAATTGTCGTTTACTTCTGTTCATCTGATACGTATCAAGTTACGTGACAGAACTTCAATTCGAATTCAATTGAATTTAATTAGGTGTACTTTGACAAAAATGTGTTAATAATTTGATGGGGCGGTTGAAAAATAAGCCATATGATTTTCGAGGATAATAATTTGATGGGCAGGTGGGGCTCATAGGTTTAAGGAAATCTTGTATTTACAATATTTGTCCGTAATTTCTAATACAATATTTCAAAAATTACTCTTAATACTCGTAATATTTTACTTTAAATTTTTATAATACTCATGTAGTCAAAACAACTATTAATTAATTTATTGAAAAGACAATTTTATTCCTTCAAAAAATTATTTAGGCTTAACATGCCATTTGAATTATTTAGATGACACAAATTAATAATTTATCAATATCAATTGAGACATTCAAGTAAGAAGGTTCATAGGGACAAAATCATTTTTTCAATGAAATAGTTAATAGCTGTTATAACTTTATGAATATGATAGAAATTTAGTATGAAATATTATAAGTGTAAAAAAAATTGAAATACTTTATCTATGAAAGAAATTATAGGTAAATATTACGGGTACAAATTTAATTTTCGCAAAAATAAAATAAAGTTAGCAACGGGTAAATGGTTGGATTTGCGAGTGGCCGTATGCGATCCTCGCGCTTGTATATTGAGTTTGTGATATCCAATTCTAATTGTACATCGTAGAAAATGCAAATGGATTATTTAATCTTCGTTTTCACTGATATTTCTTTTTTAACTGTGAAAATTAACCATTAAGATTTACAATTTTTAACAACTCGTACGCCGATCCACCAATGGCGAACGCAGGTGCACACGACATTCTATTGCACCGCTTTTTTTTTCTACACCTTTTTCCAAATAAAAAGATTGAATTAAGGTGCATTTAAATTCATTCACGTCCAAATGTTTGTTTAACTGAATTTGTACTCAATAGTCAATAATAAATTATACCATTCATGGATATAAAAAATTACAATCATTTTTATAAAGTACTGAATTAAATTGGGTAATTTATAAATATACTCGTACTCACATAGTTTGACCATAATTGCAAATTTTTCTCTTCTAGTTTCATAATTTGTGAATAGTCTCACATAATTTGACTATAATTGGAAACATACCCCATTATTATTGCATCATCGTTGCACCGTTATGACATAAATTATTTACAAAGATATATAGGCTATGAGTATAATTGCATTTTTAGAAATTAAATGGTATATTCAGTTTATGAAAATATACCCACATAGTCTATATATCTTTACAAATATATTCATCTCGTAACGGTTTAATAATAACGTGTCTATAACTACAATTATGGTCAAATTATATGAGAATTATTTACAAATTTTGAAATTATATAGGCATATTTGCAATTTTAGTTAAACTAAGGCATAGTTGTAATTTATCCAATGAATTTCATGCGAATATATTTGTGTATTATCTGGCAACAAACATACAATTTAAGAAGAAAATTACTTTTTGGCACTACACTAAATCTGTTATCACCATCTCAAAAAAATCTATTATCATGAACGGGGAGCAAATTTCACAAATATTTAAAAAATTTCACTCTAATTGCTCTTATACTTGCAAACTTTTAAAAGTCTCAAATATATGTATTTTGTCTGAAATTTCGTCTGTACTTTGATTTCTACATCAAATGACGATTATTCTTAACACCTAATTATGAATCCACAGATAAAAATTCACACTCAAGTAATGCATGATTCTATAACAGTAAAAATATAATTATACAATTAACAAGTATTAAATTTTTTTTTAACTGTGAATCTGTAGCTTAAATTTATTAAAGAGTTTGGACATGTTGGTCATTTCGCAAAGGGCTATAAATATATATAAAATTTTGGGTAAAATAGATATGGATACTAAATTTTTTGAAAGCTGGTCAAATATAAGTGGAATTTAAAATAAAATGTGCGGATATTTATACAATTTGACCTAAATCGAAGCTGATTCTATGCGAACCATCGCAGTTTTATAAACATATGTCATTCGATATCACCGGCGAACTTTGGAGAGATAAATTTGAGGTGTTAATATTAATAAAGGACATTTATTAAATTTGAGTTTGGGTTTTGGCAATATGTTAAAATAAATCTAGTAGTAATTTCGGTTTCTACTAAATCGAGTTGAAACTGAATTTATTTTGAGAAATTTTACGAAAACAAAACCTCACATCCTAGTAATGAACCGTGGGAATGTAAAGTTGCTTATAGCTTCGGAGGGATGTATATCAGGTAGAAACATAAATCAATGGCCGTGGCTTTGTTTTGAGCAAGAAATTTGAAGTTTTGGATGTGTTTAGAAATAGATAAAACTTTTGATGAAAAGTTGTAAAGAATAGAAGTTGTCAAATGATGTGATATAACAGGGATAATGATAAGAAGTAAAGATGATAAAGTTAAAATAGATAGATTTGTTGTATGGCTAATTGTGTAGAAAATAATTGAAAAATATAGTAGTTGTACAGAAAAGTCTGAAAAAATAATAATTGTTGAGAATGAAAAGTTTTAGATTTAAAAGTTTAAACTTGATATTTTCTATCAATTGCCGAACACGAGGAAGGCAGCAATGCCTCACTCAAGGCTTCCATTATTGTGAATGTGAGAACCTCCGTGCAGACGGACGCTGGATATTGAGGATGTCTATAATCAGTCTAACCGATTCTCCTTCCATTTTTCATGATCTCTGGATTATTAGATTTGTGCCGAGGCATCATTGTTTTGTGCACATCCTCTTTTTGTTACATTCCACTGAGACCTGTAATATTCAAAATCTGTCTGTAACATGGACGGTGATCTGTTTTTTGCAGCAACTAATGAAGTGATCCAAACTGATCATAAGGAGGCAGCTGGGAGATTACTGATTCTTTGTTGTCTTCATTAGATCATCAGTATCGATTGCAAAATCAAGATTAGCAATGCAGTAAAATGGAGAATCAGGTTTCTACCCGTGTCAGGCAAAGGATGCTTCGTCCAATTTTTGACATATATAAATGCATCCTTGGCGTGTTTTGACGGCCTATTTTTGTAGTCCCCCCATATGTCAGTGGTTTGCATTGTTTGGTAATAAACACAAAGTTTTTACCCATCTTTTCTACCCATTAATATTTTATTTTGAAGATCATGGCAAAGATGAGAGCCGGTGGCTAGCCAATGTCAATTTTCAAAAGTCGCTGACTCCTATGGATTGATCTGGTTCAAAGAGTATTCTTGAAACCGCATGACGTGCCTGAGCCTATGCCAAGTATGTTAGTTTAGGTTGCAATAGTTCTGATTGTTGTTGTTGAGATCAAAATTTCACTTGGTGACTACGCATTTTTTACATTACATGTCAAAGCGCTTCAAACTGAACTGACTAACCAACCTGCTTCAAGCCTTCTACCTCTGCTCAGTGGACAATAAAAAAAGTACCACCATTTTGACTGGCTTTCCTTTTTTTTTTTTTTTTTGATTCATATATATGTTACAAGGATCTCAACAGATATTACAACATAGTCATGAGATATTCTTACAAATTTCCCAACAACATTCTTATAACCATCTTACTAATCAACTCAGAATTTTCCCTAAACCCTTTTTTCCCTCCAACCGGTGCACACAGGTGGACACACCCACAACCAGGGGAGAAATAACGCCACCCAAAGTGCCACCACACACATTCGAACAGCAGACGCCCACGAACCGGGGCAGTCTTCTGACCACTGAGGCAATGCCTCAGTGGCGACTGGCTTTCCTTTCATTTTCCATACAATGCTTTAATTTTGCACAGCAGAATTGTTTTGTCATACTTGGCTTTCATCATGTGATTTCAGGATGCTAAGTCTGCACGGAGATTGGTATGCATTTCCCAGTTCTTGCTAGGGGTGCAAGTCGATCCGGGTACCCACGGGTCGACCCGCTGAGTACCCGAATTATGGTCGGTTCGGTTCCATATAACCTACCCACCGGGTTGGTTCGGTTCCACGAGTAAAATACCCGTTGAAATTCGGTTAGGGGTTGGTTCCGGAGCTGGATACCCGGAACCGACCTAGATTTCCGACCGGGAACCGGTCCCATGGCCGGTTCGGTTCAATTACCAGAAACCGCTCGAACCGGTGAACCGCCGGTCGAACCGTATTTACCGGTTCAACCGGGTTCGACCGGTCGGTCAGTAAATTAATAATTAAATATATATATTTAAAAAAAAAAATCGGAACGCCAGCCTGACTCGCGAAGTCGCGCCATCGCCTGCCCGACGCCCTCTTCTTCTTCAGGATCTTCCCCCTTTCGAAACCCTCGCCTGCGCCGCTGCCTCGCGCCTGCGCCCGCCTGCCCCGGCCGCCTCCTTGCGATCATCTTCCTCTTCGCCGTCTGCATCCACAGCGCCGGCGCCAGCAGGATCCCGCGTCCCGCCACTCCTGTGCAGCCTGCTGCCTTGTCTCCGTCGTCTGCACGATCCCGCCACCCACGCAGTCCGCCACCCACGCAGTTCGCAGGCCACGTAGTCCGCCACCCACAGCGCCGGCCGTCCGTCTCTGGTCACGCTACCTGCGCCGCCGGCCACGCAGTCTGCCGCCCACGCACGCAGTCTGCCGTCTCTGGTCACGCTACCTGCGGTCCTGCGCTGTCCTTCTCTGGTCGCCGACTGCTTCGCCGTCGCCGTCTCGCTGCCTCGCCGTCCATCTCTGCCTGCGTACGGTAGTCGGTAGACTCGGTAATACTCACTGTCACAGTGTCACTGCCCCTTAATTAGATTAATTAGATATTCAAATTTCAAATCTAGAAATTCATTGCATGATTTATGGGAAACGTACACATTACTGACATTATGCATTATGCATGATTTTTGCATCATGCAAGATATAAAATAATTTTAATTTAACTCGTTAAAAATTTAAAATATATTTAATGGCCAGATACAATTGCAAAAACTATATTATTAAAAAGTACATGAAATTTGAGATGCATCCATGTATAAAATGACTGGTTTTGTTTTGGGAAGGAAATATTGGCAATAAAAATCATTGAAGATAAGGTAGTCAAAAGTAAATTTTAGATTTGTGCATCATTTGGAGGCACCAAAAGTAAGCCGTCATTAGTTCTAATGATCAGAATTGTGCTAAAACCAAATATCATCTCAATCAATGGATAAATTTCAGTTAATGTACTTAATTTTTTAAAACTCGCTATTAATTTTTTCCTGCATGTTTTGTTCTTATATTGTGGTCCTTAAAATCCAACATATATATTTAGGATTTATAAAAACATAAGTTTATCAATATATTTATTTAAAATTTTAAAAAATTTAATATTTATGATGTCATAAATATGTCATGCTGACGTCACCGGTTCGAACCGGTTTGATTAACCGGTTGAACCGGTTCGAACCAGACCAGTTCCTTTACCGGTTCAATCACCGGTTCGGTTCTGACAACATTGAATTCAATCCCGTCCCGACGAACTGCCCTGCGATACGCCAACCCTAAACCTTTCTTCTCCGCCTCTGCTGTTGCTGCCGGTGCCGGTGCGTGGCTGTTTGCGGCCATTCTTCTTGCCGGTGTAGCTGCAGTCGTTCCGGGCTTCTCTCTCTCTCTCTCTCTCTCTCTCTCTCCGCCTGTCCGGTTACTTCCTTCATCCATTCAGCCCTTTGCACTCGCTGATTACTCGCTGCCCGCAAGGCTGACTGGATTTTCTCATCGCATGGTTCCGCATCCACCGCCATCGACATGTGTGACGACTCGCAAGGAAGAACCGGTGAGTGACATCGTTACCTCAGAACCTGCTCCGCCTACCCCAGGCGAAATATTCACAGAATCAACCCTTCTGTGAGCTTATATCAACTTTTCTAACTCCCCCCGACCCTCTGCTTCTCATTTCCACATTTACCCAGATTAGATCTGTCAGTGCACAGCTAGACAACTGCAAAAGCCCAGCTTCCTGCTTCCTTCCCTGGCCTTACAGCTAGACAACTGCAAACAGATTGATACATTTCACAAACAGAACTAGTACAAGATGTAATGAGCCATGGAAATACCAAGTAATGGCACTTGAGCAGCATCAAATTAAACAGAATGAAACCATAAGACAGGAAAAAGGTTGAATACCTGTAGTTCTTGAGGGTCCCATCCAATGAGCAGTATGAATCATATTTCTCGCGATATTCTTTCACATATTCTTTATATCTGTAAATGAATTAAAAAAATGTTTACCCGGTGGCTTCATGTAACCTCTAACTTATCAGAAAAATTAGTTTATGTATCCTTGTGCAATATGAGGATCCAAACATGTCAAGAACAATAACTTACTGTGCATGATCTTGTATTACACCCTTGAGCTCAGGCTCATCTTTGTCATACTTCAAATAAAATGAGTCATCCTCGTCTGAAGAAGATTCCCTCTTGTTTCTACCATTGATATTGTTCTCGAAAGAAGTGTCCTTCCTCTCAACAAGGTCTGTTAATGGATTTGATTTGTGCTTTTTAGTTTCTTTGGAGTTGGAACCCACCACCGGACAACCATTCTTAGAATTTCTTGCGGTGCCTGCATGGCCTTCCAAACCAGTGCCTTGATTTGTTTTTCCCACATTCTTTTTCGCTTTACCAGCAACATCAGAAAGTCTATCCCAATGAGACCCGGCTTCTGGATCCACATGATCTGGCCTTGGAAATTGCTTAGTCACAGCTGGCACAGTTCTTTGCTGTGATCTGACAGAATCTTCAAAGTCATCTTCCAAAACATTTCTAGGATGGAACTTATCCTGGTTATCACCATGAATTGGAGACTGTATTTTCAACTCTTGAGCAGTCTTTCCAACAGGTTTTCCTTTGTATACACTATAACTATTAACACTATTTGAGAGTGAATATATATGAGCTACATTTTCTTAACATTTGAAAATAAATATGTAATCAAAATATATTCAGTAGTTTTTTTTTCGAGGAAGTGACTTCAGTAATTATAACTGAATGATTTTATTCAATGGCAATGTTTGTTACTTCTTTATCACAAGCACTCTTTATGAAAGAATTCTAGAAATGAATATATTGTTTCTATGTGCAGTTTTCAAAACCCCTTGATCCATTTTCTAGATTCATTCGACAAGTAGAAATAAAAGTAGGAAATGAGACATCCACTCCCTTACCCTACTTCAGATTCACATAACCTACCCCTAAATAGAAATGATGAGAAAGCAAACATGCCCATTTCCTAACTTCAGAATGGCATAAGCTACGACTAAATAGAAATTATGATGGGTTGATGGGTTGATGCCCCTACCCTACTGCAGATGTTTGATGGGTTGTTTGGATATTAATTTTGTTGGATGCATGACGTTTTTAGGAACCGATTTGGAACCGAACCGGAACTGACCCGCACTTGAAAAAATTGGGTAGGGTAAACTCCGAACCGACCCGGTCTAAAATTGGGTAGGGTAGACGTTTTTAAAAAATGGGTAAGGGTAGGTTCCACCTCTACCCGGGGGTACCCGAACCGACTTGCACCCCTAGTTCTTGCCTCGTCGCCTTGGCAGGATGCACACATGCATGTGAAGGGAATATCAAAAGGGTTTTCTACCCTGCACCATCGGATGAAGCCCAGAGAACCATTTTCAGGTTAATGACGTGCATGTATGCACTCGCCATTGCCTCAATGCATGGGCATGCAACAGCTTTAATATCATGCCATTCAGGGTGCAAGTGGTGCAGTAAATGCGATGGTGCTACTGGAAATTTTTCTCTTTCCAATGGCTATTCTTGTCCACTTCTGCATACCTGTTCCAGCAATGTCAATGGTAAGCTAATCCATATTCTAAAATCATAGGCAAAAAATTGGTTGGAACCTCTGTGTTCTTTGTCTAATGCTGCTAATGTTCAGTTGCAATTTATCAGGGAGTTCTAATCATTGTACAGGATATACCGGATACGACGAAGGTGTTTCCTTACTCTTCAGTCATCAGCACTTCAGAGCTCTGATACCATTGATGCGATTCAAACTTAGATTCCATGAATTTCATTGCAAGGAATTGAACTTACAAGGATCGTAATGATTCAAACCCTCATTACAAGATGATCTTGATGATCTCTCTCTATACAACTTGCAGAAAACCAATAAGCCTCCTTTTCCTTCTGTCCCTTCCTATTTATAACTTGTAAGGGATAAGTGGGAGTATTCACAAATTCCCCAGTCTGGGTTGTTTATAGAAAAGTTTTCTCCATGATACGAGGGTTGTGAATGTGCTTAATTGGAATATTGTTTGCCATGCTATGTAAATATAAAAAAACAAATTTATAAGGGATGAGTCATCGACAAGCTCAATAGCTAGGTAGACAAAACCTTCTCCCATCTTCTTCATCTCCGGTTGCGGCTTGGGTAGTCAGGACTACCTCCTTCACCTCCGGAAGCTACTGAATCCTCCACGCACGCCAACAGAGTTGGGCAGATCTCTGGATCCACGTTTTCACAGGTGGAGCAAAGGAACTGCGTAATAGCAGGCGGCTTCTGGAGCTTCAAACCAGAGCTTACCACCTTTTCTTGTTTGCTTTGCCATCTCCATTTATTTTTATTTTTACCTTCAATAGCCATCGCAATTTTTCTCGACTCTGGCATCAGCCTCTGCTCCGGTGACTGTAATTGTGTAAGCCGCTTCTTCAGATTATTTTTTTTCCTTTTCCCTTCTGCTTGTGTGGTAGTCTCTGTTTTACTTTTCTAGTTAATTCTCCGGCCACTATAACTGCTTATGTAGAGTACTATGCTTTGTGCATTTCGCGTCATTCTTCCAATTTCCTCATTCGTTTCATACAATCTGAAACATGCTTTTTTACTGTGCTATTTGTTCTTAACAGGGTTTACTTCAGATTGCTGCAGATATGAGCTTCTCAATTGCTTCAACATGGTCAAAAGGCATGTCTCATTCTCATTTATGCACAAGTGAACTAAATAATTTTGGAGTAATATCGAATAATGACCAGAAATGAAATTTGTTTCTATCGGCTGTGATCAAGCTTCTCGTTTACTTTCTATTCATATCATGAGTTGAAATTTTGGAAATACTTCATTTTTAAGTTATCAATTATACCTTAGCAGTTACAAGGCTTGTCAGTGGGCAAACCTAACCAGATCGTGGGAATCAACCGGGTGGTATCCCTGTTGGTCACGGACACCAGCACATTTGTTTGCAACGTGAGTTCAATGACTTCCATCTCTCATGAGGTCATTTTGGTGGTGAGAGCTTGCTGTCTCTGTATAAATTGATGGGAGTTTGTTGTTATCTCCCATGTGGATGATTTAACTTCATTGTAATACGAGGTGAGATGTAATTTGTACAGCTAAATAAAAAAAAAAAAGATTGTGGGAAAAAAATATGCTTGTCATGGTAGATTTTAAATGATTTGAAAGATAGCATTAATTTACTTAGGCCATGTTCTTGTTGGTTATGAATCATCTAGGTGATCGATGACTCATTTTTTACCAACGTTACTCCGCCCACATTTCATGGAGTGGCTAATTCATGTTTATCTTCTCTATCCACTTTTTTTTATTCTTCTTCTCTGAAATCGATTTTGACTCCTCCAATTAAGTTTTGATCTATCAATTATAAAGAATTGGGCATGATTTTAGTTTGCAAATACTTGGTTAGTGGTGTGAACTGGTAATGTAGTGTTTTTTACATTATGAGCATGTTTGGCTACAACGAAAATTTTTCAAACCAAAATTTTTTAGTTTAAAACTTTTCGCTCTCCATGACTACCCTATTTTTTAATTATTTTTCTACATTTTCCTATACAATCATCTTACTTTTCAATTATTTTTTTGAAATTACTCATACAACTAACTTATCTATTTTAACTTTTTACATTTTACTTTTTATTATTATCCTTATCAAGTCACATTATTTTTTTTTACTAAGGGTGTGTTTTTTTTCCCAAAACAACTATTCAACTAAAACTTTTTAATTCAAAATTTTTCACTTCCAACAACTATCTTATTTATTAATTATTTTTCACATATTGTTATACAACTATCCTACTTTCCAATCATTTATGGTGTGTTTGAGAAATGATAAAACTTCCAATGAAAAATTTTTAGTGTAAAAGTTTTTAAATTTGTAGAAAATAATGTGATACGATAGAGGTAGTGACGAGGTAATGAGAATAAGTAAAAATAAATGTATTAGATGTATAATTAATTGTGTAGAAATGATTAGAAAGTAGAGTAATTGTATGGAAAGATGTAAAAAAATAATTAAAAAATTGGGTAGCTGTCAAAAGTGAAAAGTTTTAGATTGAAAAGTTTTATGGTTTCTCAGACATCCAAAAGTTTTATCACTTCTCAAATACACTTATAAGTAATGTTGTTAAGTCTATATTTTAATGCTAATGCCCCTAAGCAGCGCGATCAAGACCATTGGTCTTGCCCTGTTTCCGGCATGGTTTTTGTGTAAAACTTTTCATGCTAGGCCACCTCTCTGTACTCCTTAAAATGGAGGCTATTAGAATCAAAGCTGAAATTGTTCTTTGCCATCCAATGAAATCAGGAGTTTCTAAAATTTATATGGAATATTAGTAGCACGGGCAACCTTGTGTGCGAGGTACATTTCTTGTTACTGGCTGACTATATGCTTTGTCATGTGCGAAAACCAGTTGCCCACTCGCTGGTGGCGACGCTTTGCAACCAGTCACCACAAGAGATGAAGATGGGGCTGCGTTGCAGTGGATTCTTCTCTCAGGTTTCTTTCCAGATCCTACATTGTTGTGTTTGATTCTTCCTTCCTGGTTATTTTTCATGTTCCGCTGTCATTGTTCTCTTTGCCGTTTGAGAATGATTTATCATGTTCCTTGGTGGGAGATTTGTAGAATTCCCCATATACTAAGAAGGTCAATCAGTCAGTCGAATGGACCATCGAAGATGCATGTTTCTTGTTGCGTGGGGACAAGCCTTCGTGGACCAATGCATATTCTTGGAGATCAGGAGTTTATGCTTGTCCAAAAATGCTGATGAATCTGAGTTTCTTCTGATTGTGTGCTGTTTATATGTTTTCAGCAACAGAGAACATTCATACAAATGAGAACCAACCTGAAAGTGGTAGATAACTCAGGGGCGAAGCGGGTGATGTGCATACAGGCTTTGAAGGGTAAGAAAGGAGCAAGGCTGGGGGACACCATAATAGCATCGGTGAAGGAAGCCCAGCCACGCGGAAAAGTGAAGAAGGGGGAGGTGGTGTATGGTGTCGTTGTCCGGGCAGCAATGCAGCGGGGCCGCTGCGATGGCAGTGAAATCAGATTCGACGACAATGCAGTGGTGCTCGTCAACAAGCAAGGTGAGCCTATTGGCACCCGTGTTTTTGGCCCCGTTCCTCACGAGCTGAGGAAGAAGAAGCATGTCAAGATTCTAACATTGGCAGAGCACATTGCCTAAGTTTCTTTGCATTTATTGCTCTTTGATTTTAATAAAGAACCCAGGGTTTTAGTAATCTTATCAATAATGATTGAGATTAAAAAAAACCTACTTATATTAACTCCTATATTCCCAGATCTCCAACATTTATATTTTACCAGATGAATTTTTAAAAATTTTTTAAAACGTATTTACTTTAAAAAAAAATTTAGTCGTTGAAATTTGATCAATGGCTTATTTTGATTTGATAGGGTTTGCACGTGACTAATCTGTATATTTTTTAGAAGATTTGAAAAGTTAATTGTATATGTATGAGGCAGTTAAGCTGTCAAATTATTTTAAAACTGTGAAAATAACTTAGGAAACGTACAAAACATATTCACCTTTTCCCCTCCTGCGTCTCGGTGAAAAAGGAAGATAAAACAGTAAAAGACTACTTTTTCTTTTATTTTTATATTAATTTAATATTTTAGTTCTCCGTTATTATCTATTTTTTCCAAAAACGAAATTCTATTCTCTCTTTTATTTTAGATTGACGTCTATTTTTACGATTATGTGATGATTTTTTGGAAAATAATAATTTTGGATAAAAATTACAATGTCAAAAAAGGTGAAGCGGGTGCAAAATTTATTTATTTATTTTTATATAAAAAAAACACACACACACACACACAGAGTAAAGAGTGATGAAAAGTACACGGTGGAGATATCTGATCTGCGACTGCCTTGAAACGTCATCCGGTCCGGCTGCGTCCGCATGCCGTGCGGCCCGTGCCATGCCCATGCATCCATCCACGCGCCTGCTCCTACTCGGCTCAGGGCGTACGTCTGGTTGCTCTACGCCTCTACGAGGTCCAAACATTACCTTTTCCATGCCAACAGCGGTGCTCTGATCCACACCATCCTTTCATGCACGCCACGTGCAGGCTCCCGAGTCCCTCTATCCGCGCGTCAAAATTTTCGTAATCCAGTATGCTTTTATGACCGCTTATAGCTCTATCTGTGGCTCAAAATTTTCATCATCAAAATCGTTCAGATTGTAAATGCCTAGATGCGAACTTCTCCTTTAGAGATTTTTATCCTCAAAAAGCTCTTAATAACTAAATCGATTCGTATAAATCATAAATAATTAAATCAGTTAAGATATTGTTAAGCATTTTTTCTTTTTCTTTTTTGGTTCTTTTACGTTGCGACGTATTGATATTATAGACGGGGCACATTTCATATCCGTCGTAAGATAGAGGAAAATTTTTTATACACACCCCTGTACTAAGGAAAATCTTTTAAAAACCTCATTCCAAGTGGTTATTTGTAAAACCTCCATTTCAGGTAGATTAGTTTGCAAAAATCCCTTCATGTATGAGAGGGGACTCAAACGCGGATAGTTTAGCATGTAGCTATTGTCTATGACGAGAAGGGCACGTGTTGGCTTGAGCACTTATTATTGATTAATTTTTTATGGTGTTATTGATTAATCTTTGAACAATGAAACTAAACATGCTTTTTTAAGAAAAAACTCGAATACTCAAATCAATTAACATATCTTTGTTATACTAGCGGTATTGATTACTAGATATGATGGAAAAGGCCCAGTCAGAAATGAATTTGGATAAGCTAATGAATTTAGTAGAAGAAACTGGATGAAGAAGAGTTATGGTCCTTATAGTGTACTAAAAATAAAAACTTTCCATTGAAAATATAAAATAATACTGAGAATACAAGAATAAAATTACTATGTATAGAGAATAAAAAAATAGAATTGAAAATGGAAAATCATGAACCAGGAAATGCAAGATGATATTGGGAAAGTTCACAAGTCGCATAGCATGTCACGTATGTTAATTTTCACATAGACAACATGAGAAATAACCATCCGTCAAGTGGCGTGGCTCCTCTTTCTTAAACACATGTTGTTAACTAATACTGTGATGGGACGAGACTAATATAGGTTAAAATTTTATACTTTAATATTTTTTTTCATTTTCGACGCTAATATCTTATGTTTAATATTTTTAGTGTATTTGTAAAGGATGAAAATTTTCGAATGAAAAATTTATATTATACGAATTTTTAAAAAATAAACAAGCTAATTGTACGAATAATTATCTAAAAATAATTGAAATAAAGCTTATTGTATAAGAAAACACGAATAAATAATTAAAAAATATGATAATTATTGTAGATGAAAATTTTTACATTTAAAATTTGGTTCAAAAATTGTATAACTAAAATACGCACCCATTGTATAGAACTTTCTTCAATTTTAATTTGCTAATTATATGGTGTGTTTGGGAATGAATAAAACTTTTGATGAAAAGTTATAGAGATGAGAAATTGTCAAATGATGTGATATGATAGGAGTAATGATGAAGAATAAATAGGATAAAGTTGAAATAGATAGGTTTGTTGTGTTGGTAGTTGTGTAGAAATGACTGAAAAGTAGGGTAGTTGTATAGAAAAATGTGAATAAATAATTAAAAAATATGGTAGTTATGGAGAGTGAAAAGTTTTAGATTGAAAAGTTTTAACTTGACAACTTTTTGTTGTTACCAAACACACCCATAATACATAATAACATTTTTTGAATCTATCTCCTTTGTCGTACTGCCTGCGATACCAACATCGTGAGCAGGCCCGGCAGAATGCCCAAGGGCCACCACCTGACTACCGTCCGTTACGCGGTTGTAAACTATTACCAGAAACCCAATCTTGTCCTTTCACGCGCTTCTCTGTGGCTTTACGTTTCTACTGCGGCATCTGAGAAATGTAATTTGCTCTCCCCGCGCATACACACTAATCTTCCGTGTCTGTTCTCCATTTTTTTACCCCTGCATGCACAATAATTTTTTTATTTTTTTTATTTTTACTGCTCTACGTTTTTCTTTTTTTTGTGTGTTTTTTCCCCCTTCCTTAGAATCTAAACTTCGCTGCCGTGTCGTATGAATCGGTTTTCCATGTCTGTTACAGCTGAAAATCCGTTTTAGCTGGTGCTGCTGGAGGAGGGTTTCGGGGGGCAGTTTGGTCATTTCGGAGGTTGGAATTGGGTATTGGCTACGGAAGAAATGAGGTGGGAGAGAGTGCAGCTGAACGGGAGGCCAAGGGAGACTGCGGAAGGGAAGAAGTCTCCGGGGAGGATTGGAGGGATTCTGGGGCCGGGCAGAAGGTGGGGACACACCTGCAATTCCATCAAAGGAGGCAGATTTCTCTACGTATTCGGCGGATATGGAAAAGACAACTGCCAGACGAACGACATTCATGTGTTTGATACGGGTGGGTATCTCTTCTGAAATTCCTTCTTCTTATCGAGGGATCTTTTTCGGTTGATTTTGATTGGTGTTCTGGAATTTTGCTGTTTTGGGATTCTTGTTAGGTTGTGATGCTTTTTGTTCTGCGCATTTGGTGTTTGTGATGTGCGCCGTTGCGGTTTTGCATTTTCCATGTGGCTTTTGAGTATTTTGCGTGAGATGGATTCTTTTTAAACGAAAATTTAAATAATTAGATTTTTTTTTTTGGTTTGTTTCTTTCTTTTTTAACTGTCCGTTGCGTTTTGGTTATTGATGCGGGATACAGTTGGGTAATTGGTACCTCTTTGGATGATTTTCAGTTATTTATGTGGCCTGAATATTCGAACTTGGTTACATTTGCCTTCATATTTACGTGTGTTGCGATGCGTTGGATTGTTTTGCAGCCATTTGGCAAACATCTGGATTCTGGTTATGTCAATGTGGATTTCGGTTATTTCTGGGATGTGAATTTTTATGTTTCCAATTTGAGCTTGTTGCTCTGCGGTCTGTCTGATGGATTTCATGTTGTTGGATTGTATCTGTTAGAAGCTGTGAATGATGATAATGAATAGTTTTTTTTTCCCCTTACTAAGCGGGTGTTTCGTTATTCTGTAACTAGTGGTCTTGTTTTTCTCTGAGATTTAGAGTCATGCACTTGGTGTCCATAGTCTATAATGAACACCACTGTCCGCTGGCCCACACCTATGCATGCGGGGTCATGTAAATACTTGATGGTGAACTATTTATCTGAGATAGGAAGGTGTAAGAAGGAACTGGATGATTATTGGATTAAGTGAAGACAATGCCCTTGAGATAGTGGAATTGTCATCCATTGAGCCAGCTCCCTCCAACGTGTGCTAAGAGGCTTAGATGGTGTTCTTCTCTGCAAAAACATGAAAGACTGTCTTCTGCTTTGGAGCTTGCAAGCCTTGCATAGAGCTTGCTTTTCTCGTATGTAAATGTTGCTCGCATTATAAGTGGAAATGGGAGTTCCGATCTTTAAACTTTTTTGTTATATTCTTTCTAGGTGTTTGCAAGCCTTGTGTAAAGCTTCTCTTTTTTTTTTTTTTTTCTTAAGTAATTCCAAAGAAATTAACTTTTAGTTCAAATCTTAGTTTGTTGAAAATTTTTGATGGGCCACTGCTGTTATTTTCTTAGTTCTTGTTCTATGTTGTGTGTGTGTGTGTGTTTTTTTTTTTTTTTTTATCTATTTGCAGCTAAGAATGCATGGAGTAGGCCGATGGTAAAGGGGAATCCACCTATTCCAAGAGATAGTCATAGTTGTACAACAGTTGGAAACAACCTGTTTGTATTTGGGGGCACTGATGGAATGAAACCGCTCAACGACTTGTATATTTTTGACACCTGTAAGTGATTCTATTCAAGTACTTGATGATACTTTTAAATATCTCTGAATTTGCATTGAGGGGTTCAAATGCCTTTACATGTTTCTTCAGGGGTCATCCTCAAGTTTGTTCTTCATCTTCAGTAATTCAATTAGCCATGAACAATACTTTCTGGTTACCATCTGGTATAGGTGCTAACAAGCATATGCATATTTGTAGCATCCAACACATGGATAACTCCAAGTGTGAGTGGTGAGGGACCAGAAGCACGGGAGGGGCATAGTGCAGCCCTTGTTGGCAAGCAGATCTTCATATTTGGTGGCTGTGGGAAATCTCATTATGAACCAGAAGAAGTGTACTATAATGATGTTTATATACTGGATACAGGTAAACATTTTCCTTCCCTAGCAGATTAATTTCACATCTTCGGCATTCAAATACTTGACCAGTTCGTCCACTTATAGTTACTTTACAAACATCAATAAGTTTTCTTGACCAGTCATGCATCTTAGTCATCTGAAACTCAGATCCTCTAGTCTGCATTTGGATCATGGTAATTTACTACCACAACTAAACATGATGTCGGCAGAGGAAATGATGGCATTCCAATTAAGGAGATAGCATCAATTTTCCCCTACTTATTTTATGACCAAAGTTCAACATATGCAAGGCTCCTTATTTTCTTATACTTATGTTACACTTTTTGAGGCAACCTTCTTTTTGCATAAACCTTTCTATTCAAAGTATCTTATCAGAGGAAAAGGAAGCCTCGTGCAATCATTTCAAATTATTCACTGAACAGAAGGAAATCTCCCCTGCAGCCCCTACAAGTCTATAATGCATTATAGTTCTCATATACCCAAGTCACAGATGACCTGAAGAGACAAGATGTCATCTGTGATGGCACTTTGGACTTATGTCCTGTTAATTAATCCTGACATTACATTATTGATCAGCTTTAAAATTTATTGGCCAATCCATTTAGGCCCTTTGAATTTGAGTGCAATGTGAGTTTTTTAGTTCTTGCCCACATTGGGGGTGATCAGGAAAACCCTGCTTGAGTGGATTTGCAGATTCCTACTCACATTGTTGACCACACTGTAATGATAAGGCTTTCTGAGCAGTAATGATGATTATGGTATTATATTTCATGTCTTGTGTCCAAGTGGCTCAATTTTAGTGATAAGTAAGAATGCTAATGAAATGATGGAAACTAAGATACCACATATCCAATATGATGCAATCTCTTGTTATGGTTAAAAGTGTCTCTCTGAATTTTATTGCACATCTATCCTGACAACTGACAACATCCTACTTTAATTGGAGTGAACACTATTCCTTCGTCTTCGTTAATTTTTTATATGAATAATTGGATAATTCTGCGCAGCACTGATTTCATTTTTCTTTCAAGTTGCAGAGTACTTAGTATGGAAACGTGCAATTACTACTGGTACTCCACCATCTGCACGTGATAGCCATACATGTTCATCGTGGAAGAACAAAATTATAATTATTGGGGGTGAAGATGCATCAGACTATTATTTGTCTACTGTTCATATTCTTGATGCAGGTACTGCTTTTACTTGATTAAAATATTCACTTAGATGTGCACACAAACCCTCCCACCCTCATGCATGTTCACGAAACTTGTACCTCAACATATAGCATACTCCTAGCACGTATGTAATAAATCACATGCACATTGTTGTTGATAAATGCAGCTTCAGAAGACAAACTCATTTATAGTTACCCTACGACTACTGTGTTTTAGTGTCTGTTAATAGTTGTGTCCAAAATTCACCTTTCATCTTTCTGGTATATCTAGGCCAACTGATTAGTCTTCCTGCAAGATTACTTGCTTAGCCTCCATGATGATGATCTTTTGATGAAAAACAGTCTCTAGATTGAGAAAATCTAGAAGGCACTGTGAAGTAGGAAAGCTAGGTTCCTTTTGAATATTTCAAAGGCTAGGTTTTTGTTGGGACAGAAATTGGGTGTGATTGAAACCTAATGGAGGAAATAAAAAATTAAGGAGGAGAGTTACTAGAATCCTAAGAACCTGTAACAATTTTTTTTTTTTTTTTTTGGAAAGAGAACCTGTTATAAATTTAGGCATCACACGAAGGGCCTTATTCGCGCTATTCAACATGTGGTAACTATAAGAATTTACTCCACATCAACTGAATTCATCACGATCTAGATCAAGCTATAAAATTCCATGTAAAAATAAGAAATCATAAGAACTATTAAAATTGGTAACCCTCTCATAGGACCATGTTTATGGGCTGCAGATTTCCAAAATAATGTTGAATTTTGTTAAATTTTGGCCTGTTTAATATTTTTTTTTGGGGGATTATGGCCTGTTTAAATATTAATCCAATGAAAAATAAGGTTGACTACTATGTCCCCATTTAGACATCATTGAGCATATCAGAAGTAACCCATGAAGAAAAATAACAAAACGTAAAAAACTTTTTCATTCATAGTATAATCTGTGTCTAATGGACACAAATCCTATAAAACTATGAACCATCAAGATTATCTAAGGATAGTTAACTATTGTGGTTTTTTGGTTCCTCATTAATTATGCATGTCCACACTGTTACATGGGGGATTTTGTATTTTTACTTGCATGCGCATGCTGATGGTTGCATTTTTCTCCAAAGACTCAAAAAGGTTCGGATACTATCAAGTTGCATCTAAACTATCAATCGTATCAAGCATATCAGTTTGATGTTTGAAGTGTCAAGGGATGCTGATTGGAGATTGCATATTACAATGCACCTCTCTGATGGATATGGATTTCTTCAATCAGATACACTTGTTTGGAGGGAGCTAAACACATCTGGCCATATTCTTACTCCTCGTGCTGGACATTCAACCGTGGCTCTTGGAAATAACCTGTTTGTGTTTGGGGGCTTCACTGATGACCGTAATCTGTATGATGATCTTCACGTCCTAAATGTGGGTATGTATTTATTCTCAAATTATGCATTCTTTTTGCATTATTCCTATTATTTCGCTCCAGTTTTTGCCAAAAATACTCCCATTGATGTGCATATTTTTCTTGTCAACATCGAGGGAAGAAATGAAGATTTTAGTCCTTGGCTCCAATAAAAGCAGCCATGGTTTTTGTACCTTTAAATATACTGAAGACCCATGTGCAAAAAAAGAAGGAAAAAAAAGAGAAATTCGACAATATAAAATTTGATGAACACAAAATATGTTATACAACATGTGCTTTTGAGTGCCTGAAAGTTCAATTTCATAAGAGTATCAACTTTCATTTTTAAATATTTTGGTTTGTTCTGTTCTTCTTGATTGATTTTTCTACCAGTCAACATTTCATTCTTGATGCCCTAGCAGATACTGCTGTCTGGAGCAAAGTAGCAAATGCAGGGGTAGGGCCTTCTGCCAGATTTTCTGTAGCTGGCGACTGTTTGGATCCTCAGAAGGGTATCCTGGTGTTCATTGGTGGTTGCAATCAGAATCTCGAGGCATTAGATGATATGTACTATTTGCACACAGGTTTGATTGTTTTTAAATCTCATGATGCATACTGCTTATCCACTATGCTTCTTTTATTCAGGTTCTCTAATATATATATATATATATATACAGACATATTTGTTTACAAGTTGGGGAGCAACTGGGTTGGGTTTCTGTTAACCTAACCCATTTCCCAACCCAGACATTTTCTAAACCACTCAACGCAAATCCAGTCCTTGATAACCCTACCCAACCCAACTACTAAAATTGGGCTGAGAAATAAAAACTAACAACCCGCCCTACTTTCAACCCAAACCCATGAATTGTGACCGTGATTTTTTCCCAGCAGGCGTTTCCAACAACTGATCCTGACCCAGCTGAAAAAATTATCTGGCTGGTGTTCTGGTATCCTATCCGAATGATTCTTATCCCATTTTAAAAAGAAATCAACGTGGGGCTTTTGTGGAAGGAATAGAAAATGAACATGACTTAAAAATTTTAAATCCCCTCTTTTGATTTCATGGTGGGTAAAAGAATTTGGTTTGGAGTTTTTATTGGAGGATAGTAGAATCCTTGTTCAAAGTTGTTGTTTTGCTTTGTTTCATTTGTAAAAATAAAATGTCAATTAATTATTTAAGCGCATGTTTGTTTTTAACAAAAACTTTTCAAACTAAAACTTTTCAATTTAAAACTTTTCACTCTTCATAATTACTATATTTTGAAATTATTCACATCTTCCTATACAAGTACCCTATTTTTTAAATCATTTTTACACAACTTCCCATATAACTAACCTATCTATTTTAATTTTATTTCTTTACATCTCATCATTATCCCTATCATATCGCATCATTTTTTATCAATTTAGAAACTTTTACACACAAAACTTTTCATCCAAAAGTTTTATTGTTTCCCAAACACACCCTAAGTATCCATTTTTCATATGTTATGCAAATTAATCAAAAAGTAATTATCTACAGCAGCTTGTATGCTGGCATATGAAATGGATATAGCCTTTTAATTAACTTTATTATTCTGTTGTACTTCATGCTTGACCTTTGGTGGGAATTGCTTCGGGGTGCATGCTAAATGCTAATATTCATATTCATCCTTTTAAAGGTCAGAAATAACTCCTTTTTTTTTTTTTTCCTCCGTTCCTGTTGGCATCTCTTGTCCTTGTGAATTGCATTGAAATTTGTGTTTGAAATTTCATGTAGTCAATTTAGGCCACAGTGCAGGTGGACTGAAATTAACATATACCGTCCAATCCTTGAAATGGGCTGAGATAAGCCCAACTTATCTGACCCAAGACCAACCCAATCTGATTTATAACGGGCTGGGTTAAATGGGTTGAGGATGGAACCCAACCCACTTTCACCCCCTAGTACTTGCAAAGAGTTCAGTCTGGATGGTTGCTTGAATGCCCGGTAAAAGGTTTGGTTTTTGAAGCAACAGATTTCACCTTGGTATCCTTTTGAACATGTTTGTTCTGGAAGTAACTGAATCTTGGCAGAATCTTACTGAAGTATGTGAAATATGTAGTTCTGATTAGTGCACAAATCGGAGCATGTATTCTCAAATGAACTCATATTAAATCAATTAATCAAACAGGTTCTGATAACCCTCTATTTCAGCTCAATTTTAAATCTGGCTTTTATTGTTACTTATTTCAAGATTTGTATCCAGATATGTTTGTAGAAATTGGACAAGGGGAGCAAGTTCTGGAAAAGTTCTCATTTAGAAGAGAACTGAAGCGAAAGTGTCAAGATCAGTCTCTTCTTCCTGCAACCAGGCCTGAAAATGATAAGGATTTTCCCAAGCTTATGATGATGCCTAATCCATATCAACCATTGCCTCTGCAAAGTTTTGGCCAACCGGGTGAGTGAATCTTCACCCCACCACAACAGAACACACACACACACATCCTCTTTTTCTTCATTTGCTGGATGATCAATTTCTTTCTCTTTGCATGTACTTTTAATGTTATGTTTGCTGGTTACATGGTTACAGTATCTGCTTCTACAGACCATGTGGTGTACATTTAATGCACCTATCTCCAAGCTTCAGCCTTTTCAATTGCCAATTAGGCCCTTTGTTGTCTGTGCCCCACTGGGCTTCTAGTCTTTGATTGCTTAAGCCCGCTATTAGTGAAAGACCCTTTCATTGTGATGAGCTAGTCTTCTACCTAGATTTCAGTGCACATCAATAGGAAATCCATTCAGACTGGGCCATTTTCTCTCATCGTCTGTGAAAATTACTCTAGTCCAGACCAAGGTTTCTGCTAAAAGTGTGCAAAAAGTGAAGGTGCACATTGCGTTCTTGTTAACCTTATCAAAAGGCAGATTACGAGGTTCAAGCGGGACCAGATCCTATCCGGGTCCAAGTTCATTGAGTTATCAGTTTTCTAATTTGGTGTTCTGTTTTTATTGATGCATGGCGATTGCAATTCCATATGGCCGTCTGTAACTTGAGCGGTTGGGTGGGTCGAAAAAACATTTTTTTGTTTTTTAAAAAATAAATATTCGGGCCCCACTTAGATCGTGCCCCATGTGAAATTTGACCTTTTTTAAATTTGTTCGGTATTTTTATTTTTGAAAATCAACAAAAAGGCATGGGTACATACCATGCCACTACATATGCCCGAGTTTTTTATTTTTGAAAATCGTCCGCTATGTATCCATGTCCTTTTTGTTGAATGTCAAAAATTTAAAAAAAAAAAAAACACTAAACAAATTCAAAATTTTGTCAAATTTCACATGGGACAAGATCTACGCAGACCCACACATTTTCATTAAAAAACAAAAATTACTTTTTTGGACTGCTGTAAATTGCCCAGTTAATGGGTGGCTGTATGGGATATGGAACCTTTATAGATACAGGCAACAACAAGGCAAAATAAGGCACGTAAACTAGTTTTAAAAATGGTACGTCATTTGGTCAAGATGTGTTGCTCAAATCTTCTTACTCACATTTTCTTCTTGTTCTTTGATATAATTGAACCGGTTCTGATGTGTTGGGAGCCAGATGGCTGAGGTTGGATTGGAACTGGATAGTAACTGTGTACAACAAAAATGCAAACGTTGTTTTAAAACATTATTTTCAGCAAGATAGTTGCCTGCTATATGGCTGGGCATAGGTGATAGTCTTTCTATGCTTATAGGGTCTCTTTCCAGTTCATCAAAAGAACATTTCTATTTATACTTATAGTTGCATGACATCCCTTTCCCAGAGCTCTTCAACTTGTTAACAGAAAATGACATTTTCTTTAAGGACACTTGTAATTTGGAAAGGATTTTGGCCATGGAACTCAAAATCCTATTGAATTACAGGAATGCAAAATTTTTCATCGGCATGTGAATCGAAGCCCGCTGGTGAGAATATGTTTGAAGCTAAGGTCACAGAAGCATTTCATTATGGATATGCAATTGAAACTAAAATTGAAGGAAAACGATTACGCGGCATATTGTTTTCATACAAAGCAAGCTTTAATCCTGCTACTGATGCTTATCCTAGCAGGTATGGTTGCAGTTGACTTATGTTAGATTTTTGCTTTTCCAGTTATGGAAGGATATGGCAATTACCTTGCATCAGGGGCCCAACCGTGAAATGCTGAAACTTGCTTCTAATGAAATGCCAATCAACCACAGAAGCTAGTTATGCATATATGTCTATGGTTGTGTCCACGGAAGTTTCCAATTGATCAGCAACTTCAATTTTCTTAATGCGTTGTGTAGTGGTCATTGGATGAGTTCCGCACCTTATTGATTTTCCTGGCCATTGCAATGGGAACACCTGATGCAAAGTTGTCCAGAAGATTTTGGCATGCTATGACCTTGTTGTTTCTATTTGTTTTAAGTGGTATGCCTCTTTTCCAGGAAAAGGATCAGTGGAGAAGGCGGTGATGTCAAGTCAAATGATGGGGATCATAGCCCTAAATCTAAGACTGCTAGAATTATTGAACAGGATATAGAAAGATCGGATCGCAGCCAGAACGATGATGTTCACAGCAAAGAATCTACATCAGAATCGAACAATTCAACTCATGTTGATACTTGTGAGCCGCAGATGGTTAGTCTGCAACATGCTTTATATTATACCTGAATTAGGGCTTGCTTCTATGTAACTGGGTTACATAGAAGCGTCTCCATATAACTCCTTCAAATTTTAAGTTTTTTGATGCATGATGGAATATCCAATCCATTCATTGTATTTAATGTCATTTTTTTAGCTATAAATCAAGTTTCATCTAAATCAAACATGTGCATAGGCTACGTTTGCTCAAAAGTAAGTATATTCATGCGTAAATTGGGAAAAATATTTAGATTCATTCATATAAGTATTAAAATGTAATAATATCTTATAGAATCATTTATCTGCATATAAATGATATTTTAAACGGTTTAGATGTTAAAAATACAACTTTAAAATTGATATTTAACATTGAATTATTTTATTACGTTGATTTTACACGGTTGTGACTGGGGCCTCTGCACAGTGATACTAGACAATTTAATGGATTTTCAAAATATTATAAATGATGTTAAATATGATAGATGGAGTAGATTTTTCATTAACTATCAAAATATTCAAAATGGAAGGAGTTACATAGATGATGGGTTTCATAGAAGCATTCTTGGAATTGAGCTATGTAACCCTATCAATTTTTAAGATTTTGTTCTTTGATGAAAAATTAAATCCAAGCATTATATTTAACATCATTTGTTTATCTAAGAAATCAAATTTCATCTTGATCAAGTATGTTTGTGGGCTACATTTGTTGAAAAATATATATTTTCATTTGTTAATTATGAAAAATACTTAGATATATTTGCACGTGTTAGAATATAATAATACTTTATAGAATAATTTATTAACACAGAAATGAAATTTTAGATGGTTTAGATGTTGAAACTAGAACTTTAAAATTGATGTTTAATATTCAGGTCTGCTTCTATGTAATTGGGTTACATAAAAGCAATTCCATATAACCCTTAAATTTTTAGATTCTGATACTTGATGGAAAATCCAATCTGTTAATTATACTTAGCATCATTTGTTTAGTTATGAGACTTAGTTTCATTGAAATCCAATATGTGCATAGGCTATATTTGCTAAAAAAAATAAGTATATTTATGTGTAAATTAGGGAAAATGCTTAGATCCATTCGGATATATATTGGGATGGAGTAATACTTTATAAATCCATTTATCCATGTAGTAATGATATTTTTAATGGTTTAGATGTTGAAAATACTATTGAAAAATTGATATTTAGCATTAAATTATTTTATTACATTGATTTTACATTTTTGTAGATGAGATCCATATACAGCGATATTATACAAATAAAAAAGTTTCCATGATAATATAAGTAATATTAAACATAATAGATGGAATTGATTTTTTATCAATTATCTAGATGTTGAAAATGGAGGGAGTTACATAAAAAGGGGGTTTCATAGACACATTCCCTTTTAATATTAAACGATGTTATTATATTGATGTTCAATGGGGCCGATGCACAATGATATTGGACAACTAAAATGGTTTCCAAGATATTATAAATGATACTAAACCCAATAGATGAAATCATTACTTTATATATATTATATGCGCATGATGGATGTTGGGATTTGGTTCAATGTAACTGGGGTTACATCAAAATTTTTCAAGTAACCTTGTGTGTGGGTACCATTTCAATTATGGAATGAAAAACCATCCGCGTTGTTCAACATCATTTGATTTATCATAGGACCAAGAATTATTCTAATTGGAGTTGTGCGGGTCACATTTGCTTAAAAATATATATTAATTCGTAAATTATGAAAGTTTCTTAGATTCATCGCAAAAAATTAGAATGTGGAATTAATTTGATTTGAGTATTGATTTCAAAGCTGAATTGTTAGATATCTAGACCGTTTAATCATCTTTCTTATGCAAATAAATGATCTTATAAAGTATTATTACATTCTAATGCATCTGTTAATAAATCTAAGCTTTTCCGCAACTGGTGCATGATTATATGCATTTTAAAGGAGGTATGGACACTCAAGATTCTGATTGGAACGACTTTTAGATAATGATGAAACAGATGATTTTAAACAATATGACTGGTTGACTTCTTCATGAATATGGGTCCATCTACTGGCTGCACCCTAGCATATGCCTTTTTATATTTAAAAACTTTAAAAATGCATTTACATAAACATCTTATTTCAAAAAATTTATAAAGAAGTGATAGAAATCATGTCATTGATGTGCAGCTGCATTAAGAACTCTATCCTAATGCAGTAGATATCATGTATTTTGAGCAGTACATGTAGAATGAGTTGCCTTGTTATTTTTTTATCCAAATGTAAAAGCTCGTCTGTGAGGAAGCAGCTCCAAAATCATGCTTTTGCCCAGACTCACAAACTGAGCTTTTGTGGTGAATCAATGCATTTTTTTAAATGAGCTGGCTGAACATCCCCTTGACATAACTGAGGCACATTTCAGGTTATAAAGGTACCTTCAGGCACTCCAATGGAGGGCCAAACAGACATTCAAGAGATAATATGTAACAGAGTATTGGCAATTAGAGATAACATCTCCAGTAACATTGATAAATGAGAGAAAAACGCAAATATCTTTTATTATCTGTAAATTTTTGAATTGATGAAATATCATCACCATCATCACTGCCACCACCACCACCATAAGCTGTTTTCTGTCTATGCAGGGTCAGCTGTCTATGAAAACAGATGTGATGGAAATTTGTATAGCACCAGCTGCCAACCTGGCGTGCCTACCCTTGCTTCTTATCAGTTTCTTTTAAGAAAATTTACTGATCAATCAACCTCCACAAAAGATAGTAACGATAAAGTGAATACTGCTCTTAATTCATCAATATTGTAGTGCTATGTTAATGGAACTTGAGTCACCTATGGAACAGATAGTACCAATAAAGTGAACACTGCTCTTAATTCATCGATGCTTAGTACTATTTTACTGGAACTTGAGTCTAGACGTCCATGGTGTATCCTAAAACTAATCTTTAGGTTCCCTAGGAGTCAGATCTCATCTGGAGTATTACGCATCCGTAAGCAACCGTAGGAAAATCTAATCCAGCCTTGCTTGAGTTTAAACATCTGTTTTTTGCATTTTCCATGTCTGAGCTAGGCTTTTTGGCAGGCCTCAGAAAAATGCGAACCATTGCTGATGCCAAATCTATGTTCAAAAGTTGATGTTCCAGATGATCTGTGCAAACCTGACACAGATTCCCCATGTGAGAACACTTCTGTCCCAATTTGAGTTGATAAGGATTCATCCCTTACGAATTTAGGTGCACAGTTGCTTTCCTCCTCTCCCTCTCCTGTGCACACAATTGCTATTTCTTTTTAACCTAGTTTCTTAGTTATCTCTTGTGCACACAATTGCTATTTCTGTTTAACCTAGTTTCTTAATTCCTTAAGTTGTATGCTGTATTTCCTAGGTCTTAATACCTTAAGTTGTATGCTGTATTGTCGCGGAATTTGCATTTAAATATTCCTAGGAAGGCAAGCGATCAGGATGTTCTAGTGCCTTCTTTTGGGCAGCCTTGAAATTGAACTGATACTAGTTTGGGCAGGGAAACAATGATTAATTTAACTAGCTGCCTGTTAGTTTGGGCAGGAAACAATGTTCAATTTAACCGGCTTCTTGTTTGCAGCGTCCACTCAAGCATGCAGCAGACTAGAGGGTTTATAGCTTATAGATAACAGAAGCGTGTCCATCAGCTTTTCGGTACATGCGAGTGTTAGGTCTGGAGACTTTAGGACAGTTGCATTTTCATAGTAGATGAAATCACGGAATTTGATCATTGAGTTGTTGGTTTTTAGTAATGAACAAAAGTGAACAAAACTCACTATGGCATAACAGTGATTTTAGTTTGACAATCATTTCTTTTGTACTGATCTACGTGTCAATTCTGCCAACAGGTGTGATTACTGAGTTGCCAACAGGTCCCTCCACCTGCACTTGGTCGCCCCTTCCAAGTCCATAGGAATTACTGGTGATCTTCTTGTTTTTTTCCGTTCCTGGAAAGAATTCGCTTTTCCCTTCTGAACATTTGGGTTTCTTTACTTTTTCGGGAATTTCTCTGCGGTGCTTAAGGAATCCATTTTATACTTGAAATTTTCGCAAATGTCACATGTTTGTGAGGTTTGGCTTGAATTTTCTAGTTAAATCCTGGAAATGAACTGTGGGACTGTAAAGTTGCTTGTAGCTTCCGAAGGATATATATCGGCTAGAATCATAAATCATTGTTCCGGTCTTTGAGTTGAGCAAGAAATTTGAAGCTTAGTCCAAACGAGGAAGGCAGCGTTGGATTCTTGCATCTCAGGCCTACGACTAGCGTGAGGCTTCCATTATTGTCAATGTGCAAACCGCCGTGCAGTCACATGTTGGATATTAGGATGTCTATAATCAGTCCGACTGATTCTTCTTCCATTTTTCATGCTCTTTGGATTATTAAATAGTCTTTTTGGTTCCAATTTGTGTTCTAGCAGAGGCACTCGCCTTGGGAAAGTTTGTATCTGTGCGTGTTTGTGTTGCTTATTTTACCCACTGAGGAATTGTTGTTTCATGCATATCCTCTACTTGCAACAATTCCCCAGAGCCCTTTAAGATTCAAATCTGTTTCCAACATGCACAGTGCTCTGTTTAATGAAGTGATCCACACTCATCATGAGGCATCTGGGAGACTGCTGATTTTCTGTGGGTTCCACTATTCATCAGTCTCTGGATTGCAAAATCTAGATTAGCAATGCAGTAAAATGGAGATTGAGGTTTCTACTTGTGTCTGGCAAAGACTGCTTCGTCCAATTTTTGATATATATATTTTCTTATGAGAAATTTTTGATATATCTAAATGCATCCTTGACGTGTTTGACAACTGATTTTTAAGTCCCTCCATGTGTGGGTTATTTGCATTTTGGTCCCTCTAAGTATGTGTATTTACTTTTTAATCTACAAGTTTCACATATCTACTTTTTAAACCTTGTAAGTTTGCTTTTTTTGCATTTCAACCCCTACAGTTAATGCATGTCAGTAAATGAACCAAAAAATTTATTAATAGCTACTGTATAAATTTTTTAATGACAATATTGCCCTAAAGTCAACTCAACTTGACCACAATAAAAATTTCACTATTTGTAAGTTTAAGTCAACTCATAGTCATGAGTCAACTTGTGTTCGTCAGTCGACTCAACTAAGCCATATAAAATTATTTCGATTGCATTTATGAGTCGACTTAACTCAACTACGTCATAAGAGTATTTTAGACTTTTCATTTACAAATAACAGCTGTTAGTTGGGTATTTGGACAGCAGGGTCTAAAATGCAAAGAGAGCAAACCTGCAGGATTTAAAAAGCAGGTTCACGAAACTCGTGCATTAAAAAGCAAATACGGATAGTTAGAAGGACTAAAATGCAAAAAACTCAGTGGTTTGCACTGTTTAGGAATAAACTGCCAAGTTTTTTACCATCTTTTCTACTCATTAATTTCTTATTTTGGAGAGGATGGTAAAGATGACAGCTGATGGCCAGCCAATATTCATTTTCGTAAGTGGGTAACTCCTGTGGATTGAACATATTACTTTTGATTGAACATATTACTTTTGATCATATCTGGAGAGCTGCCAAGGAACATATTTTCTTGCTTTTAGGATCTTTAATCATAGCAAAGACTGCTTAAAAAAAATCATGGCAAAGATTGTAAATCATCTACATTTTCTCTTCGCACTTTTACATTGGATCTCTGTCATATCAAAGTAGTTCATCTTGTCCTTACAAGTTACATTTGCAGGAGGTTTAGGATACCAACAGTGGAAGGTGTTGTGTTCGGCTTGATCAGTGCCAATGTTGCTGTTTTTATATTATGGAAAACAATGGATCCTCTATTTATGATGAAGAACTTTATGGTCAGGTTTACATGTTATCATTGATTCAAATATACTGAGAGGATTCACACTCGTTTATGCATTCTTTGTTTTTTCTGTATGATTAGAAATTAAACTTGGACTGAGTCCATGCTGTTGTTTTACAGATTTCTTGGGACAACTTTGTAAGTGGCCGAATTCACACGCTGATTACTTCTGCCTTCAGTCAAAAGGATTCATGGCATCTATTTTCCAACATGATTGGTCTCTACTTCTTTGGTACTAGTGTATGGGTTTTTCCTCTTTCTTTTGGTCATCTTTCTGATTATCAATACATAATCACAAAGAGATGGTGCTCCTCACCTCCACCACTATGAAAAATCTTTATATATAATGAAACAAATGTCTTATCCACTGTAAAAGGGGAGAGCCTTTTTTTTTTTTTTTTGTACCCCTTCTGATGACATGTTAGCTGCCACTCTGTCAGTCATCATTGTTGCTTTGACTGGACTTTGAAGTGGATATAGCCATGTTTCATCCAGTTTAAAATTTTAATTTTATTCTCCAACCTTTGATGACACTTTCTTTACAAGTGTTGGAGCTACTTTTTTGCTGAAAGTAATTTAGCATTAAGAATTTCTACGTGTTTGATAGATCTATCCATCCAATATGTCTGTTTAGTTTCACCTTTATTTGAAATATTGAGATCCATATACAAGATTCAATTATGATTTATTTACCATATTAAGGATCAAGGATATTGGTGTAATTGATGGCTAAAACTCTCAAATACCTTTAATTAATGTTGAAACTGTCTTTATTCATCTATTTGATTTATATTTTTAGCATCTGTTGATATTATGAACAACTAATAATGTGTCTTTTGTTGATTGCATTTATCAGATTGGAGAGCAATTTGGATCTAAATTTCTATTGAAGCTCTACCTTGCCGGAGCAATCGGTGGATCAGTTTTCTACTTGGTTCACAAGGCGATTTCATCTTCAGAAGTATTGATCAATGCAGTAACTTAGTCTTTATGTCAATTCGAATTTCAATCTAATGAAATGAGTTGCTGTGTGAATTTGATGATCAGACTACTATTTCTGACTTCATTTCCTTGTGGAGCTGAAACATCAAACATTCAGTGCCCTCATAAATCTCCCATTTAGCTTGCCACTCAGATCTTCATTCGTAGCTGCAAAACACAAGCATAACATGCATATATCTATTATAAGAACCACATTGTTTTGGTCAATTCAACCGGTTCGACCAGGTGCCACTTACTTCCCCAGTTGGTTTCTTCTCAATTCAATCATGAGTTTGGTTTGACAACACATTGAAGACACATGATTACATATGCTTTGCACGAGAGGTTAAAACTATAATGATTTACATCTTTAAAAAATCTTCCATTTTTTGCATCAGTCATTATTCAAGTGTATGCATGCTCACCACTCAAGAACATATCTCTGAGTGTGTTGGTATTTTTTTTAATTTTTTATTCTTGGGTATCAGACTTTAACATCTTTTCATGGAAGAGTGGAACATTGATAATTCTTTATTATTGCCTTAAAGAACTAAAGGGATTATGAGTTAAATTCATGTCACCATAGCATGTTTTAGGGCATTGTCCGGAATCATTTTTGTTAACAGAAAGAGAATCCTGAGGTGAAGAAAAGCCTCATGCCACTTTCCAGTTAAAATGAGAAATAAAGGGGTTCATTATTCATTCAATGTCAATACTCTTCATGCAATTCTTTCACCATTCAGAAGGATCTACTTCCTTACAGAAGTTCAATTTACGAATTAGCACCCCTCGCAGCAAAATGTTGCCTTTCTTAACCTGTAACTACTGTTCTTGATTTGACATGTTAGGCATAATTGAGGGAAAAAAGAAAGAGGAGCACCTTGCTCCTTTCATTGCATGTTTGTACTTCTTCTCATTCTTTAACAGTTTCCACTTCATTCTAATGATGATTTATTCTCAAAATTTTTTGTGCCATTCATAATTTATGTTGAGCCTTGCTACTACAAAATCAGGTACAACTTGTACCTCTTTGGGTTTCCCCCTTTTTTTGTTTTTATTTTTTAAATCCAACGATTTGTTTAGCATTTGTTTGGCATTCAGTAAAAAAAAAATTTTCCACCCCTTATTATACACCTTTCAATATGATTTGACATTTTAACTATATAACTATCCTACTTTTTCTTTTATTACCTCTATATACCAATCGTTTTTTCATACTTTTCCTACACATACCCTCTCCCCTTTCTCCTATCACAATACTCTTCACTTTTTCAAAAATTTTCTCCACAATTTTTCCTGAGTTTCTTTTATCTTTCCAAACACATGATAAATAGAAAAAATCAACTTAATTGAAAGCTTTTATAATTTATAATATTGAAAAATATGTTTGTAAAGAACGTCATGTGTTTGCACTTACTGTAGATCATATACAAATCTAATTAAAATGGTTTTCGTTATCATACAAATCTTCATGGAGTATAATATGATATTATGATGGTTGGCTTCGATCATTAAAAAAGATCAAGAAAATGGGAAACTCAAAGGGGTAGAGATTGCACCTGGTTTCATAGGAGCAAAGACCATTTATAGTACCTTCCATCTTTCTTTTGTCACAAGGTAACTTTCCAAGCTTCAGGGGCAGGGCTACTAGCAGTGTTTTGAAAAACTGACAAAATTAGTGTATTCAAACTAGTTCAACCATAGTATATCAAAAAATAAAAAAATAAAAAACTAGTTCAACCAGAACCAACATTGGTCAGTTTCATCTGGTTCAAATAGTTTTCTTGAAACTGCATAACTTGCCCGAGCCTATGCCAAGAAGCATAAATTGGTTATCAAGTATATCAGTTTAGGTTGTAACAGTTCTGATTTTGTTGTTGAGATCAACATTTCACTTGGTGACATTGCAATTTTTTTCATTTCATGACAAAGTGCTCCAAACTGAACTTGCTGACCAACCTGCTTCCAAGACTTCTACCTTTGCTCATTGGAGAACAAAAAAAGAATCATCCACTTTGATTGGCCTTCTTGTTGTTTTCCATATAATGCTTTAGCTTTCAATAGAAGAATTTTTATATCATCTCTGACTGTTTACATGGCTTTCATTTTGCGATTTCAGGATGCTAAGTACGTACGGGGATTGGTATGTATTCCCCAGTTCTTGCCACATTGTGTTGGCAGGATGCATACATGCATATCAAGGGAATATCAAAAGGTTTTTCTCCCCTGCACCATCAGATGAAGTCCAGAGAACCATTTTCAGGTTAATGACATGCATGTATGCACTTGCCACTGCCTCAATGCATGGGCATGAAAAAGTAAATTTTCTTTTTTCTTTTTTCTTTTTTTATCATACCATCCAGGGTGCAAGTGGTGCTGTAAATGCAATTGTGCTGCTCAACATTTTTCTCTTTCCAAAGGCTGTATACTATGTCAATTTCTTCATACCTGTTCCAGCAATGATATTGGTAAGCTAGTCCGTATTCTAAAACCGTACGAAAAAAATTCGTTGGAGCCTTTATGTTAGTTATTTTGTTTAATGCTGCTAATGTTCAATTGCTTTATTTCAGGGAGTTCTATTCATTGGAAAAGATACACAGGATATGATGAGGGTATTTCCTTACTCTTTAGTCGTCAGCAACTTGTTTAGAATCCCTACTTTTCTGGAACACCAAACCAGGGCATTGATCCAATGTTCCTCAAATTTTATAGAACAAATCCCAAAAATGCCCTATACACGATAGGCTAAACTTCTAAAATAGACTAGCACATATTCATAAACAACTGGGGGCCTTGAGATGGATCTCTTATATCTTTGAAATTTAGAATATTGGGGCTAAGCCCTTTGACGCAAGGGACATGCAGACCAAGTTTCTGGATCCCTCCCTCGATCATGGGTAGTTGGAAAATGTATTCTAATCCAGACCAGGTTTCTGGATCCCTCCCTCGATTATGGGTAGTTGGGAAAATGTATTCTAACCCCAGTATTTTGTACTACTGCCACCCCAAGCATCACCTTAAGATCTTCAAATTGAACTAAGTTTGCCTGATTTTCTTGTAGCCTTACAGCGGCATCTCAGGAGAAGCTCACTTGGGGGGTGCTGTGGTTGCTGCTCTCGCATGGGCTAGGATTAGAAAAGGATGGATCTAACCCGTCTGATCGGGTGTTTCCTGTTCTAATTGAATGCTGTCACATGTAAGCTTAGTCTCTATTTAAGTGCACGAAAATTTTCCTGACGTATACTTTGTCTGGGGCATGAAAATGCAGTTGGGATTTAGAGCTGACCTGTCGTGGTTCCTGTAACATGTGTACAGAGACCTTGAGATGACTATTTCAGAATCCAGCGATTACCAGTAGGTGCTTGCATGCCAAACTTTCAAATGCATCGCATCGTCGTTGCAAATTTTTGTTTCGTGCGTCTCGTGCGCTGGATAAAATGAGAAACCGAAAGCATCCCAAAAACTTTCGGGTCCCACCCCCCCCCCCCCGGGAACAGAAATTCTACATATCCACTCAAATTCTACCTCGCAAAGTGCACGAAACAGAATGTGCGATTAGGCTATGCGGACGCTATAAATAAGATATTATTGCATCTATATTTTTATCTCCATATTATTCTTTAGTTTTCATTTTCAGTTTTTTTAACGATCTTGAGCTATATTAATTTTACTTATTAGGAGTGATGGTGAATGAAACAAAATAAACTGGCAACCCGGGCGTTGCATCCAACCTTAGCATTTAAAAAATACATATATCATGTCAACCACGATGGATGACCAAACAACAAAATAAAGTATACTTCGGGAGAAAAGTAAACCGACAAATGTCTCTACTTAACCTTTAAACTCCGGGCCTCCATTCTGCATGCAATCCGCGCATATTTATGTCAATCGCTTGTTATCTAACAGCACATGGCACTTTTTTTTTTTTTATTGATATTACATATATTGTGACATTTAATCTTACAAATTAGACTTTTTTTACAACTTTTACCGGAAGGGCATCTTGTAAATATCTTTACTCTCAAGGGATAGTTGTAAATACTTTCATTACCACAAAGACAGTATGCACCTGCATCAGGCAGGGATCAGCACATCTCATCTTTAATTTGGGGTGTGGATAAAGCTAAGAGAATGCCCCATTGATTTTTTATTTTTATTTTTTTATGAAACCCCATTGAATGTTTTAGAACAAGGTTATTTAGAAGGTCCTCGTTCCATGTTAGATGGATAACAGGAATGAAAATGTAATCTAGAGTATTCGAACGGGAAAAGTGGCACTGAAAATGTAAAAAAGTGTATTCTAATGGGATCTGCATGGGAACACGCGGTCTAAATTTTAATGTAGGATGATTTTCACCACCACTATTAAAATTGAAAAAATTGTTTTAAAAATGAAATTTTTTATCGAATTCATGTTGCGTTCAAGTTTCTTGAATGCTTTGAAACAGGCCAAAGTTTTCTATTTTTGTAATTTATTGATTTGTCAACACTATTATCTTCTAATATTTATTTTTAAAAAAAATCTCATTTCGACCGGTCGTACACTCGTACTATTCTTGATAAAAAATAAAAAACTAAAGTTATTTTTTATCAAGATTTAATAGGATAAATATTTTTTAATTAATTTAGTAGATTTTAAATTTATGGGATCCATATCTATCATTCTACCTATATTAAGATTAGTATGATTTGACTTGGGAAGAGCACTAGATAGAGCTACACTTTGTCTAGGTGAGCCACGCGTCAAAATTTATCAAAAACCGTGAACAATTATTGAAAGTAGAAAACAAAAAAACTGTGTAAATTTGTTCATCGGTGGTGGATGTGCTCGTCCTCTATCGCGCATTTTCGTGCATTTACATTCATTCACGTCCACACATTCGTTTAACTGAATTTTTAATACTCAATAATAATCATAACCATTCATCGACGAAAAAATTACAACCTTTCCGTATTTCCAAAACGTAACAAAATTTATTCCGGATATATTTGCAATACGATAATTTCTACCAACAAATGTAAATTTTAAGAAGAAAATTATTTTTTAATTCATCGCAGTCCTAAATCTATTATCTTAAATTATTGAAATCTTTTTATTAGAATCCGCTAAATATTAACTAAAGGGCGTTTATTAAATCGATGTCGTATTGTAGTCTATAAATTACATGTAACGCAGTTTATAATATCTCACACAGCTCTAAGTAGGAATTGTCTCAAAATTTGATATTTTGATTTTATTTTAAAATCTCACCGTACGTATTATTTAAACTAAAATTTGGACCGAATGTGGTGAAAATCAAATAAATCAGATGGTGGCAGTTTTAAAAAATGATAGAAGTATATTAATGTTAAATATTTTTTTGATGTTAAATGCTAATTATGAGTGCATTTGGCATTTGATAAAAAATTTTAAATAAAGATTTTGTGTAAAATTTTTTGAAATGAGAGAAGCAATGTAATATAGTAAAAATAATGAAACATTAAAAAAATAAAGTTAAAATAGATAATATTAGTTGTATTGCTAGTTATAGAGAAATAATTTAAAAGTATTAACAAGATGTAAAAATGATTAAAAATAAAATAATTATAAAAAGTGAAAAGTTTGAGATTAAAAAATGTTAGGTTGATAAGTTTTCATAATTGCGGAACATATTCTATGAATAATTTATACAAAAATATTAATATAGCCTAAAACATTATGAGTACCGATCTTTTCCGACCGGTCGGACCAGTCAAAAAATATATTTTTTTGCTTTTTTTTTTGAAAATATTTTTATAAACATATTAATCTAATTATATTTAATCCATAAACCAAGTTTTGTCATTTTTAGATTTGTATATATATTTATTTTGGATTTTTAAATACAGGGGTATTTAAGTCATTTTAAATATTCTTAAAATGAGTTAAATACCCCTGTATTTAAAAATCCAAAATAAATATATAGATATATCCAAAAATGTTAAAAATTGATTTATAAATTAAATATAACTAGATTAACATGTTTATAAAATTATTTTTCAAAAAAATTTCAAGAAATATATTTTTTGACCGGTCGAAAAAGATCATTCGGCAAACATTATATGGTTGAGGCTAAATGCACTATGTGTGCTTAGCCTTAGTACGCCCGGGTGTATTTAACTTATTTTTTAATTTTTTAATTTTTATACGACTATTAATTTAAGTATATTTAACATGTATATTAAGTTTTATCATTTTTTATATTTAAAATCAGTAATATTTTTAGTAATTTAAATTTACTAAATGCCACTAATTTTTAAAAATAAAAAATATTTAAAAATATTCAAAAAAGATAGAATTTAATACACACATTAAATACACTTAGATTAATTATTGTATTTAAAAAATAAAAAAATAAGTTAAAGCACTTGAGTGCGCATGAGCTAAATGCAACAAGTGTACTCTGTCATAACCCAACATTAGATAACTTTATCTTATCTTAGGGAGTGTAAAAGATCCATTTATATTGGTAAAAACATTAAGTGTTATTTTTAGGTGCTAAATACATAATTTTTATCATTTTATTTATTTAAGATAATTTATCTGATTTAAAAAAAATTTCGCGGTGAATACTGAAATTGTATTTAAACAATATTTACTGTGAGATTTTTGAAACAAAATTAAAATAGCAATTTTTACAAAGGCTTCCGTTGTAGTTCCCAAAAAAATAAAAATATTTAAAAATATTTAAAAAAGGTAAAATTTGATACACATGTTAAATACACTTAGATTAACGCTTGTATTAAAAAAATTTTAAAATAAAAAAATAGGTTAAAACACTTGAGCGCACATGAGCTAAATGTAACAAGTGCACTCTATCACAACACAACATTAGATAACTTTATTTTATCTTGGGGAATCTAAAAGATACCTTTATTTTATCTTAGGGAGTCTAAAAGATCCTTTTATATTGGTAAAAATATTAAGTGTTATTTTTATATGCTAAATACATAACTTTTATCATTTTATTTATTTAGGATAATTTGTCTGATTTAAAATTGTTTTTCACGGTGAATAGTCAAATTATATTTAAACATATTTACCGTAGGATTTTTGAAACAAAATTAAAATAGCAATTTTTACGATGGATTCCATTGCAGTTCCCACCGATGCCACTACGGTACCTTACTTTCTCCTCGTTCTGAATGAAAGGCGGAAATTAAACCCTCATTTCACACGTGGCGAAAACAACTTAAAATGGTAACCAACTCTGAAAAATAAGAAGGTAGAATTGTGGTTTACTTCTGTTCATCTGATACGTATCAAGCTACGTGACAGAACTTCAATTCGAATTCAATTAAATTTAATTAGGTGTACTTCCACAAAAATGTGTCAATAATTTGATGGGGCGGTTGAAAAATAAGCCATATGATTTTCGAGGATAATAATATGATGGGTAGGTGGGGCTCATAGGTTTAAGGAAATCTTGTATTTACAATATTTGTCCGTAGTTTCTAATACAATATTTCAATAATCGCTCTTAATACTCGTAATATTTTACTTTAAATTTTTATAATACTCATGTAGTCAAAACAACTATTAATTAATTTATTGAAAAGACAATTTTATCCCTTCAAAAAATTATTTAGGCTTAACATGACATTTGAATTATTTAGATGACACATTAATAATTTATCAATATCAATTGAGACATTCAATTAAGAAGGTTCACAAGGACAAAATCATTTTTTCAATGAAATAGTTAATAGCTGTTATAACTGTATGAATATGATAGAAATTAGTATGAAATATTAGAAGTGTAAAAAAAATTGAAATAGTTTATCTATGAAAGAAATTATAGGTAAATATTACGGGTACAAATTTAATTTTCGTAAAAATAAAATAAAGTTAGCAACGGGTAAATGGTTGGATTTGCGAGTGGCCGTATGCGATCCTCGCGCTTGTATATTGAGTTTGTGATATCTAATTCTAATTGTACATCATAGAAAATGCAAATGGATTATTTAATCTTCGTTTTCACTGATATTTCTTTTTTTACTGTGAAATTAACCATTAAGATTTACAATTTTTAACAACTCGTACGCCGATCCACCAATGGTGTATTGACTCTGGTGCTGCTATCCATGTTTCAAATTCTTTACAGGCATTCCATTCAACCCTCAACCCAAAACCGCATGAGTCATCTATCTTAATGGGCAATCTGACCAAGTCTAAAGTCAAAGCAGTAGAAAATTGCAGGCTTCGCCTTGACACCGGCATTTTTTAGAACTGCATGAAGTTTTCTATGTTCCGTCCATTTCTAGAAATTTAATTTCTTTGCCAAAACTTAATGTAATGGGTTATTCCTTCAGTTTTGAAAACTCAAAGTTTTCTTTATTTAAAAATTCTATTTTAGTTGGAACTGGAACATTATTTAATGGTTTATATCAAATAAATGCGGATTACTCATTTAATTGTTCATCTACCCTAAATGTATGTGCTAGTAATAAACGTGGTATGATTAATGAAAATTCCTCCATATTGTGACATAAAAAATTGAGTCATATATCGAAAGAAAGGATGCTAAGACTAGTAAAAGATGGGGTATTACCTACTCTAGATTTTACTGATTTTAGCATATGTATCGATTGTATTAAAGGAAAACAAACCAAAACTCAGAAAAAGAGTGCCATAAGAAGCAATGGACTTTTAGAATTGATCCACACCGATATTTGTGGTCCATTCTCATCATGTATTGGAGGCGAAAAGTACTTTATCACGTTTATTGATTATTTGTCACGTTATGGTTTTATTTTCCTATTACATGAAAAGTCTGATTCTTTGAATACTTTTAAAATATTCAAAGAATTAGTAGAAAAGAAATTGGATAGGAAAATAAAAGTTGCGAGATCTGACAGGGGTGGTGAATATTATGGTAAACATGGTCAATTAGGTCGAATCCCTGGTCCATTTGCTAAATTTCTAGAAGAAAATGGTATTGAACCTCAATATACGATGCCTGAAACTCCCCAACAAAATGGTGTTGCTGAAAGGAGAAATCGTACTCTCATGGATATGGTGAGAAGTATGATTAGCAACTCATCCTTACCCTTATTCTTGTGGAGTGAAGCCTTGAAAACTGCTATGTATATTCTCAACAAAGTTCCTAGTAAAGTTGTTCCTAAAACTCCGTTTAAGTTATGGACAGGAAGGAAACCCAGTTTGAGGCATATGCATATTTGGGGTTGTCAAGTAGAAGCAAGGATACTTAACCCACAAGAAAAGAAATTGGACTCAAGGACTATTAGTTGTTTCTTTATTGGGTATCCAGAATGGTCTAAAGGGTATAGATTTTACAGTCCGTCCCATAATACTAGGATCATTGAAACTGGAACAGCTCGATTCATTGAGAATGACGAAAATAGTGGGAGCACAACTCCACGAAATGTGGAATTTAAGGAAATCAGAGACCGTTCCTCTAATTCTTCATTAATGGATGCAAGAACTGAAATTGTTGATCATAACATGACAGATCAACAACCAGAAATTGCTGTGCAGCCCACGGAAGAATCGATCTCAATTCCAAATGTCATTCATGAATATGATAATGTAGAACATATTAATGAGCCAAGAAGGTCTAATCGAATAAGGAGACCTGCTATTTCAGATGACTACATTATATATTTGGAAGAATGTATTGATGATCCTTGTATTGAAAATGATCCATTGACATTCAAAGAAGCCATTAATAGTGAAAAGTCTGAATTATGGATCAATGCTATGAAAGATGAATTGGAATCCATGTTTCAAAACAAAGTTTGGGATCTTGTTACATTGCCTAAAGGGAGCAAACCTGTTGGTTGTAAATGGATATTGAAAACCAAACGGGACCCTAAGGGTAATGTAGAAAGGTATAAGGCCAGACTTGTTGCTAAATGATTCACACAAATAGAAGACATTGATTATAAAAAGACATTTTCACCTGTCTCTAGAAAAGACTCATTCAGAATTATTATGGCATTAGTGGCTTACTTTGACTTTGAGTTACACCAAATGGATGTAAAGACGACATTCTTGAATGGGGATTTAGAAGAGGAGGTATACATGATGCAACCTGAAGGATTTGAAATGGAAGAAAATGATACATTAGTATGCAAATTAAAGAAATCTATATATGGACTTAAACAAGCTTCCCGACAGTGGTATTTAAAGTTCAACAAAGTTATCACTTCCTTTGAATTTACAGAAAACATTGGTGACCAATGTATATATCTGAAGTTGAGTGGGAGCAAGTTTATATTTTTGATCCTATATCTAGATGATATTTTGTTTGCTACTAATGATCTAGGTCTTTTACACAACACTAAAAGTTTCCTTTCTGAACATTTTGATATGAAAGATATGGGTTAGGCATCATGTGTCATAGGCATTGAGGTCCATCGAAATAGGCCTAAAAGACTTTTAGGGTTATCACAAAGGGCGTATATCAATAAAATTTTACAAAGGTTCCAAATGTCAAATTGTTCATCATGTGAAGTGTCAATCTTTAAAGGTCAAAAATATGGTCTGCATCAGTGTCCATAGAATGAGATTGAGAAACAGGAAATGAGGTCCATCCCATATGCTTCTGCTCTTGGGAGCATGATGTATGCGCAAGTTTGCACGCGTCCTGACATCAGTTATGCAATGAGACTACTTGGAAGATATCAAAGCAATCCAGGAATGGAACATTGGAAAGCAGTAAAGAAAGTAATGCGATATCTCCAAAGAACTAAAGATTATGAGCTCACATATGCGAAAACTGATCAATTAGAAGTGATCGGTTACACAGATTCAGATTATGCTGGTTGTACAGACAGCAGAAGATCCACGTCAGGCTATGTTTTCCTATTAGTCGGTGGAGCAGTTTCATGGAAGAGTGGGAGACAAAATCGTGTAGTCGACTCTACCATGGAAGCTGAATTTGTCGGCTGTCATGAAGCATCCTCAAATGCACTTTGGTTGAGGGAGAAGACCTCGTGCTCTACTCGGTTTACACGTGGAATCTACGCACACATGGATTCAGGTACGCTTTTGCATCACATGATTTCCAACACAAACAGCACAGTAAAAAAGTGTGTTTCAGATTGTATGAAACGAATGAGGAATTGGAAGAATGACGCGAAATGCACAAAGCATAGTGCTCTACATAAGCAGTTATAGTGGCCGGAGAATTAACTAGAAAAGTAAAACAGAGACTACCACACAAGCAGAAGGGAAAAGGAAAAAAAATAATCTGAAGAAGCGGCTTACACAGTTACAGTCACAGGAGCAGAGGCTGATGCCAGAGTCGAGAAAAATTGCGATGGCTATTGAAGGTAAAAATAAAAATAAACGGAGATGGCAAAGCAAACAAGAAAAGGTGGTAAGTTCTGGTCTGAAGCTCCAGAAGCCGCCTGCTATTACGCAGTTCCTTTGCTCCACTTGTGAAAACGTGGATCCAGAGATCTGCCCAACTCTGTTGGAGTACGTGGAGGATTCTGTAGCTTCCGAAGGTGAAGGAGGTAGTCCTGACTACCCAAGCCGCAACCGGAGATGAAGAAGATGGGAGAAGGTTTTGTCTGCCTTGCGATTCAACAATCCTGGTGACGGTGCTTACCTGCCTTCACCGTTCGCTGGTCGGAGAGAAGTTTCCAGTGGCGGACAACGAAGATGGATAGTTAACGGAGAGGCTAGTAGGGTTTTGATTTTGAGAGAGAGAGAGAGAGATAGGGAGGGACGCCGGCGGGCAGGGTTTTTCCACTCGATTTTTGCTGAAGGGCTATTTGCATAAGGCCCTCAATATCTTTCGAATTTAGAATTTACTCTCGCAACGTTTGATTTTACAAATAATTTTTTGCTTTCGAAGTTTATTCCCGCCGTTGTTCTGCAAGAAAAGCAGGCAAAATTAGTTCAATTGAAGAATGTGCTTGTGGGTGGAAGTAGTGCCGGATACAGAGACTGCTTTGCCTAGGCTAGAATGGTTCATCACATTTCCAACGAAATACTCAAACATTTTTCCAATTACTCGTGATCGAGGGAGGGATCCAGAAACTTGGTCTCCTTGTCCCTGGCGCCAAAGGGCTTGTCCCCAGAATTCCAAATTTCATATTTTAATCTTAAGATGATGGTTCATTAGGCTTATAATAGTGGGCTGGGGAAGTGGGCTGAGGCCTAGCTATTGAACTTGTCGATGATTCATCCCTTATAAATTTGTTTTTTTATATTTACATAGCATGACAAACAATATTCCAATTAAGCACATTCACAACCCTCGTATCATGGAGAAAACTTTTCTATAAACAACCCAGACTGGGTAATTTGTGAATACTCCCACTTATCCCTTACAAGTTATAAATAGGAATGGACAGAAGGAAAAGGAGGCTTATTGGTTTTCTGCAAGTTGTATAAAGAGAGATCATCAAGATCATCTTGTAATGAGGGTTTGAATCATTACGATCCTTGTAAGTTCAATTCCTTGCAATGAAATTCATGGAATCCAAGTTTGAATCGCATCAATGGTATCAGAGCTCTGAAGTGCTGATGACTTCATTACGATCCTTTTCTTTTGTTTCATTATGGTATTTTGTTGACAATTTTATATGATTTGGAAACAAAATTTTTTATCTATTTGATATTAATGTGGGACATTAAAATCACATAATTGTAAATCTGCCATTAAGAACTTAGTCAAGTAAATTTGTTAATATCGTGATGCATGGAAGGAAGTATGTTATATTTGCATATAACCGTCATGATCTATGTTAATAAATTTTCTTAACTTAAGTATTAAAGTTGGATTGCGTATGTAATGACTGGGCATGTTTTTCAAATGAGTGCACTCGTCCGGTAATTTTTTCAAATGTTAAATCCAAGGATTGTATTTTAATATAATTTTCTTTTCTTTCTTAATTTTTATTTTTTAATTAGGACAAGTGGGAGAATGTTAGAGTTATACTCCTATAAGGTGTCCTAATTAGATGATAAGTCTTGGATTTAAAGATAGCCCAATCATATCTGGATTACATACGCAATCTGAGTTCAGGTAGAACTACACTTCTAGTTGAGTCATGATGGGAAGGACTCTATAAATAGAGGAGTCTAGGTCCCTCTCTCACACGGTTTACATCATTAGTGGTTCCCATCTACTGCTAGTATTGAGGGAGAAGTGTTGAGGGAGAAGACCTCGTGCTCTACTCGGTCTACACGTGGAATCTACGCACACATGGATTCAGGTACGCTGATCTGTCATGTTATGATCAACAATTTCAATTCTTGCATCTATTAGTGAAGAACTAGATGAAGGATCTCTAAATTCCTCAAATTCCACATTTCGTGGAGTTATGCTCCCACTATTTTCACCATTCTCAATGAATCGAGTTGTTCTGGTCTCAATGATCCTAGTATTATGGGACGGACTGTAAAACCTATACCCTTTAGACCATTCTGGATACCCAATAAAGAAACAACTAATAGTCCTTGGGTCCAATTTCTTTTCTTGTGGGTTAAGTATCCTTACTTTTGCTTGACAACCCCAAATATGCATATGCCTCAAATTGGGTTTCCTTCCTGTCCATAACTCAAATGAAGTTTTAGGAACAGCTTTACTGGGAACTCTGTTGAGAATATACATAGCAGTTTTCAAGGCTTCACTCCACAAGAATAAGGTTAAGGATGAGTTGCTAATCATATTTCTCACCATATCCATGAGAGTACGATTTCTCCTTTCAGCAACTCCATTTTATTGGGGAGTTCCAGGCATCGTATATTGCGGTTCAATACCATTTTCTTCTAGAAATTTAGCAAATGGACCAGGGATTCGACCTAATTGACCATGTTTACCATAATATTCACCACCCCTGTCAGATCTCGCAACTTTTATTTTCCTATCCAATTTCTTTTCTACTAATTCTTTGAATATTTTAAAAGTATTCAAAGAATCAGACTTTTCATGTAATAGGAAAATAAAACCATAACGTGAGAAATAATCAATAAACGTGATAAAGTACTTTTCGCCTCCAATACATGATGAGAATGGACCACAAATATCGGTGTGGATCAATTCTAAAAGTCCATTGCTTCTTATGGCACTCTTTTTCTGAGTTTTGGTTTGTTTTCCTTTAATACAATCGATACATATGCTAAAATCAGTAAAATCTAGAGTAGGTAATACCCCGTCTTTTACTAATCTTTGCATCCTTTCTTTCGATATGTGACCCAACCTTTTATGCCACAATATGGAGGAATTTTCATCAATCATACCACGTTTATTACCAGCACATACATTTAAGGTGGATGAACAATTAATAAATGAGCAATTGCACTTATTTGATATAAACTATTAAATAATGTTCCATTTCCAACTAAAATAGAATCTTTAAATAAAGAAAACTTTGAGTTTGCAAAACTGAAAGAATATCCCATTACATCAAGTTTTGGCAAAGAAATTAAATTTCTAGAAATGGACGGAACATAGAAAACTTCATGCAGTTCTAAAAAATGCCCGGTGTCAAGGCAAAGCCTGCAATTTCCTACTACTTTAACTTTAGACTTGGTCAGATTGCCCATTAAAATAGACGACTCATGCGGTTTTGGGTTGCGGGTTGAATGGAATGCCTGTAAAGAGTTTGAAACATGAATAGCAGCACCAGAGTCAATACACCATAAATTAGAGGATACATTTACGAAATTGGTTTCAAGGCAAACATGTACATAATCGTTACCTTTCTTTTCGAACCAATTCTTCCGCTTGAGACAGTCTTTCTTAAAATGTCCTTTCTTTTTACAGAAATGACATTTCTCAACGGTCTTTTTCAATCCATCCTCTAAGTCTTTCTTTAATGGGAATTTATTCTTCCATTTTCCTTTCTTTGACTTGTACTGCTTAGTAGTCAATGTGAAATAGATAGGCATTGATCCATCCTGCTTTAATCTCTTTTCCTCTTGTACACACATGGATATTAATTCATTTAAAGTCCATTTATCCTTTTGTGTGTTATAGGAGATTTTGAATTGTGAAAACTGTGACGGAAGAGAGTTCAAGACAAATATGACTAGGAAAGAGTCAGAGATTTTCATCCCTAGTTCATTAAGTTTCCCAGCTATATTTGACATTTCCATTATGTGCTTTCGCACTCCACAAATGCCATCATATTTCATTGAAGTCAATTTGTTAGTGAACATTCCAGCCAATGCTTTATCTGACCCACTGAATTTTTCCTTAATTGAGTCAAGATAAGTTTTGGCACTTTCATTATCAGGGTCAGAAATAGAGCCCCTGATGTTCCTTTCTATTGTACTCTTTATAATCATAAGAGACAATCTGTTGGAACGCTCCCATTTATCAAATTGAATCTTTTGACTATCAGTACTTTCAGGCGTTAAGTCATTAAGTTTTGCAACACGAATGGCTAAATCCAGATCCAAACATCCTAATGTGATAAGTAATTGCTCATGCCAATCAGAATAATTTGATCCATTCAGTGTTGGGATATTAGACAAATGAGATTGAGGAACAGGAGTCATAGCTGTAAAAAAATTATTAAGCTCACATTACTTTTATGATTCGGATAAAATATTATGTAACAATTCCAATTATCTATAATTAATCATAGCTAAATTTAAAAGATTAATCACACAAGCAATAATGCATGATTATATTCAATAATGCTATGATAAACAATAACTTTCAATAATTAATTATGAATACACAAAGTCAAGAAATCTCCACCTTCGGGTAGAAAATTTCTCGCGTTTATGCAGTTCTAGTTAATTATTGATAAATATTAAATTATAGCTACCTTCGGGTAAAACTATAATATAATATTCTTTAATAATGCAATTTCTATGATGAGAGAAAAAAACATATTATTCTCTCTTTGTTTAATAAATTTGATTAACTAAACATCTTAGACCCTTCAGGGCAACATAAGACATAAAGATGAACAATATTTATTAAACATAAATTGCATAATGACAATTAATTACCATTTCTATTATGATAAAAATAAATAATAATATTTTCTCCATTTAATTAATAATTTTGAAAATATATTTTAGACCCTTTGGGGTAACTAAAAATATACAATCAAAATTATTAATATAAATGTATAATATATATATATGAATAATTTAGTAATAATGATTATTAAATTCATTATGTGCGATTAAATTCCATATTATTTCTTCTAGTTGACCAGGTAAGTGAGGTGGGGCGTGGGAGGCTCCCCCTGCATAGCAGGGACCTAATTAAATAACCACATGATCCTCTTCAATACCTCTTGCCTAAACACCAACCTCCAGTCATGCCATGGAATGTAATTCTCACTATAAAATTTAATAATCATAATTTATATAATTATTCATATTTATATATACACATTGCATGCTTGAAAAAAAAATTAACTAGAAAGCAATAAATCATAAATAAATTGCTAATCAAGTATTTATAAACTAATCATATGAATTAATGCTGAATCCATTGGAAAGCAATAAATCACAAATATATATTGCTAATTAGGCATTTATATACCAATCACATGAATTAATTGCACATATAATTAAAAATTTGCATAAAAAATTCAAAAGTTAGATTTATTGACCTATTTAGCTTAATCAGATCCTTCCATTAGATCCAAAATGTCCAAAAACATAAAAAACGACTATTTGATCGTCCATTTGGATAAAAAGATAAAAAATTATGTTGATTTATGTATGGACGGTTCATAACGGACCTTTTGGGCTGGGTCTGTACTGATTGGGCCTGTGAAACTGGGCTCTAAAAAGTTGACCCGCCCAAGTGAAATGGGCTTCTTGAAAGGGGCCGACCACTTAGGCTTGAATAGTGGGCTCGCAGGATATGGGCTGGGCTTAGTGGGTAGACTTGAAAAGAAAGCCCAGGCCCGCTTAGAAAAGAAATACAACCAGTTTACAATAAAAAGAATGGCGATGGGTTTATTTGAAAAATTTTCGTCTAAGGGGCCTTTCTGTAATATTATCTAGCTAGGGATTTTATTATGCAAAATCCCTTCCATCTTCTTCCACGATAGAGAAGCCCTAGCCGCCGTCCTGCATTGCTACTCTCCCATTGCCACAGCCCGGCTGTCCGCGTCTTCTCCGGGTGCGGCAACCAGTTTCGCCGCCCAGCTGCCGCACGGCCTGCAACTCGCCGCCAGTTGCCCAAAAAAAACCCTCTGCCCGCTAGCCGCCGATCAACTAGCGCTGCCTTTGGCCGTTTTCCGCCGCCGCCGTCCGCTCCAGCAGCATCTTCTTCGGCAGTGTCGCCGTTTCCAGCAACAGCAGCAACAGCACTGCTGTCTCCGGCCGCCCATGATGCCGCTTCATCCGGCGTCTCCTCTGTCGCTGTTTCCGGCCAGCAAAACCGCCGTTTCAGATCGTCGCCCTCTCCGGCAGCAATAGATCTCCGGATCCCAGCGTCGCCGCTCGTCAAGGCTGCCACCGTTTGTTCCGTCATCACCATCAGCAACGGCAGTCTCCAGCGGACAGGGTTTACTTCAGACTGCTGCAGATATGAGCTTCTCAATTGCTTCAACATGGTCAAAAGGCATGTCTCATTCTCATTTATGCACAAGTGAACCAAATAATTTTGGAGTAATATGGAATAATGACCAGAAATGAAATTTGTTTCTATCGGCTGTGATCAAGCTCCTCGTTTCCTTTCTATTCATATCATGAGTTGAAATTTTGGAAATACTTCATTTTTAAGTTATCAACTATACCTTAGCAGTTACAAGGCTTGTCAGTGGGCAAACCTAACTAGATCCTGGGAATCAACCGGGTGGTATCCCTGTGGGTCACGGACACCAGCACATTTGCTTGCAACGTGAGTTCAATGACTTCCATCTCTCATGAGGTCATTTTGGTGGTGAGAGCTTGTTGTCTCCGTATAAATTGATGGGAGTTTGTTGTTGTCTCCGATGTGGATGATTTAACTTCATTGTAATATGAGGTGAGATGTAATTTGTACAGCTAAATAAAAAAAGAAGATTGTGGGAAAAAAATATGCTTGTCTTGGTAGATTTTAAATGATTTGGAAGATAGAATTAATTTACTTAGGTCATGCCCATGTTCTTGTTGGTTATGAATCATCTAGGTGATCGATGACTCATTTTTTACCAACGTTACTCCGCCCACATTTCATGGAGTGGCTAATGCATGTTTATCTTCTCTATCTGCTATTTTTATTCTTCTTGTCTGAAATCGATTTTGACGTCTCCAATTAAGTGTTGATCTATCAATTATAAAGAATTGGGCATGATTTTAGTTTGCAAATACTTGGTTAGTGGTGTGAACTGGTAATGTAGTGTTTTTTACATTAGAGCATGTTTGGCTATAACGAAAATTTTTCAAACCAAAATTTTTCAGTTTAAAACTTTTCGCTCTCCATGGCTACCCTATTTTTTTATCATTTTTCTACATTTTCTTATAGAATCATCTTACTTTTCAATTATTTTTTTGAAATTACTCATACAACGAACTTATCTATTTTACCTTTTTATGTTTTACTTTTTATCATTATTCTTATCAAGTCACGTTGTTTTTTTTTACTAAGGGTGTGTTTTTTTTTCCAAAAAAACTATTCAACTAAAACTTTTTAACTCAAAATTTTTCACTTCCAACAACTATCTTATTTATTAATTATTTTTCATATATTCTCATATAACTACCCTACTTTTTGATCATTTATGGTGTGTTTAAGAAATGATAGAACTTCAAATGAAAAATTTTTAGTGTAAAAGTTTTTAAATTTGTAGAAAATAATGTGATACGATAAGGGTAGTGACGAGGTAATGAGAATAAGTAAAAATAAATGTATTAGATGTATAATTAATTGTGTAGAAATGATTAGAAAGTAGGGTAGTTGTATGGAAAGATGTAAAAAAAATAATTAAAAAATTAGGTAGCTGTCAAAAGTGAAAAGTTTTAGATTGAAAAGTTTTATGGTTTCTCAAACATCCAAAAGTTTTATCACTTCTCAAGTACACTCTTATAAGTAATGTTGTTAAGTCTATATTTTAATGCTAATGACCCTACAGCAGCGCGATCAAGACCATTGGTCTCGCCCTGTTTCCGGCATGGTTTTTGTGTAAAACTTTTCATGCTAGGCCACCTCTCTGTACTCCTTAATCGGGAGGCTATTAGAGTCAAAGCTGAAATTATTCTTTGCCATCCAATGAAATCAGGAGTTTCTAAGATTAATTTGGAATATTAGTAGCACGGGCAACCTTGTGTGCGGGGTACATTTCTTGCGACTGGCTGACTATATGCTTTGTCATGTGCGAAAACCAGTTGCTCACTCGCTGATGGCGACGCTTTGCTACCAGTCACCACAAGAGATGAAGATGGGGCTGCGTTGCAGTGGATTCTTCTCTCAGGTTTCTTTCCAGATCCTACATTGTTGTGTTTGATTCTTCCTTCCTGGTTATTTTTCATGTTCCGCTGTCATTGTTCTCTTTGCTGTTTGAGAATGATTTATCATGTTCCTTGGTGGGAGATATTTGTAGAATTCCCCATATACTAAGAAGGTTAATCAGTCAGTCGAATGGACCAGCGAAGATGCATGTTTCTTGTTGCGTGGGGACAAGCCTTCGTGGACCAATGCATATTCTTGGAGATCGGGAGTTTATGCTTGTCCAAAAATGCTGATGAATCTGAGTTTCTTCTGATTTTGTGCTGTTTATATGTTTTCAGCAACAGAGAACATTCATACAAATGAGAACCAACCTGAAAGTGGTAGATAACTCAGGGGCGAAGCGGGTGATGTGCATACAGGCTTTGAAGGGTAAGAAAGGAGCAAGGCTGGGGGACACCATAATAGCATCGGTGAAGGAAGCCCAGCCACGCGGAAAAGTGAAGAAGGGGGAGGTGGTGTATGGTGTTGTTGTCCGGGCAGCAATGCAGCGGGGCCGCTGCGATGGCAGTGAAATCAGATTCGACGACAATGCAGTGGTGCTCGTCAACAAGCAAGGTGAGCCAATTGACACCCGTGTTTTTGGCCCCGTACCTCACGAGCTGAGGAAGAAGAAGCATGTCAAGATTCTAACATTGGCAGAGCACATTGCCAAAGTTTCTTTGCATTTCTTGCTCTTTGATTTTAATAAAGAACCCAGGGTTTTAGTAATCTTATCAATAATGATTGAGATTAAAAAAACCTACTTATATTAACTCCTATATTCCCAGATCTCCAACGTTTATATTTTAGATCTGCTTTTATACCACTTACCAGATGAATTTTGAAAATTTTTTTAAAACGTATTTACTTTTAAAAAAAAATTAAGTCGTTGAAATTTGATCAATGGCTTATTTTGATTTGATAGGGTTTGCACGTGACTAATCTGTATTTTTTTTAGAAGATATGAAAAGTTAATTGTATATGTATGAGGTAGGGGTGTTAATGGTCATGGTCAACCCGTTAACCCGCTCATTCAACCCGTTAATAAATGGGTTTGGGTTGGGATTTTTGAATAAATGGATTATGATCCGCCAACCCGTTCAACCATTTAATTAAATAAACGGATTAGGGTTGAGGCTTTGCAACCCGTCCAACCCGTTTATTTAACCCCTTCAACCCGTATAACTCATTTAATATAATATATTATAATATATATGTAATATTTATAACAAGAATTGACATTAAAGAGATGACTTGAGATTGGAGCTGATGTTTTCAAGCCAAAATAAATTAAATTCAGGTATGTTAGCTTCGAATTATTTAATTTATTTAAATTTACAGACTTTATTAAAGATTTTTAGCATGAAAATTAGTAACAAACACAACCCGTTAACAACCCGTTAACCCGTTTATTAAATGGATTGTAAATGGGTTAGGGTTGAAGTTTTTTAAATGTGTTAATATACGGATTAGGGTTGAGATATATTAAATGGGTTAGGTTTAGGATTAGGCTCCAACCCGTTCAACCCGATCCGTTAACACCCCTAGTATGAGGCAGTTAAGCTGTCAAATTATTTTAAAACTGTGAAAATAATTTAGGAAACGTACAAAACATATTCACCTTTTCCCCTCATGCGTCTCGGTGAAAAAGGAAGATAAAACAGTAAAAGACTACTTTTTCTCTTATTTTTATATTAATTTAATATTTTAGTTCTACGTTATTATCTATTTTTTCCAAAAACGAAATTCTATTCTCTTTTATTTTAGATTGACGTCTATTTTTACGATTATGTAATGATCTTTTGGAAAATAATAATTTTGGATAAAAATTACAATGTCAAAAAAGGTGAAGCGGATGGAAATTTTTTTTAAAAAAAACAAACACACACACACAGACACACAGAGTAAAGAGTGATGAAAAGTACACGGTGGAGATATCTGATCTGCGACTGCCATGAAACGTCATCCGGTCCGGCTGCGTCCGCATGCCGTGCGGCCCGTGCCATGCCCATGCATCCATCCACGCGCCTGCTCCTACTCGACTCTGGGCGTCCGTCTGGTTGCTCTACGAGGTTCAAAAATTACCTTTTCCATGCCAACCTCGGTGCTCTGATCCACACCGTCCTTTCATGCACGCCACGTACTGGCCCCCGAGTCCCTCTATCCGCGAGTCAAAATTTTCGTAATCCAGTATGATTTTATGACCGCTTATAGCTCTATCCGTGGCTCAAAATTTTCATCATCAAAATCGTTCAGATTGTAAAAACCTAGATGCGAACTTATCCTTTAGAGATTTTTATCCTCAAAAAGCTCTTAATAACTAAATCAATTCGTATAAAGCATAAATAATTAAATCAGTTAAGATATTTTTAAGCATTTTTTCTTTTTCTTTTTTGGTTCTTTTACGTTGCGACATGTTGATATTATAGATGGGGCACATTTCATATCCCGAGGAAAATTTTTTATACACACCCCTGTACTAAGGAAAATCTTTTTAAAACCTCGTTCCAAGTGGTTATTTGTAAAACCTCCATTTCAGGTAGATTAGTTTGCAAAAATCCCTTCATGTATGAGAGGGGACTCAAACGCGGATAGTTTAGCATGTAGTTATTGTCTATGACGAGAAGGGCACGTGTTGGCTTGAGCACTTATTATTGATCAATTTTTTATGGTGTTATTGATTAATATTTGAACAATGAAACTAAACATGCTTTTTTAAGAAAAAACTTGAATTCTCAAATCAATTAACATATCTTTGTTATACTAGCGGTATTGATTACTAGATACGATGGAAAAGGCCCAGTCAGAAATGAATTTGGATAAGCTAATGAATTTAGTAGAAGAAACTGGGTGAAGAAGAGTTATGGTCTTTATAGTGTACTAAAAATAAAAACTTTCTATTGAAAATAAAAAATAATATTGAGAATTCATGTGGGATGGATAAAACTTTTGATGAAAAGTTGTAGAGATGAAAAGTTGTCAAATGATGTGATATGATATGAGTAATGATGAGGAATAAATAGAATAAAGTTGAAATAGATAGGTTTGTTGTGTTGGTAGTTGTATATAAATGATTGAAAAGTAAGGTAGTTGTACAGAAAAAATGTGAAAAAATAATTAAAAAATAGAGTAGTTGTGGAGAGTGAAAAGTTTTAATTGAAAAGTTTTAACTTGACAATTTTTTGTTGTTACCAAACACACCCATCCGTCAACTTTCATGTATAAAGAATAAAAAAATGGAATTGAAAATGGAAAATCATGAACCAGGAAATGGGGAAAGTTCACAAGTCTCGTAGGCATGTCACGCATGTTAATTTTCACATAGACAACATGAGAAATAACCATCCGTCAAGTGGCGTGGCTCCTCTTTCTTAAACACATGTTGTTAACTAATACAGTGATGGGACGAGACTAATATAGGTTAAAATTTTATACTTTTAATATTTTTTTCCATTTTTGAGACTAATATCTTATGTTTAATATTTTTAGTGTGTCTGGGAAGGAGGAAAATTTTTGAATGAAAAATTTATATTATACAATTTTTTTTAAAATAAACAAGTTAGCTATATGAATAATTATATAAAAATAATTGAAAAAAGCTTATTGTATAAGAAAATACGAAGAAATAATTAAAAAATATGATAATTATTGTTGATGAAAATTTTTACATTTAAAAATTTGGTTCAAAAATTGTATAACTAAAATACGCACCCATTGTATAGAACTTTCTTCAATTTTAATATGTTAATTATAATACATAATAACATTTTTTAAATCTATCTCCTTGCCGTACTGCCTGCGATACCAACATCGTGAGCAGGCCCGGCAGAACGCCCAAGGGCCACCACCTGACTACCGTCCGTTACGCGGTTGTAAACTATTACCAGAAACCCAATCTTGTCCTTTTACACGCTTCTCTGTGGCTTTACGTTTCTACTGCGGCATCTGAGAAATGTAATTTGCTCTCCCCGCGCATACGCGCTAATCTTCCGTGTATGTTCTCCATTTTTTTACCCCTGCATGCACAATAAATTTTTTTTTACTGCTCTACGTTTTCCTTTTTTTTTGTTTGTTTTTTATTCCCCTTCCTTAGAATCTAACCTCGCTGCCGTGTCGTATGAATCGGTTTTCCATGTCTGTTACAGCTGAAAATCCGTTTTAGCTGGTGCCGCTGGAGGAGGGTTTCGGGGGGCAGTTTGGTCATTTCGGAGGTTGGAATTGGGTATTGGCTACGGAAGAAATGAGGTGGGAGAGAGTACAGCTGAACGGGAGGCCAAGGGAGACTGCGGAAGGGAAGAAATCTCCGGGGAGGATTGGAGGGATTCTGGGGCCGGGCAGAAGATGGGGCCACACCTGCAATTCCATCAAAGGAGGCAGATTTCTCTACGTATTCGGCGGATATGGAAAAGATAACTGCCAGACCAACGACATTCATGTGTTTGATACGGGTAGGTATCTCTTCTGAAATTCCTTCTTCTTATCGAGGGATCTTTTTCGGTTGATTTTGATTGGTGTTCTGAAATTTTGCTGTTTTGGGATTCTTGTTAGGTTGTGATGCTTTTTGTTCTGCGCATTTGGTGTTTGTGATGTGCGCCGTTGCGGTTTTGCGTTTTCCATGTGGCTTTTGAGTATTTTGCGTGAGATGGATTCTTTTTAAACGAAAATTTAAATAATTTAATTTTTTTTTGTCTCTTTCTTTCTTTTTTAACTGTCCGTTGCGTTTTGGTTATTGATGCGGGATACAGTTGGGTAATTGGTACCTCTTTGGATGATTTTCAGTTATTTATGTAGCCCGAATGTTCGAACTTGGTTACATTTGCCTTTATATTTACGTGTGTTGCGATGCGTTGGATTGTTTTGCAGCCATTTGGTAAACATCTGGATTCTGGTTATGTCAATGTGGATTTCGGTTATTGCTGGGATGTGAATTTTTATGTTCCCAATTTGAGCTTGTTGCTCTGCGGTCTGTCTGATGGATTTCCTGTTGTTGGATAGTATCTGTTAGAAGCTGTGAATGATGATAATAAATAGTTTTTTTTTTTCTTTTCCCTTACTAAATGGGTGTTTCGTTTTTCTGTAACTAGTGGTCTTGTTTGAGTTTTTCTCTGAGATTTAGAGTCATGCACTTGGTGTCCATAGTCTATAATGAACACCACTGTCCGCTGGCCCACACCTATGCATGCGGGGTCATGTAAATACTTGATGGTGAACTATTTATCTGAGATAGGAAGGTGTAAGAAGGAACTGGATGATTTTTGGATTAAGTGAAGACAATGCCCTTGAGATAGTAGAATTGTCATCCATTGAGCCAGCTCCCTCCAACGTGCGTTAAGAGGCTTAGATGGTGTTGGGTTTTGTTTTCTCCGCAAAAATATGAAAGACTATCTTCTGCTTGGGAGCTTGCAAGCCTTGCATAGAGCTTGCTTTTATCGTACGTAAATGTTGCTTGCATTATAAGTGGAAATGGGAGTTCCGATCTTGAAACTTTTTTGTTATATTCTTTCTAGGTGTTTGCAAGCCTTGTGTAAAGCTTCTCTTTCTCTTTTTTTTCTTAAGTAATTCCAAAGAAATTAACTTTAGTTCAAATCTTAGTTTGTTGAAAATTTTTGATGGGCCACTGCTGTTATTTTCTTAGTTCTTGTTCTATGTTGTTTATTTTTTATTTTATTTTTTTGTTTATCTATTTGCAGCTAAGAATGCATGGAGTAGGCCAATGGTAAAGGGGAATCCACCTATTCCAAGAGATAGTCATAGTTGTACCACAGTTGGAAACAACCTGTTTGTATTTGGGGGCACTGATGGAATGAAACCGCTCAATGACTTGTATATTTTTGACACCTGTAAGTGATTCTATTCAAGTACTTGATGATACTTTTAAATATCTCTGAATTTGCATTGAGGGGTTCAAATGCCTTTACATGTTTCTTCAGGGGTCATCCTCAAGTTTGTTCTTCATCTTCAGTAATTCAATTAGACATGAACAATACTTTCTGGTTACCATCTGGTATAGGTGCTAACAAGCATATGCATATTTGTAGCATCCAACACATGGATAACTCCAAGTGTGAGTGGCGAGGGACCAGAAGCACGGGAGGGGCATAGTGCAGCCCTTGTTGGCAAGCGGATCTTCATATTTGGTGGCTGTGGGAAATCTCATTATGAACCAGAAGAAGTGTACTATAATGATGTTTATATACTGGATACAGGTAAACATTTTCCTTCTCTAGCAGATTAATTTCACATCTTCGGCATTCAAATACTTGACCAGCTCTTCCACTTATAGTTTACAAACAAATCAATAAGTTTTCTTGACCAGTCGTGCATCTTAGTCATCAGAAACTCAGATCCTCTAGTCTGCATTTGGATCATGGTAATTTACTACCACAACTAAACATGATGTCAGCAGAGGAAACGATGGCATTCCAATTTAGGAGATGGCATCAATTTTCCCCTACTTATTTTATGACTAAAGTTCAACATATGCAAGGCTCCTTATTTTCCTATACTTATGTTACACTTTTTGAGGCAACCTTCTTTTTGCATAAACCTTTCTATTCAAACTATCTTATCAGAGGAAAAGGAAGCCTCGTGCAATCATTTCAAATTATTCACTGAACAGAAGGAAATCTCCCCTGCAGCCCCTACAAGTCTATAATGCATTATAGTTCTCATATACCCAAGTCACGGATGACCTGAAGAGACAAGATGTCATCTGTGATGGCACTTTGGACTTATGTCCTGTCAATTAATCCCGACATTACATTATTGATCAGCTGTAAAATTTATTGGCCAATCCATTTAGGCCCTTTGAATTTGAGTGCAATGTGAGCTTTTTAGTTCTTGCCCACATTGGGGGTGATCAGGAAAAACCTGCTTGAGTGGATTTGCAGAATCCTACTCACATTGTTGACCACACTGTAATGATAGGGCTTTCTGAGCAGTAATGATGATTATGGTATTATATTTCATGTCTTGCGTCCAAGTGGCTCGATTTTAGTGATAAGTAAGAATGCTAATGAAATGATGGAAACTAAGATATGGTTAAAAGTGTCCAATATGATGCAATCTCTTGTTATGGTTAAAAGTGTCTCTCTGAATTTTATTGCGCATCTATCCTGACAACTGACAACTGACAACATCCTACTTTAATTGGAGTGAACACTATTCCCTCGTCTTCGTTAATTTTTTATATGAATAATTGGATAATTCTTTGCAGCACTAATTTCATTTTTCTTTCAAGTTGCAGAGTGCTTAGTATGGAAACGTGCAATTACTACTGGTACTCCACCATCTGCACGTGATAGCCATACATGTTCATCGTGGAAGAACAAAATTATAATTATTGGGGGTGAAGATGCATCAGACTATTATTTGTCTACGGTTCATATTCTTGATGCAGGTACTGCTTTTACTCGATTAAAATATTCAACTTAGATGTGCACAGAAACCCTCCCACCCTTATGCATGTTCCCGGGAGCTTATACCCATTCTTTTTTATTTTATTTTATTTTTTTTATAAAAATGTTAAAAATGCCACTGATTTTCAAAAATAAAAAATAAAAATCTAAAATACTCCAAAAATGGTAAAAACTTATACACATGTTAAATACACATAGATTAATACTGTTTAGGAGAAATTTTCAAAATTTTTTTTAAAAAAATGAGTATAAGCTCCCGGGAGCAGGGAGCGTTGGGAGCAGGCGATAACTTCCCTGTAATAAATCACATGCACATTGTTGTTGATAAATGCAGCTTCAGAATACAAACTCATTTATAGTTACCCTACGACCACTGTGTTTTGGTGTCTGTTAATGCTTGTGTCCAAAATTCACCTTTCATCTTTCTGGTATATCTAGGCCAACTGATTAGTCTTCCTGCAAGATTACTTGCTTAGCCTCCATCATGATGATCTTTTGATGAAAAACAGTCTCTAGATTGAGAAAATCTAGAAGGCACTGTGAAGTAGAAAAGCTAGGTTACTTTTGAATATTTCAAAGGCTAGGTTTTTGTTGGGACAGAAATTGGGTGTGATTGAAACCTAATGGAGGAAATAAAAAAATAAGGAGAGTTACAAGAATCCTAAGAACCTGTTATATATATATATATATATTGAAAGAGAACCTGTTATAAATTTAGGCATCACACTAAGGGCCTTATTCGCTCTATTCAACATGTGGAAACTATAAGAATTTATTCCACATCAACTGAATTCATCGCGATCTAGATCAAGCTATAAAATTCCATGTAAAAATAAGAAATCATAAGAACTATTAAAATTGGTAACCCTCTCATAGGACCATGTTTATGGGCTGCAAATTTCCAAAATAGTGTTGAATTTTGTTAATTTTTGGCCTGTTTAATATTTTTTGGGGGGATTATGGCCTGTTTAAATATTAATCCAATGAAAAATAAGGTTGACCACTATGTCCCGATTTAGACATCATTGAGCATATCAGAAGTAACCCATGAAGAAAAATAACAAAAAATAAAAAACTTTTTCATCCATGTATAATCTGTGTCTAATGGACCCAAATCCTATAAAACTATGAACCATTAAGATTATTTAAGGATAGTTAACTATTGTGGTTTTTTGGTTCCTCGTTAATTATGCATGTCCACACTGGTACATGGAGGGATTTTGCATTTTTACTTGCATGCGCATGCTGATGTTTGCATTTTTCTCCAAAGACTCAAAAAGGTTCGGATACTATCAAGTTGCATCTAAACTATCAATCGTTTCAAGCATATCAGTTTGATGTTTGAAGTGTCGAGGGATGCTGATTGGAGATTGCATATTACAATGCATCTCTCTGATGGATATGGATTTCTTCAATCAGATACACTTGTTTGGAGGGAGCTAAACACATCTGGCCATATTCTTACTCCTCGTGCTGGACATTCAACTGTGGCTCTTGGAAATAACCTGTTTGTGTTTGGGGGTTTCACTGATGACCGTAATCTGTATGATGATCTTCACGTCCTAAATGTGGGTATGTATTTATTCTCAAATTATGCATTCTTTTTGCATTATTCCTATTATTTCGCTCCAGTTTTTGCCAAAAATACTCCCATTGATGTGCATATTTTTCTTGTCAACATCGAGGGAAGAAATGAAGATTTTAGTCCTTGGCTCCAATAAAAGCAGCCATGGTTTTTGTACCTTTAAATATACTGAAGACCCATGTGCAAAAAAAAGAAGAAAACAAAGAGAGAAATTCGACAATATAAAATTTGATGAACACAAAATATGTTATACAACATGTGCTTTTGAGTGCCTGAAAGTTCAAGTTCATAAGAGCATCAAATTTCATTTTTAAATATTTTGGTTTGTTCTGTTATTCGTGATTGATTTTTCTACCAGTCAACATTTCCATCTTGATGCCCTAGCAGATACTGCTGTCTGGAGCAAAGTAGCAAATGCAGGGGTAGGGCCTTCTGCCAGATTTTCTGTTGCTGGAGACTGTTTGGATCCTCAGAAGGGTATCCTGGTGTTCATTGGTGGTTGCAATCAGAATCTCGAGGCACTAGATGATATGTACTATTTGCACACAGGTTTGATTGCTTTTCAATCTCATGATGCATACTGCTTATCCACTATGCTTTCTTTTATTCAGGTTCTCTAATATATATATATATATATATATATATATATATATATATATATATATAGAGAGAGAGAGAGAGAGAGAGAGAGAGAGAGAGAGAGAGCTGTTCCGGTGCAGCGTCACTGCACCGGAACAGCCGTGCAGTGGCCCCAAAATGGGGCCCACATGATCATGAAATCATGATCTACTCCACCCATTGTATTTAGAATAATGTATTCTATTACCATACCAATTTTCATCTCAATCAGATATGATTATTTTCAGATGGGGCCCATATACATATCTGATTGGGATGAAAATTGGTATGGTTATAGAATACATTATTCTAAATACAATGGGTGGAGTAGATCATGATTTCATGATCATGTGGGGCCCATTTCAGCGACGCTGCACTTGAATATTTTCCATATATATATACATATATATACATATTTGTTTACAAGTTGGGGAGCAACTGGTTGGGTTTCTGTTAACCTAACCCATTTCCCAACCCAGACATTTTCTAAACCTGCTCAACTCGACGCAAATCCAGTCCTTGATAACCCTACCCAACCCAACTACTAAAATTGGGCTTAGAAATAAAAACTAACAACCCACCCTACTTTCAACCCAAACCCATGAATTGTAACCGTTGATTTTTTCCCAGCAGGCGTTTCCAACAACTGATCCTGACCCAGTTGAAAAAATTAGCTGGCTGGTGTTCTGGTATCCTATCCGAATGATACTTATCCCATTTTAAAAAGAAATCAACGTGGGGCTTTTGTGGAAGGAATAGAAAATGAACATGACTTAAAAATTTTAAATCCCCTCTTTTGATTTCATGGTGGGTAAAAGAATTTGGTTTGGAGTTTTTATTGGAGGATAGTAGAATCCTTGTTCAAAGTTGTTGTTTTGCTTTGTTTTGTTTGTAAAAATAAAATGTCAATTAATTATTTAAGCGCATGTTTGTTTTTAGCAAAAACTTTTCAAACTAAAACTTTTCAATTTAAAACTTTTCACTCTTCATAATTACTATATTTTGAAATTATTCACATCTTCCTATACAAGTACCTTATTTTTTAAATCATTTTTACACAACTGCCCATACAACTGTCTTATCTATTTTAATTTTATTTCTTTACATCTCATCATTACCCCTATCATATCACATCATTTTCTATCAATTTTAAAACTTTTACACACAACTTTTCATTCCAAAAGTTTTATTGTTTCCCAAACACACCCTAAGTATCCATTTTTTATATGTTATGCAAATTAATCAAAAAGTAATTATCTACAGCAGCTTGTATGCCAGCATATGAAATGGATATAGCCTTTTAATTAACTTTATTATTCTGTTGTACTTCATGCATGACCTTTGGTGGGAATTGCTTCGGGGTGCATGCTCGATGCTAATATTCATATTCATCCTTTTAAAGGTCAGAAATAACTCTCTTTTTTTTTTTTTTCTCTCCTTTACTGTTGGCATCTCTTGTCCTTGTGAATTGCATTGAAATTTGTGTTTGAAATTTCATGTAATCAATTTAGGCCACAGTGCAGGTGGACTGAAATTAACATATACCATCCAATCCTTGAAATGGGCTGAGATAAGCCCAACTTATCTGACCCAAGACCAACCCAATTTATAAGTTGGGTTGAGCCCAACCCAATCTGATTTATAATGGGCTGGGTTAAATTGGTTGAGGGTGGAACCGAACCCACTTGCACCCCCAATACTTGCAAAGAGTTCAGTCTGGATGGTTGCTTGAATGCCCGGTAAAAGGTTTGGTTTTTGAAGCAACAGATTTCACCTGGGCATCCTTTTGAACACGTTTGTTCTGGAAGTAACTGAATCTTGGCAGAATCTTACTGAAGTATATGAAATATGTAGTTCTGATTAGTGCACAAATCGGAGCACGTATTCTCAAATGGACTCATATTAAATCAATTAATCAAAGAGGTTCTGATAACCCTCTATTTCAGCTCAATTTTAAATCTGGCTTTCATTGTTACTTATTTCAAGATTTGTATCCAGATATGTTTGTAGAAATTGGACAAGGGGAGCAAGTTCTGGAAAAGTTCTCATTTAGAAGAGAACTGAAGCGAAAGTGTCAAGATCAGTCTCTTCTTCCTGCAACCAGGCCTGAAAATGATAAGGATTTTCCCAAGCTTATGATGATGCCTAATCGATATCAACCATTGCCACTGCAAAGTTTTGGCCAACCGGGTGAGTGAATCTTCACCCCACCACAACAGAACACACACACACACACACATCCTCTTTTTCTTCATTTACTGGATGATCAATTTCTTTCTCTTTGCATGTACTTTTAATGTTATGTTTGCTGGTTACATGGTTACAGTATCTGCTTCTACAGACCATGTGGTGTACATTTAATGCACCTATCTCCAAGCCTCAGCCTTTTCAACTGCCAATTAGGCCCTTTGTTGTCTGTGCCCCACTGGGCTTCTAGTCTTTGATTGTTTAAGCCTGCTATTAGTGAAAGACCCTTTCATTGTGATGAGCTAGTCTTCCACCTAGATTTCAGTGCACATCAATAGGAAATCCATTCAGACTAGGCCATTTTCTCTCATTGTCTGTGAAAATTACTCTTGTCCAGACCAAGGTTTCTGCTAAAAGTGTGCAAAAAGTGAAGGTGCACATTGCGTTCTTGTTAACCTTATCAAAAGGCAGATTAGGAGGTTCAAGCAGGACCAGATCCTATCCAGGTCCAAGTTCATTGAGTTATCAGTTTTCTAATTTGGGGTTCTGTTTTTATTGATGCATGGCTATTGCAATTCCATATGGCCGCCTGTAACTTGAGCGGTTGGGTGGGTCAAAAAACATTTTTTTGTTTTTTAAAAAATAAATATTCGGGCCCCACTTAGATCGTGCCCCATGTGAAATTTGACCTTTTTTAAATTTGTTCGGTATTTTTATTTTTGAAAATCAACAAAAAGGCATGGGTACATACCATGCCACTACATATGCCCGAGTTTTTTATTTTTGAAAATCGTCCGCTCTGTATCCATGTCCTTTTTGTTGATTGTCAAAAATTTAAAAAAAAAACACTAAACAAATCCAAAATTTTGTCAAATTTCACATGGGACAAGATCTAGGCAGACCCACACATTTTCATTAAAAACAAAAATTATTTTTTTGGACTGCCTGTAAATTGCCCAGTTAATGGGTGGCTGTATGGGATATGGAACCTTTATAGATACAGGCAACAACAAGGCAAAATAAGGCACGTAAACTAGTTTTTAAAATGGTATGTCATTTGGTCAAGACGTGTTGCTCAAATCTTCTTACTCACATTTTCTTCTTGTTCTTTGATATAATTGAACCGGTTCTGATGTGTTGGGAGCCAGATGGCTGAGGTTGGATTGGAACTGGATAGTGACTGTGTACAACAAAAATGCAAACGTTGTTTTAAAACATTATTTTCAGCAAGATAGTTGCCCGCTATATGGCTGGGCATAGGTGATAGTCTTTCTATGCTTCTAGGGTCTTTTTCCAGTTCATCAAAAGAACATTTCTATTTATACTTATAGTTGCATGACATCCCTTTCCCAGAGCTCTTCAACTTGTTAACAGAAAATGACATTTTCTTTAAGGACTCTTGTAATTTGGAAAGGATTTTGGCCATGGAACTCTAACGATCCTATTGAATTACAGGAATGCAAAATTTTTCATCAGCATGTGAATCGAAGCCCGCTGGTGAGAATATGTTTGAAGCTAAGGTCACAGAAGCATTTCATTATGGATATGCAATTGAAACTAAAATTGAAGGAAAACGATTACGCGGCATATTGTTTTCATACAAAGCAAGCTTTAATCCTGCTACTGATGCTTATCCTAGCAGGTATGGTTGCAGTTGACTTATGTTAGATTTTTGCTTTTCCAGTTATGGAAGGATATGGCAATTACCTTGCATCAGGGGCCCAACCGTGAAATGCTGAAACTTGCTTCTAATGAAATGCCAATCAACCACAGAAGCTAGTTATGCATATATGTCTATGGTTGTGTCCACGGAAGTTTCCAATTGATCAGCAACTTCAATTTTCTTAATGCGTTGTGTAGTGGTCATTGGATGAGTTCCGCACCTTATTGATTTTCCTGGCCATTGCAATGGGAACACCTGATGCAAAGTTGTCCAGAAGATTTTGGCATGCTATGACCTTGTTGTTTCTATTTGTTTTAAGTGGTATGCCTCTTTTCCAGGAAAAGGATCAGTGAAGAAGGCGGTGATGTCAAGTCAAATGATGGGGATCATAGCCCTAAATCTAAGACTGCTAGAATTATTGAACAGGATATAGAAAGATCAGATCGCAGCCAGAACGATGATGTTCACAGCAAAGAATCTACATCAGAATCGAACAATTCAACTCATGTTGATACTTGTGAGCCGCAGATGGTTAGTCTGCAACATGCTTTATATTATACCTGAATTAGGGCTCGCTTCTATGTAACTGGGTTACATAGAAGTGGCTCCATATAACTCCTTCAAAATTGAAGTTTTTGGATGCATGATGGAATATCTAATCCATTCATTGTATTTAGGGTGTGTTTGGGAAGTTGTAAAACTTTTGATGAAAAGTTTTTTTATATAAAAGTTGTCAAATTAGTAGAAAATTATGTGATATTGTAGGGATAATGATGAGGAGTAAAGAGAATAAATTTAAAATAAATAGGTTAGTTGTATTGGTAGTTGTGTAGAAATGATTGAAAAGTAGGGTTGTTGTATAGAAATATGTGTAAAAAATAATTAAAAAAAGAGTAGTTATAGAGAGTGAAAAGTTTTAGATTGAAAGGTTTGAACTTGACAACTTTTTCAAATTGCCAAACACATCCTTAATGTCATTTTTTAGCTATAAATCAAGTTTCATTCAAATCAAACATGTGCATAGGCTACGTTTGCTCAAAAGTAAGTATATTCATCCATGCGTAAATTGGGAAAAATACTCAGATTCATTCATATAAGTATTAAAATGTAATAATATTTTATAGAATCATTTATCTGCATGTAAATGATATTTTAGACGGTTTAGATGTTAAAAATACAACTTTAAAATTGATATTTAACATTGAATTATTTTATTACGTTGATTTACACAGTTGTGAATGGGGCCTATGCACAGTGATACTAAACAAGTTAATGGATTTCCAAGATACTATAAATGATGTTAAATATGATAGATGGAGTATATTTTTCATTAACTATCAAAATATTCAAAATGGAAGGAGTTACATAGAAGATGAGTTTCATAGAAGCATTCTTGGAATTGAGCTATGTAACCCTATCAATTTTTAAGATTTTGTTCTTTGATGAAAAATTCAATCCAAGCATTATATTTAACATCATTTGTTTATCTAAGAAATCAAATTTCATCTCGATCAAGTATGTTTGTGGGCTACATTTGTTGAAAAATATATATATTCATTTGTTAATTATGAAAAATACTTAGATCCATTTGCACGTGTTAGAATATAATAATACTTTATAGAATAATTTATCAACACAAATGAAATTTTAGATGGTTTAGATGTTGAAAATAGAACTTTAAAATTGATGTTTAATATTCAAGTCTGCTTCTATGTAATCGGGTTACATAAAAGAAATTCCATATAACCCTTAAATTTTAAAATTTTGATGCTTGATGGAAAATTCAATCCGTTAATTATACTTAGCATCATTTGTTTAGCTATGAGACTTAGTTTCATTGAAATCCAATATGTGCATAGGCTACATTTGCTAAAAAAATAAGTACATTTATGTGTAAATTAGGAAAAATGCTTAGATCCATTCACATATATATTGGAATGTAGTAATATTTTATAAATCCATTTATCCATGTAGTAACGATATTTTAAATGGTTTAGATGTTGAAAATACTACTGAAAAATTGATATTTAGTATTAAATTATTTTATTACGTTGATCTTACATTTTTGTAGATGAGATCCATATACAGTGATATTAGACAAATAAAAAAGTTTCCATTATAATATAAGTAATATTAAACATAATAGATGGAATTGATTTTTTATCAATTATCTAGATGTTGAAAATGAAGGAAGTTACATAAAAAGAGGGTTTCATAGACACATTCCCTTTTAATATTAAACGATTTTATTATCTTAATTTTCAATGGGGCCGATGCACAATGATATTGGACAACTAAAATGGTTTCCAAGATAATATAAATAATACTAAACCCAATAGATGAAATCATTACTTTATATATATTATATCCGCATGATGGATGTTGGGCCTTGGTTCAATGTAACTGGGGTTACATCAAAGTTTTTCAAGTAACCTTGTGTGTGGGTACCATTTCAATGATGGAATCAAAAACCATCCGCATTGTTCAACATCATTTGATTTATCATAGGACCAAAAATTATTCTAATTGGAGTTGTGCGGGTCACATTTGCTTAAAAATATATATTAATTCGTAAATTATGAAAGTTTCTTAGATTCATCACAAAAAATTAGAATGTTATATTATGGAATTAATTTGATTTAAGTATTGATTTCAAAGCTGTATTGTTAGATATCTAGACCGTTTAAATCATCATTCTTATGCAAATAAATGATCTTATAAAGTATTATTACATTCTAATGCATCTGTTAATAAATCTAAGCTTTTCCGCAACTGGTGCATGATTATATGCATTTTAAAGCAGGTATGGACACTCAAGATTCTGATTGGAATGATTTTTAGATACATGACGAAACAGATGATTTTAAACAATATGACTGGTCGACTTCTTCATGAATATGGGTCCATCTACTGGCTGCACCCTAGCATATGCCTTTTTATATTTAAATACTTTAAAAATGCATTTACATAAACATCTTATTTCAAAAAATTTATAAAGAAGTGATAGAAATCATGTCATTGATGTGCAGCTGCATTAAGAACTTCTATCCTAATGCAGTAGATATCATGTATTTTGAGCAGTACATGTAGAATGAGTTGCCTTGTTATTTTTTTATCCTAACGTAAAAGCTCGTCTGTGAGGAAGCAGCACCAAAATCATGTTTTTGCCCAGACTCACAAATTGAGCTTTTGTGGTGAATCAATGCATTTTTTTTAATGAGCTGGCTGAACATCCCCTTGACATAACTGAGGCACATTTCAGGTTATAAAGGTACCTTCAGGCACTCCAATGGAGGGCCAAACAGACACTTCAAGAGATAATATGTAACAGAGTATTGGCAATTAGAGATAACATCTCCAGTAACATTGATAAATGAGAGAAAAACGCCAATATATTTTATTATCAATAAATTTTTGAATTGATGAAATATCATCACCATCATCACCACCACCACCACCATAAGCTGTTTCCTGTCTATGCAGGTTCAGCTGTCTATGAAAACTGATGTGATGGAAATTTGTATAGCAACAGCTGCCAACCTGGCGTGCCTACCCTTGCTTCTTATCAGTTTCTTTTAAGAACATTTACTGATCAATCAACCTCCACAAAAGATAGTAACGATAAAGCGAATACTGCTCTTAATTCATCGATATTGTAGTGCTATGTTACTGGAACTTGAGTCACCTCTGGAACAGATAGTACCAATAAAGTGAACACTGCTCTTAATTCATCGATGCTTAGTACTATTTTACTGGAACTTGAGTCTAGACGTCCATGGTGTATCCTAAAACTAGTCTTTAGGTTCCCTTGGAGTCAGATCTCATCTGGAGTATTACACATCCGTAAGCAACCATAGGAAAATCTAATCCAGCCTTGCTTGAGTTTAAACATCTGTTTTTTGCGTTTTCCATGTCTGAGCTAGGCTTTTTGGCAGGCCTCAGAAAAATGCGAACCATTGCTGATACCAAATCTATGTTCAAAAGTTGATGTTCCAGATGATCTGTGCAAACCTGACACAGATTCCCCATGTGAGAACACTTCTGTCCCAATTTCTGTTGATAAGGATTCATCCCTTACAAATTTAGGTGCACAGTTGCTCTCTCTCTCTCTCTCTCTCTCTCTCCTGTGCACACAATTGCTATTTCTTTTTAACCTAGTTTCTTAATTCCTTAAGTTGTATGCTGTATTGTCGCTGAATTTGCATTTAAATATTCCTAGGTCTTAAGACCTTAAGTTGTATGCTGTATTGTCGCGGAATTTGCATTTAAATATTCCTAGGAAGGCAAGCGATCAGGATGTTCTAGTGTCTTCTTTTGGGCAGCCTTGAAATTGAACTGATACTAGTTTGGGCAGGGAAACAATGATTAATTTAACTAGCTTCCTGTTAGTTTGGGCAGGAAACAATGTTCAATTTAACTGGCTTCTTGTTTGCAGCGTCGGCTCAAGCATGCAGCAGACTAGAGGGTTTATAGCTTATAAATAACAGAAGCGTGTCCATCAGCTTTTCAGTATATGCAAGTATTAGGTCTGGAGATCCTCCAGGACTTTAGGACAGTTGCATTTTCATAATAGATGAAATCCACGGAATTTGATCATTGAGTTGTTGGTTTTTAGTAGCGAACAAAACTCACTATGGCATAACAGTGATTTTAGTTTGACAATCATTTCTTTTGTACTGGTCTACGTGTCAATTCTTCCAACTTCATTATTCAGTTTTGACTGGCGCGTACATGGTATGCATGCATGTGGACTGACTCGTGATATTATGATTTTTAAGAAGAATTTTCTTTTTTCTCCGTGCCAGATGATTCAACACGATGCGAACAAACGAAACCGAGTCTAGCAAGGGCCCACCATGAAACTTAATACAAATGCATGAGACCTATGATTGTCTCGTAGCAGAGCAAATTGGCAAAGATCTCATCAATCATAGTAGGAAGGATGGGTTCAGATCTTAAGTAAGAACTGCTCGAAATGATCCAACTTGTCAGGAATGGCCCAAAATGGCTGATTCAAGTTTTGCCCAAGCATAATGGATGAATGTGGCCAACCAGAGCCATATTGAAGCAGCAGAGCAGGCATTTGACCTTGTTTTGTTCTTAGGAGAGATTTCAGTGCTGATGTCTATCCTAGAATCTGCAATTAGACCCTGCAAATTCAGTATGTGCTTGACCTTCATTTTGTTCTTAGGATGCTGATGTCCATGTTAGACCCTGCAAAATTCATGTAGATATGGAACTATGGTTGGTCTATAATCAAAGGCATTTCGGCCCCTCTTTATAACGTCATGCTGTCTATGGTAGTACCACAGCAAAAGCCTGGATAATGTCAAGTGGCTGTGGCACGGAGCAGTATTTCCCGACTGTGGAAGGAACAGAATTGGCGGAATAATATAAATGGATGATTCTTGCGTCCATCTATGGATTTTTCAATGAATGAAGCTGGTATTTGAATTGGGAAGCTACCAGAACAGCGTGGCGGAGGCCCACGCTGGTATTTTTACCCAATGGGGATGATATGAGAACATCTAACGCCTGCGGATTTTAGTGCGTACAGCATCTGAAAAAACGTGATGGAAGATTGTTTGAACAAGCAGCCAAATGACGGAGATAAACTGGACTCAACACCCAAACGGAGCAGCTAGTAATTGCTGCATGTACTTCAACAACAACTGCAAGAACGTTTGGAGATTTTAGCATTGACGCATGATATTGCTAAAAAAATAACCACCACCGTTTCTTGATGGCAGCAATCGGGCAACCAGCATAGGTTTCCTGGACCCTGACCTTGGGCAGAAGAACACAATAGAACAATTCCAGCACAGGGCTATGTTACACAATACAGTGGGCAGTTGCTTGCATCCAAAGAAACATAAAAAAAATCCAGTATTGTCCCAGCTACGTGACTATGTCTTCAAACAGGATGTATCGGTAACGCATTCACTTCCCACCATTGCCAAAGAGGTACCCGAGGGAGGAACCACCACCGGGGGCTGCATGAACTTTGGTTGAGGGGCGATCCTGTCGCAAATAAATGGCTCAAACGGTTGCTTAAGAATACAGAGCCAAAACAAAATAAAAACAATGTTTGGATAGTGTTCTTTGACCGAGTGTAAATAGAGAATGGTTTCAACAGCAAAGTTGGCTAGACAGTCAAAACGGATAAAGTATGGAGGCTAAACAAAGAATGGTGTCGACCATAAAATCAAAAAAGAGCAAAAAAGCATTTATTTATTTATTTGTAGAAAGCGAGGTGATTGGAAATTGTAGCTAACAGTGACAAAGAGAGTGGGATAATACACCCTTCAGCAAATATCACTCCATGCCCAACAGTAAAAAACTTGAGGTTCCAGGAAGCTGCAGTAGGCCCAACCGAAACGTGGATTCAGCAGAACGAGAAACTAGCCATAGGGCCTATTTGGCCACACACTCGAAAGTAAGCAGACTCGTAAGTACTATGTTTTTGTAGGAAGATAGTATTCCTAGTTTTCTATAAAAGTCATTATTCCAGATATTTAGGAGAAAAAATAGCTGAATTCGACTTTTTATGCAATGTTGCCAAACACCTTTCATGGGAGCGTGTGCATGTTTTCTGAGACTTAGAGCGCTCCAAAGGAAGTCCTTTCAAATAAGTTGGAGCCTCGACTCTAGGCTGATCCATTTGGAGAAACGCTATTACAAAGAAAGAAAAAGGCTCCTCCCAAGCATGGTTACTTACATTCTGTCGTTCAGAAAGACAATATTGAAACTAGGTGCGTCGGGGCAACAGTTCTCTCTGTCCATTAAAGGATGCCTGCGGAATGATGGATTGTACAGGAAATATATAGTTGCCTCAAAATGGGCCCCACATGATCATAAAATTATAATTTACTCCACCCACTGTATTTAGAATGATGTATTCTATTACCATACCAATTTTCATCCCAATTGAATATGTATGGACTTCATCTGAAAAATGATACAAATTCAACGAAATAAAATAGTTTGATGTAAATAATTTTAAATTTATTTTTTCAACACGTAAATCATTTGCTATAAAATTTATATGTGGATAATTGATTGTATAAAGTTTCATTGCATTGTAATATGTGTGGAGCCTATTTTTGGCCAAATGTACCACTATTCCGATGCAAGTACATTGCATCAGAACAAGTCTTCTATTCCGATGCAAGTGCATTGCATCAGAACAAGTCTTATATATAGAGAGAGAGGAATATTTAGGTGCAAAATCGCTGAAATGGGCCCCACATGATCATCAAATCATAATCTACTTCATCCATTGTATTTAGAATAATGTATTCTATTACCATACCAATTTTCATCCCAATCAGATATGTATATGGGCCCCATCTGAAAATGGTACAAATTCAACGTAATAAAATAGTTTGATGTAAATAACAACTTTAAAGTAGTTTTTTCAACATCTAAATCATCTAAGGTATGATTTATATATGGATAAATGATTATATAAAGTTTCATTGAATTTTAATATGTGTGGGGCCCATTTTTTGGGCAACTACACCGCTATCCGGTGCAGCGGAACAGCTCTCATATATATGTATATGTATATGTATATGAGAAATTCCTGTGCAGCATCGCTGAAATGGGCCCCACATGATCATGAAATCATGATTTACTCCATCCATTGTATTTAGAATAATGTATTCTATTATCATACCAATTTTCATCCCAATCAGATACTTTAAAGTTGTTATTTACATCAAACTATTTTATTACGTTGGATTTGTACCATTTTCAGATGGGGCCTATATACATATCTGATTGGGATGAAAATTAGTATGGTAATAGAATACATTATTCTAAATACAATGGGTAGAGTAGATCATGATTTCATGATCATGTGGGGCCCATTTCAGCGTTGTTGCACCTGAATGGGGCTCTATATATATGTATATATATATATATATATTTGATCAAGTGCAGACGGACTGCATGGTAATTACCATGCAGTACCATGGAGTCCACTGCAAATGGGCCTCATTTAATCATGAAATCAACATCTATCTCATCCATTGTATTTAGAATTATTCACTTTATTAGCATACCAATTTTCATCTTAATCCAACATGTGTATGTGCCCCATCTTAAAATGGTACAAAATCAACGTAATAAAATAATTTAGTGTAAATATCAACTTTAAAGTGATATTTTCAACATCTATACCGTCTAAAGTATGATTTTTATATAGATAAATGATTGTATAAATATTATTATATTTTAATATACCATGCAGTCCGCTGCAAATAGGCCCCATTTAATCGTGAAATCAACATCTATCTCACCCATTGTATTTATAATTGTTCACTTTATTAGCATACCAATTTTCATCTCAATCCAACATGTATATATGTCTCATCTTAAAATAGTACAAAATCAACATAATAAAATAGTTTAGTGTAAATATCAATTTTAAAGTGATATTTTCAACATCTATACAGTCTAAAGTATAATTTTTATATGAATAAATGATTGTATAAATATTAGTACATTTTAATACACGTGGGGCCTATTTTGCAATGGACTGCATCATAATTATGGTGCAGTCCATCTGCTCTAGATCATATCTCTATATATGTATGTATATTTCTTTGCCTTCTAGAATCTTCCTAGAGCTGTTTACATTTTCTTTTTCTTTTCCTCTTTCTATGCTAATACTCAATTCAATGATATGTGCACTTTGCACAATTAGTAGTAACTCATGTCCATCTTATTTCCAAGTTTTAGGGTCAGATGCATTTAATGTAATGGTAAGCATTCTGATGAAAATAAGAGCAGTTGTGAATAATGTAAACACACACATACCGTTATGAAGTTGCCACTGTTCTGACCATCCGCACGAAAATAGTTGTTGGCAAGGTTTCCTTGGATACCTGCTGGAAGTTGCTTGGCTACGTCAACTGGCTGAGAAGCTGGCTTCTGGTTATTTGCAACTGGTGCAGGATTCTGAACAGTTTCTTTAGCAACTGGCTTGGGAGCCTCACCACTCCCAAACAGATAGCCCAAAGAACTCCGGCCCCCTCCACTGCTGACTCCTCGACCCATTGTCTCAAGACTGTTCCAAAAAAGTTAAGCACAATTGCTGCACAACTATCCAGCAGATGATCCAAACATTAGCCCCACAAATAGCTCACATTCTACAAAGACAACATCCCAGCATTAAATATATCAAAAATGGAAGATGCACGTTTGTGAGAAGAATATAGCTAGGAAAAATGTATATGCATATGAAAACACTAGATGATGGCCCTCAGCATCCCATAACAGAGGACACTCAATAATGTCCTGCTACAAGAACAATATAAGGAAAATGCCATGTGAAGAATATTATGCAGGAGATTATATATTGCTATAACAGAAATGTACTTCCACTGCATCTAACGGAATGTGATATTTTAATCACCTATAACCTACCAACCCCAATTTTCCTCATCGTCCACACTTAAGATCATTATCCCTCATCCTTTTATCCATGGTAGACAGTCAAAAATCCCTAACGACCCAGGTATTCAAGTTCAATGCTTTGGCTTAAAAGAATGAGAATCAAAGATTTATGGTTCAAAATCTTCAGATGTCCTTGCCAAAAATAGAAGTGGAGCATGAACATCAGGTTGGTTGGTTAAGTTCCATGAGCATGGCCCTTTTTGCAGTTTTTGACTATATACATTTCATCTGTTCTTTTCCAACCAATGTCTGTTTTGGCAACTAAAGAAATTTTGAACTATTCTGGGCCAGTAGTTGAACCAATTCAATTCTAACGAGTTCATCAACTGTTTAAATTTCTAGTCCGATTTGTGAACATTTATCGCTCCTTGCACTAGACATTTCAAAATCTCTCCCTCTGTGATAAAACATCAAGTGAAAAAACGGCAGCACCTGCAACCATGCGGTTATTTCACTCTCCGTACCTAGACTAAGTAACGGATGTACCAACTCAGTAATCACACCTTCCTCCCATCCTAGAATTACAAAGGGGAACTTCTTTACATGGCATTAACAAAAACACCTATCTGCAGCATTACTACTGATAAGATCCATGCCAACCATCACACAGGTACCCATTTGCCGAACAAGCATTTGTATGAAAGAGGTCCCCCAGACGTTGAATTTCAACACTGCCAACGCTGTCGCTACCAAATCCCTCGATTAGTCTGATCAATCCTCCTAAACACGGTCGCGGATTGGAGACTGACGATCACGGTGTGGCCGCCAAAAGCCTAAAATTTTGGCTTCCGTTAGCAAATTTGAAAGCTGCAAGGAACGAAGAAGGGAAAAGCCGACATCCGCTTCCTTCTCAACATGCAAATGCGATCAAAATCGTGAAGAAAACGGCAACGTATCAAAGCGCATTTCATCGCAGCAAAAACGTATAATAACACATATCGAGCACAATTCACGCAGTGCAAAGCAGATCTGATGGAAGAACATGAAAGCAATAGCGAAGCAAGCAAATCCACCAAAACATCGAATGAACGAAATCCCCGAGATCACGAGTGCTTGGTCTTCCAACTGGTATCGTGGCGAGGCATCGCAAATCATAGCAGCATAACAAGATTGATTGGAAAACGGATAGGGCAATGGAGATCAGATCTAGGCTCATACCTCTCTGTCTCGGGATCGGATCTGAACAGGAGACGAGGAGGCCCAGCAAGAGAGGGATGGAGAGAGCCGGAATATGGAATCTACTAATATGCAGTTAATTTTCCCTCCCCCGCGACGGATGCATGCTCTCTGTCTGCCTTTCTCAATCAGGTCCTCCGTTGGTATTGATTGATTAATACGATCGTAAGCTGTAACCATCCATTCTTCTCTTCCAGCCAAGCAAAGACATTCTAAAGATACTCATAATTTATTTGCAAATAATCGGCCCGAAGCGGTTTCATATTACCTTTCTCCATTTTTTAAATTTTAATGTTTGATGGAAATTTTAATCAATTTATTATATTTAACACTATTTTTTAACTATGAAATCAAGTTTCATCCAAATAGAATATATGCACAAGTCACATTTGTTCAAAATAGGTACATTCATGTGTAAATTAAAAAATAATAATTAGATCCATTCGCATACATATTAAAATACAGTAGTACTTGATACAATCATTTTATCCATGTATTTATGATATTTTAGATTGATTAAATGTTGAAATTACTACTTAAAAATTGATATTTAATATTAAATTTAGATGTTAAAATTACTTTTTAAAAATTGATATTTAACATTAAACTATTTTATTATATTGATTTTACACATTTGTAAATAAGGGTCATATACATTGATTTTAAACAAATGAAAGGATTTCCATGATAATATAAAAAATAAAATAAATTACAGAGAAAAAGGGTTTCATAAAAGCGTATATACGTATAAAATTGACGCCACTAATCAATATTTCAAACAAGTAGGTCTACTATTTGTTTCGCTTGGCACCATGATCATTGCAGAGCCCACACGATCTGTTTAGGTAATTTACAAATATACCTACTTAGTTTGATTAAAATTGCAAACATACTAACATAGTTTCAAAAATTATATTAATTCTCACATAGTTTAACCATAATTGTAAATAACCGACGCTGTTATAACACCTTCATGGCATTGGTGTATTTGCAATTTCAAAAATTAAGTGATATATTTAATTTTAACAAATAATTTTCATATAATTTAACCATAATTACAAATAACCCCATGCTATGGCGATATAATAATGACATCATAATAGTGTGAGATTATTTGCAATTATGGTTAAATTATATAGGAGCTATTTGTAATTTTTAAAATTATATGAGTATATTTGTAATTTTGATCAAACTTTATATATATGCAAATTACCCTATATACAAAAGTAGGAAGAATGTTTTTGATATTTAATATAATTTTAAATGAAAATTTTTCTGTATAAAAGTTTTTTAAATGTAAGAAATAGTATGATATAATAGAGGTAATAATAAGAAGTAAAAAGAATAAAATAAAAAGATATATATTAGTTGTATCATTGTATGCTAAGTTACGAATAATGTAGCCAGAATCGAACCAGTAAAAGAACTGGTCTGGTTCAAACTGGTTTGAACCGGTGACGTCAGCATAATGTATTTATGATGCTATAAATCTTTAATTATTTTTTAATGGAAATCTTTAATTATTTTTAATTAATTATATATTGGTAAAATTATATATCCATAACTCCCAAATCTATATATTGACTTTAAGCATCAAAATAAAACATGTAAGGAAAAATTAATAGAAAATTTTCAAGAACCATTAAATAAGCACAAATATAACATGTTAAATTAGAAAAAAAATTAACTATGTTACTAGACCTAAGCATTGGACAAAACACTGGAAGCGGTCACATGGCTAGATGAGAGCGTAACACCAACTTTTTGAGCTGCAGGGAAGTAGCAAGGTGAAGGCCTAATCACACTAGGGAGGCAGTAGGGAGGCACCTTGTGACGTGGGACAAGGCCGAACAGGATATGCTCTAGGGAGCAGATAATGCCAGACGAGAGCAAGCAGCAAGCAGCAAGCAGCAAGCAGTAAAGAGGCTGCCAAAGTAGATACCAGAAGAATACCGTCGATTGAGCTCAAACTCGGCGGGCATGGAGAAGAAATGGGGTGGAAGGAGCGGGACGCGAATAGCAGGAGCCAGGTGGTCGGACTGTCGGAGCAGATGTTGCTGTCGAGCTTGGAATCGCTAACATGATTTGGGGCCAAAAAAGAAAATCGACACACGAAGTAGATGCTAGATGAATACCGTCTATCGAGCTTCAACTCCCCAGGTATGGAGAAGAAATGGGGCGGCGGGAGCAGAACGCGTACAATAAGGGCCAAGGGGTCGAACTGCCAAAGTAGATGTTGCTGTCGAGCTTGAAATCATCGATTATGGAGAAGAACGGGGTAGCGAGAGTTGGCTAGGGCGGGGTGACGGGCAAGACACGATTGCGATTCGGGGGGGAAGAAAGAAAATCGACGCGCGAACTTCAGTTTTTTGCATGCTTTCATTTTTTTGGCCGGAGCGCTAAAGCCGATTTTCCACTTTTCGTTTCTTCAACCCAGTTCTGCTTTTGATTTTTTCAATCGAACCGGCCCAGCACAGTTTGACCACTAATGCCGGTCCGATCGCGGTTTACCCGGTCTGGATGGTTCGTTTGATTAAGCCCGAACTGGGTGTAGTCGAACTGAACCGGACATAAGATGAATTCCTGGTTGAACCGGTCTGACGCGCCGGTCCTGACAACATTAGTTACAAAGAAATGATAAAAAAATATGAATAAGTGATTAGATAATAAGGTAATCGTGCCCAGAGAAATTTAAAAAAATATGAATAAGTGATTAGATAATAGGGTAATTGTGCCCAGAGAAATTTTTTAGATGAAGAAGTTGTAGATATAAAAGATTTATTTCAAAATCTAATAATATTTTTTTATATCTAGTTGTTATTTCAAATTTCGTATACATCGCTTTTATGCTACCTATGATATGGGGTGAAACAAAGCCTAAAAACTTGTCTTTATTGGGACCGATGGGAAATGGTTTATGCGCGGGCGGAGGTGTGCTCCTTTGGTGGTGGGTGAGAGACATTTTTTTTTTCGATCCAAGTGGGTGAGAGACATTTAGGCAAGGGTCAGGAATCAAAATAAAATTAGAGTTTATGCCGATATCTCCACCATGTTCAACCTGAATTCTAAGTGTATTCATCACCGTCAACATTAAAATACCAAATATAAATACTAAGTATTAATGGAATATTATAAATACAAGTTCCATCTTGTCATTAGCTAACTCACAGTTGATGGTTTCATTACCATATATTGATATATTTTGTTTGATTGGTAGATATACATTATGACAGCGGATATTATAATTAAGCACGTATAACTCTTACATAATGGAGAAATTTTCTATAAATACATCTACATTAAAGAGAAAATAGTAAGCACTCTCATCCGTAGAGGAAAATAATAATATCCACACCTATTTGTGGGACTTGAAACTCGAACTAACGACTTAAGGGCATATTAGAGTTCATGGTCGTTGACACCAACCTACATGCTTGGTAGGCATTACAATGTTAGGTATTGTAGTTAACCGCGGGATCTGTCTTCTAGTTGGCATGTAAGTTATTTATTATTATTATTATTATTATTATTATTTTGAGTGCATGCATGTGAGTTATTTGAGTAATTATTTTATATATGTAAGTGCCTAATGAATGCTTAAAATTACACATCAGTTATATGTACATACTCATACAATTTCGATTAATAGAATATCAATTAATGAATCAATAGAGTTGTGGAGAAAAACTTAAAGTGACCGAGATCATTATGTAAATCCTATGCGATTTAACATTTTAGGACACTTTGGCTCCACATAGGACATTTATTTTATTTTTTTTGTTTTTTCAAAACTGTTAATCCAAATATATTTAATTTATAAAATAATTTATTATCATTTTAAAATCTATTTATATATTTATTAGATTTTTATATACAATCATTTGCAACCCCTGAAAATGACTAACCTACTTTTGTGTTTAAAAATTCAAAAAAATTAATAAATAATCCAAAAAAGCTATAAGTGCATTTGAAAATGCAAATTTTAGTTTATAAATTAAATATGAGAAGTGATCCGTTTAACCCAGGCTAAACAACTTTAAAAAATTCATTTACAACTATTTCTTTTGTTTTTTCTTTTTTATATTTGTTTATCTAAGTATATTTAACATATAGGCTAAGTTTTACCTTTTTAAATATATATATATATATTCAAATTTGTAAGCACGTATGTATATACTATATATGTATTGAAAATACTCATCTTTAAAATTTTCAAAAAATATATGCACATATCTAAAAATGGTAAAACTTAGTCTATATCTTAAATACATCTATATAAATAAGTGTATGGAAAAAAAATAAAAAATATATTGCAAATAGTTTTTTTGATGTGGGCTAAGTAAGACATTTGGTTAACATGAATTAACAAGATCATTCCTCATTAAATATATATGATTATCGTGGAGTAATTGGGCCAAAATAAAATTAAATTTTTGACGAGACATCTCATCTGAAACAAAATTATCAATTTTAACGGTCTTGACCAATAATAAATTCTCTTTTTTAGGGTGTGTTTGGGAATAGATAAAACTTTTGATAAAAAGTTATAGAGAGTAGAAGTTGTCAAATAATGTTATATGATAGAGGTAATGATGATGAATAAATAAGATAAAGTCAAAATAGATAGGTTAGTTGTGTTGGTAGTTGTGTAGAAATGATTGAAAAGTAGGGTAGTTGTATAGAAAAATGTAAAGAAATTATTAAAAAATAAGATAATTGTGGAGAGTGAAAAATTCTAGATTGAAAATTTTGACTTTGACAACTTTCATTTATTCCCAAACACACCCTTACTGGTAAAAGATGAAAGCATGGAAATGAAATTAACGGTTTTGATCCGCTACCACCATTTTGAAGGTGCTGCCGGCACCACAAAATAGCTTCAGGAAGCCGACGCTTCCGTTCTCCATCCGGAGGCCAGAGAACAGAAAAGAAATCCCTAGGGTTTATCTCTCGCTAAAATTCCAAGCAAGAGAAATCGAATTTCGGCTTGCTTGAAATGGAATATCAAACCCTAGCTTCAGCTGAGATTTTCTACTGCATTTCCATGTACAGTGAGGTGCGTGTTTCTCTCCCTCCTACTTTTTCTTTCTTTTCCCGCTCCGGAACTTCTAGTTTCAGTGAATTTTTCGTGATCCCGACGCGGGAAGATTACTTTTAGGCGTTTTACGTGAATTTTATCGGATTAGGGCTTATGGTTTATGTTTTTTTCACAAAGTTTGCACTGCTCGGGGGAATCGATTGTTTTTATTGCCTAATTTGGTTGTCAAGATATAGATTCTGATTCGGTAACGTAATTCATTTTTCAGTTTTTCTTTATTGAGAATCAGGGTTTTAGGTTGATTACGTTTCCATTAGGAGTTGCTGCGTTTGTGGTGGAATTGTAGGGAATTGGGGTTGAAGTCCCAGTTACATGTGAGGTGTGGCTATCGTCCAATGCATCAGTCTAGCATGCATTCACTTGATTTGGGAAATTCAATTCCACGAGTGTGGGAGGCTGGATGACATGGTTGTTGATTGTGGTTGGAATGCTATGCTTTCTTGTGTGTGATACTTAAGCTTTACCAGCCAGGTTGGGAAGCTAAGGAAATCAATATGCACAGGAAAAGGCATGCGCAGACTCATACTCCTCACAGAATTTATTATTTATTTATATATTTTCCCATGAGCTTGTGTTTCCTGTGAAACGTTAAAATTGCTTTGCAGGTGAAGCAACTGATGTTCACAATTCATATTTTTTGCAGGAAGCTCCTGCATGTTTTGAAATTCATTGAAACAAGAGTGAGTCCTTGTGTGAAAGCTGTGGCATCTGTTGGGATTTATTTTATGACATCGAGCTCTTTCTTCTTCCTTGGAGTTTGGGTGTCCGACAGTGATATAGACCGCCATGTATGGTAAAGGGAACTATGCTTCTCAGTTCAGGCATGGTCCTCCTGCCACAGCACCACCATCTTACCAGCAGGGCCCACCAATTCGACCTCCCACGTACCAGCAAGGTCCATCAGCACCTGCTCCCACATATCAGCAGGGCGTTCCCATCCAGCCTGCTGTGTACCATCACGGAGGGTCAGCACCACCACCCACTTACCAGCAGTGCCCAGCAATGCCATCAATGAATCAAGGCCATGCTCAACATTCTGCTGGAATGTTGAGCACGGGGCAACCATGTATGCCTCCACCTGCACCAATTCATGGCAGTTCCTCTGGGACACCATCCTTTCCAACTCCCCCACAGATTCCATATCCATCTAGTGGAACTCAGAACTTCCATAATGTTAATCCACCTATAGCTCCTGTGTCAGGCCCATCACTCACAGGACCAAGCCCTCCACCACCTAGAGTTTTTCACCCTGTTCCTTCTCCTGGACAATTGCTGTATCCAACTATGCCTCCCCCCTCTCTGCATGGAACTATGCAAGGTCATCATCATATTCAACCACCTCTGCCTCATCAGCCTGGTCTTGTTCCAGTCAACCCTGTTCCTTTTGTACCATCCTCACAGGCATCATCTGCGGATGCACATCCACCTTCTCTGCCACCACCTCCACCATCTCCCCCTCCCCCTCTTCCAGCATCACCTCCACCACTATGTTCCCCTTCAACAAAATATCTTTCAGGTGCGGTTTCTCAGGCATTATCTATTTCATCCTTAGGGCCTGGATCAAGCAAGTCTTATAAAGGTGCTAACTCTACCACCCAATTGACAAATGGTTCTTCTCTACGTGATCATTGTACTGACAGTGAAGTTGTCATGCACTTCAAAGCAGATACTTTCATGTCAGGTGGTGTTGCACAAAAAAGAGAAGCACCTGCCGATCTCCCTTTGCCTCCGCCTAAGCCAATGGAGACAGATGTTGTTCGCAATATTCAGGTTTTGTGCCAGTTCATTGCAAAGGTTGGGCCTGATTTTGAAAACATGGCACGCAGCAAAGAAGCTCGGAATCCAAAGTTTGCTTTCTTATTTGGGGGTGAGCCAGGAAGTGCTGCTGCTATTGGGCATGAATATTTTCTGTGGATGAAGAAGAAGTGTTGCTTGGAACTCATGGCACATAATGAATCCGAGCAAACTGAAGCAAAACTGCAGTCACAAGCAATAGAATCTTCCCAGCAGTCCATTAGTTCCACAAATGATGGTCCATCTGTTTCACCTGCTGTATCAGACATGGAGATGGAAGGTTATTCTTCCTGCACCTCTTGAATTGGTTTTTACTTCTTGATTTTTTTGACTATTCATGGATACTCGTTTTGATCTGGAAGTTCTCTATTTCTTCGCGCGTTTGGGAGTTATCATATATCTGACTAGGGAAAAAATAAGATGCCTAGTGTTTTTGACTCTTCTTTCTTTCATCCCTCGATTACAAAATCACTGAATTAATGACAGACAGTTTTAGATGCTGCATTTCCCTAATGTGGGCTGGTTATTTTTAGATGACATGGATCAGCCTGACAAAGACGATGGTGCCTGTCAACCTACCAAGGAGTTAATAGAAAATCAATCCAACAAAGATTATCATGCTTGTCGAACTAGTGAAGAGTCGAAAGGTTTCCATGGTTCATCATGCAGTTTGGTCCTTTCAAAAGGACACCTGCATGCGACTCAGCCATCAACAATGCTGCCATTGCCAGATGATGCCCCTGGTACTATCTCCTGTTTCCAATCCTTACTTCTCATTCAGGGCGAGGAAATTTCAGCATTTGCTGTACTTCTAAGGCATTAATTCCATTTTTGGGTCTCTTTTATTTTTTTCATAATTTATGACTGCTCAGTGTAACATACAATTGATTTTAAGATTGTTCAATTTTATTATTTGCCTGATCTTTCCTTTTATTTCAGATAAATTAACCATGCTTCGGTAGTTACGTTCTCTGCACTGCTTGTCTATGCTTCTGTCATAATTTCTTCTGTGGAAGTTGAGTATCTGAAGTTAGTTACATAAAGTTTTATGTTTCCATGAAATCGGGTATCAAAATTCAGGAATTTCCTTTTTATTCTCAACATTTTGTTGGGAACAGAAAAACTTTCCAGTAAACACTTTGTTTTATGGTCTCTTGCTTCATGTTTGCAATTTTATTTCCAGGCTTATTTGAAGAATCAGGTGCATTTAGGAAGATACTGCATATGATATTGCACTGTTCTTTTGACAAATCTATCTGAATGGAGGCATCAGGGTTTTCAGTCATTGTAATTGTTATTTTCGGATATTTTGAATGGGTGGGTCTATCTCACCTTCTTTTATTTTACTGTCTTAATGTATCGACTGTACTATATATATATATATTTTTAAAAAAGTTTTATCTTAGTGACTCTTCAAGGAAGTTTCAATATTTTGGCATCATTTTATTTCGTTTTGTTTCATTTTGGTTTGCATTCAGGGTACAGGTAGTGGTGTCGCTTAGTGATTTTGGCAAGCATGCATTGTAAACGGGAATACATTGGACTTTTGTTGTTCCAAGGAATTCTTGTAGATGTTGACTTCATGGATTTAAGGCTATTAAAATGGTCATTTGTTGGGCTTTTAGGCCTTGAGTCAATGGATAGGGGGTTGACATTCTCCTGGATTGCACATCCATACTGTCTTAAAAGTAAAAACTGTGTTTTTAGCTCGTACATAATGTGACTAATGATGGGCTCGTTTCTTGCCACCAATGGTACTTCTTATTCAATTTTCGACGAACTTATACATGTGTCTGATGTATATGTGATTTTCCTTTGCCTTTCAGCAAAAATACTTACCATCTTTGTGTTTGGACCAATCATGTTTACTTAGAGAAGTTGCTTTTGAAAAAAACTGGGAAGACAAAAACGATCCTTGTTAAAGACATAAGTTGGGCAACACCATGTTGAAACAAAAAGGGCCTAAAAGACCTAAAGTTACTTGAGACTTGTCCATGCTTTGAAATGCCTTGAAAATTTGCAAAGGTCATCTGCATTTCAGGAATATTATGTGGCATAGATGTCCAAATCATACTTTATGTCCAGTACTATTCAAAAACTTTTTGAATAGAATAGTGCATTCTGAATCTCTTCTATGTGTTAGGCAACTAAAATCAATAAAACAGCGAATGCGTCTGAGTATTCATTTTCAGCAGTGTGTCTGAGTTTAATACAGGTGGAGCTTGGTCTCCATATGGATAGGTGGGAGTTTGTTCCCATTAATATGAACTTGAATGTAATATCAGATGTAAAATTGTGTAAATATCATAAAAAAAAATCCTCAATGAAACAACCTTCTGGGATAATGTCTGGGGGTATTATTTGGCTATTGTCATCAGAAAAATTGCATGATAATTTCGACTTGTAATTTTTGTTTAGTATGAGCTCTCTTCCAGCCCATACAATTATGCACTTTAGCTCATGCCACACTTTTCTGTTATTCCTTTTGTTGTCAATATCTGCATGGAATATTTGTCTTGGCGAGTTCTAACTGTATGGGACATTTTAGTCCAGGACCAATTAAGCTCCTGAAACCTTTCTTTCTACCTTGCACATATCATTTGCATATAGCACGACCAAAGTCCACACCGTATTTTTATTTTATTATTTTATTTTGTTTATTTGTACATTAATCGACCATGCATTCTTCCTTCACTCTCTAACATGAAAAAGTACCTACCAGGAGACAACCGATCGGCAGTTGCAAGGCCACATGGTAAAGATTATGGACTTAGCAGCAGTTCATGCATTGAAGGCGCTGTAGATAGCAACAAACAAGCATCATATAAGCAGCATAATGAAGATTCAAGCGCAGTGAAGGTTTCTCCGCCTTCCATTGAAGGCACTAGCAAGGGGGTTCCAGGTGTAATTATCAAGGATGGAAGCCCTTTTAAACTCATACAAGATTATGCTTCTGATGACAGTGCTGAGGAGGACAAGGAAGCGTGCCTTGAAGATGTCAGTCCTGTCAGACTTTCGCCCGCAGTATCTGAGAGTAGCCTATGTTCAAATGAAGAAAAGAGAGATGATTTAGATTCTGATTCTGGTGTAGACAATGTCTCCATTACTCGAATTGAATATAGCAATGCCTCTGAGTTGACGGAGACTGCGCGAAATTCAGACAATGCAAAACTGCCAAACAAGCTGTTACCAACTGGTGCAACTGCACCGAACGAGGATTCACTTGCTGAAAATGTCAAAGTTAGTCCTGACTGCAAAAATCTGGGGTTGCTTTCTCGAACAAAATCCTTTGATGGTATTCATCATAGTGATTCCCAACCAGGAAATGATTCTCATGTCAAGTCCCAGATAGAAAAAGTTAATCAGGGCATGGATGGAAAGCAAATCTCGGCTATTTTGAATGTGGATGAGTTTGGCAGATTGGTGAGAGATGGTGGTAGTGATAGTGATTCTGGAGATATGCGTTCTTCTGCAAGACGCAATAAGAGAGGCAGAAGTCGGAGCTGGAGTCAGTCACCTCAAGAAGGAAGGTGGAGGAGGAGTCGCAGTCCAAGAAGGAGAAGGGACAAGCGAAGCCGTTCACGCAGGTGCATTTTTTTTTTTTTTTCAAAGCCCATTTTTTCGCATTGCATTTTTTTTAAAATCCTCTCAGAATTTGATGATCTTCAAATTTATAGATTGTTTACTCGTGTACACATATCTTTGATGCTATGTTGTTTCGATTATCTATATCTTTTCAAGACAGCATTTTGAAGTTTTTGAACTTTTGCGAGCCAGCCGGTCTCCAAAGAAACACGGCAACAGGAACAAGTCTCCACAATCTTTCAGGCGCACGGGTGACTTTGGTAATGAGAGGATGAGACGGGATAGTAGAGGCCAGCCTGCGTGCTTCAACTTCCTTAAAGGCAGGTGCTACCGTGGATCATCTTGCAAGTTTCTCCATCGTGATTCTGCTATAGGAGATGGTCGGCAATGGAATAGAAGCAGGCAAGGTCCTTATCAAGATACTCACCAAGATACAATGGACTCTATGTTGCATGGAGACACACATCATACTTGGGAGGCACGTGATAATAAAAAAAGCAGAGTGGGATCGAATACTGATAAACATGATCATTGGCCTGAAGGAAGGAGCTTAAATGCACAAACCAGAATGGATGCATCAATGTGCTGCGTTGAGACTTTGGATGATGGGAGTTTGCATGGGAAGAAAGCAGTGAATTCAACAAAACTCGAATCTGGTCAATCACAGCTTCCTGTCAGTGGTGCAGGATTCAGACATTCACAGGACCTTAGTGAGGTGCCTGGTAAAAGTAAGGAAGCTCAACAAGGACAAGAGCAAATCACTGTTCAGATGAGAGAGAATGTGGACTCTCATAAGACGATAGAGATGGAAGAGACCTTTCAGCCTTTGCCTGTTGATAAATTCCATACTGAGTCTGAGCCCACTGTTGAAACCCGCCAGTCACCTGGCAAAGCCCCTGGCCAAATATCAGCTGACAAAATTTCAGTACTGCAGTTTCCTCAAGATAATGTGTCTCAGTCTCTTTCTACTTCAGAGCTTCAGGATCCTTTGCACTCAGAAAGCTTATCAATTTCTCATTTGCAACTGCAGACTTCATCTCTCTTAAACCAGCCTCTTCAGTCTCAGCCCTGTACAAATCAGGTATCTGCAGCTTTATCATTTCCAAATCAGGTTCCTCCAAGCCAACCATTTCCCTGTGAGAGCCTCAGATCTCAGTCTTCAGCTCAGGCATCTACCTTTCCAGATGGAAACCTCCAGGTACTCCCTTCTCAATTACCACTACCACCACCTCCGCCTCGCTTACATCCTTCCCCTCATTATCCCAAAGATAATCTCAGTTATTCTCATGCTTTGCACACATCAAGGGAAAACAACCTCCAACCACCAGGGTCAAACTTTCATTCAGAGCCCTTAACAGTTGAAAAATATCCATCTTATCAACCACCTCCTGTCAATTACCATTTTCAACAGATACCTCCAACTACTCAACCTTGGGTCAGCCACCCTCCATTTGCAAATCAGTCAGTACTAAGACTGGATATTGCTGACAGCAAATTTCGTCCGTTGCAATATCAGCAGAACACAATGGTTCCCGGGAATGATGGACCTCAGCCATTGTCACTTAACTTTCCCCCTGATGTGTCTCAGAACCAGATATTCCAGTCTGAGTCTCATCCCACGGTGGACAGTCTACCCAGCCATTCATACGGAGGCTCCAGTTTCACAAAAGAAAAACATTTTATGCGTCCAACAGTACCTGAGAGTGATCAATTTAAGCCTGCGCAGCCCCGTGATCTGCATCCCCCACATCCACTGCAAGGGGAATTCCCTAGCCTCCTCCCAGGAAGGGAGGATGTTGGGGCTTATCATTCTCAACATGCGCCATTTAGAAGCGAACACTCACAGCTGCAATCTTTTCATGGGGAAAGTCTACCTCCCATGCATTCTCAGCTTCAGCAGTCGTCCTATGGTTTGCACCGTCCTGTCGCTGGCAGTTTTTCTTTAGACGTATGTATTCCTAGCAATGTTGATTCATCTATATTTAGATACCCACAGAGCTATCCTAGCAGCAATGAGCCAGCACGTCTAACAGATGCTACTGGATTGAAGACTTCCACTTCAACCCATTACAATCCTTTTGCTTCTACTTTTGAACAGATGCGTGCAAGCTTCACATCGGATTCCAGCGTCTCCAGGCGGGAAATGGACTCAAATTTTTGTGGTAAATATGACTCTCCATTCAGTTTGAGTCATGACCTTGTAAGTGGTAATAGTGGTGGGCCCATAGCAAGAAATGCAGCTTCGCCTCTGATTTCTGGAAGGCGCAAGGGACATGCAAGTGCTGATCAGTATGACCCTATATTTGATAGCATTGAGCCTGCAAATGCCTTCAAGAAGTTTGATCATGTTCAAGATCGGGGCTCACATGGGCCTTCCGATTCAGAAGACAAGCAGAAGGATAGCATGGCTGCTGCTGGCAGAATTTTGGAGAATGATGAATATGATGGCACTGCAATTGATGCGGAAGGTGGCACTGTGGAGAATGCAAGTCCTCAACCAGGTGAAGGGAAAAACTGGAGCCCAACTGATCCAATTGATTTGACAAATGCAGCTGGCGGAGAGGTTGAGATTGATCAAGCCACATCTCCTGGAAGGAGCAAGAAGGACTCCAGGTCAATGAAACTTTTCAGGATTGCTATTGCCGATTTTGTGAAGGATATTCTAAAGCCGTCATGGCGGCAGGGGAACATGAGTAAAGAGGCATTCAAAACCATTGTCAAGAAAACTGTCGATAAAGTTTCTGGAGCAATGCAGAATCACCAGATACCCAAAAGTCAGGCTAAAATTAATCAATATGTTGATTCATCCCGGCGCAAATTGACTAAACTTGTGATGGTAAGCACTTACAAACTCAGCTTATATTTGTTTCTGATTCCAATAATTTTGCATATGATACAAGAAAAAGGCAATATGTGATGGTCTCTGTTTCTGTTTACTTATAATTCCCCCCTCTCTAAGCGGTACACATCTATGGCATGTCCTTTAAATATAAATGAGGTCAAAGATACATTCAAGGGTTCCACAATAAGCCAACTGATTTCAATTACTGTAAACGCTTTCGTGTAAGACCTCCAAAAAGAAGCCAGAGAACATCATGACAAGAAAGTGAACTTAAAAAATATAGGAATACAGACTGTTCTTTTTGACCCTGTAAATAGAGTAAGATAGGATTTTCAATGACGAACCAATTGCTGTCATTGGCTTTACATGCATTGAGAATATATTAAGGCAGGCCGAATTATTATTGATTTAAATACAAAACCATTGGTCATTATCTATTTATTGCATAGTCCAATTCCGTGACAGGTGCAAGGCCAATTGTCATATTTTTGTTTAGATGTACTCAATAATCTTCTCTCTCTCTCTCTCTCTCTCTCTCTCTCTATCTGCAGGGTTATGTTGATAAATACACAAAATAGATTCAAGTTCAACTCAAGATATCAGCACTACATGGTATGGAATGGTTCAAGGCAGTCTGTTTATGTCATTTTTGGCTCATATCCTCTGATTTTTGTTGGTCGACTGAAGTTCTGTTTCTTGAAAACAGAAGAATTCCACGCCGCACGAATGCATTGTGAGACTAGGTTAACTTCCGAGGAAAATGTATTTCAGTAGTATGTGGATGAGTTTTGCAGACAACTGCCCTTGATTCAAAGGAAGCTTCCTACATGTATGTAACCCGTTTCTTGAAATGGTGTTTACTTGTTCTAACGCTTTCTGTATAGTATTCGATTATCACAGTGAAAGTGAGTGTTGCTCATTTCTTATGCATTTATGCACCCTGCTGGAAAGACCTCAACCCCATCCCACCCCCAGGCCACTTTCCTCTCTGTTCAACTTTGTGGTATCACTCTCGTGTGAAGTACATGATCAATGTTGTAACATTGGTAATTATTGATTAGTATTTTTGCGTTAGATTCTACCTTAGAAGGATGTAGGAAAATGTTAGTTTGCTTCTTCATTTCTAGGAAATACACCGAGGAAAGAGTGCATTTTTCCACGGAGGGCCATACGCAACGATGCCAAAAATGTTCTGTACAGGAAATACCAACCTTTTTTTTTTAACGACTGCCTTTAATTTGAAGGAAGCTTTGTAAGCTTCTATCGAACTGGTGTTCAGAGTATTTGTTAACCCATTTTGTTTCCAAAGTCATTTACTTTTTTCTATTCTATTATTTTCTTTCTTCTTTTTTTTTTTTATTTTTATTTCCCCAGCCATGCTTGCTAAGAAGAGTTGATTTTCTATGAAGAAAGTAGCTGGAACAATGTTGATGGTTTTCTTATTTTACGTGCCTTTGGAGTTGAAATCCCGACATTTTTTTTAAAAAAAATTACCCCTTATTTAATCGTCAGATTAATTACCTGTCTGATGTATTTGCTAATCTCTGCCGCTGCGGAGAAGATTTGGTGGCTTTGGAGGCCATTGCAGTATTTAATTCTTGCTCAATTTATCTTCCAAATGAGAAGGTCAAGATTCGCGAGTCCACAATACCAACCTCTTCCTTGTGTCGGGTGCTTACACAGGTTGCATCATCTAAACAGGCATTAAATTAGAGGTGAAATATAGAAATCACTCAAATTAATATTCTAAAACTTATGTAACTGCTACATTAATGTTTGATACAATCTGATTAGATCTCGTCAATTCCCATTTGCTCCAAAAAAGAAAGGCTCAATTGAGATTAAAGGCTGCTCACTGAATCAAAAAATTCGGGACCTATCCTCCCAAAAGGATCTAACGCGGGTACATATCATCATCTTCCTAAACGGATTAGGATTCTATACAATGGGTTATTACTAAACCAGGAAACAACCTCAGTGTATTTTTTTTTTTAAATTTTCTAACTTTTTTTGGTTCTTTCTTCATTTTTTTGAATCCAGATATATTTCTGTATATATATATTTTTACGAAATTTCAAAAATAAAAGATTTCCATTCATCTCATACTCACAGATAAGAAATGATAAAAATTTTCATTAAAAAGGTCTTGTAAAAAATATGTACAAAAATCCAAAGATGGTAACTATTGGTATTTTAATAAATGCGCCTGGGGCTTACATTAAAGCGAAGAGAAAACTAAAATAATATATTAAAAATAATAAAATATCTATGTAACAACATATTGTAAAGTACAATGATCTTTCTTAAACTCCACCAAAAAGTCAAAAACCAACGATGTTAGCCGCAAAACGCGCGAATACTGACTCAACGCCATCCATCCTATCAGTAATGCTTGCGACAAGAAACGGACGTGAATAAGAATAAAATCTGAGTAGGGAAGTTAAAGAATAAAATCTGAGGGAAGTTATAGGAGAAAACAATGCAACAAGGCAAGAGGTAATGCTTAAAATAAAGAGTTGTTGTACATGTTGAAAAGAAATTTGTTTTTATGTCTATAACATTTTTGTTAATTTCTAACATATTTAGGATGTTTCGCAAATTCCTCTTATACTCATATATTTCACCTAAATTTTTATCTTTCTCATGTTGATCATTCCTATCATGCTCGTTGTCAACACTTCCGTTATCTTCCATTACTAGGCAATTTTGCGTATCCAAAATTTATTAACTAAAACAGTACATCCCATCTTTCTCATGTTGATCATTCCTATCATGCTCACGTTGTCAACACTTCCGTTATCTACTCCATTACTAGGCAATTTTGCGTATCCAAAATTTATTAACTAAAACAGTACATCCCTAATATGACTCAATTGATTATGGTAAATTATCAATTTGTGACGTCAAATCATCCAAGAATCATATTAGGACTTAAACATTTTAGTTAGGTAAATTTTGGATGGATGAAATCAGTTTTTTAATGAAATAGATAACGACTCTATTGATGACATGAGCATGATATAAAAAATTTAAGGCAAAACACTATAGATATGATAGAAATGTATAAAATACTACAAGTATGTTTAAAATTAAAGAGTAAACATTGTGGGATAAAAAAAAATTCATCTAAATGTTGAGAATGAGATCCCACAGTAATTTAATTTAAATGTTGAGAACGTAAAACACGACCACCTACATACCGGGTGATTTAGAGAGCCCGAAATATTTTATGATTGTTATTTTTATAAATGTGTATATCCTACCCTAAAATATGACAATTTTTTGAATTATTTAACATGTGCATGGATTCTTCCCTTTTTTTGATTTTCGAAAATAAAAAATACTAAACAAATTCAACAAAATAACAAATTTTATAGAAGCAAAGTCTAAAAAGGGCCCACATTTATTAAAAAAAATTATAAGAAAAAAAGTATATTCATTGAATCAGATACAATTACCATAGAAAAATAGGAAAAGAGATACCGGAATCAGAGTTTCAAACCAAATGCATTATTATATCCGCTAATGACTGCTTTGCGCTGCCATTATTGCCCCAGTTTTATGCGAAATGGCAAAGAAAGCGTAGCCCGTAGCCAGTCCGACAATAAACCACATCTCGAGATGGGACGGGACGGACATAGAAACACTTTTCCCATCCCAAAACATCTTTTATCATACAACTTCATACCATCCAAGCTGGGAAAAGAATTCGTTTCTCGTCATCAGCAACAACTATAACCAAACATTGCCCTGCAGATTGGCAAATCAACGGAATTCTGTACAGCAGTAAAAGAGTAGCAGACTAAGGGTGCGTTTTGAAGATGACAAAACTTCTAATGAAATTTTTTTTTGTGCAGAAGTTTTTAAAATGGGAGAAAAAAATATGTGATATGATAGAAAGTAAAAAAAAATAATAATAATAAAATACATAAGTTAAATATATTTGTGTAAAAATGATTAAAAATATGATAGTTGTATTGGAAAAAGAGAAGAAATAATTAAAAAATAAAATAATTATACCGAGTAAAAAATTTTAAATTAAAAAGTTACAGATCAAAATTTTTTTGAGGAAAACAAACCACTTGAAGGGGTGGCGACAGACCCAAAATAGGCAGCAGCAAAAATACCTATTAAGGGGGAAAAAGTGGGAAATGCCAGGGGCAAATCACTCCAAATGTGCTCTGTGGACATGAAAACCGATCATCCAACAAAAATGAAATGCCGTCTGTTTCCTTCAGAGCCAATGATTTTTTTTTTTTCGTGTTTGGATGCTGCATTCGTTCCTGTTAAGAAATTGACGGGGGCATTTCCTTCAAATCGTCAACATTCAAACATACAAATGACAGAGATGCAGCCATAGGATGCAGACAAGTTGCTTAGGTATCCCAAAACCCAAAGTAAATCTAAAATGAAAGTCCAGCAGAAATCACAAAATGTTGCATGCGGTTCTTACAGAAAATGTAACCTTCCATAGAATCGAAACTTGACCAACCTACATAAATTCTTAACAGATAGCATGGGCTCGTGCTCAATTAAAATTACGATCAAGTCTGATTTAAAAAAAAAATTATGACCAAATCAGTAATCAAACAGCAAGAATAATGGTGTAAAACTGACGGACAGTAGGAGTTATTTTCAGTTCTCTTCTAAAACAGAACGTCTGATTTTTAGCCAAACCGTTTTATGCTTTGTTAATGATTCTAAAATGTTGAAAAACATGCAAAGCATGCAACACAAGGATTAACCCAAGATGAGGCACCTGTAGACATTTGGTGGTTTATTGCAGAAACCTGCGTGCAGACCCATCCCATTTAATTTCTTTGAACGGCCTTAAAAAGTGAATACTGAGGGATTCACACCAGATATTCCACATAATGATATAAATGATCTTTTAGGAGTGTTTTTGGATGAATCATCCCCCCCTAAAAAAAAAAAAAAAAAAAAAAAAATTGTGTTTGGAGGTGTTGCAACAGGTTTCATAACCCTTCATCTTTTATTATGCTATAACCATTGCTTAGTCCGAACAGTCATATTTATCACATACCTTTTCCATCTCTCTCTACTTTGAACTATTTACCATTATGCTTCCTACTTGTCAATCATTTGCCCATTCTTTAAAGTGTTCGTGTCCCACATGGCTGCCTGTAAATTGCCCACAGGCAGCACAAACTTTTCATATATTTTTAAAAATCTGTGGGCATAGATCTTGCCTCCCGTGGAATTCAAGAAATAGGATATGACATTCTCTCTTTGTTGATTCCTAAAAATTTTTTTAAAAAAGAAAAGAAATCAAACAAATTCAAAAAGTTGTCAAAATTTATAAAAGGCAATTTTTGCGTGGCCTCATGGGATCATCACGCTTTTTAAAATCCATTCCATGAAAACTTGCACCTGTTACATGGAGCTTCTTAACTGCACCTAAACCCAAGCAACAAATTAATTATTTCAACCTAAGGGTGTGTTTGGTAATGAATAAAACTTTTGGTGAAAAGTTTTGGAGAGTAAAAGTTGTCAAATGATGTGATATGATAGGGGTAATGATGAGTAGTAAAGAAGATAAAGTTAAAATAGATAGGTTAGTTGTATGAATAATTGTGTAGAAATAATTGAAAAGTAAGGTAGTTGTATAGGAAAATGTGAAAAAATGATTAAAAAATATGATAGTTGTAGAGAATGAAAAGTTTTAGATTGAAAAGTTTTAACTTGATATGTTTTATTAATTGCTAAACGCACCCTAAGTTGCAAATCAGATTGATCTGTGTTGAAGGGTTGCACAAACCATCCTAAACCCAATATTCAGTCATTTTTGTGAAAAAAGAAAGACTTAACCCACCATATCTCTGCTACCTTGCATCCCCAAGCATCCCAATATTCCACAATGGCATGACTTATCTTCTCAACAGTTTTGACACATGTATCCCCTGACAGTTGAATTAACTAGTAACATGTCTCAGAAAAATCATACTTCCACATGATATAATTTCTCAATATTTTGGCAGATAATTGAGTAGGATGGAAGACCAATTAAGCCAAGGAATGACACAACTTTTTGTTCTTCACATCCAGAACTTGGAAACTTCTAGTTCGAACATTGAGATAACTAAAATATTTTCGCAACTAGACAATTCATCAGACTTCTACTGTCAAAATGATTAGCAGCAGCAGCAGCAGCAAGAACAGAACATAAATGCACACTAGGGAATGATTTGATGGTAATGTTACCACATAATCAATCTGGATACAAATGGTCTATTTTACGACCGCGATGATGTCTAGTATGAATCCAATTCATTCATCATCATATCTTGCACCAACTAATTTATATCGGATTAAAAATACATCTCAATCAAAGACTAAAATGGACTACAAAAATTCATCTCATTTGAGGATGAACATGCACCCATCAAAATCAGTAGTCTCTTTGTCTGTGAACTAAGTTTTTAATTAAGAAATTTTTTTTTGAATCATACGCGGGTGGTAATAACTATGATGTCTTACACATTATTGTTAACCCAAAATGGACCATTTTCATTTTCATGGAAATTATCATTTCCCATGCATATTGCTGCAGTTATCGTGCAAAATTGAGAAAATGAAATCTATAAGCAATCACACAGTAGCATCACCAAGCCACTTGGGATAACAATGAGCTGAACAGGGTCCAGTAATCCTCTCAAGGAATATTTGGCTCACAACATTCTTATAGAACTTTCATTTGGCTTGAATAAGTATTAGTTTGTTTATTGGAAAATAGATGAGCAAATAATACGAGACAACAGGTTCTATGAAATCTTCAGAAACAGTTAACTGGCTGCAAATTTCGTCATTTTCTTCAGGCCACAATTTCATCCAGTCAGGCCTCTTAATGCCAAACACTCATCTAATGTTAAATAAATAATAAATACATTGATTTATGGGGCAAAATCCAACAAACACCTTCAATAGTCAATATAAGAACAAATTCCCAACCTCGAAGGGGACAAATTTCTGGGGAGGATAGGAATTGAAAGTGTTGATGATAAGTTACATCAGGAATCAGAAGACCTCAACAGAAAAAAATTATAGCATCACAGGCAATTGCTCTTTATACAACAACGAAAACCTCAATGGTACATGTGGAAGCCTATCCCTCAAACTACGCTTTATACCATCAGTATGTTAAAAATCACACAAGTTACTCATTTTTTGCAACTAATGAACCAGGAATGCCCATGTGATTGACAAATCTGAAGAACACCGGGATACACATCAAAATCACTCCTACGCCACTTTGGACGGGATTATGGCAGAGTTGATGGATTGAGTTTCTCATGCCTCAACCTCAACTCACATAAAGCATCATAACAGAAAGTAAGAGGGGATGCAAGAATATCTTTCAAAAGAATGAATCACAGACAAATCCAACTGTCCAATGGGAACCGATATTCACATACCTTAGAAATCAGATTAAGACACTCAGAACACTCGAACAGCGGTCCTGCTGAATTCCATACCATACAACAAGATGCCATAGCCCATTACTGCTACCTGATTTCCGAATAAAAATACAACTTCCTCATCATGGACATGCAGGCAAGTCAATAAATTAGTTTACAATTGAGCAAGTTCTTGAGGGCTTTCCATAGCTTCCTTAAGAATCTGCTCTGCCCTTCTTTTCTTGTCATCCTTCTCATCTTCCCTTCCAAACCAATAAGGCGTTCTCTCTACACCCATGGTTTTTGCACCCACACCTAATGGGACAACTGAACTTCTGTCAATCCCAAGCCCAAACCGCACAGGGGGTCGTTTATTGGGAAGGACCTTCCTCTCCTCTCCAGAATCAGTGGTGGTCCTTGCCGCTTCAATGGCTGGGGCAAAGGTTTCAAGCACGGAAACTGGATTCTTTGTTGTCTCTTCATTCGATAGGTGAGCAGGAACACCGACCATAGACACATCCTTCTCCCCGAACTGCAGTGGCGGAGCAAGGAATGGGTTTCTCTCCAAAGCCCTTTTCTCTTTCATTTCATCGCCAATATCAGTTAAGGATGGCCCCGCTGTACCGTTGCATGCCAATCTCTGCTGCAAGCTCAAGAGTGACCTCTCTGCCTTCCTCCGCTGCCGAGCTTGCTGCCGAGCCTGTTCAACCTTATCCACGCGGGGCTCCTTGGCACGCTCATTCCAAACAGGCGTGTGAATGTAGGTGTGCGGATCAGGGAAGACTGGAAGCCAATCAGGTATATGCTTTCCAGGTGGCCCTTCTCCAATCTGGGCAAAGCTTGGAGTCGGCTTCCGGGATTTAATGATAGGGAACCTCGGGAGTGGCCGCACAAACGGTATCTCCTCCGTGAAGTTCACGTATTGCATGATCTCACGCACTGTACCTGAAGCCGCAAGGCACCTGTTGACATCTGATGCGCCCGAAAATCCCTGCGCCGAGCACAGATCATCCAACCCCTGGATGATATCAAAAACATTGCACTCCGTTCTCCCAGATGAATTCGCATAAAATCGTGCTGTCTTCCCCAGATCTCTTATATACCTGATAGCAATGTCGGAAAGAGCGTCCAGAGCAGACACCTGAAAGCTGTGGAACCCAGCCGCTTCGCAAACCTGCGCGACAGCAATACGAGCAACTGCGCGGCCAAAATCGTCACCGCCGGATGAGCCGGGCCTGCTCTTCGCGCTCGTTTCACCGCTCTCGTTGAAGATGTCGTTGATATTCCTGCCGCCGCTGTTGATATCTCTTCCACTCTCCCCACCGCCATCGCTCATATTTCAATGAATCATAGCAAATTCCTTCATATGAAATCCTTCCTAGGGCTCCACACCAGATCCCCGCCCTTGCCAGCCACCGACAGCAAAAGCTCCTCCTCCTGCAAAAAAACTCATTTCGAGACCGGGAAGCCTTCTAGGTTTTGAAAATGAGACCCGAAACCATTTCAGAGGCGACGCCCGCGATCGCAGGGAAGGTAACAAAGGGAGCCCTATATGCGGGTTTGGGTTAGGTTTGGGTTAGGTTTCAGAAGGATCTGAGAAGAATTTCTCAAATGAGGAGGTTTGGAAACAACTCCGGAGGGATTTTCAAAAACCCTCGCAAAACCCTAGAACCGATCGAATCGAAAACGAGATCAGGAGAGATACGATGAGAGGATGGAGGAAAGGTCTCTTATTTATAAAAGGGGCGCGGCTCTTGTGGGCAGAGAGCGACGACGCGATGACGGGGTTCATTAATACTCTGGCGGCCGGTGACAGTTCATGCACGCGCGGACGGAGTGCACATGTATGCAGCTAGCTTAACACATATCTAGCCGGCCAAATATATCTAAGATTGAGAAATTTATTAAGTTCTTCAAGATTTCTGTAGAATTTTTTACACTTCTTTATATTGGTTAAAGAATTCAGAATTGGCCAATGAGAAATTGTTTCGGTTCTGGCGAGTCATGGGTTGAATCAATTAAGAATTTTTTCTATTGTTTGGTACTAATTCGTAGCTGTCCACGTGTTGGGTAAAATACTCGAGAATCGCTGCGTATTGGCCGTCGCCCTCGCCGGAGTATAAAATCGTTATTCGCAGGCAGTCCGGAAGCGCGGATGCGAGAACCGCGAGATCGTTCGTCGGGTCCCTGACTACAATGCATCCCCTCGCGGATATGAGATGATAGGGAGATTCGCAGTAATTTTAGAAGACGTGACAAAACTTCCAGATCTGGACCGTTCATCAGAAGCTAAAGCATACAATTAGGTACAATTTAATTTTTATGACTAAAATTTAATTCATTAAAGTATAATTGTTCCTTTGACGTCGCCGACAGGAAGTAATTGACGGCAGCAAAAAATATAACGATATTACAAATATAAAGAAGTTAATAATTAGACTGTCTTGATCGTGAATTTCATCTACATTAATATAAAGGAAAAATATATGTTATCAGAAGAAAAAAATAACTGTTGTGATTACATAAGACGTATGGAAGGTATCGTAAATCCTTATATGTGTATTTCCGTTTGAGAACAAGTAAAGAAAAGTGAATTTTTTTTTAAAAAATGAGTGTCATGTAATTTAACAGATATAATAATTAAAAGTAAAGAAAAAATAAAATATAAAAATTATATTAAGAAGGAAAAAATATACGAAATAAAAATTAAGTTATATAGATAAGAATGAAAAAATCACATCACATCCCGTTCCACTCCCCGTGCTCAACACGCTGCCACAGTACGTTGGTAAGCTGAGCTTTCCGATGTGTTTCTATTACGCTCCTGCATGCCTGTGTGGCTGACTCACGGTCGCACAAGCGCGTGATGTCACCGTCTTCTGGCTGGAGAAACTCTGCAGGAGCATTAGATGAAACGCCTCCATCAGGAGGTGAGCAGAGCTGCAGAAATAAAGACGCAGGTCGCGTGCGAAAGGCCCCGCATGTGAGCCCGCTTCAATGAAGCACCACTTCTATATAATCTAATTTATTTTTCCGTCATCATGATTAATGTAAAATTTAATTTTTACTAAATTTAATAATATTTATATTATCATAAAAATTTCACCATTTATCTGTTATCATTGTATATAAGTCTTTTTAATTAAATTTTTTAAATTAAATTAATAAAATAATTTAATATTAAAATATTTATTCTAAAATAATATTTTTGATATTTAAGCCACATAAATAAATAATTAAATAATGTATTATGATATTTTAATACTTACCTCTACATCTTAAGTAGACTCTTGACGATATTCAGTTTTTCCATTTAACAAGTCAACTTTTGTATTTTGGGTGTGTTTGGCAAGTGACAAAAAATATCAAGTCAATCTAAAACTTTTCACTCTCTACACCTATCATATTTTTTAATCATTTTTTCACATTTTCCTATACAACTATCATACTTTTCAATCATTTCTACACAACTAACCTATCCATTTTAACTTTATTCTCTTTACTACTCATCATTACCCTTATCATATCACATCATTTGACAACTTTTACTCTCCAAAACTTTTCATCAAAAGTTTTATTCATCACCAAACACACCATTTGTTTATAGTCAACTTTTTATTTTGTTTACTCTTTTACTAAAATAATAGTTTAAAAAAAGGTAATGTCACATTTGGACGGCTGTGATGCTGCGCAAAAGAAGCATTGGATGGAGCAACACCACAATTTTTCACATTGTGAGGGACTCACCAAAAGATCCCTCATCGCCGACGAGGCGATAAGACGATAATAACGAAGGAGAAGGAGAAGGAGAGGAAGGAAGAAGAGCAGAAAAGAAGCGCGCGCGCGCGCGAGAGAGAGAGCGATGGAGAAATACTTCGGAAGTGCTTACAGAGGTGACCCCGGAGTTCCACATTCCGGCCCGCAAAAATTCGAGGCCATATGGATTGGATCCTTCATTTTCTCGGCAATCACCTGGAACAATCCCTACATGTGGCAGCTTTGCAACGCTTACAAGTACTCCATCTATGTCTTTCTAGGGTTTTCGTTTCTCCAACTGCGATTCCTCTTTCTATCGAGGTTTTCTCGTTTTTTTTTCTCCTTTTAATTTCATGCTCTGTGATGCCGATGCTTCTCGATCCTGTGGAACGGATTGGAACTTCTGACGGGGATCAGCTTGCTAACATGTGATTTTAGCCGTTGGAATCGGTTATCGTGGATGGATGGTGACCTCAGAATGACGGCGTATTCTCCGACTGGCTTCACTTTGCTGCAACTATATTTCATTTTTTAAATGAAAATCCAAATCTCACTGAGTGTTATTATCATCTAGCTTATGGAATGGTTGGACGAGCCTCCAGTCCAAGCGAAGAAGTCCTTAAGGCCCTTCATTATTTGACTTCCAATTACAGTTCTCCAATTTGGAGCCAAGCGAATATGGGAATTCGTTTTGGGGGATTATAGTTTCTTTAAGAAGTGGAGTGCTAAGAAGGGGGCTAAAGACGTGTTTCAACTTGTTATTGATTTCGGTCCAGCTGGTTGGATAATCTGAGAAATAGTATCAATCTAAAGAAAAAGGCCCTGAGTTTTAAGTACCAATTTAGGGCCTTTTTCATGTTCGCTTCCCTACAATGGGCAGAGATTCCCATCGTCAGGAGTTAATTATGAAAAAGAATGGCTGTAGAAAGCAATAGGTTGAAATGAACAATCCATGATCAGAACTTCATGGGTTGGAAGTGTAAATTTTGGGGGTAGATGCGATTAGGTGATGCTGCCTTGGAAAGAGCTGCATGCCCTGAATCTAACAAATAAAAATGCCTCAGAGCAGATCTGATAAGCTGCCTTACATTCTCTGCAAAGATGTGAGTGGATGCTATGACTATGGTTGGCTTCAGAGTCCATACATGGTGCAATTTGCAGGTGTCAAACTGACATGGGTTTGAATATCTATTATAAGAGAAGGCCTCTTCAAAGAGTCCGTTAATAAAAATTATGTCATCTCTGGAGCATGGATACTTAATTTTCATTTTCTTTATGTGATAATGTGGAATTTTATTAGGACTGTACCAGGAATGAAATGTAGCATTGACAAGTTGCAGAAATATTTTGGTTTACTGACTATTTTTAAACTATGGACTGATATCTGTTTATGGTATGCAGGTCAGCCATTCCTTGTATTAGAAGGCTTTATGTGTGCATGCATGTATTTGTTCTTCTTCAATGGAAAAGATGCTCAAGCTGTTATGTTTTCATGAGCATCTAGCTTGCATGCACTTCTCAAAGTATTCAAGGAAGCATAACATTGTCTTGGCTTGAAGCTGTGCAAACACCAAGGGTTGCCTGCATTCTTATTGACCTGACTGTTTATCTAACCATTTCTCCCTTGTGAGAAAGTAATCTTTGCTGTCTCCCTTGTGGAGAAAGTAATCTTTGTTGTCTATTACCTGGAATATGGAAGTTTTGGAATAAATTAGTAGAAAATAGGATTCAGAATAATGTAAGACAAAGGATTAGCCTGACTGTTTATCTGATGATTTCTCCATAAAGTAGATTCTCTCTTCTTAGAGGAATATTCAATAGATCCAGCCTAATAGAAACCAGGGAAACAAGAGGAGCCAGTGGATTCAGTGGAACTGGTGGAGCTAGTAGTACCTGGAGAACCCTTATGTTTGAGTATATTGAAGAAGATTACCCAAATATAGAAGAGTACCTAAACAGAGTCAGAGAAGCTGAAGAAGTATTAGAATGAGAAAAATGGACTAAAAATTAGGGGTACTACTTGGGTAGAGTCCTGTCGTCAGCCCATTGGGTATCCTGAAATGATTATGATAGGTTCTTATTTTCTTAACCATAGGATGGGGTAGGTTCCAAATAAAAAATACCCAACTAATTAGGGTAGGGTAGGCTCTAAGTCCAGGTATCTGGAAATGACCCGAATCTAATAATATATATATACTCAACATATTTTGTATATGATTATTATATATTTAAAGGTATAAAGGTATAACTGTTTTATTTATCTATCATTTAGTACATTTAATCAATGTATTTTAAAATAATACTGTTACCAGATTAATTATAGGTATTAAGTAAGATTTATAGTAGAATTATAATGTTCAAATATAGTATAAAAGACCATTTTAAAGAACTGATTTGGAACTGAAAGTAGAATCAACCCGACCTTAAGAAATAGGGTAAGGGTAGGCCTGAAACTGACCTGATAAAAAATAGAGTATTGTAGGAGTTTTTGAAAATAGGTAAGGGAAGAGTTTACGCCGAATTGAACCTACCTAACCCAAGTTGCACTCTTACTAAAAATGATATAACTAAAGTTCAGAAAATATTTAGAAGACTCGAAGAGGTAGAAGAGTTAGAAGAGGTCCTCCATAAAGAAAAAAAAAAGGCTAAAGCCTCAAGAACAAATGAAGAAAGAATGAGGCAATTAGGAGCAACATTGAGTGAAACCTCTATAGATCAAGCTTGGAAAAAGTCAACTTCCGAAATGAGAATTGAACAATTAGACAGATGGCCTTCACAGTCCCAAGATTTGAAAGGATTTGCTAATAGAGGATACGAGAGATATAAACCAAATTATCCTTGGAAAACACCTTATATAGGTTCCTACCAAAAATTTTAATACGGAACTTGTAAAATTTAGAGTCTATTTGAATATAAATTGCATAAGAGAAACAACAAAGGTGATCGATGTTTGGGCAAACCAAGCTCGATTATGTCTTTGGAGGAGATGATTGGACTATAGAAAGGGCAAATTTATTTTTAGAATCGTTCTTAAAAGGAATAGCCAAGATTTATTGGGATGAGTTGGTTAGAAGATCTTCAATAGAGAATATTATTAGAGAACATACTTGATTACCAGCAAAAGTTAACCCAATTTATGTTGAAATTCTAAAAAGAGAATTTGCAGGTCAAACCACTTGGCCTGACTGTTTTATCTGATCATTTTCTCTATAAATGTCCCTTGTGGAGAAACTAAGCTATGCTCTCTACTCAACCTGGAAGATGGAAAGATTTTAGAATAAATCCATGAAAAAAGATTCAGAATAAAGTATGGAAATGCTTCTGTTTTTTGGCCAAGAATAGCAACTGTTTAATTTTGGGGCTTTGCACTCATCCTGTTTTTGAATTTCATTTTTATCGGTGAATTCCACCATTCCGTGGGTTTTGTTTTCTAGTATTCTCTTCTGTGGTATCAAGCAAGTGTTTAGATATCAGGTGTTCAGTAAGCTGGGGCAGTGAAATTTACTGGAAAGCCTAGTGCCTGTTCTCTGTCCGGATGCGAATGTGGGCCTGCATTTCACCGTGAAAATTTTGTTCAAATGAAAAGTGGTTAGGTTCAGCTTAGTCATATTTTAATGAAGAGTTTGTTTGATTAGGCTTGGGCTTAGGAATTCAATGTGATCATTCATGCAGGTAGTCTTGTAGTTTTCTAGTTCCAATATGACAGTCTTTGTTTCGTTTCCTGCCCTGATGTTTTCTGCTGCATGCAGCTGGCATGACCGGGCGATGTTATTTGAACAATATCACTGGAAGCAAGCAGTGAAAAGAGGGGGAGGGGATTCATATGAGTTCCAGGTGGGTTTCCGAAGTTCTCATTATAACAGGAGGTTTTGACTTATTAGCGAAGAGTTCCACCAATGTTGTAATGCAGAAAGTTGAAGAATATAACTTGGTCATTTCTATTTCTAAAGTGTACAAGATGCTTCTGGTTCAGAATGGAAAGTAAAAATAGAACCAAAGATCAATTTGGAGTGATTTATTGCACTCCAACATCTTGGTCGGTTGCTCTTGAAAATAGCCATGAAAACCTTCCTGTCACATGAGCCACAGGTAACCATTAACAGGTCTTGTCATAGGATGCTAAGGGCAACAATTTAGAACTTAGAACTGCAGCTTAGCCAGAAGACCGTTTCAATTTATTTTCCCCATTTAAATGAGTGATTTCTAAAATCTATGCTGTTGCTTGCTGATCATCATTTTTTTGGTCTTTCACAGTGGAACAAGACGGACAGGGCAATCCGTGAGTCATACTACCACAATTGGCGTGTGTACTTCCCCTAGTTTCAGGCTTCTGGGGGGTTTCACTTTTGCTATTAGTGCTTAATGTTGGATGGATGGATGTTCACCTTGCAGCGATTGCCTTGAATTTGCAGTCCATGAAATGTAGTTCTCTGAACTAGATAATTCCTTTTGGCATCTTCTACAGGATTTATATTTTGCTTTATGTTTTTGTTTCTTTTATGTTGCACACTGCGCTAACGGAGGGCATGGTGGCTATGTTGGGGTTAAGGTTTGCAAGTCCCTGCCTAAGGTTGGGCTCGTGCTTGTCCTTTTCCCATCGCAGCAAAAGATGCTCTTGAAAACGAAACCTGCCTGGAGTGGAAGCATCCCTCTACCAATGGAAGTAGAAGTATTGTTTGCTTGCTAAACAGCCGTACCTTCCCCCAAAGTTGCCAAACTTGTGTGGGCTAACGTGTTTTGGGGATCGATTTATCTTTTTAAAGTGATTTCGAATATCATTTATCAGTTAGCGTAGGGTCGAAATTTCCAGTCTTATTTCATTATCGCGTTAAAATAAAAAATTCAGCTAAATACTACCCAAAGCAGCATGGTGGGATGTTGAATGGGTTGAATCCAACCCAAGGTGGACTCTTTGAATAAGAGTTTCACTTTAAGAGTCCTCAAACCACCCTCGCCAACATGAATCATCAACATTCGAAACTTCCAACTCTAAGCGTGGCAAAACACACCTTCCAAACGTGGTATCGAGTGGGTGAAAATTTGTGAAAATTAACCAAAAACGTAAACAATGAATTAGTTGTATTGACCTGAGAATGACTTAAGAAGTGGATTTACGAGAGGAGGGTCGCCCAACAGTTGGGAACCGGTTCTCAACTTCTACGTTCTAGCCCAACCTTTTGCAGCTGGGCTTTTAATTTGTAGAAATGTTGGTGAACAAACTACGAGTCTATGCATAGCACTGAGGAGTTTGGTGGTGGTGGTGGTGGTGGGGGCGGGGGGGTTGTTGGCGCTCGCGCCGGGGCAAAACTACGAGTCTATACTGGCTGCAGCCATCTGCATCCCAATTTAAGGTGCAGTTGGCTGCAAAGGGGCCCCTCCATCCATGTTGAAATCATAATCCATGTGTTTTTATCGATGTAACAGATTATTTTAACTCAAGTATTGGGTGGGCCTTACCTGCTAAAAATTATAGATTTTAACGTGTAAATTATGAAAAACACTTAAGAGTTGTTCATATATGCATTAAAATATTATAATATTTCATCAAGTCACTTCTATACAGGATTTATGTTTTAGACAGTTTAGATGTTGAATTTTCAGCTTTGAAATTGATATATAAATCAAATATATTTTTTTTAGCCTTCATTTTGTACCTTTTTCAGATGAGGGACATGCACATATTTGATTTTCATTACAAGACTTAATGTTCATGATAAATGAATGATTTTAAATGCAGCAAATCGATAGGATATCATCAAGTCGGCCTCATTAATTTGCAGACAACTATACCGTAGCATATCCATACATGCATAGTATCATGATCCCATACACAACTATACACAAATTAAGTTTGTGTATTTTTATATTATAAATATATTTTATTTTATAGAGGCCCACGTGTATTTAATCCTTATACAAATATTTTCCATTTTTGAATTATTAAATAAATCTTATGAAATTTCAAAAATAAAAACTTTTACCCATCTCAAACGGCATATGAAAAATAGTCAAATTTTTTATTCTAAAAAATTTATAAAGATATATACAAGAATTCAAAAAGGTAAATTTTGAGATATTATCTAACTACTCGTTAGCCTATTTAAAAATAATATATATAACACAAGGCTATTGCGTCGTTAAGGAACAACCATCAGTACATATAGATTATATAAGTACTATCCCGCTTCTATGAAACTCCATTTCCATATAACCTCCTTTATATTTAAAATTTTCATAGTTGATAGAAAATTAACTTCATCCATTATATTTAATATTATTTATATTATCATGGTAACCCTCTAATTTATCTAATTTCACTGTATATGGGTTCCATTTACAAATATGTAAGATCAATGTAATAAAATGGTTTAGTGATAAAATATCAATTTTAAAATAATTTTTTCAACATCTAAACTATCTAAAATATCATTACTTTGTGGATAAATAATTTTATAAAGTATTATTATATTATAATACATGTATGAATGGATTTAAGCATTTTTCGTAATTTACACATGAAATAGATATTTTTGAGCAAATGTAACCTATGTACGAACTTTTTTTACGAACCAATGTACATACTTGATTTCGATGAAATTTAGTCTACTAGCTAAACAAGTAATGTTAAATACAATGAATGGATTAGATTTTATATTAATTATCAATATTTTACAAATTAAGGAGGTCAAATAGGATTGCTTCTAATGTAACCTGGTAGCGGAGTTCATATAAGTAATGATCATATATAACCAGGTTCTTATAAACTCTTTCTTTTTATATTTCATAAATATATTTTTTAAAATCTCAACCATTTGCAATATTCTTCTTTACACAATATTTATGATGTCAAAATTTATTTTGATTGACACTTATATGTATGAATATTTAATATTATTTAACAATGGAATAAAGTTGTTAAAATTTAAGAATATATATATATATATCTAAATTTTCAATCAAAGTGAAATTTGTCATTATAAATATATGCATACAGAAAATATTGGAAATACTTAAGATTAAAAAAATACCTTTACTATAAATAATAAAGAGTTGTTACTTAGCCAAGTAACAACTTGACTTTATATGATCATTATGTGTCATACATTCTAGCATATATGTTGTCACACCAAACTAAATTGGTAGAATGGACAATTTTAAGCCTCATCTTAATAATTCATGTTAAATCTAATCTAAATACTATAAATTTTATTAAAATATTGAAATTATATAAATCAAAGTTATGGGTGAGTTACATCTTTTAAAAATGTACAAAAATATATCTAAATTTTAAAAATCACTTAAATCCATGCATAAATATTTTAGGATGTTGTGAAATTATATAAAATGATCATTCTAGGTAGCAAAAATCTTCTAGTTGGATGCATTTAAGTAATTCTCAATTCATGACTTGCATTTTCCCTACAACTAATAAATAATTTTTAATAGCTTTAAAATTACTCTTAAGTAATTCTTAATTTTGAAAAAAATGTGGCTTGTGATTAAGATTTTTTATTCTCTTAATCAAATGGGTAATTTATTGTGAATTCGGCCTTAGGCCAATGTTTTCACATCCACGCATGGATGCCTATGAATTGGGGTTTGAACCCAAGTTGCTGCATGGAGCTTTGCCTCCATGAGATTAAAAAAATTGATAATTTATGAATATTTCCACATAATTTAATCATGATTGCAAATATACTTATCTAGTTTCATCAATTACAAATAACTCTAATATAATTTGAACATAATTGTAAATATACCCACACCATTGTGATGTTTTTAATGTACTGTCATGATATGATAATATTTGCAAGGATATGTAAACTACATTGCCATATTTGTAATAGCTAATTATACAAATTTAATTTTGAACATACATATATACTTATATAGTTTGCATAGTTTTGTAAATATACACATGACCTAATAGTATAGTAACGACATAAGTATATTTATAATTATGGTTAAACTATGTAAAATTATTTGTAAATTTTGAAATAATGTAGGTACATTTGCTACTATAATCAAACTATGTGGATATATTTGTAAATTATCTTAATCAAATATATCATGATAAAACTAATGGATTGATTGAATTTAACAAAAAAAATAAAATGTATCACAAAATAGAATGTCTACTTTTATATACCATAGTTTTATTCTCAAATTTTAACAGTTTTATTTACTTTTGTATGTAGAAGAATATTGCAAATAGTTCATATTTTAAGAATTTTTTAAAAAAATATAAAAAGCAAAGGGCTGTTACACGGTTTTATGTAGTCATATATAAAGTGGTCCTTCTCGTCTAGAGATCTCTTTGCTGACAAGAAGTGGACCACAACCCTTCCGGCTCCTTTTCATCTCTTCTTCTTTCTACCTAGGACCACTTGCTATATCCTTGAATTTCATTCCCAGAGTAAAAGGCTGGGGCCATTTGCAGCTTATTTCTTCTGGATCCCGCCCACTCATTCTTCTGGAGACACCACCGTACTCTCATCTAAAATAAGGAAAAAAAATTTACCTGCTTCCGAGGTCTGCGTACGTGTGGTATATGGTCATTCACCAGCTTCGGAAATGATTCCATGGTCACATATATTGCTACAGAAATTTTCATTTAAAAGGATAGTTCGAGGCCATGATATATGATACATGTCTGTTACTGTATCCATTTGATTCATCTTGTTTAATTAGTATTATGTGCATGAGTTTTAAAATTCATCTCAATTAAGCAATTGGATGCACCATAACCAAGAAGATCATTTTAATGCATATACAGGTGCATGCTGATTTTACTCTCAAACGAGATATATTTCTTATGGCGCATTAATTAGTTTTCAATCAAGATAATTTTCTAAATATTAGTTAAACGAGTAGCACTAATTGAGCATGATATTTAAGTGCGTTAGATGTAACATATTATAATCGTGAACATCTCAAACGAATCATCGACATGGACATTCCAATGGTAATTCTATTAATACATGTATAATATTCTAAAACATTTATGTGGTTAGGAGAATTGTAAGAAAGTAGAAAAATTAAATTTCCCATCTGATATTTTAGGGAAAAAAATCTTGTTCCTTGTAAAAGCTGTCAAGTAAGTAATTTTAAGCTAAGCTTCTGAAGTTATGTTAGATCACAAGTCCAGGTTGTACGCACCCGAGTGCATTGATATACCTATTTAAAAAAAAATTTGAATTATTTTTACACGACTGTTAATTTAAGTTTATTTAACAAGTATATCAATTTTTATTATTTTTAAAGATTTTTAGATTTTTAAACAGATTTTTAAACAGCAGTAGCATTTAAAAATCCAAATCACTTATCAATGTAAAAGCGTACAAATGTACAAGGTCTATTTTCAATTTTTAAATAAAAATTCAGAAAATTGTGAAATACTTGCTGAATAAATCCGCATATAATCAAAAAAAATTCTTTTTAGGCCACTTTTGGTAATTACATCTAAGTGTTTCCATGGTTTTTTAATCTCTCACACATTCTACCATAAACCACATCACGTCTTAATTATCTAACAACTTAACTTTTTTCAACTTTACCCGCATACTCTAGTTTTTCTTATTTATTCTAACTCTACACTTATACAATTATATCATTCATACAATTTTCAGAATATTCTCTTTTTTTTTATTTTTAACATTTTTCCATTGTTGTCTAACAAACGTAGCCTTAATTAAAACTTAATTACTTAAAGAGGCCATAACAAATGTGTATGCATGCATTTGGTACGTAATCGATTCATGCTGTTTTCTTTCATGAAAAATAGTTTCATTTTCGAGCCAAAGTAAGTGACTAATTGATGATTGCTCATCTAATGATAAGTGACATACGAGCTAGGTTTTTGCCTTCCTTTTTTTTTTTTTTTATGGTGGACATACTAGCTAGCTAGCTAGATTTAGTTCCACAAAAAGCAAATGCATGTGCGTTTTTGCATGTGCTGATCAGTACAGCGATCGGCTCGATCTTTGTTTGAACTGGGCGCGAAGCACGCCATGGTGATTAAACCCTTCTTCAAACCTGGCATCCAACTTGCTTTCCTTCCATTCCTTTATTTTCTTGGATCCCGTGTGACAATGACATTTTTGCATTATCCCTTCTGCCTTACTCCACAACCCAACCCACCCAATAATATTCCTTTTTCTCTCTTTTTTTGTTGCAAGTTTTAAATTAACTTCTCAACAACCAAAACCTGCTGCTGTTTAATTACTTCCTTATTCATGTACATATTTTTCTTGATTAGCAATCAAATCATATGCTCATTAGAAGAGATAGAGAGAGCATGAACTATACAGCAGCAGCGGAAGGGGAGAAAGATGGACAGAGAGAGAGAGAGAGAGTGAGAGAGAGAGATCATCCAGTTTTTCAATTAATGCTGATTTTTAAGGGCACTCGGATTTGTATGTGCATGTTAACTTCTCTATGTACACTCGTAATGCTGCCAAAAACCATTCAAATGATATTTTTCAATAATGAAAATACTGTCAGCCTTACTACAACTCGCTCTATGGAGTATCCTTACAATCAATTCACGATGACAATACGCCAGCTATGCATCAAAAGACAAAACAAAACAACACATACCTGTTCTTCCTCCATGTATTATATTGTGTAATATGTTCTTGATCAGACCAGCCGTTCATTCAGAATAGAACTCGAGAGGATGTTAATTAATTAGATAGGCCCATTTCAGTGGCTAGCTGTCAGGGTTGATTTAAGAACAGTGATGAAGAAGACTGGGTGTCATGATAGGGAGTTGAATAGTGAGATGGGATAATGGAATTCGGGAAGAGCTGCTGCGATGATGAGCTCAACATTTGAATCTGACTGGTTTGTTTCAGACCAGACTCTGCTGACATGCTAAGATGGGAACTGGGAAAGATCAGATGAGACCCGAATGGCAGAGAAAACGAAGGTGGTAAAAATGGAGTACTAGTACAGAAATTGTGAGGGGATTCTCCTGCACTTTGGGTTGAACATCCATGCCCGGTACTCGCAATGTTGGATGAATTTGGATGCAAGTTCCAATGAGAGTAGGAAGTGTTTGGAATGGAATAGTAATTATGTGTTGGGAGAGAGACAATGGCTGGAGTGGATGCACTTAGAACTTCATTTTCATTTGGTGCCTTAATATTTTCTTGTCCGCTTCCTTCCATCCAATCACTTTTCTCTACATTTTCTGGACTCCTACACCAGCTCATCCATTGCTTAGAATTGCAATACGAAGCAGTTTGCTCTTCTGCTATTCCTGCACTACTGCTTTTGCTAGTCTTTCCGTGATCAGTAGCTGAAGAAGGCCTCATTCTCTGGCTACTCATCTGCTCTATATCTGCACGAGGCAATAACTCAGGTTGTGGGTATTGCAGGAAAAACTCAGGAGACATTGGGAGAGGAGGGAGCTTATTGATCTCGTGCTCAGCAGCACTTAGCAACCAATCCACAGCTTTGCTTGGCTGGCTCAGCCCAAGCCTGTCCTGAAGATCGTAAAGCTGAATTGCTGTCTGTACGGATAGCCTCACACGTCTGTCCCTCAATCCTTTCATGGTCCGGACCTTACTGTGCCGGTCCTTTCCTCCAAAAGAACGAGAGACCCGCACAACCCGAGGATCTTTCAGCCCCTGCCATGATGATCTTGAGCTACACACTGCTTGGGGGATCCTTGCATCTTCATCCACACCATCTTCTTTCTTCGCTGCAAAGCTCTTCTCCTTTGAACTACTGCTCATCTTTGTGCATTCATAATCAAATCATACATATGTGCAGACAGTCTAATCCAAATCAAGCTCTCTTAATTTTCTGCAATAGATAATAGATTAACAAACATCCATTGCTCTAGTTAATCTCTCTCGCTACTGCTTTAAAAAATAGAGGGAAAAGAAGAAATCATTTTAATGATGATAGAAGACTGTCTGTCTATGATGATGAAATAGAAAAACACAATTGTCGTAATTAATCCTATAAATAAAAGGCAATTTGTAAAGGATTTGGCTTACCGAAGAACAACTACTTTGATTTCTTGGGGAGAAGAAGGACTAACTTTGCATAAAAATGATGAATTATTTGTTATCAATTTGGCATATGCTAGCATGATACTTGGTGAATTGTTGTGTATGGCTGCATTCCTTGATTTTTTTAAAATCATATCTGGGGACTAAAATAATCTTCTTAGTTACCAAAGGATTAAAAGGGTTTCCTACCGTCCTCCTTAAAGAAACACCAAGACCTAGAAACAGTAAAAGCAAACTCTAGAAAATAGCATACACACCTGAAATTCCATAAAATGATAGTATATATCTCCTCAGTAAATAAAATTTTGTAGACTGGCCTTCGCTCAAAAGAGAGATGAGGTTAAGAAGAAACGCATACACTTACAGATGAGTTTGAATTGGGTAGAAGAGACAATAATGGACAGTCCATGGCTAGCTACTGAGATCTGGCTAGCTAGCTAGCTAGCTCCTTGTTCAGTGAATAAAAAAGGCAGTGGGTGGAAATTAATTGCTGATCCCATCACTGAAAGCCCGAGTTGAATAAATCCAAGGGTCGAAAATTGGAGTTTGGGAATGAAGTAGAAATTAGTGAAGAATATGTCTAGCTTTGGAACGGGAAGATGCCAGGAGAAAAGCAATGCGGAAGAGAAAGAAGAAAAAGTGGCGCATCCGGAAGCATGTGGTGTAAGTTTCCCAGCGGAATAAATGGTCAAGTCATCATTACGTCAATTCATAGCCACGCGTATGTCCATACCATCTCCCTAGTATTCAACAATGATATATGCTTGATGACAAAATTATTTAGAACTAGTCGGATATTAATATCCTGCCATTAATTAATGTCTAAAGTAATTAACAATATTGCGTTTGGATAATGGTATTGTATAATGAGCTTCTCTTCTTCAAACCAGGTGTAGTTTGCACCATCTTAGATTTTTTTTTCCCTTTTAGTTTTTACATCCAAGCCATACATCATATTCATCCTCATGAATATTTGCATCATGTGAAAATCATTTTAATTAGATTTATCTATAAATAATAAGTACAAATGCATGAGATCCTTTGAAATATTATTTTTTTAATGTTTTAAATTATAAAAGCTTCTTTATTAAAAAAATTATAAAAGCTTCAGTAAGGTTATCTTTTATATTCAAGCAAAATATGTAGTTCAAAACACAATATTGAACTTCTTTTTTTGATGTAAAAACACGATATAGAATAGAACTTGAATCTAAAAAACAACATCCAAAAAAAAAAAAAAAAAACTTGAATCTAAAGAAATATATTTTTAAAACGAGAAACCAAATGGGGTGCAAATTGCATCCGGTTTCATATATAATTCAGTTTTAGCGAGGCGACCTTTATCAAAAGATATTAACATGATAGGCTTCAAAAAGATATTAACATGATTGTACTGCAAGAAAAGGAAATAATTAAAGGAAATGAATTTATTCTTCTGAACATTAAAGATACGGTCAAGACGTTGAGACTGTTCTCCGTTCCTCCACATAGGAGGAAGAGGAAAACAACCAAAACAGTGAAATGCTGCCATCTAGCAAGCAAGGGACCAACAAAGCTTTTTGTTCAAGACATTCAAAGAGAGAGAGGACCACCCATCTGCTGCATCGTTTGGATTTCACCATTATTAATTGGCCAGAGACGTGCATGCATTTGAATGGATTAAATGAATCTTCGATGCAATTTTGGGATTTCTAAGCCAAATCCACATCTTATATCAAGTTGGGAGCCCTAAATTGCTCTAAATGTAGATGATTTTCGGAGGTAATTCTTGTAATTTGGATGCCATGGACTGCTCCTGCCGGAAAAAAAAAGAGGTACAATGCATTACGTAGCCCTAGTAAACTTCATGCCATTATTGTTGCCTAAAAGAGACGCAAAGAGGAAGAGAGATTTGTTCTTATCTAAAAAGGAAGCTTAATTATTCTTATTGAGAATATTTTGGAACCCTAATTAATACACGTCCTTGCCACTGTTGCGCAACGGAAATTTAACTCCTGTCTATAGATTCCATGAAAGAAATGTAGTAAGTCCCTCAAAGCTATGACAGAAACTAGAAAATGAATCTTATCTGCAAGGTATCCTAGCTACTAGAAATACATGGCAAATGGTGGCTTTTTCAGAAGCAAGCGAAAACCTTAATATTCTCTCCTCCTTTACATTCGGTTGTTGAGAATCTTAAAAACCAGAAACCAGTGTTTCACTAACAAGCCTGCAATTAAAGGAAGAGGAAAAGAAACAAAAGCACATAAAATGCATTATCTTGAAAGTTATAGTGAACCAGCATTTCAGATCAAATCCTAATTAATTAATGGCTTCAAATGGAGATTATTTCCCACTAATTGCAACAGTTTCTTTCATATATAACTTGAAAACTCTAAGACAAAACTCCCCATAACATCCCCTGGGCAAGCAGAAGAAGAAAATGAAAATCTCTTCAAACCTTGCTGGTCTATTTTTTGTTCCCAATCTTTGAACGCCGGACTTGGGGATCCAATATGATTCATGCATCTTCCAATTCTCAGCACTGAAATTTCCCTGATTATTTTGGATATACCGTTGATCTGTAAGAAGAGAGAGAAATGGGTATTTCTTTAAATCATTTATGGCTTTTTTCAGGGGGAAAAAAATTTCTTCATGCCCTCTTGATGGTAGAGAAGCGAACACAAACCAGAAGGGAAGTAATCCAAACACAAAAAGAAAAACAAGGAAGGTTTAAACAAAAAGATTTTGAAAATGGTTTCATCAAAGCTGGGTTGATTTTCTTCTGTTTCATGCTAATGAAAACCCCACTCTTTTGAGGCTTATGATGTGTAGTCCACCAAAACTCTTTCATTCTTCCACCGGAGCTACAAAAGGGTGGATATATATCATTCAATCATGCAACTTTGACAATGAAGGAAAACAGAAAGCATGCATTAATTTTCCAAAATAACTATTCACGGTCAGCATCATGCATGGGTTCTCTAATCCCACAGATCATCAGCACACTAACTCCTTGGGGAAATCAAGCTAACCCATGCACTTAATTTCTAGGATTGCATGCCAAAATTAAGCAATTAATGCAGTTGCCCCTGTATAAATATTTATATATTCCGGCAGGGCGTGGCCCACCTGATGAGCAGGCCAGCCTTCTTTCTGAGCCAGGTGGTGATAGATGAGCTTGTTGGCCTAGTGATTCCCTACAGAAGACAGCCAGCTGCACATGGCAAAAAAAAAAAAAAAGGTAGGTAGGTGACAAATGCACATCCATCACAAAGAAGTGAAGAAGTAGACAAGCGCGTGCATATATGCCTTGGCGTTTCTTTGATAAAAGAACAAGCACGAGAAGAGACTACTGCTTTTAGGGTTTCGCAGCTGCCTGCCAGAAAGCTGCTCTACGGAATTCTGTCGCTCCACTGTACTCTTCTCTAATACAGTAAAAGCATGCATGCATACAGCAGCTAGCGGAGACCCTACCTGCAAAGAAAGTTACTAAATTGATCAGTTTATATCTTAGGTTTCACTTGCTTTCCACCCCCTTTCCCCACACCACACCACCCCCCCTCCCTCCCTTAGTCTTTCAGTGCAATTTCTCGTAGTTACACGAAATAGTGCAATTTCTCGTAGTTACACGAAATAAAGTTTATGGGATTGCCTTTTCTTGGTGGCAGGAGCAGATGGACAGATGATTTCAGAAGGTGCCAACGGTCAGATGACGGTTGCAATTCTGTTACAGAGACTAGAACAACTCCTCGACCCATAAGGCGTGAAAATCAAAAGAGAGGTGAGGGGAGGCTTGGGCATGTGGCATCCAAAAGGGCGTGCACTGCTCGGAGGGTAACATTTCACTCTGTTCCAATCCCCGCAGACATACGTAGTGCTCCAATGATGTTGACAACAACCAAAAATTGCGGTGTTGCCCCTTGATTTTCTGCCGCTTTTACTGTTACATCAACATCAAATCTACTCATTTTGTATTTTTTATTTGTTTTAGTAGGATACCAAAAATTATTTCAATCATAGTTTTTACTGAGTTGTACCTATTTAAAATAGATATAATTATGTATAAATTATAAAAAATACTTTGATACATTCTTATATATACCTTGGATAACTAAGTACCTAGCAAAGGTGTACTCCTAAGGAAAGGATAATCAAGCTACTACCCAATTTCAAACCCTAAATCTTTCTACTCTAACATTGTATATATATTCATGTAAGCCACTTGGTCATCTAAGTGGTGACAAATGGTTTAGATATCAAATTAACAATTTTCAAATTAATGTATAAACTGAACAATTTTGTTACATCAATATGTACATTTATTAGATGGCCAATGCACACGTGTTTTTTTCATTAAATTCAGTTTCAATATTCGCACAAGCTTTGCTACTTTGGCAAAACTTTCTAATTTTTCATAAATATATAGGTTTTAAGTAAGATTTTTCTACATATAAAATTTTATATTTATTTTTTAATATTTCAATTTTCAAAATAAAAAATTAAGCATCATGTACCAGCACATGAAAATTTCTTAATTATTTTTATTTTTAAAATTTAAAAAATATTTTAAAAATCAAAAAATGAAAAATTTGAGCAGTAAAAAAAATCTTGCTTGGGCTCACATATCTAGGTAAAAATTCATGTAATTTTCAAGGAAGACAGCTACCCACTTCATGCTCGGGTTTTCGTTTTATATCATTTGGAGCGTTAATATTAATATGCAGCCAAATTCCGTGGATGATTCTTGAAAAAAGGAAAAACACAGCTAAAACAAAGGAGAACGACAGCAAGGTTTGGCAGGAACACGAACTGAAGGCATTATGTGCACTAGTTTAATCATATTGTGTAACAGTCGTAAATATATATCTAATAATAATAATAATAATAATAATATAATATAATATAATATAATATAATTTATGAATATTAATGGCAAGCATTGACAGGCGAATGTTGGCGGGTAACAACGCGCTCTTTCTAAAGAACGCGGGAACAGAGAGAATGCACACAAGGGAAGAAATGAAGGCTGTCGATTTGAGATTTACAAGAAAATTTGATCCAGTAAATCGCTGTGTAGGTACACCAATTGGGTAAGTAGAAATTTTCATACTTTATTGTTGAAGATTCAATAAGAATTTTAAGTTCATGTAATTCACCCACTTTTTCCTAAACTCTATATATTCGTTAGATTTATGAAAAGAAAAGTATTTGGTGAATTTATATTAAATAAAGAATTCAGATATATACCCAGAGAAAAAATCGAGATTCGTTTGGGCAGTTTCGGCAATTCACGAATGTTGACAGAGAGGGGTGAAAACAAAGCTGACAAAGAAGAAAGAGGGAAATGTACGGAAATTTTACAAAAACCCCATGAATTTATAATTTTGCAAAAAGGTACCTACTTTGAAGAAATTATAGAAAAATCCAGATCTTGCTAGAAAATTTGCAGGAGATATTTTAAAAAGATTATTACAAAATGCCCTCTTGACTTGTGAAAGAATTTTATAAGAAAAGTTTTAGAAAATTTACAAAAAAGCCCCTTTCAAATGAAATAGTTTGCAAAAATGCCTTATATTAGCTAGGAATTCATAAAATAAATGGAAAAATATAATTTTGACCAAATAAAATTATGAGATATTTTGGAGAGGTCATAAATGAAATTTTAAATAATATTTATAAAAAATAATAAGGTGAAATAATGAACATACTGTGATGAAATTAGGAAGAGAGACTTGAGGCTACTTCAAAAGACTGAAAAAAGAGTTTAAAGCCTTCTTAGAGGTAAGTAAATTTTTACCAAATCATGACTTTAGAAAAATATTGTGTTGAATATTATGATTTGCTATGAAGTGTGATTATTCACAAAGTTTGAAATTTTCTTTCAAGTTGGTTTATTTAAGCATAAGCATGATTATTTAAAAATGTTCTTAATCATGTTAAGCGAGAATCTACGTGATGTATTGAACATAATGCATGAGCATGATGCATATTTGGACTTGTCGCCAAGCAGTAAAGCGGTATGCTAGTATCTGAGTAGCGACCTCAAGACTACAAAAGAAGAAGAATTAGCTCACGAATGTGTAGCACAGCCGCACACAAGCACAAGCAGATGACATTGCCCATAGCTGGAATGCATGAATTAAAGTGGACATATGCTTGCACAAGCATAAAAGTATTTAACTTTTCATTAATTTGAGTTTGTTGTGCACAAAATACAGCGTAGATGTTATTTATTTAAGAAAATGAATTTTAAAAAAACTATTTACTTACTGAGCTTCTAGCTCACATAGTTTTATTTTCAGTGAAAAACAGAAATATAATGTTAAATTAGAACTACCTTCAACATGACAAAAAAGTGAAACTAGCATAGCAAAAGACAAAGAAATTTAGAGTTGTTAAAGTTTTCATATAATGCTTATTTGTGTTGATAATGGACATCTAATATGTATAATGACTCCATGAGGAGTAGACTTGAGATGTATTAATTAAAATTTATATGGTTTGCATCTTAGTATCTATTTTCATCTTGGGAGATTTGATTCATCACAGTATTCTCAGCTTTGACATAGTAGACAATGCTTATAATACCCTGAGGGTGGGGTGTTACATATTGATTGACGATTCATATATATTGAAAGGCAAGAAAACACCCCAATTAATCACATCGTGGCATGCCAGCCTCTTCCAACACTGACTTCTTATAACTTCGATATATAGTTTATTTTTTTATAATTATGGAACACACTTTGAACGACTAAGAAACTGAGGAAGAACAACTTTAGTAGGGATAATCAATTAAATGCTTTTAGTCATTTTCAAAACTTGGGCATCCTACCTTACACATCCTTAACTCACTCACATCGTTGTCATCATTGATGATGCCCAGTCTGTTGCCTTCTGCCCCGTTGCTGATGTACATTGTTGTTGACGCACAACTGTTGACATAATGGTTTCACTCAATGACTTTTTTTTCTTTTTAGTGCCACCAATAAGTTAAAGAGAATTGGATCCTGGGCTTAATTTGGTTTATCGATTCCAATTGCGTTATTTATGCTCAATCTTAGATTTCTATGGCTCTTTGGATAGTCTAATTATTATTTTTTAGAAAATAACGAATAAGTATTGCAAAAGATCAATAAATTAGGCTCGATTTGATTTAATTCAATAAATGGTGCCAAATTTAACGATTAGTTTTAAATCCACGTAAAATATTATGGCGCCAAGTTACAACTATACATGGATTTGGTTCCATAAAAGCATTTCTCAAAAATGAATTTGCTGGTATCATCATCATCAAGTAGTCCGTACTCAAGAAATCCCAAGTGGCCAGGAGTGACAGAATGGTCCAAGCTTCGAGTGAATAATAGGTACGGTTGAACGAGAAGAAGAAGATATTATCCTTCCAGAGTTCATTTGTGAAATATGGTCCAATTCCCGTGTGCTTCCATCATCATATTATAGGGCCATTTTTCTTTGCCTACCAATCGGTTATTGGATGGCATGCACGCTAGCCTTGCGACCTTTTTAAGGTTTGTGCACCGTCGCTGTCACTGCTACGGAAAGAAAGGGACTCCACTTGTAATAGCAACTAGGCCCAAACATGGATGAATTTTGGACTAGCTTATCTAATCTCCGTGTGAAACAAGGAGCACAAATGGTGGATGAGTTACAAGTCTAGCGATCGCAACACGACCCTCAACTACAAACAGATTTGGGTAGTAGGATCCTTCCATTCTGAATAAATATTTCCTTTAAATTACAACATACGATTAACTTATTTATTTTCAACATTGAACATTAGAGGAAAGTACTCTCCTAGACAACAAGTTCTCGAAAATATTTTCCTCTGGGTGGCAGGAAAATGTTTGAAAGAAATGAAAATGAGGCCGGTAATATGAAAAAGATTGATTTCAATCATAAAGTGAATAAATTTTAAGAAAAATTATAAGTGAAATTATGAGCAAGTATTTAAAAAGAAGTACAGTTGTGATGAAAAAAATGTTAAATGGATGTCAACTATGTGATCGATCATGTGTGGAAGCCAATCAGGAGCCTTATGTCTATGATGCTGAGTATGCACAGAAACGAATTAAGGGCATCGAAATTGAAGTCTTGGCCAAAAATTCAATAGCCATTTTCTTTATTTGGCCAACAAACTGTTGTCACAATTGCATGCTGCAGGACAGTCCCACAGAAGAAAAGCAAAGGGTTGTCTGAGTTCAGTAGTAACAGAATGAAGATTCTCTAAACACAAAAAGTATTACTGCTGCATACATGCCCATCAGAAAGAACTGCTTTACAAAGCTGCAGGAAGGTTGTTCAGCTCTGAAGAATGGGGTCAAGCCGATGCACCTAAGATACCTGAAAAGATGAGAGACAAGAAGTATCTGCTCATATTACACATAAATAAGAGCAAATGCATGCTTGCATAGGGTCTGCAAACAAAGAAGCACAACAAAGAATTGATAAAATTATGAACACAAATATCCATCCTCATGTGCATCTGCATCAAGATTACCAACCATGGCTCAGCAAATGCATATATTGGCACAATCTTTGTGTGCATCTGCACCACTGTGTCTGTCTGTGGTTCTGGCGTGCACTAACACACAACTCGGCTATCCATCAGATGCATCCAAACCATAAATAAGATATCATCAAGCTTATATTTGGACAGCTAAGAGAATATGCAACAGCAGAGCCTTTCCGAGACCTTAATAATGTAAACAGAAGCATTTTCTACTGTCAAGAGGTATCCGGAACAGCAGCCCAATCGGTGGCTCCATTTTTCAAAGGAAAAAAGGAAAACAGAGGACCAAATTTTCATTGATGGAATTCATAATCACTTGGAACATTTGCAGTTTTGAAGAGATTTGGATCTATGAATGTGTGTGCAGGGCCTCTACTAGCAATAGCACACGGTATCACAAAGTGAGAACTACTCAAGCAAATTATGCGTTTTTTCATTAGTTTAATCTTGAAAGCTGGAATAGGACATGGGCAGTCTTGGTAAAAGGGCAGCCCAAAAATATAGTAATTTTGTTATGTATTACCGTCAGCGCAACTATGCAAAAAGATATTCCCCATCAGTGGTCACATATTTAAAAAATCTAGGGTTATTTGCATATAAATATACAAATTTTATTTAATATTACAACTATACCCGTATGGTTTGAAGCATTGTAACTAACACTACTATGTACGCATAAGCTGTTATGAAAGTTGTCAAATGCATAAGTCACTGAACGTAAAAATAAGAAAAGGAGAAGGAAATCGAGATCAAGGACTTCTTTCTCACTGGGCCACATGACAGATAGTCATACTGGAAGTTCACCATCTAAAGAATCTGACCAATGATGCATCAAAATTTTCGAGTATAAATCCACTCCCACGCCTTCTTGGCTTCACTCTTGTAGAAATCAACACCTAGAAGTCCAAAGAGATAGCATCTTGATCACAACGTTTAGATCATGGGGGCTGAGCTTTCTTGCCTCTTCTACTGTAACTCACCTAAGTCACCATATGCCCAACCTTGTCACTCAACTTACTGAAAGGCCCAGTTCAAGGTCCCTGAGCAAACCAACCAGCTAGGAATAGCTGTAATCCACTCTCATTCTTATATTACTCACCAGGGATAGAGAAACAAATGTGTCTTTCCATAACTTCATTTCCATTTCCCCACAAAGGTTACTTTAGGTATTATATAAATTGCAAAAAAGGTATTTGGACATTATTCCCATAGCTTCTGACAGACCATTACAGTGATACTATGCTTGCAAAAAAGATTAATCAAAGAAGACAGCAAAACAATTGGACTACAAATAATGCAGGAATGGAAATCAATGAGGGATTGCTACATTGTGATAGTGGCATCAAGATCATAGGGAGAGTATCTCTGACAGGGTATAGATAGCATTAGAGGTGAAGTTGTTGTTGGAACCTCCAAGGACAAAAAAGAGAAAGCCTAACAGGGCTGCATCAAGGGAGGTGGTGGAGGAATGAAGAAAAAGAGAGAGATGCCTACATTTCTAGTTGGGGGCATCTACTCACTATAATCTCTCACCTCAATGAAGGAATAGATAAGATTTGAAGATAATTTTAAAGCAATGTTTTCATCTGGAGAAACCCTCCAAGGCTCTCTTTTGCTAGCCAACTGTTGTACTCCTTATGGACCCTTCTTGCATCAGAAAAAAAGAGAATTTGCTTTCTTAGTACTGCTTTTCCTCCTCTCACTTTCAACCCTCTTGGTGCTTCAAATAAATTTGGAGATGCTACAATCTGCAGCTATTGGGTATTTTAAAAGAAAATGAAATCTATTCCGCATAAATGGCAATAGGCATTTGCAAACAGTAATACCAGTTACTATTTTCTAATTGCCAAGGAAAACTATTAAGCCACTTCATAGAGATAAAAAAAGGTTATCTATATCTGATGCAAAACTTATTAGGCTGCTTTACTGAAACAGAATAGGTTGCGAATTTTGAACTGTAGTTGACAATAAACTTGGCACAATGTTTAAAACTGACCCTAAAAATTAAAATAAAATAAAACCTCATCAAAAACCGGTCCAATGCCTTCAAAAACCAGAAACATCCATGAAGTTGTCAGATAACCAATAACAAAAAATACAAAATTATCTCTTCTGCGGATAGAGTCTCATAATTTGGAAATTTTGGATGTCTCAATGCGCAAAAACTTCAGTCTTCGAGAATAATCACCAACTGTAAGTCCACATAATTGTTAATCAAGTTGGCTGCAATCTTCAGAATGAGTATAGATAAACTGCTCTAAAACATTGTGAAGTGAATTCGCAAAGTGAAAGATATCAAAATTTACATTTTTTTGGGTCTGCAGATTCGCAGAAGCAATCCCAAGAAATCAAAAAATTCAAAAGAAATCACAAACTCCAACTGAATCGACATATATTCTAACGTCATCAAAAATATCTGGCATAACAGAATCCAGGAAAAAAAAAGATACACGCAACAAGCAGATAATCGAATCACAGTTCCGAAATGGGTATCCACTGATCCACAGAAACCCCGATTCTAGCGACACCAAGAGCAATTCTCCTCACCTATTTTTGGTACCCGCCGCCGATGGTGCTCCCGTCCTCGACGACCTTGTCAGTCAGGTACACCGGCGGAAAATCCGAAAGCTCGAACTTCTTCTCCTTCATCATCTTCTCAACGTCGGGCTTGGTGAGGACGGTGCGGCGGATGGGAGGGCGATTGCGGCGCTGGTCGCGGGAGAAGTACTTGATGTCGAAGACGGTCTCAGGATCGGAGGTGGGGATGCAGGCCTTGAGAGGAGGTGTCGCAGGGCAGAAGCGGCGGTATTCGAGGGCGCTGGGGACAGCGCTCCTGTACTCGGGATCCGCGCAGGGGCCCGTGATCTCCCATGGCTTCTTGAAGAAGCGCTTCAGGGATTGGAAGAGGGATTTGGCGGAAGAAGCTGCCATCAATGACCGAGGCGAAAAGACGAATAAGGACGACGAAGGAGGTAGCGAAGGAGCGCTTATCGTAGGAGGCAGCGGGATTTTCTCGATGCAGCGGGGTGCACCTGAACGGTGACGAAACGGGGTGTTTTGTAAAACAAACCTTATCATTTTACTTAATTTCAAATCAGTCTCTTCGGTGAGTCAATGTGCTTAACAATTAGCATTTGATAAAACTTTTGGAAAAAAATGTTTGGTACAGGAGGTGTTTATTATCGCCAAAAACTTTTCAAATTGGAACTTTCTAATGTCCATAATTATCATATTTTTTAATTATTTTTTTATTTCTTCCTATACAACTACCATACTTTTTAATCATTTCTACACAACTATACATACATTTAACCTATTTATTTTAATTTTATTCTTTTTACTTCTCATCATTACTTCTGTCATATTACATCATTTTGTCCTATTTTAAAAACTTTTATACAAAAATATTAAAAATTCTATCACTTCTCAAACACATGAAAAAAATATTAATAAAAGAAAGTAATGTAATATGATAGTGGTAATGGTGAAAAATAAAGAAAATGAAGTTAAAATAGATCCGATAGTTGTATAAAATATTACGAAAAAACGATTGAAAAATAAGATAGTTATATAAAAAATGTGAAGAAATGATCGAAAAATAAAATAATTATTGAGAAAAAAATTACATAAAAAGACATTTTTTTAATGTATACCAAACCCACCCTTAGGGCATGTTTGTTTAAAATAAAAAATTTTCAAACTAAAACTTTTTAATCTTATGGTGTGTTTGTTTGGGGCAAAAAAATGTCAACAAAAACTTTTCAATCCCAATTTTTTCACTCTTTATAGCTATTTTATTTTTTAATTATTTTTTCACATTTTTCTATACAAACTATCCTACTTTTCAATCATTTCTACACAACTACTCATACAACTAACTTATCTATTTAAACTTTATTCTCTTCACTCTCCATCATTACCTCTATTATATCATATCATTTTCTATCAATTTGACAATTTCTATCTCAAAAACTTTTCATCAAAAGTTTTATCCCCAACCAAATACACCCTAATAATTTTCACTTTTTATAATTACCTTACACTTTAATTATTTGTTTACATCTTTTTATATAACTATTATACTTTTCAATTATTTCTACACAACTATTCGTACAACTAACTAATCTATTTTAACTTTATTCTTTTTACTCACCATTGCCCCAATTATATCATATCATTTTTTACCAACTTCCAAAAACTTTTCATCTTATCACTTCCTAAACACACCATATCCCAATTAATTACTAATCATGATTACAAATCTACCCAAAGCTCTAAAAAATGGCAAATTACCCTAATAATTTGCAACTACTTGCAAGGGTACTGATGTAATTAAATTTTATCATAATTTCTTATAAAATTTTAGAATCCTGAAATTGCTCATATTCTTTAAAAATAGGTTCAATGCACTAATTGTGAACATTTTAACTAAATACATTATATTATTTTGAAAATTTATTAAAATAACTAGCTTAAAATATTGTCTTGAAAATTAGTAATAAAAATAAATAAATGAAATTATTTATTAAAACAAATGCCTTAAAATTTTTCATCGTCAATGCAAAGTATTTTGTTTTAAAGGGTAGGAAAAAAATTATGAGTAGCTTAAATAATTTAGTATGATATTTGGAAACAAGAAAAATTAAATTAAATAAAAATAATTGGTAAATTAATAATATGGAAAATATGTTGAAGTATTACATGGGAGGAAATATAAGTAATTTAGTTTTTTTTTCAAAATTATCTTTGAAATGCAAGAAAATGATGTGATATGATAAAGATAACAATAAGAAGTAAAAAAGAATAAAATAAAATAAATAGCTTAGATATATAAATATTTGTGTAAAAATAATTTAAAAAATAAGATAGTTGTATAAGAAAAAATGAAGAAATGATAAAAAAAATAGAATAATTGTGGAAAATAAAAAAATTTTAATTTGAAAAGTTTTAAGTGTTAACAAACACCCTCTTTGTGAAATTTTTTTAAAATTGGTAAGGTATAATGTGATATAATAGGGAATAATGATTAGAAAAAAAGAGAATAAATTTAAATATATATATACGGTAATTCTATGAAAAATGTACGCAAATGATAGGAAAGTAAGCACTTGTATAAAAAAAATGTAGTGAAAAAATGTATAAAAAATATTTTTCTTTGTTACCAAAAAAAAATCTCTCATTTCTGAATAATCGAAAACCCTTTTTCATTCATTATATTTAGGGTCTGTGTGACGATTAGCAAAAAAATTTCACACATTTTTACATGCAACTATTCTACTCTCTTTTTTTTTAAAAAAAAATTTATGTTTAGGAAGAGGGGAAAAATAAGGAAAAATTTTGGTGGAATTTTTTTTGAAATAGATCTGGTATTTTTTTTGATAAAAAAATAGAACTAGTGATTGAATAGGAAAATGTGAAAAAGTAGGCTAGGGGTAGTAGGGAAAAAGACTTTTTTTTCCTTTCCTCCTTTCCCAAACATACCTTAGAATCTCATTCTACAAAGATGACAAAAATAATTTCCATTTGAATTATATATAGGCCACACCTATAAAAAAAGAATAAATTCTAAACTTTCATCAAATCCATTGAATAAAATATCAAAATGTCATAAATTAAATAAAATCATTGTTTTAAGTGGGAAGAAAACTTTAGAAGTTTGAGATATTTAGTATATAATTTATAGTTCATTCTAAACAAAAACAATTTCAATAGGTTAAAAAATTCACGCTCAAATAATTTTTATTTCTATGACTAATATGAAACTTGGATAAGGATTTTTTTGGTTCGCAACAATATTCATAATGATCATACTAATAAATGAATTAGATTTATTATAATCACTTAGATAAGGCCCATACATGACTAAATATTCCAATTCACTTTTGCAACATCATGTGCCATTGAAATATTTCCCAAAGTAAAAGTAAAATGCTTAGACTAATTCGAGTAATTAAAATGTCACATCAATCCTTGTAAATAAAAGGAATCAAGTCTTTTTAAGCGGCTATAAATGTTGATTTACTACCACTCAAGAATTTCAAGTGGTTGCTCATATTCTACTTGATTTTTTTTCAAAAGAATGAATCTCCTGGTTTTCTGTGATGGGGTTGTCCACCAAGCTTCACTGAGAATCAGGTGTTGTCTGACGGCTTGATTTCATAGTTAATGGAAGTTTCTTTTTAATTAAAAAAAATTCAAATGGAAGATTCTTTCACACGAGAATTACATGATCAGCAAATCTATTTCTTCAAAACAATATCAAGTTTTCACCAAATGATTAGCCATCAGAAGTGTTAGAAGATCTAGGGCAAGTTGCATACAAGTTGAAGCTACCAAAAATTTTTTAAGTTACATATTGTATTCTATATTCCTACCTAACAACCTTAGTGAAAAGCTAATTGAACAAGATTCTTTCCGTATAATCACATAAAAAGAAAATCCCATTATGCTATTACCACCATTGATTTTTATAAAACCAAATAAGAGCCCTTTTCCTCTTTGAGACATCCAAAAACAAAAGCAAGCCTTTGCTTCCCACCAGCTTCCAACAATAGCCTTTGCTACCCTTTTATTTTCCAACCACACCATCCAAGTTTTGGGGGGATCCAAACGATTTATTCTAATCAACCATCCAAACTTTCTACAAGAGAGATCTTAATAACTTTGTGAGGAATGTAACCTCTCTCAACCCCACCCTTTTGAGCTCTGCACACTTGCCTACAACCCAAAGTAAAGTTGTGTTACTCTTGATGTGTTAAATCCATTCTTAAATAGGCCAATTTAGAATGAAATAATGAGCATGAACTCTTATCCTCAAAAAATAAATGGAGAGTCCAATCCTTAATTGTCTAACTATGGGTCCGTTTAATAATAGGGAATGTGATTTAACATTTTAATTGCCTAATAACCAATTTTCAATTATTATTTATATTTTAAATGAGTACAATCTTATATGAATCAGCCAATTTGTGACTAGTTAAATAATCATTTTTATTTTTTATGGATATGTGAACTTTACTTAAAGCCGTTTGATCTTTTCAAGCCAGACGCCCAGCTGCCTCAGTGTGCCCTGCTCAAAAACATATTTTTTATTTTTTCATTTTTTATCAGCAAGTAAATCTAAGTGTATTAAATCTATAAACTAAGTTTTACCATTTTTGGAAGTTTTTAAATAATTTTTTTAGATTTTTAAACACAGTGGCTCAGTGCGTCCGGCCTAAAAAGATCACGATTCTCACTTAAATTGGTTAGCATATCAAATTTTACATTTTTGAAATTTTTTAAAATCAAGAAAATGGCCAGCGCATGTATCCATACCCATTCGATGATTTTTTTAAAGATAAAAACATAAAAATAAAAAAGTGAAATTTAGCATGCTAGCCAATTTAGGGGTAATGATCCAATACCTACCTATGATTCAAGCCTTCTAGTTATTTTTTATTTTTATGTCAACCCACATGTAAAGTTTATTTGGAAAGTTATAAAAAAAAATCCTGATGAAAAATTTTATATAAATTTTTTTGAAATATAAGAATATAATGTAATATGATAATGGTAATGATAAAGAGTAAAGAAAATCGAGTAAAAATAAATAGGTTAGATATATTGGTAATCGTGTAAAAATAATTGAAAAATAAGGTCGTTGTATACGAAGAGGTGAAGAAATAATTAAAAAATAAAATATTCGTGAAGAATGATAAGTTTTAGGGGGTGTTTGGCAATTGAAAAAAAATCTCATGTTAAAACTTTTCAATCTAAAACTTTTCACTCTCCACAACTATCATATTTTTTAATCATTTTTTCACATTTTCCTATACAACTATCTTACTTTTCAATCATTTCTACACAACTATCCACACAACTAATCTATTTATTTTAACTTTATACTCTTTACTACTCATCATTACCTCTATCATATCACATCATTTGACAACTTTTACTCTACAAAACTTTTCATCAAAAGTTTTATTCATTACCAAATACACCCTTAGATGGAAAAGTTTTTTTATGAGTATTCTTATATGTTACATCATCTCAACTGATATTACATTTAGACTTTGAGACATTCTTACAATTTTTTAACAATATTCTACAATCATCAACATCATAAGTCATTACCCACCTCGGTGGGGTTGACTAACAATATTCTACAATCATCTTACCAATATTCTAATTTTTCTTAACAGTATTTCCTAAATATTCAACTGGTGAGACCACTTACCGTTCCACATGAAAATTTTGGAGAAGGAATTAGAACCATTGTCGCCTATTCACTGAAGCTTGACCCCGTACCACTGATGTGAACCCTAAATGGCTTAAATGGAAAAGTTTTAGGTGTTAACAAATCACCCCCTTTAATTTTTATATATACTAATTTTTTTGGATATTTGTATACATTTTTTATAATTTCAAAAATAAATAGTTTTGTAACTTTTGTTATTTCTCTACATTTCAATTATTTTTTGAAAATTTTTCTATACAATTAACCTATATAGTTTATTTTTATTTTCTTTACTTCTGATCATTATCTCAATTATATCACCAATTCCTTACTTTAAAAAAATATATCCTTGCAAAATTTCCCTCTTTTTTCCTAGTTAGAAAATGAACCCTCACTTCATGTTGGAGTGCATTTAATCTTTAGAACTGATTTGTTAAAGGGGACCGGTGCACCCAGGTGCTTTAACTCATTTTTTAATTTTTTCCGAAAAATATTTTTATATAATTGTTAATCTAAATATATTTAACGCGTATTAAGTTTTACCATTTTTTGGAGATTTTTAGATTTTTATTTTTGAATACCAATGACATTTAATTTTAAATTACTAAAAATGTCACTAATTTTCAAAAATAAAAAAATTTAAAAACTCCAAAAATGGTAAAACTTGACAAATAATTTTTCAAAAAATAATTTGACAACTAACTACCTGCCTATCCTACTACATGAATTTTACTCTCATATTCTAATTATTTTTTAACACAATTACCTTATTTATTACTATTTTACCTTTATCATATCATATTATATTATTCACATTTTTCAAAAATATTTTTTCACTGTTTAATTTCCCCTACCTACATTACCAAATAGACTTGAAAATATAACTTTAGAATTGATATTTAACATCAAAATATTTTATTATGTTCATTTTGCATAGTGTGTAAATAAAGCTTATGCTTAATAATGTTAAAAAATAAAATTTCTCAAGCTAAACAAATACAGATGGAGCAACTTTCTAATCAATCATCAAGGCAAGTCAAAATGGATAGAATTTCATAAAAATGGGTCTCGTCGAAAGTGGATTCTTTACCATATAAATTATCTTGTACATTTATATGTAAACATTTGGCTCAAAATGGATCATCCACTCATTTAAATATATTCATATTTTATACAATCACTTATCCATGTACAAATTATATCTTAGATAATTTATATATTGAAAAAACAACTTTAAATTGGTGTTTATATCAAACTATCTTATTACGTTAATTTTGTACTATTTTTATATGGAGCTCATACACATTCAATTAGGATAAAAATTAATAACAATAAAATAAACAATTCTAATTACAATAGGTGAAGTAAATATATATCTTATTATTATATAAGGTCCATTTTAAGTCAAATGTAGTGTAACTTATGATATATGTAATGTACATTATCAAAACTCATATATATGCATACACAGCATGCTTCTATGTGACAGAATTACATAAAATTGATTTCACATAACCCCCTCAATGTTTTAAATGTTAACGATTAATAAAAAATTTAATCCATTCATTATGTTTAATATCATTGATTTAGCTAAAAGATAAAGTTTCATCCAAATCCAATATGTATATAGGTCACATTTAGTCAAAATAAGCATATTCAGTGTAAATTAAGAAAAATATTTAAATTCATTCTCATATATATTAGAATATAATAATATTTTATAGGATCATTTATCATCTTAATAATGATATTTAGATGGTTTAGATGTTAAAAATACTATTTAAAATTGATACCTATTATTAAATCATTTTATTATGTTAATTTTGCACATTTCTAGATAGAGCTCATATATAGTGATATTAAATAAATAAAAGGATTTCCATAATAATAGTAATGATGTTAAATACAATAAACGGAGTGAATTTTCCATCAACTATTAAGAAATTAAAAATGAAGAGGATTACTTAGAAGATAAGTTTCATAAAAGCAATCTCGTACATATATGTTCTTATATATATACACATGATTTACAGTTTCCTTATGAAGCACACCTAGATTAATAATTATATAGAAAATTTTCAAAAAAAAATTAAAAATGGATTTTGCACTAAGTGCATTGAAACATCACTCTATAAAAATAATATTTTACCTAACCTAATTTCTAAAATAATATTTAGTTTGGGCATATCTTGACTATTTGTCAAACATTGTTTGGCATTTTTAAGAAAGAGTCAATATATTTGGATTTTTGGTCAAACGTGGTAAATATATTTGAGAAAAATATATGTAAACGTGCATCTAGATAGGCAAATGAGTATACAAAGAGTGCATATCTATCTATGTGAATGAATATATAAGAGGAAAAATGTATACTTTCCTACTTATTAATCATTTTTTCACATCTTTTTATACAACTATCCTACTTTTCAACCATTTCTATACAATTATCTACCTATATAACTACCTTATCTATTTTAACTGTATTCTTTTTACTTCTCATCATTACTCTTTATCATATCATAACATTTTCTACCAATTCAAGAACTTTCACACACACAAAATTTCATATAAAAATTTTACCACTTCCTCAACACACCCTTACAAACTCTGGTTTCGGGTCACATTCAATTTAAACCCAATCTAGGTTGGACCCCTAATGGTTGGGTTTCAATTTTAAAAATGGGTAAGGTTAAGGTTGGGTTGAGTTTTTTTCCAATAGGGTTTTGGTTGCCGTGTTGGGTTCCCTAATTACAACCCTTTAGCACCATGTTAGATCTCGAAGTCCAATATAACTCCAAGAAATTCTTTGATGCATAATGTTACTCTGTTAAAGATAGAATAGACTTCCCATAGCTCTGAACATTCAGTCTTTCAAGGATGAGAATGGACTAATTTTAAGCCAAGGCAGATGATCTCTTAACTCCACAAGAGCTAGGGATGATTCGAAAACCACCTGCACGGTGTAAAACCTTGAAAAGGCCTAAAAGCTCTCTTTTTGTCGATAGAAAAATTGATCCATTTATTTCATTTATTAGAAACCACAAGGAAAGCCAAAATTATTGATCCAACAACTGTCAAGAGTCAGGTCCTAGGTGGAAAGAAATTTCTTAACATCCTTCAATAATGTCTCCCAACCTCAAGTTTTAGACCAACTAGCAAGTACTATAACTAAACTTTTTCAAAAGGGCTATATCTACGTTGATGAACCTTTGAGACAACAAGTTGTAATACCATTTGTCCACAGAGACCAATTCTCATACAAAATGTGATCTCAGAATGTGGGAAATTGATGGAAGAAGACTCCAAAGATATGAGGAAAATGAGTGTAATGGAGAAACAAATCCTACACATCATGCATCTAATATGAATAAGAATTAAACTCCATAATTTCTTTCTGATGAATTAGTGAGATACTTGTGCTTCACACCTGAATCAACAATCTTCTTGTCACAGCCATGAAGGGTTTGTACACCACATACCCTGCAGGCAAGATGAGGAAGGTGCCATCTTTTACTGATAGCAGCTAGCAATGAAACTTTTTTTTATTGGAGAATATTTTACATCATATCTCAATTCATATTACATTTAAACCCTGAGACAATTCTAACAAGCTTACAACGGAAGACGACAACAAGCTTCCACATATCAAGTAGGGAGACTACTAGCTCTCATCTAAGTATAAAGGGGGACCAAATGCCCCCACCTCAAATATGGTTCGAAATCCCCATGGGGATTCGAATACTCACCGGCTGGAAATGGGAATCCCGTTCCGCAGCCAGTGACCAGACGAGCGTTGCTTGTTTGGCAGCAATGAAACTTTAGGGCATAAGGAAATCAAACAATCCGCCTTTCCCAATTACTCTTACTGATAGCAGCTAGCAATGAAACTTTAGGGCATAAGGAAATCAAACAATCCTTCTTTCTCAATTACTCTTACTGATAGCAGCTAGCAATGAAACTTTCGGACATTAGGAAATCGAACAATCCTTCTTTCTTTCCCAATTACTCTTACTGATAGCAGCTAGCAAGGAAACTTTAGAGTATAAGGAAATCAAACAATCCTTCTCTCTTTCCCAATTACTCTATAATGTTTTTCATTTTGCAAGCTTTGGCTTAATCCTTAATTTGGCCAACAATTTTTCAGTTTTTTCATAATTTTTTCATCCAAAGTGTTGGATCCTTGGCTCCTTGCACTCGTGTGTCAAATTCAATACAGTTTCCTCTAATGTTGACACCTCCACATCATGCTTAAATTGAGAGGCCACATCCAAAAGATCTAGAGCCTATCATTAGGCCAATTGTATGGATAAAGTTACCAAATATGTCATATTTATTTTGCATTGCTGTAGTCTTTCATAAAATCTTTGCCAGAAGGCCTCAACTAATGTCATCCATTTCTAGTACTCTATCATCATTCTAACTTCCTTATCACCATTTACTTTGGCCTTTGGAACCCGCACCCTTTTTGTTGATCGTTAGCATGTTGTGTCATTCAACATCGCTAGTCATTATCTCCCTTACTGAGATCACCAACACTACATTCAGATGCCATTGAGTGCCCTCTACTTCAGATAAGATGTGAACATAATCATTAATAGACAATCATTGTCACAAAAAATTTATAGAAAGATGCAAAACATAAGAATTATCCCCGAACACTTCACTGGTTTTATTACATGAAAGGGGCATAAATACTGTAAGATTTGTTTCTTTCTGGGAAAACTAACATATATCTTCACCATAATGGTTGAAAATCCAACTTTGTCACATCTAAAATGTTGCCTGTCTAGTTCAAGTGGTCCCATACAAATCAGCATAAACTAAATGTTCCTGGAAGATTTAAAATGCCATCACAGCTCACCTCAAGTGGTATAAATCTGCCAATATCATATACATGTTCTAGGAATGCTCATGGAATTAGACTATTCATTACCTGTAAATTTTCAAAGCACATGAAAAGGGTTTTCAGTCAATTTCCCTTAATCACAAAAATGAAAAACACCATTCATTTGTAACAAAGAAAATGGAGTTAGGGCCCCTTGTGACCAACAATTTGGCATACACAATACCCAAAAATCGTTTACACATTAACAGTCCTCTTATTTAACCATATGATTAGACAATATTAAAAAAGCATGTAGTTTATAAAACATACTTGGATGCTGGACTCGACTAGTCTGGGACATCTGCTTGAAATGCTTTTCCAATCCTGATCCCAGTTGCATATGGCTCTCTGTCTTCGAACATTGATGATATGGGTCAACATTTTCTTTGAAACGATATATTCACACGCTTCTCTTTGATGAATCTTGATGACTTACCAAAGGAAATAACCCGCAACAGAGGTTTTGGTTTCTTTTTCATACAAGATTTGCAGTACCACTCATCAATTGGTATCTTTTTAATTCTAGGATTGAAGCAAGATAAATGAAATGCTTCTTCACAAAGATCACAAACTAGCATATTCAACGTATTGTCCAAAGAACAACATACTTTGCAAGATATAGAACCACCAACATCCCCAATATCCATGGAGGAAGATTTAGCAACATCAAAAGATTCCCTTTTCAGGTGACATCTCTTCAACTCCTTTCTTACAATATAAGAAGAGTATTCCATGCTATAATTTGTTTCAGTCTTTATGGAATTCAATTTATGTTCCATGTTAGATTTTGATGGAGCAAAGAATTCATTTACACTAAAGAAACTGTTTGAAGCTGATTCCGGATATTAATGGTAGATAAAGTGCACCAATTGCTCCTACGATCAAGTAAGGATTTGCCAAATTTGACTTATTGGCAACCCTGATATTTGGGTTGTCCAACCTGAACGATGTTGGCATTGCCCAAATTCTGTGAATTGAAGTCCCGATATTCCCAAATCTTAACAATGTCCAAAATGTCCCAGTAGCACTTGTGCATGTTTACTAGAAGTCTCAACAATATCAGTAACCATGCTATAGACAAAGATAAAACTTCCTTTTACAATGACTGACTGACTATTGTTGCACGCACGAAGCAGATGAACAAAATCTTCTAGTCCTTGCATCTTTGGCGGTTTTGCCCAAAGTAGCGGACATCGCCATAAGCAAAAAATCTGTGCATGTCATCTAGTGGTAAGAAAATTGCAGTCTACTATAATAAGTGGGAACAGTCAAGGGCAATGTCATTCTCTATCCTACAAGTTATAAGGATTTGGATAGTTACCATATGAATGATCCCCTATGAAAAAGTTCAAGTCCACAACTCAGTGGTTATTAGGATGCATGTCAATAGTGAGGATTTGATTTCAAATCTCTAGTTACCTGCCAAAAAGGGAAATTCAACATGATTTTTTAAGTTTAATGTCCCTTTCTAGTTACCTGCCGAAAAAGGAAATTCATCATGCTATCAAGTTTAATATCATTGCACCACCTTATGCTTGCATCGAGATCTAATAAGTCATTAAAGCTTACCTATTTGGATCATTAAAGCTGCCAACAGTAATTTACTTGTCCTAAATTAGTTTGAACATAATTGAAGGACCCAATACGTAATTAAACAAGTGAAATTAGAATAAGGTGGTTTAAGCATGTAAAATGAAGGTAGACAAGTACACTTGTTAGAAGGCATGAGTTTATTTCAAAGAAGGACGATATAAGAACTAGAGGAAGGCTAAAAGAACACGCAAAGTAATTAAGAAAGGTATGAAAACATTAGAGCTTTTTAAAAATATAATGAAATTATCAAGAAGAACGGCATCATAATACCCCATATCGCATGAATATAATTTAGGTAATAAGCAAGCAAATTAACTTGTGCAGAGTGTTGAAATAAGATTCAAGTTGCATTTGAGTCCTTAGAGAAGTAATATGTATAATCCAATCATGCAATAGCCTAGAAATTCTATAAGGGCCTATTCCAAAGCATTCAAGAAGCTTGACCAAGATCTAAATAACATGAGATTTCCTGTTTCCAGAACAAATTTTCAATTTCCAATATAATTTCTCATTTTCTAATACAACTTCTTACAATTTTAATACCACTTTTCTCATTCCTAATTTCCTGATACACATGATTGCATTCTCTTGTCATTCACCCCTTGAATACAACAGAATAGTCCTTAAATGAAGGATTAAGTAAATAGGTTTAGTCACACATATCAAGTACAGAAAAGACAGGTAACAGAAAGAAAGTTGAGATTTTAAGTCCATTCAATAATCGGTAAAAAGAAAATAATTTCACCATTTTCTTCATATTTTTCCATACTACTAATGTATATATTTTGGGTTGTGTTTGACAAAAACAACAACCTAAAAAATTCCATTCAAAAGTTTTTATCTCCTCTTTTACCCTAATTTCCAATCATTTCTTCACAACTTTTTATACAACTACATATTTTTCAATTTTTTTCACGTATTTCCATACAACTACTCTATCTGTTTTAACTCTATTTTTTTTACTCCTCATTGTTACTCCTATTTTTCAAAAAAATTTCCACCAAAAATTTTTCTGCCATTTTTTCTCACTTCCCAAGCACACCCTTATTCTTATTTTTCTATACCATTAATAATTAACCGTATCACATCATATTAATCTCTCATTTTTTTCAGAATTTCTCTTCACGAATTCCCCCATTTTTTCCTCATTACCAAACATAACCTTCAAGTTGGATTTTTCTGACGCAAGTAGATATTGTACTTTCTAGATTTATTCCTTCAAGTTCATTTTATTTGGATTTTGAGGACTTAGTAAATTTATGAAATCTATTTGCATGAATGAGAGCATAGGCTATATGTTCCAAGACATAAAGGAAGTGAAGTAAACATACAAAATGCATAAGATTAATCAAGTCTACGACGAGCAGTTGCATGAGTTCACAAGTACAAAAGTGCACAACTGCAAAAGATTAGTTAAGGCTGAATTGCATTACATAAGCTTGAAAGTAAGATAGTTTTTTGAAATATATTATTTTTATTTTCGAGATGGAAAATATATTGTATGCTCATTGAGCGATAATACCTAGAATATCAATAGAGTTGATGTACTAGGCATTGAGCTCGCCCTACAAATATATCAATTTGTAGGTTTTCAGTCGAAGTCAAAGTTTATTTGCTAAATAATCAAAATATGAATTTGTATAGAGTGTAAATGTCCAAAGTTTTTTTTTTCAATGTTTTTTATGCAATTGTATTTCAACTAGATTAATTTGAACTTCTTAGATGGAGGATTAAAGTTGAATTACCCCTACCTAATTTTACTACCCTAGTTCAAGAAACAAAACAAGATGTTAAAGAATAAAACAATCACCCAAGTGATGGGGCAAAGTAGGAGAGGGATGCAACTTCAGCCAAGTAAATTTAGTTTGAGGTTAACATTGCTCTTATCCTGTTTTCAAAATCTTCTATCCTACTTTATTTTTAGACCGACTTGATTCAAGGCCTACCCTGCACTACTTTTTCAAATTCAAATTAGGACTAGTATATAATTCCAACCCTAAATTGATTCTTCCTATTTAAGACCATCAATAAAAAGAATGGAGTATTGGAGATGTGAAAAGGTTGGTATATGTTGAAAAAAATTTTAAAATTTAGAAAAACTTTTTAGGAATGGGAAATTTCATCTTATTCCATCTAATTGGATCATTTTGAACAAGACCTAAAATAACATTCATATTATATTTGAAAACTATAATTCCATCTATAAATCTTATTTAGAAACCTATAATCAATATGAAACTTTCCATTTTAATATATTGATTACTGATAGAAAATTCACTTCATTAACAGTATTTAGCATTCATTTGTTTAGTTAAGAGACCAAGTTTCATTGAAATCAAAAATCTACATATGCCAAATTTGCTTTAAAATATATATTCATGTGTAAATTTTGAAAAAAGTTTAGATCTATTAAGATATGCATTAGAATGTAACAATACTTTATAGAAGCAGTTATCCATATAAGAATTATGTTTTAAAATGGCTTAGATTTTGAAAATACGGCTTTAAAATTGATATTTAGCAATAAACTACTTTATCATATTTATACTAGAAATTTGTAGACGGGGCTTAAACACAATAATACTAGACAAATGAAAAGATTTTCATAATAATATAAATAATATTAAATACAATAGAATAAGGGTTTTAAAGAAGCATTGCCCTGATCTCAAAATGCATCAATTAATAAACAAATTACACAACTTTCTAGACCTTCAAAAGGTATATCATATCTTAGCATATATTTAATAAAAATATATATATACTTATATATATTAATAATTCGGGTTGATTTTAAGTACTCGAACCTTGGAACCAACTCTAACCGCATTACACTAGGTATTTTTATTCATAAACTACCCTAACCTATGGGTAGGTAAAAATGAAAACTTACTCTACCAACGTGTCGACTCACTCACGAGTACTCTACACAAGTTGCACCCTTAAATAAAATCAATAAAGGTCAAACGAACGGCGCTCGTTTGGTCACAAGCTGAAATAGGATTTTCGTCTGTGCGTGCCCATGCATGTTTGAATCCCATTTGAGGGGATTTCGAACCAAATTTTAGGTGGGGCATTTAGTCCCCCTTAAAAATATGTTGAGAACTTGTTGTCTTCCTTATTAATATTTGGAAGCTTGTGTCTCTCTTTGGAAAAAATTATAAGAATTGTCTCAGAACTTTGAATATAATATGAGTTGAGATATGTTGTAAATATACACCAATCAAAATAAAACCAATAAAGAATAAAGAAAAGCTCTCATCATTAGAAACCACAAATGTTTAAGGAGACAAATAAGCTCCCAAGAAAGAGGCAAAGATTAGAAAGCATCATATGAAGACTAACTACTAGAATTACAATTCCAAAAAAAGTCAAGCAAACATCAAGAGAAATGAGCAAAAAAACCTAACTACTAGAAGTTGCTTCACTTGTAACTAGAAAAATTATTAGGAAACAAAGATTAGATACATCATATGAACCTAACAACCAGATAATAGAACTTTTGAGGAGAAAAACATAACCAGAGAAAGTAACCAAATATATTATCAATAAAGAAACCCAATTAAGATTTACCTTGACAGCATACATAGATACAAAGATATACGTGTATTTGAGACCCAATGAAAATTGAAGTATAAAGAAACAAAACCTCATCTTAGCAGCATATGAAGTGAAAGAAAAGCCGGTGATGTAGTATGTACTAGGAGGGATGGGCGGGAGGATTTCTTCACCATGGTACTCGGCATACGAGTCGGTGAAAGATGCGTGCATTAGTGAAGGACAGCTTTTTAGAGGAAACTTAATTTGAGATTACCAAATCACCCCTGGCCATGGGCCCAAGGAGTGTTGCTTTTGGGTAGGGGTGCAACTTGGGCCGGGTTGAGCCCGAACTCGGCCCGCCGAACCCATTTTTGAACAACATTGAAACTTGCTTTTTCATAATCCAAACCCGAGAAACTCGATTTGTGAATATAATAGGGCTATGGTTCAAATGAACCTGAGCTCGAGCCCGATTTTTCATTTTATATTTATTATAAAATATATTATATACATACTATTTAAACATATTTCTTTATATTCATTATATTTTATATTATTATATCTATATTTGAATACATGTTTGGCATATTGTAATTTTATTATAAATAAATTATATTATTTTCATTTATATTTATTTTTTATTTCTATCATTTACTTCTACACTCATTAATTTTCTTCCTTTATCTTATTTTTGATGTTAAATTTTTTCTAAAAATGTTCTTTATATTACTATGTTTTAAAAAATATGTAGTTTGATTATATATTATTATGTTTACTTACATGATATGTTATTATTATTTATTTATATGAAATTCTAAACTTATCACTTTTTAAATAAAATGTAAATTCATCAACATAAATTCCAACCCGAAACTCAACCCGAACCCTATTTTCAAAAATAGGGTTAGGGTTTAGGTTTTACAAATAGAGTTAAGGTTAGGATTACGGTTGACGTTTTATAAATATGGTTAGAGTTAGGGTCGAGGTGAACTCAAGTTTCATGAGCCCGAGTTGCACCCTTACTTTTGTGACTGTGTAAAAATTAAGGGTATTGTTTAATCCTAATCCTAATTTATTTAAAAATTTTAATCCTGATCTATTTATTAATATATTTAAAAAATCACAGTCGTAACTTATGTAATAAATGGGTTAGCAGGTTTTGTTGACGGATTGTATATATGTTATAAACAAGTTAAGATAAAGCTAATTTAAGGTGAGTATATTATTTATAATTGTCATGATAAATTGATCTACACCAACAAAATATATGGTGTATCTAGATTTTCATCAGAAAAGGAGTGTATATTTAATACGTTAGCATAAAGAAACACGGCAACTTGATGAGACAGGAACAGAACGAAAAGGAGTGAACAGTAATAAAAATAAAGAGGGAATGATTATAAAAGAAAGAGAGAAAGTTAGAAACACAGAGAGAAATGAAAAGTGAGAGATAATAGAGAGAGTGAGACAAAAAGTGCAAGCAACAATAGGAGACGGCGATAGCAACGCCACAGCTCGACAATGAGAAAGACCTCGTAAAGTTGTAAACAAAGGGAGGAAAATAAAAAATAAAAATGGGAGAAATAGATTTAGAGTTTAGAAAATGCATATACACTACTCTTAATGAGTTGTAAATGAATTAAACAGGTTACTAAATAAATTGATAGATGGTAAAATTTCAACCTCAACTCATTTATTTATTTAAATAGCTATTCAAAAATCACAACCCAAGATAAGTTAGATATGTAGGTTGGCAGGTTGAATATTACCATTAACACCCACAGTGTAAATTAGGTTGCATGAGTCGAGTTGAGCCATTTTATAGTAGTCAGAATACTTAAATGAAATTTGTTTTATTATTTTTAAGGTAAATTTTGTAATTTTTAATGTACTTTTTAATTTTAAATATAATTTTTATATTTGTAATAAAAATTTTATTCTTCATAAATGCATTATTATATTCTCATTCTAGGTATAAATTACACCAAGAGTCTTGTACTTTCGACTCTCTGCTTAAATATATAGTTGTATTGGTAAAATTTTAATTTAATTCCATATTTAATCTTGTTTCTAAATAATCTTAAATTATACCTATAAAAATCATTTCGGTTGAAATTACAAATCAGTTTAGTTGACGGTTGAAAGAAGAACAATGCCAACGAAAAAAAGAACACCGAATATCAAAGAGAATAAAAACTTTTAATTTTTATATCTTTTTGATGAAAAGTTTTTAAGTTAAAAAATTATAAAATTGACAGAAAATAACGTGATGTGACGTGATGTGATGTGATATGATATGATAAGAATAATGATGAGATACAGAGAGAATAAAGTTAAAATAGATAAGTTAATTGTATTGTTAGTTATGAAAATGATTGAAAAGTAAGATAGTTTATATATAAAAATATAAAAAATAATTAAAAAATAGAGTAGTTTTGAAGAGTGAAATTTTTTTTATTGAAAATTAAAAAGTTTCCGTTGACATTTTTTTAGCCCAGTCAAACACTTATCCATTTTTCCCAACTTGATGAATAATAAAAATCTACTTCATTCATTTCATTTACCATCATTTATATACTTAGAAAACCGAATTTAGTCTCTATCAAAGAGATATATGTATCACATTTGCTCAAAAATATAATTACATGGAAATTATAAAAAATACTTAAATTCATTCACATATGCATTAGAATATAATAATACTTTATAAAATTATTTATCTATACAATAATGATATTTTAAAATATTTAAATGTTGAAAATATATCTTCCAGATTGATACCTAGTATTAATTTATTTATAACGTTGATTATGTATTATTAAACGAGGCTAATACACGATGATATAGACAAAATGATAATGTTTCTGTGATAATATTAATGATGCTAAAGATAATAGATAAAATTAAAATAACGTCAATTATTAAGGTAAAAAATAAATAAAATTATATAAAGATGAGGTTTTATAAAAGAGAAACTCATTTATATTACATCAAAATACAAATTCAAAATATTTTTATATTTATCAAAATATTAAAATTTTAGAATAATTTATAGAGCTTATTTTTTATATATTTCGATTATAGAATTCTTATAAGAATTTACTTCATAGATGTTATGCGCAAAATCTACTTTAAAATAGCATGAGCGACATAGTTACTTAAGAATATTATATCTTTTTGTGTGTCAAGCTTAATAATAAAATATTTAAACAATAAATTTTTATTTTGGGATTGCTATAATAATTACCATTCATTCATAAAAATTTAGTTTTTGATATTTGTGTCTATATCCTACCTTCATTTTATTATACATGACTTTATGTTAATAAATATATAATATTTAAAAAAAATTATTGATTAAATTTGGTAATTCCTAATTGGTCTGAATGAGGCTAAACCAGGTTAAGGGCTAGATCTCAAAGAAGAGAATAGAGGGCAGAAGATATGAGGTTCACGTGAAAAAAAGAATAATCTATGAGTGTGTTTGGAAAGCTATCAAACTTTGGGATGAAAAGTTTTTTACATAAATATTTTAAAATGAGAAAATGACGTAAATAATGATGATAATGAATAAAGAGAATAAAGTTCAAATAAACAGGTTAGTTGTACAGATAGTTGTGTAAAAATGATTAAAAAGTACAGTAGTTTATATAGAAACATGAAAAAATAATTAAAAAATAAAATAATTATGCAGAGTGAAAAGTTTTAAATTTAAAAGTTGTAGTTAAAATTTTTTATGTTAAAATAAACAAACCCTGTAAATAACCACCCAAAAACTACCTAAACGTGACTCATAGAACCAAAGTTTCACAGGACATATATGTAGGGCATGCTTGTTAATTGTGTAGGGTCGCTTGGGATCGGAAACCATGGGATTACAATTTCCCGCGTCAATAATTTTCACAATTAATAATCATATTTTTTCACTTTTATCCTATATTCCAATTATTTTTCCTATGAACTCCCCTCCAACAAACTCATTTATTTCAACTTTATTCATATCATTTTTTTTCAATTATATATTTTTCAAAATATTTCATTTCATACTCCTCGATCATTCCACAATCTCCACAAAATTCCAATTACCAAACATCCCTAAGTATGTCTTCTAATTCTTACACTTGGCATTGCACGAGAATGACACTTGCCACATATTATGAGTGGATTTGCAGTTATTTTCTTTCAATTATTGGAAGGTTGACGTGTGTTTTTTTTTATTAGAGTATGAGCTGGAGTTTGACATGGGCAACCCATGATGAATAAGATAACTGTGTCTCAGTAATTAACATGACAAGTGCACTTAGCCACAGTGCACTCAGGTGCATTTAACCCGTTTTTTAAATTTTTTGAAAATTTTTTAATTACTTAAAATGCCGCTAATTTTTAAAATTCAAAAATAAATATCTAAAATGTTTTAAAAATGGTAAAAATTGACACACATGTTAAATACACTTAGATTAACAATTGTATAAAAAATTTCAAAAAAATTAAAAAATGGATGCACCCAGGTGCACTAGCCTCATCCCCTGTAATTATCAGTGTTCATTTAGGAAATATCTGGTAATTTGAATTTTGTAGGAAATATGAGATGGGGTGGGAGTAGAAAATGAAATATTTTAAAAATTTATTGATTGATATGAAATAATAAAGATAAAATTGGAATAAATAGGTTTGTTGGATGATAGCTGATAAGAAAAATGACTTGAATATAAAGATAAAAGTAAAAAATTATATTATTAGTTGCTTAACGATGGGCATTGAGAACCACGTTCCTACCTCTTCTCACCCCACACTTCACACACATGTTACCAAACATACCCTTAATATTAGGTGTTTTGCTCTAGCTTGAGAGTGCCCTATTCAAAATGCTTTCATTCATTGTCATTAATTACAAGTGACCTACTCAGCCAGATCCGTCTTTGCAAGAGATGTGTTTGCCTATCATGCCTTGCTTGAGAGGTTTTGTTTGAAGAAAGGGATCCTTTAGTGCTAATCCCATGGAGGTAGGGGTGTTAATGGTCATGGTCAACCCGTTAACCCGCTCGTTCAACCCGTTAATAAATGGGTTTGGGTTGAGATTTTTGAATAAATAGGTTATGATCCACCAACCCGTTCAATCATTTAATTAAATAAACGGATTAGGGTTGAGGCTTCGCAACCCGTCCAACCCGTTTATTTAACCCGTTCAACCCGTATAACTCATTTAATATAATATATAATAATATATATGTAATATTTATAACATGAATTGGCATTAAAGAGATGACTTGAGATTGGAGCTGATGTTTTCAAGACAAAATAAATTAAATTCAGGTATGTTAGCTTCGAATTATTTAATTTATTTAAATTTACATACTTTATTAAAGATTTTTAGCATGAAAATTAGTAACAAATACAACCCGTTAACAATCCGTTAACCCGTTTATTAAATGAGTTGTAAATGGGTTAGGGTTGAAGTTTTTTAAATGGGTTAATAAACGGATTAGGGTTGAGATATATTAAATGGGTTAGGTTTAGGATTAAGCTTCAACCCGTTCAACTCGATCCATTAACACCCCTACATGGAGGGCAATTGTTTTAGTCTAATCTCTATCAACCTTAATACTAAAAAATGAAATTTATATTGAAATAAAAATTTAATCTTTTTTTTGCCATGAATAATTTTTTGTTCATGAGTTGTGATGTAAAATGATCGCTAAATAATATTATTTTCAAATAATGATGTCAAATTAATGTTTATGTATCTTATGGTTGCATGTGTCAAACTTATATTAATATTCCATATGGTTTTTGTTGTATTTTTTAATAAAATATTATATTATATATTAGAAGTTTGATTATATATATCATGATGCATTTTAGACTAAAATACAACATGTTTATGAATAAAAATAAAATAAAATAAATGAATGTTGTATTTTTGCTTAAAATACATAGTGAAGTATTTAAATAGGCTCCTTTTATATTAAAATACATAATTAGATTGCATTGATCCACTTTTCAAATCAAGTCAGTAAATTCGAATTATTTAACTTATTTTTAAAAAAAGTGCCGAGCCAAACCTTATTACAAATCTGGTTAAGTCAATTTGGTTTGAATTGAAACAAAATTTATTCACACCTCTACTTTATCCTACTTTGACATTTCAATTAATGTATTATCTACTCAGTTTATTTTATTTAGGGTGTGTTAGTAATGAAAAAAATATCACTCTAAAACTTTTCACTCTTAATAATTATTCTATTTTTAATTATTCCTTCACATCTTACCATATAACTAACTTACTTTTCAATCATTTTTATATGACTATTCACACAACTAATCTGTTTATTTTAACTTTATTCTCTTTATTTTCATCATTTCTCCTATCATATCATACTATTTTCTTACAATTAAAAAACTTTTACACTGGAAACTTTTCGTCTAGAAGTTTTATCACTTACGAAACACACCCTTAATTTATTTCCATCAAAATTTTAGGCGGGTCACAGCTCCTCACAAATTATATACAGAACCTCTTGGTTTTCCCTATGCATGATACATTTTTATATATCAAAGTTGCTTATTATGTTTCCAAACGTCATGTTTAGTTAAGAACTTAAGAGGGTGATTGTGAAATTTGATAGGCCTTAACAAATACAAATCCAGAGATTGCATACTTTGGTACTAGGGGTGTGTTTGTTATTAAGGAAAAGTTGTTAAGTTAAAACTTTTCACTCTCCAGAACTACCATATTTTTTAATCATTTCTTCACATTTTTCTATACAACTACCATACTTTTCAATCATTTCTACACAATTAACAGCACAACTAACCTATCTATTTCAACTTTATCTTATTTATTTCTCATCATTACCCCTATCATATCACATCATTTGACAACTTCTACTCTCTACAACTTTTCGTCCAAAGTTTTACTCATTTCCAAACACACCCTGGATCTCGTCCATGAATGATTCTATGAATTAGAACACCATACCAATATTTGTACAATCTATTTGCACGAAAAGTCCGAAGACATTGCATGACTAATTTATATATACTGTTCCTTTGATGGGATTTGGAATTTAAAAAAAAAATTGCTACAGTATACATTAAACGATGAAAAATATTGTTAATATTGAGAAAAAAGAGTTGTTATCTATTCGGAAATAGAAATTTTAAAAATTTTACCAGATGAAATTCAACTCCCATTCAATGGGTATAAAATAAGGAGGGTGTGTTTGTCATAATGATCAAATGCGGTGGAAGGCTACCGGAAAACTGAAAGCAATGCATTTAGCACGACCAGGAAGATCGATGACAGTAGAATATTTGTCCTGTATTTATGGAAGTCAGCTAGATTTCTGCAAGTTAGATACAAGATTGGAAGCTGCGAATGCGGCGGAGCCACCGAGGACAGAAACCAAAGCTACTGCAACCTGCAGAACGACCTCCCACGCAGATTCTTCAGGAACAACAAACACACACAGGGGACCTACAATGAGCAGCCCAAGGCTGAGGGCGAAGAGGGCTCCGGGGGTGCCGGGGTCGGTCGCCGCCGACAGGACTCCGAGCTCTTCTGCCTTGGAGAGTAATCCCAGCTTCTCAACAGCCGAAAGTGAGAGACCAAAATTCTCTGCTGCTGACAGTAAGCCTGCTTTCTCTGCCTTGGTTAGAAGCCTCAGCTGCTCTACTCTTGTGAGAAGTTTTACAGGGGGCCCACCAGTGCTTCTTGCTACTGGACCTGGTTCACCCAGAGGGAACACAGCTGAACCCTGCATTCTCACGGGAAAAGATTTGTTCCTCCCTTTACTTACATAATCTAACAATCCACGATATCTGAAAAATGCTTTGTCTCTAGGTAGGAAAGCAAATGGATTTTGTTGATGAATTGTAATTCATGATAATATCATTTAAATTCTGAAAGGATGGAGATCATTATATCATCTGTAATGCCTAAATATCTAGGGGAATGTGTTTTTTGCATGCAGCAACTTTACTGAAGCCCCTTAGCATGCAGAGTCTGGCTGTCAACCAGGAGCTTGCAGCTTCAAGGATGGGAAATGGGTGTGCAGCAAAAGCAATAACAGGAATCTTAAAATCAATGGCAAGCGATTTCATGATTTGTTCTGATGGCATAAGGATATGGATTGCCATCCAGGAATGAGATAATTTTTTGATTGAATCCACATCGTGCTTTCATTTCTGCCCTGAGAATAGGGATTTAAAAAAACCAGTATAAGGATATTTTAAAATTTTTGTCAGCTTGAAGAAAAGCAAGGATTCTATGTGTTATTACGTATCAGAGCTTGTCAATTGACTCTCTTCTCACAGGTTCGTGGATTCATCTATCTTTTTTCCTGTTTGTTCTACAATATTCTTTAATTACAGTGAAAAAAGGGTCTTCTCGTTCAACATTCAACATTGCCAAAAAAAATTTTAAAAAATGGATCCAAGAGGGAATGCTTGGTGATAGACTGACAGTGGTGATAAAATCTCTCTTCTGAGGAAATGGATGGTAGTTGCTTCACCAAGAACCACCATAAAAATGAATGAATTCCCAGAAATCAATTGCAAAAAACAACAGAAAAAATCATCATCTGTCAATCAGCAAAGCCAACAGGTGGGAAATTAATTGAAGTCACCTTCCTGTTGCTGACAGTTTTAGCAGCAGATGCGGATCTCTGGGCGGCCATTGATTGCACGAGGAGAGGGCCGTTGGCGGCTGCGCTTCTGGTGGCGGCTTGAGATGGGAGTAGGATTGCATTTGCACTGCTGCTACAGAATCCCAAGCTTCCCATCTTCTGAAAATTTCCTCTTATTTTCGACAGCTCCTCTCTCCTCTGTTTTTTTCACTTGCTTTTAGGCGGAAGGAAGGAAAGACGATGGGGTGTGTCTGAAGGAGAATCGCAGCAGCTGACGAAAGGCGCCCGTGGATGTTGCACGACACGTGGCAGGTACTGATTGGTGGAGTGCCTGGTCGAGATTTTTTGCTTCTGGATTGCTCTTGGTGCTCCCCCAGCAAGTTGAAAATTGCAAAACGCCACCAATATCCCCATTTTGAGATTAGGATTTAGGACAGACGAGGTGGGCCATTTTCAAATGTTTTCCAACTTCGATGATTGCCCTGTTTAGGATCATCCAACAGAATTGGATTTGAATTTATTTTATTATTCCTAATACAAATTTCCAATTTTCAATATATTAGGACTTTATTTTTCCTCAGTATTACTCTTCATTTTTAAATATATAATTAATATCATCGACTACAGAACCCCAACGAACAACTCTAATCATCGAAATTCCACATCAATGGAAGGCGACTGATAGAATGAAAAATAAAATAAAGCCAGCAATATAATATCAATGGGCGTAAATTTATGTTATTAAAGAAAAAAAATGAATGAATAGACTTTCTATTTTAAAAGATAGATAAGTACAAAATATAGGGAAGTAAAAAAATAAAATTTTCAGGGGAGATTGGGGGAATGATTCAATAAAACTGGTTGTAAGGCCTTTTTTATTTTAAAATATTTTCTCTCTAATGTAAACCATTTTATCATGTTATTTATATGTTTCTATTTATGATTCACAAAAAATACGTATAGCAAAATTTTTTTTATTTACTATATATACATAACCTACGCATTTTAAAAGAGATTTAATAATTGTGTATTCATTCTCAGAAGATGTAACATTTTGTAAAATATAAGTTTCTAGTAAGTTATTATTTATGAGTTCTACTTTTATAAATTTCCTTTTTATGTAATTCTATTTATTTTTCTCATCTTAATAATTAATAGAAAAATTATTTTTATTGTATTTAATATCATTTATATTATTATGTAAACTTCATCATCGGTTTAGTATTGTTGTGCATGACCTCGTACATAAATGTCTAAAATCAACATAATAAAATAGTATGATATTAAATATCAATTTTTAAGTTATATTTTTAATAAATGCATTTAAATAGTTTGTATAATTTGTGTGTATATAAAGCAAATTTGTCTTATGCACATATTTGATAGGGTTATATGAAATCACTTTTAGGTAAGTACAAGTAATTATTTAGAGTTTGATAAAATAAATCGTACAAGTTTAAAAAATAAAAACAAGGGATTTATGGCTATTTCCTTGCAACAAGCTGCATTTTTTTGTTGGTATGTATTTTATATCGATTTCAGCGTTTATTTCAATCAAATCTATAAACATTCTTACAAATTTTTCCTAAAAGACAACACCTATATATTCTCTCGACATTTATTATGATCAAATCTTGACACATTTTATAATGTTTTCTCTAAAAAGCAACAATTATATATCCCATTAGCTCGAGCTAAGTAATAATTTACTTAACCCACCTCAAAAAATTGATCTAAAAACTTTTTTATTTTTTCTCATAGATTTATTAATATAGATGTATTTAATATAGACGGGTGAACCCTCCATGCGTTCGGCCATGTGACTCTTCCACAAATATTTTTTTGATTATTTTTCATAAATGTGTAGAGTTAAGTGTATTTAACCTATAAACTAAAATTTTTCATTTTCGGATAGTTTTAAGTATTTTTTATTTTTAAACACAGTGATATTTTTCATAATTTATAGATTAAAAACACTTAACTCTATATATTTAAGAAAAAATCAAAAAAATAAAAAAACGCTCATGGCAGGATGCATGGCCACTGGCTGCATGAGATCATGATTCTTTAATATATAAATCAAGTTTTATATATGATTAAACTTAAACTTACATATTAAATGCATTTATATAAATAAGTTTTTGAAAAAAAAAATTAAATAAATTTTGTAAGACGAACTACGTAAGCCATTACTTAATCCGTACTAGCAGAATAATGAGTTTTCACCGGTGAAATGAGAGGATGCTCGATGCTGTTAAATCGAGACAGCAACGCGCCCGCCCGCGCGCTGGCCCTGCAACAGGCTGCCTTGAATCTTTAATAATCATGACTCACGGTCACGGCGTTATGTTCGGCCCATATGATAGAACATGCATGAAGGCCCAGTTTATCAACGGCTCCCGAGTAAGTGGTAACCAGTAGGACTGTGTCTCACGGCGGCTTAAATCCGAAGTAGCCACCGGCTCTAGTTCATGCCCTAAAGACCAAAACGTTAAACTGCTCCGTCGCCAGCAACCCTAAGCGAGTCTCTCTCTCCCCTTGGTGCTTCCATGGCTTCTTCTGCGATTTCAGTCCAAAAACTGAAGGATTTCTGCTACTCGCAGTTCCAAGACGAGGAGAAATGGGCTACGAACGTGGTATGTATGATCTACGCACCTCATCCCCTTCCTTGCGCTTCGATTTCTCAGTAATCCAAGCGGATTCGGTTGGGATTCTTTGTCTTCCCATGTTCTGCTGCAATTTCTCTATACCTCGCTTGATTTACTCCTTTCCATGTGTTTATCGACCTTGAAACGTTTGGGCGTGATACATTCTGGCATCCCATTGTGTTTGCTTTCTCATGGTAATCGATTCCGAGATTTATCTATTTTGTTAATCGTGGATGATTGATGTTCCCCTCTTTTTGGGATGTGTTTCTGTGGGCATGCCCAAGTCTAGTATTGCATCACACGGAAAAATTTCTAGGCGTATCTCATTTTACAATATGTTCGAGATTATCGTGATTGGTCTTGAGTTGTTTTCGTTTTCTGGAAGTCTGTGATGCATCAAAATAGAATTTATGATAGTTGCAAGTTGGTAGTTGTCCTGCTGAAGGAATCCTTATGACACAAGCTGCCTACCTGGAACTCGATGGCTGTTCTAGTGGCCTACTTGTATGAGTTACCACATTTGGCCTCCATTAAAAACTGCATGTAAGCCTAATATTGGCGATCTGGGCGTCCAGATATCCTCTTCTGGTTGTTAAATGCGAGTGCCTTTGTTTCACTGAATTCCGGGGGTTAGTTCATGTTTGTGCCTAAGGTGATCTTTTCTGACTAAAGAAAGGAAAAATAGACCTTGTTATCTCTTTCGGTTGGGATACAAGTTGCAGAGATGGTGTGTTGACTTGAATATCATATGAAGCAGGACCGCACGCATGCTTGCATCATATATCAGGAAAATTGGATCATCAGTGGAAAGAAGTTCTGGGTTGTTTCGAGCTGAAGTGAGCTTATATTTTATTAGTAATATTGTAAGCTGACTAGGCATCGTGGTTTCATTTTTCGTGTTGTGTGATATTTCATCAATATTATAGGATGATCTTCAAATTTTTTAGAATCTCATTAGCAGCAAGAGATTGCAGAATCAGATTGAAATTTAGTTCACAATCATGTGATTGTAATGCTTTACTCCCTTCAATGCCTTTTTGTGCTGTTTCTGTTTGGCTGGTGATAAATTGGACTTTTGTGGTGCCTTTTGGCCAGTCAACCACAATCTGGTTGCCTGAATTGCCTGCTCTCAGTCAGTTTATCCTGCTTTTTTCATGATCACTGATGTAATTGTGATGTAGGTGTGCCCTTGCATCGAGATTTTGAGTTTTATCAGTGTCTTGATTAGTCAACTTCTTCTATGACAAGTGTTGACCACATACGGCATTGCAATGTGTTAGCATCTTGTAGCATTTGCATCTGTACTTTTAAGGGTTCATTTGGAAACATTTAAAGAGAAAAAATTTTCCCACTTCTCCCCACACATCTTTTGATATGATTTGATGTCTTAACTACTACCTACCTTACCATTTTTTATTATATCACTATATTTAAATAATTTTTTTCACATTTTTTCATACAACTAATTTATTTATTTTACTTTATTCCTTTTACTCCTAATCATTACCTTTCTCAAATTATATTACTTTCTCACTTTTTAAAATTTTTTCCCATTCTCACATTCATGCTTGTACATCTTCGTTAACATCATCTTAAAAATTGATGTAATGAGTACCCTATATGGAGAACTTACATAATGAATCTTACGTACTTTTTTCTAATTATCTCTATATTTCAATCATTTTCACTTCTTTTTATATAATTATCTGTTTTAGCTTTATTCTTTTTACTCTTGATCATTATTGTTGTCCATATTACATCCCTTTCTCACCTTTGCAAATTTTTTTCTATTCTTACTTCCCACTTTTATGTCTTCATAAATACACCCTAAAAGTTGATGCAATGAATACCTTACATGGAGAACAGACATAATGACCTCAAATACTGGGGCACCAGTCGCGATTTTGGTTTCTAGCTTGGTGTGTAATTTGTTAAATATGGCTGAAATGGACTAGTCTGCCAAATTCACACTAGCTCAGGCCCCAAGCAAGCACCTTGCATATTAGTCAGTTCCCATTCTTCTGGACCTTAACACCTTGTTAATGCTCTTGTTGCTGCTGATGCGACATGCCACTTCTAATAAAAGTATAAAACGCCTTGCCCTTGCTCATTTGAGGCTCTCCGATGTAATGCGTTGCTTATAGATAATGCCCTAGTATTAGAAACTTGGTTGTGTCACCTCAAAAATCTATGGTACAAGGATGCAACAGAGATATTGATGTTAGCTATCAACCTGACAAGCCAACCCACTTGTATCCGGGCTTAGAAAAGATAGATTTAGCTGTGTAATTAGGTTCATTATAATAGATAAATTTTTTCTCAACTAATTTGAGAGGGAAAAAAAAAAGTTTTTTTTTCCTCCTTTCAACTGTTCTTACAGCCTATTGGTTTATTTTCCTTCTTCCTATAATATTGCAGCTACATCTCATGGTTGCTTCACGCTCTCTCTGGGGTAATTTTAGAGTTTTTCAATTGGGGAAAAACAAATAAAGAAAACCACATTCTTAAGGGCTTACCAATTACCTTGCCTGCTCCTGGCTAACAAAATTTTAAGAGTTCAGGTCAGTCAGGCCTTGTCACGATTGGTTTTTGCATACAGTCGTTCCGACAATCATCATTATGTCAGACTTGTTTTTTCATTATATTATATTGTAAGTGATTGATTAAGTGCTTTTTTTTTCCTTTACAGAAAATTGCTCGGGCTTTGGGGCTGTTTGCTGGCTCCATCTTTCTGATGCGCAATTTCGGTGACCTCATGGCTATTTGAAGAATATGACGTCGTATTTTGCAACTGTTCTCCATTTGAATATGCCTTTTTCCTTTTTCAGAAGCTCGAAAGGAGAAATGATGTTTTGACTTTGTAGAATGCAGATAAAAATTGCATAGCTTTTTAGATAGGGTTCCTTGTGTGAATGTGGTTTTTTTGTTCGTTTGAAGTGTTCTTGGGCGATGTTATGTTGTCTGCATGGCTCATTTAGTGTAGAACAACGCAGTGAGTAGATATAATGTGGAATTGTGGAATGATTGTCGGAGCTCTGAGGCTAGAAATTTTGAATATTTAAAACTGTGATGTTCACTAGTAAAAAAAAAAAACTCTGATGTCCGGAACTTGTTGCTCGCGTGTATGGATGTATTTGACCCCAGCTTAGGGTTTATTGTTAGATAGGGAAAAGAAAATAAATTTTTTGTTTTTATGTTTTTGGTCTCCGATCGATTGCAAACTATTGCGTTACCGTTTAATTTTTAAATTTTTTTATTTTTGTGACTGGTGTATTTCTTACGCAAACATTGCATTGGATAAGGCTCTATAGACATCATTTTCCCTAATTTTTTTATATAAATGAAACTAATCATTATTTGAAGATTGATCTGAATAATTCAGATAAAAATTAAACAGCGGAAGGCATTGATCTATACCAAAACCCCCGTGGATTACCAATAATGTTAATAATAGGCCATAAACATGCAATGTGTTTGTGTTTTCGAGTAATTCTAGTTGACGTGTAATCAAATTATTATTATTATTATTTTGAAATAAGTTTAATCAAATTATTAACGCTCTCTTTTGCCTGCTTTTTTTCGTCAAAAGTTTAACGCCAGGAATTTTAGCTTCCCATAAACGCTACATGCATGTTGCGTGCACCGTACAGCTAAAGAGGTCCTAAGTATATTATATTGCCGGAACTTTGGATATTTTATGAAAAAATTGTAATAATGTAAATCATATTATACATTAAGAGGTGTGTTCGGGAAGAGACAAAATTTTTAAATGAAAATTTTTAGTAGAAAAGTTTTTTAAATGAAAAAAATGATGTGATATGATAGGAGTAACGACGAAAAGTAAATTATTTTGTGAATTTTTTTGTATTAATGAAACCAACCATTGTTTGAAGATTGATCTTAATAATTCAAAATAATTCCTTTTATATTTATAATAATTGCACCTAATTCTTAATATACCTTCTATAAAAAAAATCTTAATATACCCACAACGTTTCATAAATTGCTCTTATACCCGTAACTTTTAACCCTAAATTCCTATTATAACCACGCCATTAACATAATTGTTATCTACTCCATTAAAAAGGCGATTTTGCCATTTTAAAATTTTTTCTAATTAAAATAATTCAACCTTAATATGAATTTTAAATTATATAATGTCTTGTATTAATAATTTATTATCATCAGTCAAGCTATGTTAAGGTTAAATTATCTCAATTAGAAAATGTAAAATGGGTAAAATCATCCTTTCAATGAGATATATATCGATTGTATTGACGGCATGAGCATGATAGAAATTTAGGATAAAATAGTATGGGTATAGGAGAAATTTATATATTTGTGGATATATAAGGAATCGGTAACAAATGTTACATGTATGTGAGAAATTATCCCTAATAATCCAGATAAAAGTTAAAGTTAAAGTTAAAGGCATTAATCTATCCCAAAACCACTCCGGATTACTAATGATGCAAATAATAGGCCATAAACATGCGATGTATTTGTGTTTTCGAGTAACTCTATTTGAAGTATAATCAAATTATTAACGCTCTGTTTGGCCTGCTTTTTTTTTTTTTTTGGGTCAAAAGTTTAACGCGCTTATCATTTACAGGAGCCTGGAATTTTAGCTTCTCATAGGAGACCTTTTTAAATTCAAGCGAAACGCTACATGCATGTTACGTGCAATGTACAGCTAAATAGGCCCTTAGTATCAGTATATTATATTACCGAAAATTTGGATATTTTATGAAAAAACTGTATTGATGTAAATCATATTTTACATTGAAGATGCGTTTGGGAAGTGATAGAATTTTTAGGTGAAAAATATTTAGTAGAAAAGTTTTTAAATGAAAGAAAATAATATGATATGAAATAAGTAATGATGAAAAGTAAAGAGAATACGGTTAAAATAAATACATTAATAGTATAGATAGTTTTGCATGAATGATTGAAGAGTAAAGTAGTTGTATAAAAATTTAAAAAATGATTAAAAAATAAGATAATTACGAAGAGTGAAAAGTTTTGTATATAACTAAACATACCTCAAAGTAAAAAAGTTAATTAATTACTTAGGTAAAAAATTTTATTTAAGTAAATTTACCAAAAGATAAAACTTTGTTGTTTTCATTGAGATTGCTTTTGTATTATTGAGAGCTGTTGGTCCGAATGATAAGTAGCTTAGTTTTTTTTAAGTAAGATTTTAGTTTTTTTTTTTAATGTTCGGTATTTACAATCATCTCAATTAATATTATAATCAAGTCATGAAACATTTTAACAACTATCATACAACGTTCTTAAAAAATTTTAATAACATCCTTGCAGATCTCCTTACTTGTAGGATAATCCTATAAATTAAAAAGACTATGTACCGCCACTAGCACCCGAACCAGCATCCTCTGGCAACTTTGCCCGCCGGCTGTACTCATCGTTCTATGAAACTCACTTCAACTTCCCCTCAAAAAGAATTCATGGAGTTTCGTGAAACGTCTTTTGCATGGAAGCGGGACTCCATTATTAATAGAATATACAGAAACCATGTCCAACCAAAAGACGATGTTCGAAGGATAAGAAGACTTTGCTTTGTCCCAAGGAATATTCGATCAGCGTCAGCATATCAATAACTTTCTAAAAAAATTGGTTACCCATTTCCTATTTAATTCGGACTTGAATCACAGGAAACCAATATCTTTTGATCAGATAGATAATGAAACTGATATTATTTATCTACTCAAAATAAAATATTCTTTATCAGAAATTTATGTGAATCATAATAAAAAAAAATTAGACAATTATATAGATGAGTGCGAACGTTCAATTAAAATGATCTTCGATGTTAAGAATAAAAATACATCTGATAAATATGATGAGTGTGACAAACATCTCGTCAAAGTATTCAAATCGTTTGCATTGAGACAATAATTTTCAGTTATTGATTTTATTCTATTACGGGGAAATCTAAGCTATTTTTTTGGCCAAATACTGGGAGAATCTACTCTTGTATTATTTGATGAACGCTGAAACGCTTGTGGTTGCAGGTTGTTTGGTAGGAGTTGACCAGTGAGTTGGAGTAGAGTGCAGGAGCTGGCTCGGGTATGGACGGTCGGGATGGCTTGGTACGTGGGCGAATAGTACGGAGGATAACGACGAACCAGCCACCATTTTCAAAAAGCCAGGAGTCTTGAAAAATTTTCCGTAGCCAAGAGCCTACAAATACGAGAGAGAGAGAGAGAGAGAGGGACGGTAACAGGACCAGGAACATGAGATCCCTGTGTAAGATGACTCCCTCCCTTCTCCTCTCCCTGTAATCCTTTTCGGATTAGCTGAATTGCAATTAATTTCGTGGAATATCATGAGTATTGGGACTGAATTGGCCAGATAATCATGATCTTGTTGTGAAAGAATGGGCGTTCTTTCGAACAAGTTGCGATGCTTGCTTTAATGGGTCGTGAGTGTAAGTTGGGATGCTTGTTTTAATGGGTTGCGGGCGATGTTGGTGTTGGATGCTTGGTTTAATGAGTCGTGGGCGAAGCTGGGTGTGTTGGGATGCTTGCTCGGTGGACTGTGGGGAAGTTGGGTTTGCTGGGAGTGTGGGGATGGTTGCTTTGATTGAATTGGGCAGTTGGAGTAGGATAGTCTGATACAATCATAATTACTTTGTTGGTAAGCTGGGATCAATTCAAGCATACTGCTCTCTTTATACATTTTAGATATGCTCTTTTTTCATTGCAGGCCTATCTTCACTTTTCGCAATATTATTAGTTGGAGGACGTATTTGGGGATGCAATGGAAGGCCTTTGTACCCACTTCCAAGCAAAGAAATTGGGAGCAAGAAGCCTCTACAGACGTCTCGCCCTTTTAATGTAGCACATCGAGGCTCAAATGGAGAATTTCCCGAGGAAACTTCCATTGCATACATGGTATGCTCAACCTTTTAATTTGAAATTAGAATCATGATTTGTTCCCATACCGTTAGGTGATTTCAGCTGTTTTATGTTTCTAGGATTGTTAATTTCAGAAGATTCCAAGGATTGAACTAGTTAGAATAAATTGCATTCAAAACTTATTTATTTAAGAAAATACATGATGAGAGACAAGAATATATTTGTTTTTTTAAAAAAAAAAATCTGGGTTTTCTTCTGGCATGAGGATTTGATAGATGTTGCGTTAACATGCAGTCTAGCATGGTCAAGAAGATATTGATGGCATAGATTAGAATGTATTTTTAATTGGAGAGTAAGATTTTGGTATTTTACTATGGATTCTTGCAGAGAGCGATAGAGGAGGGTACTGACTTCATCGAAAGTGATATTCTTGCTACCAAAGATGGTGAACTCATATGCTTTCATGATGTTTACCTTGATGGCATAACTGACGTTGCTAGTCGTAAAGAGTTTGCGGATCGTAAAAGAACTTACGAAGTTCAGGGAGTAAACATCACTGGATGGTTCACTGGTGAGTGTTAAGAATTTTTTCTGACTGTGAGCAGCTATTTGCCTACCTATGTCTAGGACTATATACTCTAGTTATTTTAGCCTGAGAGCAGTGATGAAATCCAGTGTTTCATTTTTTATTATGTAGAGATATGTTTTCACTTGTTTATAAAGCAACAGTCATGTAATGGACTTCACAATTGCATACACAAATCCAGTTCCATGTGTTTATGGGGAAGCTGTTTGCTCTTTTCTTGCAACAACCTTACAACTGATAAGTAGGCGGATTAGTAATGAACCTACATGATAATTAGCTCTTGTTTTTAGCTTTCTTAAAGGTCATTAAGGTTGTTCATATGTCGGATGGAATGCCCCTAGAATGGAATCTTCTATTTCCCAAAAAAATAACAAAATACTTTTTTTCATTTCCAATACACTATTTCCCATTCCCAATACACTTCCATCCTAAATTGTCATTTCATCCTTATCCCATTCTCAACTCACCGAAGCTCTGAACAGCCTTTATGATCATGCATGCAGGGCATCAGATTTCTCTAATCAGGCATCTTGTCATTTCATTTTGAAGAATCTCGTTTCAACATTTTGGCTTTTCATACCTTCTTTGACCACCATTCCCCTCGCTGGGCTTCCAAATTTGCAGAAACTTGCTTTACTAAGGAGCACAACTTCTGAATCTGTCTATCTATGTGCTTCTATATATGTTAGATTTATCTTTGGTATCCATTTCTTGCCTTTGCTTTCTTTTTCAGAAGCCAAGTAAATTATGAATCCAAAATCAGCAGAGGAATCATGACATTCACTCATCTTTACATTAGACAAATCAATGTGCCTTAAAAGCTTTGAAATTTGTTATTCAGTTATGATTTTTCAATTATGAATGATGTGATTGTTGAGATTCGAACAAAGATCTGATTGTTTTATGAACCTGAGTTTGTGATGGTAACCTGCAGTTGACTTCACACTGGTGGAAATACAAACTTTGCGAGTGAAGCAGCGATACGAGTTCAGAAATCAAAAGTATAATTGTGAGTTGCCGAAATATGATTAAGCTTTTCCTGTTTTGAACTAAAGCAATTCCTTTTTAGCTTTGATCGAGTGTAAAATCTGATGTCCTGTACATTTGGGATGTCTTGCTTTCCTATTTTATTTCAACCACTCATTATATTCTTTGTAATTCTTCTTTTTTCCTTTCTTTTTTTCTTTTCCCCGAACAAAGCAGTGGTTTATCCTTGAGATTGACCAGTTACCACTATGTTGTTTGTTTTGCAACCAATTGATGATCCTACTGTTTAAATTTGTTGTGCAGGGAAATTTCCTATAATTACCTTTGAGGAGTTCATTTCAATTGCTCTAGATGCACCTAGAGTTGTTGGAATCTATCCAGAGATTAAAAACCCAGTGTTCATCAACCAACATGTAAGGATTTTCCTTGTATAGAATGAAATAATGAAACACATCATGCCACCTCTTTTCCCATTTTTCCTTCCCGGAAGGATAATGCCATGTGAAAGTCCACTTCTGCATCTGTATAATAAATCTACGATACAGGAAGAAACACTGTCAACGTTCTCATCATGAGTCCATAACAATAATGGTGATGATTCAAATATAATATCGTCAGTTTGGTATGTTTTGTACAGGTCAAATGGAGTAACGGAAAGAGATTTGAAGACAAATTCGTGGAGACACTTCTGAAATACGGCTACAAAGGTCCATACCTGTCTGAAGAATGGCTGGAGCAACCAGTGTTTATCCAGTCATTTGCTCCAAGTTCGCTTGTATACGCTTCAAAGTTGACAGAGTCACCCAAAATTTTCCTCATTGATGATTTCACAGTTCTAACAGAAGATACAAATCAGGTTCCTCTTATCTGTTCTACTTCTTCACCTTCTTTTTTTTATTTGATCCGTTTCGCCCAAAGCAATGCATTCTTATCTAAAATCTTTCCATGGAAGAGGGAACAGCAATGTCGCAATTGGCAGAGTAGGTGTTTTTTATTTTGTGACTTCCAATTTTTATTACAGTAATTTTTTAGTATATTGCTGACAGTCAACCCAATTTGAGCTGGTGGACAGGATGCAGCTAAACCAATCAAACAACTTGTTCGACCATTAGTTTAGCATATTAACAATTAAAAGTAATATAGAAACAAATAGCCAGTCCCCATTGCCAATGCCATTAAGGATAATGGCTGGTTCATTCATTGAATATTGTTGCCATTCAACAAATTAGGTAGTTGAGATTACAGTCCTAGGATCTGCCCTTTTCAATTAATGCGGAAGCTAGAAATATCAATATGTGAAATCAATAGATCTTGGACTATATAGATACAGAGATTTCTTGAGCTGAGAAATAGAAAGTAGCATAATTTACGGTGCCTGCTTCCTATTCTATTCTCAATTAACCCGGATCTTTGAAAGGTTAGTTTTTTGAGGCCTGTTTCTCTCTTCCCCCTCTTTCTTCAATATTTGCTGACAGTATCACCACTGTAATCTGCAGTCATATTGGGAGATTACTTCAGATAGTTACCTGGAATACATACAAGAATATGTTGTTGGGATTGGACCCTGGAAAGATACCATAGTGCCTCCTGAAAAGAATGCTTTATCGGAACCTACTGATCTTGTGGCCAGAGCACACGCTAATGACCTTCAGGTATATTTTTCTGAACCTTCAAGACAGCCTGCAATTTGTGCTTTCTTATGAAATTCTCTGCCTTTTTTATTAGCTTTTCTGAAAACCTTTTAAAAATGATGTTTTCAGGTGCACCCTTACACCTTCCGGAATGAGAATCGTTTCTTACATTGGAACTTCCATCAGGATCCATATGCAGAATATGATTACTGGATTAACAAAGTTGGAGTTGATGGGATCTTCACAGATTTTACTGGAAGTCTCAACAACTTTCTGAGATGGAACTTGCCACTGTAAAAGGATGGTGGTGAAGATAGCATAGCATAGCATCCTTCCTCTCCTACACAAAGAAATGAAGATTCCTTCGGCCCTTAAATCTTTTTTTTTTTTTCTTTCGATTGGTTAAATCTATTATTTTACAATCTTTGTTTTCACATTCATTACGTACTGCACCATTGTACATTTGATGTATAAGTATTTGGATTGGTGGATAGGAATTACTCAATGTTCTCAATTTTAGTCTATAAGCTTGTGTTAGATCCACCAAATATTATGAAAGCTTGTAAAAGCTGATTTTACTGATTATAAATACATTGCTTTAGGATAATCTAAATAGCCTCTTTTTCTTGATCCTTTTAAATGCGAGTAATATCTACAACCTCCATCTATGATTTAAATTAAAAAGGGACTATTCATATTTGCTTCCCATCCTTTCACGAATTTGCAATTTTACTTTAACAAGGAATATTTCAAAACAACAGACGTTGAGTATTTCAAAACCAGAATCATACCCGTTTCGAAATCAAGTTTATTGTCAATTCCTAAGCCCATTTAATCCCATGGTTATCGAGGGAAATGATTCAATGCACCTGGATGAAAGTTTCATTTTTTTAAATTGATATTTGTAAATTCTTTTATAAAATTGTTAATCTAAGTATACTTAATTTATAAGCTGATCTTTATCAGTTTTGAAGATGTGTGTATATTTATTTATTTTTTTAAAAAACAAAGAGTGTTTTAGTGATTTAAAATTAACTAAAACCCTTATGCTTTTAAAAAATCAAAGAAAATATATATACATTTTTAGATAAAACTTAATATATATATATATATTAAATACATCTACATTAATAATTTTATAAAAATTTCAAAAAACAATTTTTAAAAATGAATTTTTCCCTGAGTACACTAAAATTTCAATGCACTTAGATACATTGAATCACTTCCTGATTATTAAAACCAAATAAAAATTAAACATAAAATTAGTTTTTGAAATTAATTCGAAATTTATATTTTTGAAGCAATTCCAAACTTAAAAGAGTGGATTTGATTAAGCATACACATTATTGAATGCCTTCTACTATCTAGGTAAATAAAAGAGTGGATTTTTTTTTCTAGTGTTATGTTTGCTTAAAGGTGCAACTTGGGGCTGGGTTGAACCCGAACTCGGCCCGCCGAACCCGATTTCTAATGATGTTAGCACTTGCTTTTCTATAAACCGAAACCAGAGAACCTGATTTGTAAATGGGCCGAAGAATCCAAATCCGATTTGTATTTTATATGTATTATAAAATATATTTTACATATAATATCTCAACAATATTTCTTTATATTTTATGTTCTTTATATTTATAAATACATGTTTGATATATTGTAATTATATTATAAATAAAGTATATTATTTTCATTTGTATTTATCTTTTATTTCTATAATTTTCATCATTTATCTTATTTTTTATGTTAAATTTTTTCTAAAGATATTCTTTATAAATGAATGATTTTATTAACCCAGACTAAGTAAATGTCCCACTTAGACTACTTTAAAAAACTAATTTACAACAACTTTTTTTCGTTTTTTCTTCGTACGCTTGTTTTTCTAAGTGTATTTAACATATAAAACAAGTTTTACAATTTTTGGATAAGTTTATATTTTTTTTATTTTTAAAGATAAGAATATTTTAAATACATATATACAAAGATGTTTAAAAATCTCAAAAAAAATATACACATCCAAAAAAGGTAAAACTTGATTTATATGTTAAATACACTTAAATAAATAAGTGTATGAATAGGGGAAAAAAGTTATTATAAATGAGTTTTTTAAGATAGGCTAAGTGAGACATTTACTTAGCCCGAACTAACAAGATCACTCATCTTCTTTATATTGTTATATTTTTTTCAAATGTGATTTGACTGTATATTATTATATTTACTTATATGATTTATTATTATTATATATTCATATAAAATTTTAAACTTACCGTTCTTAAATAAAATGTAAATTTATCAACTTAAATTTCAATTTGAAACCTAACACAAACTCGATTTTCAAAAATAGAATTAGAATTTAGATTTTGCATGTAGGGTTAAAGATCAGAGTTAGGATTTATATTTTATAAATAGATTTAGGGTTATGGTTGAAGTAAACAAGAATTCCATGATCGCAAGCTGCATCCCAACGTCTGCTTGGCCATGCCCAGGAAATTCGATTCCGCGACTTTTGGTTTGGGTGCGAACGAAACGACTGGCGATTTGAACATTCGCAAGAAGAAATTCCTGAGAGTGTGGAGGACGATTCCATGATTCCGTCGATGCCATCGAGCTGGTGAGTAGAAACACTGATTGCAATTTCGCTCGATTCTGCAAGAGTGGGTGTATTTAAGTGGCGTGAAATCGGTTGATTAGTTTACTGAATTTAACATGTAAAAAAAAATTTAAAAATTTTGCGGTTACCTTCTGTGCATAATAGGATGACATCTGCTCGTGCACTGGAGAGTCCACATTTGAGTGGGAACGAAATCACTAGCGATTTGAACATCCGCGGGAAGAAATTCCTGAGTGCGGGGCACGGTTCCATTCTGCCAACGAGCTCTTGAGTAGAAAAACACAGATTGCAATTTTGCTACATTCTGCGAGAGTGAGTGTGTTTGAATGGCGTGAAATCGGTTGATCAGCTAACTGATTTTTTTATTTATTTATTTTTGGATGTAAAGCTTACTGGATTTAACGTGCAAGAAAAATGCGATTACGTTATGCGTATAATAGGATGAGATCTTCTTGAACAGTGCTACATGTAAATCCCAAATCCCTGAATCGTAGCCTAGCTTAGAAATATAACACACATCAGGGAATGCGCTTATCTATTGAGCTTCTCCCACAAATTTTATAATTGCTTCAAACGTTTTCGATTGCCTGGCTATGTATTTCTCTGCTTTCATTACTAGGACCCATGATTTTTTTCTCTCGGGAATTAATCAAATGCCGCCTGTATTTTAGCGGACATGCTTGTACGTGGATTTATTGTGATGTTTGAAAAAATCCAGATGAGATAATAAAGTTGGAATTTCGTCGCTAGAATCCTCCTTCGTGGAATCATGGACTGGCGTTTGTTGTTATTTATAAAAAAAAAAAAAAAAAATTGACACGGGCGTCCACCTATACTATTTCTCCTCCACGAGGACTAGCAGGTAAAATCCCAAAGGCTTTAATCCAACTGCCAACTGCCCAACTCAGCCTCGGTTCATAGCTCTTATGTTATAGGAAAAGAAATCAGAATCCTTCTATAGCCAGTCACTCTTATGTTACATGGACAAGAATCCAAAAAACCTAGGTGATTTAGAGGCTCCTTCCGCTTCTCTTCTTTTTTGAAGGGATCAAAGCAAAAGCAAAGGGAACATTGCCATGTTTCCTAGAAATATGGTCACAAATGATGTCATTTAAGACACAGATATTTTGGACAACCCTTCCAATAGATACTTTGACTCAGCTGACCAATCAACTGGAGCAGCGCTTCTGATTGTGATTCTCCGCCTTTTCTCATTCATATATTCAGTCTGTGCAACACTAACTCTGAAAAGATGGGGGACCCACATTGCTTCTTTCAGCTTGAGCTGATATGCCTTTTCGTCCTGAAGGAAGAAAACAATGCAGTGTTCTTTGATTAAGATTAATTTGCAGTAGAAGAAGCATGCGTGCAATGATTGTTTGATTGAAACAAGCAAGATGCAAAAGCTCTATCTCAATCTAACACGCAGAGACATCATCATGAGAAGGCCTCCGAAAGTACCTCGCATTTTATCTTATCAAGTTCATCTGCAGAACACCCAATAATCTTCTCTGCCTGATCATTGAAAACTGAAACCCAGGCTTCCCCAGTGGCGTCAGCAACCCTTACCACCATTATGTACCTGGAGGACAAGAAAACTAATGAGACATGCGCACGATTTTGTTAGCAAATCCCTGTAACGTTGTTGGATTAAACTCTTACCTTAAGCTGCACTCCGCATCATTTTTTTGACATCCTTCACACCAGTATCCAGATCCAACAGCTTCTGTCACTTTCTTATTGCATGTCTTACAAGCTCTGTACCACATTGTCTGTTCGGGCTTGATATAGCTGACATAGACTTTGATACTGAAAGACACAGGCTGGCAACGATAGTGAAGATTAGAGGCAGCAAGAAGACAGAAGATCTATTTTTTACCCTGTTTACAAATCGGAACTCGAGGAAAGATATTGTAGAATGAAGTAGTCATACTTATGCATCTTACCATCAAACATTTGATTTTTTTTAATAAGAGATGGGATAATAACATAAACTTTTTTCCCTGTGACAAATTTATGCAAGCATGGAGTGCATTATAGAAAAAATGACTGAGTTTGATGATAAAAAAAAAGCAACACATACAATATATCTACATGACAAAAGTTAAGTTTTTGGACAATCAAAGAAGCTTCCAAATGCAATGTAGTGTTACTGCACCCACAATTCAGATAATGGTTTATAAGCATTGCCTATCACAATGAAAAGAGCATCCCGGTTATAGAGCACTGGAAACAGATTGATCCACTAATCAATCGAAAGTAGGAAGTTAGAAATCACAATAGCAGCAAATTACATGAGTAGCTATACAAATGGGTGTCGATGCGGTAGGTTGCTATAATTATTGGATCAAGTGGGATTTATGAGAACAAAACCATATCAGTTCACTTTTTCATAGGATAGGTTCCGTGTGTTTTAGAAAGCGGTATTCAGAGAACTAAGCTGATAATTCCTCGTAAAACCTTCTAATGCATACCTTATCCTGGCCTATGGATGGGTCATTGAGGATATGAGATAGGAAGACTCTATCAGAGAACATGGATCTCATCCCAGCCTTTGATGTACCAGGGCTCAAGCTGGAGCCAAGAGAAGCCAAAGAAGCCCCTTTGCCCTCAGAATCATACCTGCCGCATGAAGAAAATATGAGAAAAGATCTTATAGTCTTTCATAGAGAACAACTGGGTTTTGATTCATTCTCACCATGATCTCAACTTCTTTGTCTCAGGCAAGTCAGGATTTACTTGTACAATGCTTCTGCTTATCGTTGAGAGAGAGATTCCTAGAAAACATTATCATTAAATAAAAGTGGGAAAGGAAAACCTACCAAGAAGCATAAAAGAAACAAGAGGTTTCCTGTGTTGAGACTTCAGAAAGGCCATTAATACAATAAATGCCTGGAAGCATAACTATAGCAAATAAAATCGCTGATTGGGTAGGCAGGTCATTCTATCAGATGGAATATGGAGTTGGCAAGAATGACATAAACAGTAGACTTTCAAATACATGGCAGAAAATTATGTCTGATTCAATATTCCCAATCAGCTTATGCGTGCCTTATTGCAGAAATTGTGAAAATTTGACAAGCAACAAGCAAGCCACAAAAGAATCACAGAAATACCAATTACCTTGAAAATCCCCCACTCTAAGACATTTTATGGCAACAACTGGGGCACTATCTACCATGTCCAACAGCTCCTGTCCTACATTTGTGGCAAGATCATTCCATAATGATACGACAACAGTCTTCTTACTGCAAACAAAACAAACATGTTCAGAGTGGACCCAAAAGACAAGTCGCACAAAACAGTGCAACAAGACAATTTAAATTGCGCAGCAAAGCCTGGGATTTTGGTATGATTGGATGATCCAGAGTGCAAGTCAAGCAGCCACGTACAACTGTTAATGATTACCATCCACTCAAATTAACATCGAGTCAAAGGTCATTACTTCATTGCCCCTTCTCATCTATTTCTAGTTGGCGGGACAAAATCTAGCCTCTTCATGCAGAATGAAAAGACCCTCAGACATGAATCGTGGATCAAAAGTTAAAAATAAAGGAGAACTCACGACTCATCAGCAATTGTGATATCCCTCTTGGGAATGCTCTCATTATCACTCTTCCTTCGAATACTTAATGTGGTTGAAACATTCTGAACAATTCCAATAACATCTGCAACAGAATAGTCATTCATCATTAAAAGCACAGCATAAATAAAGACAAAGTAAGCGAACATAAAAGAATAACAATAACAATTGCCTTTCGAAATAAATTTTTTTTTAAAAAAAATAACAATTAACTCCCACTAGAGTGGGGCTTGCGGATCCACTGAGGGATTACCCTATAGCCAACTCATAAAAATCAAGCATTTCAAACCATATACAAGATCAGGCTGGAGTATCCGTTAGCAAACCACAACCAAGTTGGGATAGGGTTGACCAATTTCACGTAAGCCAACACTAGCTGTCACCCCCAACTGCAGCAAAATGTTTAGTAGGTCTTACCAACAAGTTCTCTCCCATTGACGTATGCACCTAACTGTTCAATCTGGACAAAACTGAACTTCGTTTCCGGGATAGAAGTGGCTTCCTCTCCAGTTGCCTCTTCAACTTCAGAGCTTTCATTTAATGTCATCTCATAATCATTTTTAACAGTTTTAAATTGTTTGTTCGCAACACGGAGACTCCCTCTAGAAATGTAGTAAACCTTTCCCAACTCAAACTTGGAATAGAACTTGGTTGCAGCCGCATTAAACATAGTAGCTTGTATCTGAGTACCCTGTATCATGAAAAAATAAAAATAAAAGAGGGGAAAAGTTGAAAACAGGACATTAAAGAGGAAAACAGGTTGACTAGCCCTACACGAATATAAACACTTGAAGGAATCGCCGTGTTTTTGTATGCATGAACACAAAGCATTAAACAGTTCCAAGTGATTAAACATTCTGTCCCCAAAACCAAGAAGCTTAGAAACATTTAGACATGCTCGTACTTGGCTTCTTGATATCATTGACTGGCGAGCTTGCAGTGATAAATTCACAGGACGGACAAAAGAGATAAAGAAGAAATAACAGGACACAGACGACTCACATCTTCGTCAGTCAACTCTATATTGAAGACGTGACCTTCTCCCCTTGCATTCTTATACGTACGCAAAGTCCCCTTATTCGTGACTCGAACCTTTATGGTCCAGCTACCTTGATATGGATTCAAGGAAACAAGTGGGTGAACTCTTCTTGTCATAGCCATACGTGCTGAAGGAGCAGAACTGAATGCAAACAGCACGAAACACAAAAAATCATAAGATTAACCCTCAGAAAAATAGAAATAAAGGTTCATCAAGCACAGTTGAAATATGAGGACCCACTTTCCATGTTGCTCTTGCACAATCTGAGCAGCAGACTTTGCAATCATTTCCTGCTTTGGTTTCAAAATAATTCCTGTCTCTTCCCTTTTTATCCCATTCTTGACTTCAATCTTTTCTTCTCCTTTCATTTCGGTGTTGATTTCCACCTTTTTTTCTTGCTTTATTTCAGTCGTAATTTCCATTTCAAGTGCAGGAGAAACAATTTCGCATTTCGTGATAATCAAACATCTGAAACAGGAAAAAAATTGAAAAAAAAATAACTAAAGGACAAGAGAGTGGAAACATATATCCGTGCTTGCAGACTCAAAGAGTTCAAAGGAGTCCAGATGCCAGCTTACTTTTCTGGATGATTTGGAATCGCATTGCAGGTGTAATCGAGAACACGAATCAAACCCAAGCTCTGAAGTTTCCCGGAGTTGATCTCGGAAGAAAAATAAGTGGGGAGCATTGCCTTCATTCTCATCTTCCCGTCATTGGCCGTAAACCTTCTAACACGGACAAAACACGAATAAAACTTAGTAATAAGAATAAAAAAACCATGAACAGCAAGCACAGCCCCACGAACTTTTCGGAATCAACAGACAACATATTGGAAGAAACGTCAACAAAAGCCCAACACCAACCCATCGAAAACCTGAAAACAAAAGCTTGGCTCACATGTCGAAACCACAAAATGTTATGAGATTGATAAACCCAAATCAAAACACTCCTAGTCAACCATTCCGAAAACAACTGTTATTTTCCTATTCCTCACCACCTTCCTCAAAATCGTTAGCTCCAATCATCTACCTAACAATCCATTTCCACACTGCCGTCAAATTGTTATGATTGCTCAACCGACCACCCAAAGCTTCACCGTAGCGGTAAAAACAGCCAAAAATCACTGTAAAGCTTGACAGAACTTGAATGTGCGCAAAATCCATGCCATTCCAGAAGAAAAGACGAAGGCACGACAGAAATTAGTGGGCAAACAAACCAAGGTTGAGATATTTTACGTGAATCGCGTGGTGCTGTTGCCGACGGGCTTGAGATCGACGACTTGCACGATAATCTCCGGCATCTCATCCGAAGATGCATCTGGAGATGGGTTTGCAAGGAGTGTAGATATCGCCCCAGGAGTAACAGATCTCGCCATCCTTCGTCTTCTACTTCTTCTAGATAGAGGGAGGGAGGGAGGGAGAGGGAGAAAGTGAAAATTGCAGGAAGCCTGACTTTCGTTTTCTAGTTTTGTTTTTGGCGCGAATAGTTTTAAATCTAAAACCGCGAGTTTTTACTCTTCCCGGCGTTCGAGCGAGGGAAGGGGAAAGCTTTGAAAATTTTCGTCGGACCACGCACCTGATACATCTAGTTGCACAGAATTTCCATACTAATAATCCTGTTCAACCTAGAGTTAACATTTTTTGTGATAATCCAAACCGTTCATAATCTCTATCTATTATCATTTTTAATAATAACACTTTTCATTGCATTAAAGAATTTGAATCCAGGAAATCGGCATTTTCTCTTTCGATTGATATGATTGATGTTTTCTTCCGAATTTCTTCTGGAAATAGAATGATTACTAGCCAAAGTGACTCGTCCGCTGAGATCAACGATCTCGATTCAGTAAGTGGACCCCATACGCAAGTGCGCGACGGACGCGGGCCCTATTCCCTTCTAAATATCGCCCCCTGCCCGCGCCGGGAGTTTGGCGCCAAGCGGCTGCTGATTTGCCAAAATGCGGTGGGTGGCGTCGGGCTTGGGGCGAGTACGCAGATTCGCGGCCCGTCGAGGCGAGCAGAAATGATCAAAGACAAAAAGCTCAAATTTACCAGATCGAAATGCCTCGCCTAATTCAGATGTAAATCCAACTGTTGATAGGTACACTTGTTAAGTAATGAAAATTCGGATAAAAAGCTTTAAATGTAAAAGTCTTTAAAATAAGATAAAATGATATAATATAATAAAAATAATGATGATAAATAAAGAAAATAAAATTAAAATATACAAAATAATTATATTGATAGTTGTGTAAAAATAATTATACTGGAAAATGTGAATAAATAATTAAAAATAACTCGTTGTGGAAGTTAAAAAAAAATTATTGAAAAATCCTAATTGGAAAAGTTTTAGTAAACAGACGTGCCCGAAAATTAATTGCGGGGTAAAACGCTTTTAGAGTATTTAATTGTACGATGCACTTTTAGAGTATTTAATTGTACGATGCACTTGTGCTCTAGCAAAGACATTCACGGAGCTACTGTTTTTTTTTTTACCATAATTTACCAGTCACCGCTAGGGGTGTTAATGGTCATGGTCAACCCGTCAATCCGCTCGTCCAACCCGTTAATAAATGAGTTTGGGTTGGGATTTTTGAATAAATGGGTTATGATCTGTCAACCCATTTAACCATTTAATTAAATAAACGGATAAAGGTTGAGACTTTGCAACCCGTTTATATAACCCGTCCGACCCGTATAATCCATTTATAGTATATTATATATATAAATTTAGTTGGTTCTCAGCTTCCTGCTCTCGACACTCTATCCCGCCCAGTGCCCGTGCATGATGTTAATTCTATAGTCGCAGCAGAGACTGAAATCTGAAGTTCCGTTGAATTTGCCGCCGCATGCACAACCATATTTCAAAGCTGGGACCCCTTCTACAAAAGCACCAATTCGTTTTGACTCCCCCGCTCAACGACCCATGACAACTGTGTTGCGCCGCGCTGTCAACAAAGCCACATACAAATAAATGAATCGCATTTAATGCTGCAGTTACATCAACCAGAGCATTCTTCAAGGGCATAGAGTGTCTCCCTCGCCCACTCCTTTTCTCCCTTTTCTCTCCTACTCGCTCTGGTTCTTGCTCCTCGTATGTCATCTATTTGTGGACTGCATTGACTCTCTTTATCGCCCTTTCTCTCATCTCTCCTCTCTTCTCTTACTTGTCATTGGAAAGGCTAGCTCGCCTCCTCCTCTCGCCATTGTGTACCTTTCCAGTCCGTTGAGTCGTCAAAGGGCTTGCCTGCAAACTGCAAAGGAACGGGCGTCGTATTTGGCACTCGGCAGACGTCAGCAGTCGGCACCTGCTGCGACCTTTGATTTGCCACCGCACGCACGAAGACTCGGCAGACGTTGGCAAGCTGCGACCTTCAGATCTGCGGTGCCGCACGCACGAAAACTCGAAAGATCAGGTATGTTAACTTCGAGTTATTTAATTTATTTAATTTTACAGACTTTATTGAATGTTTTTAGCATTAAGATTAGTAACAAACACAACCCATTAACAACCCGCTAACCCGTTTATTAAATGGATTGTAAATGGATTAGGGTCGAAGTTTTTTAAATGGGTTAATAAATGGATTATGGTTGAAATATATTAAATGGGTTAGGATTAGGATTAGGCTTCAACCCGTTCAACTCGATCCGTTAACACCCCTAGTCACCACTCCAATACAAACGTTAGGTTGCATGAAACTTTTTTTTTTTACATCTTTGGCATGCAAACCCAAACGTGTATTCGTAAGTACAAAGTTTTATTTGTATAAAAACAAGTACACAATTTTATAATTTTTTATTTTCAATATTTAAAACTAAAAAATTATAAATTTTTTCATAAATAAGAAATAAATATTGGGCCCATATGTTAGCATGTGTCTGTGAAGTAACAATACATCTTGATGAAAAGTTTTTTTTTATATAAAATTTGTTGAAATGAGAGAAAACATGTGATATAGTACAAATGATGATGAGGACTAAATGAATAAAATTAAAATAAATAGGTTAGTCATATGAATAGTTGCGTAAAAATGATTAAAAATTATGATAATTGTACTAGAAGATGTGAATAAATAATTAAAAATAATGTAATTGCAGACAATGAAAAGTATTAAATTGAAAAGTTTTGGAATGTGCTTGAAATGAGAAGAAAATGTCAAACTAAAATTTTTTACTCTCCATAACTACAATGTTTTAAAATTATTTTTTCACATGTTCATATACAATTATATTTTTGTAATTATTTCAACACGACTACTTATATAATTATCTTATTTATTTTAACATTATTCTCTATAAACCTCATCATTATCATTTATCTATGTCATATCACATCACTTGCTATCAATTGAACAACTTTTATAAAAAAAAAAAAAAAAACTTTTCATTAAAGAATTTGATCACTTCCTAAACACACCCTCATTGAAAAGTTTTAAGAGTAAAACAAAGACAAGCCTAAAACACATAGCTTCGATGTATCTAGGTGAAAAAACCCGTTTTTTCATTTTAAATTTTTTTTTTATACAACAGTTAATCTAAGCTTATTTAACATATGTATCAAATTTACTAATTTTGGAGATTTGCAAATATTTTTTGATTTTTTAAAATTAATGGCATCTTCATAATTCATAAATTACAAAAATATCACTAATTTTTAAAAGTAAAAAAATTTACAAATCTTCAAAATTAATAAAACTTGATAAACATTTACATACACTTACATTAGCAGTTGTATAAAAAAAAATTTAAATCTATATTAAAAAATGGACTAAACACGTCAAGATGCACCAAACCCAAGTGAACCCGAATACATACAATTATAAGCAAACAAAGACACCCTTAGTACCAAAAAATATTAAAGAAAACGTCGTGCGAACATTTGCATTGAATTTCAAACATTTGCACAATATCTTCGGAAATATTCACACAAGGGTATATATATTGCTTCAAAATCCTTGAAATTGAACCCTCGGAAAAAAAAAATTCTTTGAAATTGATATATACCCATGAACCATTTTATTACTATAGTTTACACTTCAAACAGATGGGACCCATGCATCTTCTACTTAATAAAATTTGATTTATTAGTTGAATAAATGATTCTAAATGCAAAAAATGAGAGTAGATTCCTTGTGGGGCAATGCTGATAACAAGGATTTACAACACCAAGAATATTCATTAATCAAAATTTTTAACTTAGCACCAAATAAAATAGAACCAACCCGGTGATACAATTTCTTGAGTGCCAGCAATCGCATTTCTCACTCTAGAACTGAGAAAAGCTTTTTCCTTTTTTCTTTTTCTTTCTATGTCATGGGACCACTACAAATACAAAGAAGCAGCAAAGACAATGTCACGCTTGATCCTGGAAACAGCTTCCTCGAATTTAGACTCGAGCTGGGTTTCCCCGATCGCTTTTGTTGCTAATATGAGCTGCTGTAGAATTTCCTCCAATCTTCTAATGGCCCTGATTAAGCTGCCCTCGAAAACTTGAGTAATTTCCATGATCTCGTAGAATTTGGAACCCTTTGACCATGCATACACAGCTTCCATGATATCGGGCCGGAAAGATTTTACAAAATTCTCTACATCGATTTGAACCTGTTCAATTTGAACAAATAAGACACGAAACTGACATTCAATTAGTTTGCCAAGCGACCATGACACATCCCTAGATGGAAAATGTATGACACATTCAACAGGACCATACATTCAAAGGGTAGGTCACCTTGTTACTCAAAAAAAAAAAAAAAAGGTCACCTGTGCAACTGAAGATTTTGGTAATTTGGTATAAAAATTAATACATTAACAAACTTCCATAGATTTTAAAAACCAAAAAACACCCTCGCACTTTAAAAAAACAATTTTGTGGTGTTCCTTGTCAATGTGTTGAAAACAACTGTTTGAGATTCTCTTCCCATAATCATGGTAGTAGGATTTTGTCAATGGATGCACACACAAAAGAGGAAAAATAATAATAATAATAATAATAATAATAAATAACTTAAGGTCCATTTGGGAACAAGTAAAAACATATATGCTACTCACTCCTACAAACCTTTCATATAAACACCCTTTCTATTTTAACATTATTCTTCTTACTCCTAATTATTACCCTCCGCAAAGAAGTCCCTTTTCCCATGAAAATGCAACCACATTGTGGGATAAATAAGGCAATAGGTCCTTCAGGTCAACTAAAAAGTTATAACTGGGGAAAGAAAAGCATTCTTGCACACCTTGCACTCAAGTTGAACCTTGGCCACCCTCCTTGCCGTCTCTTGAAGCTGAGAGAAGAGCAAATCAAGCTCTTCCCTTGGTTTCTGAGAATCTTGAAGCTTCTCCTGCCACACGAAACATGAGAGAAGAGCCACCATCTCCTCAATATTGACATCCTTCAGGACCCCATTAAACATGAGCTCTGTTAAGGTCAATTCATCTGCACTAGTGATCTCACATGCAACCTTGCCCTTCAACTCAACTACGTCATCACTTGTAATATATCTGCAAACAAATGATATCAAATGTAACACCATCTCAGCAATAGGACATACAAGCTAAAATTTGCATCAGATAGTAAGAATACAGTTAAATCAAATTCTCTAAATACGAAACTGGAGCAAAATCTTGCTGACACCTGTTGTTAGTAGTAAATAGTAAAATGGGAAGTGAAAAAGCTTTTGAATTCTTGGACCAGTTGTCACAGCATGTTTGGTTGGGTGGAAAGGAAATCATTTCTGAGGGAGGATGCAGCCCATGGATTTTATAAAGTTCTTGGGTTAAAAGTCCAAACAAATTTTTTTTATAGATATTCCAATTTATTTTTTTAAACTGTTAAACAAGGTGTATTTAATCTATAAACTAATTTTTACGATTTTAAAAAATATGTATACTTATTTTGGATTTCTAAACACATGCAATTTAAAATGACTAAATTATCTCTATGTTTAAAAAATCCAAAATAAATATATACATATATCCAAATGGTAAATTTTGATTTATAGATTAAATACACTTAGATAAACAGTTTTATTAAAAAAAAATTTAATATGTTTTAGACCAGTCTAAAATGGCCTCATTTCAAACTGGTCTGAAATGATCATGGGCCAAGAAAGAAATATGCTAAAAGATATATTTTTCAAAAATTTCCAGCTCATACTCATATATTCTTTTAACCCAATAGAACCTGATCCTTTTAACTACAAATGTTAACTACCATGATGTTATACATAACAACCACAACTACCTCCTATGGCTCCACATCATCACCTATCTTCCAATAAAAGGTCCATCCATCTACTTTGTCTTAGGTCACATCATGACTTCTGACTTACAGCATCACTTATAATCCTAGCATCATTTTGTTCTCATTTCTTTAAGAAAAGTTACCCAAGCCTCCTAAGGACACGCTTTCGAGCTTTAAGTTCGTCTTTAAAAGCTAGTGCTGTAGATGACCGCATCGCTTTTCTAATTGCTTTTATCTTTGCCGTCAACTCTTGCTTCTTGTGTAGAACTTTGAGCTTCTGCTGGATAAGAGGAGACTTTGAAACTTCATGCTTATCAAACAAGCTCTCTAGAGCCTCTAGCCGACGGACAGCTTTCTTGTAGGAATTGCTTTGAACCTGAATAAAAAGGCAAGGGCAATAACTAATAAGGATGACAGAGACAAAAGCAACAAAGGTTTGAAAAAAATGCAGAAATCTCCAGTCAATTTACCTTTATATCATCTTCAGGATCCAGAAGAAGCATCCCTTCTTTTGCGAACCTATTAAGAACCTCGGAAACTTTCTTCATAGTGTTTTCCCGAGCTTCCAATGGCAAAAGATCCTTTTCAATTATCAAGCGCACACTGCTCAAGCTATCTATCTGTCAAAAATAAATAGACCAAATTCAACAGAATGATCCAATCTCTGGACTCCAGAGCATATACCTATGCCTTTGTTTCAGCATTTTCTTCCAAAGGATAAACTATGACAGCATATTAAGCATTAACCATAAACATTGCACAAAGTTGGAAACCTCAAAACATATATATCGTACTCATTTGTTGTTCAAAAACATGAAAGTTTTACAATATTTAAGACTTGAAAAAGGTTTGGAATAACAGAGGACAGCCACAAGAAGGTCTAATGCACAGAAAACAACTGAATATGACAGGAACGAGGCGTTTTGATCACGATAAAAAACAAGTAGAGATCCGGACTAAAATGTAAGATGCTTAAGTAATTTGCATCAGAGTACTTTTGAAATGATGAATGATCTCAAAAAAAAAAAAAAAATGCAGTCCAAGTATCAGCAGCAACTGGAATTTATTTAGAGCCATATATGGCAGTAGCACAATAATATATTTGTGTCCAGAATACCTGACCAGTTGAACTTTCAAGCTCTTAAGAAAAAACAGGAAAAGAAGAGTCCATCAATCTCTAGAAGGCGAGTGCAGCATTTCACCTGCGATATTGGTAGAGAAACAACAATGGGCTCCCCTGGCTCTCTTAAAGGAACAATCTTAATTGATTTCCTCCCAACTTCATCTTTGCCTACAATGCATCTTGTAAGAACGTCAATTGTATAACTGGCATCCTCAGGTCTCCTACTTGCCTCATCTGAATCTGAAGATACAAAGGGAAAGGAATTGGACTTGGAAAATGAATCATATGATGATAAAGCAAATAACTTGAAAATTGATATAACAACAATCAAGCAGATGACATGACAGAAACACAAGATTCTGATTCTCTTACCTTCAACAAGACCTTTAACCCTTTCAAAGTTGATTATAACTCCCCATGTAACCTGGTCATCAATTGAGAATGATGGGATCTTCTCATCATTCCTCATGCATTGAATGCATACCAGCCTGCCAGGCTGCAAAAAGGGCAAGCAGTACCTAGGAGAAAACACAGTATCACGGACGTCCTTCTTCAGACTTTTGTATTGCTGTAAGAGGTTAAAATAATCATTCAAAATATCTTCTTCTTCAATAACAATTGATTCTCTCTCATCTTCCAGAGCCCTTGCTTGTTTCTGTAGTTGAGATTCCACCAATTACCATTAGAAGCTAGCAATTTAGCCTACAAAAGTTACTGATAAATAACTTTTTAAACCAGGGAAATCTCCAACTGACCTCAAGATCTGGAAGTGCACGATCTGATTGAAACTGGAAAAACGAATTTCTAAGCAGATTCTCTGGGTCGCCATCCTCACAACGTATTTGATTTAAAAGCATGTTGTAACTTAGATGGAAAGCACTACATAATAGAAATTGCATCAGGTCAAGCAAAGTAACTGTTTAAAAACAAAATCCAGAATGGAGGAAAAAGTAATAGGCACGCAAAAAGTTCATAGTAGCATAGCATGTATAGCCTAGAGAAAACAACCCAAATAACCATAAAGCTATCATGAAGCCAAGAAATATTCCTAATGTCATTCTGGAAGCAGAAATGCTATACAAGTCAATGTTGAATAATTGTGGAAACCTTCCACCTTTTGTATCAGTATCAGCTAAGATATTTTCTTCTGCCCATTCAGAGTCTGAGCCCAAAATTTCACACCATTCATTTTCTTTCTATCATGGTCTGCTTCAAGAAAACAGATAGTCTGGTTATCTTCTCTACCTGGAGTTCTAAAAAAGAGTGGAAATGGTCATAATACAAATTGGATAAAGTAACAGATTGAGCACTGTTGAATAGCTAGCAGTAGAAACAAAGCACTTCAATAGAATGAAAGAAATAATCCCATAGTTACTTCTAAACTACTAAGAAAGTTTAAAGGGAAGCTCAATAAGAACTTCTGGCCTAGTTGCCTTTAGCAAGATGATGAAGTTCCAGTAATACTGACTTAAAAAATAATTAAAAGTTTTAATTCCTTGATGAAGTAGAATGCTTCACACAAGGAATAAAATGGAGTCACAATAAATATGACCCAACAATATTTTCATGTGTTAGTTGAAAAAAGTATGAATGATCCAAGCCACAAAACTATCGCAACTACTATTGAAAATGGCACAGAGGTGAAAAGAAAGTCCAATGTTAATGTCATGATGCTGAAGTCTTGTTCCAATAACTCATCTCCAACACCATCATAACACATTTCTCTCCAGCAAAATATCAATAAACTCAGAGCTAGAATAAATTTCTCTACCTATTCAAACTATCAGCACTTCCTTTCAGCATCATCTTGGCTGTTGATGGCTCCAGCTTCTCATCCACCATGAGGATGCAAATGCCACGTTCATCAATACCTCGCCGGCCTGCACGGCCACTCATTTGTATATATTCCCCACTGGATAACCATCTGAATTTATCGCCATCGTACTTTCGCACATTCGTAAACACCACAGTTTTTGCAGGCATGTTCAGCCCTATGCTGAAGGTTTCTGTAGCAAACAAACACTAAAGCATACAGTTTTAATAGAAAAAATGGCTACAGCACCAATTTATAATCCTCTGTGCGCATATACATGCATGCATGTGCACACAGACAGACGTTAAGATTGTACAGAACATCAATTTATAATCCTATATGCACACAGACAGACATGTTAGGATTGTACAGCATGCCATGACAAATGAAGTGAGAGATGGCACTCAGGATGCATTTTTAATGTAAAAAGTGTGCTAAAACCCTAAGCATGCAAAGATGTGCAAATGCCATTTTTAACACTTGATTTGATGTGACATTTAACTATCTTGAAGAACATATCTTTTTCCATATCATTACTTATATCTTTATTCACATTATGGCTGACGAAACTCTTTATCTGGTTGACATCATCACCACCCTTTTGCACCGCCTTGTACATATCATTTAAACAAAAACAAACACACCCTAGTCAAATTTCAATATTCAACGAGTAACAATAGCCCTAATAGTGAAACAACACTGGCTATGACCAACCTTGATAAGTCCTTCTTGGAAGAGGATCTCAATCACTTCCTTCAGAATTGGAAGCAGACCAGAATGGTGGACACCTATTCCACGCTTCAAGAGGGGTAACATGTTTGAAACCTGTGCATCATCAAAAACAATCAGTGACAAAAGTGACCTCAAACCTGTATACGACAATGAGACCCACAGGTTACGCACTACTGAATGTAGTCACAAGAGAAAATGAAACAAACATTCTCAAGTGGGATGTTTTCCCATTGATGTGACATCAAATATTTCACTTTGCTACCAAGCAGAAGTAGCTCAGCCTTTATATTATGAAGTATCGAATTCTCCACATTACTCAGTAAACACACTGTTCATAATTTTTTGCATGCAGGCAGACATTAGCAACCAGAATGGTTGCTCCATTTTCCAACAATATCATTTTTTTTAGAAGTCACAAATTTACCCATCAGCATAGCCTTTTTTTCATTTAGCTTGAAAAGCCCGTTAACATAGCAAGGAATAGATTCAAACGTGTATGATGAGATTTAAAATGAAAGGAAAATTCATTTTGAACTATCAACTCTCACACAGCATCTACGTCAACAAAAAAAAAAAAAAAAAATTCAAGATATTTTTATAAAAAAAAAAAAAAAAAGTCAGTAACGACCATTGATGTATCGACAGCCAATGTGCAGATTTATGTTTTTTTTTTTTTTTGGAAAAAAAAGTCTGCTCAGCAAATTCGAAGATTAGGCGAAATGCTCAGAACTTAGACATCAATTTGCAAATATCTATATCATCAAATAGCTATACAAACAAGGAAATGGGTCTTGCCTGAGGCAGCTTTTTGTCATCGTCTGAAAGTAGATCCATTGCACTCCAGAATATAGTTTCTATATTCACCTTTTCTTCTTCCTCATTTAGATCCATTTTTGCCATCTGCAATGCAGGAAGAAGAGAGTTTTCTTAGCAGCTATAAATGCCATAAGCAAACTTGCATTATGGAAGCATCAAGAGGCAAATACAAAATCAGTAAAACTCTAGCAAAAAAGAGCTGGGAAAGCCATAGATCACAAGTAATGAGATCTTTGTCACTTCTTTTTCATGTAGGAAAAATGGAAAGAAATAGGAAGAAAGAATGCTCTCAAAAGGGGGGAAGGCAGAGTAAAGAGGGAAAAAGAGATAGAAGTGGGAACATTAGACAGGGAAAGATGGAGAAACAAGTAATCGTGCCCCAACTTGTAAAAAATAAAATCCTAATAGACACTATCCAATTTAACTCGTGAAACAAAATTACAAATAGTACCCCACAAAACAAAATTTACGATCATAATACCCTTAAGATTGCTATAAAAAATTCTAATATAATATGATTTGCATTCTCAATCACTTTTACCACATGCAAGTACTACAATTTGTAGTAAGGAAGTGTATCCGCAACATATCATAACTTTCTCCACTGTATACCCTTTTTAAATCCATTATATAAAGCATCCAGAGATGGAAGATGGTCCAGTGGCTGCAATGACTCATATAAGTAACTGGCAGGGATATTATTGATTTGTGTAGTAAGAAAAAAATGGTAAATGTAATTTTGCCAAAAGATAAATTGGCCTTTCCTCAACTTCAATCAATGACCTATTTTCTCCTTGATCAATAAATGTCTGAAAACCTATCAGAAACTCACAAACTGAAAGAGAAACAGCATCTAATTAAAAAGAAAGAATCCACATTGTACCTGCATGGCAAGGTACTCACATTCCCTTTTGCTAAAACTGAAAAGGATAACCGGATCGTACTGTCTCTGGATTATCATTTTGACCATCTTGAAGATGTCACTTTGTTCTCCTGATTTACCAGCTTTCACTCCTTTTTGCCACTTACCATTCTCCCGGTTTTTGTCCCCTTCACTAGCTGGGACAAGGGCATTCAGTGCCTTCTGAAAGCTATCCTCCCTAAATTTTCCTTTTTCATCGACCACCAAGTATAGACCATCGCCTCCAGAAGGAAAAATATAATGCTGGAGAGGAGTAGGTCGGTAATCTGTATAGACAATATGGCAGGGCTGTTGGTGAACCTGCATGTTAGACAGCGTTATTATCACCTTTTATAATAAACAAGTGATGATTTGTTTACTAATCAGAAATTTTAATAACTAGTGAGTGACGGGGGAATTCATCTTCTTAACTGGCAAATCTGCATACATGTTACAGATGATGTCAAATCCACTCCACCATTGTCTTTAAAATCATTGGTTTAGCTAGGAACTAAAATTCATCCAAATCAAAGATATGCATGAACCCCATTTGATAAATATGTAAAATCAACGTGATAAGATTATTTGATTTATATCAATTTCAGAGATGTTAATTCAACATCAAAAGCATCTAAAACATCCATCCTTCATGATGAATGATTCTATAAAGTATTATAACATTTTAATACATTTGTAGCTGGATATAAGTATTTTTCATAATTTACACATATTTTTTCAGCTGGTAGGGCCCACCTGATACTTAAACTGAAATGATTTTTGGTACTATGATAACACAAATGATTTTTAAAAATGTGAACAGTTGAATTTTGATTTTATCATCAAACGAGGGCACATCTAAGATGTCTCATTGAGGTACAACCCTGTATGGAGAGAAAAGAGACTCTTTTAATTAAACTAAATCAAATTTCAAGAATGAAAAGGAACCTTAGCAACCCAATCTGCAAATTCCTTGGCATTCGGAACAGTTGCTGAAAGGAATACAAAACGTGAGTTCTTTGGAGCCATAACAATGCTCTCTTCCCAAACCACACCTCTTTCCCTATCACGCATGTAATGTACTTCGTCAAAAATAATCCAAGCAACCTCCTGCATAATTTCAGATCCCTTGTATTGCATACTACGCCAAATCTCTGTAGTCATAACCTGAAAATCAATTATAAAATCAGTAAATCTATAATAAACCAGTATGCTTCAGACATCAGGAACTCAAGGAAAAGATATCTAGTAAGCCTTGAGCCCTACCAGGCATGAAGCATTGGGTTCAATAGTCACATCTCCTGTCATCAAACCAACATCTGAGAACTCTTCCTTGAACTCTCTGTATTTCTGATTACTAAGCGCTTTGATTGGAGAGGTATAGATAACTCTTTGTTGGTCTCGTAATGACATAGCAATAGCATACAATGCTACCACAGTCTTCCCTGCTGATGTATGGGCCGATACCTAAAACAAAGTTGTTGTGGATGAATCAGGAACAGTTAGCATGACCAATGAAGCAACTTTCACAATCACTTCCAACATTAACAGAGACTGGAAGCATGTGGATTATTTTTCTTTTTTTCTTTTTCTCTTTTTGTCTTGAATGGTGCATGCGTATATATTGATATAGAAATCAAAAGGAAGAAAAGAGGAACATTAATGCAACAGCAGCAACTGATGAATACAAGGAGCGGACAACTAAATGGGATGTCTCCAGTGACAATAATACTGAGTGTATCTGATGCATCCTGGAAGTATTGCGTGATTGCTTGGAGCATTCAAGCTCTTCGACACCCCCACGCTGTTCTACTGCCTTAATAAGAAAGTTGTTCTCGATCATCCATGTCATCTGGGCTAATGGTTGCACATTCAGTTGAAAAAATATGAACATAAACTGCTTGCTAGAAAGGATTCATGACAGAGAATGGAATTTGCCACCCGGATGACCTTGAATTGAGTATTTGGCCCCTTCTACAATAGTAGAGACAAAGGAATGTGAATTTCAGTAACCCACTCCAATCCGTCCGTGTTCAGTCAGCATATACCTCCTAAAACATTGATTGTAGGCCAGTCACTTATTCAATCACCATGTGACTCTTACAGCATTGTTGGTAAGCCAGTGGCTACTTTGTTCCATGACCCTAAATAATTTTGTATCGCACGGCTTCCAAATACACTCATTTAAGATGGATTTAGAAGAACTTGCCAATAAATCTTACAGCGGTTCTCGCACCAAAGCTTGCTGGGAGATATAGAAGGTCTTTCAACAGCATACAGCTATGAGCTACTACAACCCAAAAAAAAAAAGGCAATGGGGGTGGCGGAAGTCCGAAGCTTTTACCATGACGGACTCGCCGTTGTTGAGGCACTTAATGGCTTCGGACTGGAATGGGTCGAGCTGGAACTCAAATTCCTTAGCGGGACGAGATGCATCCGAGCCGTTGATTTTCGCGGGGGCCCTTGGGCGTGCGACGTACCCAGAAGGATACGAAACATCGTGCAAGCAAGCAACGGGCTCTTCTTCGGCGCGGATCGACGAACCACCGTCCTCCTTCTGAAGCTTGTGCGGAGAATCAGATTCTCGAGGACTGGGATCTTCTAGGGTTTTCCTCTTCAGAGAACCCATCTTCCAGGAAGAACAAAGGACCCTAATTCCAAAACCCTGCAACCAAAAATTTCTAGGGTTTTAGGAAGAGAAGCGGGGCTTTCATATTTCGCGCGTTTACAAGCCGCAGCAATTCAATGATTCCGCACGCGTCATGCGCGGACACGAGCGAACGTCATCAGATTTGCGATATGCGCTGCAGGCCTGTGAATTAACGGACGCGTTTGCAGGTAAATGCCGGCCTTGACCCAATTTTTTTGCTGAATGGATTATATTTACGGCATATCTCGATTCATATCATATTTAAAGTTTTAAAATAATTATAATAATATTTTCAAAGGGAGGCAACAAACTCCCAAATATCAACGGGAAAATCACCATCTCCTAACCAAATAAATTGAACCACACATGCCACCACTGAAAATTTGATTCGAAATCTCCAACTGAGATTCGAATGCGCACTAGTAGGAATGAAAGTTTCGTTCCGTGCCTAGTGACCAAACGAGCGCCGCCTTGACCCATTTAAGCCAGCACAATTAGCACCCACAATTCAAATGAAACATTTATTTCTAGCGTTCATGTCCTTTTAACAAGTAAATTAATATATTAAATATATTAACTTATGGCCCACAAGGCAAATGAAACATTTATTTGTAGTATTTATATCTTTTTAAATGGGAAATTTGGGCACAACACTTACACCAACGCCATTTGCACCCATAATCCAAAGGAAACATTTATTTAAAGTAATTATGTCTTTTTTAATAAATTAATATATTTAGTTTATTAATGGATATAATTTCGATCATATTAATTAATTAATTAATTTTATACATTCCTTAGTTTTAAGATGACAAGATGATTTTGAATATCCAAAGGAAGAAAGATATAAATTAATTATTAATAACTAGAACGGCCTGATTTCAAATATCACGTGAGGTTGGGATGGTACGTTGAACGGCCTGATTTCGAATATCACGTGAGGTTAAGATTGTATGTGTATTTCCAGTAATAATAATGCTACTCAAAATTTGCTGCGATTTGTAAACTTTGGAGTCGAATGGTGTGTTTGTTTGGGGCAAAAAAATATTAATCAAAACTTATAAATTAAAATTTTGTCACTCAATTACTCTAGTTTTAATTATTTTTTTATATTTTTCTATACAAACTATCTTACTTTTCAATTATTTGTAATTAACTATTCATATTATTAATTTATCTATTTTAATTTATTCTCTTTACTTCTTATCATTATATCTATTATATTACGTCATTTTCTATTATTTGATAATTTATATTCTAAAAACTGTTCATTAAAAATTTTACCCTGAATGAACCAAACACACAAGTTTTACCATTGTGTGTTGGTTCATAACACGATGTTTTCTGTCACCGTAAGAATAAAGACCTGTGAAAAGTAATATACGCTCACGAATCAATGCACGTGCTTCCGGGCATATAGATGGATAAAGCTCTCATCTCCACCAAACGAATTTTGGCCCCCAGAGAACGGGAAAGAAGATTCAAGGCATTAATGGAGGGTACTGTAAAACAGCAACTTTTCAGCTATGGAGTCCGGAGCTTTCAACGTAAGTGTCAATTGCTGTTCTGATATGAAATTTTGATTCGAAATCACATTTGTGATAATTTGGCTTCAACTTAAATGTCAACTGCTGCCAGTTGAAGAAGATTAGTTTGGTAGGAAGACCCAAATCGAATCGAAATTTATGGATGATAAGCCCCTGCGGCTGCTGTTTCATGTATCCTTTGTTCTGATTCTCGACAGGACAAGGGTTTTCAAGGCATTGCCGTCCACCCCAGTTGCTAAGAGTAAGGCCAGGGTGTGAACATGGACGCCTTGGCTCTCTGGTGCGTTTGGAGCTCCCAAGAATAGCAAGAGGCTACCAGATCTCTGTGAAGGTAATTGCTTCTCTCTGATTTGATACAGCTGCTGATTTGCTTCTTTCAAATTTCCATCTCTCCCCGGGTCTTTTTGTAGCTCAGAATTGATTCTCCTCTCACCACCAACATTCATGGTCTGTTTGCAAGTAGCGTCAACAATAAAATAAAATAAATTTTAGAAAGCCGCGCCCTCATTATTCAAATTAAGCCTCTAATAACTATTCACGTTGCCAATCCCATACTTCTTCTTATCTGCACTTCATCTTGGTATATTTTCCTTTTTTAACAGTCTAGGCCCCCTACTTCCACCGGAACTGCTACTTGACTTTAATCTGTTAAACAGCATTCCAGGGACCACTATTGGGGCCTTTGGAGTACTATTCTCCTGCCCATTAATAATGTTATCTAGTCCCCAAGTTGGAAAGACTACAGCAGGACCGCTTGTCTTCAAGGAGCTTTCAATCTACAAACGACATCCTAATTGATCAAACCTCATCTACAAATGCGAGGAAGTAACGAATGAGAAAAGTGTGAACTAAGAGTTCCTTGGAATCCTCTTGTTTGGGGAATGTGATCGCCAATTGGAACCTGGCCTTGGAGGCAATCTGTAAGTGTGAGTGAGTTAGGCAAGAGAAAGTGACCCAGAAGATTGCTTTCGAATTGTACCGTATATCTGGACTTCATATTTGTGCTGATATAATAATTGCTTTCGAAAATTTGCCTTTTCCCCCATCGCATTCTTTTAACAGCGCAGTGTTGCTCTTCGAACTATTTGTGTTTGCACATGATCACTAACCACCCCCCACCCAACAAGCTCTCAGGTGTGTGCATTTGGGAGGAGAAGAGCCCATTCACAGACAGGAACTTACGTCCTACTGGAACCTGGCAAAAGCGAGGTATTTGTGTCTGAGGAGGAGCTCAAAGACAGGTTGAAATTTTGGCTAGAAAACTGGCCAGGGAATACCTTACCACCAGATCTTGCCCGCTTCGAAACCATCGATGACACTGTTTATCACCTCGTGAAGTCTGTCTGCGAGCTGGAGATTGATGGCGATGTTGGCACAATACAGTGGTATGAAGTTCGATTGGAGTGAAAGATGTAATTGAGCCACTCACCCCATTGCTTTCCATGAACTCGTTCACCTTGTTAAGTCATCACAGCGATTGTTACGGATCCTATAATTTCTCATATACATTATCAAAGTCATGCGATAGTATCTAGATTGTTCCCAAATTGACCTTGGAATCTTGTTTAGAGGTGGATGGAATTTAACCAATCAAAATTTTGACCTCCGTCAAAACCTTGTCGGGGGAGGTATTTCTGCAAACTAAGTTGATAAATTGGGCTGCTTTTGCAAAATCGATAATTGTGGATAAATTTGGAAGCAGCATAAAAAGGGGAGGTAAATTCATGCCGACAGCCCTTTCCTTTTTCTATTATCAATCACCAGGTTCGTCCTCCCATCAGTGCCTCAACTCTTATGTGAACGTGCAGATTTTTTTTTATTTTTTTTTTCCTTGTTAGGATTTTGGGGGAAAGGGTGAAGGCTACCGTACTCCCTGAGTCTTGTAGAATTCAGCTGAACAATTCATTTAACAGTAAAAATGCAAAGATTACAGAATTCTCCTAGTAGTGCCGGGAGAAATCCTAATACAAGTGAAATCACGTACATAAAGACATGAACTCGAAACGCCCAACAAAGGAACTCCAAAGAGACATGCGCATCTTGGATCAAGACTCTCATGAATGGAAATTCATGGCTTAGCAGGATGTTTCCACGGCTTCCACATTGATAACCATGCAGCTCATTGGATCTGGATTAGTCCTACAAACTCAAGTCCAAGTTCTGCAAGAGAGGGAGAAAAAAAGAAAAGAAAAGAAATATACGGAGTGAGGATTTCGAGGCGAAACAAGGAAAACCTGTCGATCCACACAATCTTCCAGTAGTTGGTTTGCAAATGGATGGTGAGTGGATAGAGAAGAAGTTGAAAATTGAATACCTTGGGTGGAGTGCTCGATGGCGGCAACAGCAGACCTGACTTTCTGTTCCTAGCAAGAAGACCTTTGGAAATTGGTGAAAGGATCCGATCTGTGGGACTCATATACCTGCCCATGAATAACACAAACAGATTTAGCCAGAATATTGGAACTAATCACTTTTGTCAACTTCATCAAAATGCTTATAGAGTTGCAATCAATTTTTGTAGGTTGATAATTTCCAAATGCACACCTTTCAGTGAAACTGAATGCCTTAGGACCTGTAATAAAATGTGGGGCAGTGTTCTTCAGGCCATCTGCTCCCACTACTGGTGACCTCTGAACAGTTTGCAGTGCCTGTGGCGGTGTCTTCTCAAACACAATCCCATTCCCTGATCGGGTTAGCTTTTGATCTGGCGTGCTATGTTCCACCTCCATTGCTTGCTCACGGTAGAGAGAGAGAGAGAGAGTGTGCTGGGGGGGGGGGGGGGGAGAATCTTCGTTGGCAGCGATAAGTATAAAAAGGATGAACGGGATGACCGTTGGGACTTGGGAGGGAGGGGAGTACGCGGCTAGGCGCAACGGTCGGATTGATAAAAGCGGCGAGTAAAGTCCGAGACTAGTACAGAGCGAGCGAAGATGCAAACGTTGTCTTTCGCCAATTCGCCGTGCAATGAACCGATCAGGGCCGTCCATCTAGGCCAAATATTACGATCAGAATGTTGGTTGAGAGAGAGAGAGAGCGCATTAGCTGAATATTTGAGCCATTCGTTCAGTGCACATCGGATGAACGGCGGAAAAGAAAATTGGGTGCTAGAAATCTCTTCAATTGCAGAGACATGGACCAGGACTTTCTTGACTTGGAACCGGCTCCACATTTTGGCATTTGTGGAACCAGGTCCGTTGGCGGCTACTGACATGATTGGGTGCAGTCCACCCGGGCCTCGTCGCTGTGCCTGTGATTACTTGTTTAATGACAGTGCTCTGGACCATTAAAAAAAAAATCTATGAGGACCATCTATAAAATAAATAATTCAACAGGGCATCTAACTCTTTTTTGTATAGTATTGCACTTTTAGAGTATATTTGGAAAATGACAAAACTTTTGAATAGAAATTTTCAGTTGTAAAAAAATTTTAATTTGTAAAAAATAATGTCATATAATATGGACAATAATGAGGAGTAAATAAAATAAAGTTAAAATAAATATGTGAGTTGTATGTGTAATTGTGTATGAATAATAAAAAAATTAGTGGTTGCATTGAAAGATGTAAATAAATAATTAAAAATAATATAATTACAAAAAGTGACAATTTTAGATTGTTTTCGTTGAAAAAATTTTAGTTGGAAACAAATATGACCTTAAAATCTTTTACGAAATAGCTGTTTGGCATTTTCAATCCTGTTACGATGGAATAAAATGGGGTAGAGTCAAAAACATAAATGTATTATTTTTCATTTTTATCTTATTCCTCATGTTTGTTATATTTATTATCTCTTTATCTTGCACTATCACATCAACCTTTCAATTTTCAAAATTTATTTCCTTTCGTCTCATTCTCACCAACTACCAATTCTCTTTCATCAAAAAAAAAAAAACATTACCAAGTCTATGGCGCTCTGAATCCATGAGCAATCGAAAGATGATGCAAGGAACTCATCGCATCCAGCATTAGTGTTGTCATCTCCAAATCGATGGTAAATCCTAATCGCAGGAATTGCAATCCATAGTCTTCAACAACAAGCTCCACCTTCTCCGACCATAGCTGAAGCATCTGCCGGTTGGACTAAAGGCTGATTGGTGTGCGTGGTTCGGTTCACCGGCAAAACGGTCATAATAGATTGAATTTTTTTAACTGCATTACCATGAGATAACGCTCCCACTAAACTTTAAAGTCAGGACCTTATACTCATGCATCTGATGTGCAAATAATGGTATCGCGGTGCATTGCTAAACCACCGAAACAATTTATCTTCTTCCCCAGACCAATCAACCATTGTTTTTGTGCACGCTACGCCGGTAGCAACTAGCAACCACGGATGAAAAAACAAATGTACGCTAAAGCACTTTAGGGCTTATTTGTTAAAAGATAAAACTTTTCACTCGAATCTTTTTAATCTAAATCTTTTTTCACTATCTACGACTAATATATTTTTAAATTATTTTTTTATATTTTTTTATACAAACTATCGTAGTTTTCAATAAATTTTACATGATTATCCATACAACTAATTTGTCTATTTTAACTTTATTCTCTTTATCCCTTAACGTTATTCCTATTATATTACATCATTTTTCTCTTGTTTCGAAAAATTTTATATATAAAAAAATTTTATTAAAATTTTTATCATTTCTCAAATACATCATATGTTTAAAATTCTGACAGATTTCAATCTTCTAACGTACCACCACTATAAGGAGCGAAAACTCACGACCTATAGCAATAATTTGATTTTTCAATCTTTTCATTTCAAATGTTGAGTAGTAGTTATAGTATCCAATCACACTTGTCTTCTTTGACTATGAAATCCATAAAAAACTATTAGATATGGAGCCTAAAATTGCAAGTCTCGATCCAATGGTATACTAACAAATGCATTAGTGGGTGATGGAAGGATAGTATTAGATATTTTATAATTATTTGACATTATCGTGGCTTATTAATAGCTTGATATAATGAGGATAAGATGAAATTTTTTTATTTTTCAAATAATATTCTTCATATTTAAAAAAATAACTATATATTTTCACTCTCTATATAACTTTTTTTGTAATTCTCGTACAACTTTACCTATTCTTATATGCAGCAGCAACTCTTTCTATCTTATGTCCTCGTCTTATTTTTATTTCATCAAAGTCATGAACAAACTTAGTAGATACGAAGGAAAGTTTTGAAGTTTGGCCGTTCTATCTTAATTTAAGGTCAAATATAGTTGTCAAATGATATTTTTCGATCTGAAATTCACAGTCAAAAAACATATTTTTTTGTTTTTTTGAATTTTTTTTTATAAACATATTAATGTAGTTATATTTAATCTACAAATCAAGTTTTACCATTTTCGAATACTTGTAGATATTTAATTTTTATCTTTGAAAATAAAGGTACTTAAGTCATTTTAAATACATGTATCAAATCATGGGATTTCAAACCGGTCTAACAAGATCACTAGTCAACATAGTTAGTATGTTGGGAATTAGTTTTTTTTTTTTTTTTTCTTATGTTTGTTTCGAATCCATTATAATAAGTTTCAGGTAAGTTTGACGAAGCCGATTGGAATGAGGCTTACATTCGTCGAGGCAATTTTACTTTGTCTGGCAAGGCTGATTGGGTAGATTCTGTATATTAAAAATTTTAAGTTACCTTTTCTAATAGCACTTTATAAGATTAATAGATGCATGCACTTGTTTATCTGAATAAGTCTTTCTATGAGCACTCTTGAAACAGTGCTTTCAGATCATATAGTCAAATAAAACATTATCGATGAATTGTTTAGCATAAGGTAAATTAAATGGTGCGATGAAGTGGAATGAATCTTAAAAAGTACGAGATTAAGTAAAAATAAATAAGATAGCTGGGTATAAATATACTGTAAGATGATTTAAATATCATCATCATCATTATAAGCTATTTCCCACCTATGTGGGATCGGCTGCATGGATTATATTACGCCATTTTTGGCGATTTAAGACTAAATTTTTTGTAATTTGTAATGTTTTTAAATATTATTTAATTACTTCTATCCATTTTTTTTGGGTCTTCCTCTCATTCTCCTACCACCTTCTACTTGGATAGACTCTGTTTTACTAACCGGTGCTACTTCAGGTCTCATTTTAACATGATCAAACCATCTTAATCTATTTTCTCTCATTTTATCATAAATTGGTCTCACTTTTAAGTTTTCTCGAATTACTTCATTCTTAATTTTATCTTTCACAATATAATTAGAAAGATTAATGTCTTTTAATGTAATTTTAAATATAAAAGGAAAAAAAAAAGATAATTAGAAAAATTAATGTCTTTAACTTTCACAATATATTTCCGTCGTATTCCATTGTTGGTATAGTTAAATCAACAATAAATGATTATAGAAAAGTCCATAATAAATTGATCCGTCCATGTCAATTGTCATCAACGAAAATTTGCTAGAATTTCTATGGAAACCAGAATGATGTTAAGCATGTGTTTGGTAATGACAATAGACGGCATTGGAATTTTTTCGAAACAAAAATGTACTTCGACAGGACAAAGATAATAATGATCGAAAGCAGGTAGGAAATAAGCATACATATACATACAAAATGATTACACTATAAAATACTATAAAATGATTAAAAACGTACATAGTTGGTGCAAAAAAACAAGATAACTAAATGGCGAGCTACTGTAGGAATGACATGTAATTACTGTTCATTTCCCTTAACGCCGAGGGTCCACTCCAGGGCTTGAATGAGATCCAAATTAGATAAAATTCCCCATTCTAAAATAACCTTTTCGGCCATCCGAGTCGTGCTCGGTTGGTGGCCGCATCAGTGCCAAAGCGCTTGCGGAGCTGCGGTCGTAGGTTCGAATCCCACGTTGAGATTTCGGCCGAAAAAAATGGTGTGAGAGTTGTTGTCTCCCTTTGGTTTGGTGGAAGCTGTGTTCCTAATTCTTTGATGGAGCTGTGTCTCCATATTTCATTGGAAGAATTATGTATCTCCGTATTTGTAATAATGTCTCTGAACTTCAATGTAATATGTGTTGAGATGTATGTAAATATAACCATAAAAAAATAATAATAACCTTTTCGATTTGCAATAAATTTCTATTTTTAATACGATTTTTTATATTTTCAATATCACCTTTATCATTCTTAATACATATTATAATATTTTAATTTCATTTTCAATCCTGCTAAAGTTCCTTGAATATTTTGAAACAGCCCATAGTGATCATAGTCCAGTGGATCATAATAGTTTAGGGGGTGCAACTTGGGCTAAATTAAGCTCAAAACTAATTTTCAATTGTGTCGATATATTTTTTTTTTCAACCCAAGTTCTAAGAACCCGAACCCAATGAACTTGATTTGTAAGCATCATAAGGTTATAATTCAAGTGAACCAAAACCCAAAAAATTCAAGCCCGATTTCTCCTGTTATATTTAATTATAAAATATATTATATATACAATATCTCAACGATATTTCTGTATATTCGTGTAATTTATATTATTTATGTTCATGTTTCAATACATGTTTGACATATTGTAACTATTTATAAATAAATTATATTATTTTAATTTATATTTATATTTTATTTCTATAATTTATCTATACATCTATTAACTTTCCTCATTTATTATTTTTTATGTTAAATTTTTCTATAAATATTTTTTAAATTGCTATATATTTTAAAAATCTATAGTTTGACTATATATTATTATGTTTACTTTCATGATTTGTTGTTATTATATTTTCATATGAAATTTTAAATTTATCACTCTCGAATATAATGTAAATTCATCAACATAAATTTTAACTTGAAACTCAATTCAAACCTAATTTTCAAAAATAGAATTAGGAATATGGTTAATATTTTATAAATAGGGTAAAAGTTACGGTGCAAGTGAACATGAGTTGCACCCCTATATGATACTGTACACGGGTGCGAAATTCTATATTTTATTTATAATTTTTTTTATACAATTATTGATCTAAATGCATCTAACATGTATATTAATTTTTACTATTTTTGAAGATTCATTGATTTTTTTATTTTTTTAAAAATTGTGTATCAAGTTTTACTAAAAATGACACTATTTTCAATATTCCAAAAAATATATGTCCTCAAAAATGCTAAAACTCAATACGCATATCAAATACGCTAATTAACAAATGTAACAAAATTTAAAAATAAAAACGTATTAAATACATCAAAGTGTACAGAGTACACCCGAATATATTTAGTCTTGGCCGATTCAACAACAAAGCTATACAATACATTCGTAGGCACCAAGGCTAACTAATTTCGAATGCATTTATTTTCAACCGTGATCCAATAGTAAAACAATACAGCACAAAGAGCCACCAGTACGGAGGGTTGGTGGTAATACCTATGGCATCCAAGCAGTGGTGTCCAATGTTCGAATTATCTTAAAGACGGGTGTTATATATATATATATGTAACCCGGTTACATTATATAAAAGCGGAACCTATGTAATCCATTTAAAATTTAATATGTAATCCATTTAAAATTTAAAATTTTGACATTTGATGAAAAATCTAACTATTCATTATGTTTAACAATATTTGTTTATTTAGGAGATCAAGTTTTATTCAAATCAAATATATTTATGAGAACATTTGTTAGAAAATGTATATATTCATGTGCAAATTATTAAAAATACTAAAATATTAATTTTAAAGTAGTATTTTCGACATCTAAACCTTCTAAGATATCATTTTTAAGTGAATAAATAAATTTATAAAGTATTATTATATTTCAATACATGTGTAAATAAATCTAAACATTTTTTATAATTACGCATGAATATATATATATTTGAACAAATATTACCTAGAAACATACTTGATTGAGATGAAACTTGATCTCCTAAATAAACAAATGATGTAAAATACAATGAATGGATTGAATTTTCTATTAAATATCCGTGTATATATATATATATCCCTTCATAGTTTGAAAGTTTAAACTATGAAGTCCCTTCATAGTGTAAAGGTAAGATTGTTAGGTGTGAGAGTTTGTTGGTCTTATATAGTTAAAGGGTGTAAGATTTTTTTTTATTGGAATATATTTACATACATCTCAACACATATTACATTGAAAGCCTGAAACATTCTTACAAATCTGGAGACACTGCTCCACCAAATAATCAGGAATACACAGCTTCCAACCACTAAACGGGAGACCATTGCTCCCACAATCAACCAGACAGGAGACCACTGCTCCCACTAAATAATTTTTCTTCGTTTCGGGGAATCGATCCCGCGACCACAGCGCTGCCCGAAATCCACGGCACCAGCTGACCAACCAAGCACGGCTCAGTTGGTAGTGTAAGATTGTTAGGTGTGAGAGTTTGTTGGTCTTTTGTAATTAAAGGGCGTAAGATTGTTAGGTGTGAGTGTTTGTTGGTCTTTTTGTAATTAAAGTTCATACCGTAAATTTGTAAGAATATATCATGATTGATTGTAACATCAGTTGACATAAATGTAAAATACACCTTAAAAAAATTACAACACGGAGAGATGGCCGCAGAATGGGCTGTTTCAACTGTCATTCTCGTTAGGTGGCAAGTCAGCATCGCCGCAGTTCGCTTGCTTGTCTTTTGCCAATTTCACCTGTGCTCAGTCCTGCACAACAGTCTTGCAGCACGAGTGAATATGGAAATGCCCCGCCCGAAAATGATAACGCAATTGATGATCTGATGCTACGCGTGGCCTCACGTGCAGGAAGCATCCTCTTGAGGTAAAACTATGAAATAAGTGGCGTGTTTGTTCGAACTTAAAAAGTTTTCAATCTCACCAACCGAGCCGATGTCACATCTGGGCAGCGCTGTTGCGTCGTGAGTTCGAATCCGCGCGTGGAGGGATTTCGACCACGACTGAAATGAATGAGTACAAAATTATCAGTGGGAGCTGTGTCCGGTTGTTGTGGGAGCAGTGGTTTCCCATTTGGTTGTTGGAAGCTGTGTCTTCCTGATTATTTGGTGGAGTTGTATCTCTAACTTTGTAAGAATGTCTCAGAACTTTCAGTGTAATACATGTTGAGATGTATGTAAATATCTTCCAATAAAAAAAAATAAAAAAAAAAAGTTTTCAATCTCGCAACCACTGGAACGGCGGTAATCAGGGAAGGTGGCTTCCACCGAGCCTGGTTTCCACTTTCTGTGGAGGGGCTTTTGCCCGTTAGTCTCCTTATAATAAGAGTTTATAATTTCTCTCAAAATGGAAATTTCTACAAAAATCTTTTCGGTGTGAGGTGAAGTATTTAGGAAATTTCCCTTCGGAATGTAAGAGATGTGAATGTACTCAATTTTAATAACAAGATATCACAATGTATAAATATTAAAAAAAATTTCAATCTCTTTATTAAAAAAATCAATTTAGAATATGTTTAGGAAGTGGTAAAATATTTGATGAATAATTTTTTGTATATATTTTTTGAATTGGTCGAAAATAATATGATATGACTCGAGTAATGATGTGAAGTGTAAAAAATAAAGTTAAAATAGAATGTGTTTGTTTGAGAAAAAATGTCAACTAAAACTTTTTAATCTACTTTTCACTCTTCATAATTACTTTATTTTTTAATTATTTTTTCACATTTTTCTATACAAACTACATACTTTTCAATCATTTATACACAACTACTAATATAACTAACATATTTATTTTAAGTTTATTCTATTTACTCCTCATCATTACCTCTATTATATTACATGATTCTATGTCAAATTGACAATATATTCCTCAAAAATTTTTGATCAAAAGTTTTATCACTAACCAAATACACCCATAGTTGTATTGTTATTTGTGTAAAAATAATTGAAAAGTATGATAATTGTATAAGATGATGTAAAAAATAATTAAAAATAAGAAAAACGTAGATATTAAAAAGTTATAGATTGAAAATTTTGATTTAAAAGTTTTTTTTGTTTGCCAAACATCCCCATGTCAATAAGTAAAACTTTTCACTAACAAATTTTTAATATAAACTTTTTTTATTTTTATAATTACTTTATTTTTAAATTATTTTTTACACATTTATATACAAATTATTATATTTTTTAATCATTTTTATATAGTTACATATACAACTAACATATTTATTTTAACTTTATCATCTTTTATCAACTTAACAACTTTTGCACTCTAAATTTTTCATCTAAAATTTTATTACTTTCAAAACACACCTTAAAAATTCAATCATAAATTTTATCATTTCCTAAGTATACTCGTACCCGACATAATAAAATAGAAGTATTCTCGCTACGAAGCTGTTTGCAGAACACCGAGGGCAGTTATTCCAGTCACTCGAGCAACCATATTTTCCCCTTTGCTTAATTATTGATCCCAAACAAATAATAAAAGCTATTCGCTTGTTTAAATTACATATAGTCTTAAAATTATAAGTTAGAAAGTTATATAACCCAAGTGTACTTTGCCGTCAGTAACTTTTACAAATTGATGTTCTAATATATTTTTCATTTTAATTTTTCACATCACTTTTGATTTTTTTTTCAGGAGTGTGTTTAGCATTTGATTTTTTTTATATAAAAACTGTGTTATAAACTTGTAGAAATAGGAAAAATAATGCGATATGGTAATAATAATAACAAAAAATAAAGAAAAAAAGTTAAATTATACAGAATAGTTCGGTAAGAAATTATGAAAAAATAATTGAAAGATAAAATAATCATATAAAAATATAAAAATAATTTAAAAATAAAATAATTATGAAAAGTAAACAATTTTAAATTAATAATTGTTTGATTGCAAATCACATCATTAAAAAAAATATTCCCTCTCATCTCCTGGCCCACGGACATGTATCTTGAATTTAATACATAGGTTGACCATAACTAAAATAAAAAATGAAAAATTGAGCGTCTACCTCTGCAATCATTTTTTAAATCTTCGATAATGGTGATGGTCCAATTTTAGGAGGTCTAATTGCAAGTAGGCAATCTGCCCGGATATATTTTCCGAAATCCTTTTTTTTTTTTTTTTGATCGAGCCAAAATCCGTTTTTAAGACTGGCAGGATCCTGCTGAAGCTTCTGTCCTCGGGCCCACTTGCAGAGAGGAGGACCCGAGTATCTTGTCGGCCGATCCTCGGGTGGTGTCTCTTGCACCACCTTCCTGGAAGCTGCATGGACGGCGACCAGCTCTGGCTGCCAGCATTTCTACTCTTCGGGAGCGAGGACAGATGTCCCAACGGAAATCTTTTCCCCTGGTACTTCCGTGAGGCACGTGCTGTTGGAATCTGTCTGATGCAGCCATGGGATAGAACTCCAGATTAGCTTGCTGCTGATTGCACGAGGAATCTCATGTTGGTGTCATTCCTTTCTGAAGTTTCTTTGATTATTTGGTGAAATCCATGTCACTGCTCTGTGAAGCGGTTTCCTGCCGTTTCTTATGCTGACAAATCCGAGGTATTTGGCTGGCCTGTATTTACTATTTTCTTTTGGGTGGATTACCCGAGCAAGTCAGAATGAGGTGGATCAAAGGGACTTTGGGAGGATATTGCTTACCTTTTTTTTTCTTTTTCCTTTTCCTCTGGAAGCGAGTCTATGATGCTTTCAAACAACTTGGTTTATGTCTGTTGAATGATTCTTGCACTGGACCAACTGAAAATGGATCGGTGGACTGTGTTCTTATTCTCTCGTGTTTTTCCCATTTTCATTATGCGGAAGGAAATGTCCTGATTACTGTATCGGTGAGATTTGAAGTTTTGTTGCGCTGAAAGGATCAAATATGGATTCTCTGATTCAAGCAATCATGCTTACTAATTTTGATGGTGCTTGAGGTTTCTCCGATTTAATTCTAGGCCTGTTTCTGTGTTTAGAAGTTACCAATATGCTTTGGGTGTTTGATTTCTTTCTTCTGGTTGCAAGCTATCAGATGTCTCTCAAGTTGAAGTGCAAATATCTGACTCGTGGGCAAAGGTGGCCAATTTCTTGTTAGTTCTAGGAAGTGGAAATCCCTGCGAAGAAATCACACATTCCGCTTATATTGTTAAATGATTATGATGTGTCCATTCCATCATATCCCAAATCGGTTACAGAAACTAAGAATTTTACTCAAAGAATCATTGAATTACAATGGTTGCTCCTCACAAACTACTCTATCTAGCTATCCTTCACAGAAATAAAATGCAAGAAATGAACGAATGAAAGAAGACACCAAACAACTCCCCCTTCAATCCATGACCTTCTCTCTATTTATGAGCACAACCAACTGACCCAACTGCACCAGGCTCGCCAGCCTCAGTACCTCACACGTGCTACCTCGTACATACCTTATCATCCTAACACATCCCTATCATTCCCCACCCCTTAAAATCCACCTTGCCCTCAAGGTGGGCAATGAATCACATAAATTCATTGAGAAAACAATGATGGTGAGTTGTCAAGCCAACTTGATGATCAAGTGCCCACCGGGATTCTTAACCATAAACCAAGCAAACCCAACTATGGTATGGCTCTTCTGGTTGGATTGTAATGTAACACTTGGACCACCCGGATCCCAAATTCGATTTTCCTTCCATCTGGAGACGGACATGGGCACCGTAGGTCCTCTTGGATCCCACACTTGCAGAAACTTGTTGACCTCCATCCTACCCCTCTGACAATGGTGAATATTCGCTATCCAATTCCATTGTCAAAGTGACCATTCTCCTTTAGGCTTCATTCCAAACAGCAGTAAGAAGGGTGGCTTGCGTGGAAGGATAAGGGACGTAACTGAGTGATAGAGAAAATTTCCCAAGCAGCTTTGATGCAACTTTCATGCAGTGCTGCCAAATTGATTTTGATGGCCTTCTCCAATTCAGCCAGTAGTGGCCTTGCGGCTTTCAGCTTTAAGGTCATCTCCTCCGGTAGTGAGTCACTCTTGGCCACAGCCTTCTTCTTAGTCTCTCTACTGAAGCTGGTCGAAGATTCTTTCTACACTAGACACTTGAGCCCCAAAATTGTCGTTGATTTTCACTGCTTCCCTCACTCCACACATCCACTCCAATCGAGCTAGTCGGTCTTCAAGATCGTGATCATGAAATTTCACATGTGAACCATTGGATGGCATTATCTTTGGATTAATTGTGCTACTGTTAGCTAAGGCCTCCTTATTGGTGACGTGTGCTCCTCGCGGGGCAACCCATCATTTGGTGATGCATTGTGGATCGGCGTGCATTCCATCTCTATTCGCCTCAAGGTTGGTGGCCGGCTAGAGCCAAAGATCCCTTGCACGGCTTGTTGCACCGCCTGTGTGATCACAGACTAGAGGCCGATTTTCAGATCTTCCATCCTGCATTCTGTTGCTTGTGCACTGGCATGGATGTCGTGTCGTGGATCCCTAATCCTGATCTCCATGTTTTCTAATCTTCGTTTAAGTTCCCTCGCTCTTTCTTCTCCTTCTTGCTCCATGCTAAAACCCACTGTGATGGACAGATCGAGTTGCCCCTCCACTAGCGATTGTTGTACTCGCCTGAAGCCATTGAATTTCTCCCTGAATTGGATCTTGAAATTGAGGAGAGATGACCCCAACTTGAACCATCCTCACTGGAAACCATAGATGCTGTCCACCCAGAAGATTTGAAAGACGAACATGAAGCGCCCTAATTTGGGCCATCTACACTAGAAACTGCGGATGTTGGCAATGGCAAGCTCGAGAATGATGTTGTATGGTTGGACGCTTCCGAATTCGAGGATGCACTTGCCGTCGAGTGGACTGATTCGATCCATCTTAAAAACTTGTTATTCCATGAAGCAGAAGATCAGTCCGTTCTTCGCAAATCTTGAGTGTCGAGGTAAGGATTTAGATACGTGGATGAATCTGCCATTAGGGTGTAGTTGCTGAAGCTCTGGGGGTAGGTTTCCATGGCCGTGGGGGAATGATAGCTTTGATACCTTTGATGTGTCCATTCCATCATGTCCCAAATCAGTTACAGAAACTAAAATTTTTTTCCATGGCCGTGGGGGAATGATAGCTCTGATACCTTTGATGTGTCCATTACATCATATGCCAAATCAGTTACAGAAATTAAGAATTTTACTCAAAGAATCATTGAATTACAATGGTTGCTCCTCACAAACTACTCTATCTAGCTATCCTTCACAGAAATAAAATGCAAGAAATGAACAAACAAAAGAAGACACCAAACAACTCCCCCTTCAATCCATGACCTTCTCTCTATTTATAAGCACAACCAACCGACCCAGGCTTACCAGCCTCAATACCTCACATGTGCTACCTCACACATGCCTTATCATCCTAATACATCTCTATCAGATTAGGATGGCACCTTTTGATATTGGGAAGTTCTGGTTTTCTTCTGGGTTTTAGTTGGGAGCAACTTTGTTGAGCTGTTTGTGCAAATAAGAAACTTCATAGAGCTGAAAAGGAATTTAATGGAGCAGGTTTGTTGTGGCACTTGACGCAATACATACTGGCCCCTTGTTGGTTGGTGGTTGTAGCTGTTTGTAGAGAATATTATTTCATTTGTTCAGTTTGGTTTTAAAGTTGTCAAGGTTTCTAGGAAATTTTATGTTTTCTAGAGATGATTTTCTTGAAAATTTAATGTTGGTTAAAGATATTGTTCTTTTGAGCAATGATTTCAATGTTTCTCAAATGATTTATTCAGTCCGACATTCAAATCAATGTCATGAAATTGGTTTTTTTTTTTTTTTTTCTTCCCCAGCACATCTGTTTAAATCAATATCAAATGGGTCTCAAGTTATGAAAACCAGAAAAGGTTTGAAACAAGGAGAAGCATGAAATGCTTGAATGAGATTGGTATAAGTGTGAAACTTTGACTGGGTTAGAGATGTCTGTCCATGATGCCACTGGACTAGATGAATCTTGTAGGTCTCTGCTACAAGGATTGGATTTCACAAGCCTGAAGAGGAGAGGCCATGAAAGTCGCTCATGGATACAGATAGATCAGAATGGGAATTCATGTGTATTAGCACTTGATAAGGGCAGTCTAATGAAGCGCTGCAATCTGCCCGCCAGAGATCTTCGGCTTCTTGACCCTTTGTTTCTATATCCCTCAACGATACTGGGCCGGGAGAAAGCAATTGTTGTCAACCTTGAGCAAATCAGATGCATAATCATGGCAGATGAAGTTCTTCTCTTGAACTCTCTGGACGGTGCTGTTGTGCACTATGAATCAGAACTATGTAAGCGTCTCCAGTCACAGAAAGATGGACATGGTAAGAACAAGAGCCAATTTGTAGAAAATGCTCAGATATCTGAGAACTGCAGGAGATGATGCCTATCACTTGGCTTTTTTAAGGATGATAAGTAATTCAGACAATGGATGTGCACTGTCATGACTCATGACTGGCTAATTGGAACACCTTCAATAGAGAAAAGTTCCAAATAGCATTCATTGGGAACTTAATATCCTATCTTGGAACTTGGGAGCTTTTGAAGGTATTTTTATGTGTGTTGACCTCACACCTAATAACTTGGACCACCAAATGCTGGATCCCAGACGTGAGGACTTGGGAGCATCAATGGATTCTTGTCCGGATGCTCAATACCTTTGAAAACAGGGTATATACTCCTACGGAATTCAAGGAATTATTCTCATTATCATCTTCATATCATCAAAATCTATTTCCAAACAAAATGAGGTCAGTTCTCTGGTTTTTCATGATGCCATTCATATGTCCAATAGTCCAAGACCAAGTCCTTGGTTTGATTGGATTCAAATGTCATCACAAGAAAATTTGGAAAAGCAGGCAGTTTTTTAATATCTTCTTTAATGCATCTGGAGCTGCTTGCTTCAGAAAATTCTCTTAACAAGCATTGTAATATATAAAAATTTCTCCCAACTCCACACACAACCAAATGCATTATCACAATGTTCCATTTCTTTTTCCTCAAACAGAAATTGCCCCAGGATTTTCCTCAAACAGCACATGATCATGGATCATCTCCAGACTTCAGTAACATAGATTAGCTGCTAGGCCTGTTAGCTTTCTGTGGAAGTGAAACCTTGTTTGACATATTTGCAGCCAGTCTAGAATCAAAATCAGAGGACTTGGCATTTGAGTTTAAGGCACTGGAGCTGGCTTTGGAAATAGCTTGCATGTCTCTTGATGCTCAGGTATGCTTTTAAACACCTGGAGGAATCCATTCTTGAAATTTCTGTAAATGTTGTTACGAAAATTTGTGGGTGTTTTGTGCCACCTAGGCTCTTGGCATATCATTGTTAGCAAACATGGGATACAATGGAAAGTTTTGCTCCAAAACGTCAGAGGTTCATAATGATTCTCCATTGTGCATGTGTTATGCACTCTGTAATTAGATTCAGTATCATCAATTCCTATTAAAGGTTGCTGAGTATTTTGATATTTAAATGCAGGTTGGATATTTTAGTATAAAATTTATAAACTGTAGTATTATATGCACATCACAAATGAATTGATACACATGTTATTCAAATCTGCACATGCAATGTCTTGATAGTGAGGATGTCTAATTATTCTTTTGATCTATAGCCAATGCATTCTTGGCCTGTACATACTCGCAACAAGCCTCCAGCGTGTGGCCCCAGGAAACCTACATTGAATGTGCATTGGAGAGAACCTAAGCTTCTAATTCTTAAGGTCATGATGCCAAACAAAGATGATCAACGCATTGATCCTAAGCATAATTTATCTCATACGCCAAGGTTTACATGGAAAAACCCTTTGACTTAGAAGGGAAAAAAACTAAAAAGAGAGTAATTAACTATCGACTTAGTTAAAGAAGTACTCTTGGAATGGTTGAGACACTTCCTATTCCTCTAGTCCTTCTCAACCCTGGAATCCTACCTGAATCCTTTAGGAAAATAATAACAACGTATAGAATCCCTCATCAAACATGTAGTGGGAACCTGTAAGGCCCTCAGAATATTGCATTGGATGTATAATAAGAAGGAATTTGGGCTGCTAATCTGCCCACCTATTGTTCTTGTAAAACATCCACGAGGCCTAATTGGGATGTGACACAGGATAATGGTCTGGATTTGGCAGTGGGTTCTGCGAAAGTGTGAATGCTCCTCCTGCCACTTCGGTATTTCACCTTGCTGGATTTGGCTATCTAGTATGATGCCCATTATGTTTTTCCTTAGAGGGAGCGGATGATTTCATTATTCGCAATGCTAGTACATATATATATTTGATAAGATCAGCACTATCTGTTGTGCAAGCAGGTCACAGAATTGGAGATTGAGGTATACCCAGTTCTTGATGAACTAGTATCATCAATTAGCACTCTTAATCTCGAACGGGTTCGTAGGCAGAAAAGCCATCTCCTTGCCTTGACTCATAGAGTTCAAAAGGTATGCATGCAAACTCATCCCAAGGTTATCACTATCCAACAGAGTCTTTAGTCTTTCTACCATAGGATTTTTAGTTATTGGCCTTTCAAATTGTTCCTGTGTGCTGGACGTTGCTTGTTACGTGACTTACGTCCTCTTTTCAGTTACAAAAATCTGAAAGGTGAATCAGTACCTGAGGTCAGTAGGTTTTAGCCAAAAGGTTGGACCTGGCAAGTGAACATTACCAGGCCACACAAGAAAGAATGTTTCTCAGAATCAAGCATGATATGATACATTATAATTGGCTTTACAGGTTCGTGATGATATAGAGCAACTGATGGATGATGATGGCGACATGGCCGAGATGTATCTGACTACTAAGAAAGAGAGAATGGAATCTTATGCTTCTACTGATCAGTATTACTTAGGTTGCAATGCTGTTGGTCTAGTGTTATCAAGGTCTGCACCTGTTTCACCAGTCAGTTCAATGAATGGATCTCACAAACTGGAGAAAACAACAAGCAGTGTTATCAGCTCAAGCAAACGTGGTTCATTGGGCAGTGTGCATGGTTGCATTGAAGAGTTGGAGATGTTGCTTGAGGCCTATTTTGTTGTCATTGATAACACACTCAGCAAATTATTATCAGTGAGTGTGATTCAGTTCCATGCTTTGTGAATACATGCTGATTAATATGCCGATAGAATTCCATCTGATGTTGGCACATGTTGAGTTGTTTATAAGGTGGTCTCATAAGAAAAGGATCCATTTGATTTCTGATCCAGCCTTTGACCGGCTTTATTAAGGATGCCTACCTTAATTTCTTCATCCAAGACATACCTGAGTTCCAACTTCTCAGCAAATAGTTGGGTTGGGGAATTGCTACTTCATGTCTCATGACAAGATGGATCTGAGCTGTATGCCTCATCACTAGGATTGTTGATTTTCTTAGCCAAGTGAGGATGAAAACGTATAGTCCAGGTGAAGGGTGGGTTCAAAACAATTTGCAAATGCCAACCCTGCCTGCCAGAGTGCTCATATACTTGCCTCATTCAACTGTAATCTTGTTCAAGCGAGGCTACCCAACCCAACTGGGCATGACTTAAGTCTTAACTGAGCTCCAGAAAAGCAACACTGGATGATGAATGTTTACATACAACTTCAAAATAAATCTGATAAGCAGCTGAAGAACTCAAATTTGATTTATGATAGTATGATTTTGGTGTAATCATAGCTGCGTGACTGTTCTGAGAGATGGACAGGCCACATGAATAGTTTATTTATTTATTTTAAAAAAACTTATAGTTAATCTTTGATTGATGGATGTTCTCACAGCTCAAAGAATACATAGATGACACAGAAGACTTCATCAACATTAAACTGGTGAGATAAAAGTACAAACTCAGAGCATTTATACCAGTGTGATAAAGTCCGATGGCGATCATGGTTTCCTTCTCTGTTCCCTTGTGCAGGACAACGTTCGGAACCAGCTGATTCAATTTGAGTTGCTGCTCACTGCTGCCACCTTTGTTGCTGCCATTTTTGCAGTTGTGACTGGTGTCTTCGGGATGAATTTCACACCCTCATTTTTCAATTATCCAGGCAACTTCAATCTCGTTCTCATTGTGACCAGCATCACTTGCATGATCATCTACTTGGCTTTCATCCTGTATTTCAAGTACAAGAGGCTGCTTCCGTTGTGAGAATTTCGCATGTACGGCCAAGAGCAGGGTTTCTGATATTAAATTTCATACAAGCGGAGGCATACCGAAATCCAGAATGCCATAAAGAACGGTAGGAATAGAAACACAATGTACCCAAGACTGTGCTCCCTGTGAATAACAGGTGGATGAGAAGTTGAGAACCTCCAGGTGCATTTTCACAGTTCTAGCATTTGAGAGTTCACGTTGCTGCAAAAGCCATATGGAGAGATTGGACTATAGTATTTTAGGCCACCTTGCAGTATTAGACATTTAAGGGTTCACATTGCTACAAAAGCCATGTTGGCAGTGGGTGATTTTTAGTTGATTTGAAATCCAATGTGGTTGTTGACGCTGCAAGTTGTGTGAAAGAGCAGACATGAGCATTTGTTCTGGGGCTGTTAGTGAGTTGTGTGAAGCAGTGGCATTGCGGACTCCATGGCTGCTGACAACTGATATAGGGGATCATATTCCTTGGGAGCTCTGGAACAGGTTCGCTGCCTTCACAAGCTGAAACACTGGATCAATCATGCTGCAGGCGAAAAGAAAAGAAAAAGAAGAGAAATTAGTCATTGTTCTGAATTTATTTTTATTTGCTGAAACACTGGATCAATCATGCTGCAGGCGAAGAGAAAAGAAAAAGAAGAGAAATTAGTCATTGTTCTGAATTTATTTTTATTTGCTGAAACACTGGATCAATCATGCTGCAGGCGAAGAGAAAAGAAAAAGAAGAGAAATTAGTCATTGTTCTGAATTTATTTTTATTTTTATTTTTTCCCGACGAAGTCAAAAACAGATTGCTTTGATTTCACTTCCACTGAAAATTTTCATTTTTTTCATCTGGTAAATTGCACGTGATCTATTCTTTTCATATTCTTTTGTTAAGCAGGGATTATGATCTTGTTAGCCCACAATTAGCCCGGGCAAGGTTGGGGCTAAAAGTTATAATTTAAAAGGAGTTGTGATCTTGTCAGCGAGCGCCGTCTAAAAGCCGTATTTTAAAGTTATTTTTTGTAATATTTAATCTAAGTATATTTGATATGTGAATTAAATTTTAACATTTTTGAGGTCGTATATGTACTCTTAACTATTAAGGCTTGGTAACGAGGATGTTGTCTCTCCCTAAAATTTGAATCTTGAACGTCTTACTCATGCTGCCTTGCACACGCATACAGCGACTTGGGCATCCCAATCATGACATAAAAGTGCTTTCTGACTCGTTAAAAATTGAAAATATTGATATATAAGTAGAATACACTTGAAAAATATTTGAATGAAAATTTAAAAATTCAAAAAACATATTTCTTTTTTACTATAAAAAATAAAAATATACTTTTTAGCTCAGGATGAGATAAATTTATGTTAGAAGATCATAGCGCCTTTAGGCGGAACCAGGATGATCTTTTCGAAGTTCTCTTACAAAATTATGGATCTGGAATACGATGCAATTTTAATTCCGTGCATCCGGTTTCCCAGTTTCAGAGGGAGTGGTGCACACGTGGCCGGCTCAATTTCAACCCACTAACGTATTTAGGGACATAGCGGGCGTTCCAGATTCCAATTGCCGTTCTAACGAAACGTGTTTCGAAACTGTAGTTTTTAGAATTTTTTTTCTTATTTTTTTTTCCCTAATTGCTTGTAGCATTTGACTCAAAATTTTAATATACTTATAATTTTTTATAAAATTTTCTTATTCTTATAACATTTACTTTTAAATTATTTTCATGATCACACCATTGTCTATCTATTTTTTTATGAAGCATTATCTATCTAATTAAAAAGATGACAGTGCACTTCTAAAATTTAGCCAATTAAAATAATTTAACTTTGGATTCAATGGATTGATTACGTGGTATCAAATGGTTAAAGAGTCATGTGCAAGCGAGGGTACAATTCAGGTCAGATTGTACAGGTGAGGCCTAACCTTAAGTATAATATATTTAGGTGAACCTAAACCTTAACCTTAATATTAGAATTCAACTTTAAGTTGAGTTCAGACAAGATTAGTATTGGTTTCTATCTTAGTATGAGATTGGAATTCGAGTTTCTCAAATGAATAAAAGTTGAAATTTATCAAAAGAGAATAAACTTTTTGAATATTATTATTTCGATACAAATAATTCTAAAATATACTTTTGATTATGATTATAATTCATATATTAATATATTTATATAACCTATGATATTTTTAGTTTTTTATAATCAAAAGATAATTATAAGTCTAATAAATGTAATAAATTTACCATTAATAATTAAGGTAAGAAAAATAAACGAAATTACTATCTAAAGTTTAATAAAAGTGAGACTCATATATCTCATAGTTAATTGATATACATGTAATAATTTTAAAGAATTTATATATTTGTAATTATATGCAAATAAAATTAATGTAGATAAGTGTTATAAAGTTTAGTTAGGTTATGACTATATGGAAGAACATTTATTATAATCATTGTTAAAATTCTTAATGCATAAATTAATATAATTAGAAAAATATTGGGTTTGGATTGGGTTGATGACTCGGTATTGGTTTTCATTAACTTGGAAAAGTTTTTAAAATAAAAGCAAAATTTGGTTTAAAAATTAGGTTAAGTTAGACGGGTTTTGGCCAACTCGGACACCCTTAGTGTCTAAAGAGTAAAACAATGTTTTCAATAAAGTAGCTAATAGTTGTACTAACGACATGAATATCCGTGTCCAAAAAAAACAACAAGGATATGCTAAGAATTTAAGATCAAACGTCATAGACATAAGAATAATTATGAAAAATTGTAAATATATTAACAATTAAGAACAAATTTGTATTTTGTAGGCAATAAAAGTAATTTCCCCCCAAAAACCTCCGGGTGCGACCACGTCCATCCGACGGCCCAAATCTCTCTAAATCCGGTTTTGACGGACGAAAATTTCCTAGTACTATATAAATACCACCGTCGCCGTGCTCCATAAACCTCTTGAAGGGTTTTAGGCTTCTCTTGGCCGACCGAGCGAGAGAGAGGCGAGAGGACGAGGTCTAGGTCTGAGGTCTGAGGTTTGCTCTCATATCCGAAACCTAGTTTATCCTCTTTTCCTTTTCAGGGCAATTGGTAGGAAGATCTCTTCCAGTGGTTTCTGTTTGCCGCTTTTTCGGATTGATTTCATAGCTGGAGTTTGGCTTTATTTAACAGTACACATCTGCTTCCGCTTTATAAGACTTTTGCTTTTGCATTCGTTTTAGGATTGATTAGCTCTTTTTATTGATTTTCTTTTGGTTGATCGGTGGCGCTTTTTAGGGTTTTAAAATTGGTGCATCTTCGTTGCCGTTCATGGATTATGTTTGCAATATGAAAGATAACTTTAGGTTGGAAAGAGATCATGTTAAAAAGGGGATTTTCTTTTTCTTATTTTTTCTTCATTAATACCCATGTTTGCGTCTCAGGTCAGTTCGAGATTGTTAGGATCTAGTTTTCTACTTTGTCTATTGACCTGCCCTTTACCGAGGGGATGGTGTTGTTTTTCTTTTTTGTCGGAAATAATCAATGGATAGCATTGCTACTGGGTCTATGTTTGTGTCTTCTTACATTGTATAAAGTAGCAAGGTTCTTAGTTCTCGCCCGTTAAGGGAGGCAACTCCTAGTGGCTTTCAATGGTCGGGACATCTCTGGTTTTTCTGTTTAGTTGGAGTACCTCTCTGCTAGAATTTAGAAGGAAGTAGTAAATTTTAATTCTCTGTTATAAAAAATATGGTTGTTTTAGGAGTTACCGCAGATTTTCCGCAGTTCTTGCTCTAAATGAGCAGCCTCCATGCTTTTGAAGCCAATTAAATTGATTTTGTTGCTTGACATACTTCCATAACTTTGTCAAAAATTTTATTTTTTGGAGTAGAACAATCATAGAGAAAGATATCTTACCTTGCTCACAAATTTTCGTCCCTAAGTTGGGGAGAATTTGATATATTTTCCTCACATTTTTTTTTGGGGTAATCCATGGAGGATAAGATGAAAAAGTCTGTTTGGAATTAGGATGCCTGTTTGCCAACATCATTTCTGTTTGGAATTAGAATCTGTTTGCTAACATCGTATCTTTTGTAGTTTATTTTGTATCTTCATTGGCTTTTTTCCTGGGTTCCATTTTGCAACGCTGAGATGGGAACTGAAAAATAAATAATTGGACCTGTGTTGTTGGTTCAAGTAGAATTTTCATGCTCTTCTTCAATGTTGTTGTAGTTTTTACTTTAATCTTTTGGGATAATGCTCAAGGGGGGAGGATATGGTGATAAATGAATCTACCTCTATTTTCATGTCTTCATTGGGAATCCACAGACCTAGATTTATGTGTTGTTCTGATAAGGATCTATGCCAATGTGGTGCCCATTTACTCTTTATCTGGTTATTCCACAGTCTAAGTGACCTAGAACTCCCCATTTTATAAGTTGGATTGCTTCACTGCCTTTTGAGCCATGGTGTCCTTGTTAAAGGCTCAGGAGAAACATGTGTTATCTTCCTTAGTACTTGGCCCATCTTAGGATGGAGGAGATAAAATTTTGTTGTATTATTGAAAATTTGATGGAATGAAACAAGAAAGATCTGAAAGAGCATTAAAGCCATCTGTTTATTATATCCTTGATGCGCAACTGACTTTTTTGTTTTTCATTATTTATTTATTTTTATATAGAATCCCTTCAACTTTGGTTGTATTCTTCAGAAATTGCACATTTTCCCTGAGCGACAGGCGTTTTGCTGTCGACTGCGAACTCACTTATGCATGCATATTGGTGCTATATAATTTTTTTTTGCACAGAAGAATGTACATTCAAATGACATTAATATGTAGACAATTGCCTGTAAATTTTTATAACCTGAACGTGGTACTGTGGTAGTGGTTTGGTATTACATTGGTTGTTACTTTCCTTCCTCATTGCCTTGTTTGGGTATTTTTGCTTCCACAGGAAGATATTTAATGGTTCCTCTTTCCCCCCATATCAGGTTTTATTTTGAAAAAATGGCTTTCGCCACGAAGCTTGGAAATGTTCTAAGACAGACGGTAGGCAGTCATATTAAATCAGAATTGTCTCCATCAATGTACCAAGCAATACGGTTCATGTCTTCTTCTAAACTCTTTATTGGAGGTGCATCTGACTCTTTTTCTCTTTTCAAACAATGGGGGTTTTCACCTTTTGGCATTTTGTAAAAGTGTGCCTCTGTTGAATTTTAGGACTCTCGTATGGCACAGATGACCAAAGTTTGCGTGAAGCATTTACAACCTATGGAGAAGTTGTTGAAGGTAATCCTTTCTTCATGATTATTTTAACTTTTTGCTTGTGGAGGGGCTCATTTCTCTTTTATTCGGTCAGATATTTATGTTCCAGGTCGATTTTAAAGTCCAAATTCTGACATAATTTTCGTTATTAATTTAATATGTTTTTTCTAAGTAATTATCTAATTTGGCGATGAGAAATATGGGATGAAAAGGGTTGATTTTAAAGTGGTAATGATTGAAAATGCAGCAAATAATATAGATTTTTTTAGATTGGAAGGTGAGGACCAATGGTGTGGTAATAGGCAAAATATTGAGGTAACAGCTGGTTATTGGGGATGGTTGGGTGTTTGTAAATGTTACGTTTATTAGATATGTATTTGAAAATGAGGAAAACAAATTCGGTCTCCTGTTGTTCACTACTAATCAAAGCTTCTTATTTATTGACTTTTTCCCCTGTTGGTTATTTGCTATTGCAGCAAGAGTTATCATGGACCGAGAGACAGGCAGATCCAGAGGTTTCGGCTTTATTACTTTCACGTCCAGCGAAGAGGCAGGTGCTGCCATAACTGGAATGGATGGAAAGGTACACATTTTGATTGCAATATATGGCGACGGTTAAGGCTTAAGAATACTGATTGCATGCTGAGCATATCGCAGCATAGCCTTTTGTTCCCAGATTGTGTGTGTGTGTGTGTGTTTTTTTTTTTAATTTAAAAATTCAACATAATTTAACAGTTGATTTCATTTATCTCATGCTGCTGTTGAGCATTATGTTTCCAAAAGTTTAATTATCTGCATTCCATGTGGATATGAATAATGGGCTTGCAATGTGTTTAAAATCCTTGAACATTTTAGAAACACCAAGCAGGATGTGGCAGGATAAGTGGACAACAGACGAGAAGATCAGACCAAATGGAGATCTGTCCCATGATTTGGAATGCTTGATTAATTGCTGCTTTTTGATCGGAAACTGTACAAGTCCTCTCAATTGTCCTTATCCTCTTAGGGCCCGTTTGGCCACTTGTTTTGGAGGTACAAAGTGCAGAATCCGATATGCTTTAGTGGGTGTTTGGCCCTGCGTTTCATTTTCACTGAAAATTCTCTACTAAACCATGTTAAATAGCCAAGAAAAGCACGTAATCAATGAGCTTGAAATCCAAGCTTTTATACATAAAAAAGCACTTAGTTTAGCATTTATCTGTCACAATTTTGTCTTTACTGTCTCTTCCTTTATTTCAGCTAATTTTGGTTCCTTTCTCCTATTTGGTCAGACCTATTATTATTTCTCTCTCTGTTCCAGGATTTGCATGGAAGGATGGTAAGGGTCAACTATGCAGCAGATAGGTCAGGACCCCGAGGCGGCGGCTATGGTGGCGGCGGCTATGGTGGCAGTAGCTATGGCGGCGGCGGCGGATATGGTGGTGGTGGTTATGGTGGCAATTACGGAGGTGGCGGCTATGGAAGTGGCGGTGGTAATTATGGTGGTGCCAGCAATAGTAATGTGGGAAACTATGGTGGTGGTGCTTATGGAGGTGGCAGCAGCAATGTTGGAGACTTTGGTGTTGGTGCTGCTGGTGGCGGTGGAGGCAGTGATAGCAGCTATGGTGAGACTGGTTTGGGCTATGGCAGCAGTGAAGGGAGCACGAGCACGGGTGCCGGCTATGATCAGGATGGCCCATTGGAGGGATCTTACAGGGATGATGATGATGAGCCTCATGATTATGCGAACAAGCGGGGTTGATATCGGTTGGATCATGGATAGGAGGCATGGCTTGCACAAAATGTGGGGTTTACATGGTAAAAATAAAAAAAACATTCGGATCTGCAGCAAAGAACATGCCTGAACGGCTGAACTTAAAATTAGTGCTGTTATAGCTTTCCAAACTTTGTACCGGTTTATTTATTTGGTCCTGTTTTCTTGTTTTAATTTTGCTGGAATGCTGCTCTACGTGAATTTTGTGTAGATTTTCTTCACATGTTCTTGGTCCTTTTCCTCTGGTTTCTTCCTTTTCAAATTTTTTTTTTTTTTTAATATGAAAACTGATTGGTCGACAGAAAATTAAATCTGCACCTGGAGCCTATTGCGCGTATGTGATCAATTATCCTTCAAAAGTGAGGGAGCAGGAAAAATACTCTTTAAATGGACCTAGGGGTGCGACTTGGGCATGATTAACTTAGAACTCAGCTTGATGAACTCGAAAATTTTTAATGTGAGGTTTTTCTATTTTGGAATTCAAGCCCAAGAAACCTAGGGTTCAAACACACTCAAACGTAACCTAAATTTGATTTAAATTTATATATTTAATATACAATGGTCCTATTTTTGTGGAACTTCTTTCAGTTTTAATATTTGATAGTTTATGCAATGTTTACTGTTTGTTGTATCTAGTATAATTTATAGTATTTTGGAAATTGTTTTATTTGTCCACTATCGTTGTTCATGAGCCCAAGTAAAAATTAGCGTACCAAAATGGTTTAATGATAAATATCAATTTAAAAATTGTACTTTCAACATTTTAACCATATTAAATGTCATTTTTTTGTGAATAAATGATTCTATGAATTATTATTATATTTTAATATATGTGTAAATGGATTTAAGTATTTTTTATAATTTACACATATTTTTAACAAATGTAGCTTATAAAACACTTAATCAGGATAAAATTTTGTCTTTTAGATAAACAAATAATGTTACATACAATAAATGGATTGAATTTTCTATTATTAATTAAAATGTTAAAATTTAAAAGGACTTCATGGTTTCGCTTTTATTAACTTGTTTACATAGTAGCAGAATTCTGTAGGTAATATATTATGTGTACTACCTATATAATATTTCTTCATATTTATATTTTGATATTACTTATATTATATTCATCTTTGAATGCATGTTTATCCTAGTGCAATTATGTTAGAGATAAATTATATTATTTTTGTTTACATTTTTTTTATATTTACGTTATTTACTTCTAAATCATGGGTGTGTTTGGTAAAGTTTTTTTTAAAAAAATTTCTCCAAAAAATTTACATAGTTTTCCACACAACTATTCTATTTTTTAATTATTTCAATGCATCTTCTTGTACAACCATCCTACTTTTCAATTATTTTTATACAATTATCATTTATTTCTAATTATTATTCCTGTCTTTTTGTTTTTTTACAACAACTTTTCAACTTTTTTTTTTACACCTTACCAAAAGCACATCTATCTTTATATATTTTTTACTTTTAAAATTTTTAATTTTTTCCTTTTATCTTCTTTTGAAAGGTTAAATTTTATTTTAGAAATATATTATATATTATTATAGTTTTTAAAAAATTGTAGTTAGACTATGCATATTATGTTTTGCTTATGTAATTTGTTGGTTTTATATATCTATATCAATTTTAGACATTATTTTTTAATCAAATGAAAATTTGTTAACCCAAATTTGAACTTGAAATTCAATCCAACTTGATTTTCTAGTTTAGGTTTTATCAATAGAGTTAAAGGTTAAAATTTTAAGCTCTTATAAAAAGTCAAATTTTTTTATTAATAAATATAAGATTAAGGTTGAGACTCTCATTAAAAAAAATTAGGGTTGAGATGAACTTAAGTAAGGCTAGTTGCACCTGCTTGTTTGGTATCTCTTCATTTTTGTAAAAAAGCTAAATGAATTATGATGTTAATTGAATATGTACTTACGATACTAGAAATTAATTAAATTGCAAATTTATATTTTCTTGAAAATCAAGTTAGATAGTATTTATTTCCAATATGTTTTTTTTTTTTGATAAAATTTCCAATATGTTTCGATTGTGAGAACCATAAGGGATATAGATTGATGAATATTATAATTAGTTTTGGATTTAAATGAACTACTTGTTGGGGTACAGACTTGGAAATAAAGAAAAAATTTAAGGAAAGTGGAAATTATGCAAACAAAAAAAATAGGTTCCTCCTCTAGGCGTGTTACAGTCGTTACTTTCCTTAAGGCAATATTTGCACCCTCACAGCTGTTTTGGGTTTTAGCAGTTTGCCCTCAGGATATAAAGAGTGAACCTAATCTAGAATGGAAGCTTCCATTCTAGATTCCAAACACTTGATCAAGGAAACAACAAGTTTTGAATGAAATAAAATTGAGAAAAATGAAATACCAAGAACGGAATGAAAGCTGTTAAAAAAAATTGCTTCTGTGGAACGTGAAATGGACTCTGTGGCTGTATGAAATTGTTGTGCACATATCCTATTTATAATAGTAAAAAATTGAAACGTATGGATGTTTGAATTGAGAAATGTATGAAACTGCCGAGGCCCAATTCAATTTCAGAAACGTTTTAACGTTTCATATCAAACGTTTCAGAAACGTTTTATTATTTCATATCAAACGGAAAAAGAAATAAAAGCAAGAAAGACGAGATTTTGAAAATTCCCAACACTACTTAGTTCGGTTGAAGATAAAGATCGTGCACTGGATCACTAGGTTTTTTTTTTTTTCCCTCGAATTTTATGCTGTTATCATTTTGATGGATTTCGGGACATGGGGTGATAAGTGACAACCAGCTAGTGGTCATTTTAGCATGCAAGAGGCGTGGGTGCCTCTCTTGAATTCTTTTGCAGCGTGTTTGGTCATCAGGGGAAAAAGAGTGTAGTAGGAAAAGGTGGGAGAGTAATATGATAATATTGGAGTAATAATTACTGACGAGTAGGATAATTTTGTGGAAAGTAGGATAGTGACGTGGACAAATGTATAACAATGATTAGCGGAAATTTATTTAATTTTTTTTTGTTATCAAACATTTTCGAGTTTTCCGGTGTAAAGCAACTGTCAACAGGCCAATCTAGGTCTGCAGGTTTCTATTTATTCACTGTGCAGACCTTAATGAAGTTATTCGGAAGCAACCTAGATATCATGTCACTATAATATCAACAATAGATAAATTTCTGAAAAAAAAAGAAGCAATAAGAAACATGTAGTTTCTTGTGCAGGTCTTTACACTTCATTTATTCTATGAGTACCCATCCAATGCTCCCACTTTAAGGAGCCCCATTTTTTTTAAATTATTCATATATGGGTTCAAGCCTTCAAGCATGAACATTCAGTGTATGCAATTTTATTCTTTTATTATTATTTTTTTAAGGGTGGTGAGGGTCGTTGCACGCAAGCCATCGGGTTTCACAAGAACAGGCCTTTTCATGACCCCATGAAAAGGCATTTTCAAAAATTAAAAAATAATGCTTAAAACAATCCAATAATAAAAATTTTGCACACACATGCCTGGGCTTACATATGAATGCCGAAAAAGAAATCTTTAAAAAAAATATAGAACAATGGTTCGCACTTACAGCGTTGGATCGGCTCCCTTTATTCTCAAGACACCACTACGGAAATGCAGTTCTAAGCATTTATTAAACAATCAAGATTGCTTTCTTTAGAACCTTTCAAAGAAAAAAGATGAAAAATAACGAGAAGAGGCATTGCACCTACGGGGGGAAAACGTGAGCTAGGCGTGTAAAAAAAATTCAATAAAACCGCAAAAAGGACGTATATATTTTCTTGCTAAGCAAAAAAAAAAAATTTCATTTCGTCAGCTGTTCATCCATTGAAAATAGAATTTTTTGGGCATTGAGGACAACAGGTGAACCTTGCCTTGTCTTCTCAACAATTTGTTTGATCAACAGCTTCCCTATTTCATCATCGTGGTCATCACTCTCCTCAGATTCACTCTCGTTTACATGAAACAAATCCTCGTGACTGATTTTGTAGCGTGGCAACATCCCATTTTGGTCCCCAGCTCCACCTCTTAGCTCTCCAATTCCATTGTCTGTGGACACAGGGCTTTTTTCCTCTGTGTTCGTTATCTTCATAAACTCGGCATAAGCTTCATCATATGCATCCAGCGCATCGCCAGATAAATTCAGAAACAAGGGGCTGACGGTGGTGGCATTGCCGTGCTGAACAGCTACAGGGCTCTCCTCGGTAGATGGGGATCCAATATCACTGTTTGACAAGCCCTTCTGAGAATTCATCCACTCAGTTTCCACGAAGCGAAGCCGCTTCTGGCTGTCTTGGAGTGCTGCTTCCAGCTCCAGTATCCGTTCCTCTAGCCTTGACTGGATGACTTCATGCAGGCGCAGGCTTAGCTCTTTGGGTGAGACAACATAGTTGGCAGGGTCTGTGTTAGTGGTTGAACTACCAGTGGTGCTGTCATGGTTGTTTAAGTCAGTTCCACTATTCAACATGTCGGCTCTCAGTTCTCCACGAACAACGTCTGCCACAAGGTCTGGATCAAACTGTGATAAGATATTCCAGTAGAAATGTCAATAAAACAGCACTCATGTCAGTAATAAAAGAACAGCATCTGTTAGGAGGCATGTGCATATGCTGACGTGTAATTCAATTTGACTATCATAAAGGTTCAATAAGAGACTGCTGCTACAAAAGGAGAATTCCTGCCACTTCTTCCGTGGAACACACAAGGTGGATATTCTTTGAGGCTCAGAATTCAACAACCCAAAGAAGATGAAGATAAGAGCTCAAAGGACTTCTGTCAATGATGACCGTACCAGACACGGGTTTACATATAAAAAATTCAAGGTTTAGAAACGAATGATTATGGATATAAGATGTGCAACAGGACTAACAATACATAAACAGCCTGATGGAGAGAAGCAAGTACATCACTTAATGGATGCCTTACTAAAATTTTTAAGCCTGTTTTCATTCTCGTGTCTTGTATGAAGCAAGTACGCGACTTGATGGATGCCTCACTTTTTTCTCTTTTTTAATTTTATCAGGCCGCTCACCTTGGATACCATGTACCTAACGAAGGTGTACTCTAAGGGAATGGTAACAAAACCATTGCCTCTACCCAACTTTGTACCCTGAACCTCCCTATCTTAATATTATATACACATTCATGTCGGACATTTAGTTGTCCAAGTGGTAACGCCTTACCAAAAATTTTAATCCTTTTCCATTGTCTTTTTATGCAATATCAGAAGTTCCCGCTTCCATGCGGTTTTTAAGTTCATGATTTCATCTTAAAATTTCCTTGTAAAACAATGGTGGTGTCATGACATCCTTCCAACATCCTACTAAAACCATTGACTGGTCAGATTTTGGACTGACCTCCAATGAAAACCTTATAGAATATGAAGGTACTTTGGTGTCTGAAGGCCTCGCCAGTCCTTTGGTATGAGTATAAGACTGCAAGACATGGATGTATACTGTAAATGACTCACGTAAAATGAGGAATACCATTGGAACACGAGGTCCAAAAATTTGGCAGTAGCATACCCATTTTTGTAACAAAAAAGCAATCAAGTAACCTTATGACAAGAAATGATCATACAGGAACCCTGAGTTCAGAAAATATTTTCGCAGCTCCGTGTGCGAGCATGCACTCTCACTCTCTCAGTCAGCAATTGAACTGATCTTTCAAAAACACCGACTGAATGATATGGAATAGGTAAGAGAAGTTTTCAAAAAAATCCACATTTAGATCCTGACATAAAGTAAACTGCAAATTTTGAGGGAGAAATATAAATTTACCTCACCAAGATCAGCTAACCTCTTCTCCAGACTGGAAGAATTTATGTTCATTTCCAACCTCTCCAATTCAGCTTCAAGCTCAGCTTCGATTTTACTCATGGACTCCAAATTATCTTCCTCCCGACGATGTTCATCATTGTTGGTCCAGTGAACAGACTGTTCTGCCAGTATGTTAGTGGTGAATGCACCTTGCACTTGAAAAGGGCTCGTTGATCCCTTGGTATAAGTAGACTGATCATTGATTTCTTGGAATCCACAAGCTTCATTTGCCAACTCTTTCACTGTCAATGAATCTTTCATTTCTAGCTCCTCCTGTAGATCTTGTACCAAATTTTGGGACTGTCTCAACAAATCTTTCAAGTTGTCAACTACTCTTCTGTTTGATAGGGTGTTAAATATAAATCCAATGCCAATCCCAAGGCAGAAAAGGTATATACCATCAACTGATCCTGGAAGAATGTTACTGGGGAATTAGATATATATATCTATATATCTATAGATAGACAGACAGAGAGAGAGAGAGGACAAGCAAGTATGAAGACATTGAGAAAGAAAATGGTTTTCATCAAATAACATAGCAATAGAGCTGCAAAATTAAAAGCAGGCACCGCAACTGAACTTCATATGTGACTTTAATTCCATAAACATCCTATGTACTCACCTTTAAATAATATATATCGGTAATATAAGTCCATGCCACACTTCCTTTCAATTTAGAAATGTTGACATGTACATTTGAAAGTTGTAAGAGTTCCCCAAGTGAATTTCGAATGTATATTCATTTATCTCAGGGTCTGTTTACTTTTCCCTTTTTTTCTAATTTACTTGTAACTTTTCGACCTTCATTTTAGTCTATGGCTCTTATCTGTCCTTGAAAATTCTAATTTATTTATTTTTTCGCGTTAAATTTTTTTTATATTCTTCATCATCAACCCTTTGTTTCTCATCAAAAGGCTTGCTTACATGAAAATTTACTATTTCACAAATGTCAGTTTCATATTTGTTCATAGCACCACCTCCCATCCCTGGAGTTATGAAAACTTAAATCCCTATCCAAGCAATCTTAAGTTGCTAGTGCCCTACATAGTCATCTCCCTGCTTATTTGCATAACAAAAAGGCTCCTGCATTGAAAATCTAAATCACATACTTAGAAGGTACCATCTCAAAGAAAGGAGGCCAATGTACTTGCAAAGCTAGCATGCAAAATAAATGTATGGGTGATAACGAAATAGCTGTATTTCTGTCTCTGTTTTCTCCTGTATTAAAAATTGATTTTCTCTGCCGCCTTTATATCAACTCATCCATTCCACCATTCTCATTGCAGCACTGCAAGCACACACTTCAAAATCAAATTGTTTCTTAACCTGTGACAGAAAGGATGTCATGGACTCATGCTTCGACGGGAACATTATAATCAAGTAGGGGGTTTTGATTCAGCTAGCATGGCTCCCTTTAGATCTCATACAGAGCCTTTTTGTTTTGGGGCCACCATAGTCTATTGATAAGGATCTAAACCGATTATAATCTTTCTTTTTGATAATAACTGACCATAATCTTTCATACTGTTTTTTTTTTCCATTAGAATACACAAAAAAAAAAGTTTTCCTTACATGTGTTTCCAAAGTTCACTATGTCACTTGAGAATCATGCTCAACGCAATTATGGAACTACCAAAAGTTTGTTTTCATGATAGTGCATCTAAAAACATAATTTGGAAGCTAAGGACAACTTGTAATAGGCTGGCAATGCAAATCCAGATGACCACATCAAATCTTTCTCCATTGAAGTAGAACAAGAAATTTCTTCCTTCAAAATAGAGTAAATTTCAAATTTATGAAAGCTGTCTACTTCTTAAATGCAACAAAACCAACCTTCATTTACTTCCTGAGAGAACCAACAAATGTATTTCTGATGCATCTAAAAGCCAAAAGATACACTTCTGAAGATTAAGGAGCAGAGACAACCACGTAATCCAACAACAGCCCAGAAATCCTGGGAACCTACTAGCCTCACTTTACAGGTTAAATGACAAGTATATTGAAGAATATGTCCGCTGGACCACATAGAGGAAAGATAGTAGAACATGCGACCAGTCTGGGCCAATAAGCCTCAAATTCTGTTACTGCACAAATCAGAAATGGCTAATTTTATGATGACAAACAAGATCAAAGATCTGCCTACTTTTAGTTACTTTATTTTAGCATTAATAAACAAGAGAGCCGCTATCACTGGTGAGGAAAATACTAGGTTTCCTTACACTCCATCAGAGTTCCAAAACAACTACTCTGTTAAAGAATGGTAAATTAAGACTAGGCATACATCGCCAGAGATCCATAGATGTGGTTTCCATATAACTTGTTTGATGGGCACTTCCCGAGCATCAGATGTTACAGAAATCTTGAAATCAGAAAATCCTAACCGCAATATTTCAATTTCTTGAGTAATGCTGCTTCATCTCTTTTTTAAAATATCCACCTTAGCTGGTTTATTTTCCCAAACTGGAAACTTAGAATTACTGCTCAGTGCTGCTCAGTGCTGCTCAGTGCTGGAACCAACAACAAGAATGTGGATTACCAATATCACATGAGGATTTATTGCTAATTTTCTTGGGACAGCAACAAGTGTAGAATGAAGCATATAGTTTCTTTTCCACTGTCACTTATTATCTTGGAAAGCCTCATCTTTCTTTCCATACACGAACCCATTATCTGAAAAGATAGATTATCATTGTTCTAATGACTGAATGATTGAAATGATGTTTTCTTTTCAATAACAAGCTTAAGATAACAAAAGTATTATAGGGAAAGGGTTAAATACCTCTAGAAGGAAATTTCTCAAGGTTGAGGCCCATATCATAACCATTTGAATGTCCGTTTGATGCCTTTCCTTTCTGTTTTTTTGAATTCCTCCGCAGTTCTCGCAAACCAGTTTTAGAACACGGAGGAATTTCCATCACGACTTCCTTCTCCCTTAATTTAACCAAATCTTCTATACGAGAGCAATGTGCCTGATGCTCAAGCTGCAAAGTTGAAGCATCATTTCTGGCCTTGCTGATTATACGGTTCCCATCTGTTATAATGAAGGGTCTTGCGGCTAGTGTACATGGCGGTGTCTCAAGTGAACTGAAAATGTACTCTTCCATTTCAACATGCTCTTTATACATCTGAGCAATAGCACAGCTTTCAAGAGAATTAAGTGGTCTAATGGAAGCATATCCACAATGCCACCTAGCTTTCCTGGACTTTCTAAATCTGCCACAACCAAACTGAGTGCTAAGTTTTCTCTGGTATGCCTCGACTTTGTGGAAAGATAAATGAGAAAATTCATTAATTCCATTGATCGCATGGCCGCTCTCTTGATTATTTTCCTCTACAAGTGACTGTGGCAGCAAACTTATTGAAGAACTAACAGTCATCTCACCACTGCCTCCCATATTTGTGAAAATTCCACCACCCACACCGCTATTAGAAGCAATCCCATTAGTTGAATCTGCAACATGTACACTTGCTTTATCTCCTGTGCTGGAAGAAGACTCATCACCTAATTCCCTACGGGCAAGTCTTTGAAAAACAGAATTCCACTGGGAGCTGCCCAGGCCTCTAGGAGGCATTGTGTTCTGAGAAACTTGCTTCTTAACTGAGAGAAGGGCGAACTCAGAATTCTTGCTACTTGGCTTCCCATCATCTCCATCCAATGAAGCCTCCTTAACCTTCGCCAGAAGCTGCCAATGCTTAGCCAAATATCCAGCGCCAGCAGCTACCGCAACAAACCATCCATCCATTTCTCACACTTTCAGGCTCCAAAGATGGGTAAAAAAAGCTGAAAGAAACGGCAAAAAAGCCAAATAACCTCTTCCTCCCATTAAAACCCTAGATGGAAAGAACCCATGAAAACCCAGTAAACAAGAACATCATGTGGGGAGCGGGGGGGCGGGGCGTGGTGGGTGGGGGGACCTCACAGCATCTGCAGAGCATAAACAGGAATCAAAGAGCATAAAACCCTACCAAAAAACACCGAATCTCTCTCCCATTCAAAGAATTCCCCAAAAACGCAGCCGCTCAAGAACAGGGAAAATTTAAAAATAATAGCAAAAGAAAATGCAAATGGAAAATCCTATCCCGCCAAAACCTCCCCGTCCAAACACTCCAAAATCCGACACAAAAGGCAGTGAAAATATCTACAACTCGCTTCTCTCTCAACTCTCAAAAAGGCCAAGCAAAATCGAACTCCGATATTTTCCTCCATTTTTGCCAAGAAAGAGACCCGAGGCCTGCGCCTTCTAATCCAATTCGGTGATTTTTGTGTGGATTGAAAATGCTACGACAACAGAACAATGGTCTTTCACTCTTTTGTGTCATCTACTTGACAGCATGTCTAGATTTTTTGCAAAATCCAGTGAGCAGCTTTTTTTTTTTTTTTTTCTCACACCCCTCCTCTTATTATATTATTATTTTTATTTGGCTGTTTGGACCGGTTACTGTCGTCGGCGGGAGGGGTGCGCCTCTTCCGAACCATTTATTCTTTCTTTTTTTTTAAAGTTATATCTTTACGATAATTTTCAAGATAGTTTTTTTTATTTTTAATATAATTTTACTTATTTCTAATATACATTATTATATTCTGATTTCAAATGCAAATCCAATCTAAGAATTTTTATGGTATGGAACAGGTCCTAAAGTACTCCGATGGGTCCCGCAAACATACAATGATACAATGGAATAATACATACATATTGGTAACGGGTAAAGTAAAAAAAACCAGAAAATATAATAAAATATTTCATGCCAAGCACACCCTAAGCTATCGTTGTATAATAGCTGTATTTTATCATTAATATTTTCTAATTGTTTTAAAGTTTTAAGCCGTTATTTTTAAACTCTCTAATAAAATATTCATAAAAGCCAACGTGGTTTAAAATTATGTTTTTTAAGAACCTTTTATGTTTTATGAAATGATCTGACATCCTTAAAAAATAAGGCGATGTCGGATGACCACCAGTCGAATTTCAAATATATACGCGATAAAGAATTGGAATTCTAACGACCAAACATCAGTTGCACGGCAGGACCACCGAAGTCTAGCTGGAGGCAACTGCATGTTGAAGCCAGAGGGCATTTGGGTCATTTGCAACCAAGCGGGGTGGTTAGGGGAAGATCCGAACCGTCTATCAAACTTTATCACTGAGCAATTGACTTGTTGTGCAAGCATTGGTTTGTCGATTGGAATTTTATTGATCACCAGCGTGTTCATTACTTGACAATGTATCCCACGTATTTAATAGCTACACTTCAGCACTTCAACACTCAAGCCTATCAGGAAAAAAAAAAGAAAGAAAAAAAAAGCGCTCGAGAGTATTATGGTCAATACGTAGGTGGACGAACCGATGTGAGAAGCCCCGCAAGCACATTTAAGAAAAATGGGGACATTTTGTACAACGAAAGTAGATTTGAGCTATTTAAGATGTTGGATCGGCAAAAACGATTGAAGGCCCCATGGACATTTAAAAAAATAACAGGGACGATTATGTACAATTTTAGCTGATTTGTCTCGGTCAAAATATTGACTGGCAAGTGGGTATAAAAGCCCCATAAATACATTAGCATTAGCATTGAAACAAACAAGGACAATTGTAAGGTCTTGTACGAGATTCAAATAAGCATGTCCCACTCCCACGTTAATTTTGGACGTATAAAAGACTTAAATAGATGTGGCCCGAATCACTTTTCAAATTTTATGTTTCTTATTTAATCAGTACGTATCTAAATTAACGCGGTGGTCATTTTTTTCGTTATGACTTATGACTACTCCCTTAATAATCACATATCTTTTAACTCCTTACAGAACAAATGGATTTTGCTTCAATTGTTCCCTCTCCCATTAATGTTTCAGTGGATTATTTAAAATATAATTCCTTCACATTTTTATTTTTATCTTCTATTCTCCTTTGGTAATTTAAAACTAAAACAAAATTGTTTGATATTATGTATTTTTAGGGCTAACTGCATTTACTTTTCTATTTTGTGATTGTCGATATTTTTCAATATAATTATTTTATTTTTGCAAAAAATAGATCTACTTACCAACTTCTTTTTTGCAAACACACCCTATCTATAATTTAAAATGAATACTCTGCAAAAAGTCAAGGTTCGGCACCCAATTATCCTAGAATTTAAAATCGATTCTCTACAAGTCAAAGTTTGAAACCCAATTCCCATAGATATTAGGTAACGAAAATCCAAGGCAATTGTTACATGTCTATGGCATCATATTAAATGTTTAAATGCTTGATGAAATCTAAGGGTGTGTTTTTTTTTTAATTATTTTGAGATATAAGGATATTTTTGATACCTTGAGAATAGAAAACGTCAAAAGTTAATATATTAATTATCTAATTATTCTAATTTTTACTTTTATCCGTATATTTTTAGTGATTTTTTATAATTATTCTATTTATTTTTACTTTTTTTCACAATAATCTTACCCCATTCATTCCATTCCCTATTATTTATTTTCATTTTCATACTACCAAAAAAAATCATAAAGTAAATTTATAAATCAAAATAACTTGTAAAATTAATTGTTAAAGAGTAAAAATTATAAGGTCACAAGAATATGGGAAATGCATCTTCCAAGAATACGCTTGCAAGTAGGGGTGCAACTTGGGCTCATGAAACTCGGATTTACCTCGACCCTAACTCTAACTCTATTTATAAAACATCAACCATAATCCTAACCCTAACCTTATATGAAAAACTTAAATTCTAACCTTATTTTGAAAATCGGGTTTGGGTTGGGTTTCGGGTTGGAATTTAAGTTAATAAATTTACATTTATTTAAGAGTGATAAGTTTAAAATTTTATATAAATGTATAATAATAACAAATCATATAAGTAAACATAATAATATATAATCAAACGACATATTTTTAAAAAATATAACAATATAAAGAAGATGAGTGATCCTGTTAGCCCAGACTAAGCAAATACTCAGTTTAGCGTACCTCAAAAAACTCATTTATAACAACTTCTTTATTTTTTCCTTCATACACTTGTTTATCTAAGTATATTTAACATATAAACTAAGTTTTACCGTTTTTGGATATGTGTATATATTTTTTTAAAAATTTTAAACATCAGTGTATATATGTATTTAAAATACCCTTATCTTTAAAAATCTAAAAAAATATATACAAATATCCAAAAATTTTAAAACTTATTTTATACGTTAAATACACTTAGATAAACAAGTGTATGCAGAAAAAAAGTTGTTGTAAATGAGTTTCTTGAAGTGGACTAAGTGGGACATTTGCTTAGCCTGAACTAATAGGCTCATTCATCTATAAAGAATATCTTTAGAAAAATTTAACATAAAAAAAGATAAATGAAGAATATTATAAAAATAAAAGATAAATATAAATGAAAATAATATACTTTATTTATAATATAATTACAATATGTCAAACATATATTTAAATATAAAATACAAAAAATATAAAGAAATATTATTTAGATATTATATATAAAATATATTTAAAATAGAAATTGGGGTCGGGTGATTCGAGCTTGGGTTCATATGAACCCTGACTCTATCGTATTTACAAATCGGGTTAACTGAGTTCGGGTCGTAGGAAAGCAAGTTCTAACAGCGGGCCGAGTTCAGGCTCAACTAGGCCAAAGTTGCACCCTTACTTGCAAGGCTTTTAAAATGCGCTAATTTTTTTTTTTTTCCTTAATGCTGTAATGCATTCTGCCTCGAATTCCATTGTCCGAAGAACACAACAGGCACCCACCTCCCCATTAACGCTGGCGCTTGGTTTATTTAACCTTTTTACCTTTTGCAGGAACGTGCCCACGGATCTTCGACTGTCAATGGTTGGCGTTTGTTGCGGCCGGATTTTGTCTGGCTGGAACCAACAGATCTGGCAGCCTTAGTGGTTGGCTTTTGATGTGATTTCAGTAGTCCTCAGGACTGCCTTTTCAAGCACTCTGTCCTCTTCGCTCGCAGCTGCATCTTTGGGCCTTTGGCGCGTTGAAAAGATGGGCGGCTGTTCTTTGGAGATTCCAGCGACGATTTTCTCATAGCAAGCTCCAGAGTTGAAGCCCACACAGGCGGCACCTTTACCAGCACACACGTCTTCTTTAAAATCGAAATCTCCACCATGTGACCATCGAGACTCGCGATACGATTCACTCTAAGCCTTCGATAGGCGGAGTCTCCTATGATGCTCGGTTCAAATTTCCGTAAGATAAATTCCATCAACATTGCGTAATTGGTATGAAATTTTGAGGGTCCATTGCTTCATCGGTTGGGATTCGATGAAAATGATACTTTTTGCCCGAGAACAGTCCTGAGCACCATACTAACAATCCCCTCTCGCGAGCTACAGTAGAATCAGCTTCAGCAGTGCCGATGGCAATCTCTCACCCAATTCATGTAAAATGGGATTACAAAGTCTGACGGCACGGACAACTGGCACACTGGTCTTTTCAAGGTCCACGTGGCAGGAGTCTTGCGACCTCTACACACTCCAGAGGGAGGATGCAGCGGCGTTCATTCCTTGACTGTCCTAGTGCCGCTGTTACTAACTCCCGGATTTATTAGCCTAGTGTCTAGAGATTGGATGGGGGAAAAAAATATTATTACGAAGGCTTTTATTTTATTCATTAACTTTTTTTTTTTTTTTTTTGCCAGAGCTGCTCAATGACAAGTCTATTGACAGCAGGAATTGAATCCCCGCAGGTGGGTATGCACACCCCATGCGAACCAACTGCCCTAAGATATGTTCACTAATATATTGTCTTGGATTGAAGCATTGACATCCCCTTTTTAATACAGGTCATGCTTTATGACCCAGGTCCAACAGCTGTACGCCGTTTTAGAATTTGGATTTATGTTCGTGACATTTATTTATCATTCCTGTTCAGTTCGCTTCAAATCAAATATTCAGATTTCAGTGCTATAAAAAAAAAAAATTATTCAGATTTCAGAGACAATACGTTGGCTCCACTCGATCGCGCATATCCCTCACATCATACGTTCTTCTGAGCATGAGCAAATGGGCCCATACAGAAGAATTAACAAGAAACACCATCACCAAATTCAACTCAATTAGTAGTCGCTACAGTCAACAAGCAAAAGCTAGTCCATTATTCATTCTTGTAATTATGTATAATCTGCCATTTACTATTTATTGATTATTGCCACATTACTTTGCAAAGCACTAAAAACAAGGATACTGGATGACAAATACAGGACTTTAGCTGCATTGCAGACTATCATGTAATTAATCTTAAATTATAAAACTTGCCTAATAAAGGGAAAAAACAAAAAAGGAAGAAAAGATCTTGAATGGATCACATCAAGAAGCCAATGTTGTCCTTGGGCAGTTGTCAACAGTGCATGCTAAAATATCGCGGTAATCGCGTGAGATGGTGAAGGAGTCATACACCTTCCCATTGCTACTCTTCTTATACTCGAAGAGCAAGTTGGAATGATCAAATGCCGTCAGTTTTACAAACCCGAAGTCATAATCTCTGTAGACGCTCCAGGAGGTCTGGATGGTTGTGAAATCTGACAAGCTAGCGCCACCGCTACCAACAACAACATGGATTGTCCCATTTAAGGGGCCCTTGTAGCTGGACTTCTCCTTACTCGTGCATATATTCTGCAACAAAGACAAATATTAAAAACTCGATGCAACCAGAATCTTGGTCTCTCTACCATATTGAGGATCACTGGAAAAGTTTATCCAATATTTTCTAATAACGAATGCAAATTAACAACAGATGCAACCGAAACGTTTTACAAACGCAGGTATCAGCAGACATTCATTACATCATTGCACATGCATGGGATTGATAACTCATTAAACACACAATGATATAAATGCTCAAAATGCTGCATAGGCTGCAGAAGAAGGAACCATGTTTCCCACCTGCAGAATCTGGATGTCAGATATTTCAGCCTGGTATCACAAATTGCGTAAGTCATAGACCACTTTTCCTTGGCTCCTGTCCAGCATGGACCATTTGCTGTCCACCGTTCAGTGTATTAATGTTTCTAAGAAGGCTAGTGTTTGACCATGTAACTGACACCTATTGGATTGGCCCATATCTGAACAATAAACCCAGCTAAAACAAACTACACAGAAGCAGCACAAACCGTCATTTCAATTGATATATGCTTCTCTCCCAAACTTCAGAAATCATGGATCCGCATATGCATTTTAATCATAAAAGCTATTGGATCAGAATATGTGGCCTACTCAAAACCGAGAAGTTTCCATCACTAATTTAGAGGTGAGACTTTTGGGAGAATGTTTCTATCCATGTTATGTGTATATTCCTTTTCTATCCATTTTATGTGTCTATTCCTCTCTGGCAACAACTGTTGTAGCTTCTGGAAATTAACCTCAATAATTCTACTCAGGCATCACTTGAAGATGATTATGGTGACAACAACAATGATGACAATGCTATAGACAAGAAAAAAAGAATGATGATAATGATGACATTCAGGTCAGAAATACATATACTATACTATTTTGAGATATCAAAACTTCAGTGGTAACCTGGTAGATTGGACACGTTCTTTCATAGTTGTGCACATGACCATAGAAAGCAATGTCCACCCTGTACTTCTGCCAAAGTCCTTGAAGGCTCTCCCTTCCCATTGGCTCCTCAAAAGACCCTTCCCAAGCGTAGAAACTGTTAGAAGAATAACCTAGGACCCGATGTGCCAGGAAAATTAACCATGGCTGCTTTTGTCGATCGACTGTTGCCAGGCAATGCTCAATGAACCTATATTGCTCAGAACCTTCTCTCCAATCATGCTCAGTGTCAGCTACGCAGAAACGGAACATTCCATAATCTGTTTGGTACCTGGCAATCCATGAGAAAAAGCACTCTTGGTTAGGCTTTTGCGCACCACAGAATATCTTCCATCCCTAGGCCTTGTAACATGCAATGTATAATTATAAATTACAAAGATAATCTAGGCAAGATCAGGTAAGGGCTGGGTTAAGATTTTTTTAAAAATAGAGTTCATTCTACCTGAACTAATAAAAGAAACCGCAAACAGTTATCAAACAAACTCAATGCACATTTTCTTCCATTTCCTTACCAATACTTGGCCCTATTCTCTGCTGGAACATAGAACATGGTTTCAGCTAACACACCACATTCTCCTCCCGAATCCAAATTCCCATAGAAGGATCCTGTTCCAGGCCAGTCACGCTCATGATTTCCACTGCAACAAGAACCATAACATGTCATTCAGTACGAAGTTGTTCCCATGAAGTACAATTACGCTTCTTAAGTACTTGAGCACACCTAAACATGTGTTGACTGGTAAAGTGGTCAATATAAGAACATGCATTGAGTATATCCAACTACTTCAGTAATCCGATCAAATGGTGTATCTCAACTCATTAAGTGATCCACATATGCATCAAACACGGATAAGTGACAACTTTTTTCTAGACACTCCAAAAAATTATATGCAGCCATCCTGTAGCCAGGCATAACACACTCCCCAGACCATCAAAGAACAGAACCTACGGGCTGCAGTACTCACATGTCAAGAGGTGTGTCAGAATATAGCAAAATGAAGGTGTGCACAACAAGAAATGAAAAAACAGGTAGAAAGACCTTGCAACCATATAAGGCATAACTGAAGCAATGGGCTCAATTTGTGAAGTGAACTGATCCCACTGTGAAAGGTATCCATTTGCATAACATAAATCCCCAATGTGGAAAACTATATCAATGTTATCCAAGTCGCGAATAAGCTGATCAGTTGTGTTTAAAGAGCCAGGCTGAAAATTGTTGTATTCATTCGACCCATCACGCTCTGCCTGAAAATAATAAACAAAAATTGACATAAATCAGTGAATGTGACCAAGTATGATCTGAAATATCTAAGCTAAACCGCATGGGTGGTCAACTTCTCACTCTGACAATTTTGCTTGGCTACAAGCAAATTCTCAAAATGCAAGTCTTTAATATCAAGGGAACTGATACGTCCCTCACATATGCAATTTTTTTTATCAACTCACAGCAAATTATTTGACTATCAAAATCAATAAAAATAATCATACTTCTGTGGCATTCAAGAGACAAACAGAAGAATCCCCACCTTCCCCATATCCCCAAAAATAACTACACGTTGTAAGGAGTCCTGTCCAGGATAAGGAGAAGCCCTGAAGTGATATGTCTGACTCCAGATGTATGAACCATTGAATAATCTATGACCTAGCTTGTATGTATACCTGCCCCAATGTCATTACAGTCTGTATTAGCACCACAAACAATCAAACCAACAAATTATAAAATCTCCAGCATTTCAGTCAACTGGGTGGTTGGTTTCACAGGTTCTTATCTAAGACAGCGTTTTGTAAAACATGATGCAATTCATAAGCAACCAAATTGACGGTCAATTTAACATAGCAGTAAGATACTTCATTATTAACTGAAATGAATAGATTTTGAACTGCTGCTATCTGGAACAGAACATCCATACTTTAAGCAAGACAAAAAGGATTTTTTCCCCTTATGATAATTCTCTTCAGCCATTTTTCCTCCCTTGGCTTCCCAAGGCCATTTCAAGCATAACGACAGATTTTGAGAAGCTCACTTCAAAAATGAGTATCATGAAGTGCAACAGAGTTAGATTGTCTTCCAAGTAAAAAGGTAAGGTCTTCACTCGAGAGGATGTTGCCACAATCCTGAGGAATATGTGACACAATGATTTTGTGATCCAGTTTCTTTATCTAGTCAAATGGATAAGGTTGAACCAAATGTCTTCCGGAAGGAACTAGATCATCCAGTCAGTTACCTACGTCTCGATAGACAATCTGTTCCAGATTGAACTTCCGTAAAGTGAAACTCCAAGGAACCATAAAAATTCTAGCAGATCAAAAATATTTGTATGATTGATGATCCATATATTGCATGCTAACAAAAATATCATGGAACAAAAAGTTGCGAAATTTGTGATGTAATCACTAAATGAATTAAGTCAGCAGGCTATTTTAGTTTAAATATGCCAGCTTCAGAATTCAATAAATGTTGTCATAGTCCTACCAAAAGGAGATATAAACTGTGAGCAGAAGCCCTAACATACATTGAATTGGGCCATAAATCCTTCAAAAAACAGGTATGTATGAAACCAGGATCACGCCACCCCACTGTCCGAGCAGGAGAACCTATGTGAGATTAATGAATTCAAGTGAACATAAGAATGGCAAGTCTTAATACTTTTATAATGCTAGAATTTAAACAGCATTCAAAAGACGTAAATCTGCAAAGCCAAGGAGCTATCATTTAAGATTCACGATTAGAAATTTGAGATGATGAATAATTGACACCAAATTGTCAACAAAAGGCTGTGATGAGCATTACGTGGCAAATATATATATATATATATATATGGATGTTGTTCCGGTGCAGCATCACTGCACCGGAACAGCGGTGCAGTGGCCCCAAAATGGGGCCCACATGATCATGAAATCATGATCTACTCCACCCATTGTATTTAGAATAATGTATTCTATTATCATACCAATTTTCATCCCAATCAGATACTTTAAAGTTGTTATTTACATCAAACTATTTTATTACGTTCGATTTGTATCATTTTCAGATGGGGCCCATATACATATCTGATTGGGATGAAAATTGGTATGATAGTAGAATACATTATTCTAAATACAATGGGTGGAGTAGATCATGATTTCATGATCATGTGGGCCCTATTTTGGGGCCACTGTACCGCTGTTCCGGTGCAGCGTCACTGCACCGGAACAGCTCTCTCTCTCTCTCTCTCTCTCTCTCTCTATATATATATATATATATATATATATATTTGATAGAACGTGGCAAATATTTTTAAAATATCCTAAAATTGGTGTCATATCCCCAGCAACTGACATAAGGAATTTATGTAGAAGAAGAGCCCAAGAATCGGACAGAGGAGGAAAACATCCTTATTGTCAATCAACCCAGAAAACAGCAAGATTTTTTTTTTTTTTAAGTAATGCTTAAAGGATAAAGATCTCTGCCCTTCCCAAGTTAAATCATCACCAGTCTTTTTAAAGGTATATTGACATTTTTTTCATCTTTATTTGATTGGATTTGTTGGCAGTGATAATTGGCTTGTGCAGAAAAGAATCATTGACGAGAGACATGCCTGTGGCATAAATCAACCAACATAAAATAACCAAAGTGATAGCACCTGTTTTATCTTTTTCTCCGAGCATGCAATGACCTCTATAAAATAGATTATGTTTATATACTGAATAATAAAAGCGTCTTACAATAACCCAAACCATTAAAATTTCTTTGGTGCTAGTTTTAAAACTACTAACCCAGGAAATCACAAGAGATTGATCATTGATCACCCATCAGCCGTGCAGTATCAATGGCAATTTCTAAAAGAGTTCACAATGAGAACAAGATGAAGAGAGCAATTGCCCACCACACATGCTGTTACGAGTAAAAGTTAATGTCCCAGCTGGGGATTGCATTTGTATTCCTCCTTTTCGGCCCCATTCAATAAAAGGCTCTGCTTCAGCAATACTATAGCCACTTGTCCATGTCACAGTCATCTAAATCCAACAGGAAACATAAAATTAGAAGATCTATACAAGCTCTCCCATATAAGTAAAGCCATGAGAAGAATAATCTATCAAGAAAATAGATTTTGTTTGCTCACAGATGCAAAAGATGAAGCGCAACTAGAAGGAGAGACCTTTTCGTTTAATAGGTCTGTAGAGAAGAGATGACTTCTTGAAGAAATGGTATCACAGGATAAGAATACTCTCCAATCACATTATCGTATGAACTCGTTACAGAATTCAAAAGGTACTGCGCCCTAATGGGATGATGAACAATGAGAAAGGCAAAGTTATTTTGTAGTTATTTCAGAACAATGAGAGTTTCATCTTTTGCCTTTCGTATAAAAGTCAAATCATCATCATTAAGGGGGATTAGCTTGCAATTCCAATGCTACAACTCCAAGCTGAACTCTTATCTTCAAATTAACTAGGAGCCTCAAGGTACTGAGATTCCACTAAGAGCAACGAATTAAGAAAAATATAGACAACATATTGTTAAAAACCTATATCTAAAGAAATCATATCAGGCATTTGGCCATTTATGATAGTGAAGAAACTTGCATGGTAAAAACCCACAATGCAGCAATTCTGTTGGAGGATCCACAGACAACACAGTCCCCAACTTGCGGTTCTTATAAGGCTTCCAACAATGTATTTTTTTTAGGTCCAATCATGACTAGATTAAGCTGGTAAGCAAATTTGGTAGGCCAAGCTTGTGAAAAGAGAATAGGCAATTTAGGGAAATATTAATGTATTTTGCATTACTGATTTTTCACCCATATGTTCTGGCCTATGAGGCTATTACTCCCATCTTGATTTGATGCCCACCTCAGATTTCCTATGGTATCGATTAGGCATAGGCATTTACCAGAACAACAACAGTTTCTTGAAGTCCAAGTACCCACAACATTGGATGAGAGCTTTGGTGCTACAGAACTTAAACTCTATTGCATAGCTTTTTCTTCTTCTTCTTCTTTTATTTTTTTTTTAAAAAATTCAGTAATGCGGGAAAAAAGGGAAGTTTTCAACCCTCTTATGCCACCTCTTCCTATACTCTTTTTAAAATATGATTTGACAGCTTAACTACATAGTTTCCTATTTTTTCCCATTATTACCTATATTTTCAACCATCGGTTGACATATTTTCATACCAAAAGGCTACCTATTTTATTTTTATTTGCTGTAGTCCTATCATTAACCCTTGGAGTACATCACCTCTCTCTCTCTCTCTCTCTCTCTCTCCCCACACTATTGCATATTCTTTTTTTTCACTTCTTTTTCTACATCTCCAAGAAACCCACTCTGAAGGAATTTGTTAGTTTAGTAGTAGTTAATACTACAGAAAAACAGTGTGATCAGAAAAGAGGAAAAAATATATATACTTACTTCATTCCAAGATTTTCCTTGAGCTAAACGTGGATAGAGAGGTGCCTTTGGATGTGCAAAAACTACTGCATCTGATATGGCGATCAGCTTTGGCTGTTCACTCAAACACGTGTAAATTAACATTGAATTTTGTCCACACAAAGATGCATTCATCTACACCATCAAAAAAAAAAAAAAAAATGCATTCATCTATGATCCCAAAAGAACAGATAAAAAGTTTCACATTCCTAAAGTTTCAAATAAAGGGCATGTTCGCTACAGTAATAACTTTTCAAACCAAAAATTTTTCAATCTAAAACTTTTCACTCTCCACAATTACCCTATTTTCTAATTATATTTTTACATCTTCATATACAACTATCCTACTTTTCAATCATTTCTACACAACTACCTATACAACTAACTTATCTATTTTAACTTTATTCTCTTTACTTCTCATCATTACCACATTATTTTCTCCCATTTTAAAAACTTTGGATCCAAAATTTTATCACTTCCCAGACACTCAAAATCAACAACAGTTTCCACCCAAAAAAAAAAATCAACAACAGTTATCACATCAAAGGGAGGCAACATAGAGATGTGACATAACATACATTCAAGAGACCACCAGAAAAGAGTGCAAAAGAGAAGTCTGCCCTTTGGTTGATCAATAGAAGCTTCAAAGATCCCAGACCGGTTGATGTGTAGTTCGGATTAGCATAATTTGCAAATTGGTACTGCACAACAGAAAAAAAAAAATCACTTAACTTGCTTGATTGTTCCAAATCAGGGATAAATCCAGTTAACTATACAAACCTTAATTGGCGCAGTGCATAAGAATGGAGTTTCATCTCTTATATTTTCTGGAAGGCAGATGGAAGCACTGAAAAAAAAATTATGAATTGAATCTTCTATTATTAGATCAAAAGAAAAAGGGCAAATTCCATATATACCCACAAATTTTATTCCTAATTCCACTTATACCCATGAACTTTAAAAAATTCCTCTCCTACCTACGAATTTTTATCCTAATTCCAATTATACCCACACTATTAGGGATCCGTTAAATGGGCTTTTAACGTGCCCCCCCCCCGGTAAAATGACGAATATGCCCAAGTTCTAATATAATTTAAGGTTGTTTTGCTTAAAGTTGAAGATTCATATTAAAAATATATATGATTTTTAGTTATAGAATTACTAAAAATTTATTATAATATAAATTTTTAGCTATAAAATCATAATCAAGGATGAGCATACTTGTCATTTCCTAAAGAGTTAATAGCCTCTTTAACGGATTTTTAACGGCGTGGGTATAAGTCGAATTAGGATAAAAATTCGTGGGTATAAAAGGACTTTTTAAAAATTCGTGAGCATAAATCGAATTAAGGGCAAAATTCGTGGGTATATAAGGAATTTGCCAAAAAAAAAATTCCATGAAATGAAAAATTGGAATCAATCTAGGAATGAGCAGAATTTAAATAAATAATAAATAAGAGATGGTTCTAAGCTCTCACCTGAAATTCGCAGGAGAAAAAACTCCAATCCAATCATCATTTGATGGGTTGGGGCTACTAAACTGCAAGTTCACCCATTGAGAATTTTCACCCTGTAGCAAACAAGAAATCAATGCATCAGAAAATAATGCTTGCACCACTCGCTCAGCTGTGAAGGACAATTATGAAGAAACAAAGGAATTGTTAGGTAAAATCATATCAGTCCATTTGGTAAGAAGAAAAAATGAGGGAAAATTTTAGGGAAAAATTTCGAAAAGTCAGTCTATGATGTGGCATGATGGGACAATGATTAGGAGTAAAGAAAATAAAGACAAAATAGATAGGAAAATTATATAAAAAATGTGAAAAATAATTGGAATGTAGAGGTAATAATAGAAAAAGTACTATAGTCTATAGTTCGGCAGTAAGACATCACGCTACATCAAAAGGGTGTAGAACACGGATTTTTTTTCTTTTGGCTTTTCCTTGTTACCAATCAGGGCCTATTTGTATTCTTCTATGCAAACGTCCAAGTCTATGGTTCTGAATCTGCTGAACTTGCACTTAGCTTTTAACTAACTTGCGCAAAACTGATGGGATGAGGATGCGATGGAATCTCCTATTTCCCAAAACAATTTTCTCATTTCCAAAAAATAACGACCTACTTTTCCCATTTCCTATACAACTTTTTCCAACCCCCAGACACTTTTTCGATTGTTAATACAACATTTCTCATTACCAATACACTTCCCTCCCGTGTCCTTATCCAATCCAAGTCATAAATAGGCAATGCATTGAGTTAAGACTAGCTAAAAATCAAATATTAAAAAAAAATCTACGAGCCTGAACATGAAAATCAGAGAAATAAATTATTGATGTTGTTATAGTTCGAACACACGTAAAAAAATACATGAACATAATTTCACTAAAACTTAAATTGAAAATCAGTGCCATTGGAACCTAGCCTGCATTAATGCTTACAAATAGTACATGATAATACTGAATCAGGAGTTAAACTTTCTTTTTAATTAAAACATGTCCCAATGTGAGTTTTGCCCATGTGAATTTTCAGGCAATGGAGGATACTTGCTATTCAGCTCCAAAAGCCATCTTACCTGCACCCCTACCTTGAGCTATAAATTCATCATGGACAGCTTGCTGATAAGAAATTCATGTTCATATTGGACAGCTGTGAAGGCAAGGCTTTATAGCATGCTGACGGGCAGCCATTTTTTTTTTTTTTTTGATGTCTAGGCAGCCATCTAACGTGCACGCTTCTATGTAACCGGATTACATACAAGTGGTTCCATGTAACTCCCTCAAATTTTAACATTTTAATGTTTCATGGAAAATCCAATCCATTCATTGTATTTAACATCATTTGTTTAATTATAAGAATAAGTTTCATCCAAACCAATATGTGCATAGGTCGCAGTTGCTCAAAATAGGTACATTCATGTGTAAATTAGGAAAAATGTTTAGATCTATTGACATATGTATTGGAATATAGTAATACTTTATAAAACCATTTATCCATGTAGTAGTGATATTTTAAATGGTTTGGATGTTGAAAATACTACTTAAAATTTGATATTTAGCATTAAATTATTTTATTACGTTGATTTTACATATTTGTAGATAAGGCCCATGTACAGTGATATTAGGTAAATGAAAGGGTTTCCATAATAATATAAGTTATGCTAAATACAATAGATGGAGTGAATTTTTCATCAACCATTTAGATGTTCAAATTCGGGAGAGTTACATAGAAAGGGGGTTTCATATAAGCATCCCCAGCCGTCTAATTGTCATAAACTTATGATGAGAGAATATAACTCCCAGCAGATGGAACGAGGCCTCCAATAGGCTAATCAGAAGTATAATGTAATAATTACATTATTCTGCATGCTTTCATGATTTATGACATCAAGCCATCAGTATCCACGAAGCAACCATGAACCAAAATAAACTAGAAATCTGCTATACTCTGTATACGACTAGCTTCACATAACTCTCCAGCTTTTTTATATATTTTTTCACTGTTTTTGGAACAGTAAAACGGCCAAATGGTAAAATGAATCAACTAAACATCCTAGATATGGACAATATTCAACTTTTTACAAATAATGGTTACTCATGCTTGAGACGAGAAAAATAAAAATTTCAGATGAACCCTTCAAGTAACTATGAATGTATACTTGTACAGCACGGAATAATCACCCTAGTTGTCAGCAGATAAAAGCATAATGAATGATCATCTGCTCATATCTGCCAGAGCATGATACGATCATATGAGTGGGCAGGCAAATAAGAAAATGTCCATTGTTCAAATGTTTGTTTCCATATGTTCAGAAACAAATCTTCTTTTAGATCATTAAGAAAGGAAAAGCAGTATGAAACCAGAAAAACAAAAACAACACGAAAAAAATCAATAGTCAACTATCACCTTCAATCCAAGAATAGAAGGAGAAAATTTGACATAAGCTAAGGGATGAAGAGCAAATATAGCCTTGTGAATGGCAACTCTTGAAAGAGGCTGCTCTCCATTTGGGTGCAGCTCACCAAAATGCAGAAGTGGAAACAGCAAAACTGCTACTAGAGTCAGCGCACAAAATCTCATCATACCCAAAAGCGATGACCAAGCAACCTGAGAAAGAAAACATTCAGATGGGTTCAGAAGTCCCAATTCCAGGGAAAAACTACGATGAATAGAAATCACATCATTGTTCCAAAAGGAAAGACAAGCACACTCAAATTTGGAAAATCCCCGCATCTTCTTTCCATGTACAACGAAGCAACATATGTTAATTCATTCTAGAAAGAGTCTTTCACTTTTTCTTTTACATTACTAAGATCACTAGTGAAAAATATACAGCAACATATTTTATTCATTCTAGGGACATTCGATCACTTTTTCTTTTGCATTACTAAGATCAGTAGATTACTGGTTAAAAGGGGGGAAAACATAGTATAAACAAAAATGACGCACAGATAATAGGCAAAATACACTATTCACAGCAAAAATCCCACCTAAATTTATTCTCCAAAGCTCAAACAAGAAAGGCCAACCCAGTGAGGCTATCTGACTTTCTTGATGACTTCTAGTGGTATTCTTAAATGCCAGTGGGCCTGCTTCTAGACAGGAGGTCTACCATTTTGTCAGCCTTTCCAGGCCAAAAGAAGGTGGCAGGAACAGGGATATCATATGAATCGCCTTATCAATCATGTGAGCAAGCACAGCAAAAGACGATCTCCACTGCAGGTTCAAGCAGTTGTGTCGGACTAGGACCATGGTATAATTTCCTTCCGAAGGAAATTCCCATGCCTACTTGGATTATGTTTTCACTAAGAAGGTATGTCTGCGACTGTAAATCATCTTTTACTCTCACTCTAGTATATGCGAAGGGTGCATGGTATGAGAGAAAAATCACCAAAAATCTAACCCAACCCAGTCCACCTGCCGAAATTACCCAACAGATTTTTACCACAAAAAATGCAGGCATCGAGCTTAAGGGACGAGGATGTGCCACTTTGAAGCTCATAACTTCATGAAGCAAAGGCCCTACAAATCAATTCACTACATTCGGGCCATGATTTACTTTATGTACAAGCCGAACAAACATCTCATTCATTTAGGACTAACAACAGCGCTGCAGCTACAAAAAACCCAGAGAAACAAACGTAATCTCCACTCGTGTGTATATATGAAGGGAAAACAACTGCTCCGAGCAACTAAAACGTAAAAGAAGAACAAAATAGCAATGCATAAACAAAATTCGAGAGGAATCTAGCTACTATTCACATGTAAAAGCACTTCGTAGTTCAGACAACACCAAGAACCATGAATCGCCGCAAGATTTTACAATCCACTAGCAGAAAAATCCAACTCAGAGAACTACGCGTTTCAAATTGAAAAATCATGGAGTTTCTGATTCCGTGCGATCACCAGAATCATCAGTTTCTTGAAGCTAAGGACAAAGAAATGAAAAATCAAACCATGGGGGAGACCACCTAACATGGATGTCTACAGACCGCAAAGCAAGTTCACAGAAACAGAAATGGCGCCTTTTCAAAGGCAATCAATCCGACCTTTTAGCACAAGCACTCCCAGGCTCGAAGCTCTTGCTGAGAATGGGAAATGAGAAGATGCTCCGATTGCCGGTCGGGGCCCTGATAGCGAACAAGTCGACTCTTACATGCTGCGGGCTTTACGGCGCTGCGCACGAATGTTGGAGCGTGCTCCGTCATCTTGCAACGTTTCATGCACGGAAGACGTGGCCGTCCATCTGAACCATTGGAATGCTGAATTTTTCTTTTTATTGCAATATGATTGTCTATGTTTTTTTTTTATGCTTCAATAATCGCTTCTCGTGAATTTTTACAGGGCATGGAATTATGTACGTATGTCCGGCATGGATGGTGTCTTTTCTTTTATTTTAACCGGGCCCCGACATTGATGAATGATGACATTGCATCTTAGCAAGTATACTAACTGTCCCTGTCCAATTTTGAAATCTGTCCCTCCGCTGACATCTTATGTACACTTACATATAGTTGATTATTCAATAATAGAGCAATCACTTAGTACGCCAAATAGTGACAATATAGATTGCGTACAAGTAACGAATTACGCAAAACCAAATCCTTGAAACATAAAAATAGTAGTTAAAGTGTAAAAAAGAATATTTTGAAAAATGTAAAAATAATAAATATGTGATCTTATTAGCCTAAGTTAAGCAAATGTTCAATTTAACTTATCTTAAAAAACTTATTTATAACAAATTTTTTCTTCATACACTTGTTTATCCAAGTGTATTTAATATACAAACAAAATTTTACCATTTTTGGACATGTTTATCTATTTTTTTGAAAATTTTAAACATCTATATATATGTATGTATTTAAAATACTTTTATTTTTAAAAATTTTACAAATATATATATATTCAAAAATGATAAAACTTTGCTTATATATTAAATACACTTAGATAAATAAGTTTACGAAGAAAAAAACAAAAAGATTATTATAAATAAGTTTTTCCAATTGGACTAAATGAGACATTTACTTAGCTTGGTTAATAAAATCATTCTTCAAAATAATATAATATAATATATATAAAGTTGAAATAAATAAGATACCTCAGTAAAAATTTATTAAAGTGCAAGGGTAATCCAATTTTCATCCCGCCTTACGAGTGAGGAAACGTACCTGTCGTTTCGTTGATTTTGAAGGACAATGCGCGTAAATTACATACTCTAGCAGAGCATGGGCACGAGATGAGACCCATGCGAATTGTAGCGGATTAGGCCGTCGGGACTCGGAATACACGTGCCCGCACGTAGATGGATCCGAACCGGGCGCTTGGCGGACCCCGCTGTCTCGACTGCTACGAAGGAATTGGAGTGAACGTGGGAGATGATTACATCCTGACAAAGATAAAACCATTTCAGGTAGCGAAATACGAAGATGAGATCGATCTTATCGCAGTCGTCACAACAGATTCTGTTTAGATCGGATACTGATATGCTAATCACTGCTTCCCTCGGCGTAACTCAACAGTTTCCCACCGTTGGATAGGTGAGTCGATTACGTACTGCCATAGAAGAAAATTATCTACCAAATCACGGCTGATGCGGGTAACACGTGTTGAAAATATAGGGTGTGTTTAGTAATGAATAAAACTTTTGAGGAAAAGTTTAGGTGAATAAAAGTTGTCAAATGATATGATATGATGGGGGTAATGATGAGTAGTAAAGAAAATAAAGTTAAAATAGATAGGTTAATTGTGTAGATAGTTGTGTAGAAATGATTGAACAGTAGGATAGTTGTATATGAAAATGTGAAAAAATGATTAAAAAATATGATAGTTATGGAGAGTGAAAAGTTTTAGATTGAAAAGTTTTAACGTAACATTTTTTGTGAATTGCCAAACACACCCCTAGTCGCGGGAACTGACTCGATTTATAGAACGTACCGTCCAGTATATGATCTTAATGAAGATAGAAAAATCATGAAATCTGTATGTAATGCAGCGCCAAATATTTTCTTGCAACCGATCACATTCGTTCTCGGCGAATATTCGGGAAACAAAAAGGGCACCTCGAGTGCCGCTGCGAGGTCGCTGCGACTCCCGTACATGGTGTATTCCTACATTAGGACTGCCGTGTTTAAGATTGTGGTTTAGATTATCATGGCGTGAATTTTGGGGGCTATGTGCATTTGCCCCCCACTTTTTTCTATGATTTTGCAATTTTTACTATAAATTGTTAATCTTGAAAAAACATCATGCTTATGTATTTTAGCTAAAAATATTCATCATCCTTTGTCATTATCTTTATATCGTGACCTACCTACTCTTAATAGTATTGGGTTCAAGATTTGATCATTCAAACTTCAGTCATTTCCCAAAACATTAATGTTTTTATGATAACGGTGTCTTTGCAAATAACAGAAATTGTAATTAGGATTTTTTTACTGTTAATGGATATGGGTGTAAATTATAAAGGGATATTTGCAAATATGCTTGCAAAATCTGATTAATATTGTATTCGTGTCCCTAAATTTGTTAAAATTACAAATATACCTATAAAATTTGCATAGATTTATAAATGTGTCTATTTTGTTATGATGCCGCTAGATTTTTTTACAAAATAATGATACTACTCTCAAGTATTACACTTTGCGATTGTTCAAATATTGTAAGCATATTTATAAAATAATCTAAAATAATGATATAGGTAAAAATATATGAAATAATGAAATAACAAATATATTTATAATAGTTGAAAACATTGCAAGTGTATTACTTGTTTTAAAAAACTTTTTCATAATTTTACAAAAAATCTAACAACGGCCTAATAAAAGGGATATACTTGCACATTTATGCAAATTTTGTAAGCATGTTTGCAATCTTAGCAAAACCAAAGACGTAAATACAATATTAATTAAACTTCATAGACATAATTACAAAAATCTCAATTATAAAAGGGAAGTATTGTTGTCTTAGTGACACAAAAATCTTATTGTTACCGTTTACTTTGATGATTAAGGTCCGTCGGGATTCTTTGAGTGACTCTTATATGTTTATCCTCTCCTCCAAATTCCAAAAAGCAACTTATGAATGTGTTTATTTATTTTTTAATAAACTCTTCTGTTAGTTTGGGTTAAATAAATGTTTTACTTATCCCACCTAAAAAAATTAATTTAAAATATTTTTATGCGCTTGTTAATATATGTATTTAACGTGTAAATCAAGTTTTACCATTTTTGAAAATGTATCTATTTTTAAATATAAAAATTTTTAAAACATATATACACACGTATGTTTAAAAATCTCAAAAAATATTTATACGTATCAAAAATAATAAAACTTGATTTATACGTTAAATACAATTAGATAAATAAGTATATGCGAAAAAAGTAAAAAATATTTTAAATGAATTTTTTGAGATAAATTATGCAACAAATTTACTCATTCGGACTAACAAGATCATTTTTATTTTAAAATTTAATATGAAAAGTACAACTATGGAGCACCATGTAGAATATGTGAGTTTTTTTATGTTTTAGTTATTCTAACTATACGTATTTGCTTTTTAATCCATTAGTTTCGTGTATTTATTTTTACCTTCTTCGATTTTAGTCCTTGTTGTCAAAAAACCCAATTAATAATCATTATTTGTAAGTAAAAAGTCTAAAATATCCTTTAACATAGTTAAGTTAAGTTGACCCATGAATAAGAGTCGATTCATAAATATGAGTTGACTCATATATGCTATGTATCAAGACAATTTTACATGGCTTAGTTGAGTCGACTCATAATCATGAATTGACTCATAAAAATGAATTGACTCGTGTTTGACTCGTGAAATAAGTCAACTTAAACTTGCGAATAGTGTAATTTTGTTGTGTCCAAGTCGATTCAACTCATTTTGCAAGTTGACTCCTTTAAGGATAATATTATTATTAAACAAAATTTGTACAACAACTAGTGACAAATTTTCCTTTTGTTCATTGATGTGCATTAACGGCAATGACTAAAATGCAAACAAGACAAACTTAGTTTAACAAGTTAATACACGAAAGTCATGAATTAGAATGTAAATACATATAGTTAAAAGAACTAAAATGCTAAAAACTCTGAACATGCCAATATGACTTACCAAAAGTGATCATCTGTTTTACCCTGGGCAAAAGTGGGCCAGCTAACTCAACCCCAGAGGACTTATAAAGAGCTTTATGCACTTTTGGATAAGCCAACATACTAAATTAAAAGTAAATGTGTTCATTAAAAGCTAAAACCTCTACAAATATATGTGAATTTGAGTTATTTTATTTTATTTTTGTTTTGTTTTCATTTGCGTGATTGTACGTGTATTCATTATAGAAATCAAGATTTATCATTTCGATACTTTCCACTAAAAAATCATTACCCGAATTTTCAAACCTATTGATTTTGAAATTATGAAACAAACATATATAAAAATTGAAAGCGATTAATTTTTATATACGGAGGAATTAAACGTGAAATTGTATAAAAAGAAAAAGAAAAAATACAACGAATAAAATAAGAAATTAAACCACCTATATGTATCAAGGTTTCAATGTACATGGATGCATTAAACTATTACAAAACTTAAAATAATAATTTGATTGTGTGGTGTAAACATTTTTCTTCTGTGTAATTTGTACGAGTAATTTAAGGGTAATTTACATATATACTCATATAGTTTGACTTTAAGTACAGATATATCCACGTAATTTCACGAAATGCATATTATCCCTACATAGTTTCACCAAAATTGCGTATTACCTTCACGCCGTTAACTGTCGTTAATATCTGCCGTTATATTTTCAAAAATGATGAAAATGCCCGAATCCATAATTTCACGGATTGCATATCACCCCATATGGTTTCACTAAAATTGCATATTATCCTCATAAAAATAGGGCATTTTCATCATTTTTGAAAATATAACAGCAGATATTAACGGCGATTAACGACGTGAGGGTAATACGTAATTTTGATAAAACTATATATGCATTTCATGAAACTATGTGGGTATATCTGCAATATCGGTGAAAACTATATGAGTATATATGTAAATTACCCGTAATTTAATTCCAAACAGTGCGTAAAAATAAACTATAGAAATACAGCTTCTGCTCTGCGCGGAGAAAAATCTCTCTCATACTGTAGTCTCTTTCTCTCATATTTTCAATGCGCACGTTTTATCTAAAATCATGTGCTTTTATTATTGAGCCATAAATCATTTTTATCAAAATTTTGGGTAGGCCATTTATGTTTAAACAAATTTACGATCAAAATATTAGAATCACTCAGATTCATTTATAAGTTTAAATGGAATCTGTGACAATATTTTATTCAGTCATTTATTAACACGAGAATATGTTGTACGTAGAATAATAACACTAGTTGCACAACAGGTAATAATAGAAAATGTATAGTTTTAATAATTAAGCCTTTTATATCAAAAGGTAGATAGTATAAACTATAAAGTTGCAATTATTAATTTTTTTCCGTTCACAGATGCCAAAAGGACTTTAATGTTAACTATATGATCATTTTAGATATTTGTCAAATAAACACACATGGTTTGTCCATAATTATAAATATATTTACAAAGTTTTGAAAATTGCAAATAACTCTTGCACAAGTAGGCCATAGCTGCAAATGTACTATGCCACCATGACACCATCATTGTAGTGCCACGGGGTAGATTTTTCAAAAATAGGCAAATTACGTGAGTATATTTATAATTTTAAAATTTAAGTGAGTATATTTAAATATACCAACGTAGTTTATATATGTTTGCAAATATATTCATGCATGATGGTGAAGTAATAGCTCTCACATCGACATGTGTATATTTGCAATTACAGTTAAACTATGTATGATTATTTATTTTTTAATCTATGTAAGTATATTTGCAATTAAGTTAATCTTCATGCGAATATCTGTAAATTATCTCATTTTTAAATTAGAGAACGTAAAACAAGTAACAAAAATGAAAAACATGTATATTTTTTACCTCCTACTGAATTCTTGTTAAAAAGAAGAAGAAGCAGAAGTACGTAATTGGCACCGAAGAAAAGAAAGTCCATAGATGCCCCATTTAAAAGAAAAAAAAGAGCAAAATTTTGGTATGCAAGTTTTTAAAATAGACAAATTAATGGAGTTATAGGGTAAGGATAATAATTATCAGTAAATAGAATAATATTAAAATAGATAGAATATTCATGGAGAAAATATAAAAATTAAAGAAAAAGTTGGTTACTTTTTTCTTATTGGCACCCTTTACTTCTTAAAACTTAACAATAAAGTAGGAATAGGGTTGGATGAATTTTAATTTATTTGGTTGAGGTTTATTGTTTGAAATATTAAATAGTTGTAGTTAATAAACAATTGGTTTAAGAGTGTGTTTAGAAAGTTGTAAAATTTTTGATGAAAAATTTTTTATATACAAAATTTTGAAATATGAAAAAAATAACGTGCTATAATATGAATAATTATAATGAGTAAAGAGAGTATATGTATGTATATCTTGATGTCTTATATCACAAGTATTTCATTATATATATATTTTTCTCAATATTTTTGCTCAAGAGTAAACCAAACAACATTTCTACACGAAAACACTCCTAAAAATGGGAGACCATGTTTCCTATGCCCAAATCGAAATTAGGATGTCGTGACATACTACTATACCTGAGTACCAATTTCACTGCAGTATTGAGCTCGAATAAAATTAAAATAGATAATTTAGATATGTGGACAGTTGTGTAAAATTTATTGAAAAGTAGAATGGTTGTACATGAACAAGTGAAAAATAATTAAAAATATAATAATTACGAATATTGAAAAATTTTAAATTGAAAAGTTTTAAATGTTAACAAACACCCCATAAATACAAATTCATATAACCTTTTTGATTGTTTTAAATGTTAATTAATTTTTATTATAAGCTTTGTTTTTAAAGGACTTTGTAAGGATACAATGCAACTCCCTTAATTTATAAGAAGTTAACGGTTAATACAAGATCTAATTCATTTATTGCACTTGACATTATTTATTTATGAAACTAAGTTTCATTCAACTCAAATATGTGCATAAGTTACATTTGCTTGAAAATAAATATATTTATGTGTAAATTAGAAAAAATACTTAGATTCACATAGTTTAATATTAAATTATTTTTATTATGTTGATATTACACATGATAGACAAAGTTTATGTATAGTGATGGTAAACAAATAAGAGAGTTTTTATGATAAAATAAATACGTTAAATATAACAAATGAAGTAAATCTTTTTATTAACTATCAAGATATTAAAATTTTTTAAAAAAGGTTATATAAACCCAGAGTTTCATAGAATGGAAGCCATATTTTAAAAAACTTATGGGCTAAAAAGAAGTTCAAACCAGTCAACAGCATTGCCGATTAATAACACATGTGGCCTCATGTGGGCTGGGTCATGTGTCTGGGGACTCCTCTCAGGGGAGGTTCCAACTTTGTGCGAGCTATCTCCCTAAATATATGTAGGTGGGACTTTAGTCTCTTGTGAAATTAGATAAAGGCCTGTTATATCCTCTAATGATAGGTGAGAATTTTATCATCTCGACGATGAATAAGTTGAACTGTAATATAATTATATAAGACGTTATATTACCCCAAAAAAAAAAAAAAAAAAAAAACGAGACACCCAACACGCCGACAGTGCTCACGCAAGAGTGGCACGTGCGGTTGGGAGCCGGGACGAACTAGGGCGGCAGGCAATTTCCCTCCCAGAGGCCAGAACAAACGAAAAGCGGTTGAATTCCTTCAAAGTCCTCGTTAAACCCCGCGTCGTCTCTCCCCTCTACGAGAAAAGCGGTGGTGAACTTGGAAGCGCAGTGTCGAAAGAACGCAAAGACGATATGGAAGAAGACGATCAGCACGTGCGCGTCGAAGACCTTTCAATGGAGGCAAACAGCAATGATGTCTCGCTCTTGGACGTTGATGGACAAGATCTTGGTCAGGCTCCGTTTCCTCATTGGATAGATCTTCATTTGTAGCGAGACTGTTTTGATCCATGTATTTCAACCGAGATTCACAATTTTTTTTCCCTTTTTATTAATTTTAAAAATTTCCTGCAAAATTTGCGGAACATGTGTTCATCTTTGATAATTGCACGCACTTCGGGTCTCAACACTCATGACGTTCCGCTCACCAAAATTCACCGTTTTGATTCATGTCCCGCGAACGAAATTTCAGAATGTTGTTTTATTTTTGATATTCAAGAATATGTATGTATGATAGATATTTACATGCATTTCCCGGCTCATGACGTTTCTTCCCCTGGATTTCTGCATGAATCAGGGACTAATGATGACGACGTTGGGGGCGAAGAAAGTGCGAAAGTGGCGTCCATGGCGAGTTTCGATGTAAAAATGCGGGAACTTCTGCGCAATATCTGTTCGATCGAAGTAGCAGTTTATTCAAAAGCTTCAAAGGAGTTCGTTAGCATCTTAGGAGGTGATTCGGGTGGTAAATTGCTCTCCGAATATGTCCATGCTTCTCCTTCTTGCATGGAGTTATTGGAAGCTTGGAAACTGCGACAGGGGAAGCCTGGGATGGCACACATTCTATCGTTAATTTCTGTGATTTTGGAGCATCCATATGGGAAATACCATGCGGATGATCTTGAGCGACTTACTATCAGCAGAAGGCTTGATAAGTTTGCCCGTTCGATTGTGGAGACTAAGATGGAGGATGTTTATCTGGAGCTGAATTGCGGAGAGGTGAAACGTCAGAGTGCTGCTTTGCTACTCCTGGCGGCCATAGTTAGGCGAGGCATAGGCTTAGCTTCTGAGGTTGCTAAAGTCTTTGATTTTAAGCTGCTTGTTTTTCCGAAGCTTGCAGAGGTCCAGCTCAAGAAAGGAGGAAAGAGGGGGAAGCACTCTACCAGAGCTGCTTTCATTGTGTTTGCAATGTCTTTTTTGGAAGTTGGCAATCCAAGGCTTTTTAAGGTGGATTCTCCAGCAGAAGGACATGTATTATGGGGTGCTTCGTAGGTTGTCAGGTGATGATGAGAACACCATTGAATATGTTCTTACTAGGCTCCGGGACAACGTTCTTAGGCGAGAGTCATTGGTCCCGGTGGGCCTTAGAAGTGTTCTGTTTGGGGAGCGTTACTCTTGAACAGTTAAGTACCATCTCTGGGATGCCAAATAGTGGACCTGCTGCAGATCTGGCACATGAGGTACTTGTTATGGTTTGTACTGGACCCATGTAATGGGTTGATGCCAGATTTGAAGCTCCGTGAAAATCCACTGAAGGGTAATCTGAAGAGGCTACTAGGACTCATGAAGAAGTTAAAGGCTATAGAAACTGCACATCACAGATCCCTCCTTCTGGCCATTGTACATGGGCGGCCATTGCTTGGTTCTGCGTACATGGATGAATTTCCATATGTTCTTGAACCTCGCGCGTCACACATCTGGTTAGTTTTTCATACCGATGCTATGTTCTATTACTTTCTTCTCATCCTCCATTTGTGTGGTTACTGATAAACTTGCAGGTTTGCTGCCATTTCCCTTGCAGCGGACTTGATTTCCTCTTCAGTGTCTGGGCTTTCCTTTACTTCATTTTCTTCTCAGTTTTGTGATCCACCAACTCTGGATTGTTTGGAGATCCAGTGTATTTTGAAATGTATCATTCCTCGTTCAGCCACTCGGCTTGTAATCAACAGAGGTTTACTTCACTCTGACATTCTTGTGAATCACGGATCCTTAAGGCTACTTTTCGAGGCACTCAAAGCATTAGACAGTTTTATTGGTGCTATAAATGTGTCTCTAGAAAATATGCATGAGAGGGAGCTTACAGTTGCCATCCACCCAAGTCAATCTAATATAAAGGGTTTGCTGGGGAACAGTGTTTTGGGAAATGTTAATATGGATTCAACTCCTGATGGAATTGGTGAAACTTTTGCCTATAGTTCAGCAGGACAGAAGTGGTTGTCTTTGAGGCAAGAAATTCAGAATGAGGTAAGGGCAATGCTTCCAGATCCTCAGGTTCTCTTGAAGTTGCTTTCTTCATTGAATCATGGATTTTCTGAAAGATTGGAGCTGAGCTTAAAAAGGGGACGAGGGTCTGAACCTTTTACTGAGGCCAACAGGTTGAAGAAAATGAAGTCCAATTCAAGCAATGAGAACATTGATATTATCATTGGTGGAATTAGCACAGAAAATGGAACTGAGAAGGCTATGGGTTGCAGTGACCATGTGAAAGGGGACTTGGCCACAAAAGAAGAAGCAGAGGCTAAAAAGAACGATGTCTCCCTAGTAGCTGAAATTTGGGGTTTACACGAGCTCTGTGTTAACGAGGCAGAAACCTATTTTTATTCGAAGTTGCTTGATGTGCTGGCATTATATCTGGTAAGATGTGAGTGATTCATGTATTTTATGTTTTTTTGGTTTGGCAATTCCTACTTGTTTGGAATTATTTGTTAATTAACGTGCCTGCTGGGAATTTTGTTTTCTTTGAAAAGGAAGATTTTTACGTAAGGGTGGATTGTCACCGAAGGGGTGAATCATGATGCACTTAGCATGCTAGCATTGGGACGGATTAGCCATAGAAGAAAAGATAAGATTAAAAATCAGGTAATACGAGGTACTTATTGGCTGAAGTTAGTGATGAAATGATAGAAAATAGATTTGGGTGGTATGGTCATGTGAACTGGAGACTAGAGCTGCAAAATCTGAAGGCCAAAAAGGACATGACTAGAATTAGAGAAGATATGAAAAGTCTTCGGCCTACTGTGGGGATCAAAAGGTTGACAAGTGCTGCAACATGATCCATGTAGCTCAATTCAGGTGGCAAAGCAGCTTTTTATAATAATGATAAAAGCCTTTTTTTTAACACATTATCAGGGATGTGCCACCAGATCAAATAGTTGTTTCCTTGACAGGGTTTATTTGCTTTACAGCTTACTAATATTTTTCTAGTGTAGTTGATAAACATTTGATATATAACCATAAAAGTGATTTCAATTCTAGCTGATTTGATGGATTAGATGTAAATGTCTGTGATCAAGATACTAGTGTCCAGCATCATTGAAATCCTGCTTGGTCTATTACCACTTAAGAGTAATCTCAAAATCTCATCAAAAAAAAAGAAAAAAAGAGCAATCTCAAACCACAAATTTAGAGACTGAGTTGTCGCCGTGTGACCTGGAGGTCACGGGTTCGAGTCGTGGAAACAGCCTCTTGCAAAAAATGCAAGGTAAGGCTGCGTACTATAGACCCAATGTGGTCCGACCCTTCCCCGGACCCCGCGCATAGCGGGAGCTTGATGCACCGGGCTGCCCTTTTATGGATTTCAGAGATGGTTGAATATTAGGGAGATGCTGCATGTCTTTAGCTTGAGCTGGTTTCAGTTCGTCTTTAAATCGATTCATGAATTCACAAGTTGATTTATCTGAGCTGATTGGATGACAAGCTTTATGATCAATTTTGTCAAATATGCTACTACAGTTTAAATCTGCATCTGAGTATTGAAACTTGTGGGAAATCTGATTTCCAGATTCTGGCGCATTTCTAACCTTATAAATTTACTGTTTTGCAGCGGACTTTGCCATTTGGGATGGATGGATCATTTGACTTCTTTAAAATCCTTCCAAGTAATCCTTTACTCTTACCTGTCAGTATACAGCAGTCAATGTTGTCTTTGTTAATAGAATTTGTTGGATGGTCTCCTGGAAGCAATGTTTCTTTGAGGGGCTCAGACCAGTTGTTCAGACATTTGCAGCCATTGATCAAGTTGTTGATATTTTCACCACTCAAAAGCATTAAAGATAATGCATTTAAACTGGCACAAGTTGCTATGTTAAATACAGGAGCCTTTGACAGAAATTGTGTTGAAATTGATAGTTGGTTCTTATTCCTACCTGGTTATGATCAAAACAAATGTTCTTTGGAGAATCAAGTTCATGAAGCATTCCAGGATTTGGCAGGTGCTGTTATTTCATTTTTTTGTGATGCCGTTTCCGTTGTGGGAAATAACTTGTACAAATACTTGGATCATGCACGTGTTCTTGTTTCAAAACTAGAAGCTGCTAAAGGTAATTCATTTTGTCATAATCTGTAGTCATTTATGTTATCTGTGGTTGCTCATTTTGTCATAATCTGTAGTCATTTATGTTATCTGTGGTTGCTTGTTACCAACATTTACTATAGTTTTACTTCTGCATGTTCACATGTTCAAAACAGAAACTGTTGTAAACTTTTGACTTTTGCTTGTTTATATGCTCAAAAGAAAAAATATTATAAATGATGACTTATTGCCCTGAAATTGGGTGCAACTCCATGTGTCACATAAATGTAATTACCTTAAGGGAGAGACACATTATGTAGAGGACTTTTCGAGTGGTGATACACTTTTTGTTATAGTGCAGACGGTTCAGAAGTTTGAATGCAAATGGCTTATTAAGCGATATGCCACTAGTTAATGAGTTGTTGATGTTGTTTTTCTCGTTAGATGCTTTAGAATCTAATGGTTTTAGAATTAGTCTCACAAAAACTGAATATATGAAATGCAATTTTAATAATAGTGAGAACCCAGATGAGGAACTAATTAAGATTTTAGATCAAGTAGTAACAAGAACTAATCACTTCTGGTACCTAGGATCAATAGTTCAAGAGAATGGGGAAATTGAGAAAGGTATAATACATAGAATTCAAGCAGGATGGAAGAAATGGAAAAGTGCATCAGGAATTTTATTTGACCGTCGAGTTCCAATCAAACTAAAAGAAAATTTTTATAAGACCGCGATTAGATCTGCTATGCTTTATGGGGCAGAATGTTGGGCAGTTAAAGAACAACATATACAAAAAATGAGCGTAGCAGAAATGAGAATGTTAATGTGGACGAGTGGTAAAACAAGAAAAGATAAAATTAGGAATGAAATAATTCGAGAAAACTTAAAAGTGAGACCAATTTGTGATAAAATGAGAAAAAATAGATTAAGATAGTTTGGTCATGTTAAAATGAGACCTGAAGTAGCACCGGTTAGGAGAACAGAGTCTATTCAAGTAGAAGGTGGTAGGACAATGAAAGGAAGACCCAAAAAAACATAGATGAAAGTAATTAAACAAGATTAAAAATATTACAAATTACAGAAAATTTAGTCTTAAATCGCCAAGAATGGCGCAACAGAATCTATGCAACCGACCCCACCTAGGTGGGAAATGGCTTATGATGATGATGATGATGATGATGATGATGATGATTTGCCTAATGATAGGATATTATTTTTTTGAATTTGGGGTTTATTCTTTCATATCGAGGCAATGTTTTATTATCAACATTTTTCTCGTTTTCCCTTTTTTGTTCCTTGTTATTATTGCTGCTGCTATTACAACCACCACTACTGTTGTTGCCGTTGTCTTCTTTGTCCTCTTCCTCAATATCATCATTTATCTTATTGTTCTTATTAAATTAATAACATAGAAGCGCTATCTAGCCTATTGTACACTGACTAATGCCACAAACTTGGGAAGGTGGTCTTCGCGGTATGTGCTACATGCTTTTTAAAATTCTCCGAGAGGTTTGAAGGGCTTTTTAGTTGTTTTGTTGCAGTTCTTTGCTCCTATGGTCTTGTTTGAGATAGAATTTCATTATAGCTTGCAGAAGAAATTTGATATTCAAAAGTACTTTCATACTGTCTTACAGAATATCATATGCTTTGTTATTTGGTCCTTGCATCTTCCTCCCCAATCTTTGACAAAGATCAACTTTCATTCTGACCTGTATTTGTCCTTTACAGAATTTTCACTTAATTTTAGCCCTCTCATCACATGTATCCTACAGAAGTGCTTACGGTTGCTTGAAATGAACTCTGGAACTACTAGATTGCAACATAGAACAATTATCTCAATGTATGTATGCAATACATTAAGTTTTATTTTGCAGACTCAGGTATGTTCTTTTTTTTTTAAAAAAATTTTTTGTTTCTGTGTTTTATGCGGCTGCACTAGTATCTTTTTCCCACAGTCCGGACATAAGCATAATTCAGGTTTAACATTGCTGCAGGTTGAAGAGGCATCATTACCTGTTCTTCTTGATTTAATTTTAAAAGAGAAATTTGAGGACCCTAATTTCTTAAATGATGAGTCCAGGGTTTCTCATTGTGAATGGAAGCCATTGAAAAATCTGCATCTTTTTGTACAAAGTATCTTACATCAAAAGGCTTGGTATAAGGCATATTCCATTTCTCAAGTGAATGCAAGGGAAGACAAGCATTCTATCTCAGAAATACTTGCTGTCATAAAGAAGATAAAAAGCAGTGGGCTTATCAATGGGATTGATGAGATCAATAAAGTTGCCACTGCCTTTTGCTCTGCAATAGTATGTGCAGATCCTGGTGATCTGCTAGAATCCTTCCCAACACTTATCTGCATAAGTTGCCAACTTTTACGAGAAGACATCTCATTCCTGTCATCCATATTTTTCTGTGAGAGGAAGCTCCTCTCTACAGTAGCTACTTTTTGGCCGGACATGTTTTTTTCTGGTTTGGAACTGGTAGGAAGTACAGTCTTCAGTAGCCACCAAGAAAATAATGGATGTTCAGTGAGCATTGATTTTGACTCAGTTGATTCTGCTGCTGTAGCATTTAGTCTGTTTTTGGAGCACATACCTTTCCATGTGCTATTTTCTTCATTGTCAGCCTTTGGACATTCTGATTTGTTATGTTCCACAAAAATACTGGACTTGCTCAGAGGAAAGCTCTCTAGGTGTTCGGTTGATGGCTGCATTTCTTTGCTGCGTCTGATGCTGTTCTGGATACATCAGATAAGGTTGTCGTGTACAGCTACACCATCTGCTGAAATAGAGAAGTTTTTGGGGTCATTCTTTATTCTTATTGAGCATATGCTAGAAAGCTTATCTTCTGGTAGTTCAGAAACAGATGGACAGAGTTTGACATTTGGATGTATGAAACAATTAGCAGACAGTGTCTTCTGTCATCCTGTGGTTGCTGCATCATTATCAGAGCCCTTTGCTTGTGATAGAAAGTCAATGGATGAAAATTTTGGAGACAGTCTGGAGGCTTTTCTCAGTTTATCGAAGCACTGCATTCATCCAATTGATGGCTGCATCTTGCGATTAGTCAACCATACAGTGGATTATGTACTATCTGTAATAAATTCTTGCAAATCTACAGTTTGTGATGCTGTGTATGAGCCATCTCTAAATTCTTTGAAGCTCCTCCTTCAGCAGGCTGTATTGACTTTCAGAGAAAAAATCGATCAGTATGTTATTGCTGGAGACTTGATACCTCTTCTTCAGAGCTTTTATGTTTTTCATGCTTTCATGGGCTATATGCCGCCCTGTGAATTGACGGAACTTGCATACTGGATTTTCTGCAAAGTTGATCAAAATGATTCAGTTGGCTGCAAATCTTCAGGGCTTTCTGTTCTCTGTGTTGGAATTTTTATTGTTCAGGGTGCTTTTGATATGTTAGCCAGTCATTTGCACCGACAAGATATGACAAAATTATCATGCAGTTTGCTGTGGAGGATGGAGGACAATAGTTTCAATTTCTCCCTTCTCAAAAAAGTTTATTATAAGATCATGGCTTACGCCACCACCTTCAGCTTAGCCTGTGCTGATCTATGTTTGTTGAAATCTTGGCATTCTTTCTGCCATTCAAGATTTTTGCCGCCTGAAAGTTCTGTTCTTCCTTTAAGTATGGTCATGGAAACATTGGTGGTCAGCAGTCCAATAGAGGTACTTGTTCATCTCATTCACAAGACAAGCGTGACGAAAGCAAAAGCCTTGCTTCGACTTACAGAAGCAAGTCCTCTGCATCTGAGTCTCTTTGGATGCCTATTCTTGTATATTCTAAACAAAGTTTCACCAGATGTGGATGCTATAGATGCAAACCACACATTTTCTCCAGTTTGCGACATGCTTTTAGAAAAAACTGGCTGCTCTCTTTCGGATGAAGATTTTTTGCTACTTTTGCCATCTGCTTTGTCTTTCTTGACCTCAATCTCAGTAAGGTCTGTAAAGCCAGAATTGAATGACCTCAGAAGAATTCCTTCCTTCTATTCTAGGATCCTTTTTGATTGTTTCTCTGGCTGGAGTTCTGCATTGGGAATCATATTTGAGGAAGAATACAGTGAATATATGCCAAAATCTTTGGAGGAATTTCTTTGCATTTTTACAAGTAGCTTTCCTGGAAAAGCAATGCAAATGTTGCAGTGCTACTTTTACCTAAATGAAAATTTGATCAGTAATAAGAAACGGCTGAAGTTATTCAATTCTATTTATCCACATTGCAGTATGCACAATGAGCTACTAAATTGTGATCTTTGTGAACTTGATGTTCATTCTTCAAAACAGTTATTGAACTTCACACATGGTGTTGTTGCGAAGATATCACTATCAAGGATGCTGCTGTTTCCACAAGACAGGCTATTTATGTTTTCTTCTCTGGCAGTGGATAAGATGAAAGAGATGCCCCTAGAAGTGGGATCAGATGACAGATTAGAACATGCAAAACTGAGATTCATGAACATAATAGTTGGTGCTCTGGATAAAATTGTTAAAACATTTGCTGTTAGTGATTCTCGAAATTACAATGACTCAAACTGTTCTCAGATACTAAGATACTTGGAGGTCTTCATTGTTGAAAATATTGTTCAAATCTCTATGAATATGATAAGTGAGCTCGTCCATATGCATGAAATTCCATTTCTCAAACCTTTCATCCGATCATCTCTTTTACATAGGTTTGAAGATCCCACTACTCTAAGAGCCCTCCGTAGCATTCTTCTTTCCCTAGATGGAGGGAGGTTTTCCTCTGATGATGTCTTTGAGCTGTTGCTTGCCCATTCACAGTTTGTACGTACTATTCTTTGGAATGAATATACTTCTGATTCATCCGGTCTTTCACAATCTGGACCGTTATCACGCCCGATATCTAGCATGCTTGAAATGCTCATTGTTCCATCTACTGATAAAACTGCTCCCCACACAAAGGGATTCAGGGAAATATCATCTGAGAAGCCTTCTTTATGTGAAATAAAATTGGAAGTAATCAAACTACTCAGGGTTCTCTACAGTTTAAAATCCAAGGAATTTGTTACTGACCCTAGAAAAGAAGCTAGCGTGAATTCGAGGGAACTGCTATCTTTGCTTTTGTCTGGTTATGGTGCTACTTTGAATGAAACTGATTTGGAGATATTCCAGCTAATGCATGAAATTGAGTCCACTGAAGGATCAGATTGTGGCAGCATAGCTGAAATGGATTATTTGTGGGGAAGCTCGGTCTTAAGACTCAGAAGGGAAGAAGCTCTGGAAAGATTCCTATCTTCCAATAACACAGCAGACTGTGAAACCACAGAAGAATGGCGGAGAAGGCAATACAGAGAGAACATTCCAGTTGATCCTAAGATTTGTGTCATGACAGCGCTGGACTTCTGCTATGACAGGGTTGCATGGACTGGACCTATGCCACTGGATGTGGGGAAGCTTCAACAGTTTGATCTTGTGCATTCACCCACGGTACCTAGTTTTCTTTATCTAGGTTCAAATCTTCCCATTTTGAAAAAAAAATTCTTATTAATTTTCTTTATTTATTCTTGAACACTTTGTCAGTCACAAGTTAATACCTTGGCAAACATATGCAGCTGGCACCTGAAAGTATGGGAGAGGTTCAAAGATATGATCCTGCTTTTCTCTTATGCTTCTCAGTTCATGGTCTATCTATGGGTTACATTAAACCCCTGGAATTTGCTGGACTTGGACTACTTGCAGTTGCATTTGTTAGTCTATCTTCACCAGATGAAGGCATTCGAAAACTAGGTTATGAGGTTCTTGGCAGATTTAAGAAATCTCTGGAGGTATTATGCTATTTCCTTCTTTTGATCCATTATTATAGTTAAAAGTTAAATGCACTCAGAATTTCCATCCTCTTGGCTCTTAGTAACTTTTTCGTTGGATATCTTGGGTGAGCTGTGGGGACGGTCATTCATGTATATGCATCCTTATTGAAAGAGAACCAATAAAGGATGAGAAGGCTTACTCATATATTGAAGATGTTTACTATTATTGCTTGTAGTAATAGTTCCTAATCCTATACATGCAAATCATTAATGCCTAGCCATACATACATACATACATATATATATATATATATATATATATATATATGGGATATGATCGTGTGCAGTCGGACTGCACCGTAATTACGGTGCAGTCCGCTGTAAAATGGACCCCACACATATTAGATTGTAATGAAACTTTATACACTCATTTATCCATATATAAATCATACTTTAGACGGTTTAGATGTTGAAAAAACCACTTTAAACTTGATATTTACATTAAATTATTTTATTACGTTGATTTTGCACCATTTTAAGATGGAGACTACACACATGTTGGATTTGGATGAAAATTGGTATGATAATAAAGTGAACAATTCTAAATACAATGGGTGGGGTGGATTTATGGGAAATGATCAGGTGGGGCCCACAGTGCATGGACTGCACGGTGCAGTCGCATGCACTGGATCATTTCCCTATATATATATATATATATATATATATATATAGAGAGAGAGAGAGAGAGAGAGAGAGAGAGAGAGAGAGAGAGAGAGAGAGAGAGAGAGAGAGAGAGAGAGACATTCAGGTGCGCACGGACTGCACCATAATTATAATGCAGTTCGTTGCAAAATGGGTCCCATATATATTAGAATGCTATGGTACTTAGCATTCTAATATTCGTTGGGCCCATTTTACAGCTGAGTCTATCTGCACTGGATCATATCTTTATATATATATGGGCTCACTTCTATGATACCCTTTTTCTATGTAATCTCCTCAATTTTTAAAATTTCGATGATTAATGGAGCATCTACTTCATCCATTATATTTTGCATAATTTATATTATCATAGAAATCCTCTCATTTTTTTTATATCATTGTATATGAGTCTTATCTATAAATGTCTAAAATCAACTTAATAAAATGGTTTATTGCTAAAATATTAAATTTAAAGTAGTATTTTTAACATATAAACTATATAAAATATCATTTCATGTGGATAATGATTTTATAAAGTATTATTACATTCTAATACATATGTAAGTGGATCTAAGCGTTTTTGATAATTTACCTATAAATATGTATATTTTTGAGCAAGTGTGGTCCATACATATACTTGATTTGGATGAAACTTGGTCTTTGAATTGAACAAATGATTTTAAATATCATTAATGGATTGAATTTTTTTTAATTTTTTATCAAGGATCAGAATCTTAAAATTTGAAGGAGTTACATGGCTTCGCTTCTGTTACATAGAAGTGGAGCCTATATGAGCCCTTATCCCCATGTGTCCGACCCAAAAATATATATTTTTAATTTTTTTAATTTTTTCATGGGGCAAGTAAATTAAATTCGAAGGAGTTACATGGCTTTGCTTCTGTACATAGTTACATGACACCGTGTAGTGGCGCTGAAATGGGCCCCACATGATGATAAAATTTAAATCTACTTCACCCATTGTATTTAGAATAATGTATTTTATTACCATATCAATTTTCATCCCAATCGGATATGTGCATGGACCCCATCTGAAAATAGTATAAATTCAACGTAATAAAATAGTTTGATGTAAATAAAAACTTCGAAGTGATTTTTTTCAACATGTTAACCATTTGTTATAAAACTTATACATGGATAAATGATTGTATAAAGTTTCATTGCATTCTAACATGTGTGCGGCCCAATTTTGGGCAAACTTACCGTTGTTCCGGTGCAGCGCAACTGCACCAGAACAACTCTCTCTCTATGTAACTGCACCAGAACAGCGGTACGTTTGCCCAAAAATGGGCCCCATACATATTAGAATGCAATGAAATTTTATACAATCATTTATCCATGTATAAGTTTTATAGCAAATGGTTTACATGCTGAAAAAATCACTTTAAAATTGTTATTTACATTAAACTATTTTATTACGTTGAATTTGTACCATTTTCAGATGGGGTCCATTCACAAATTCCGATTGGGATGAAAATTGATATAGTAATAGAATACATTATTCTAAATACAATGAATGAAGTAGATTTTAATTTTATCATCATATTATATATATATATATATATATATATAGAGAGAGAGAGAGAGAGAGAGAGAGAGAGAGAGAGAGAGAGAGAGAGAGTTAAATGTATTGATACTTTATACAATCATTTATCCATATATAAATTTTATAGTAAATGATTTACATGTTGAAAAAACAACTTTAAAATTGTTATTTATATTAAACTATTTTATTACATTGATTTTGTACAATTTTCAGATGGAGTCCACACACATATCTAATTAGGATGAAAATTGGTATGATAATAGAATACATAATTCTAAATACAATAGGTGGAGTAGATTATAATTTTATGATCACGTGGCGCCCATTTTGAGGTAATTGCATCGTAATTGTGGTGCAGTGAAGTTGCACTTGAATATTTCTCATATATATATATATGAGCCCTTGTCATTTACGACCCAAAAACATATATCATGCGTCCGTCCCAAAAACATATATATTTTTTATTTTTTTCATTTTTTCATGAACAAGTAAATCTAGGTGTATTAAATTTATAAACCAAGTTTTACCATTTTTGGATATTTTTAAGTACTTGTTTTGGGTTTTTAAACACACGGACATTTCCATAATTTTTTGTCGCATTTTTTCAACATGTAAGCCATTTGTTATAAAATTTATATATGGATAAATGATTGTATAAAATATCAATACATTTAAGTACATGTGGGTCCCATTTAAGGCCAAATGTAAGATACGTTCTGGTGTAGTTGCTTGCACCAAAAAGGGTCTATACATGCATATATGAATCAATCCTGTGCAGATGGACTGCATCATAATTACAGTGTAGTTCGCTGCAAAGTGGGCCCCACACATATTAAAATTTAATAATACTTTATATAATCATTTATCCATATAAAAATTATATTTTAGACGGTTTAGATGTTGAAAATACAACTTTAAACTTGATATTTACATTAAACTATTTTATTATGTTGATTTTTACCATTTTAAGATGGGAAATACGCATGTTGGATTTGGATGAAAATTTGTATACTATCAAAATAAATAATTCTAAATATAATAGGTAGGGCAAATGTTAATTTTAATACATATAGGACCCATTTTTGGGCGGACCGCACCATTATTATGGTGCAGTCTATCCGCACTGGATTAATTTCCTATATATATATATGTTGGCTTACTAATGTACAACATGATCAAAGAAGCTGATAAGCACAAATGACTTGAGCTCTTCAACGAAACTGAGAGAGAGAGAGAGAGAGAGATCTTTTGTCTCCTTCCATTAAATATTAATGGCTTGTTGGGGGAAAAAAGAAACATGATAGGGCATCATTGTCATATTTTTATCTAGTTTTGTTCTAGCCCCTCAACTTTTTATTTTCTATTTTTTAAAAAACAACATCCTGGTGGATTTTCGTCTTCTAATTTCCTTGTTTGAGATGCATAAAATTAAAAATTTCTGATATTCCTTCACTTTTGTTGGTATGGTAATTGGGAAATATTAGTTTGCTTAACATTTTTATAGTTGTTTCCTATATGAAGCTCATTTTTTACTCAAATTCTTTATCATAGAGTTATCAAAGCAGCAAGGATGTTTTGCGACTTCAGCTTCTTTTGACATATCTTCAGAATGGGATAGTGGAGCCTTGGCAGAAAATTCCTTCCCCGACAGCTATGTTTGTTGCAGAGGCATCTTTCATTTTGTTGGATCCTGCCCATGACCGTTACTTCCCTATAAGCAATTTTTTAGTTCGCTGTCCTCAGATTGATTTGAAGGTATTCATGAACTTCTAAGCAAAAAATAATTCACAAAATATTTTTTCTGTTTGTAGTCAAGCTTCGAACACCAAAATGCTGTAATCTGACATCTTTAATGTTACGTTGCAGAATGCAACTTCATTTTAATGTCATCTGACTCTCTCTCTCTGCAGGCTATACCATTATTTCACACTCTGTTTGGGAGCAGTTCTGTCCATTTCAAAACAGACCGTTTGTGGATTCTTCGATTGTCATATGCAAGCCTGAAATTAGATGATGATGCTCAAATTTTGATGAAGAAATGTATTATCGAACAATTGCTAACCTTTTACATGTCTTCACTCTCAGACCATGAATCAAAGCTACTGATTCTTCAGGTGCTTTTAGCTTTCCATGGGGATGGGATTTTTTTTTCTAATATGGCATATAATTCCCCATATTCAAACTAATTCAGTTCAGCTATGCAAAGCAATTGCATTATTTTTTATTTTCTCACTGAGCATTCTACAAATCATGTTGTCTTACAACATGCTGTACTGCTTGTTTACTGGCTTTATTTTGTTTTGATCACAGTGGGTTGTTTTGTTCGTTGGCTTAATATTTTGTATTTTTTAAAACCTAAAAACAAAAGCTTGAGATTCCATTGAACCGTTTGTTGTCGTATTGGAGAATGTTGCGGCAACCTGTACACTGTTCTTTACTGCTTTTGAGGCTTTCCTATAGTTCAGATGCAGATGGGTCAGAATTTGAAGGTGGTTGTCCTTGGAGCATATTAAGGATAATAAGTATTTTATTGTAAAAAAAAAAAAAAAAAAAAGAAAGAACAGAAAAAGGAATAGGGAATCTGCAACTCAAAACTGATAACATCTGAGATACTATGTCCTTTAAAAAGTGAAACAGTCTATCTACTTTTCATCAAATCATTTCTGTGTGTGTCATTCATATATCTTTCTGATTCAAGGCCTATCTTTTCTCCATGTCACTTTTGCTTCTCTTTTGTTACTTCTTGATGGTACTAGAAAGCTTCCCAGGATTTGCTGGTGTTGCTAAGAGATTTTTTTTTTTTTTTGTTGTTGTTGTGCTGATTGCTGCCATATTACTCCCCTTTGTAGTTTTTTATGAGTTGCATGTCTCATATAGTTGGAGGTTCAAGTCTAATGTAGTAGTAGGTGGTTCAATCAGTCAGTGGCCATCTGGAGTTCAAAGTTACAATGTGATGGTTCTCCTCTTCTCCTGTATACTGCATTCCAGAAGTAGCCCATTCACCATACATATTTTAAGAATACTCATCTTCGTGGCGGCTTCTACTTGATTTACTTATGGTCCTTGTCTCTTGAGTTCAACCACATGCGAAGAAAATGCCATTTGCTTTTGTAAAAGAAATTAGAACTAAAATAATTTACTTGAGTGTGATTTGATAAGTTTGTTTCCATTTCTTAAATAATTCTTTAGGGTCCGTTTATGAGATATGGGTAACGAATAGGATTAAATGAATAAGCATAAAATAGGTAGGCTTTTTGTGTGGAAAAATGTGAAAGAATGATTGGAAATATAGTTAATGGTGAGAAGAAGATAGCGTAGTGATGTAGTTAGGGTGTCAAATCACGTCAAAAGTGTGAAGAAAAGGGTGGAATTAAAAATTTTTTTTCCCTCATTGCCAAACGGATCCTTAATGATTCAGTTGTGTTTCAGTTTCCAAATACAAATTCAGTGGTGCCTGTATGGTCTACTTGATTGTATTCGTTGATAATGTTGTTATTGTTTGTTTGTTTTTTTTTTTTTTTGTAAGTATAAACTGTGATTTGTTGAATGACGAGGAACTTCTAGTATCCATGAAATTGAGATTGCTATGCCTGGAAGGGGATATTCATCTGAAAAAAAAAATGTTGCTCCCCAGCTTCTTAAATACCAAGATCGTTGGGTCCTCAACAAGTAGACACTTCTGAAATGAAAGCCTATGTTATCTATAAGGATGTAGAAGCACCACATTTCGAGCCATGAAATACTTTGTCTTCCCACAGGGGATTCTGTTTCACATTATTGTAGTTCATCCTTGATTTCTTTTGCCTGTGAAAGGTGAACCTTATAAGTTAATGTAGCTCCACATCAGCTACTTGGCATTGCTTACCTTATTCTTATGGACAGCTTCATAAGTGGATTTCCTTGCTCCATCTTCTTGTGTACTATTGACTATTCAGATGATCACTTTATGCAAATATGAATTGTAAATCTACTGTGGATATTTAAAAATTTTTGCTTGTCATGGTATGCATTGGCCATTATCTTGTGACCTGAAAGAAGTACGAAACATATTGTAGTTGTATGTGTCTTTGCTGGATTTTCGGATGAAATTGTACCTACTTTTATGTACTTTTTGGTATACTGGGCATGTGCTCCTTTTTGTTCCGGTTCGCAGTGACAGAACCTCTTATGTGCATACCTCTTAATTCAATTTTTGCAAGACACCCTAATATATTTGCCAAGGAGGACTTGACTTTCGTTCTACTTCACTTTTCTGATTGAGCAATTGATTGATATTTTAACTGAAGCCTATATTTGTTCTCATTGTCGAGAAATTATTTACTAGGGGGCTAGATCCCCCTTCTCATCTTAGTAAGCATGTACTTACTTAAAATAACAAATAACAAATGTTGGCTCTGGCCCTGTTGAAGATGCATTTGTTTTATGAGATTTGGGTTTAAACTGATTCTGTTCTTGCCTCTTGAAAGAAATTGTATTTTTGATTTGGATGTGTGCCACCTGCTTTATGAAAATTTTCGTGTTTGGATTTTGAGTTCATCATGACAATTTGTAATTTAATGCACCTATGGTTGAGCACTCGTTGAATTACATTGCAGATGGTAAAGAAGGCTATGGAATTTCATAGGCTAGCCCGGTACCTTGTTGAGCGCTGTGGCTTAATTGCATGGTTATCCTCGATCCTCACACTTTCTAGGGAGGAGCTGCTCGGAGAACACAGGGACTCATATTTGTCACAGATGTCCATACTCTTAAAAGTAATTGTGTGATCTTGGTTTCTTTCCTGCTTTGTTTTATTTATAATATATTTTCTTGCTCTTGGGTTATTAAGGTAGTAATTTTTGAAGATTGCCTCTACCTGTTTCACGGTACAATTCTTTTCATGAGTTGAGAGAGAAATATACTTGTGATTCCTGCAAAATTGCCTGGATTCTTTTCCCTTAATTAGCACCATGAAATAGAAGTTTGTTGGATGCGGAAGTTGAAAACCTAATGGAGAGTGCAATGAGGCTGATGCATGCTTCAGGGCTATTTATTTTCTATTGTGAGAGGGCATTAAATTTAGGTTTTATTACATTTTTAGTTCATGTGGTTTTATCTTAAAATTTCTTTTGTAGGGGATTTTTATTATGTTCATTTGAACAGACATGTGAATAAACCCATGTGTATGCTTTCAGTGATTGATGAATTATAAATTTGCGAATATTTTGCTTTTTCTTCTTTTTCTAACAATTCCCCTTGATCTCATTTTGCTTCTTTCACTTCTTTTTCACTTTCTTCATGAGATAATCTCTCTTTCTTTCCTCTTCTTCCTGTCTATTGGACATCCAAACATCGAAATTGTTACATCATTTCATTAATAGAAAAATTGATTGAAACCAATGATTCTTGTGCTAGAATTTCATTCTGAGTGAGGATGGCTTTTAACCAAAACTGTTTATATATTTGGTGGTTAGGTTGTCCATGTTATTATGTCCTCCAGTATGCTGGCTGAATGGCTGCAGAAGTATGGCCTCGAGCAACTCTCAGAACTCTCATCTCATTTGTACATGCTTTTTATTGGTGGACCGGAGTCATTGAAGAAAAATATTGAGTTGGTAGATTCTATTCTTGGTGTTTTAGTATCAACTTTGAGGATTTCTCAGAAAAGGAAGCTATATCAACCACATTTTACCTTAGCATTAGACGGTCTATATTCATTATTCGAAGCTCTTGGTGATCTGAGTGATACAAAATTGGGTCACACTGCTGAACTTGGACTGAAAGCCATGCTCATGAGCATGCCACTACCTAGCATGTTTCTCATGGTACTCTCTTTCCCTCTCCCTCTCCCTCTCCCTCCCTCCCCACTTCCATTGAATTGGTTCTACCAAAGTACTGTTGTGGAATCTCTTTGTTTGAGCCCATGTTTAAGATTACATGAAATTAATCCAACCATCAATCTTAATATCATATGTTTAGCTAGCAGTCCAAAGGTTACTCCAAATAAAAAGCTCAGATGGGCTTCAAAATTGAGATCATTTAAGGGTCAATAGCAATTCATTGGCGATTTTAAAGGATTTAAAATTCTATACTTTCTAAAGGTTTTCTCCCATCTCGATGAATGTTTGTGTAAGTTTTTATAGCATTCTAATGTTTATATGAGCTTATTGTATGATTTTTGCACTTTACACATGAATTTGTACCCTGAATGGCAGGACCAGTGTATTAGAAGCCAGACCTGTGTATATTCACAAGAATTTCTGATACCTTTGCTGTTGATGTTATCCTGCAGGATAGAGAAAAATTATCGAAATTTCTCATGTGGGTTGTTGCTGCTGCCTTGTGGTCAACTCGGTGCAAAGAATCCAATACATATTTCAGATTAGCAGAAGAACAAAGTGAAGAGGTTCTGTTTTCAAAGCTTTTACGCTGGCTAACAGCTTCACTGCTTCTCTGGAAGGTTTCAGGAAAATTTAGGAAAACATCTCTCTCTTTTCGGCCAGAGACTTTGCAGTCTATGTTTGAATGTATCGATCCTGAGTTGGAAGAGAACACTTCCAATTGTGAGGTAGTAGCTGCTACACTTTTGTACCTACACCAGCTTACTGGAACAAACAGTGGAGTGCTTCCATCAGTTGTTGCTGCACTATGTTTGTTGCTCTGTCCAAATGGTAAAAGATCAACAGGTATTTTGGTTTATTGATGTAGGTATTTTGGTCTATTGATGCGCCGCATTTACTGTTTGAATTGGAATCTTGATTCTCTAATGCATGCCTATTGCCATAAAATGCTCAAACAATTTCCCTCCTAAGAATTTTCTTAATCAATTAATAGTTTAAATAGCAAGAAAATGATAGCACAGATTCTCTCCTAGTCAAACTGAACTGGCATTTTGGGTGTTGCCCATCGCTTTTAATGCGGATATGGCAATTCCAAATTGCATCCTGAGACATTCAGTTTTGGGAACAAAGGGTGTGATCACTTGGGAGGAAAAAGAAAGGAAATGGAAGAATTATAGGGATGATGTTAGTCATTAAAAGAGAGAAGATATTGATTAAATATTAGGTAAGGATGAGAAAATAAATTCGAGTTTTTATGTGGAAAGCATGTCAAATCAACCCTTGGAAAATTGATTTTCCATGAAATTGGAATCCATGGAACTGAATTAACTGATCATGACCAAAAGTTGCCCCCTAATATTTTCCAGATCCAAACATGTTCATGTGATAATCCAAAATTCTTATTACAATGTATGCTACTTTCTGATATGCATCCTTTAGGTTGCCAGTTGTCGGTGATGGTTACTAGTGTCACCTTATGTAGTTCTTATAAACACTTTTTGACCTTCCAATCCCTTGGAATGGGCATTCAGGTGTAGCCAATTTGTCATTGGCTTTTGTGATATGAGGTCCTTCAAGTACTGTGCCCCAAATTCCAACTTCCAGATGAAACATTCTCAATCCATCAGTTTGGATAGAATTCAGCCCCTTCAATGAAACATAAGCTGGGGACTGGGTCGTGGATCTCCCTATCTGGCACTAATTCTAGGGTTCATCAATAATGATGCTGCTTGGATCAGTGACACAGAAATATTGGCCTATATGATTTTAATCCATTTTCATAGCTTCATCTTCTGCAAAGCCTTCCATCTATCTTGATTATTTGGAGTTTCTAACTGGTTGGGACAAGTTTCAGTAGTTGGAGGATGGTTGCATGGATCAAATCAAGCCTATTCTACCGGATCTAGGTCTGCTTGGGTTAGAGTTGTAGACCAATTTATTGTTACCCGCCACATGACATCTTTCCTCAATTCGTTAATTTGGAATAAAATAAACAGGTCATGATCCAAAATGTTTCATTTCAAGCACATTCTGAAAGAAATCCTTTTGCGTTTACTTTTTGTCGCACATCTTCTCTCTATAGCTAGCTAAGATTTTAACGAAGGTCGCATTTCTGTTCCAATGCCCAAGCATCCTGCTCTCTCAATGCCATATGCTTATTATTTTTGTTGTTAGTGTTTAATTTGGCAGAAGTAAAGTCTTTAGGCCTTGTTTAACATTTCTTTTCTTGAAGATAGGACAGATTTCATAAAAGCCTAGGGTTTAAATGTTTAACAGAATGTATTTTTCTGGTCTTTATTGTAAAGGACTTTTGGGTCACAAAATTGGTTTTTCATGAATAGGTGTTCTCAACCTACTATAATGCTGGATGTTGAAAGTTTGAATCCTTCTAGAATGTTGAACTGGTTTCTAGGAAGCCACTTTACCAGAAATGGCTGGAAGCCAGAATTGGTTCTTGGACTCTTTTTTCTTCTTTGCTTTGGGAAGCTATGCCAAACAGTGCCTATTCTGATTACATTTTATGCGTTACATGTGATTTTGTGGGTGGTTATAGGTTGTTTACTCATGGTGTCCTCAATGTTGAAACAGTGCTGTTGAATGATGAAGATATTGGACACATTGCATCGCTATGCTCGAAGATACGTTTCCCAGTTGAAGCTAATCCTGCATGGAGATGGTAAGGAGGTCCTTCTAACATGTGTTTTGGTCCTTTTGGATATCCAGTCCCAGTTTGGATGGTGAGAAAAGCTGAGCAGCTGAGTACTGCTTGAGGGTTCTTGAACCCATCACTGCTAAATGCAAGCAGGATTGAGAATTTACTTTTGATCATGTGCTTCTGTTGCTATCAAAAGCAAAGGTCATCCTTTTTCAGAGATGGCACTTATGATGGTTGCTCTCCATTTCGAGCAAGGAATCTGTGCACATTTCATACTTAATAACGCTTCTCAAGTGACTCATGTTGTATTTTTACTTTGACAGGTCGTACTATCAGCCATGGAAGGATCTTTCTTGGGAACAGACCGATGCGCAGGGAATTGAAGAGCAGCAAGCATGCCAAACCATTCTTGTGATGTTTTCAAATGCTCTCAATGGGAAATCGGCTGGTCTTCCGGTCTTGACACATCAAGATTTGGAGAAGTTTCAGTTGTTTCTGTGGGAAAGAAATATTTTTCTTACAAACGAATGATGTTCAAGGCAAAAAAGGAAAAAAAAAAAAAAAAAACTGTTGTTGATGATCCACGTCCAATGGCCTTTGCTAATTGGACGATCTTTGCCATGTCAATGTAGTAATTATATATACTAATTGGACGATCTTTGCCATGTCAATGTAGTAATTATATATATATATATATAGGGATTTGGGTGCAGTCGCATGCACCGTGGGCTCCACATGATCATGAATGGGAAATCCTCTCCACCCATTGTATTTAGAATTGTCCACTTTATTAGCGTACCAATTTTCATCTAAATCCAATATGTGTGTGATCCCCATCTTAAAATGGTGCAAAATCAACGTAATAAAATAGTTTAATGTAAATATTAAGTTTAAAGTGGTATTTTCAACATCTAAACCGTTTAAAGTATGATTTTTATATGGATAAATGATTGTATAAAGTTTCATTGTGATCTAATATGTGTGGGGCTCATTTTACAGCAGACTGCACCGGATCATATATATATATATATTGGGAAATAATCCAGTGCATGCAACTGCACCGTGCAGTCCATGCACTGTGGGCCCCACTTGATCATAAATAGAAAATCCACTCCACCCATTGTATTTAGAATTATTCACTTTATTAGCATACCAATTTTCATCCAAATCCAACATGTATATAGTCCCCATCTTAAAATGGTGCAAAATTAATGTAATAAAATAGTTTAATGTAAATATCAAGTTTAAAGTGGTTTTTTCAATATCTAAACCGTCTAAAGTATGATTTATATATGGATAAATGAGTGTATAAAGTTTCATTACAATCTAACATGTGTGGGGTCCATTTTACAGCGGACTGGATCTCATATATATATATAGGAAACCGATCCTGTGCAGTTGGACTGCACCGTAATTACGGTGCAGTCCGCTGTAAAATGGACCCCATACATATTAGATTGTAATGAAACTTTATACACTCATTTATCCATATATAAATCATACTTTAGACGGTTTAGATGTTGAAAAAACCACTTTAAACTTGATATTTACATTACACTATTTTATTACGTTGATTTTGCACCGTTTTAAGATGGAGACTACACACATGTTGGATTTGGATGAAAATTGGTATGGTAATAAAGTGAACAATTCTACATACAATGGGTGGGGTGGATTTATGGGAAATGATCAGGTGGGGCCCACAGTGCATGGACTGCACGGTGCAGTCGCATGCACTGGATCATTTCCCATATATATATATATATATTGTATGTATGGTTATTATATGCTTGTAATTGAATTTTTTGGAGCTAGCGGTTATCGATGTCATCGACTGAATAGTTAAGGATCCAGCTCTTGGCCTCCCCGGTTCAATCCTTTATTCCTTTTCCCGTTCAACATGCAATGCATTGTTTATATGCGGCCCAACATGCGATGCATCCATATATTTTTATATTTTCATAAATATGTTTTCTTATGCGTAGTTAGCCCATATACCAAGATTTACTATTTTGTAATACTTTTATATATTTATTTTTGATTTTTCAAAACCATCAATTTTAAGGGCATTCAAGTCATTTTACACCCTTTAAAATTTTTATTTTTAAGTATTGTAAAATGTTAAAACTTGGTATATTTTTTCAATATACCTAAGAAAACATATTTATGAAAAAATAAAGGACTTTTCTCAAATATATTTTCTACGTTTGGCTCTACTCTTAAATATACTCATCATGTTTTCAAAATTTTAGATATATTCAGTACACTTGCGGTTAATTTCAAAAAATGGTCATTTTGTTAAAAATCAATGGTTAAATTTTTGTAAATGCCCAAAATAATTCTATTATAATATAATAAAAAGTGAAATAAAATAGAAAATAAAATGAAATTAAGGCTTTCTAAATTTAAAACTAACGTGTAATTAGGGGATTGGTAAGTTATGATGTTCAAATTTTTAATTATTTCCAAAATTTGATGAACATAGTAATAATGTCACATACGAACTAACTATGTTAACTTATGGATTGAGTGTTTTTAGGATTAATTGCAAATATAGCCAATATATTTGAGATTAGGATTAAACATGATTGGTAATTTGGAAAAAAAATCCAAAAATAAGAAAATAAATATATGGCTGAACGTGTGATGCATCGCGTGAAATCGGGGTCCAAATATAGAGTTCTACTCCTCTATGGTTAATCGTACAGTTTTATGCATGTGGTGAAGAATCCTCACCAAAAATAACTTGCATTTTGAGTATTTTTAAGTCGAGATTTTTGCAAATATGCTTATAAAGTTTTGACTAATATTACATCTGACTTTCTAAGTTTGTCAAAATTGCAAATATGCTTACAAAATTTGCATAAAATTGCAAGTGTGCCCCTTTTGTTATAACACCATTCTATTTTTTTATAAAATGACAATAATACCCTTTAAGCCAAGTAATATCCTTGTAATTTTTTGCAAATTTTTTTAAGAAATTTAAAATAATAATGTAGGTAAAAATATATAAAATAGTGAAATAGTAAATGTGTATAAATAGTTGAAAACATTATAAGTTTATTACTTGGTTTAAAAGACATTTTCGTTATTTTATAAAAATCTAATAGTATCTTAATGAAAAGGGACATACTTGCAATACACACAAATTATATAGGTATATTTGTAATTTTAACAAAATTAAGAATATAGATGTAATATTGATCAAACTTTGTAAGCATATTTACAGAAATTCTTTTTGAAAAATTCAAATGAGGTCTCATTTTTGTAGTAGAACACTTGGTAGTATAATGTCCAAAAAGAATCTTCCCTCGTTCAATTTAGATTAAATTTAGATGTATTAGACTAAATTTCCTGGATCCATTTGGTCCTGTTAACAGGAAGATAAGTTATTTCACAAAATTTGTGAAGCGGTGGTGGGCTTTTAGATTTCTCTTTTGTCGCAATATTTTAGGAAGAAAAAGTGAAAATTTTTACTTTTGCAGAAAGCAAAATAAATTTATTTTGGACAAGTTGAATCAATTTGATAGTTGGGACGTGGTGTTTTCATTATTGGCCCCATTCACAAGTTTTTTAATGGGTATTTATATATATCATTACAACTTATATTATATTTAAGGACATTCATAACCTTTATACAATAGTGAAATTTCACCCGGAAAAAAACTATAAATATCTTAACTAAAGGAAGGAAACAGAAAAACTTATACACTACCTAAATTGAAGAGCGAAGAGCTGAACTCATTATCAACTAACAACGGTTTAGCATTACTCATCTATAGTGCCCCCCTCGAGCAGGGTAGAACGGCGCAGCATAGACCTAATAAGTAATTTCTGGAGTACCATTTAATCATGTGGCTGGAATAGCTCAGTTGGTTAGAGCGTGTGGCTGTTAACCACAAGGTCGGAGGTTCAAGCCCTCCTTCTAGCGTTTATATATATGTATGTATTTTACTATCTCCATCCCCATTTTCTCATCTTCCCCAGTCCTTAAATCTGTCTTCCTCTGTTATAGCCATTTCCCTATTTATTTATTTATTTATTTTTCCTCCCTTCGTAGCTTGCAGCTGCAAATGGAAGGAGATGATTCTATTGCAGCTGTAACGGTAGTGGAGGAATGGAGCGGATCTTCTTCTTCCAAGCTCTCTAAAACTGCCGTTATAACCTCGAATTCCTCTCGGATTACCACCATGCAAAGGTAGTCTCTCTCTCTCTCTCAGTGTGTCCTTTAAGGCCACCACAATTTCCGAGATCCCTTCCAGCCTCGGATTCGAACATGGAAAAGTCATATTCTTAGTTCATATTTTGAATATTCATTTGAACCGGCTGATCATCATAGTTCTAGTCCGTATTTTGAAGCTTCATTTGAATTGGCTCATCGAAGGTATTTCAGTCTCTCTACTCACTAAAGCATGGGCAGTTGGTGCCCGCTCATCAACTGAGAACTTGAGAATGCTGTGATTTAATTCTCTTTCATCGTTGCCAGCAGGTATGGAAGTCAGTTCGACGAGATTTGGAGGAGGATTCTCGATGCTTTTGTACCGGAGGCAAGTTTGAGCTCATTTCTGTTTCTTTCATACGTTACACCGAGTTGGACTTTGGATGCATGAGTCGAGCTTTTAGTTTAGTCTATAGGATGGCACAAGCAAGAAAGAGGGGTGAATTTACTAGCATTTTTAACGAGGAATAATGTTTAAAATGCATCTGCCTTGCATCTCCAAGGGAATATCTGTGAAGCCCTCACTATTGATCATGTTTGAATTTTAATGGTAAGATGATCCATGGGAGTCGTTATGCATTGAATGAAGGGTTTCACCAGTTAAATGTCGAATCCGTTCAAAATTGATGAGTGAAAATTTGTACTGTGAACAAGCTATTCGAATTTGAAACGTGAGACCAAAGAAAGACAGTGGTCCAGAACAATTTATGAAAGAGACTAAAAAGCATTTTCAAAGTATTGGTTTTCTGGATATTTTAGTGCTCTGAATCCGTCCTGATTTGGAATTTTCTCTTTTGGACTATTTTCTGCTAAAGATGGAAAAAGCTTCGAAACTGAGGGGGGCAGAAGGCAACTCGGCAGATGTCGATGTGTAGAAAGCTTGAATCATCTTTTAATTTGATTATAATGGTGCATGCTTGATGACCAAAATGGCCGTCTCTTTGTTTTTTCTTTTTGTTTTCTTTGAGAGCTGTTTTGACTAAAAAATTTCAGATAAGTTTTTATGAGTGATGATCCATGTTTCTTGCCTTTCAGTCATCAAGATGAATTAATTCCTGTACATGCAACCTTAATTATAACTGTCTTCTTTCTTTCCTTCTTTTTGTCAGGTCGTCTGAAATTTGAACATTTTCTTTAGTTTTTATGCATTTTGTCCCTAAGTTTGATTTCACTCTCCAGTACAGGGCTTTCCCAGCAGTGTGACACCTGATTATGTTCCATTCCAAGTATGGGATTCCTTGCAGGTAATGTTCAATGCTTCTTTGAAGATGCTTTGGTATGAACCAATGAAGTTAATGATTTGAATTTCATTCAATTTGCTTTAGGGCCTTTCAACCTATATACGCAGCATGCTTTCTACTCAGGTAACTCTAGACCTTTTCTTTTAATTGAAAAAGCAAACCTTCCATTTAATTATTTCCAAGTAGAAAATCTGGATGGACTTATTAGTGTGAATTTTCCTTATGTTACTTTATGGGTCATTACCAATGTTGATAGGCTCTTTTGAGTGCTATTGGAGTTGGCCAGAAATCTGCTACTGTAATTGGTGCCACATTCCAGGTAATAATCAATGGCATCATCAGATCAATATTTTTCCATTTGTATTGATTCTTCCTGACCTATACTAATATTAACCACCTGACTGGAACCTACAGTGGTTTTTGAGAGATTTTACTGGGATGCTTGGAGGTATCTTATTCACCTTTTACCAGGTAATACATATTGCAATAGATTTCCAACTGGATTAATTTCTTTCCTTCTTAGATGATGCCCTTTGGCCTTCTATTTGGCTATTGGCTCCAAAATTGTTTGCATTGATAATTCTATGTCGTTTTTCATCAGAGTTGTAGGGGATGGTAAAAGTGCTGCTTTTGATTGACGCAGAGGGGATTCATTCTTGTCCTGGGTCTTGTCCATATGGTTCAGCTGTTTGTTTGAGCCTTGTAGATATCCCATCAGATAATGTTAAATTGTGTCTTAAGCTTTCCATCCTTCCTAATGTCACCTAAATCTACAGTTTTTAACTGACCTGGGTATTTATCAGACACAAACTATACCTATTCTGGTTGAGCCCAACATGCATTTTATCCAAGTCATTAGGCACTACTTCAAAGAAGATAACTCTAGCGACTGTATTCTTCAGGGTTCTAATCTCGATAGCAATGCGAAGATGTGGCGCTTAGTTGCAGATTTTATGAATGACCTTGGTAATTCTTGCAACCTTATTTTGAATGTGCTGTTTTGGTTTTATATTCAAAGGTCACTGATGGGCACGTGTAGTCTCTTCTCCTCAAGTTCTTTGTTCATTGATCATGACATATTGAGAAGCTATGCTTAGTTTTATGTGATCACTTTTATGAGTTGTTGTACTTTCTCTTGTTTCTTGCATGCTTGTGCATGCTAATGAGGGAAGTATGGTCTCTTTCTCTTGATCCACTAAGTTGGAAGTTTTTCCTTGGGTAAAGGAATTTTCAAGTGCTCTCATACAAATTCTTCCATTTTCTCCTCTTCTTCCTTGCCTCCATCTCTCAATCCAGCTTAAGAGGGTGGAAAACCGTATCTGTGGATTGTTTTGCTTCTGAGTTCCAAAGATTTACAAGCAAAACGAATATGGTGAAATAGGACTAGAGGAGACAGTGACCTGCCTGGAAGGAGAGGATGTGCTGAGAATGTTTGACTGAGGGGATGTCTACAACCCATTAATTTTTGGTCAATGCAGGGTTTGGATGTTAGTAAAGTGTCCTTGTATGCTCAACCAAATATTTTATGACACACTAAAATCTTAAGGACTGGACAAAGGCTTCAAGACTTGACATAGAATTGCCTTGATAACTGATGTTTGAAACTGAGGGGATCAATTAATATTTGGAACAATAATAATATGACCCCAAACTGGAGAGATACTTCTCATACTATCACTTGCACCCTCTTCACCAGTATTCCTTCACTTTCCAACACTCAACTGGACCATCTTGAAAGCAAGAAAGGATCCAAATAGTAGACTAGCGGAAAAATATTGAGGGGTAAAAACAAAGATTTCATCAGTAGGCCATTGAAAAAAAATATATAACATAAACAAGGATGAGAAGGAGAACTTGATTCATAACCTCTAAAGTAACCGAAACTTGGGAAGCATGCATACACAAAAATTTTACTCAAGTATTCCGGGTTTTTGAGAAACATAAGTGGGTAATTGAAAATATAAAAAATAAACAGTGAGGATGAGAAGGAGAACTTGATTCATAACCTTATATAAATTAGCTGAAACTAGGCAAGCATGGTGTGCACTTCTTATGCTTGCTGAGGTTATTAAATTTTGAGGTTTTCAATCATTTAGGTATCCATGAATTTTTGTGCATTTGCACTTTGATCCTTAATTTTATTGCAGTAGCCGGAGTTTTCATTTCCTTTTCTGCTTTTGTGCCTATTAACTGATAAGAGCCCAAAATCTGATTTCAGGAATGTTGATGGATCTGGTTTCTCCTTTGTTTCCCTCAGCTTTTGCTGTGATACTTTGCTTGGGCAGTCTGTCAAGATCATTTAGTAAGTCCTCGGTAAATCATATTTTCTCTTACTAATTCTTCAAAAGAAAAGGAAGAAGAAAACAGAATGGGAAGGTTTTAGACATTGTTGGGCAATGGTATTGTGATGCATAAACCAATTGGCATGAGAATGGAACTATTGACAATAATATTAAAGATATTTGTGCTATCTGGGTATTAGAGATGATTAGTATTCCCATGACATTGTAATTCCTAAAAATTATCTTGACTCACAAATTAAATAAAGACTGGGATTCTCATCTAGACTATACCATTCTTGCGTACTGAGTATATGATCTCACCTATCTGAAGGATTCCCATTTTTAAACCATCAAAGACAACATTATTTCAATTCATTCAGATGGAACCTCTTTGTATTGGACTTAGTTCAAATCTATCTCAACCCACAAAATGAGCCTGTAGCACAGTGCAGAATCAGAACGTGATCCTAGAGATGTGATGTTATAAGATAACGATTGCATTTAGCATGTTGTTGTTGTCTTCATGTTTGTAAGTAAATGAAATAGAGTTAAGTTGACCTGCCTGGAACAGAGGCTTAACCGCAGACATGCACAGCATGCTTGTTTTATGATGTATAACTAGACTGTAGCTGTTGCTTAAATCTGTCTTGGTTCTTTTCCTCCTTAGCTGGTGTTGCGAGTGGAGCAACAAGAGCTGCATTAACCCAACATTTTTCCCTTGAAAATAATGCTGCAGATATTTCTGCCAAGGTATATATCTGTTCTTGCATTCTGATGATAAATCCCAAAAAAAAAAAAAACTGTATAGATTGTTCTGAGCCTGGAGTTATTACAGGAAGGAAGCCAAGAGACAGTTGCAACGATGGTTGGAATGATGCTAGGAATGCTCCTTACTCAAATTACTATGAGCAACCCACTTGCAATTTGGTTCTCCTTTCTCTCTCTCACCATGTTTCACCTGTATGGTAAGTTTCAAGGGGAATTATTTTAGTCCCACTGTGGGATAATAATTAATTTTTGTGTTCCATCCCATGAAAGTAGGGTTTCTTATCTGGCAATTGAAACAATCAAAGTCTGGTTGTGGCGGAGGGCTGTGTGAAAAGCTCATAGATTGAAAGTTTCTTACTCTTGAATGTAGAGAAAAAATTCCATGTATGGGAATGGTTGATAACATCAACGTGGAAGGTCATTAGGACATTCTTGTTTCACATGCATGGGTGTTGTGATCATATATTCCTACTCAGTCTAATGTGGGCAGACTTTGGCTAGATTGTAGCTGTATGTGGAAAACCTAAAATGGACAAATTCATTCATTTTGGATGTGATGCCTACCTCTGGGACATTCTGTATTGTTCCAACAGGATTGCTGCAATGTGTCTTGGAGGAGACTGGTGTGGGTCTCACATGGACAAGGTTGGCCTGTAGTATGTGGATCCCCGTGAGGGTTCAAAGTATTGAATGGCAAACACTGTTGAAGTGTCACCAGATAATACATCAGAAGACACTAGGAAAGATCCTTTCTTCTATGCCAGCTGCAGGGGAACAGTATTGGTCCAGAAGTCAGTTCTAGTCTTTTTGGTGGAGAACCTGTTTATGTGATCCTTGTGGATCATACATAAATAAGTTTCCCTGATAAAAAATCGGTAATTGTTTTTATTTTATCCATCCACTTACTCAATTATTCTTATGTTCGGTGGTCTGATGGGCCATGAGATTAATCCAGCTTGTCAAGCTGATTCAATGTGAGTGATGTGACAGGCCATGAGGATACTCTTGCTTGCCAAGCTAATTTTTGCCAATATGATGAGATGCTTATTTGATGCACTCTGGAGTATAAGACTCGAGAGTCTAAAGCACTATGATCAATGCTTGACATGCTCGTTTGTACTATTTTCAGCAAATTACAAGGCTGTACGATGCCTTGCATTGACAACATTAAATAATGAAAGAAGCTCAATACTCCTCCAGCATTTCATGAAAACTGGCCAAGGTGATGCTTAATAGTTTTAGTAAATATTATTTGGAGAAATCGACTTGGTCTTGATATTTTCCCCATAATCTTATCTGGATTAAGCATTTGTATTTGACCTGTTTCTGCTTCAACATGTTGGTTCACAGCACAGACAACCAGGTTGAGTTTTGTCCAGTCAGGTCTTTTGTGGGCTGGTCGTCTGCATCATATTCAACTCCACCTAGAATGATTTTATTCATGGTTTGCCTGATAAGGCTGTAGCTGTACCAATTCTTATTACTTTTGCCAAGGAGTGAAAATGCAGTGCATCTATCTGCTCTTCTTTAAGGATGTTATGCTTGTTTAGGCAAAGGCATAATTAGTGTGTTCATTTTGTAGTATGAGTTCAAATCACAAAAAGTTGGGAATCCAGTTGAAAGTTTACTAGTCAGATAGCTTCACACACCAAAATTAACTTCAGTGGTGTTTGTGTTCTGTTCTAAACAGTGAATTGATTGCTTCCGGATGAATAGAATGGTCAAATGAAAGCTGTTGAGCCATTGAGTGTTTGAGCCCACTGGATGGATCTTGGAAGTCCAGTTGTGTCTTGCATGTAACAATTGAGTGAACACACTGTTGCATTCTTCAATCATGGAGAAAACTTCCAGTGGAAAATTTTCACATCATACATTTCTTGTGCAAAATCATGTGTCGGCAAGTGGCAATAATATATCGAGGCAGCCTATTATTTGTTTTTTCGATTGTTCCATGGGCTTGTCGCAGATTCTTTAATTCATGTGATTCTTTATTCTTGGTTGATTAATTATATATCCCTTGCATATGGATGCATTTATTGGCTTTCTATAGTCTTTCTTCGTTATCTATAAATTGCCCAAGTTAAAGATCTCTTAGTAGTGAAGAACCTGAGCTATTGGTATTACGACCCTATTGCAGTTCTTGCACCAAAACTTTCCCAAATAGAAAGATCACTGCAATGACTTTTTGGCATTTCTTTAGAATTAGTATGGACTGTGATTTCCTTTTTTTTTTTTTTTTTTGGCTCTGCATATTCCAATCACTGAACTCAATTAATCTGTCATTTTCAGTTCTTTCTCCCCAGCAGGTCTCACAGATGGAATGTATTTTACCCATTTGGACTAGCTTCAAGACTTCAAAGAGTTTTTATCCACTTCATAGGTGTATATGCGTGGGTGTGAAGGTGTCATCTCTGAAACATCCTGAAATGTGAGTTTCTCATCTTTCCCCTTCTGCAAAATAGGGACAGAAATGAGCTAGCCTAAATGATCTGTGTTTGAAACTCTTGATATTATGCTTACTAGAGCCAGTTTTTTTCTTTTTTAAAATAAATAAATAAATAAAAGGCCACACTGACCTGGGTACCATATATGCACTGGAATTTCACATAAAGAGTACATTAAGCTCTTTGATAAAAAAAAAAAAAAGGAGTACATTATGCTCATTGTTTATGAGGTGGGCATACTTGGATTTTGGTGTGCTTATGTAATTATCTTCTAAATCATTCAAAAAAATTTATAGACCTTTGTTTATATACTCAAAAAGAAAAAGGATTATTTATTTCCTCACATAATATATGATTGCTGGATATCTGTTTACTGAAAAGGTTAATATAATTGTCCTCTTCCAAATAAACAAATTGAGGTTCAAATGTCCAAACTGACCGTGTCTTAGATCTTTCACACTTGTATCCATTCAGTCTACCTTGTAGGGCTGACCTTGGATCAGCCCCAGTTGGCCAGTCCTTTGGAGCCAAGGTGATTGAAGCTTGTTAGGCCTGGGGTGAGCATTAACCTCAGCCTAGGCCATTGCCATCTCTAATTGAAACCTCCAATTTCTGTCCATAATTCTATCATTTATTCAATTATTTGTTTGTTTATTGATTGGCTTCTGATTAACAGGATGGAGCTTTTATGTGCCGCAGGTTCCCACTATAAGAGAGGTTGGCCTTATTTCTCACCAGCAGTATTTTATAAGTTCATATTTCCCTTGGACCTCACCTCATTTATCTTGCAATTATTCCAATTCTATAGTACCAAATGCTTCATGGCATGTATAGCTTCTACAGATGAGAACATAAGTTGAAATTGCATTTGGCAGATACCTCAGAAGTGTTCCATATTTTAAGGATCGCAGAGGGGCACCTTTATGTCCCTTTGATAACATCTGTTTCATTTTCTTTAGCTACTGATATCCTGACATTAGAAACAACGAAATTTTCAATCAAGCCAACTTCAGAATGGCAGCACAGATCTGAATTTGGACCTGAGCTTTTTTCAACATTTATTTCGGCCTTTGAATTTTGAAGCTGATGCAAGTGTTTCTTTCTCTACGTTCCCCTCTTCTTCAGTAAATTACATTCTTTTGGAGAGGAAAGGAGTTATCAGCATTATTATTCACAAGCAATCCACAGCCTCTGATATTTTACAGTCTTACATCCATGCTCTTGTGGTAGCAAGTCTTCAGGGTAAAAGTGGATCTGTACATGCAGAAAGCCGCTTGTGGATGGATAAAAACTACATGGTTTTCATAGCAAAGGTAACTGTTGTGTTACAATCCTTTTCTATACAGGTACAAAATAATATGGGTGTACTCCATTTTACATGGATAGCCACCGGTTAGCAGGCCTGGTTTCACTTTGATGCCAACGGACATTGACAGAATAGCATACTTTGTGGACTCGCCCTTCATCTTTGATGATATGCTTTGTTCACACTTCACATCTAAGTGGGCTCACTGGTTTGCAGCCCTGTATTATAGGTTCCATCTTTTGCAGTGAATTCACAAGACAAGAAGGGTGTGTTTGTCTACACCAGAAACTTTTCAAATTAAAACTTTTCACTCTCTACAAGTGTCATATTTTTTAATTATTTCTTTATATCTTCCTATATAACTACCCTATTTTTCAATCATTTCTGCACAACCACTCATATAATTAACTTATTTATTTTAACTTTATTTTCTTTACTCATACTACCCTAAGAAGTATGAGCAATAACTACTCTAAGCGGTTTCTGATGTAAATTTTCATTGCTCATACTTCTTTGCAGCTGCAGTCATTGGAATGGAAGACAGAACGCCTTCTGTCACCTTCAATTGTTTGGAAGGCCCACTGGGTTCATAGTCCATGTGATGAAAAGATTAAATAGGTAATGTCAGTTCTTCCTAGAATTCTGCTAGGGTGAAGAAAAATGGGTGCAAGAGTTAAGCTTTGTGCTGGGCCTGCAGGCACCATTCTTGTGCCATGCCATGGACAATGAGACAGGTTAGTTAGATGCTTGATAACATGGTGCGGACACACCAGAGCTGGCACGAGGCATTAAGTGAGCACCTGAACCATGTTTAAATTTTATGCCCTCTGGAGATCTTGAATATGCAATTAGATGGTCGAAACAGGGCTGCAAGCACAACAAGGTTAAAATTTCAGTTTTAACTTTGAGACTATGCAATCAAAATGTCCACAACTGTTGAAGTTAAGGGCTGTGGAGCTATTTATTTAAATCTATTTTATATGGTTATTAGTTTAGTTTAACATGTTGAGATTGCAAAGCCTCATTTCATCTGTTTTGTTTCAGAAATGCTCTTAAACTTTATCATCTGATAATTGCTAGAAACAAATAGGTTTGGTTCATGTTTTATTCTCATCAACTTCAATTTTAAGTATGTTTTGTGAAAAACATAAAGGGTAAATTTCTCTTATATCCACAACATTTTTAATAATTTCTCAAATATCCACAACGTTTCACACTTACTTCCTTACAAGCTAATGACGTTACATTCCGTCTGATAAACCAGTGAATCCAGCAGTTGCATGTGGTTTTTTTCAAATGCTAAAATTGCCTAATAGCTAGGACTCCTTGGGTTGCTCTCCGCCTCATAACCATCTTCTTAGAAGCTGCACATCTTGGCCATGATGATCTCACCACCCTATAGCAATCCCTCCAGCTCAACACTCGTCAGCTGTTGCTCTCTGCCTTTGCCCTCCTACTCTTTTCTTCTGCCTACTTCACAACAAGGCCACCGCACGTCTACCTCATTGACCACGTGTGCTATCAGCCACCTGAGCCATACCGCTTCCCTGGCTCCAAGTTCATCCACAAGTCATGGTAGATCATAAGCTTTAAGCCTAAGAGTGTGGAGTTCCAGATGAAGATCTTGGAGCAGTCAAAGCAGGGGGACAACACTAGGCTCTTGCCGGCCCTCCACTATGCCATAACATAATAGGGAGTCACTAGCTGTTGATCCTCTCCTCCTCTTCAGTCCCATTTCCAATGCCTCCTCTAAAAAGCCCATAAATCAGTTTCTAGCATCTATCTCAATCTGCTTCCCCCACCTGATTGCATTAGTGTAGTTGCTAGTACACCTGTTGGGAGGAGCAATTGTTGGCTTCTTGTTTTCATTTGTTGCTGAATGAGCACCATGGAAAATTTTGAACTTGAACCCAATCTCGTGTGCTTCCCCAAGCGCATTTTGGTGGTGCTACTGTTGCTTTTGCGGGTGATAGAAATTGATTTGGATAGCATTGATTTCCTGTTGGAGGATGATGAGGTTACATTCTAGTTTCTGTTCTTGTCAGCCGAGAAGCTGTCTGCTATTTCATGTAAAATAGACAATTGCTGCTCTTTGAGAGGCACTTGATTCTTGTCCAATGCGGCGCTTTGAGCAACGTCATCTAATAAGCTAGCAGCTGCTTGAATGCACTCCATATCCTTCACCGCTTGATTGATCTCTTGATGGAAGTTCGAGAATTGATTAAAAGAGGTAGCAGGAGCTTTGAGTTTGGCAGATGCGTTTAGCTCTGAAAACATCCTACCAAAATGCATCCAAACCAATGAGTTAGCTACTGCAAACAAAACAAAAGAACGACCAATTTGGTTATGGAGAAATAAGCATACTTGATAACTTAGATAACCGTTTCAGTGGCAAATGCTTCTATCAGTGCTTGGAGAGCCGCTTTCCGTGTGACTTCTCTCCGTGGTAAAACTTCCTGCAAAATTTCAAAAATCGTTAAGAACTCCACAGAATCGTCAAGAACTCCACAGAATCATCGAAGAATCTGCAAAGAGGAGAAACAAGGAGGGAAGACAAGTCACCTTTTTGGGAGTGCTTAGTCTTCCTGGTAAGGAGGCGAAGCTGTTCTTCGAGGTGGAATCATTGCATGGAGATTGTGATGCCCTAAAATCTGACTGGCTTTGTATATCAGCAGGCGCAATGAAAATCTCTGCATTTCTTAATCGTGGTGGGGGAGTGGTGCTCTTCCTCTCCTACACACAAAAAACAAATTTCAATTCGATTTTGAGGTTGACTCTCGGAAAAGGAACACATCGGAGAAAAGGGACGATGTACCTCCTACTAAGTCGAAGGGACTCTTGGGAATTCTCTGATCTCGGTCGTGAACACTCTTGCTCCTTAGCAGCTTCAATGCTGAGGATGGAGCGACAATGAAGCAGCTTTTTCTCACTAAAGCAGGGTTATCCGCCATCTTAGATAGAAGAGCCCCACTCACTGAAAACCGGGCTGCTATGGCCCCAACATTCCCCCTCCTCCCCACTTCTTCCTCTAATCGAAGGAGATACCAGGAATTGCTATCATTTGCACCAATTTCGACTGATCCTTCACTGGCATTCTCTGATCAAAATCACAAGATGGGGCACAACGCCAACCTCTCACTGGCCCTTCACTAAACTCATGCTCCAGTTAGGGCAGGAATGAGAATCGTGAGGGCAAGATCGTCATTTTCACATGTAACTAATGGACGTCAAGCTATTGCTGACGGCATGAGCATGTAAAGAATTAAAGGTAAAATGCCATGGGCATCCAAAGAATTATTCAAATGTTATGGATAGGAATAGAAAAAGCATTATGGTCAAATATTGTGAGCATAAGAGGAATTTACCCGAAATATAAATGAGCAACCGCATAGGTTCCTGTTTTGTTCAAAAATTTTCCTTAACGTAACTTTGTCTTAGATAATTATGAGAACCTGCTTGTCGAGAACCCAAAAAAACTGTATGTTGGCTACATACGTGAACGGTGTTATTCAGTGCATCAACAGTGTCAAATTCTGGTCTATAGGAGGCTTATGATAAATCGGTAATGAATTAGCAGGTCCAATTAAACTCATGTTCCTGTTTGGCTGATTGTTGTAACACTGTACATGTTGCGAGATCTCACATCCGACATCATGCTATTTGCTTCAAAAAATAATAATAATAAAGGGAAATTTCCACGTATACCCATGCATGTATACATTTTTTATAATTTCTACCATACCCATATTGTTAGGTTCCATCAGTTACGTTCAACAATGTGATTATTTCAAGATTTAATATATTGTAAATTACTAAATTACCCATAGATCAAAATAAACCCTAGTCACTTCAATGCCCTTGCCAAACGTTGTGCATCGGCAGCGCAGGATCCGTTGCCACCATGGGTAACAGGTCCCTCTTCGCTTCGGTTCGCGATGCTGTTCCAATCTGGCACCATTGAAAGGATTATTAGTCACGGCCGGCTATGGGTGCAGATGGGGAAATCATGGCAACATGTAGGGTTCATTGCTAACGGTAGTCGGTGGTGCAAGAGGTGGTCGACATAGATGGTGCGAATGAGCTCTTGCCGGTTCAGCATGGGTCTCGCCATGGATTCTTAACCAGATATGGAGTGGATGATTTTCTTTGATGCTGGCGATTCGACGAGAAGATTTTTATGGCTGGTTTGAACGGCCATGAGCGGTGGATTTTTTCGTAGATCTGCCAATTTCAAAAGGGGGCACTACTGCTTGTACGATTTTCGACGGTAAACTATCAGATTTGATTCCAACAGGCAAGGAGACTTTGAATAGTGGCATTTTGTCAAGTCGGCGAATTGGGAATTTCTCAGCTCTACTCTAAGCGATTTCATGGAGATGGTTATTTCCCCCCTCATCTTATGGGTGTCTCCCCTGCCTCCAGCTAGGAAGACGACATGCCATTTTCGGATCCACAACGATCAACAGCGCTCGATGATAATGATTTTCCGAATGAGAATCACCATATCTGTTTCTCCCTTGATTCTCGACGCTACCGACCATTCAATACCCCACAGCTCTCCTCTCCGGCAGCTAGGAGCAAAAATGGAAGGGCATATGTCATTTCAGTCAGCGGTTAAAATTCATAAGTATGAGGAGAGAAATTGACAATGTACTCGCATATTAGGAAAAGAGTTAAATTCATGGGTATATTTGAAAACTTTCGGAAAAAATAAAACTAAATTAAAAATTAAAAAAGCTACCCTTTGTGATCATCCAACTAATGCTAACTATGTTGTGAATTTACGAGGCAGCTTTTCTAAAGACTTCTCTAAATTTGATTCAGGGCGAGTTGACACTGTCATTACTGCTATTCAACATATTAAACCTTCCACTCACATTACACATACTAACATCGGCCGCTTAGGCGTCTAAGTGTTAACAGTGTTAAACAATTAAACTTTAATACAAGTGAACTTAGGTCTAATTCTCAACGAGTCATTTTCTAATGGATTTAATCCCATAATTACATTCACTATACGACTATGTTACCCAAGCTGATCAGTCTAACATCAAGAAGTGATTCAATGGTATCATTAGTCTATTGATCTAGCTAGTTTTAGTCCATTGATTGTCTGGCCCATAAAAAATTGTCTTAATAGAGAATGGAAGTGAGATTTAGCAGGTTTTGTGATTGAGAATCAATTGGGATGAGTCCTAAATCTTAATTAGTATTACAAACAATCATGAATGAGTTGAATGATAAATTTGAACTCCAGAGCTGTACATCTTGTTGAATCTTTAATCATTCAGTAAGTCTCCAGTATATTTACAACCTGACTGGTAAGTTCAGCAACATCATCCAGCATCAAACTTCATCTCCTCCGCATCCTCAATGTCAACCAGGTTGCAAGATTATAATGAAATGCCTGACCATTGGGCGCACCAAAATTGCGCATTCTACTCTGGAAGGAGAGGAGCTAAAGCCTTCAATAACCTGTGTTCTTTCCCCTGATTGTCGTTTCAAAGCTGGTTTGTTGATAAAATTGCCTTAGTTAAAGCATTGGCAGTCCTGGCCTTTGGATTCTTGCATTGAGAAACAATGCGAATCAACCTTTCTTTCTCATTGAAACAGCCAGTGCCACCTACAGTAAAGTCCAGGTGATCACAGACAACTTGAGAGGGAACAGATAATAGCATCTTCTTCATCGTTCGTGTTGCAGTTTGTTTTCAAAAGGGGCTGGAATGTGCAAGAACAACCGAGGAAAAATAAACTAGACTGCAAGCCTTATGTAAAGTAGAAAGCCAGTATCATCAGGTGTAGAGATTGAGAAATTGAAAATTATGGAAAAGTTTAGCACCTTCACTATACATGGTCTGTTACTGTTGATCACTATACTCTTGGGGAACTGATTGATCAACACTGGCCAGAAAGTGCCTAATTTCTTGCGGACCTGGAAAAAGAATCTTTTTTCAGAGAAAAGGATGGGCTCTCAAACATGCCTATGTCAATTATATTCTAAGATGGCCACTGGATTTTCCAGGGTCTCGCCAAAATGAATATAAGAAAAATCCCTTTAATGATGGTTTAAGTAAGGCTGAAATGGTCTGTCCCTGCTTCCACTATTCTGTAAAACTGGCAGAGATGAAGAAAAAACCACCAACAGAATTTTTCTCTTTCTTGTAAGTAGGCAAAGAACTGTCAAAAGAGAATAGAAGCTGGTATGACAATGAACATGGTTCTACTGCAAAACTCCCTCCCTCCAATTGAATCTTATCTCATTGGATCGCTGATAAATGTAGGTGGAGATTGTGCATGTTGCTGACGGTTCAACAGGTGATCCTAATAGCAACAACACAGCAACTGTTCCAGCATTTTGAGATATGATTCCTAGGCTTCGAGTGAGAGTTTTCTGATAATCCAATGGGGATTCTTAAACAAATCCATGGCAATTTTAGAATGCTTAATGATCATTGTGAGTTTGTCAAGAAATTTGTAGGTCAATATGGAAAATTTTTAGGCTATTAAGACCTGATACCTCCACCTTTTACTGGAGCTAGGGGTCTTTGCCCAAGGTCTAGAGTTTATCTGACCTAATTGCTTGCCCTAATGAGTAAACTACATTATTCCAGGGGAGTAACACTGCAAAATTACCGCTTCTATTATACGCCATGTAGATGCATATGGCTTGGACTTCAGAGATCCAACAACAGGTCTGTCCTCGAGTAAAGTTTGTACGCATGCAAGTACTGAGTTTGCCAATGCAGTAAGATTGTACCCACCTTCTAAAGCCATCACAATCCTTCCACCAGCAAATTGCATCAACTGAAGGAACACGAGAGCAGACATACCTCGTTAGAAATAATCGCCTTTCTGGTGAAGTTATGCTGAACAAGTAACCTTAAAATTCTTTCTGCTATAATAAAAATTGTACAAAATGCCAGATGATGAATTTCCCATAAACTGAAAAAAAAAAAAAAAAAAAAAAAACTGAAAGGGAAACGAAAATGATGCAAGAGATACGCCTATCTGTGAAAGAATTGTTTCTCAAAAGTCACTACCATTTCATGAAGAATTTTAGAAACAAAGGAAAACATAGCTGTCAATAGAGACACATGATAACAAAATGACCATTAGATCACTAACCTTTTGCATCATAACTGAATATCCATATGGTGTGACTCGACAACCACCTAGAGGGTCACCAGCAGCTATCATGATAACAAGAAAACAATATTAAAAGGCATGAAAAGAAAATAGTTCACAGAAAGTACCGCATAGGTGAATTCCATATATGAGATACAAGAGGCAGGCAGTCAATGCTGATATGCCTCTGGAGTCAGGAAAAAGCTTACAAAACTATCAAGTGATACCATTTACAATGACAAGAGTTGGATTCAATAAAAGATTGCCTGAATGCATGAAATATTATTTTCCATGGGGTTCATTTTTGTTAAAATGTGAAGTAGTGGTTGACAACATTCATTCTTTCCAATAACTAGACCACTTTATCACAGAGGTGTTATCACCCTTTTTTATTATATTTCACCCTTCCATGCGATCCTAGTGAAGTCCCTGGTTTTGGGGCCGGAGCAACACCTTGTAGTACATCTTAATAACCATGCTGCTACATGTGCCAAACTAGCATGGGTACACCATGTCAACTAGGATGAACCCACCATGCGTATGACCTAGTCTAAAAAACCAAAATTGTTTATCCATTGGATATGATTTTGGACTGTGAGGTAGTTTTCTAATCACACATTCATGGACTGTTTATCTAGCCGGTGGTTGCTAGTTTTTGGCTGACTCATCAAAGTGACAGGCAGACCCAATCTAGAGCTCACGTAGCACCATGCCCTCGCACATGGGATTGGAGAGCTCCCATTACTGACAAAGAAGAACTGTCAGCCTAACAAGCTGATTTACATCATCAGAAAAAAAATATCCTGCTCCTGTTTCCTTTAGCGCATTAAACTGGTATAATGAACTCCAACTACCAAAAACTAATTCATCAAAGGTCTTATTCTCCTTCTCAATCAATGGTATTGCTAGTAACAGTGGAGACATCAGGCTAGAGATTCTCAGCACATGTCACTAATGATTTACATAATTTGGTGCATTGAAAGCTAGAGATTTTGTAAACCTATGTCAATGTAGCTGGCACTTATGATTTATTGGAGTTTTTTTGCAAAGTCTTCAAGAAATAGCCATTCCAATCCTTTGTCACATCAGCTGAATTTTGTTGGGGGGAAAAACTATTATAGAGAGAATAGTCTACATATTTCAAGGACCCACCTGCATCAAATCCACCAGAAATTAGAATAATGTCTGGGTTAAAAGCCCTTGCTACAGGAATCAGTATGTGTTCCCAAACTGCAAAATAGTCTGCATCACCATATTGCCCACGTTCCCAAGGAACATTTATATTATATCCAGCACCAAATCCTTCTCCAACCATTTTATAAGACCCAGCATTTCCAGTTGGATAGAATCTTCCATAGTCATACCTGCAAGAATGCAGCCAAATCAAATAGCAAGGAAAGTCCATTTACTTCAATTGTATAGAAGTAAATATAGTGTAGAAAGGAGGCATATGATCATAGTTATGGTACATTTTGCGTTCGAATTCTTAAACAAAAAAAAAAAAAAAGTACTTGCTAACTGTTATTTCCTAACCACATTGCAAGCTTGAAAGCGTCTTGGCTACCACTACACGTAATAAATAAAAGCTTTACCCTTGACAAAGTTTATCAACAGTAGGCAACAATAAAACATTGAAAAAGAAAAAAAGAAAAAATATATAGATAATCATTTCAAAGGATAAAATGGAAAAACCAAGAAATCATTTGTAAATATTAATTGATGAGGCATGGAAGGAAAAAAATATTTTACAGATTTGTGAGCACCTGTGGACAGAGAAGAATAGCACTCGAGGATCTTCCCAAAACATTGTTTGAGTACCATTTCCATGATGCACATCCCAATCAACAATCAGTATTTTCTGAATGCCTAGTTCTGGCTGCACAATGAAGCAATTAGTAATGCCAAGAAAATACCCTGGGTGAGATGACCTAAAAACCCAACAATTTTTGAGGAAGTAAAATAATCCACTTACTCTGTCGTTTATTAAGAAATTTGCTGCAATTGCCACGTTATTAAAAAAGCAAAACCCCATGGCTTCATCAGGTTCTGCATGATGGCCAGGAGGTCTAACAATCGCGACAGCAGAATGAAGCTCTCCTTTGGCAACCCTTTCCGATACCTACTACAGGCAAATGCTTATGTCAGCCATTTAGAAGTTATATTGTAGATGTGCATGTGAATAATAAAAATATCTAAATCAGCTTCCTTGACAAGGATCACTCGTTATGATAGAATCAAGTACAAAACCTGCCAATATCCAATGTAATCAGGAATCTGGTATTGCAGTCACATAATTCATTTAAATGAGAGAAACATTTCAGAACATCAACATTTTTCAAGATTTACCAAGTTGTCAGAGATAGGGCAGATTTTGTTTTTGCAGCTCTGCCTAAGAAATTTCTGTTGAGTGAAAGAATCAACAATACGTATGAACCAAGCGCCAGATCCTTGTGGAGCAAATCCCAACTGCTCAAACAAAGACAGTAAGGGTTTCATCCTTGAAGATGCAAATGGGTGCTCTGAATCCCTAATTACAAGGAATTGTAAATCATTCAAGCTCTATGTGCAAGCAGATGGATTTGTCCTGCATGGGAAATGATCATTGGATGGCCTTGGCATTACAAATTGACAACAAAGTACAATTTTTTACTTAACCAGCTAATGTAAATGAACAGTTTACCTCTATAACAGAGCCAGCAGCAAGATATGCTGCTTTCGATGAGCCTTTGTTGAAATATAAAGAATTGTTCTCAAAAGCGGTATGGTTTGCCTTTGAATTGAATTCTTTCATACTAATTTTCCTTATCAATTCTGTATGCTTCTGGGAATGAACAGATGCAACGTATTTCTCTTCTGCTTCTTTGGCACTCAATACCACGCATCTGGAAAAGAAAAAATAACAGTGACACATGACAAAAATTGAAATTCTATGCATGTTTCCTGAATGGCATATACATTTATAATAAAAGTGCACATCCCAGTTGCCAGTCTTGAGTAATCTCAAATCTTCCACATATAAAGCAATATCAGATATGATCATCACTGCCACAGAATGAAACTAAATGAAGCAATGATTCATTAAGTGAGTCCCGCCAGTCCACTACCAGTGGGTTGCCATGTGAAATAACCATGTCCAAAACGATTACTACCACCCAATAATCCAAATACTAGGCCTATCATTGATCATAGTAGCATGCAGGCATAAATGCATGACATCCATTAGACTTCTCACGTGCAATTACCATGCCCAAACTCCAGCTGAGCACTCAACATGCTATGTATATAAAGTTAAATACACTTAGATGCACAAGATAGAACTTAAAAGGGACCAAATTTTGGCTCCATTACATTTAAATAACTACACAATTTTCTTGTGAATTAAACCCCATAAGCAATTTAACAATCATCCAACCCATTATGTTGCATTCAACTCATCAAATGTATCAACATTGTCTTAAAAACCATCCAAAACTGTAACTAACAAAGATTCATAATAGCTCTGTAAACTCCGTCATCAAATCATTTTAAAATTTTAATCGATCATTCTTAGTATCCATCAACAAAATGCAAATTCAGTTAACTCTTTTCATGTGCATTTCCCTTCCCTTGACACTAGCTCCTGTCTTTGCCTTTCTGTTTGGGTTCTTATACATCTACTCACTAATACACACCTCTACTAGTCATGCATCCTCATTTCTCTACTATCTACAAGTCTCTGCTAGCCACCACTGAAACCTTTGTCCCTTGGCTCCTGTTTATGGGTCTTTCTTGCATAATTTCCTTATTTACATAGTCCAGGAGCTTTTCTACATGATTTTGCAACCTTCCTTGCAACTGCTGAAAGCATTCACAGGCAACTCACAATATCTGTAGTAGAGCACTGATGTGTAATCGACCACTCTCATCTGGAGTTGGCACTTCTAAGCAGTAGCCCACAATACTTCTTATATCTTGAAATCATTGCAATGTTTTGATCATAACTTAAAACTAGAAAACTCTTGATAACAAGTGCTTTTTTGTATTGAATTCTGGATTCCAAAAATTTCCACCCGTATACTAACCTAATAAAACATTTTATGCCCAGTAAGAGTTACTTCTATCTGAAATCAATTATACATCACTGCTAATTCTTTTAAACACAATTTTATCATCCATCCCCAAATCTCACATCCAATTCTGGAGTACAAAAATTTCCAACCATATACCAACCTAATAAAATGTTTTATATCCCTAGTTAGAATTATTTTTACCTGACATCAATTATACGTCACTGCTAATTCTCATAAACACAATTTTTATCATCCATTCTCAAATCTCCTAATTATGAAATTCCTTTCAATCATTCAAAGCATGCATTAAGTATGATGACACGACCCATTCTGATACACGCATATATCCCTTACTCATACAGCAAATTTCCTCTTGTAGATTCTCTTTACACAATAACCTTTACACCAATTCCTCTCAACCTGAACCTTACAGCCTTCTGAAATTTCTTTACTAGCATAGCTAAACCATATGCAATACCGTACTATCTCCTGCTTCTTTAAATACATACGCATCAACCCAAATCAAGAACCCCACTATTTTCTCCTGCGATTTTTACCCTTTCTACACGGTCTCGATTCGCTTTAACCAATCAAAATTTCCGGATATGACCACAATACCAAAAAGCCAACGTTCTGATACATTCGGTAAACACTGGAAAAGAAAACAGGAAAAAATATCAAAGAATCCAAACAATCCAGATTCGGCAGACTGATCACATCTTCTAACCAACCCAGCGTGTAGGCGCCAACTGAACAACACGACAAAGTCTTCGTTTCCATTCCCTGGTGAAGAAAGTAATATGCATGGAGCAAAATTCCGATCAAACGACCAGTTCATCGGATGAAAAAAAAAGAAAAGAAAAAGCAACACGCAGCTAACTCCATCTAGAGTCGGAGCATAGACAGAAACAACACGACTGACACTGCAAACATCATGCAGCGTAGGGTCCTCCAAAGGTGAGTTCCGGTGGCCAAATATCTCCTCTTTTTCAATCTCAACCGTGCTTCAAGAAAGCTAAGACTAGTACGACGCAATCTTGACGTAAAACGAGCTCATCCCACCGTTCATGTAGCTTTGCAAGCATGCCGAAGGCAGAATACCACAGAATAGTAATATATATATATATATATATATATAGGGATAGAGAGAGAGAGAGAGAGAGAGAAACTACCTTTGAGGGATATTTCTTGATTGAAGCTTTCGCCAGATAGCTTTGATCCGATTCGGGTTTTCCGGATGCTGCTGCTTGTCTGGAGTTGTATGGCTGCACATCCTCTCATCGTAGACGAGTCCTACACGAGGACCGTGTTGATTCTTCCTGGAATTTCTCCTTCCCATTGATGGAAGAGAGAAGGAAAATCCAAGAGGAGGAGAAGCTGGCAGACTGGACAGAGAAAGAGAAGCAAAATACAGAGACGAGAGCTTTCACCTGCTGGTCTTATAAACACTTCAACGTACGTACTTCGCATGCATCGCGCTTGACCACGGCTGTTGAGATTCTGACCAACATTTCTCCTCCCATGATCCAGGCCGTTCACTTAACGGGCCTTGTTCCGATAATGATCCGGACGGTTCACATGATGAGCCCTGTATCTTCAATGATCCGGAAGGCTATTATGATGGGCCTTGTGCCGGTAATGATTCGGACAGGTCACACATGGTGGGCAAAGTGCGGCTTATGCTGCTAACGATCCAGACGGTTCAAGAGATGGGCCTTGTGCTAGTATTCGTATACTTTTTTGGCAACTGTTATCTTTTCGAAGTTGAAAGTCTAATATGATAGAAATTTTTGGCTTTTCTTGTTTTATAATATTAATGACTTACAACTCATAAATGAACGACTTAAAGAGTCCACTAGAAAGTCTATGTAACCCCATTGTTTTATATATTTTTTCAAATCAAAACTATTTATCACGTTTACTTATATTATATGCATTATTTATAATTTTAAATAATTACAGCTACTAAAAATTTATATATTTTCAGTGAAAATTATTTTTAGTAGCTTGATAAATACAAGTAATGATAAATAAAATAAATTATTTAAATTTTAAAAAGTTTAAAATAATAAAATAAGGAGATCCATGGAATCTCCACTCACTGAATCATTGTTCCAACTTATAAGTTCGCCTGCGCACATAACTGTTTAGCCGTATAATATTGAGAAAAAAAAATTCTTTTGCTTGATGCGAAATTCTGCTGCAATTATTCGACTACAAGTTTTGTTTGGCAGCTTCGGCTCCACAGCCGCTTTAGGATTTAGTATGATGGTCTCGTGACGAGAAAAATTTTAATTTCCTACCAACAGCCGGGTGATTTGCAAATATTTCCAGTTAGTTTTACTATAAATGTAAATATTCCTACATAGTTTTAGAAATTGCAAATTTTCCCATATAGTTTGACTATAATTTTCAATATACCTACATTGTTATAACGTTGTTACTATACTTTTATGGCATGAGTATACTTGCAAATATTTGAAAACTATATTAATATATTTGCAATTTTAAAAATTAAGAAGTATATTTACTTTCGCAAATATACTCGTACAGTTTTCAAACTTTTGTAAATATACTCATGTTTTAGTGATGCAGTAACAACGTTACTTCTACGTTGGTATATTTGCAATTATGGTCAAACTAAATAAGTGTATTTATAAATTATTCTTTGAAAAATTTTAAAAGGTTGGATTGGGTTCAACCCCAACCCAATCCGCGGTAGCCCACGTTAATGGAGTTGTAACTCTGAAAGTTGTCCGTTAAAATGCTTCGCCCGCTGAAACGCCTTTGAAGTTATATTAGCAACCAAAATTTGGTTGCGAATCAGTAAATTTTTTTAAAAACACTGCATTGCAAATATTTATCACTTATAATACTATGATGTTTATGGAAATTTTACCTACATAATTTATTTTAAATTAATAATATTTTAATACTTTGACATCTATATTATCTTAGCATTGTTTTTGTAAATATTAAATTTTAACTTCTATGAGAATATGATTTATAAGATTTTTGAGAAAAATTAAAAATTTATAATTTAACATTATTATAAGACTGTCTAAATTCTTCTCTTTAATAAAAATAATTAAAACAGTAATCGTTCATAGCATGAATTTTTTATTTCAATTGCAAAAAATGGTATTCATGAATTTCAAACAAAATAAAATATTCTTTTATCTAAAATAATTTAGATTGTAGGTTTGAATTAAAAATTTTATTTGACTAAAAATATCATTGTTAAACTAAAATTAAAAGTCTTATAATAATATGAGTTTATTATTTGTGTTTTATCATATATAATTTATTTCAAATAAATATTATTTTACTACTTTGTCATCTATACCATCTTATCACTTCATGTTCTCCATGTTAAGTAGTTTATAAGCCATCCCAAAAAAAAAGGTTAAGTGGTACGTATAAATTAGGATTGTAATTTTCCTGTACTAAGCAGCGTTCATCAACCCAACTTCCTTGTACTCAGCGCATTGCAGGTAAATGTTGTGGATGAACTGTTTATTGCAACATCTAGTGGACTGAAAAAATATTTTAGATAGCCTAAAAATATTTTGGACAACCAAAACTTGGTTGCAAAATGTTAGAATTCGATTATAATACCTATGTTAAATTTATATATGATGTCTATGCATATTTTATTATATGGGGATACTTCCGTGAAACCGGGTCAAAGTGATTCTGTAAAACTCTTTTTCATTTTTGAAATATTAATCATTGATGAAAAATCCAATCCATTCATTGTATTTTACATCATTTGTTTAGCTAGGAGACAAAGTTTCATCCCAATCCAATATATGAATAGGCCACATTCATGTGTAAATTATGAAAAATACTTAGATCCATTAGCACATGTATTAGAATGTAATAATACTTTATAAGATCATTTATCTACATATTATTGATATTTTAAATGGTTTAGATGTTGAAAAAACTACTTTAAAGGTGATATTTTAATATTGAACCATTTTATTACGTCGATTTTATATATTTATAGATGAGACCCATATACAGTGAAATTTAAAAAAATAAAAGGATTTTCAAGATACTATAAATGATGCCAAATACAATGGATGAAATGAATTTTCTATTGACCATCAAGATTTTAAAATGAAAGAAGTTTCATAGAAGCGTCCCCGTTTATTATATATAATTTATTTTTAATTATTAGCTTGTTTAGAATAGATAATTCTTTTAATTATTTTTCCAAATTCAAATAATAAATGTTTGAATACTTGGGCCACACTTAATCATTTCATTTGCATATGATAAGTATAGAAAAATAAACACATTTTTTTATTTACTTTTGGTCACATATGAGCCAAACTGTTTTTTTGATTGATTATGCCCCAAAGGATTGAGAAAAAAATATTTTTTAATAAGTTAGACTAAGCACATATCATAAAGAATTTATAATTTCTAAATTTTCAAATATTTGCAACAAAATTAAGGTTACCAATTTTTTTTTTCCTCTTTTTGGAAGGAATTCATTGCAGTATGAACAAGTATTTTGTACTGTATTTCTTGTGGCATATAAACAGTCCGTCTGTTTGTTTAAGGCTGAAGTTGGGTTACAGGGGCTGGGGAAAAAATTGGTTTAGGCTTGGGTTGAGTTCCGGTTGGGTTTGCTCCAAAATCAACCCACTGGCACACTTGGCATTTGTGGGCATAACGTGTAGTCATGTTTGGAATTAACCCTTGTCTGATTGGTCTAAGTTGGTTCACATCGGTGGACCTGTTTGAGCAAGTATCGACACAGTCCTCATCATATCCACGTTCTAAAAGTTGTCCAAAACGGACGAAAAAGAAAAAAGAGAGGGGGAAAAAGGAACCATTTGCCTGTGGCTTTGATTATATATTTTATAATCAGAACAACGTTATCAAGCGTTCAAACAACAACTGTACAGCAAGTGGCTGTTTCTTGCGATATCCTGCTTTTGGGTGGCTGTTTCTTGCAATATCAGTTCTCAAACAAGTGAGATTACTCCGCTGCCCGTAAGTGGTGGTCTTCCCTCGCAATACCACTCAGAAAATTCCCCAGCAACCTCTGATCAAGGATCATGTTGGGTATCTGCACAGCTATCACTTTAAAGGCTCCGTTCCATAACATAAATTGAATGAGAAAGACAAGGGTGCAAGTCATACCTTGTCTCCAAAAAAGATCTTGGAATTGTTTGCAATGGCTTCAATGAATTTGAGTTCCAAAAATTCCGGTGTGAGTTTCAACCTGTTAGCTTCGGCTTCTTTCGTCACCCTGCACAAGGTATCATTAAACATAATCATATGGGTGTCTGCTGCAGTTTCGGGATCTGATGGTTATACGTCATCCATCATTAGAACCATAATAGACTGCTACATAATTCTTTCTGTCATCAAGCTAACTAGGAAGGGCTCAGTCAGTTAAACTCTGATGGGTTTGGAAAACATTTGGGCCAAGGTAACAGCATAGTCACGACAACGGGAGGAGGAAACATGCATAAGGGCTTGTTTCTTAAAAAACACATGGAGGCTGAAACAGGCATTTTTACATGACAAGGAATCTTGTTCAGGGGAATGTTAATGATCCCTTTATCTGCCGTGTGGAAATCTTTGATTAGATAATGACAATAATAGATGTAATACTAGTTGTCTTTAGTCCTCAGAAAATAGTTACTACCCACTCTTATCCATCAGATTAAAGCGCAATTTGGGGAAGAATCAACCATGCTATGCACATGACTTGCTTCAATAAAAATCCATACTTCCCAAAATAAGAATAATCAAAATTACAACGGGCAGATGATTAATCATCTGTTTCACATGTTACACTTGGAGGGCTCAGTACTCTGAATGGTGTTGACCAGAAAAATTGCAATGATTCTGGTGCCATGGCACCAAGTTTTTTCTATCAATTACACACTTGAGGAGTCACAGAATAGATCCTGCGGTTCACTTTCTGGGTGGCACCTAAATAGTACATGACAGATTTCATCAATGTATGAAATAGCAAAATTAATGTATGCTTTCCCTTTTGCTTTGCATTTCTTCCCTATTACACTGGCGCTTATTCTAAGCTTCATCTAGCAGATTGCATACACTCACAGACTGTGGATTTAATTGCATGACCTTAAAAATTGTAGCTGAAGGTATATGCAAGTTGATGAGAAAAGAGCAGAAAAAATTTCCATTTTTAAGTACTACTCTCATCATTGAGTACCATTGCTCCAGTCAACATGAACAGGCTGGGCACAGATCTAGGCTGTGTTTTTCAGCACCAGTTTGAAAGGATTTGGGCAGGGATGATACTACCTGTAAAAACTGGCATCTGCACGGCTTTTCTCGTGGGCCATATACATCTCATTCTCAACTTCCTGCTGCCTCTTTGCACTGTTCTTTTCCATCAACTTCTGCTCCATAAGAATCTTGCTGACCTGAGCATTCTTTTCAGCTTCTGTTAAAGCAATTTTCTTCTGTGTCTCTGCTTCCTTTTCTGCAACCCTTTGCCTCTCCATGGAAATCAAGACCTACAGAAATGAAGTAAAAACATATTTCATTAACAAATAGTTGCTCTCTACCAATTAAAGATCTAATATCACTTCTCTACACCCTAATCGAGAAAATAAATATTCATAACATGTAATATGGAAACCCAACAGATGATAATAGCATCTAAAATGGACAGTCAGTGTCATGTATAGCAGTTATGATGGCATACCATTTTTATATCATATAGACTGATATTATAGTTAAAAGAGGCACCCATAATACAACATAGGTCTGAAGTGGTCTGTTGACATTGTATGGTCATATACCATTTCCTTATCAGCTGACATGTGACACATCTTGTAGGCAACATTCTAAAAGCTAGCAGCTTCATGCTGGCTTTTGTTCCTCGACTCAAGGTAAAAATACTTGTACGCTTCTTATGATGCTATCTACAAACTGAACAAATCTGTCAGAATCACATTTCAAATTTTTTCTGTTAGATAAATTAGGGTGCAGTTAGCATCCAGTAAATAAATAAATAAACTTTCTCACTCCCCTTTTTATATGATTTAACATCTTAATTATCTAACTATTCTACTTTTTCCACTATTACTTTCATATTTCAATCATTTTTCCATACAACTACTATACTATTTATTTTATCTTTATTCTTTTTACTCCTAATCATTACTCTGTCACATTACATCAGTCTCTTGCTTTTTTCAAAAATTATTCCCCACTTTTTAACCAACCACCAAACACACCGTTAGTGTCATTATCTTCAGAATTTTTGTCATATTTTTCAAGTTGCATAGGCTGGTTGGGCAAATCCATGTTCAACAAAGCTCTTATCTTCCAGATATGCCACTTGACTGTTGCCGAGAATGAAAAGGATATCCTGCACTTTGAAAATTATACCCAAATAGATTCCCATGAATAATCACAGCAGGATCTGAAGCAAAGAAGGTAGAGCTACAGCTACAGAGCATCAATCGACTAGAAATCATTACCTTGGTGCGCTCTTCCTCCATCGTCTCAAAATTGCGCTTTATAGTAGCTGGTATAGTTGGTTTTGTAACTCGCACGCTTATAATTTCAATACCTGGAGCATAACGTGTGCAATCCCCTTGAAGGGCTTCTTTCATTTTCTCATCAATCTGAAAAATTTTAAATTATTAATAGCTGAAAAAACTAAATCAAAAGGATGGTTAACTAACCACAGGGAAGTTGAGTTCATAATTTAATATGCAAACTTGCCTGATCAAACATGTCAATATAAACTTGTTGCAAGGCATGAGCACTGCAGAACTGATTGATCTCATGATGGATCTTATCATATATCCATGTCTTGTCATAGGTAACACCATAGTTGAGAAGTGTCTCATAAACATACTCTTTATGAAGACGATTAACAACCTACATGAAGAACTTGCATCAAAATACAAGTGACTTAGAGAACAGCTGAATATTTATTGGGTGTGTTTGGTAAGAGGCGAAAGAAATGAAAAAGTTCCCACAACTTCTTCCCCACTTTCCACACCCTCTTCTATATGATGTGATATTGTAACTACTTAACTATCCTACTTTCCAATCATTTCTTCGCATTTTTCTATACAACTACCCAATCTATTTTAACTTTATTCTCTTTACTCTTCATCTTTACCCCACTGTCAAATTATTCTCTCACTTTTTCTCCAAAATTTCCCTCCACTTTTTCCCTCCTCTTCCCAACCACACCATCAGAAAGCAAGCAAGATCAATTATTTATAAAGTTTTGCAAACTGCAAAGACAAATGAAGGTCACATTTAAGCATTTTACCTCTATCTTATCAAAGCTAATCATAACACCTCCTTTCGTACCACATGGGATATCCCTCACCTGATGCCAAAAAACAAGGAAAAACCTCCATAAACTAAAATTTTTTCTGTAAAAGCCAATTACAGAAAATAGAATTAAGTTCTCACTATATTAGTATATGCTAAAAATATCCACGAATAGTTGTACCAAACAAGAGCAAATGAATCCAAGTGAAAATGCTGGCAAGTAATGCTTGCATGCATGCATCTGAACATGCCAACGAGCACTTGGTCATAGGTGGTAAGCCGTAACTCGAGTGGGCTCCAAATTCAGATACCCAAGCATAAGGATGACCAAATCAAGTGGTGAGAAGCGTTCTGCATGGGTAAGGCATGAGCTTTCTTTTAATTTTTTATTTGCTGTTGTATCAACCCTTCCTTTAGTCAGAAAACCAACCATCACCTCTGTTCAAGTTGAAGCACCACAAAACCAGCACATTAGCAAGAAACTAATTCACCAGAGAGCTAAGGCCTCACAGCCTGTTTGGATCCACAAGAAAATTGGTTTCACACACCTAAGGATCATTTTCATCAAACCCTTCTTTAGTAATTATGGATACAATCAACAAATCTCAGTTTCGATGCATGATAAAATAGAATGAGCAATTCTTAAAAGCCAAATTCTATTGGTCATTGTAGAGAACCTACATTAGAACTAAAATTCAGATGAAACAAAAGTACAAAATTACAGACAAAAAGCCGAAAATACAAAAAATAACTGGATCTGTGGTTTCCTTTGGTGTATCCGTATTGTTGGTGCTCTATCACATTGTGGTATGTCAGCAAATGGGTAGTCTCATTTACCTGATCTGTTTGGAGGGTCACTTGGATAGGCTCAAATTGGGTTATCAGAGGCAACTTCAGATGAAAACCTATATAAATTTGAAATAAGCTATGAATGTCAGATCATGTAATAGTACAAACAAGACACTTAACACAAATCAAATAAATCAACCAAAATTACAAAAAATACCTGGATCAGTAATTGATTTAAGAAGTGCACCACCCCTCCAGTAGACACCAACATGGCCTTCAGGAACTTGATGTAAGATAGACAGAGTATTGCCATCTGTTCCTGGTCCCGATGGGAAGAACAGCTGCAATTTTGCAATATGAAATTCTCACCCATTAACGGAATCCCAACAACAAGATACAGATTGAAATCTCATTAACAAGATGACAATGTTGACAAAGACGATGCAAATTCCCCAGAAAAATAATGAAACATTCATAAGTCAAATCTTATTAAATAAACACATGCAGGAAGCTGGAATACTAGTTGCTGAATCCAGCGCGTCATAGACCCAGGATCCACATAACTGCTCAATTCACAAATTTTTGAATGCGACCCAAAACGACAAATAGCCATTACTTTTGAATCTCCATTGGCCACAACGACAATGCTATCCAACTACCGGGGATTTTCAGGTAGCAGTGAGCCACACATGAACTGGACGTTTGCAGACGCACAGGCACAGACATTTGACAGGTAAGATCCTCAACTTGACCACAACTGCACCTGCTGCACATAATCCCTCGTTTCCAACCCTATCCCTAATCATACCGGCTAGAATTTCCAAACGGCACCGTCATTTCTCTGGAGGAAGGACGAGTAATGCACGCAATGCAAGACCTTTGTTTCAGAGAAAAGAATAGAAACATGATGAGACGAAATTACCAAGAACAAGAAGAAGGTGATAGCAATCACAAACGCAAGGACTGTGAAGGAATTGTTGGAGTGGGGAGGATAAGCAGGTCTCGCTGTCCGCTGCGATGGATCGAGGTTCGTGGATGTAGCAGCGGTTTCGTTGCTGCTGCTGCGCGAGCGAGGACTTCCGATGTTCTGAAGCAGCTGCTGCTGTGGATCCATGTCCGGCAGAGATCTCGGCTACTACTGCCTACGGCTGCTGGCTCCTGTTAGATGATGCTGGCGTGGGAACGAAGAAGATAGGAATGAAAAAGGGGCTTTCCGTTTTCAAATATGGATGCTACGGACTACGGAGGCGTCGCTCTACGTACAGCTATTTACATTTATCTCCCAACTTTTAAAAAAATTTTACACTTGTTCAGTAACAATGATTTTGCATATTCGTCTTTATATTTATAAAACTCTATAACGGAATGTAGCATACTTACCGAGTATGTGGAGCCTACCGTCTACTACATGTGGGCAAAAATATGTTGGGAAAAAGCATTTAAAACAGAAAGATGGATTTTTTTCAAGACAGTCACTGTAAATATTTCTATCTCTAGGCGAAATTTTTTTCCGGAGAAAAGCATTTACAATTTGGGAGAGTAAGGGATTTTGAAAATGGGAATGGGATTGCCACAATTTAAAAATATCAATTAACTACTTATCCTTTTTTTCCATTTTCAACTATATATTTCAATTATTTTTCATATTTTTGTATAATTTCCTTATTTATTATCACTTTATCTTTATCATTCAAAACTATACCTCGCAAACATCATTAAAAAATATTTTGCAAAATAGACCTTGTAAATATTTTAGAAAATTGTATATCAATTTTTTCTTATAATAATGTTAATTATGGATTTTATTTTATGAAAATTAGAATGCATAAGATTTATTTTGGAAATGCTAAACTTATATACTATAACATAATTGTAAAGATTCATTTTCGAAAATGGTAAACCATATATACTTATAACATAATTATGCAAAGTTATAAAGTATGTGTTGCAAAAGCAATGTGTTTGAAAGAAAAAAATTTTGTGTGCAAGATATAATATAATAGGGATAATGATAAGAAGAAAAAATAAATTTAAAATAAATAAGAAAATTGTTTATGTAGTTGATGAAAAATTCTTGAAAAATAGAGTAGTTATATAAAAATGTGCGAATAAATAATTAAAACATAAATTGTTGTAGAGAATAAAAAATTATAAATTAACAAATTTATGAAAATACCAAATACGCCCTAAGGTACGCGACGAAGTTTTGGTTAAACTTTAACCATTTAAGGAAACTCATCTAATAAATCATGTCTCTAATGTTAAAAAATATGCAAAATTAAAAACTCAGGGAGATAAATGCAAGTAGCTTAAATATAATACCTCTACCGTGAAAGTTTATTTTGAATACATTGTTTTTTTTTCTTATTCGGTGGGTTACCTAAAAAAGTACCAACCAGGGAACCGTCATGTCATTAATGTTTAATGCATACGAAGGTGAGAGACATTTGAAAAGTAGGATAGAAGTAAATTATCAGGATAAGATAAACCAAAGTGTCTGTCATTCACTTTCGGTATAACGATAGTAGTTAACTAAAGGAAAATCCTTATTAAAATGATAAAATAAATTGCCTGTGGATTAAACAGATGAAGTGTCATGTCATTAGTATTTAATATAACCATAGCTAACCAAGAGACTTTCAACGGATATGATAACAATAAAATATCAAAAATAAAGCAATCGTAGCCAAATATTAAAGTATTTAACAAGTCTTCAATGCATGAATACATTAAATAACAAATATGTTTAGTGGGAAAAAAAAAAAAACAGAAATGCCCCTGCGCATGAATATACGGTGCCTGTTAAGTTACAGAGTCCTTACTGTCACTGTTATTGTAGCTGTCGAGTCACCTCTCTTCATTTATTTGTTACTAATTCTGCAACAATGCATGAGGAGAAATGACCGAACAGCTCCACATGTATTCGACGGTTCTCCCTTTGGACTGACTACAACAAGCTCGCGGCTTTCATGGAGACAAGCAAACAAACGAGACAGAACGTATTTATTAATGGCACAAAATATCACCAACCGTTGTAACCAAATGATATAAAGCCTATTGTAGATATTGGGGGGTAAATGATAGTTACATATTTTTCATTATTTTTTATCCTTTTTTATTATAAAATTGTACTTCATGAAGGTTTCGTGTATAATTTTTAATGAAAAGTATATTTTTCTTTTAAAAAAATTCATTTAAATGATTTGAAAATTTATTGTTGGGTGATTAAAATAATTGGGTCAGAATTATAAAATTATTGGAATGATTTATCATGCGCAATGGGCCGCATGTGCTCCAAAATAGTATGCATAGCTAGAGCACTAAATTCGGTGCTCCACCACCTTCCTTCCCCCAGGTTTTCCATGGTCGGACGAACCCATCCCTGAAAAAACCGCCCATCTAATTGGCAGCTTCCCATCTCAAGCCATAGTCAGAGGCCATGAGCTAATTTCCAATTACATCCCCATCTAAAGGTTGTGTTAGTTAAATCAAGACTAGCTTTGACGATGGCGAAAATTCAAATGCCTCTGCTTCCCCGCCGATCATCTCTGCAAGATCCAACCATGATTTCATTGTCATTAACAGCAAGATGGATCAACCATCATCCCGTCCGTGCCTTCAACAATCCACGCAAGCAGCCCCATTCAATTGCAGCCATTGAATCATCACAAGCAGCCATCAGATGTGGCCACCGTGCCCTTCCATTGAAGATTGAGCGGTAGTAGCCGTCTATCTCAGTCATCCAATTAGTGGCAGCGGTGAGCAGCTTGCGAAATCCCAAGCATCTTTACAGCCAGGCATCAGCGATTACCACCCAGATAATTTTGCAGCTCCACGAATTCAAGATGGTAAGTACAGTCGGTCACAACCATGCTTACAGACAAAGCAGCACACGGATTTAACCAGGTGTGTTCGAATAATTGCACAAAATCACAGATTCATCTTACGCAATTCAAGCACGCAATCCACCCTCACCGGTGCTTCAGCGCTTCACTGCGTTGTCTACTGTAAAAGAGCCCGCAAGCAGTTTTGGCATGCAATTTTCAAGTTCTCGGTATGGTCTGAAAAGGTCTAGAGAAAAGAGATCGTCAACTTTCTTCACCATCTTCGAGGAGCTCTCATAGATTATTTTTCTTCACTGCAGGCTAATCAAATTTTTTTTTTCTTTTCTTTTCTTAAGGTGTATTTGGTAATGAATAAAATTTGTTGTGAAAAATTTTAGAGAGTAAAAGTTGTCAAATGATGTGATATGATAGGAGTAATGATGAGTAGTAAAGAGAATAAAGTTAAAATAGATAGGTTAGTTTTTGTGAATAGTTATGTAGAAATGATTGAAAAGTAGGATAGTTGTATAGGAAAATGTGAAAAATGATTAAAAAATATGATAGTTGGGGAGAATGAAAAATTTTAGATTGAAAAGTTTTAACTTGACATATTTTATTAATTACCAAACACACCTTTAGTTTTAGATTTTTGTTTTTCCTTTTTTTGCTTTATAATTTTCAGTACAAGTTTGGTCTTATTTTTTTAGCTATTTTTATTGCACTTTTAATTTTTAAGTTACATTTTGGGTGTGTTTGTCAATTAATGAAAAATGTCAAGTTAAAATTTTTCAATCTAAAACTTTTTATTCTCCACAACTATTATATATTTTAATTATTTTTCACATTTTCCTATACAACTATCCTACTTTTCAATCATTTCTACAGAACTATCCACACAACTAACCTATCTATTTTAATTTTATCCTTTTTACTACTTATCATTACCCTAATCATATCACCTCATTTGACAACTTTTACTTTTTAAAGTTTTTCATCAAAAATTTTATTCATTACCAAACACACCGTTTATTTTTAAATATTAGGGTGTGTTTGACAATTTGCAAAAGTTGTTAAGTTAAAATTTGTCAACATCATAACTACTCTATTTTTAAGTTATTTTTTCCTAATCTTTTTATATAATAATCCTACTTTTTAATCATTTTTACACAAATACCTGTACAACTAACTTATTTATTTTAATTACCCATACAATGTTGCATCATTTTCTATCAATTTAACAACTTCTACACCAAAAAAATTTCATCCAAAGTTTTACAACTACTCAAACACATCTTATTAGTTTAATTTTCTTTTTGCAAATAATTTTAACTTTGGTACTTATTCACGAATTCAATCCTATTTACCATTATTTTATACTATCATCTATATACTTGTTAGTTTTAATGTGATTCAATATAAATTTAAATTAGTGATCATATATTTATAATGACGTATCTGTGTTTACACGCTAATAAAGTTAATAATTCAGAGGTAGTTGTAGAAAATATATGAGAAAATGATTAAAATATCAAGATAAAAATGAAAAATAGTAAGATAATTAAATAATTAACAATTATGACTTTTTATATTCTTCTTTCCTTTCTCATTCTTAACCTATGCAGTAGTTTATTTATTTATTTATTTACCATCGAAGTGTAAGCCCCACTTATAAATCGTGCCGCCGTGAGATTTAGTAATTTAAAATTTTTTTATGGCATTTCTTTTTTATTTTTGAAAATAAAAACATATATACGTTTATAAAAAAAAAATTGTCATCCAAAAAAAGCAAGATTTACGGCCCGCTGGAAAAGCCGATAAAAGAATATTTTCTCCATATTGTTAACACTTGTCTCTGGTATTCTTTTATATTGTATTCCATTTTTCATGAACGTGCGGACAGCCACATTGTTCAACAAACAAAGATATTCCACATATTCTATTTCCTAGAATTTGATTACATATATGATGATGCATTTTAGGCTAAAACACAACATTTATTTATTTTTACGATTAGTTATTTTTAAAAAAATTTATTCATAAACATGTTTACCGAAGTTTATTCAATCTATATACAAAGTTTTGTCATTTTACAATGCTTTTACATATTTTATTTTTTATTTTTGAAAATCAAGTTTTTTAAGGAATGAAAAATGACTTAAATGCCCTTGAAATTTATGATTTTTAAAAAATCAAAAATAAATATGTTAAGGTATTGTAAAATGACTAAACTTCGTATATAAATTAAATACATTTAAGAAAATATATTTATGAACAACAAATTAAAAAATATAATTAATCGTAAAAATAAATGAATATTATATTTTAGTCTAAAATATATCATGATGTATATAATCATACTCTCTATTTCCCTAACATAACTTTTTTTGTAATGTATAGTCATTTATTCCCCTCGAGACGTGAAACTAAGATGTATCCCACAGTGCCATGTCTGATGTGTCATTATGGTAACACCGATACCTACTATGCGTCAATGGCATGGGTTAGAAACACCCTCTAGGAGTGTTATTTTAATAGTTTTTCCTAAGCTGGTGGGAGTTTTATAATTTTTCCTAATATAGGGTTATAAAAAAAAATTCTTCATGTTGTGAAGATTATAAATATACTTGATTGTAGTATTAAATGACATGTTATATAAAAAATTTCAATAAAAAATGTATCTCACAATATGATACCGTTGGGGCTACGTCACAATCCACTTTTCATGTCATAACTAAACTCTTACTTATAAACGAAACATGGACTCATTCATATGCACATATAATGATAATTTTTTCATCACAAAATAAGTACTTTTCATGTTTTTTATATTATTGGGTGTATTTGTTTTATCATAAAAAAATTTCAATTTAAAACTTTTCATTCTTACAACTACTTTATTTTTAATTATTTATTCATACCTTCTTACACAACTATTACACTTTTAATCATTTCTATATACTACAATACAACCAACACATTTGTTTTAATTTTATTCTATTTACTTCTCATCGTTATTTCTATCGTATCTTGTCATTTTTTTAAATTTCAAAAACTTTTCATTTAAAAATTTTATCCATTTTCAAATACACCAATTTGAATAGATAATGTCAAACACACTTCATCAATGCTGGAATAAAGTGTATAATAAGGTTGAACATCTTTGGACCTTTGTCGCCTATCACCCTCATAATAAAATCAATCTAATGGATGTACTACGTAAGTAGCAGATAAAATATCAATCTAATCGATGTACTACCTATAGCAGATAAGAAGGATGGTGCTTAAAGAAATTTTCTAAAAAGGAAACAAGGCTTAATGGAGAAAGAAAATTTGAAATGGAAAACGGATTTCATTTGATGTTTCTTTATATGTACGTATTTTATATTATTTATATCTATATTTTCGTAGATATGTATCATGTTGAGAATATAAATTATATTATTTCATTATATTTGTATTTTTATGATTTACTTGGGGGCTTTTGCATTCGCAACTAAATATTTTTTAAATTAAAATTTTTGAATTCCAAAGATATTTCCTTACGTTTTATAATTTATTTATTTATAGAAGCATTCTCATTTTTTATTTTTTAAAAATAATACACCTGCAATGTCGGACAAAATTATATATATGCAAAATTTGAAAACTAATGATATGAATATAATTTCGTCCAAAATTTTCCAGGTAAAGATGAAAATTTTCTATTTACTTTTATATTTGTTGGTTTTATTTGTTATCCTTTTCTGAAAAGTTAAATTTTCTTTTAAAAATATATTATATATCATGCTTTTCTTAAATTTATTGTACCATATTGTGGTTTTTGTGTAGATAATTTATTAATTTATATTCATATGAAAATTTTAACTTTTTGTTCTTGAGTTAGAAAATTTTCAACTTCAGTTTTAGCTTGAATTTCAGTTAGAGCTAGATAAAATTAGGACTATAATCGGAAATGCTTCCATGCAACCAAATTTCATATAAGTGATTTCATATAATTCATCCATTTTTAAGATATTGATGGTTAATGCAAAATCAAATTCATTTATTTTATTTAATATTGTTTGTTTAGTTAGAAGATAAATTTTTATCTAAATCTAAATCTAATATGTGCATGGGCCACATTTGCTCAAAACTATGTACATATATGTATAAATTAGAGAAAATATTTTAATCTATTCACACATATATTAGAATATAGTAATACTTTATAGAATCATTAATCCACATAGTAGTGAGGTTTTAGATAATTTACACGATAAAAATACTACTTGAAAATCGATATTTAGCTTTAAACTATCTTATTATGTTGACTTTACACGTTTATAAATGTGACTTTACATAATGATGCAAGATAAATCACAGAATTTATATAATAATATAAATAATGCTAAATATGATAGATAGAGTATATTTTTCATTAACCATATAAATGTTAAAACTAACAAAAAATCTATAGAAAAATATTCGTAGAAGTATCCAAATTATAATCAAGGAATGATCTTGTTAGTTTATACTAAATAAATGTCTCACTTAACTTAACTAAACTCAAAAAAATTCATTTACAATACTATTTTTTATTTTTTAAAATACCTCTATCTTTAAAAAATCTCAAAAAAATATACATATATTAAAAAATAGTAGAACTTGGTTGATATGTTATATACACTTATATAAATAAGTATATGAAAAAAACAAAAAAAGTATTATAAATAAATTGTTTAAGATAGACTGAGCCAAACATTTGCTTAGGATGAGCTAATAACATCACTTTCCACTATAATTATGTGTCGCTATTAAGGATAATACGGCTATAAGCGAGAAGGCTCAGAAGTCGGCAGTCTAAAAGAAGTGAATGCGATTGAGGAGTAAGTACTCCCCGTGTTCGCCTGCACACCGCAAATGCGGGCCCTCTCACAGCTCACAACAGGCCAAACATTTTTGTTCAAATCAGGGCGTATGTAATCGGTTGGATGGCACGCCGGCGAGTTTTTTTAGTCGTCGTTGTTTGACTCTCGTGGTAAGAGCTTAATTTATCCTATAAATAAGTAAGAGCTTGCTATCTTTTTTAATAAATGACGTTACTACTCCTTATTGATAAAAGGACAAGCATGGAAAACCGTAAAAGTAAGACGGCAGTGTTTCCAGTATGTCTTAGACTCGTAGCAATCACTACCTTAAAAGCATCCCGTCCTCAATGTACGAAAGAGCAAGACGAGACTCACAAGGCGCCGCCGCGGGGAATGCTAACTTGCGCTGGAAGTGAAGAATGACGGCTCTGACGATGACGGCGAGCGCGGGGATGATGACAAGGTGCTGCGCTTCGGCGGCGGGAGGTGAAGCGTGGTTTCCTTCTTTCCTTCCCAAGGAAGTGGCGAACATCAGGGACGCATCTGCCCGCAAGATGGCCAGCCGGATCGAGCGGCTGCCCGTGCAGGTGGGGCTGTTCTCATTCCGTTTTGAGTGGTTTCGGTCCCTTTAGAGGTGTTTGATTGAAAAACGAGGGCGTCAATGTTAGTTTTTTTGGCATTCCTTGGGTCATGTTCTTGCTTCTTACGGCATTCCTTGGGTGGTGCTGGAAAATCCCGTGCTAGCCCTCCACAGACGGTAGCTGGACGGATAAGGTTGTCTATTGCACGGTGAGGCTGGATAAAGCGAGGATTTCGTTTCGAGCGCGCGCTCTCTCTCTCTTTGAAATTTTTATATATTTTTCCTCTATTTCCATTGCTTCTCAGCATTTTTTATACATTTTTCCTCTATTACCTTTACTTTTTTCTCGAGGTTTATTTGGCATAATAATTTTTGAACATGAAGAAAATAATATGTTATGTTAGAAAGTAATAATGAAAAAAAAGAAAAGAAAATAAGTTTAAAATAGATAAGTTAACTTTGTAAAAATAATTGAAAAGAAGAGTAGTTATATGATAATGTAGCAATAAATAATTTAAAAATAAAATAGTTGTTAAAACCGAAAAATTTTAGGATGTGTTTATGAAATGATAAAACTTTGGATGAAATTTTTTTAGCATTTTTGAAATAAGAGAAAATAATGTGATATGACATAGGTAATAATAATAGTAAATAAAATAAAGTTAAAATAGATAAGTTAGTTGTAGAAATAATTGTTCAAAAATAATTGAAAAGTAGGATGGTTGTATAAGAAGATGTGAATAAATAATTAAAAAATAGGGTAGTCGTGAAGGTAAAAAGCTTTTGAATTAAAAAGTTTTAGTTAAAAAAATTTTATGTTACCAAACATGCTCTTAAAGTAAAAAAATTTTAAGGTGTATTTGAAAAGTAATAAAACATTTGATGAAAAATTTTTGATGTTTAAATAAGAAAAATTATATGATATAATATGAGTAATAAAGATAATAGAGTTAAAATAGATAAGTCAAATGTATGGATAGTTGTGTAAAAATAATTGAAAAGTAGGATAGTTACATAGAAATATATGAAAAATAATTTAAAATATAGTAGTTGTAGAGTGTAAAAAGTTTTTGTTTGAAAAGTTTTTTGTGTAAGCAAACACATCTTCAGTTTAAAAATCTTATATGCAGTCAAATATGCCCTTTATGCATTTACAACCCAAAATTTTCCAATTGTCTTTTAAAGCACTTGTATTTAAAGAGTCATGATTTGATAGATACAAAAGACTCTGTCAAAAAGAGTCATGTTTCAATACATTTAGATGCCCCCTTGAACCCAATGAGTCTTCCACTCGTACTTCAAAGTTCAAACAGATTGCGATACCATATTCTGGCCCCTTCAACCCGATGGCTTGCTTACTATGAAAGCAACCCATAGAGTTATTCATGAATGTGGTAGTATACCTCACCATGTTAATGATGTTGTCATTAGGGTTGCGTGTGTAGTGTGGAAGTTGAAGCTGTCTTCCAAGATCTGCATCTTTGGATGGAGATTGATTCTCAATGCCCTTCCCACAAAGGTAAATCTTCTTCATAGGAACACCCAACTTGACCGTATATGTTTTTTATATAGAACAAGTGAAGAAGACATCTTCCACATCTTCTGGCAATGCCCTGTTACTTTCCCAGCTCATGAACTGAGGTTAAGGAATCAATTTTCTCCACAACCATACGGCCATTTCTTTGATGTTCTCCAGCACCTGTCCACTCGGCATCACCAGTTTCACTTCATACAATTTATTATGGTGTGTTGGAAGATTTAGCAATATAGGAACTTGCACCACATAACGGGTACATCCCCTCAATTCTCAGAAATTCCAAGCAGGTGCATTGATCACCTTCAACAATTCGAGTTAGCCAACTTGTGCTCCAAACCCCACCTCTCAATCCATGAATACCGGGTGAGATGGACGCTGCTCGCTGAAGGCCAAGTTAAGGTAAATATGGATGCAGCCTTCAACCAAACCTTGGACACTGTGGCGGCATCAGCTGTTATCATTCAAGATTCAAATGGTCATTTTGTAGCTGTATCAGCTTTGCAAGGGATGGGAGGACCCACTTTGGACAGAGACTAGAAGCATGCTTTTTGGTATTATGTGGATGGCGGAATCCCAGTTTACTAACATAATTTTTGAAATGGAATGTGTCTTTTCACATGTCCTCGGGAGCAGAAATTATGTAGCTCATACACAAGCAAAGTTTGCACTGTCATAGGGTCTATCTACAAGTGTCTGGTTGGATAAATCCCTTGCTTGTATATGGGATGTTATTCGTAATGACTTACATTATATCCATCTTCGTGTGGGGTTCCCCCATCCTCCCTAGTCCTTTTGGCTGTGGGAAAGGATGGGAAAAACCTCTTTTATATACCAAAAAAAATACACTTAGATGTATTGAAGTGCAAATTTTAATTTTTGATTTTTTTTTATAAAACTCCTAATTTAGGTATATTTAACTTATATATTATATTTTAACATTTTTAGAAATGTGTATATATTTTGTTATTTTTTAAAAAAGGATATTCTAGTCATTTTAAAAATGATTAAAACCCCTCTTTTTAAAAATAAAAAAATATACATTTTCAAAAATGTTAAAATATGATTTATCGATTAAATATACTTAGATTAATAATTTTATAAAAAAGTTAAAAAAAAAAAAAATTTCGAACCCAAGTGCATTAAAATTTCAATACATCCGAATATATTGAGACATTACTCCAATTTAAAATAGAGAAGTGATCCTATTAGCCTGGGCTAAGTAAATGTCTCACTTAGCCCACCTCAAAAATTCTATTTACAACAACTTTTTTTTATTTTTTTCTTCATACACTTGTTTATCCAAGTGTATTTAATATATAAATCAAGTTTTACCATTTTTGGATATGTGTATATATTTTTTTTAGATTTTTAAAAATAAGGGTATTTTAAATACATATATACACATAGATATTTAAAAATCTAAAAAAAATAGATAAACATATTCAAAAATGGTAAAACTTGTTCTATATGTTAAACACACTTAGATAAACAAGTGCATGAAAAAAAAAGTAAAAAAAATTTGTTGTAAATAGATTTTTTAAAGTGGGCTAAGTAGAGCATTTACTTAGCCCGGGCTAACAGGATTACTCTTCTTTAAAATATAGGTTTGTTTACTTTTTTAATTATTAATATATATTGTATCATATTTATTAAATTTAAGAAAATTCTACCTTTTGTTGCTTTTCCATTTTTTTACCTCGCGGCATTTTTGGGTGGAGCTGGATAGTAGGTCGACCGGTTTCCGTTAACGGGAGGACGGAACGGCTTCACCGCTTCAGTGAGCGAATTTGGAATTTGGATCCTGAAGGAATCCAATTATGAGGGCCTGCATCACAGTACAAACCCTGATTTGCCCTTTTTCCCTCTCTCTTCTCACGCTTTTGTTGATCTATTATTTATCACAAATGCCCCGATGGCATGCATACATGACGGCCAGCAAAGACGCCATGTGGTTTCGAAACCGCTAAATGCGCGTCCACTTTTCTCTTGGAACACGGAGGTTTTACAAATTTCTCTTTAATAGGATATTAAAAAAAGTGTTTTTTTCCATGTTGTGAAAGATGTAAAAATATTTTATTATAATATTAGATGTCACAATTTATAAATTATCAATAAGAAAATTACACATATAGTGTGTGTTTGGTTGGAGGTAAAACTTTTGATGAAAAGTTTTAGAGATAGAAGTTGTCAAATTGATAGAAAATGATGTGATATAATAAGGGTAATGATGAGGAGTAAAGAGAATAAAGTTAAAATAGATAGGTTAGTTGTATAGGTAGTTGTATAGAAATGATTGAAAAGTAGGGTAGTTTGTATAGAAAAATGTGAAAAAATAATTAAAAAATAGAGTAGTTATGAAGAGTGAAAAATTTTGTGTTGAAAAGTTTTAGGGTGTGTTTGGGAATGAATAAAACTTTTGGTGAAAAGTTTTGAAGAATAAAAGTTGTCAAATGATGTGATATGACAGGGGTAATGATGAGGAGTAAAGAGGATAAAGTTAAAATAGATAGGTTAGTTGTATAGGTAATTGTGTAGAAATGATTGAAAAGTAGGGTGGTTTGTGTTGGAAGATGTAAAAAAATAATTAAAAAATAGAAGAGTTGTAGAGAATGAAAAGTTTTAGATTGAAAAGTTTTAGGTGAAAAGTTTTTGTCATTGCCAAACACCCCAATTGACAAGTTTTGGCCCCAAACAAACACACCCATAGGCTCCAAAAATGTCTCGAAATACATGAACACGAAATTGTATGTCAATGTATGTTCTTAGAACCAGACCCCCAAAATAATAATATCGTAAAATTTCGAAAAATATAAATAGCGGGTCTTTTTGCTACTAGGCTGTGTTGCTTAATCCTTTATGGCCCCAGTTAGTTTAAGTCTCAAGATTTCCAAGTCACATCCAGAAATGCATCATGCAGAATTTCTAGCAGAGAGTTGCTTTCTTATGAGATGAAAATTCCAACTATGTTGTATGAATTTCTATGCTTTTATTTTAAGGTTAGTGGCTTCGCCATGGTCTGAAGAAATTGTCTTGGCAATACAGCTCGACTCTTCACGGAGTTGCATCATGAGCAGTTGTGTGAAGCCATTGCTACAAAGAAAAATGAAGCCGGTTGTTCTTCTCCATGCTTTTGACAGGTACACGCGGAATTCTTTTACTACGTTTGATAAATATATATATATATATTTATGAGACTACGTTTGATATCTTAACATAGAAAAATCAGGCAACCATAGGTTCCACTATCATGTTGAGATTCACCTCACCCAGCCTAGAAAGGCATTGGCATCTTGGACCCACGAAAAGAAAATTGCAGAAGAGAAACGAAATCTGGAATGAATTCTAGATCTTTGTTCTTCATATGAATCGGGAATTTCCACAGGTCTTTATTCATCTACATATTGACAGGGAATTGTGTAGTTCTGCTGTGTATATGCAGGTCATGCATTGATTCTACATAACTTTGTACGCATGCTTGCTGCCCAAGAATTTTCTTTTTTCTTTTAAAATATGCAGCATATATATCCTTTGCTAATGCTGCTTCCAACACATATGCATGCACCTGTTAGACTTATTATCTAATCTAGCGGTTCCGCTTTTGCATAGAAGTGGTTCTATGTAACCTATTCTATTTTTAAAATATTGATCATTGATATAAAATCCACTCTGTCCACTGGATTTTGTATCATTTATTTAGCTCGGAGACCAGATTTGATTGAAATCAAAGATGCGCATGGGCCACATTTGCTTTAAAGTATATATTTATATGTAACTTATGAAAATGCTTACATTCATTCATATATGCATTAGATTGTAACAATATTTAATAAAATTATTTATCCACATATTAATGATATTTTATATGATTTCGATATAGAAATACAACTTTAAAATTAATATTTAATATTAAATATATTAATTTTACATATTTTTAAATGGAGGCCACCCACAATAATATTAGAAAAATGAAAAAGTTTCCTAAACAATAAAATGATGTTAAATATAATGATAGAATGAATTTCTCATCAATCATCAAAAGTGTAAAAATAAAGGGGGTTAAATAGAAACAAAGCACACTATCTAGAATTTCACTCGATAATAATGTTTTATATTATCTTCATTTGAATTTTTGTTATTGGTATATGAATCGATGGATTCCACATGCAAGAGATGTTTGGGCAATGGGAAAGATCAAATACCCGTCTTTTGTGTGTTCATGTTGATGGGCCTCTATAAGTTTGATTATGGAACATTGAAACTTAAGGGAATTAAAAATGAATATCGAAATGCTCTACTCAACATTTTGAGTGTCTTCGGCCAGTTCTTGATACAGCATTTTAATCAACCAGTTCAGGTTATCCAATCATTTTTTTTTTTTAGTGGTCCTCACAGGTTGATGCATGCCAGCTAGGATACATCAAGATCTTAACGAAACAGCGGGTAAGAAATATGTTCATATGCATTCCTAATGGACATGATTAATTGCTTTCTTCAGCTCTTGTTTGGAATGGAGGTATGCTTACCCATTACTGGAGGATGCTGGACTGGAGACATGGGCTGTGGATATACTTGGCTGGGGCTTCTCTGATTTAGGTTTGTTTATCCTTGATGGATGTCTTCTGGGATTAGATTCAGAGGAAATTATCATGTCTTGAGGACGTAGATGCATATGCCATTATAATGCATCAACTTGCAATGATATCCGGGCACCTAATGGCTGGTGCCTTCATGCATAAGGAATGATGCATGGTTTTACCAGATTGGGAGATACAAACCATTTGGCCACTCTTTAACTAATAGATAGTCAATACAGTAACGCAGAGGTGGTGCTAGAAAATGCAATAGACTGGATGTTTAAGATGCTTTTTGAATTTTGAAGGGGCCCTTGTCTGAGCTGTCTGTATAGTGCATCATGGTGCTGTGCATCCAAGTCCATGGGAAGCAGATGAACATCCTATTTTAATGGCTAAAGACAGTATATCAGCCTGTTTCATGGTTAGTGATTATAATTCTAGATCTTCATGTAGCTGTTGTGGTTTCCTTTGTTTGGAACAGAAAGTCGTCCATCATGTGATGTTGCATCCAAGCGTGAACACCTCTATCAGGTACCTGCAATCTCTTTGCTCATATGTGCTTTTACATAAGAGAAAATGAAAGAGTAGAAAGGCAAATTTTGTAACATACTAGAGGAGTGTTTGTTTAGAGAAGAATGGAAAATGAAGAATGAGAATGAAATGAATATGATAGGGGTGAAGTGGTAATGAAGAAAAGATAGATTGGTAGTTGTATGGAAAAATGCGAGAAAAATGATTAGAATATAAGGTTAAAAATGAAAAAATGTAGGGTACTTGGGTATTGACTTTTGCAATCCCATTTCTCTTTTCCATTCTTCTCTAAACAAGCACACCCTAGATATATTTTAAAGACAGGATGCGAATTTATTAATTAAGGAAAATGAGAGCAATACCATCTGCACTGGCTGTTTTCATTAACATTTGAAATGTGACCATTTCCAGAGTTAAAAAGGTTATTATGTTCCTCTTCATGTGACTAGTCCTATGTATTGTCGAATTATCCAGATCTCCCAGATTGTTTCTTCTGTAGGTTCCTAGTTTTAACTTTCTGGTTTCCATATTTGTTAACCTACGTTGTTAGCTATCTAAAAGGATAAATAACCAGTGGAAAATTGTTCCCATGAGTAATATTTGTTTCATTGTAGTATCATATGCAATTTGGTGATTTACGTGCTTGATTGTGGCCTCTAATATCAATTGCAGTTCTGGAAATCCTACATCAAAAACCCCATGGTACTTGTTGGTCCTAGCCTTGGTGCTGCTGTTGCAGTTGATTTTGCAACTAATCATCCTGGAGCTGTAAGTAATTTTATTCATTAGTTTTATGTGCATGCATCATGACTAATCAAACTGCTGCATGTGATGGACGCTATTTGTGCTGCTTTGTAAAGCTTTGTTTTTTTTCGTTTCCTCTTTAATTTGCACAGGTCGAAAAGCTGGTGTTGATTGATGCAAGCGTTTATGCAGAAGGAACAGGAAACATGAAGAAGCTCCCTAAAATACTAGCATATGCTGGGGTGAGTTTGACTATGCCATAATTCAATGAATAATGATTTTTTTGGGAAGTTGGAACCTCTGGATTTCAGGTTTATGATTCTTGATGCCTTTTATACTGTCCTGAAATTCCCCAATTTAAATCTTTGCAGAGCAAATTTTTGTACCTATCTTTATTTTCAACATCAGATGTTCTTCTGGTTTAGCATTTGTCTTAATGATCACTTTCCTACACCAGGTTGCAGTGTTGAAAAGCAATCTCTTAAGACTTTTCGCTAATTATCTGGCTTTTAATCGCTTGTCATTTACCTCTAGCCTTGATTCGACTAATGTAAGTATGTTTTTTTCTTTTTCTTTATTTTTATGCCTTTCTTTATTATTATTATTTTTTAAAATCTCTATCTTAAACTTGTTTGTACAAGTGGGAGTTTATTTATGTGTATGAATAATAAGAATGCATTTTGCAACCCACCGTTCCACTTTGCCACCTATTTGGCATGATCATAAACCCTGGTGATGTTGGCATTCATCGTCATCTTTATTATTGATGGACAAAATGGTTTAAAACCAGAATGCAGTGACCACTAGTAGAACAACAAAATTTCCAAAACCGGGAGAAACTGAAGAACTTTAATGCGTTGTTTGCTTCGTGGGATCCTTAGCATAAGAGCATCATTAGATGGAGGATCCTTAGTGTAAGAGCATCATTAGATGGAATGAATTGTGAACAACGTAAAAAAAAAAAAAAAATTTAAAAAGATTTCATTGCGGAAAATCTGGATTACATTTGGTAATGTCTGCTTCTCTAGACAATTATGTTTGTAATGTTGTTATTTTTTTCATGTATAATATATTATAAATCTTGAATGTTTAGTTCTACTGTAAGCAACATACTTTACCAAGATATGGCATTAAATTTCACTATGATTGTATTTTGTAGGTGGGCCGCCTTCATTGCTTGCTTCCATGGTGGGAAGATGTGACTGTTGACTTCATGATTAGTGGGGGATATGATGTTACTTCCCAAATAAAACAAGTATGTGAAAACTCTAAACTCTCTGACAGCTTTTCCTTCAGATAAAGTGCGAGTTTGGAAACTTACTGATTCCTACATGTTAAGCTCCAACTTGGGTTATCCACATATTGTAGGCTCCCAACTAACTATAACTGAGAAGAAACACCATCAATGATGTTAACTGCGGTTTTATTTTTCGAAGTCAAAGATCTTTCCTCTCTACAGGCGAACATTTGTGAGCGCAGTTGATATTGGATTCTTATTAGACAATGCCTCATTTCACAATTGAAATGATGTTGAACTGTAAATAGCTTTTCTCATATTTGCAAGAATCTGTACGACCATGCCTGTAGAGAATCAAAAGTATCCTCACGTGGGTGTTGGTTTTAGAGTAGGATTGTGAGGATGGTTGAGAGTTGTGATGGAGTGAAATTCCGTTATAGAGTTCCAGAAATAATAGGAGTCCTTTAAGTGAATCCTTGATGCCTGTGAGGATTATCGTATCCTCTTTTATGGTGTTTTAGATATAGTTGTTTTCATATCTCCTTAATGTCCGTGGCTGGGGACATATGGACATAATACTCGTTCCCAACCTACTCAGTTGATGAATAATAACTAGAAAATAGGATGTGGGCAAGAAAATAGGGAGCCTTTGGTACCTCCTCTACAATACCCATAACAAGCAAAAAATGTTGTTCCACCGAGTTTTAAAATTCATGATCATTAAAGCAGTATCCCAAATAATTGGGGTTAGCTGCATGAACTTGGCTGTGCTACTCAATTCTACACTGGACATGTAATTATTTTTTAAACCATAGATCCATAAGACTTTGTTGGCTACCTTACCTCATCTTAGTATTGCCTTTCCCTACTAAGGCTCTATTTGGCATTGTTGCAGTACAATGCATTGCCATGCATTTTTGAAAAAGCTACGATTCTGAGCTTTTTACCGGCAGTGAAAAAATTTGGGCGGAACTCAAAAACGTGGCTAAACACCCACTAAAAGCAGATAGACCCAGCACTTTCTACTTCCAAAATGTAGCGAACAGGACCTAGATTATAATATAAAATCTCCACTATGCTGTATAGATGACATTGCAGACCTTCCTAACAGGACCATCTAGAACACCAGATTTTTACCTGTTTGACTTTGCACATGTAACCAGTTCCTTTGGCCTATGACGCCTTGGCTGGTATGGGATAGATTGAATTTTTACAATCATTATTATTATAGTTTTGGGTAATACATAGCTAAGAAATCATAAATTAATCTTGTTATGAATGTTCTGGAAATCTGTCGAGCCATGATACTAATTGTTGATGCTTGTATGCAACAGCTGAAGCATAAGACACTTATTATCTGGGGTGAGGATGATCAGATCATCGACAGCAACCTTTCTCAGGTTCATTTCCTCAGCTTTGATCTTTTTTACTTTAGGGTGTGTTTGTTTTTTCATAAAACTTTTCAACCAAAACTTTTCACTCTCCGTAACTACCATATTTTTAAATTATCTTTTCACATCTTCCTACACAATAACTCTGTTTTTTCAATCATGTTTACACAGCTATCCATACAATTAACCTAGCTATATTAACTTTATTTTCTTTATTCTTTATTATTAATCCTATCATATCATATCATTTTCTCTCATTTTAAAAAACTTTTACATTAAAAAAATTTTTTATCGAAAAGTTTTATCACTTCTGAAAATACACCCTTAACGTAAAATTCTTAGACACAACAGTCGCAATAATTTTATAAATAATTGTTGGCCACTGATGAGCTGCCACGGCATTGTCGCATGGGAGATGGTATAAAACAGTGGTGGTATTCTCGTAGCATGTGTCACCCCCATCCACCGGCAGCAAATGGCTTACCCCCTTGCAATAGTCGCAATCAGGCAGATCTGGGCAAAGGAGAGAGATGATATCATGCCTTAATTCCAAACCATATAGGGAAATGATACATGCTTGTGCTCTGCACAATAAAACTACTACAATCATCAGTTGGGTAGAACGTCAGATAGATCGAGCATTTTAGAAAGACAGAAGCAACGAGAGTAGTTTATCGGGAAACAATACAGTCTAAGTCCAGAAATACGCTGCAGACAATAGATAACTTGATAGAATTTCATTTCCACTTTCCACTGTCATTTTAATTTTAAACGGAGAGAGATTTTTCAAACAGCCTATTAGATAGACCTGGTGCAAAGTCCATGCATGTGGCATCTCATTATACATTTCAAAAGGTCCTGTTTGCATGCACATGTGGCTTGTGGGTGCCATGCTACAAGTCTTCCTTAATCTTGCTTCAGAGTAGCATTTTTCCTTCTGCAAAAAAAATGATTCTATACCTAGATTCGAGTATTGAGCACAGACCGCTACGCACCCAATATCTCATGCATGGCCATCTCCAATTGTTCTCCAATTTTTATTGATTCATGCTACTATCTTTTTCTTGAGAATCATCTCTGCGTTTTTCCAAGTCCATATGAAACTCAGCAGATTTTGGAATGCAGAGATTGCACGATGAACTGCTGAACTCAGTTCTGCATCGGATTCCGGATTGTGGACATCTTCCTCACGTTGAGAAGCCTGATTCCGTGGCCCAGTTAATCGTGGAGTTCGTTCGAGGTGATTGAAGCTGAATGGCGCCACCCAAACTCCTGTTTCTGGAAACTCTCTAAAATGACTGACAGATGATGTTGCTGAGTTTCTCGAGGTGGTTGTTGGAGCAAAAGAGGGAAAATCGAGACACTAAAAAAATTTAACAAAAGAAATCGTTTTTCTATAATTTGGAAAAACGGTTTAAGGCATGTTACAGAATCGTTTTTCTTAAGACAATATTAACTCCCTTGTACAAACTGCTCTAGGGTTATGGCAATCCACCCCTAGGATACAATATCGCTTCATCTACTTGGATGGAAAAAAGAAGAAGATCGCAAAACACCAAGTAGCTTATTAATGCCATGCATCTAGTGGTTTATTTTTATGCGACTAATATAAACATTACATTTTTATATTAAAGACTTAAAAATGCTGAGAGAGGTTGAGTGGAGAGAGATTTAGGAGGCTGCTAGGTTTTTTTTATATTGTTATCACTGTTATCATAAGTCATTTATCACCTAGAGTAAGGATAGTAAGGATGTGGGAGAGTTTTATTTATGTGCAACTAATGAAGAATGCTCCTGTTAGTCTAGGATAAGCAAATGCTCTTTTTAACTAACCTCGAAAAACTCATTTATATATATATATATATGATTCTGTTCCGGTGCAATGGGCCCAAAATGGGCCCCACATGATCATGAAATCATGATCTACTCCACTCATTGTATTTAGAATAATGTATTCTATTACCATACCAATTTTCATCCCAATCAGATACTTTAAAATTGTTATTTACATCAAACTATTTTATTACGTTGGATTTGTACCATTTTCAGATGGGGCCCATATACATATCTGATTGGGATGAAAATTGGTGTGGTAATAGAATACATTATTCTAAATACAATGGGTGGAGTAGATCGTGATTTCATGATCATGTGGGGCCCACTGTACTGCTGCACCGGAACAGCTCTCATATATATATATACACTTTGCTTCTTTCTTCATACAACTAGATTCACATATTTAAAAATAGTAAAACTTAGTTTATATGTTAAATATATTTAGATCAATAGGTATATGAAGAAAAAGCAAAAAAAAAAAAAAAAAACTGTTGTAAATGAATTTTTTGCGATTGGCTAAATGGAGCATTTACTTAATCCGGAATAACAGGATCACTCCTCGAAACTAATATAAGCGTTGCATTTTTTATTTATTCCAACCCGCATCCTGTTTGACACAGTCCAATGAATGCATGATTCCATGTGATCACACATGCACGGTAACCGAAATATATGTATGCATGAATAACACGGCAACGCTGCTGCTGCAAATATTTGTATTTCTGTCTTTCCTCCCTAGCTGAACACAAGTCAGTTGCCAGGCCAATTATCATATGCGGGCCGGCCACAATTTTTTTTTTTTTTTTTTTTGTTTTTTAGTAAAACTATTAAAGTAGGGTGTGTTTATTTACGTTAAAAAATTTTCACCCTCCACAAGTATCCTATTTTCTAAATTATTTTTCACATCTACTTTCTAATAATTCATACCTATATAATTAACCTATTTATTTTTATTTTATTTTATTTTATTTATTATTCATCGGCATTATTTTCTTTCATTTTAAAAACTTTTTATGAAAACTTTTATCACTTGTAAAATACATCATAGGTGTATATTTAATTTATGGGATGTGATACAGTGCACCCGGGTATAAAAATTCATTTTTTTGAAAAAAATTTTATACAACTATTAATATAGTTGTATTTAACATATGTAACATTTTTTTACTATTTTTAGATACTTTTAGATATTTGTTTTTGATTTTTTAAAATCAGTGATAATGCCACCAATTTTAAAAAATTAAAAATAAATATCTAAAAATCTCCAAAAATAGTAAAAATTGATACACGTGTTAAATACACCTAGATTAACAATTATATACAAATTTCAAAAAAATAAAAATAAATGAGTGAAATGCACCCGGGTGCACTGAAGCTGAATGCATTCGAGTACATCCAATCACCCCCGTTAATTTATAGATCTAAGTTTACCATTTTTGAGATGTATATATATTTTTTGGATTTTGAAATAAAGGTATTTTAGCCAATTTCAAGCTCTAAAAATGACAAACTCATAAAATTTAGTTTATAAATTAAATACAACTAGATCAACAGTTTTATAAAAAATTTATATAACCACTTGTTACTTAGCTAAGTAATACATTTATTTTATATTTTTAACATTTTTTCTCACATTATTTCATTCATATATCAAAATTAGCCAATTTTGAGTTCTTGTATATATTTTTATAAAATTTTAAAAATAAAAAATATCTTTTTTGATGTGATCAAAATTCAACATTTTCGGATTTTTGTATATATATTTTATAAAATTTTAAAAATAAAAATTTACCTTTTTCATGCGCAGAGTTTGAGACGGGTGAATTTTTTTAAAAAAATTTGCATGAAATATTTATGAATCCAAAAAGGGTGTATTTGGGAAATAATAAACTTTTGGATGAAATATTTTTTATGTAAATTTTGTTAAATTGATAAAAAAAAAAACGATGTGATATGACAGGGATAATGGTTGGGAATAAATAGAATAAAATTAAAATAAATAGGTTAATTTTACATGTAGTTGTGAAGAAACAATCGAAGAGTAGAGTAGTTGGTATAGAAATATGTGAAGAAATAATAAAAAAATAAGATAAATATAGAAAGTGAAAAGTTTTAGATTAAAAAGTTTTACTTATTCCAAAACACATCCAAAATATAGTGATAATAAATTAGTGAACAACGACTAGACAACGGGTTAAAATTACGCCTCCTTAAATGTCTCGGTCACTGAAATCATTCTCATGATCTCCTCAACGGTCTCATCTGAGGACAATGTTTCAATACACATTGATTTCAATGCGCCATGGTGTAAAATCTTATTTTTTTATATATTTTTTTGAAATTTTTTTATATATTTCTTGTACATATTTTTATAAAATTTTAAAAATAAAAAATTATCTTTTTTGATGTTATCAAAATTCAACATTTAAGGATTGTGATTTTAAAAATATTTTTACAAAATTTTAAAAATAAAAATACCTTTTTCATGTGCGGAGTGTGAGACGGGTGAAATCTTTTTTGAAATTTTGCATGAAATATTTAATTATTTATGAATCCAAAAATAGTCAATGCAAGAAGCTTGATCTTAATGTTGAAGCCAGTTTCGATTTAGGCTAAAGCGCCATAGTTTCCAATCATATTTTAACAAAAAGAGTGTTTTTAGGAAGTAATAAAAATTTTGAATGAAATGTTTTTTTATGTGAAATTTATTAAATTGATAGAAAATGATGTGATATGACAAGGATAATGATTGGGAATAGTGAGAATAAAATTAAAATAGATAGGTTAGTTGTAGAGGCTGTTGTAAAAAAAATATTGAATAGTAAGGTAATTTGTATAAAAAGACGTGAAAAAATAATAAAAAATAAGATAACTGTAAAGAGCGAAAAATTTTAGATTAAAAAGTTTTACTTAACACACCCAAAAAATAATGATAATACATTAGTGAACAGTGACTAGACAACGGGCCAAATTTTCGCCTCCTGTAAATGGCTTGGTCCCTGAAATCATTCTCATGATCTCCTCAACGGTCTCATTTAAGGACAATGTTTCAATGTAAATTTCAATACATCATAGTGTAAAACCTCCACAAGCCAAATTTTATCATTTTTGGATATATGTATATTTTTTAAAGTTTTTTAAAAATAAAGGTACTTTAGCTATTTTAGTCATTTTTTAGTGACTAAAATACTCCTGTTTTTAAAAAATCAAAAATATATATTCATATATCTTCAAAAATGGTAAAACTTAATATATAAATTAAATACATCTAGATTAACAATCTTATAAAAAAATAGTGCATTGAAACATTCTCCCCCATCTAAGTTGCTTAAATACATGGGCAATTGCAAAAAGAAAGTAGGTTGACTGTGCAACGTCAGAAGTAATAAAGCTAAGAATCCATGATAAAAAAGGCAAAGGGATGAAAATAAAAATTCACCTTTTTCAGGTGCGGAGTGTGAGACGGGTGAAATTTTTTTTGAAATTTTGCATAACATATTTATGAATCTAAAAATAAGAACATGATTTCACGCACCCGGGTGCACTTAGCTTTGGTGCACTCGGGCGTATTTAACTTATTTTTTTATATTTTTTTGAAAATTTTTGTTACATGAAGGTTAATCTAAGTGTATTTAATATTGTATCAATTTTTACTTTTTTTGAAAATTTTTAAATATTATTTTTGAATTTTTTAAAATCAATAGTATTTTTAGTAAATTACAGTTACTAGAGGACGGGCCAAAATTACGCTTCCAGTAAATGGCTGGTCATGAAATCATTCTCATGATCTCCTCGACGGTCTCATCTAAGTCGCTTAAATACATGAGCAATTGCAAAAAGAAAGTAGGTTGATTGTGTAACGTCAGATTAGTAAAGCTAGGAATCCATGATCAAAAAAGCAAAGAGACGAAAACAGCAAATTACGAAGTTAGTCAGGCATCTTCGAATTCTCGTTCGATCTCACTTCTCAGTTCTCATTTTCAATGTAATGTTGCGTTATTTGTAGCAATATTGCCAATAGTATATGAGTCCCGTACCTTCTTTTTTTTTTTTTGGGTTATTTTTTGTGAGTTCTCTGGTACGAATCTGTGCCCGGAATCAGTTCAATTCGTCAGGATTCCAATCCATCATTACATCTCAATTCGTACGACTATTTTCAATTTTTTTTTTTATGAATTAAAACAGCACTTAAACAACATGGAGTGTACTTGCGAGTTTTGTCAAATTTTCAAAGATGATTTATAATATCGGTCAAACCATGAAATCATATTTGAAGACATCTCTCATCAACCGTCAAAACTGAGATGAAACTTAAATGCCTGAAAATATTAGAGCAGCTGCTTTTATGTTGCACTATCAGCGTGAAAGCTGGTGTCCCTAAATTCAAGCCGTAAAAGGGAAGAAATTTGTTGCAGTCGTACTGCTGGAGGTGTGCGGTCCTTGTCAACGGTAGCTGTATTACTACTGTGTATGGACCACCACTTGAATGTTCGGTCCGGGCTGCCCGTGTTTCGCTAATAATACTCTGGCAACATGTGTCCATTCTTTTTAAATATTAGCAAAAGATTCGATAATTTGCCGAAAAATTTTATAGCGATTATACATAAGCATGCATTTCAATTACACCCAACGTTTTAATGACTCCGTTGTAAACATATCTTGGAAGTTCTAAAAAACTGAAATATATATATTTATGAAATTAATTCGACAATCCTTACACCGTAGAACCCACTTAATCATAAATAGTAAATTCATCCCACCTATTATATTTAGATTTATTCACTTTTCTAATATATTAATTTTCATCCAAATCAAACATATTTAAAATCGTACAAATTCAACATAATAAAATAATTTAACTTAAACATTAATTTTAAAATAATATTTTTAACATCTAAACGGTCTAAAATATGATTTTTATATAAATAAATAATTTCATAAAATATCTAGAGCCCATTTTGTTTCAGACTACACCGTAATTCCCGTACAATCTATCTGCACTAAATTACTTTTTTATGAATAAATTGCTCATATAAATATACACGATTTGATCTAGTGCAACTTACTACATGGTGCAATCGGTTGAAACTTTTTAATTTTTTTCAAAACCCAAGCCATCCATATTTTACTATTAATATCTGCATTAAAAAAATGTTAATTAAAGTTGTAAATACTTCATAACAAGCGTAAATACGTGAGATTGTTTATAATTATTATTTTAGTATAAAAATTTATAATTCACTTGATTCTATGTAAATAATTTTAAACACAATGAATGGACTAAATGTGAAAAAATATATATTAAAAAAGCAGGTGGTTCTAAAATTCTACCGGTTGCATTAGATCATCTCTCTCTATACAATTTCAATTACTTAACACCTTTATCATTGGAGGCCATGCACATCGCAAAATGCAATGTGCTGATTTAGGGTCAAAAAGGGCCCTGATTAACTTCCCGCACACTAGTATATCAATGGGGGCCCGCATTTACTTGAATTTCTGGCAAGAAAATGAATGGATGGGCAGACTTAGAAATCATGATGATGCATCCATGCATTAACCACACTGCTAACTTCAAAAAAGCAGCGTCCCATCAGTTTTTTAAATTGATAAAGATAATGACCTGCCACCCATATATATCGCTTCAAGCTTTTCCTTCTTCTACCAAGTACCAAGAGGCAAATGAAAAAGTCCGATCACAGACATCAAAGCTGTTTTCTTTTTTTTTTTAAAAAAAAAAAAAAAGTAACATGACGATAGCTTTCAAGCTGTCCTCCATTCTATGATGGTAAAAACTGCACATTTTAAGATGAAATCAGCTAATTTGCTAAAGCTGCATAATCATATCCTTCTTTTCGGTTCCACAAATTACCTGAATCAGGCGTCCAGTAAAATCGTTGCCACGATGAAATTAGATTTAGATGATGATGTTGATTGATGATGATTAGTGACCATTTTGGTTCTTGGATTGAATATAAAATCTACTGACTGCAACTGATCCATGCACAGACAAACTAGATTGATTGCTCCCAACCAACCACCTACAAATAGGTCCCAGACTCTCCTTCAATTAAATAAAAACTACTGCTTTCCTACATGTACAAAACCAGAAGAATAAAAAAGCCCATGAGACGGAAGAAAAAGGAAAGAAAAAGAACAGCTTCTAGTGGAGAATATTTATAGGTAATTCCCAAACAGGCCACATCAGAATCTCACATGTCACCCGCCGCCCACTTGCAGCTATCAACTCTCATCCACGCCTCAAGCAATAGCCTACCACCAAGGCATTAGCCAAACAACAACACTCCCTACAGCAAATCCTTTTTCCTTCAACCCCGCAGCGTAGTTAGGCCTGAGAGCAGGAAGGATAGCAAGATAGGGCCCAAACCTGCTTTTGGAATGAAGCCTCCGTTGAAATCATTGTTCATACTCGTAGGGCCGAGTCCTGGGTTGATCCCTCCTCCCACTATTCCGGTAGTAGTTGGGGTGGCTGTGCCTGTGGTGGGATTGAAGGAGGTGCCGGGTGTGGTGGTGCCTGGGTTGGTGGTGCTTGTGGTTGGTGTTGTAGACCCAGCAGCACTGAAGAAAGAGAGATCCTGAGTTATTATTACATCAATCCAAGTTTGGGTATATATGGTTCAGATGTCTTTTTGCTAATCAAAAATACCACTCTAATCTGTCATTTCTCAATGAAACAGCAGCATCTGCAGTGGGACCAATGCAATGACAACTACCCACATTCAAACACGTGCCATGCCAGCACATGGCAATGGCATCTGCCACAGCTGTCTTTTGGACCCATGCAGGAAGTTCCATTGCGACCATTGTCACATACATCTCAATTGATTCCAAATCTAGACCTCAGCGTGATATTCCAACATGAAATGAAAAAACATATATTGAGAAATGCAAGCAAACATCAGATATGCCATCGTTTTAACGCATGCTGGTCAGATATTGGACCCATGCAGGTGATCAGCAGAAAAGCCAAGGATCAAAACAATATTGGTGCGGTAAACAGATCATTTTTGTTCTGGAAACAGAGCAAAAGGAGAACAAAAAAGTTCGATGATACTTCTCAGGATGCAGCAGCAGGCTTGGACTAAACACACGCATCAAACAACGTGAACCATCATAATCAATAGCAGGTCATGCATTTTATCAAAACCCATAAAACTAACAAGCCATATATGCGCCGCGACACTTCGGTGTGGTGGTAACTTGGTTTGCCCGCAACTGGGGTTCCCAAGTTCGCAGCACAGCGCAGGCAGCAGAAAAATCATCAAACAGCAGAGTAGGATGGCGTGGAAGTAGCATTGAGTCGGTGGCAGCAGTCTCCCCCGGTACGTGGGAGAGTCCACCATTTCGATAAAATTAGAAATATTGTTAGCTGTGTCAGAATACCGTAAGAAATTTGTAAGAATGTTTCAAAGCATAAGTTGAAAAAATCCCTATTGAGATAATTGTAATAATACCCATCCCAAAAAAAAAGCCATAGATGCCAAATTGTTAATTTGTGGAGGATATCAAATTGAAAGCAAGGAAAACTATAGCCTTCTTATATTCTCTTCAACATATCATGGTGAGGTCAACTAGCTGCTATATAGGTAAAAAATCTAAAGCTCAGCCCCCTGATTCAATGGAATGCCAGCTCAATCAACCAATGAATGCTTGCACACAGATCCTAAAGCTAATACGAAACCGAGAGGTATGCTATAGATAGGTTGATGTAGCTGCATCCAGTGTCACATGGATAGAAAGATATGCAATTATACATGAACGGTCCAATAGCAAAACTTTTATTGATGCATACCATGGATGGAAACAAGGCCCGCTACATCGATTCTTACTGTATCAAGTTTAGATTTTCTTTTTATTTATTACTACAGAAGCCAGTAAAGCAAAATCAGAATGTGGGCCACCCACTCAATTGAAGGAAACATGGTAAAAACAGTAAATTAAGCTTCTTTTGGCAAATTTGAAAAGATGAAAGGAGAACCAAAGGATTTTCTCAGAAGAATATTGAAACCAAGCTCTAAAAGACTAAAACTTGTGGAGTTAGACAGATCACTGTTCTAAAGCCATTCATTTCCCATCACATCATTTTCATAAGCTGTTTCCCACATCATGTTGTGCCATTTCCTTCAATCACTGGTTATGTCCTCAAAAATATCACCTTGAGATTATCAAAAAGGAAAAGGAATGATGATCTGTCCAGCAACAAGTTACTAGATGATTGACTATAGTGTTTTTTACCCTTGGCATCCTCAACCGCAACACAATGTTTGACTTAGGTGCAGGAACATTAATTCGCTGAGTGTACCATATTCATCGTCTGGGGGTGGGAGTATAATCTTTTCAAGAATACAGGGACCCATTTACTTCTGCCTGAAACGGTTGATTAATTAATAGTCCTCAAATAAATAGATTACAGTCCCACAATGTTCCCAACCCAGACATCTTAACGATGCCTTGATGATGGCCTCGGCATTCTCATGGCTGAGAACATATAAACACTAAACGCTTGGAAAGCTGTCTGTATTTGATCCATTGAATGGGATCCCAGATCCTGTAAAGTACCAACAAAAGGCACTTGATCTTTAGACCAAGATAAAGTAAATAAGGATATGCTTCAGCTAAGTTGCCAATTCCACAACATGGATATGGTCAAGCCCACAAGCAGTTTGGTCATGAGTTGTACATTGAACAGATGCCCCGTGATCAGAACAGAGCACTTATGCATGAAAGATAATAATTTAATATTACATTTGAAGGACAAATAAAAGGCGGAATATACCTCTGGCTTGCAGGATAAGAACATCCGCCACCACTGCCTAGAAATCAACCCAAAAAATAACAAATCAGAAGAATAATAAAACCATTTGCTATTCTTTTGTGGAAGGCACTTAATCTGTCAGCTGAGATAATAAATTAGCACACAGCAGATCAGCTTATAGCAAATAATAAGCATCAGCTTCTTGTCAAGAAGTATCTTTTCCCACAAATCAGTCACATAATCAGTGCATCCAATCCGCCCAAATGATTAGTGGCACTGTGGAAACATCAGATGACAGACTAAAGACCAAGAAAAGTATCTTGATCAGACCATCAACTACTCAACATCAATCTTAATTATATGGTCTAATAAGTGCCAAAATTGTCATTCCCAACCCTGAAAACAATTCTTCTTTGTCCAATCCAATCTTTTAGAATGTTCAGAATGCCCAACAACTTATTCACAAAAGGATTGCCCTAGAATATTGAATCAGAACACGATCATTCTCCCACATCTGAAAGCCAGGTCTCTCAAATATCAACTAGCAGCTACCATCGAAAAAAATATCAATTATCAGCAACATTCAGACCCAAATATAATTAACTGAAACACTTTTTTATCTTACTTCCACAACTAGAATGGTGGCAAAAATGACCATCTCCTAATAAAGTTGGAAGGAAGAGAATGGCGATAATTCATGGTCCTCTGCTTCTCAAATTTCTCTTCTGCACTCTTAACTTGTCGAGATGAACTTATTACTGTGGGCTCACATGATATCAATTATCGAACTCATCATTATAATGATATAATTGGAAAAAAACAAAAAGGTGCATATAAAAAAAATAAACAGTGTTGGTTTAAATGTCAACTTGAAATGACTTGTTACTAGCAAGGTGGTATTGGTATCCAGCTGTGCCATTCAGATAAAGGGAAAGTAAAAGAAATGTTTCATATAACTGGTTACGTAAAAGAAACCTCTTTTTTCTTTATAAAAATGACGTTTCCATCAGACCATAAGCCATCCGCCATACTTGTCTTCAGATCTATTTTCATTAAACCAAAAATCACTTGAATTGAAAATTTTTCATATGCTGCAACAAATCGAAACTCACCATGCTGTTTGATTAATTTCTTATCTTCTTCATTTCTCTTTTTCTTTTAGATACACGAGAAATAAATAAAAATGAATGGTGACTAATAAATAAAAGAGTGGATGTAAGTATCAGTTCCAGCTTTCTTTTGTGTGTATTATTCTATTTTCGGGTGGGAAAAGAAGCTTGAGGTTATCTTTCTCAGGCCTTACTTGGGTCAGCTGTCACGACAGTGGCAGAGCCAGCAAAGTCACATGTGCCTTGAGCTTGTCCTTTCTTTTGGAAGTAGCTATTCACTGCATATGAGCAATGAGCTTTCACCGTATTTGGATTATAGCAAGCTCCAGCCTGATGGATTGGATTACAATCAGCTCCAGCTCCGCAAGCATAGTCTAGAGTCTTTTGAAGCATTGCATCATTCAAGTCATTCCTACATATGCACCAGTTTGCACCTTCATCCACCCAAAAAATGACAAGATCAGCCACTCTCTTAACAGTTTCAACAAGAGGATAAACAGGAAGCAAGAGAATGAAACCCCGTGGCCAAATGCAAAGAAGCCTCCTTTTATCTCTCCTTTTTTTCCCTTCTCTTCTGAAAAATGTTTATTCTTGTTACATAAAAATGAAAAATCATCTACTCTGAAGGTATTTCCGAACAGCAGGGAAACAGGAAATCATGACCACCAAAAAAGGGGGGGAAATATCCTTTCCTTTCGTTGTTTCTTTTGAGACAGAATATAAATTAGCACACGAAAGAACGAAAACACATGCCTAAATGACAAAAATAAAAGTCTCCTTTTTTACTTTCTTTTTTCTTTTGAGAAAATCTTATCGCAAGATGTCCAAAATGTTTGTAGTTTCCACTGATAAAAGGACAAAAAAGCCAAAACCCAAGAACTAAAAGAGGAAAATAAGGGCAGCAACAAGCGAATGAAAAATTATTCATACCCATCAACATTTAAGAGATACAGCCCTTCTTTCCAGTTTTATTAAGCATGATAGTGCAGAGCATAATTGTCCAAACATCAAAGGCAGAGAGCGTGCATCCATCGAGTCATGAGAGTACATTTTCTATGGCCTTAAAAACTCTCGACAAATCTTTATTTTTAAAACACGTTAAATGGAAATGGTTGGAAAGGAAGGGAATCCTTCTTCCAAAAAAAAAAAAAAAACATGTGATATATGTGTAGATCTTGCATGGAAAAATATGCAACAAAGGCCCCAAATAAAAAGCACCTGAGCCGCCAGCCAAGGCCAGTATAAGCGTTAGAAGGATCAGAATCGCCATGGAGAGAGGAGAGAGAGGAGAGAGGAGAGAGGAGAAAAAGCAGAGCTTTCTTTGGGAGCGTTTGATGGCAGAAGCAGAGCTACAAGGTGGGAAATAATCATCTTTACGTAGATGACATACGCTGGGGAATATCCTCGAGATTTTACAGTATCGCGATATTCTCGTTTTCTTTTCCCGATTATTTTAAGTGTGTGTTCGTAACGGTCAAAAATATGGAAGCTAAGAGTGCATTTGGCAATCCATTCAAAATATCAAAAGTTAAAATTTTTCGATTTAAAATTTTTTACTTTCCACAATTATCATATTTTTTAATCTTTTTTTTATATTTTTCTATACAACTATCATACTTTTCAATCATTTCTACACAACTATCCATACAATTAACATATCTACTTTAACTTTATCCTTTTTATTACTCGTCATTATCCCTGTCATATCACATCATTTGACAACTTTTACTCTCCACTTTTTCTATCGATAATTATTCTATTTTTTAATAATTTATTCATATTTTTATATATAATTATTTTACTTTTTAATCATTTCTACACAATTATCTATACAACTAACATATTTATTTAAATTTTATTCTCTTTATCATTCATTATTACCTCTATCGTATACTATCATTTTCTTTTATTTTGACAATTTTTATCCTAACAACTTTTCCTACAAAAGATTTATCACTTCTTAAACATATTCTAAAATTTCGATTACTCATCCGTTAGTATGCAGGATTAGGGAACGATGAAACTTTTGAACAATAAGTTCTTTTTGCGATGTTTTTGAAATGAGAGAAAATACCGTGAGATGACAGGGATGATAATAAAAGATAAAATTAAAATAAATAAGTTGATTATATAAGTAATTGTGTTGAAATAATTAAAAAAATTGATAATTTCTACAAAAATATGTGCAAAAATGATGTAAAAAATGTAGTTACAAAGAGTAAAAAGTGTTATTTGAAAACTTCTGTTGAAAAATTAAGATGAGATAGAAAAGTTTTTTGAGTAAGAGTTATTAAATTAGTAAAAAATGATGTGATATGATTGGAGAATTGATCAGGTGTAAATAAAATAAGGTTAAAATATATATATTAGTTATATATAATTATATATAAACGATCAAAAAATATGGTAGTTGTATAAAAAGATATGAAAAAATAATTTTAAAAACTAATAGTTATAGAGGGTGAAAAATTTTAACTTTATTTTCTTCTTATTACCAAACACACTCTCAAGTCAAAAGTTTTAATTTGAAAAGTTTTTTATATAGGGTATATTTGGTTAAAGTCAAAAAAATGTCCTTCGAAATATTCTAATCAAAAACTTTGCATTTTAATTAGCCCATGTTTTATTTTTTATTTTTTTAAAATAAATTATCATATTTTTTTAATTATTTTCGCACAAATTACCGTATTTAAAATGTTTTTTCTTTGAGGGTGACTAAAAGGGAGCCCAATTCAGTGCACCCGGGTGCATTCAGCCTCAACGCACTCGGGTGCACTGCACCTATTTTTTTTTATTTTTTTTTGAAAATTTTTGTATACAATGGTTAATCTAGGTTTATTTAACATATGTATCAATTTTTATTATTTTTGGAGACTTTTAGATATTTTTTTTAGATTTTTAAAAATCAGTGGCATTTTCGGTAATTTAAAATTACGAAAAATGCCACTGATTTTTAAAAATCTAAAAAAAATATCTAAAAATCTCCAAAAATAGTAAAAATTGATACATATATTAAATAAACCTATATTAATAGCTTCATGAAAAAATTTTCAAAAAAAATAAAAAAAAATAGGTGCAGTGCACCCGGGTGCGTTGAGGCTGAATGCACCCGGGTGCACTGAATTACGCTCCGACTAAAAGACGCTCATGATCATGGGTGATCCGTCGGTACACGAAATACTCAATAGCGCAGGCTGTCATTCTGCAGCAGCTTGCACTTCGAGGCGCAAGTTCTGGCATAAGGTTCAAGGTGCAGCACTACTGTCACACGGACGCAATTGGGCTTACGAAATTCCGGCCCATCTCAGTACTAAAGTTGAACTTATTTTAGGAAGTTACTTTGGGATGTATGTGAAAAATGATAAAATTTTTGTATAAAATTACATTAGTAAAAGAAAATGATATAATATGACAAGAATAATGATGATAAATAAAAGGAATAAAGTTAAAGTAGATAGATCAATTGCACGGATAATTATGTATAAATAATTAAAAAGTAGAATAATTATATAAAAATTGTAAAGAAATAATTAAAAATATAGTAATTGTAAAGAGTAAAAAGTTTTAAATTAAATAGTTTTAACTTTGCATATTTTATTTATTACCAAACACACCCTTAACTTATTTATAAAATATTAACTTTAGCAAATTGAAAAGTTTTAACTTTACCTATTTTGTTTATTACCAAACACACCGTCAACTTATTTATAAAATATTAGCTTTAGTTTTATTTATAAAACCTAAATTTTAACTCTATTTTTTTAAAAATTAGGTTAGTATTGAATTTCAAATTGAAATTTAGGTCAATAAATTTATATTTTATTTAAAAGCGATATGTTTAAAATTTTCTATAAATATATAATAATAACTAATTATGTAAGTAAACATAATAGTAATAGTTAAACTATATATTTTAAAAAATATATAACATTATAAAGAATATTTTTGTCAACCAAGCTTTGCTTGATTTGTAAACCATTGAAGTTGCATTAGTGCGGGTTTTAGGGAATGTAGAAAATGATTAAGAATAGGATAAGGAAATATGATAAAATTATAATAATATATTTTGAAAAATTATATTAAAAATAAGAAAAGAAATCTCATACAAATCTCATTCAAGAATCTCGTATTATTTACCCAAGGTCTCCGAGAAATAAGAATTGTATATAAATAGAAAAGGTGTACATAATAGAATCAGATAAAATAGTTATACAAAAATATAATAAGAATGATTAAAATATATGCGTAAAAATGAAAATATAAGGTAGTTGGATAATTAATAAATATTTTTTTGTACATTTAATTCCATATTTTCATTACGAAAATCTTAGATATTCTCATATTCATTTAAAATTTCCATGAGCTTAGGCAATGAAATATTTTTATTGCAATAAAAATATCTTGGAGGTTTTTTGTTAACATTTAAAAAATTTTAATTAAAAACTTTTCATTCTTTATAGCTATTTCATTTATTATTATTTATTTACATATTCTTATACAATTATCATACTTTTCAACCATTTATATAAAACTATTTAGACATGAAACTAATATATTTTAATTTTATTTGTTTACTCCTCATCATTATATATGTCGTATCACATTATTTTTTTCATTTTAAAAACTTTTATATTAAATGTATGTTTAGAAAATAATAAAATTTTCATACAAAAATTGTTAGTATTAAAGTTTTTAACTGAAGTTTGTTTGAAAAGTGATAAAACTTTTAATAAAAAGTTGTTATGAATAAAAGTTGTAAAATAATGTATCATGATAGGGATAACAGTGATGAATAAAAAAAATAAAGTTAAAATAAATAGATTAAGTATAAGTAATTGCGTAAAAATGATTGGAAAGTGTGGTAGTAATACGATAATATATAAAAAATAATTTAAAAATATAATAATTATATATATTAAAAATGCTTTATGAATTGCTAAACACCTATAGGTAAAAAAATAATATAATAAGATAAAGATAGCAACCAAAAGTAAATATAATAAAATTAAAATAGATATATAAATTGCACTGTTAACCGTGTGGAGAAATGATTTAATAGTATGATGGTTATACGGAATGATATAAAAAAATAAAATAGTTATAAAAGATAAAAAAAGAAGTTTACAATACATTTTTATTGATTTTTTTTTATGATGGTCGCACATACTCTAAGGGTGTGTTTGACAATTAATAAAAAATGTCAAGTTAAAACTTTTCACTCTCCACAACTATCATACTTTTTAATCATTTTTTCACATTTTTCTATCACTACCCTACTTTTCAATCGTTTCTACGCAATTATCCACACAACTAACCTATCTATTTTAATTTTATCCTCTTTATTACTCATTATTATCCATATCATATCATATTATCAAATCATTTGACAATTTTTACTTTACACAGGTTTTCATCACAAAATTTATCCATTATCAGACACACTTTAAAATTTTTTTTTTTGTTTGAAAATTTTATCACCCATACGCGGAGAACTTTTCCTGCAGCGAAACACGGAGAACCGCACGCTGCCAGAGTACGGATGTCGGTGTCGTTTTGTGTGCATGCGCTTTTGCTTTTTCGCGGATTTTAAAAAACGCGAGCTGAAGAGGAGAGTGCGGGCGTGGGGAAGCGAGCCGGAGCTGAGCTTTTTGTCTGTGGCGCGAGTCGTGTCGTGAGAACAGTTGTAAACTAACGTGGGTAACCCAATGCCAACCTAAATGGTTGGTTAAATGGGGGCCACACCAATTCGGCTCTTTTTATCAAGGGCTCTGTTTGTGCGTTGCGTGAAAGTACAATCACGTGAGCTCTTTAAATTTTAAAATTTTAACTTTTAACAGAAAATTTAATTTATTTATTATATGTAACATTATTTATTTAATTAAAAAATTAATTTTCATCAAAATTAAGTATATGTGCATGCCATATTTGCTCAAAAATATATATTTATGAGTAAATTATGAAAAATAAACAGATCTATTTATACATATATTAGAATGTATAATAATTTATCCATGTAAAAATAATATTTTAAATATTTTAAATGTTAAAAATACTACTTTAAAATTGATATTTTAGCATAAATCATTTTATTCTGTTGATTTTAAATATTTATAGACAATATTCATATACAGTTATACAAAATAAATGAGAATGTTTCCATAATAATATAAACGACGCTAAGTATAATCATCAGGATGAATTTTCTATTAACCATCAGGATTTATTTACAATTGTATTAGAATGTATAATAATTTATAAAATCATTTATTCGTATAAAAATGATATTTTAGATGGTTTAGATATTGAAAATATTACTTTAAAATTTATATTTTAGCATAAATTATTTTATTATGTTGATTTTACACATTTATATACAAGATACTTATACAACGATACAAAACAAATGAGAATGTTTTTATGATAATATAAATGAAGTTAAATATAATTGATGGAGTAAATTTTTTATTAACTACTAAGATTTTTAAAATAGAGGTGGCTAAGTAGAAAAGAAGTCTCATAAAAGCGTGATTATTTATTTATTTGAGTTTGCGTTACATTTAGCAACACATGAAATTTAATAAAAAAAATTAGAGTTTTGAAAAAATGGCAAAATAATGAGAGGTGATATGAATAATAATTTATGGACGAATAAAATAAATATGATAGTTATAAAAATGAAAAATTTAAAATATAATGTGAGAGTTGTGATGTAGAAAATTTGCGTCACAAATCCTCTAACTTTGCGATTATCATTTTGCATTTTAAAATTTGCATATTAACATATTAGACCCATTGAAATTTTAATTTTTGTATTTTAAGCCATCTTCCCTCGTGTTGCTAAAAAAGACTATTAGCACACACATAATATCTAAAATGCTCTTTCATTTGTATGAAATTTAAAAATTCTCAAGTTCCCAAGTTAATTGAAGATCAATTCTATTGACAGTTGTTGCTCAAATTTTGAATTTTTAATTTTCATGCAAATGCAAGGGTAATGCAAGAGTATTTTAGGCATTACATATGCATTTACGGTGGTTGTTTTTTAACGGCATAGGGAATGGAGTTTAAAATGCAAAGACAAAAACTTCGCAAAGTTTAATATGCTAATACATAAACTTTGGGGTCCAAAACACTATACGCAAAGTTATACGATTTATGGTGCAAATTCCTCTTATGATGTCATGTCTAACGAATGGAGTTTTAGGAGAGTGTATTTTTTGAAAGTTTGTTATTAGGAGAATATGTGGCAAGTCTGAATATATACAGATTGTTCAAATATAAACTTTTTAGTATGTATCTAGAAAGTAATAAAATTTTCAAACAAATAATTTGTAAGGCGTATTTGGAAACTAATAAAACTTTAAAAAAAATTAAAATTAGAGAAAATAATATGATATGATATGAATAAGAGTAGCAACAAAGAATAAAATTAAAATAGACAATTTAGTTGTATGGGTAATTATATAAAAATGATTTAAAAATAAGATAGTTGTATATGAAGATGCAAAAAAATTTATTAAAAGATATGATAATTATAAAAAGTAAAAAAATTTAGATAAAAAATTGGTATGTGTTGGGAAGTAATAAAATTTTTATATGAAAAATTTTGATACAAAAGTTTTTGAATTGATGGAAAATGATGTGATATGACAGGAGTAATAATGAGGTATAAAAATAATAAAGTTAAAATAGTTACATTAGTTGTATGAGTAGTTGTATAGAAATAATTGAAAATTATATTAGTTGTATGAGAATATGTTTTTTTTTTTTAATACGGCAGTTTTGGAGATTGAAAAGTTAGTGTGTTTGTCAAACATTCTCTTAATTGAAAAGTTTTAATAGCTACTAAAAATACCGCTGAGTTTGAGAGGTGATGAAACATTTGTATGGAAAATTTGTAATATAAAAGTTTTTAAAATTAAAAAAAATAGTATAATATGATACATGCAATAACGATGAATGAAGGGAGAAAATTAAAATAAATACATTAATTATATATGTAGTTATGTGAAAATGATTAAAAAGTATGATATATTGTATAGAGAAATATGAAAAATAATCAAAAAATATGATAGTTGTAGAAAATTAAAAGTTTTTAGATTGAAAATTTTTATTTTGAAAGAAACACACCCGTAATTTAAAACTTTTCATTCTTTATAATTATCTCATTTGTAAATCATTTTTTTTACATATTTCTATATAGCTATCCTGCTTCTTAATTATTTCAGCATGACTACTCGCAACACTAACATATCTATTTTCTGGCGTGTTTGAGAAGTGATAAAACTTGTAAATAAAATTTTTTTTATGTACAAGTTTTTCAAATAATATAAAATAATATGATATAATAGGGGTAATAATGGAGATTAAAGACAATACAAATAAAATAGATAGGATAGTTATATACGTAGTTATGTAGAAGTGATTGAAAAGTAGGTCGATTGTATAAAAATATGTGAAAAAAAATTAAAATAAAATAGTTATGGAAAGTCAAGAGTTTTAGCTTAAAAAGCTTTCATTTGAAAAGTTGTGTTTATCCAAACACACCCTTAATTTTGTTATATTTATTCATCATCATTACCTACATCATATTACACCATTTTCTTCAAATTCAAATACTTTTACATCAAAAATTTTAATATCAGAGTTTTATCCCTTTATAAACATACTCTTAGTAATAATAGACAAAAATAAGATATATAGGTTAATTGTATAAAAATGATTAAAAAGTAAAACAGTTTATGTAGTGCCATAAAAAAATAGTTTGTACAGAAAAATTTGAAAAAAATAATAAAAAATATATAATAGTTGTCGTGAGTAAAATATTTTAGATTGAAATGTTTTATTTTGAAAGAAACACACCCATAATCTAAAAAATTTCATTATTCATAATTATCTATTTTTTAAATCATTTTTTGCATGTTTTTGTACAACTACCATACTTCTTAATTTTTCAACGCGACTACTCATAACACTAGCATATATATTTTAATTTTATTTTATTTATTCATTGTCATTATCTACATCACATTATATCATTTTTTCCCAATTCAAACACTTTTATATCAAAAACCTTCGTTCAAAAAGTTTTATCACTTGATAAATACACTATTGGTAATGATAGAAAAAAATTGAAATAGATAAGTTAGTAATATATATAATCGTGTATAAATGATTGAAAATTATGATAGTTTATATATAGAGATTTTAAAAAAATAATAAAAAAATATGGTAGTTTAGAGAGTGAAGAGTTATAAATTAAAAAGTTTTATTTTGAAGAAACAACACCGATAATCTAAATTTTTCACTCTTCACAATTATCTCATCTTTAATCATTTCTTTACATGTTTTATACGACTATCATGTTTCTTAATTATTTCAATGTGAATACTTATAATACTAACATATCTATTTTAGTTTTATTATATTTATTTATCATCATTATACACATCGCATCACATCATGTTCTTCTAACTCAAACACGTTTATATAAAAAAAAATATATCCAAAAGTTTTATCACTCAATAAACACAGTCTTCGTGGTGAAATAGAATAAATACAATATCAAAAGTTTTACCACTTTATAGAATAGACACAATACTATAAGATACTTGTAAAAAAATTTGAATACATAGATAAAAATAAGATAACTAGATATTAATCTTTTTATTTTTTCACCCCTAATAATCACATTCCATTCTCATGTTAACAAAAAGTTTTTAAATTTCTCTATTATAAAAAGTTGCAATCCTCCTGTATAAAAAAGTGATAATCCTCTTCATCGAAACAAAAAAGTAGTAATCTTGCTGGCCCTCCGAAAAATTTTACTTTTATTTTTTTGAAAATTGTTCTAATAATATTATTAATTTACATGCATTTAATTTATAAACTAAATTTTATCATTTTATGAGACATGAATATATTTTTTTAGATTTCTAAACATAGATGTATTTTAGTGATATTTTACCTTTAAAAATGACTAAAACACTCCTTTATCTCCGCGTGTTAGTTTAAACTTTAAAAAATGCATGAAAAGTGAATAATTTTATTAAAAATGCATGAAAAGTTTTTAATTGTATAAAAAGTGCATAAAAAGTGAACAATTTTTTTTTTTTTTTTTTTGCCAAATACTCCCTTAATTTAAAAAATGCAATCATGTTCACCAAAATTTGCTTGCAAATGCGAGTTTTTATTTTTCATATTTTTTGGGTATCTTTTATACAAATATAGTGATTTGCTATGATAGTTTTATTGTTCTCACAAGTAAGGCCAAGACCTAATAAACAATAAGTTCTCAAACTTTGAGTGCGACCAATGCTTAATTCATTCATTGCTCTTGTATTAAAGACAGCTATGAAGTGATTCAACTACATAGCATCTAACTCAAATGCTCTCATTATACGTTGGCTGTCTAGATCTCAAAAATCATGATTCATGACCTCGTGAGAATTATATTTGTTTCAAGGAATTTAGCAACAATTCCACATCAGAAAAGGCCAAGACCTAATAAATGATAGGTTCTCATACTTCAAAGGCAACCAATGCTCGATTCACTGATTGCTCTTGCATTAAAGATATCTATGAAGAGGCCATTCACCTATGGTTCATCTAACTTAAATGCTCTCTTTACATGTTGGCCGAAATCATGGCCTCACGAGTAGAGGTGTTAACGGATCGGGTTGAACGGGTTAGAGCCTAATCCTAATCCTAACCCATTTAATATATCTCAATCCTAATTCATTTATTAACCCATTTAAAAAACTTCGACCCTAACCCATTTACAACCCATTTAATAAATGAGTTAACGGGTTGTTAACGGGTTGTGTTTGTTACTAATTTTCATGCTAAAAATCTTAGAATTTGTAAATTTAAATAAATTAAATAATTCGAAGCTAACGTACCTGAATTTAATTTATTTTAGCTTGAAAACATCAGCCCCAATCTCAAGTCATCTCTTTAATGTCAATTCCTGTTATAAATATTATATATATATATTATAATATATTATATTAAATGAGTTATACGCGTTGAATGGGTTGGACGAGTCAAATAAACGGGTTGGACGGGTTGACGGGTTGCGAAGCCTCAACCCTAATCCGTTTATTTAATTAAATGGTTGAACGGGTTGGCGGATCATAACCCATTTATTCAAAAATCCCAACCCAAACCCATTTATTAACGGGTTGAACGAGCGGGTTAACGGGTTGACCATGACCATTAACACCCCTACTCACGAGAATTGCATTTGTTTCAAAGATCTAAGCAACAATTCCATGTCAGAAAGAATTACAAGAACGTGGATCAGGACAATTTGTAAATTGTCGACAATAGTCGTGCGTATTTGTTGATTAACATGCTGCATCCATTAGTATGTTAACATTACATTAATGATTATCATGCTAACTAATACTACAAATTGTCGTCGTGTGATAATTTTTATATTGTTGTAATCTTCATTCAAGTTGCAAACCTCTTGTGTCAACTGCAAGTCTGCAATTAATTATGGAGGCAGTTGGCAATCACAATGACACGAGGAATTGAAGATGTAATAAAATGGTAGACAAATGTGATTATGAGGATCACATTGGCTTTCGAATTCCATGCGATGGATAAGAAATGAGATTTCACTGTATTAATAGTTGCGATACTTTTTTATATTTTAAAATAATATTTTCATTCTTAATATGCATTATTATATTTTGATTCTATTTCTACATTTCAATTTAAACCCTTTGAATCCTTCCTAAGAGTAGGATAGATTTCCTCTTAGAATAAGTGTCAAATAGATTATTTTTTAAAAAGATTTTTGATTGTTATTATATTTCTCATCAAATCTATAAATTAGGAGTGTATTTGCTAGGAGGATAATGAAATTGTGAAAATACGAAGAAATTGTGAAAATAAGAATACAGAAATTAACACTCCGTTGTCCTTTTCTTTCATTTTTTACATATTTTCTCATATTTTTCATAAAACTACCATATCTATTTTTTATTTATTCACATTTTACCTTATCATATTAATTCCATTCCTTATTTTCATTTTCCTTGCCACAAACAAGCAAACACTAGAGTTTGATCGTTTAAAGGAAAATGAATATAAAGAAAATGGGAATAGAATAGATATGGTACGGATAATGCGAAATAGAGGGGGGAAAATAGTATCGTTGTATAAAAGATTAAAAGTATATGAAAAATAATTTAAAAATAAAAATATTAAAATATATGAAAAAAATGAAAAAAAGATGGTTAGGTGTTAACTTTACATCCCATTTCCTTCACCTCCATTATCCTCCCAAACATACACCCGCATATATGAAGAATTCCAATCGGATGCTCCCGTACTACTTCAGGGCTTCTTTATTCCGTGGCTCATGATTCTGAATTTAAAAGGACATACATGCGCATCCAGCAGTGTAGTGTAATGCATGGTGGGCACAGTATCCGTGTATTCGCATGTTCAACTCTCGGTATTATTCGGTTTCTCATATGCATTTACTGATTTCAAATATCAAATAGCTTGATATAGATATATATACATGAATCAAAAAGAGGACATACAGGCGCAGGCGCCAGCATTTTGCAGAGTTGTAGTTAATATACATTGAATACTTGAGTCTGAGTGGCACTTTCAAGAGGCCGTGGCTGACATAAATCTAGATAATTACCTTTTTTAGGGAACGCAAATTAAATGCACTGTCTTTTCACATGGCTGCCGATATCAATGATGATATGCTGAAATAATTTCATCATCAGCCATTCCAAAACAGAAATGATCAACCCCTTCTCGCCGAAAAGGACGAAGATTTGACATGGGAATGTTATAACGAGAGACGAGCGAGGGAAATAGTTACGAGATCATCAATCTTTTCTAACATCACATAACTTTGGGATGTGGTGGGCAGTGTGGAAGTAAATAGTTTGAAAATTATGTATGACATGGGTAAAATTAAAATAAATATGACAGTATCAAAGAAAATAATTAAAGAATAGATATAAAATTGAAAAAAATGAGTTGTCAGGCATTTAAATCATTTACCAAAGAATGTGTAAACCATGAGGACTTCTGGTAACATGCTACTATGGGAACCATGGTTTTTTCATGGTATTTGGTTTCTTAATACTAATCATTACTTTATCAATCACACTATTTTTTTCCATTTTTACCCCCTACATTCCAATTATTTTTCTTACCAATTACATATAACAAACCTATTTATTCCAACTGTACCTCCTATCATTTCCTACCAATCACACATTTATCAAAATATTTTCTTTTTTATTTCTCATAATTTCTTACGATCCTACAATTTTACACATTGCTAAATGTCTACCATGACTTCCCACCCTATAAAGCCTCTCTCCGTTCTCAATGTCTCTTTGATAGGACGAGGATGATGTTACGGAAATTTGAAGTGATACTTATCGAAAATGGAAAAATGAATATTGGATTGGAAAAATTGTGTTGACAATGAAAAATAGACTGCTATTTTTTAAGAATGAAAAAAATATTTTAAAAAAAAATTTTATCTTAGGATTATGCCATCCTAGTTGTGACTGGCTGTGATTATCCCCAAAATGTTAGCCGCAGTGGAATCAATATTCAGGGGCACTTATGTAAACTTTCCACCAAATTATCTCAGTGGGTCCAGTGTTATGCTTTGTGCTTGGTTGCTACTTTTTTTTTTCTCCGGGACGGAACGGATGCGTGGACATCTTGTCTTTATTCGAGGTTTGAAAAAATTTCAGGCCTCTAGGGACACAGCTGCTGTGCATGATTCTAATTCAGTTCCAATGCAGCGAGCTATTGTGGAGAATCCAATGCGAAGTGGAAAGAAAAATCAGTTTAGGCAGGGATGTAACTTGCGCAAGGTTGAGACGGAGAACGTGGGAGGCCGCTTGTATGCTGCCGACAGTATACACTTATTTCTTTTTCTTTTTTTTTTGAATTTTTTTTATAAAACTGTGAATATAAATGTGTTTAATTTTTTTTTTATAAATTTTTACCATTTTTGAAGTATTTTAGATATTTATTTTTTATTTTTGAAAATAGTGACATTTTCGGTAATTTTAAATTACATAAAATGTCATTGATTTTCAAAAATAAAAAATAAATATCTAAAATACTCCAAAAATGGTAAACATTTATACACATATCAAATACACATATATTAACAATATTGTAAATTTTTTTTTTAAAAAAATAGGTGTATGCGCCCGGGGTCCGAGAACGTGGCGCACCGAACCGATCATTGATCGGTAGAGATGAGTTTATGGTAAGAGAGTTAAAGTTTTTGTTCTTAAATTTTTTTCATCGATAAATTTTTATTTGTCTATAATAATTTTATGTTTAAAATTTTAATATTTTTCATTTTTAAGAGTGTGTCCGAGAAACGACCAAAATTTTGAGTGAAATAGAAAAATGATGTGCATGATATGAGTAATAACAAACCTATATCAGTAGTGGTGTAGAAATAATTGAAAAATAAGATAGTTATATAGAAAAATATGGTAGTTAGGTGAGTGAAAAGTTTTAAATTGAAAAAATATTAGTAATTTTTTTTTATAGTTAAACAGACTCACCCAAATATAATTTCAATACACAACAACACTTTTTTATTTAGTCTGTTTATCTCATCCAATTCTACCATCATAAGCACCTTTTAGGACGAAGCAAACTTGAACTCGAGGGAACTAAGCATTATTTTTTCTTATGTATATTTAATACAAAAAATATATTATACATGAGTCATGTTCCTATGTAATATTTAATTAATATTTATACACATTATGTATTTTATGTCAGTTATATTTATATTTGCATAAATGTTTATTATGTTAAAATTATATTATAGATAAATTATATTCTTATATTTACATTTATGTTTATATTATTTGCATTATATTTTTTGATTTTCTTCATTTATCTTTTCTACAAAATATAAATTTTCTTTTAAAAATATGTTGTATTAGTATTTTTTCTTAAATTTAATAGGGCTATTTATTATCATTTTTGCTTATGTAACTTAATTATAACTGCATGAAATTTAAATTTGTTATCCTCAATTTAAACAAAAATTTGCAAACTCAAATTTTAACCTATTTTCAATCAAAAATTGACTTATTAGATAATGTTAGGATTTAAATTTTACAAAGAAATTTTTGTAAATATACCTACAAAATTTAACTAATATTGCAACTGTGTCTCTAAGTTTGCCGAAATTACAAATATGCTAATTTGATTTGCATAAAATTACAAGTGTATCCCTTTTATTATGACACGGCTAGATTTTTTGTAAAATGATAAAATTTCCTTTAAGCCAAGTAATACACTTATAATTTCTGCAAATATTATAAGCATATTTGTAAAAAAAATTAAAATAATAATATAGGTAAAAATAATAAAATAATGAAATAATAAATATGACTACAATAGTTGAAAATATTCCAAGTGCATTACTTAATTTAAAAGGTATTTTCGTTATTTTACAAAAAAACCTAATGACGATATAGCGGAAGGGCACACTTGTAATTTTATACAAGTGTTGTGAGTATATTTACAATTTCGACAAACTTAAGAACACATATGTAATATTAGTCAAACTTTGTAAGCATATTTGCAAAAATTCCTTTTACAAACAAATTAAAGTTAGAGTGGAGGCAAACTCAAATTTTGATGAACTTGTTATTTTTCACTCTTCATCACGTTCGAAAAAGAATAAAATATTTTTATTGTCGAACTGTGCGATTTGTCCCTTCATGCCCAAATCAATATATATATATATATATATATATGTATTATCAAGTGCAGCGCCATTGCATAGTAATTACAATGCAGTGGCGCTTAAATGAGTCCCTAATGATGATAAAATCAAAATCTACTTCACCCATTGTATTCAGAATGATTTATTTTATTACCATATCAATTTCATCTCAATCGGATATGTGTATGAACCCTATCTTAAAATGGTATAAATTTAACGTAACAAAATAGTTTGATGTACATAACAATTTTAAAGTAGTTTTTTCAACATCTAAACCGTTTAACGTATGATTTATATATAGATAAATGATTGTATGAAATTTTATTGTATTTTAATATGCGTGGGGCCTATTTTTTGGGCAACTGCACCGCTGTTCTGGTGCAGTAGGCTGGAGGTATTCTGGCATATTTTTGTTAAAGTTCACACTCGAACCTGCAATCACAAGTCATATTATTTTCTAAAACAAAATCTCTCAACAAGATGAACTCTATCCGAATTGTGTGAGTAAAATCTAGTGGAGCTAAAGTGGACAATACTTCACAATAAATGGAGCATGTAAAAATGATTAAGAGATTTTGGGGGCTTACAGGGATAAGTTGTAAGTTGTAACTAGTGTAGCAGTGCCGGCAAAGTTACAAGTCCCTTGTGCACGGGACTTCCTCCGGTAGTAGCTGTTGACAGCATAGGAGCAATGAGCCTTCATAGTGTTTGGATCATAGCATTCTCCATTCTTTTTTTAATCGGTTTTCAATCAGCTCCAGCTCTGCATGCAGAGCACAGAGTCTTGTTAAGGATTTCAACACTGATATCAGTCCTACAAACGCATCAAGTTACACCTACCAGGAAAAGAGAGATGGTTTGCACACAAAAAAAAAAAGTATGCAGCATGTGGAGCTCATATCCCTGATCTAGGAGGAGGCATAGGGCGAGTAAATGGAGATGTTGTGCTTGGCGGGGACTTGCTTCTGTTTGGTGGTAACGGCGTTACTGCTGCAGCTCTAGTATGTAGGAAGGAAGAAAGAAGAGTAAATTAGAAGCCAATTAGCAAAAATAGAAACTGACTTGGAGGGAGGATAGGGAAAGAAAGAGATTTAGATTTGCAAGATGAACTCACTTGGAACTTGGAAAGAGACACGGAGAGCTGAGGCCTGCAGATAATTTCGTAAATAACACACGATCATCCTTTCATTCATTTTGATCTGAATTCTTATAAAGAGAACTTGGTTTCTTATGGGTCTTGTCTGTTTTGTTGGTTTCCGTGAAAATTCTTATGGCTTAGTGGAATGCTGACTTACTACACAAACACCGGGCAAATGGCTTGGGAACCGTGGAATCGATTTCTTCATCGTGCATGGGTGGTCTACGTTGGGGGGATACATTTTTCAGCGCACGAGGCTATCGGTTTCCCTGACCAAGCTATTATCTTTTCATTTTTTTAATAATAAAATTATTATTATTATTTTTGAAATCCAGTATATTATCTTTGAAAATCCTCCAAAGTTCAATTTAGGTTTAACGTGACCTGATGGGATAAGTTCAGGAGAGTATGTGGTATGGAAAAGGTGGTGTTTAATGAGAACAGTAAAGTTGTATGAAAATTGAATAAAGCCGTATGTGAAATGCGAAGGCTGTTATTTTTGAAAATAACAAAGTGTTTTTGAAGAGTAGAAAATTCCATATTATTCATATTTCGTCCGCATCCGTTCGAAGAGGTTGAGCATGATTGCAGCCATATTTAATAAAACATTTATATGATTAGGGGCTTGATCATTTTAGAATAGTTTGAAATCATGAATCCATTTTAGACTTGTCTAAAATATATATATATATATATATATATTTATAGAATTGTTAATCTAAATATATTTAATATGTTGTTTTACATCGGTTGTGGAAGAGGCTGATGGTATAGTTAAAATATAAGACCATACCTCACCTTAGAAGTTAGCTTTTGGGTTTAAGAAAGCCCATGAACACCTAACAAATTAGGGTGTGTTTGGGAAGTTGTAAAACTTTTGATGAAATTTTTTTTTTATATAAAAGTTGTTAAATTAGTAGAAAATGATGTGATATTGTAGGGATAATGATGAGGAATAAGGAGAATAAATTTAAAATAAATAGGTTAGTTGTATTGGTAATTGTGTAGAAGTGATTGAAAAGTAGGGTTGTTGTATAGAAAGATGTGTAAAAAATAATTAAAAAAAGAGTAGTTACGAAGAGTGAAAAGTTTTAGATTGAAAAGTTTTAACTTAACAGTTTTTTCAAATTGGCAAACACATCCTTAGTATTAGAATTCTGGATGATGGAAAAAAAGAGGTCGATGAAGAATTTCACCTTGAGGCCGATGTGTGATGGAAAAAAGAGGTCAACGAGAAAATTCACCTTGAGGCTGATATGTGAAGGGAAAGAATTTTATATTATTCTATATTGGTTGCTAAAGAGGCTAAGGGTACAGTTAAAGTGTGAGTGTGAATGTCTCACAAATTATCTCTCAAGCTAGCTTTTAGGCTGAGAAGGTCCGTGAACACTAACACCCAACAATATTTAATCAGTAAAATAAGTTTTAATATTTTTTAAGATATATGTATATCTATTTTAGATTTGTAAACGTATGAGTATTTTAGTCATGTTTTGATAATTTTAAATGACTAACGTATATATGTACACCTACAAAATGATAAACTTAATTCAATTCATAAGTTAAATATTCTAAAGTGATAATTTTATAAATTTCTTTTGACAATTATTCTATATATATATTTTTGAAAAGCTGTCTTTTGGACCCTGGTTCGAAATGATCATTTGTCAATTATCTTTAACAATAGATATTATGCCGTATTTTTATTTTCCGTCCATGATTTTGATGGTTTTTAATTAAAAAATTAGCAAAGAATATTATATTTCAAAGGACAGTGACAATAACAAGTAATTTAAAGAATAGGATAAAAATAAATAGACTTTTGTAAAAATGGAAAATAATAAATCAATACGATTTTAAATCGTTTATGAACGTAGAAAGAGGCTGAATTATTTTCTCTTTTTTCTCACGTAAATTTAATTAGTTTGATTTTTAACTAAACTAACAGGCACACTTAGTAATTCGTTTCCCTCCAATTAGTTTCCCGCATTCTTTCCTAAATTTTCTCAATTTTTTTCAAAATAGACCGTTTAATATTGCTTATTTCTAAATTAGATTCTATAATTTAATTATTTACGAAATATACCTCCAATTAGTATCTCGTATTCTTTCTTAAATTTCATTGGGTTTTTTTCTAAATAGACCCTTTAATATTGCTTAGTTCTACATTAAATTCAACAGTTTAATTATTTATTAAACATACCTTCTAATATAAAAGTTTTGATTGCTGTCAATACTCGGAAGACAATTTTAGAGAAAAAAAATGTGTTAAATGAAGATTTTTAATACGTTTCATGAAATTTTTTATATTTTGAAATATATACATAAAAATGCTTTCGCATCACAGAAAGGTTGGTGTCAGATCAAAATTTGTTTTCGAATATTTTTATCCTAATAAGATTTTGTTAACGAATATTAATTAAAATTCCATCCGTTGGTTTATAATTTAATTTACTTAAATTTATAATATTAAATCATTTTATTATATTAACTTCATACATTTGTACATGAAGCCTATGCATAGTAATGTTGAACAATTAAAAGAATTTTTATAATAATATAATAATGATATATAAAAAATAGACGGAGTAAATATTTTATTAATTATAAAAATATTTAAAATGAAAAATAGATTTAGAATTTGGGTTGAAGCAAATTCAGGACCCGATTAGACGACGTCGACTAGATGCTTTTTTATTGAGCTAGGCTCGAGCCCGAATCTATGATCTTATACGTCACTACAGAAAACTGAATAAGGTGTGTTTGGTAATGAATAAAACTTTTGATGAAAAATTTTTATAGAGTAAAAATTATCAAATAATGTGATATAATAAAGATAATGATGAGTAGTAAAGAGGATAAAGTTAAAATAGATATGTTAGTTATGTGGATAGTTGTATAGAAATAATTAAAAAGTAAGATAATTATATAGAAAAATATAAAAAATAATTAAAATATATAATAATTAAGAAGAGTGAAAAATTTTAGATAGTAAAGTTTTAACTTAACATTTTTTCTAAATACACCTGTGCAGTCCTCGGCCTCAGTTTTCAAGAACTAAACCGGCTCGAGTCTTCCTGCAATCCTGCCCCTCTCCGTGAACGTTCTGCTTCTACCGCCAGAAAGCTTTTCTTCGTCTCTGTCCTTCCGCAAGCATTTCTAGGGGTTTCGCAAAATGCTTCTGCAACTTCCTAGATTGACGAGCTCTCTCAGAAGACCCTACGACGTTGATCAGGCATATCTCCAGAGGAGAATCATCCTCCAAGATCGGCTGTCGTCGCAAAGGTTTCATTTCTTGGATTCGGTTTCTACTTTCCGACAATTCTCATTATAAATATGATTGAGTTCGACATTCGTATTTTTAAATCACCAATAATAGAATTGTGGGGAAACTCGTTTTTGAGAGATGATCATCGCCAAATCTTTTACTGAGCAATATGCATCGGCGAATTTGTTATTGATGATGCTGGTTTTTAATGTTACACAATTCTATCTTGAATATTGTTGGAAGTTTGCTTGTATTCGTCTTAGTATCACCGCAAAGTTGCTGAAATTTGTAAACTGCCGAGATTTTGGAATTTCAAGACATTTGCCTATAGAATTCCTGTGTTCTTTTCAATTTTTTTCCTTTAAAGATTCTGCTGATATTTTGGGTGTGTTTGGCAATTTGCAAAACTTGTCAAGTTAAAACTTTTCAATCTAAAACTTTTCACTCTCCATAACTACTCCTTTTTTCAATTATTTTTTACACATCTTTTTATACAACAACCCTACTTTTCAATCATTTCTACGCAACTACCAATACAACTAACCTATTTATTTTAAATTTATTCTCTTTACTCCTCATTATTACCCCTACAATATCACATCATTTTCTACTGATTTAACAACTTTTACATAAAAAACTTTTCATCAAAAGTTTTACAATTTCCCAAACACACCCATTGTCTAGTTGTCTGACGCTTGCTTGGTGTCCGAGTGGTAGGCAGTGTTTTCCAGTCGGGAACAATGCTTGTACAAGTTTTGTCAAATGGAGCATGTGTTCCCATGACCTAGCCCTTTGAGGTGACAGATCCCATGAACTTGAGTTATACTATATGGGCCAAGCAGATCTATGTAACCCCCTCCATTGTTAATTTAGTGATGATTTATAAAAAATCCACTCCATTAACTGTATTTAGCATCATTTTTTTAGCCAAGAGAGTTTCATTGAAATCAAAGATGTGCATGGGCCACTTTTACTTCTTAAAAAATATATATTCATGTTTAAATTATAAAAAATGTTTAGATCCATTTACGTATGTATTAGAATGTAATAATACTTTATGCAATAATTTATCCACATAAGAGTTATGTTTTAGATGGTTTTGATTATGAAGATATAACTTCAAAATCGATATTTAGGATTAGACTATTTTATTACATTGATTTTACACATTCGTATATGGAGCTTATAAACAATGATACTATACAAATGAAAGAGTTTTCATGATAATATATATGATGTTAAATACAATGAATTAAGTAAATTTCCAACTAATCATTAAGGATGTAAAAATGGATGATTTTCCATAGAAGAGGAGTTTCATATAAGCACAACCCTCCTATATGAGTCCTCGACTTTTGTATATTTAGGGTTTGTTTGGTAAGAGATTAGGGAAAAGAAAACACTTTGCCTACTCCTTGCACATCTTGCCCTAATTTATCTATCATTACCTTGGCATTCAAAATTTTTTTTTTTAAATATTTTTCTATGTAACTACCTTGTCTATTGTATTTGTATTCTCTTTACTCTTAATTTTCATAGAATGAGAGGAAGCTCCACCCCCCCCTCCAAAAAAAAAAAAAAAAGGGATGAAAATAATTAAACAAGATTTGAAAATATTACAAATTATTGAAATTTAGTCTTTAATCGCCAATAATGGCGCAACAGAATCCATGCAACCGATCCCACCTAGGTGGGAAATGACTTATGATGATGATGATGATTAATTTTATCATATCACATCACTATCTTATTTTTTTTATAAAAATTTTCTCATAAAGATTTTTCCCAATTTCTTATCTTTTACTGAATGAACCCTCGGTGCATTCTTCTTCTTTTTCTTGAAAGCCAGTGTGGATGCATGAAAAGGTGCGGGATGTCATTTTCACGGTAGCCCTTGAGATTTGATCAAATTGCACATAATACCTTGTAACATAAGGCTTTGGAAGCATATGCCAAGGTTCTATTTGTTTCATTCTTATCTTTTATGTTAGGGTCTGTCCAGAATCACAAAATGGGTTTAAAGTCTTTAACTGACGAAAATATCCACACTTTTTTAGAATTGATGGTGAAGATTTTCAGAAGGTTTATTCATGTATTATGAAATTTCATTACTACCATCTTGAAGAATCCTGATGCCAAATGTGCAATAAAGATGAATCAAACCTCAGTGGTACTCTTTTGAAGAGAACACATGTGGTGCAGGGTGGAATTGAGTTAAAACTTGGGGGTGTCAATGAAAATTACTAGCTGTTTTGAAGAATTTTTGTAGTACTAGTTTTCCATGGAATGGCCATTTATATCAATGGTTTAGGCATAGAACCACTCGATAAACTTGGAAAAGTTAAATTGATAAAAGCAAGGCCATCTGTCATATATGATCCTGCATTTTGAATGCACTGGATGATTATGCATGGTTGGCATAACATGCCTGTTGCAATGGTGTTCACCTGTGATCAATCATCACATAAGTTATGGATGCAAACGAGAGCCATGTGAAAGTGCAGGAAGTTTTCACTCTTTTTTCTGGGGTTTGTCCCTTGTCCTGGATTGGTGGATTGAAATTGCACCAAGTCAGCAGTCCATTCTGGCTTTTAAAACATCACATAAGACAGTACCCATTGCAGGCTAGCAGCTGACTTGGCAGGGGACAAACCCCAGCAAAAAGAGTGAAAACTTCCTGCACTACCACATGACTCTCATTGGCATCCATAACTTATGCGATGATTGATCACAGGTGAACACCATTGCAACAGGCGTGTTATGCCAACCATGCATAATCATCCAGTGCATTCAAAACGCAGGATCATATATGACAGATGGCCTTGCCTTTATCAATTTAACTTTTCCAAGTTTATCAAGTGGTTCATATGCCTAAACCATTGATATAAATGGCTCTTCCATGGAAAACTAGTACTACAAAAATTCTTTTCAAAACAGCTAGTAATTTTCATTGACACCCCCAAGTTTTAACTCAATTCCACCCTGCACCACATGTGTTCTCTTCAAAAGAGTACCACTGAGGTTTGATTCATCTTTATTGCACATTTGGCATCAGGATTCTTCAAGATGGTAGTAATGAAATTTCATAATACATGAATAAACCTTCTGAAAATCTTCACCATCAATTCTAAAAAAGTGTGGATATTTTCGTCAGTTAAAGACTTTAAACCCATTTTGTGATTCTGGACAGACCCTAACATAAAAGATAAGAATGAAACAAATAGAACCTTGGCATATGCTTCCAAAGCCTTATGTTACAAGGTATTATGTGCAATTTGATCAAATCTCAAGGGCTACCGTGAAAATGACATCCCGCACCTTTTCATGCATCCACACTGGCTTTCAAGAAAAAGAAGAAGAATGCACCGAGGGTTCATTCAGTAAAAGATAAGAAATTGGGAAAAATCTTTATGAGAATTTTTTTTTTTAAAAAATAAGGTAGTGATGTTTGTTTACTGCAAACATTACATAACAATTTATATATTTATTCTATCGTATATAACAATTTAGGGTGTGTTCGGAAAGTGATAAAACTTTTGGATGAAAAGTTTTTAGTTTAAAAGTTTTTGAATTGGGAGAAAATGGTGTAATATGATAGGGGTAATAATGAGGAGTAAAGAGAATAAAGTTAAACTAGATAGTATAGTTGTATGGGTTGTGTAGAAATGATTGAAAGCAGGGTAGTGGCATAGGAAGATGTAAAAAATAGGGTAGTTGTGGAGAATGAAAAATTTTAGACTGAAAAGTTTTGATGTGAAAAGTTTTTGTGGTAAAGAAATATACCATTAAAATAAATTTAGCTTCTTAAGTAAATTTATATTAGTTAGTAAAATTATTATATCCTAGTCCTGACAATGTCATAGTTGAAAATGGTTTGAACCAATGGATGTACTAGTCCGACCTGGATCGGACATAAAACTGTTTAATTCACAGTTCAGTTTTGATAACATTGGTCCTAATTTCCTATAATGATGTGCAAATTATTCCGTATAGTTGTATATTGCAGTCTTACCTGCATTGCATCTGAAATTGGATGCACAATGGAGTAGGCAGTGTATTTGCTTCAGAAGACTGCTATGCTCGTGTCTATAGATAGTTTCTCATAAATGCATGCACTGTCTGAGTTATTTTCTGCAATGCATTCTGCTCTTCTTGGCCTCCAATCTTATTGCTGGTCCATTGCTGTTCATGAAGTTTATTTATTTATGTGAATAATTTTTTCTTCTTGTCCTCATAGACCAAGAAACTCAAATGATGATTCAGAGCTTGCACGAAAGATAGTTCATCAATGGGAAGAAGGTACGACACTAGTGTTTGCAGTTGGGGAGTGTTGCGTACATGCAACGGCGTGTATAAGAATACCTCTTTCTATATATTTTCCTTTTTTCTCCACCATCATTCGCAATTAGGGTCCATTTGGGAAGATTTAAAAGCAAAATTGGTAAAGTTGCAGTGAGTAAAATTTTAAAAAAGTGAGGGAATGATGTGATAGATAGGGGTAATAATTAGGAGTAAAGATAATAAAGTTAAATAAATAAGATTATTTGTATAAAACAATGTGAAAAAATGATTTTAAGGAAAAGGTAATGATAAGAAAAAGTAGGGTAGCGAGGTAGTTAAGATGTTAAATCTAGCAAAAGGAATGTAGGAATGAGTGAGAATTTTTTTTTTATTATAAATTTTGCATGTTACCAAAAAGACCCTTAATGATTGGCAAAATCCATTCAAAAATTTTGAAAACTTCTTTTTACCATTTGTTTTATGCTTGATATTTCCTGAAATGAGTATGGGTTTGTTGTTTTTGGAGGTTTTAACATGACCATTTATTACTTTCTATACAGCACCAGCAAATGTTCGCCAAGCATATAGACAATTTCTGGGTGCGGTGGCAGAGTTGATTAATGATGAAGTGGTATCAGAAGAATTTCAAGAAGTAGCAAAAACCATTTATGACCTTTTCAGCGTCCAAGGAACAGATTATCCCGATAGTAAAACCATTGGCGAGAAAAAGTATCTGATATTGTCTTATTCTGTGATCAGAAAAATTTTCTTATTTCCCTTGAATTTTGTCATGATGCTTCCTCCAATTGCTGATGAGTGCTTATGTCTTGTTTATCCAAATATTCACTATGCATTTAGCTAACAAAAAGCCATATAAGCCTGCTAAACAACCTGAGAAAAATTTGAGAAGCTTCAAACTATTACTTACAAATTTAAATTTAAATCTTCTTAACTGTGGAGCTCATAACTGTGGTGAGAAGCATGTTGATGTATGAGTGTTATAATTTCCATACCAACCAGTGCTGGTTGTGAGACAAAATGTTTGTTAAATTCATTGACTTTTAGAAGTTTTTTATTCTACTTGAATGAACAATAAAAAAATATTATATGATTGAATGGAGAATTTATTTTGCAATATTTGCGTGAATTGTTGTTAATAGAATGCTATATTAGTATACAACATTTTTAAGGACAGGTCTCTCTGCACTTGTTCCTTATGTTTGCTGATACTGCCCTTTTTCTTTTTGTTGCAATAAATTCTTTCTTCAATGTACATTCAGGAGAGAGCTTCAGGGGCTTCTTGGCTACTCTATTTCAGAAATTAGTCTGCAGAAAGTTGCTGCAATGGCTAGGACACTTGCTGCTCTTCAGTCCAATGACCATGATACAAAGCTTATCAATGACGAGTCAACTGGTGACTCTCTTGATGACTCCAGCGAATTTGGAGCCAATATTTCTTTTCAAGAACCAGCTCGTTTTCTTTTGGAAATGCCTCCGGAAAATGGAGGACATGTAATCGATGAAAGCTATGCAACTTCCATCTCCAATGACCTTGAATTTATGAATTACCAGCCTACTTTTGAAAAGGAAAATGTGAATTTGAGATGGTTAAAAAATGCATGTGATGAAATAGTCATGAAAGGTGGCTCACTGCTTTCTGGAGAAGAATTAGCAATGGCTCTTTGCCGGGTTCTTGAATCAGATAAGCCAGGAGATGAGGTGCCATTATCATCCTTTTTACACCATAACATTTGTATTACAATGCAAAATTTTCTTAAATATCAATGAGAATTTTTTTCAGTGGCCAATTTTCTGTTTTCTTCTCTGTTCTCTAGATTGCCAGTGATTTATTGGACCTTGTAGGAGATGGTTCCTTTGAAACAGTGCAGGATCTGTTATTGGTAAGGGTAATGAAATTTCGTACTATATTTATGTGATTACACATGCATGCACTATTGCAAATGTTACTGACTGATGTGTGGGTGCTTCTTGGTACCGTGTTGCCTTGACTCATATGAACAATTTTTTTTTTTTTTTTTGGATGTAAAAAGGTGTTATCCATAACTACAAAGAAAACAGAGAATCCATCTACAGAGAATTAACAATGACATCTGGAGGGCATCCCCACCAGTTCACTTTGACTTGTTACTATGGACTATTAAATCAGCTATGCTATGCGCATGACAAGGGAATAAGATACATATAGAAAATAATCAGTTTTGGACTGTATATCATGAATTTGAAAGCCCACTCTTGACAAATGGGGCTTTCATTTTTTAAAAAAACTTACCAGGACTAAAGAGTCTGAATTGAACAAAAGTTTTTATATATATATATATATATTATATTATCAAAGATATTATCTCCATGTCAATTGATTGTCAACAGACTCAATACAGATTGGAGATTAATTAAAAACCTGAGATTTCATCCAGATTTAGTCATATAAATTTAGAATGAAAAATTTACCGAAATTCCTGTAAATTTCAAATTGTTTAGGCTCAAAAATATATTCTCCACACCAATTGATTGTCAATACAGAGTGGAGATTAATTAAAAACCTCAGATTTCATTCGGATTAGTCATATAAATTTATTATGAAAAATTTACTGAAATCTCCATAAATTCCAAGTTGTATGCTTCTTGCATTATTTCATGAAAACGGGTGTCAATTTTACTTGTTTCCGACTTTATCCTGAAATTTTTATACTTCCTGAAATTTTTATACTTCTTTTTGACTTTATCCTGAAATTGTATCTTCTAGCATCGAAAGGAACTTGTTGAGGCTATTCGTCATGGAATGCTTGTATTGAAATCTGAAAAATTGACATCAGATTCTCAACAACGTATGCCCAGCTATGGAACACAGGTACAAGTTTGATATTTGCATTGTGAGTTTTTTTTTTCTTAGACTGTATAGCTATCATTCTTTTGCTGGTGAGATCATCTAAGCAGGTCCTAAAAATTTAATTTATTAATTTATTTATTTATCAAGGTCACCATTCAGACAGAATCAGAACGGCAAATTGATAAACTTCGACGGAAGGAGGAAAAGCGATATAAACGAGGCGCAGATCATCTGGCTGAGAATGATTTCCATGCAGGGAAATTTTCTTCCTTGCTTCAAGCGAGTGAGCGAAAGAACATCATTGATGATCTGATTGGGCGTGGTCCAGGGCCTCTTGCACTCTCTGTCTCTGCTCTTCCTCAAGGAACTTTAAGGAAACATTTTAAGGGGTATGAGGAAGTTAGAATTCCCCACACAGCTACAGCTCAAATGAAACCTGGGGAGAGACTGGTACACTTCAAATTTATCTTGCTGTTCCTTATCCCCTTCTATTCTTATCCAACATATGCAAAATTGTGATTTTGAGGTGCTTTATTGGTTAGCATGGTACCTGTATCTGCCCTTGTGCTGTCCTTCCATTGTTGTTTTGTCACCCCCAATTCATCTATTTCTTTTCTTTAATGTTTTTTCCCCCATGTGCTTCATCGGTGTTATTCATAGCTGTTAAAGGTACAATGTGCACTTAGGCACTAAGGACCCTTGAGGCCCAGATGCAGGGCGCAGAGGCAAGGCACTAAGTGAAGCAAAGTGCATATCATCATTATAAGCCATTTCCCATCTAAGTGGGGTCAACTGTATGGATTTTATTATGCCATTCTTGATGATCAACAATTAAGTTTTCAATAATTTTTAATGTTTTCATATCTAAGCGAAGAATGTAACATGAAATTAAATAGATCTAATAATATCTGTAATTTTATGAGGAAATATTCAATTGTTCCAAAATCGTAGTCATCATGAATAAAAGCAACCTCAAATATCACTAATCTAATTTAATGAAAGAAGGTGAAATTGAAGAAGTCAACTCTATTTGACTGCTAGAAATTTGTATATTTTCAAGCAAGTTATATAAGGTGCACGCAAGGCAACTCAAGGCTCAAGTGAGCCTTGAACCTGGGCGCGCCTTCAACAACTATGGTGCTATGCTGCCTAAGTTCCACCTCAGGTTGTGCTGGTTATTATCAGTACCTGCATGTTTGATGCATGCATTGGTCATGATGACGGGATCATCATAAAACACTTCTATATAGTTACCATTGGAAAACTGTGAAATTATTCAGGATGTATAATCATGATGATCAATTGTAATCAGGCAAAATGGCAAATGATACATTGGAAAATTCTGCTTTTGTAAATCAGTTACCATGACATGTTCCAGTTAGAAAAGCATCACATACCTCTTACATCGATGCATTCAAAATAATTTTCTCTTCAGTTAACATGAAACTTCTAGTCAACCATTGTTGTTTTTTTGTTAGCCTTTCCCCTTAGCATTTGGGCCGTGTGTCTGAGTTGGAATGGTTTTTGTTTTCAGATAGAAATTAAAGAGTTAGACGACTTTGCTCAGGCTGCCTTCCATGGCTATAAATCTTTGAACCGCATCCAGAGTCGCATATATCAAACAACGTATCATACAAATGAGAATATATTGGTAACTTTTTGATAGCTTCTGGTCTTTCTCCTTCAATTCCAATAATTTGGGAAATTTTAGCCAAATTCTTTTCTGTTAATCTCCATTAAATATCTGCAGGTTTGTGCACCTACTGGGGCTGGCAAGACTAACATCGCTATGATTGCTATTTTACATGAGGTTTGCCATCAGAGAGAGAAGTGGGACATGTATCTGTTTTGCTTATGGGCCCTTATGTGTTGCTTGACCCCCAGCCCACCCACCCATCAAACCACCCCCTCCCCCAAAACAAAAACAACCCCCAACAAACCCAACCACAAAACATTTTTATTTTTATGTTCAAACCATTGATGATTTCTTGTCTCATCTCTAGCATTTTAGATCAGACCTCCATCAAGACAAAGGCAATGCCCTGTTCCGCCAGTTTGGTGATCCCAACCAACCACAGAAACTGGATTATTTTTCCTTCTACACATTTTATGATGTCTTAGTTTGATGATTTTGTGGAAACTTATTTGAGATTTGGTGATGATTGGGATCGTCGTCTGATGGATTATCAGTTGGTCTGTTCTGTCTAATGTTTGCAACATTAGGTTGAGGTTTCTTTCTGGCTTTAAAATTTAAATTTAATTATAAATTGTTTAGCAAAATCATGTTGCAGATCAAACAACATTTCAAGGATGGTATTTTGCATAAGGATGAGTTCAAGATTGTTTATGTTGCTCCTATGAAGGTTCTATTATCTCAAATATTCTTATATTAATACCTGATTTTTTTTTTCATTTTGTTCTTTTTACTATTGTTGGTTAATATGTAGTTAAACACTTGTTAATAGGCATTGGCTGCTGAGGTTACTTCAACATTTAGTCATCGGCTGGCTCCATTGAATTTGACAGTGAGAGAACTAACAGGAGATATGCAACTTCGCAAGAATGAACTGGAAAATACTCAGGTTCTTTATTCCTTCGAGCAACAGTACTTGTTAGTATTTGTTTATGGCATTCTGTTCATGTAGAAATTATGCCTTCATTGCCATTCAGATGATAGTGACAACACCTGAGAAATGGGACGTGATTACTCGAAAAAGCAGTGACATGTCACTTTCAATGTTGGTCAAACTTTTAATAATTGACGAAGTGCACCTTCTTAATGATGATAGAGGTCCTGTTATTGAGGCATTAGTTGCTCGAACCCTCCGTCAGGTAACTTTTTAAAGAAGCCCTTCTTTTATCTTTGGTGCTGCATTTTTGTTTCAGTCTTGGACCTGGATGTATGAAATGCCCATGGATGTAACAGTATATAATTTCACTATTCTGTGTCTAGGAAAATTCAATGGCATCAGCTGAATGCAATACTTCATAGTTTAAGATTGAGTAGCTTAAGCGTAGATGGCTGTTTTTCTAATAAGTTGAGACGTTGTTGTTCTTTTTGATTTATTCCCAAGTTCCTTTCTTTGAACAGTTCCTAAAATACAATATTTTCTGTCATACACTTTTATTTTGTATTCTGCTAACAATTTTTGTCATATTCTCTATTATTTTCAAACACTTCTTTTACTTGGACAGTGGACAACTTTTGACATTGCAAACTGATACTTGAGTTCTCACAGCTGACAATTCAAGAGTTATGGTAGAATTCCAAGAGCTACTTGATGGCTCCAGTAGAAAAATAGTGGGAAATCTATTCTAAACTAGGTGATGGGCCTCAAAATTTCAATTACTTGATGATATACCAAACAGCAAATGGGAGCAAGAACCTTGCTTCTTATCCCAGCTACTTGTATAGGTTTCATCCATTAGTGGAATCTCTTGTTATAACTGTTCACTTCCACTTTCCCGTACAGGTTGAGTCAACACAGTCTATGATACGAATTGTGGGTCTGTCAGCCACCTTGCCCAATTATCTGGAGGTATTTGCATCAGAAAGCATATATCTATTCATATTAGCTGCTAATTCTTTACTCAATTATTTAAAGCTTGATAAGCCTCTTCTCCAAATTCCAGGTGGCACAATTTTTGAGGGTGAATCCTGAAACAGGCTTGTTCTTTTTTGATTCTAGCTACCGTCCTGTGCCTCTTGCACAGCAATATATTGGAGTCTCCGAGCCAAACTTTGCTGCTCGCAACAACTTGTTGAATGAGATTTGCTATAATAAGGTTCTTTTGCCATGATGGATGACTTGTTATGATGTTGGTAATCCACTTCCATTAATTGTTTTTGTCTTTTGAATTCTGGAGCTTTTAATACATTGTTTGCATTCAGGTTGCGGATTCACTTAGGCAAGGACATCAGGCAATGGTGTTTGTTCATTCACGGAAGGACACAGGGAAGACAGCTAAAACTTTGGTAATTTATTATTATTATTTTTTTGTCAACTAATTCCGTACTTGATTTTGCTTCAGCTATTCTTCTCTCTTGTTGTTGGGAGGGTTCTTTGAGGGTTTTGTTTACTATACAATTTTTAGATTGTATCTAAGCTTTTAAGAGCAATGTAAAAGAGGAATTCGCAAATAACAAAGGAGGAAAAGAAAAGAGAAACTGAAACAAATGATAGTTCTGTGCATAATCCAATGTCTTTACTGGTTCCCCTTTCAGTGACATTAAGCTCATTTGACCTTTATAAGAACTCAAATTGACTTCTAGAGAAAGTACATGTTAAAATGCGGTCAAAGTGATCTGGATTTGACTCACTTCCTACCATGAAAGATGCAATGCCTACTTTGGTACTGGATCCACTTGTTCTCCAGAATCTGGAACCCAATTTTAGTGGTCTAGGTAGCGTTGAAGGTCAGGACTTCATGCTTCCCAAGTTTGCAGGAATCTCACATGCAATAATTGTTTGCAAACTGCTGGTATCTGTTCTTTCAAATTTAGGACATGAGTGATACTTTTAATTTGTACATGTCATCAGCGGCTAGCAAATCCAAATTGGAAAGCTGCTTGAATGCACACCTCAATTTCTGTATGTGTATGTATATGCATGCATGTGCATTTGCATGTGTCTGCATCTGCAGGTGTGGCTGTCAGATGGAAACTGCATGGAAAAGTGTGTGTTCTTGTATATGATGCATGAGATATCTGCAATTGTGCTCATTGTAGTATGTAAATGATTTTTCTTGTACAGTCCAGTCTTTCCGGACATTGCAGCCCATTTATATATGTATGAGCATTCCTTTCATTGCAATTAGTCATGTGGTGGTCCTTGCAGGCACATGTTTCTAATTCTACTATTGTTTTGTCAAAATATCTTCCCATCTTCTGATGTCACCTGTTGCCATCATATTCATGATAAAATTTTGTTTCAACAGCTTGAATTGTCACAGAAAAAGGAAGATTCGGAGTTGTTTACGAATGACAGGCATCCGCAATATGAGCTTCTAAAGGTGTGGCCACAGTCATTTATCATGTGTTTGATTTAATTGTCAGATGTTATTAAAGAAAATTGAATCATTATTTACTATTTTAATAATTTCAGAAGGAAGTGTACAAATCAAGGAACAAAGAACTTGCTGAGTTATTTGATTCTTCCATTGGTATTCACCATGCGGGGATGTTACGGACTGACAGAAGCCTGACAGAACGTCTTTTCTCCGAAGGAATCCTGAAGGCATGCACTCTACTCGTTTTGACCGTGTTAAATCACCATGTTTTTTCCCTTGGTAGTTCCTAACACATGGCTTCAGGTCCTTGTATGTACAGCGACCTTGGCATGGGGTGTAAATCTTCCTGCTCACACTGTTGTTATAAAGGTGAGTGCAGTTTCAGTTCAATGCTACCTGAGGATCATCTCGTATGATTATTCTGCAAATTTGTGTAAGTGTGCTGCATCTTGTTCAAGTTAAACATGTTAGTAAATCAGCTCCTAACCTTTCAGTCATTCTTTTTCCCCCCCTTTGAGTCTGTTTCTTGCGGTTGATTGCCTTAGCAATTTTAAATTAGAGTGAGATTTCTTTTTTGTTTTTCTGCCATTTTTTTGTCTCGATTATATGCTTCACTAGTAAATGTCCGATATGATATATAGTTCACCTTAAAATTCATCTATATAAGGGAAATCTCTCTCTCAAGGTGGCCTCTCCTCTTGCACAATCAGCTGATTTACATTTTTTGACGAATGCATTGTGGGAGAAATTCTTTATTGAAGATTTCTTCTAAATTCTCCACAACAGACTTTGGATTTTTGGTGACAATTTTTAGGTTTATATGATAAGCTGATGAAATAATTCTCAGAGAAACCAAAAAGCTGATGTGGGTTCTTATAATATTTACAAAATGAAATTTATTAAAGAACATGAAAGCTTGGGGGAAATATTAAGGCAATGTTTGAGACCTGAGAAAAGAAAAGAAAAATTCCTTATTTTTCCATGGATCTTTCTATAGAACTACCTTATTTTTCAATCATTTCTTCACATCTTTCCATACAACTACCCTATTTATTTCAACTTAGTTTTCTCTTTGCTCCTAATCATTGCCCTATCTATTTCAAAAATTTTTCTACCGAAATTTCCCACTTCCCAAATGCTTCATACATCTCTTTTTTTAAAAGATGATATAAACTTTTGAGGACATGCATTTATTCACATTAATACTGCTCATTTGGACTTCATTTTGTCGTGGAAGAAGCATAAGACGGTCAATAGTAGTTCCTTTTGGGTGTTCTGCTTTTATCTGCAGTTGTTCTGGAATATTAATGATAATGATTATATCTATAAAAATTCAAGCATTTGTTAGACGCAAGCTGCCCATGTTGATTGTTGGGGCAAAAAAAGCTATTGCATGCATTTGTATTGATGTAGTCATGGTATGGGGGTGCAACTTTGGGTTGAACCTTAACAAAAAAACCTGATCTGGAATTGATTGCAGTTAAGAGTTAGGTAAATAGGAAACTCAGGTTGCAAAATTACGTTGAACCCAAACTGAGTTGCAAATTGGGTTATTTATTTATTTATTTTTTGGTTAGGGGTTGTTGGTTAGTCCAATTTTGAACCGAAGGGTCCATCTGGCAACATGGAAAAAAAAAAATCCTACTCCCTATTACCAACCTAATTTTTATATGATTGCTTCTACATTCCAATATATTTGCATCTTTCCATACAATTACCCTATCTATTTATGTTTATTCTCTTTACTTCTAATCATTCACGCCTACCAAGTCAAAAATACTCTCTCACCTCTTCAAAAAATTTTCCAATACTTTTTTTTGAAAAATATATTCCCAAACGGACCCTAAACTAAGTTGCAAGTAGAGACGGTTTTAGGCTGGGGAGTAGTCAAAATGAGATTTGATTGATTTAGGTTCCTCAGTCTTTAATGCTTCCGCATCTATTTTGTGCATAAGGAAATACATGCAGCAGTTTCCTGCTTGCTTAGGGAAATACAACCCGCCTACTCTGAGAAATAGTGCGGGAGGGTTTCTAGGGTCTGAGCCTGGGTAGCTTGATTTGAGATTTGATTGCTTTAGGTTCCTTATTTGTCATGCTTTCACACTTGTACTGTGCCTTTAGTGCAACCTAACAACTATGCTCCTTCCCTCCATGGCCCACCATGTTGCGAGCCATCACTGCTAATGTAATGCCTAGACCTAAAAAAATGATCGTGAGCCTATGAGCTTATGGCTCCAGCAGTGTGATATTATTTTATTTCGCTTGGTAGCTTAGTTGCATGTTTTTAAAATGCATCATACTATGTTAAACTTATACACACTTATAAACTCTCAAGAACTTTCTCTTCTTTTCAATTTGGGATTCAATTCTAGGCTGTTACAGGCCCACCAACTTCTACTTGGTTCGTCCTCGAACAACAACTCTAAGCCTCTACTTGCTCAACTCAACTTTGGGCCTTCGTCTACTCATCTCAACTCTAGATTTTTGCTAACTCATCTCAACTTTGGGCCTCTACCTTATATCTACCGGAGTTTGCTTTGCTATCATTTGCAATGCCTAGGCCCAGAAAAATGATTTTAGGCCTGTGGGCTTATGGGTCTAACAAGGTGATATTGTTCGCTTTGGCTTAACAGCTTTGCTACAGAGTTTTAAAATGTATCATACTACGCTTAAGCTTATAAACACTTATAAACCCCCACAACTCTCCCTTTTCGATGTGGAATTCAGTTTTTGGCTGTTTACAGCTAAGTGAAACCCTTTGTAATCCCACTGGCGTGACCTTTCTTAGATCTTGCAGTTGCATACTTGAGAACCCTTTTTCTATTTCACATTTGGAAATCGAGTATCTCCGTGTTTGAAATCTCTAAATCAGTAAATGCCACTTGCAATTGACATCTTCATGCAGTGGCATATCTCCCACTTCAGTTTTGCATCCCATCTGGCCATAGTGACCTCTGGGTGCAAGCTTGAGGAGGCTGACAGAGAAACTTCCAGCACTGAGGATGCTGATAAGGCCTTTAAGAAATTTGATCCCTCAACCACATTCACAGCAAGCAGGTACTTTTGGCTGATGTGGTAGTATTCCTGGACCATTGGGGAGGTTATGTTTGGTCTTCTTAGCATTGGAGTGGGAATGTATAGATTGTTTAAATTCTTAATAACCTAATTGTCATTCTGATTCAGCATCTCTTAATCTGAACTTCAAAATTTTAGGTTGAGGTTGGTGTAGAAGTTCTGTAAATAGGCTCAAAGTTAGGTTTTGGGTTGACTTAACTTGACCTAACCTAGCCTGAGTAGCAGCCTGTTAATCACAAATTACTCCTTTTTCTCAGTCACATTCTTAGCTCTTTCTTTTTTCTTTGTGTGCGGAAGAGTGTGTGTGTGTGTGTGTGTGTGTGTTGGGTGGGGCTGCTGTCAAAGTTCTTAGTGTAATCTGCGAGCATATTCTCCCATCGAGGATGTGTTTGGTTCTGCTCTTATTGTTTATTTTTGTTGTTAGTACTGATGCTGCCTGTTTTTCTGGTTTTAATGTATGTCTTTATAGGCTCGTGAGTTCTTATTAACTACACATGGCTGCTTCAGGGCACCCAAATATATGATCCAAAAGCTGGTGGATGGCGAGATCTTGGCATGCTTGATGTTATGCAGGTAATGGATGAGGCTGCTTGAAGCAGCTCAGGAAACGTATGGTTGCAGGCTGTTGTTAATTATCTATTATAAACTGAGCAAAGTACACTTCCCTTCAATTGTTTTTTGTACTAGATCTTTGGACGTGCTGGAAGACCACAATTTGACAAAAGTGGTGAAGGAATTATCATAACTTCTCATGACAAGTTGGCCTATTATCTAAGATTATTAACAAGTCAACTCCCTATTGAGAGTCAAGTAAGTAACACTATTAATTCACTGTTGCTTTTATTATAGGCATATCAAACTAATTACATTATTAAAATGTCGGCTCATCTGTCCTTTGATTCTCATGAATGTACTTGTACCCCAATTTGAATTCAAGAAATTTTAGAGCTTACTTATTAATTCTTTACTTTAGAGCATTAGTAGAGATGATCCATTAGTTTTTCTTTTTTTTTTAAATGACGAATTCACATTATTTTTTATTAAGGAAAATTACTTCATGGTGGTATTAAGATGAAAATTTCTATTGTTGTTCCTTTTTTTTTGCAGTTTATCAGCTCCTTGAAGGATAATTTGAATGCAGAAGTTGTCTTGGGCACTGTAACGAATGTGAAGGAAGCATGTGCTTGGCTTGGATACACATATCTGTTCATAAGGATGAAATCTAACCCCTTAGCTTATGGGATTGGATGGGATGAGGTATTACATACTTAGAGAATAAGGGTAATTTTTATGATGGTAGATAGAAGTGCTTGGATTTAGAACCATATTCAGTATAGTAAAGAAATCATCCAAATGGAATGTTCTTGAAATGTGACAAACCCATTGATGTATTCATAATTGGATGCCTGTACATCGACATAGTTATTGTTCTATATTCAGTCCACCTAGCTGCAACACTTCACATTTAGAACTTGTGGTCGGATCTTGTATTCAGATTGTTGGGGGTTGTTTTCTGCACACCTTTTGTTTCTATATTGGGAGGTTCTCTAAAGAAATAATGAATCATGAAAAAACAAGGAAAAGAGGAAGAACTATCCCGTAAAAACCACTAAAGGGGAAAGAGCCATCCTGTGAATTTTGTATGTTCTTGTTTGGTAGAAAATTTGCTTGGAATTGAAGTGCAAAGAAAAGAAATATTATCTCTATAACTTGATCAAGCCTGTGCTTAGAAAAAGGAGGCAAAATAGATGGGGTTGAGGGGAAAGTAGATTTGGAAGTAATGACAAATAGAAGTTTTTCTCCTTTTAAAATTTTCTGGATACATGCCATATTGTGTTTGCTAGACATAGGAAAGGAACTCATGAATCCAATGTTTGTATCATAAATTTTCATGGAGAAGATGGTATGTATAATATATCGGAATGGGGGAGCAACATCAGTTAAGATGAACCATTTAGCCATAGTGAGGCTTAAGTACAAAGGGGGAAAACTATGAGCAAATATGGGGCATCACTGATATTCTCCTTTCTCCCTTTTGGATCAATCTTTCCTTTATTCTTAAGGGCATGTGTGGTAATGAGGTAAAAAGGGTAGACATGTTTTCTGCCATTCTCATCCTTTTCTCCGCATCTTTTAGTGTTACTTGACATCTTAGTCTACATCTAAACTAACTACCCTAGATTTTCTCTTCATTACAGGTATCTCTAATTATTCTTTCACATCTTTTCATACAAAAAGCATGCCCATTTTGTCTTTATTTTATTTAATCTCAATCATTAACCCCAACAGATCACCTTATTCTTTCTTTTGATTCACTTCTTCATATTCCTTTGATTCCCCATTTTCTTTCCTCTTTCCTAAGCGAATCCTAATTAAATGCCTTTTCTTTCTTGGGGGCAAGGGTTGCTGGGGCGTTTCCTTAGAAGCGATGCACCACAACAACGTTTGGTTGTGGTGAGAAGTAGGCGAAGGGTTTCATGCCTTTGTGGTTTAGGGAAGAAAGTGATACCAAAACATAAGGTCCATTTTGCCTCATGGAATGTTGGGACTCTCTCAAGGAAAAGTATGGAAGCAGTAGATGCTATGAAAAGGAGAAGAATTAATGTAGCATGCCTTCAAGAGACTAGGCAGAAAGGAGAGAAGGCTAAATAGGTAAATGGATTCAAAATATGGTATATAGGAAAGGATGATAATAGAAATGGTGTAGGGATAATAGTAGAAAATAAATTCATAAATAAAGTTGTAGATGTCAATAGAGTAAATGATAGAATTATTCAAATAAAACTTGTCTTAGTTGTAGAAGTCATAAATGTGATTAGTTCTCATGCACCATAGGTAGGATTAGATGATCGAATCAAAAAATAATTTTAGGATGAATTAGATAGCATAATGCAAAGGATATCTAACCAAGAAAAGGTTGTGATAGGTGAGGATTTAAATGGACATGTATGAAGGAAGAATATAGGATATGAGAGAATTCATGGAGGTTTCGTCTTTGGAATAAGGAATGAAATGAGAAATGTCATTTTAAATTTTGCTATAGCATATGATTTGGTTATAGCAAATACCTTATTTCAAAAGCGAGATGAACACTCGATAAGCTTCAAGAGTGGGATCAATTCTAGCCAAATAGATTTCTTGCTTATAAGAAAATTAGATAGATCCCTTTGTATAAATTGTAAGGTTATCCCAGATGAGAGTTTAGCTATGCAACATAGATTACTAGTGATGGATATACATACACAGGGTGTGTTTGGGAATGGATAAAACTTTTGATGAAAAGTTGTAGAGATGAGAAGTTGTCAAATGATGTGATATTATAGGGATAATGATGATGAATAAATAGGATAAAGTTGAAATATATAGGTTAGTTGTGTTGGTAGTTGTGTAGAAATGATTGAAAAGTACGGTAGTTGTATAGAAAAATGTGAAGAAATGATTAAAAAATAGGATAATTGTAGAGAGTGAAAAGTTTTAGGTTGAAAAGTTTTAAAGTGACAACTTTGTGTTGTTACCAAACACACCCACAAAAAAAATCAACAAAAACTAAAAGCAATATAATTCCAAAAATTAAATGGTGAAATTTAAAGGGAAATAACATGGAACTTTTTAGTAAAAGAATGATAGAAGAAGAAAAATGGGACCTACAAGAAGAGGAAGTAGAACCAATGTAAGATAAAATGTCAACTAGCATAAAAGAAGTTGGACAAAATATTGTAGGGATATATAAAAATTGTAGATTCTTACATAGGGAAACTTGTTAGTAGAACGAGGATGTTCAAAAAGATATAAATGATAAATACAACAATACAAGCTATAAAAAAAATCATTAAAAATATTATTAGCGATGCTAAACACAAAACTTATGATATCTTATATGACAGACTTGGAACTAGACAATGTGAAAAAGATATATTTAATTTAGCTAAATTAAGAGAAAATAAAGGCAAAAATTTATCACATGTTAGATGTATTAAAAGTGAAGACCAAAGAGTTCTAGTTAAAGATGATGAAATTAAAGAGAAACTTATTTTTATAGTCTACTAAATGATACTCTAGAACATTTAACATTAGATGTTAGTTTAAATAGAGAAGAAAATAGGAATATTAGTTATTTTCCAAAAATTTGAATATCCGAAGTAAAGAAAGTTCTAAAAAATGAAAACAGGAAAAACATTAGGCTCGGACAATATACCAATTGAGGCATGAAAGTGCATGGGAGATGAAGTGCAACATGGTTGATCAATTTCTTTAATAAGATGATAAAACAAGGTTAATGCCAAGTGAATGAAGAAAAAACACTATAGTCCCAAAATATAAAAATAAGAGAGATTTAAAATTGTGCAAATTATTGGAGAATAAAACTAATGAGTTACACTATGAAGTTATGGGAAAGAGTAATTGAACATAGAGTAAGATGAGAAACTAATTTATCTGAAAATCATTTTGGTTTTATGCCTAGAAGATCAACCACTGAGGCCATTTTCTTATTTAGACAATTATTAGAGAAATATAGAGAGAAGAAAAAAAACTTATACATGATCTTTATTGATTTAGAAAAAGGATATGATCGAATACCAAGAAGGTTAATATGACAAGTGATGAAAAAAAAGAAATTAATAATAGATACATTGATGTTATTAAAGATATGTATGAGGGGACTGTAGCAAATGTGAGGACCATAAGTGGAGATACTAATATTTTTCCAATTAAAATAGGTTTACATCAAGGCTTAGCCTTGAGTCCTTATCTTTTTACTTTAGTTATAGATGAAATTACTAGATATTTACAAGAAGTACGTTGTTGCATGCTATTTGCAGACGACATTGTTCTAATAGATGAAACTAAGGAAGGACTAAAATTGAAATTGAATAGGTGGGTAGATGCCTTAGAATCTAATGGTTTTAGAATTATTCGTACAAAAATTGAATATATAAAATGCAATTTTAATAATAGTGAGAACTTAGATGAGAAACTAATTAAGATTTTAGATCAAGTAGTGACAAGAACTAATTACTTCCGGTACTTGGGATTAATAGTTCAAAAATGTGGAAATTGAAAAAGATACAATACGTAGAATTCAAGAAGGATTGAAGAAATGACGAAGTGCGTTAAAAATTTAATGTGATTGTCGAGTCCCAATTAAATTAAAAGGAAAGTTTTATAAGATTGCTATTAGACCCGCTGTGCTTTAGGGGCAGAATGTTGGACAGTTAAAGAACAACATACACAAAATGAACGTAGCGGAAATGAGAATGTTAAGGTGGATAAGTAGTAAAATAAGAAAAGATAAAATTAGAAATGAAATAATTTGAGAAAATTTAAAAGTGAGACCAATAGGTGATAAAATGAGGAAAAATAGATTAAGATGGTTTGATCATATTAAACGGAGGCCTGAAATGACACTGGTTAGAAGAGCAAAGTCTATCCAAGTAGAAGGTGGTAGCAGAATGAGTGGAAGATCTAAAAAAACATGAATGAAAGTAATTAAACAAAATTTGAAAATATTATAAATTAATGAAAATTTAGTTTCTAATCGCCAAGAATGGCGAAACAGAATCCATGCAACTGACCCCACCTAGGTGAGAAATGACTTATGATGATGATGATGAGAGAGATAGAGAGAGAGGATATGGTGTCTCTGTAGATCCATCTTAATTCTTTATGTCTTAATTCAATAATGCAAATAATCTCTCTGGATGAAACCCATCTACTTTCATGAGAGATGGAATGATTCAAAATGATATTTTTCATGATGAGAAGGAAATGAAAATGGATGCTTAGTTGATTCAAAACAAGTTCATGTTTTGAATGTAATCGTCTCTCCTTATGTCCACCTTAATTAAATGGTACAAACAATGTTTTCTGGCCTTCAGGGTATAGCTGCAGTAACGCCAATCATTCTAGTGGCTTTGGATGTGTTTACGCCTACTGTGTGATTAGAACACTTGCAGAAAAGTGTGCTTCTGTTCCCTTAATTGAAAGATCATATATGGAGGTATTTACATTGTTTTTTGTGCATATATATATGTGTGTATATATATAATGGGATTTGTTCCTGTGCAGTCGGACTGCACCGTAATTATGGTGCATTCCGTTGTAAAATGGGCCCCACACATATTAGATCGCAATGAAACTTTATATAATCATTTATCCATATAAAAATCATACTTTAGACGGTTTAGATGTTGAAAATACCACTTTAAACTTAATATTTACATTAAAATATTTTATTACGTTGATTTTGCACCATTTTAAGATGGGGATCACACACATATTGGATTTAGATGAAAATTGGTACACTAATAAAGTGGACAATTCTAAATACAATGGGTGGGGAGGATTTTTCATTCATGATCATGTGGGACCCATACGAGAGCTGTTCCAGCGCAGTGACGCCGCACCGGAACAGCGGTACAGTGACCCCAAAATGGGGCCCACATGATCATGAAATCATGATCTACTCCACCCATTGTATTTAGAATAATGTATTCTACTATCATACCAATTTTCATCCCAATCAGATATGTATATGGGCCCCATCTGAAAATGGTACAAATCCAACGTAATAAAATAGTTTGATGTAAATAACAACTTTAAAGTATCTGATTCGGATGAAAATTGGTATGATAATAGAATACATTATTCTAAATACAATAGGTGGAGTAGATCATGATTTCATGATCATGTGGGCCCCATTTTGGGCCCACTGCACCGCTGTTCCGGTGCAGTGATGCTGCACCGGAACAGCATCCTATACATACATACATATATATATGTATATATATGCACACACACATACAGTGAAAGTTTGAATTTTTTTTGGTTGAGTGCATATCCTTGTTGTCTTTGTGGTGTGGGAGATCTCACTTCACTGAATTGTTCACTTGTATTGTGGCTCAAAATTTCATTTCCAGCCTTTTTCTAAGATATTATTTGCTTATTTATTTGCAAAATTTCCCGTTCTGAAACTGTGTTTTTATTGCGGCTATAAATTTTTTTCAGGTAATGAGTGATCCTTCGTTGATTTCAAAACAAAGATCTCTCATAATAGATGCTGCTCGTGCTCTTGACAAGGCCAAAATGATGCGGTTCGATGAAAAAAGTGGCAATTTTTACTGCACAGAGCTTGGTCGTATTGCTAGTCATTATTATATTCAGTATTCGAGTGTTGAAACTTACAATGAAATGCTGAGGCGCTACATGAATGATAGCGAGGTGATATTTCCCCTTAACTCGTGTTGTTTGCAACCTGATTATGTTTCTCTTTTACGTGTTCTCAATGGTTCTGCTTGATTCTGCTGCAGGTGATTAGCATGGTAGCCCACTCATCCGAATTTGAAAATATTGTCGTCCGAGATGAGGAGCAAAATGAATTAGAAAATTTAATTCGCCATTCTTGCCCAGTGGATGTCAAAGGTGGCCCCAGCAATAAGCATGGAAAAATTTCAATCCTTATTCAGGTCCTTGTGTGGATTTCTTATTTTTGTTTTTGGTTTTGTTTTTCTGTTAACTACTTCACCTGTTGTTCTTCACTCATCTGATGGATTTCCCTCCCTCATTTCCAGTTGTACATGTCACGAGGCTCGCTGGATAGTTTTTCTCTTATCTCTGATGCAGCATACATTAGTGCAAGCCTTGCCCGCATCATGCGAGCCTTATTTGAAATGTGTCTACGCAGAGGGTGGTGTGAGATGTCTACCTTTATGTTGAACTACTGCAAGGCTGTAGATCATCAACTATGGCCTTTTCGGCATCCTCTCAGGCAGTTTGGCAAAGATCTCTCTGCTGATGTCTGTTTAGAATCTCGATCATGTATTATTTAGCAAGGCCCGTATTTTGTTAAGAATTATCTAATGCCACTAGTTGTTGCAGATACTAACAAAACTTGAACAAAATGGAGTTGATTTGGATCACCTCTTTGAGATGGAGGAGAATGAAATTGGATCACTCATTCGCTATACAAATGGTGGAAAGGTTGGTTTATAAATCTGTGTTTCGCTAGTCTTATGTGTGTTTTGTTTTAAAATTTTTGGTAATTCTTCTTATCTAATCTGTCATTTGATCTTTTGTTCTCAAGTTGGTCAAGCAATATCTTGGATATTTTCCACGGATTCATTTATCTGCGAATGTGAGTCCTATCACCAGAACCGTTCTCAAGGTTTGCTACTGATCATCAACGCTACCATTTCTATAGCTTCTAGTATCATGCATTAAATGCTTAAGGCAGTAGGATGAGATTGACAGATATTTATTTACCTGACTCAGGTCGATCTGCTGATAACACCAGATTTTACTTGGAAGGATCGCTTTCATGGCACTGCTCAGCGTTGGTGGATTTTAGTTGAGGTGTTAAGCACTAGCAAAATTTCATTGCCCTTATTTTGTTGAGTTCTAAATATATGTGTTACTTGCTATTTTTTCCTTTTAAACCAGGCACTGAAATCCTGAATGATGTCATTTTAAAAATTAAGTAAAAGAAATTTAAAAGAAAAAAAGACTTGTAAAGAAATACATTTTTGATTAGTTAGTTGCCGACATGTTGTTCTAGTCAAGAAATCAACTGTTGAGCTTTTGTCAATTATAGAGGTCATTTTCATATTTCTCAGATATTTTATTTTAGATCTTGGGTATGTAATTGTTAATTTGACGTTTTGATGCATGCATGAGTGATCCACACATAGATCAATTTGTCAAACAGTTTGGACTGTCAGTTGTTACATTATTTAGGGTTTTATCATAAGCAATTCACTTGGGTATTTTGCCCCTGGGATGCATGAAGATCTTGAGTTATTGGTGGATTGGGGTTTGAGTTTCTTACTTTTCTTGACTCTTCTTTTTCTATTCTTTCTCCTAACTTCATATAATTTTTCCGCTGATCTTTTCTGTTATAGCTGCGCATGTTTATTTATTTATTTTTTGTTTTGATGGAAATGTTTATGATTTGTTGATATCCCTACTGTTACTGTTATTCATTGCCTTATATAACATTGATCTTTAGTAGTTTTTGAAAAGTTTGATTTGTGCTCCGGGTGGTCTATCAGAATTTGAGATTTCTCTGATTACCAACTCAAAAGTCAACTATCCAGTTTGTTTATTTATTTATTTTTTTGTTGATGAAGCAACTATCCACTTTATTATGCTTGCATTATTTTCAAAACCAAAGATGTGAGCATATACGTAAATGTAATGGTATGAATCAATCAAGATCAAACAGGGAAAGGAAATGCTGTTTCGATAACAATGTAAGAACTGAGAAATGGTTTGCCATATATTCTGTGGTGATCCAATGATAAAATCATTATGCTCTATGTTCTTTTCAAAACTATTCACGGTACCTAAATAAACAAAATTCATCTGAGAATAAATTCATCTCTCTCTCTCTCTCTCTCCTTTTTGGTTGAACTACAAGTTTACTTTCATGTAATAATATCACAACCTTTTGATTTTCAACAGACATTTGTTTTAAAACAGAAACTGTGGGATGTCTTTCTCTTCAACCATCTGTTTAATTCTGCGAATTCAAAGAGATTTTCATAATTGCAGGGTTCAATTAACCAGATTGTTTTTGTTGTACACACGTATCAACATCATTGTAATTGTGATGGCTATTGTCGTTTCGTAATTTTTAATCCCAGTTGTTTTTTTTTTTTTTAAAATTACATTGGATTACAATGGAGGCCACTCTCCTGCCGACGCTCGAAGCCGGGATCGACACTCACGTAGCCGCATGTCATACCACTGGGCTATGCTTTGGTTGACTTTTAATCCCAATTTTTGGGTTGAGCTTTATGAACCCTGCTCAGAGTTCTGATGCATGCAATATCCATAATCGATGTTGTGACAAAATGCTTCCAACAAGAGCACTGACAAAAGTTAGTATTTGTCCAATTTAAACAGGATACTAAGAATGATCACATATACCATTCAGAGCTCTTTACGTTGACCAAGCGGATGGCAAGGGGAGAATCTCAGAAGCTTTCGTTCACAGTACCAATTTTTGAGCCACATCCACCTCAATACTATATTCATGCTGTTTCAGATTCTTGGTTGCATGCAGAGGCCTTTCATGCGATTTCTTTTCACAATCTCACCTTGCCAGAGGTGCATATGAGATATTTCTTTTAACACATTTGTTTTAGAGTGGTTTCAGATTTTTTAATGAAGATTTGACTTCAGAAGGTGTTTTTCAGACTTGCATGTCACACACTGAACTTCTTGATCTGAAACCTCTTCCGGTGACATCACTTGGGAACAAAGCATATGAAGACTTGTACAAGTTTTCACATTTCAATCCCATTCAAACACAGGTCTGCTTATGTTATTTTGTTTTTCACTGTGTCTTCCTGTTGAAGTTTGTATTTTTTTTTTAAAAAATGATTCCACTGTTTAAATAAGCTTGTTGTTGACTGCCCATTATAATTTGCAGACTTTCCATCTGCTATATCACACAGAAAACAATGTTCTCTTAGGGGCTCCCACAGGAAGTGGGAAAACCATATCTGCAGAACTGGCAATGTTTCATCTGTTCAACACACAGCCTGACATGAAGGTATGTTTTTTTATCCATTAACCTAAATAAGTGCGGCGATCACTTGTGGCCACCTATAAATTGGGTGAGTTGCAGGTGGCCCAAAAAATTATGTTTTTATTTTTCCTGTTTTCCCCACCTAGAACTTGCTGCCTATGGAATTTGGTGCACGTATCCAATCCCTTTTTGTTTATTTTCAAATTTAAAAAATCGTCAAATTCCACAGAGAGCAAGATTTGAGCACACACCTTTTGTAAAAAAACAAAAAAAATAAAAAAATAACTTTTTTGGGCGGCCATATGGGCCCCCTGAATAATTGCCGCCAAAATGTACCAGTGGTTGAATTTAGGTAGAAAAAGAATGATTTACATATGTTCGCCAATAGCCTAGAGTAAGTATAATATTGATTTCATTGAGACTTCCATAGCATGTGTGGAACATTATCAAATATAAAGAATATGTAATAATGGGACAAGTAATTTTCTAGTTTTTGTAGGTTTTTGTCAAGGCTAGTCATTAAACCATGCCTCTGTGTATGAATGAGCTAACTGAACATTTGCAAAGAGATGGTAAACGGTAAGTTTTCAGTAAATGGCTTGATTTTGGTATATAAGAAGAGAAGACAAAAACTAAAGTTGGAGCAATGGCCATTAATTTAGAAATTGAAACATTTCAGAATATAGAAGCTAAAGGCAAGCATCTAAAGTGCCTTAAATGAATCAAGCTAGCTTGTTGGTCAGGAAGTGCCTTAAATTTATGGCTGCCGATATTGTGGATGATTCAAAAAGAGGGTAGTTGAAAAAAATTTAGATTTAGGGTGCATTTGGTATTTACCAAAAGGTGTCTTTTAAATCAAAATTTTTTTCCCCTCTACAACTACTCTATTTCCAATCATTTCTTCACATTTTTTATACAATTATCCCATTTTCAATTATTTCTTTATAACTTCTTATACAACTGTCCTATTTATTTTAATTTTATTCTCTTTACTCCTCGTTGTTACCCCTATCATATCACATTAATTTGTCCCATTTCAAAAACTTTTCTGCTAAAAACTTTTCTTTCAAAAGTTTTATGAAACACCAAACACACCCTTAGATTAAAAGGTTGATGAGAGAAGTAATGATATTCTTCAAGAATTATTTGGGACCATTATAGGCCAATTGTTGTTGGACAGGATGCCCAGAAATAATTAGTAAATTAAATGAATGAGTTGGAAAAAAGAACCAATAGAGAACCTAGAAATTTCATGGACTTTTAATCAATTAATGACTAAAGCAGAGACCATTATAGGCCAATTGTTGTTGGACAGGATGCTCAGAAATAATTAGTAAATTAAATGAATTAGTTGGAAAAAAGAACCAATAGAGAACCTAGAAATTTCATGGACTTTTAATCAATTAATGACTAAAGCAGAACTTTTTATCCAAAAAAAAAAAAGACTAAAGCAGAACTCATAACTCCAGTCATTATACAAAGCAACCCTATTTATAGAAAAGAAAAACCTAATGCAACCTAGTGCATCATATACTCAGGGCTTATTTGGCCTAGAACTTATGGAACACAATGCATAAACCGCACAGCCCGTTCACAGGAAAATTTACCTGTTTTCTAGTAGCCAAAACACGTTTGACTGCACAAATATTGTGTAGTTTGCCTGTCACACTGGACAACCAAACAGGCCTAACATCCTAATGCAGCATGTGCTAAAAACATGCAAACAAGATACCAAAATTTTATTCATCGAGAGAACAGTACGGTCATGAAATAGGCACATAGCTGAAATAATGATGTTGAGGTGAATGCCAAACTAAGAAGATAAAATTATAGATGACAAGAAAATTCTGAAAATGTCTGAAGTTGGTAGCAATGGGCAATAGATGACAGAAGGAAGCTTAGGTGGTTTTGTCATATACAGAGTTTAAAAATTGCAACAGAATAAGTGTGCAGGTCCAAGAAGAATATTACAGATCAAGGTGTACACACTGGGCCTATCCACGAATAGGATTAGACGTGGAATGAGATGTGGATGGGATGAAAAACAGTTGCTAAGAATGGGAAAAGTTATATGAGAAATGAGATAAGTAGGCCATTATTTTTTGGAATGAGAAAAATGTTTTTTGGAAATGAAAATTTTCATCCCATCCTCATGAACAAGCGATAGACAAGAAAGGCCGGATGAGATTTAGGGTGCCTTTGGGAATATGTAAAAGTGAAAGTGGTAAAGTGGGAATAGTAAAAATTTTGAAAAAGAGAGGAAGTGATGTGATAGAATAGGGGTAATAATCAGAAGTAAAAGGAATAAAGTCTAACTAGATAGGGTAGTTGTATGGAAAGATGTAAAAAAATGATTGAAATGTGCAGGTAATAATAGAAAAAAAAAAGAGGAGTTAGGTAGTTAATACGTCAAATGATATCAAAAGGTGTGGGAAGAAGCAATTTTTAAAACCTTTTTCAAGTTCTTATATGGAATCTCATTTTACTCATTTCCTGGTAGGAAATATCTTGTAATGATCATGGCTATGACTATGCAGGTGATTTATATTGCTCCTTTGAAAGCTATTGTTAGGGAAAGAATGAATGACTGGAGAAATCGACTGGTTTCCATGCTTGGGAAGAAGATGGTGAATTCTTCTTTCACCTATTTGTCAAACAAAAAGGAAAAGAAAAAAGTTCAAAACTATAACACAAACACTAAAATGATTTTGTTTTCAGGTTGAGTTGACAGGTGATTTCACTCCAGATTTAATGGCACTTCTTTCAGCAGATATCATAATCTCCACTCCTGAGAAGTGGGATGGTATAAGCCGAAACTGGCATAACCGGGGATATGTTATGAAGGTACATACCATTTTTTTGTTTTGCCCTCTTATTCTTTTTCTACTTTACTCTTCTCAATTATGCTTCATCTTACAGGTAGGTCTTGTAATTCTGGATGAAGTTCACTTACTTGGTGCTGATCGTGGACCCATTCTTGAGGTATTACTATTTCACATATTTGTTCAACTCTTCTTGGAGATGTTATAATTGATCTTTATTTGAAGTTCAACAATAAATATATCTGTATCTTCTACCATGCTTATGTCTACAGCTCAGTTGCTTAGCTGGTGGCTTGTGGCTCAATATATAGTTAGGAAACTGGAATGAGTATCCTGCTCTCTAAGGAATATAGTGAGGAAACCTGAATAAGCATCCTGCTCTCGTGTGGCTCTCAGAGGCTGGGCATTCTGTTCCTTACTGTCGCAGATATGACAAGGCTTTAATGTATTCCTTCAGCTGGAATTTATTTAGAGGAACCATATCGTGATTATATGAGCTCGGATTGTGTTATGCTATACTTGGAATAGATCCAGGGTGTTACACGCTGCCTAGGATAGATCTGGGCTGTTCAAATAGAGAATGAAAATCTCGCTTATAAATGGATAAGGAATGATGATGTCTGCACATCAGGTTTTTGATTCAAAGGTTGTTTGGTAACGGCAAAAACTTTCACTCTCTATAACTACCCTATCTTTTAATTATTTCTTCACTTCTTCCTATACAACTACCTTACTTTTTAATCATTTTTGCATAACTACCCATGCATCTAACTTTTCTATTTTATCTAACGTATCTATTTTAACTTTATTTTTCATCATTACCTACATCATATCACATCATTTTTTCACATTTCAATAACTTTTACACCCAAAACTTTTCATAATAAGTTTTATCACTTCCCAAACACACCCTTAGAAAGATGAACATTGGAGAGCAGTAGGACTTTTGGGTTTATTTATGTCACATCATACAGAGGATTTGATGATTTCCAAAATATTGTTTATTTTTTTTTTACTTTGACCCTGATTTTCTAAATCCTCAAGCTGAGGTTTATTCAAGAAGTCTCAACACAAAATGGTGTGAGAAGGGAGGATTTTGGTTTTCTTTGAGGTTGGAGTATATAAATTTTAATGCTTACTCATATTATGGTTGAATATCTTGAAAGAATAGCAACAACAAATTTCATTAGAAGAACAATCAAATCTCATTAAGGGTGTGTTTGGTAAACAGAAAAAAATTCACAAAACGTTTCTACTCATCTTTCCATACAACTACTTTACTTTCATTCATTTCGATACATTCTTCCATAAACTAGCCTTTATTCATAATTTATCGCAACACTCCCCTTTTCTAAACTTTTTCCCACAACAACTTTTCAGCGTATTTTTCTAGGTAACCAAACACACTCTAAGTTGGTCTAAAAAGGAACATGAGTTGAATTAGATTTCTTTTTTTTTTTTTTTTAATGTGAGTTTCTAAAATTTCAGAGAATAAAGCTCCATTCTATGAATTTTTTTTTTCCAAACACAAGTTATGTTTTGTGATCTTTAAAAAGTATGCACTCTTTTGCAAGTGTAGGAAACTCACAAGGGTCATCACCATCATAAGCCATTGCCCACCTAGGTGGGATCGGCTGCATGGATTCTGTTGCTCTATTATTGATTATTTGAGAGAATTTTTTTTAGTAATTTGTAATATTTTCAAATCTTATTTAATTACTTTTACTCATTTTTTAGGGGTCTTCCTCTCATTCTCCTACCGCCTTCTACTTGGATAGACTCTGCTATTCTAATCGGTGCCATTTTAGGTCTTTATTTAACATGACCAAACCATCTTAATCTGTTTTTCCTTTTTTTTTTATTTTTTTTATCATCTATTGGCCTTACTTTTTAGATTTTCTCAAATTATTTTCTTTTCTTGTTTTACTGCCCATCCATCTTAACATTTTCAATTCGTTACGTTCATTTTATGTGTATGTTGTTCTATAACTGCCCAACATTCTGCCCCATAAGGCATAGTGGGTTAAATCACTGTCTTATAAAATTTTCTTTTTAATTTAATTGGAATTAAACGATTACATAAAATTCCTAACGCACTTTGTCATTTCTTCCATCCTGCTTGAATTCTATATATTGTATCTTTCTCAATTTTCCCGTTCTCTTAAACTGTTGATCATAAGTACTGAAAGTGATTGATTTTTGTTACTACTTTATCTAAAATTTTAATTGGTTCCTCATCTAAGTTCTCGCTATTATTTAAAATTGTATTTCATATATTTATTGTTTGTACGACTAATTCTAAAACCATTAGATTCTAAGGCATCTACCCACCTATTCAATTTCAAATTTAATCCTTCTTTAGTTTCATTTATTAAAACAATATCATCTGGAAATAACTTGCGCCAAGCTACTTCTTGTAGATTTCTAGTGATTTCATCTATTACTAAAGTAAATAGGTAAGGACTCAAGGCTAAGCCTTGATGTAAACCTATTTTAACGAGAAAAATATTAGTATCTCCACCCATGGTCATCACATTTGCTACAGCCCCTTCATACATATCTTTAATAATATCGATGTATCTATTTTTAATTCCTTTCTTTTTCATCATTTGTCATATTAACTTTCTTGATACGATAGTATGCTTTTTCTAAATCAATAAAAATCATATATAAGTTCTTTTTCTTCTCTCTATACTTCTCAATAGTTGTCTTAGTAATAAAATGACTTTGGTGGTTGATTTTCGTGACATAAAACCGAACTGGTTTTCAGATATATTAGTTTCTTGTCTTAGTCTATATTCAATTACTTTCTTATAACTTCATAGTATGACTCATTAGTTTTATTCCACGATAATTTGTACAATTTTGAATATCTTCCTTATTTTTATAAATTGAAATGATAGTGCTTTTTCTCTTACAAGGGAGATTTTTTAAAAATACCTGATGGGACTAGTTCCAAAGTATGAAACTCAGAATGTTTTATTTTATTTTATTTTGAAAGAGCTTGTTTTCAAAATATAAAATGAGGCGCTTATTGAATGGCAGTAAAAAAAAAAAAAAAAAAAACCTTCGATGGTGGTTCTTCCTTCTCGTGTGGCAATGATGGGTTCTCAAAAGTTTAGGTCTTCAACCAAAATGATTTTATATAGTGATGAAGAAGAAGTAGAGCCGATCATAACTGTTTGTTAAAGGTATGTTGACGCTTAGGATCAAAATGCACCTAGGCTTTCTTCTCGAGGTGCACCCAAATCCCAATTGAACTTGCCCAAAAATATAAAAACATTTGATGTTCAAACATTGTCGTTTTCTTAAAAAAAATTGTCATGATTTTTCCAATTTCCTTCTTTTTTTCCCAATTTAACTGAAGACAATGCCCCTCCATCTGTTCCATTGTCCTTTTTTTCCAATTACAATTGCTATATGGTTGATCATGTTGCTATGCATTTTTGTTTTTTGAAATAATTTTTGGCAGATTTGCTTAATTGCTATCATTTTAGCTTAAAATCTCTGAAGCAATTTGATCTGTTTAAATTAAATGTTGAATGTTAGATTAACAAAATTTGAGATAGTATTTACTATTGAGGGTTATCATTTTGGATTTTTAGTAATTTATTACTTTATTCTTGGAAATTAAATATGTCAATAAGTTTGTGTAATGTTTGTCCTGCTTGGGTGTGTGCGTCACACGTGTCTTGTGCAATTGCGCCTACGATAAGAATGAGTTATTGTCATTCTTGTCTACTTGTATTTGTTAACTGATTGGTGTTTGAGGAAAACATTGTGCGCCGAAAGCAACTACTGGATGTATGCAAACATGTTGTTGTGTGCAGAAAGGGCATGGGGGATTTGGAAATTGTTAAATTTGGATAGTTTTCAAACAGTAGTGGTGATGGATAACTGTTTGGAGATTTCAGGGAAGGTCAACAAGAGTTGGTCGATGGTTGAGTCATACAAAAATAGATATGCTATACATATAAAGGTATGATCATGTTGGCCTAAGCTAAGTAATGGCTTACTTAACACAGGCCAATAAACTTATTTTTTAATTACTTTTTCATAAACTTGTTAATCTAGATGTATTTAATATATAAACCAAGTTTTACTATTTTTGGATATATGTATATTTTTTTGGATTTTTAAACATAGGAGTATTTTATCAATTTTAATGGTTGGAAATTACTAAAATAACCTTCTGTTTAAAAATCTAAAAAATAAGTAAAACTTGGTTTATATATTAGCAAGTTTATGGAAAAGAAGCAAAAAAAAAAAAAAAAAAGTTTTTAAACTGGTTTTTTTTGCCCGCCTGGGCTAATTAAGTCATTACTTGGCCTGGGCTATCAAGATTAGGCCACGTGTATGTATGTATTTTTTCACAAGGTTTTTCCTGTTCAGCTTTTTCTGTATCACTCTTGCTGTCTTCTTTTAAGCCCTTACATAGGACTTGATCTAAAGTTCTAAAGTTTGCTTAGAGGGCTCCACTAAAGTCAACTCAAAAGTAAGGGAAAAAACCAAGAAATCAGAAATAAAATAAAAAAAGGGTTATTATCTCCAGTTCGTTGATATGTTGAGATATGACTGAATGCTGTGCATATAGTGGGCTGCCATTCAACCTGTCAGCCCAATACAATACGGCCTTACTGACCTGCATAATTGGCACCATGAGTATTAAGACTGCCTTTTGCGTCCCAGGATGGCTTATTTTGCTCATTTAATTTCAGGAATTTTTCTTAGAACTGTCTTCTTTGGGAACTTTATGTTGTCAGGTAATTGTTTCAAGAATGAGGTATATATCATCACAGACAGAGCGTACAGTGCGGTTTGTTGGCCTGTCAACAGCCTTAGCTAATGCTCGGTATGTCATACAGAACCCCCAACGAAGCATCCGAATCTTTCTTTTTGTCTATTCTCGTTTTACGTTAATACTTCTTTTTTGTTAAGTGATTGATTTCTCTTATTTATCAAATCTTCCTGCTAGTTGCTAAGAAAATTGTGTTTCAAACCCATTGAGTTGTGGCTTCTTGCTTCTGTATATTGGTGTTAACTTCATTTGTAAGAGCCAACTTTTTAATGTTCCCAAACATATTCATTTTCTCCCATATTGTTGCATGAGGGCGAAGATGAAGATACACAGTTTATGCGTAAAAATCATACTGCTTAGATTATTAGCTTCGAAACAATAACTACATTCCAACAGCGGTGTGTGTTTTCTTCCCTGTATCACCTGCTTAACTCCTATGATTCAAAATTTGTTGTTTTCTTACAATCAGTGGTCAATATCTTGGCGTTACAAACACTTGTTAATCTCCTATAATCATGATGAATGAGTTGATTGCTTGGGGTTCAAAAAGTTTACTTAGATCTCACAGCTGCTCAGAGTTTCCTTGTAATCTAATTTCCTTTTAACCTTGTCATACATATCAAAAAATTCAAATTTCTTCTACCTTTTGCTTTCTTTATGAAATCAGAGCTCACAAAGTTACCAGTCTTATACCAAGGTGAAAAGCCAGTGAAATCTATTTTCTTCTGTGGATCATCCATGTCCTTGTTCCCTTGTACTTCACCAGCTTCTACATCATATAGGGAAATTGCTGCTTGGTGCTACATCTGCATTACTAGAACTTGTTGTTTAGTGCTGCATCTTTATTACCTATTTCCAGTAAGAAGTCTTTCTCCTATTTCTTCAGATACCACTCCAGTTATCCTTTCACATAGGTTCAATTACGGGTCAATCACGTTACGATACTATTTTTTAAATTAAGCAACATGATTGCTCTTAATATGATGGTTTCTATCCATTTTCATACTTCAGTCTAACTTATTTTATAAGTTATTTTGCAGTGATTTAGCTGACTGGTTAGGTGTTGGGGAGAGTGGGCTATTTAATTTCAAGCCTAGTGTGAGGCCTGTGCCCCTTGAAGTTCACATTCAGGTAAGAAGTTTTGTTTTGCGTGGCTCTCTCTATCCTGAATCATTTATAATCTTCCGTTTCTGCAGGGTTCACGTTATCAATGTTATCCCCAATAATATTCTTTTTGGATGGTGATAAGTAAATTATCACATGGGCAATTGATATTTTCATCTATTTCAGATTTACCAATAAATTATAAATGATATGGATAAAGGAAATAAGGGAATAACAGAAAAACTGATAGTAGGAAATAATTTACCATAAATTGAAGATAATATTGGATACATTATTGTTTTTATTGTAAACTATAGCCTGTAGCACTTTTTGTTCTGTTATTTCGTTCTTTTCAATCAACATTGTTGACCTTCTTAATTATTGAAATTTATTTTTAATGATGATTTTTTTGTTTGTATTAATAAATGCCTAATTTTCATTTATTCATCTATGTAATGATCATTGGCTTTGATCATGCCTCTAGGAATTTGATTTGGACATTGCACAATCAGGCATCCCTTTAGATTCATTCTTGGCATGGGTATTTGATGACCTGATGCAAAGTCAACCAAGTCTTGGGGTGTTCATGCTTGTGTGGAATATGTAGTTTTTGAAGTGTTATGTTTCTTTTGATTCCTGGTTAGCTCTCATCTTAAAATATGGAGGAATTTATGGGGTAACAATTAGATTGGCCCTAATCTTTCTCATTTGGTTTCTAGTTCTTAGAACTTTAAAATATTTGAACTCTTTGAACAGGGATATCCAGGAAAATTCTACTGTCCCAGGATGAATAGCATGAATAAACCCGCTTATGCTGCCATTTGTACGCATTCTCCTACAAAACCAGTTCTAATATTTGTTTCTTCTCGTCGCCAAACAAGACTTACTGCCTTAGACCTGATTCAGGTGTGTATCATATATTGATGTTGATCTTGTCCTAAGGGCATATAAGTTACTAAGGTAAATGTACTTGCAGTTTGCAGCTTCAGATGAACATCCAAGGCAGTTTCTGAATATGACAGAAGATGCATTAGAAATGATTCTCTCTCAAGTTACTGACCAAAACTTGAGACACACATTGCAATTTGGAATTGGGTTGCATCATGCAGGGTTGAATGACAAAAATAGGTCTTTGGTTGAGGAACTTTTCACAAACAATAAAATTCAGGTAAATTCAGTGTCTCCGGAAGAAATTTTTTTTGGAGAACCATATTGTCCAAATTTTGTTTCTAAATTGACTGTGAGCTTTTCTTGATTTATAGATCTTGGTATGTACAAGCACATTGGCATGGGGCGTGAACCTTCCTGCTCATCTTGTTATCATTAAGGTAAAGCATGTCTCAATTTTGTCTTCTGGACATCTAAGGCTTCAGTCAAATTGTGCTAATGGAAGTTCCAAAATGCAGGGAACGGAGTATTATGATGGCAAAGCTAAACGGTACGTAGATTTCCCCATTACAGACATCTTGCAGATGATGGGTCGTGCAGGTCGACCACAGTATGACCAACATGGAAAGGCAGTTATACTTGTCCACGAACCCAAAAAGAGCTTCTACAAGAAGGTGAGAATTAGAAATTTTCTAGAATATATTCTTAATTATTTAAAGCATAATTGTGCAGTGTCAATTGATTCATTTTTTCGTGTTCTCAATTGGCAGTTTCTTTATGAACCATTCCCGGTTGAAAGCAATCTAAGGGAGCAGTTGCACGACCATGTCAATGCAGAGATAACTTCTGGCACAATTTCCCATAAAGAAGATGCAGTGCATTATCTCACATGGACTTACTTTTTTCGTCGATTGGTAAGGTTCATAGCTGCATGCCTGGTTGAAGTCTGGGAATACATGAAAAAGTGTGGGAATAAACTGTCTATTTTTAATGGCGTAGTTGTGCACACTTGCTGTATAAAAGTGAATGCTACTGAAAAAACCATACATTTTTTGTTGGCCAATTAATTTCTAGATGTTATTTGGCAATTGGCATTAGCAACTTTTTTCTTGTAAAAGAAAAGGCATGCTTGTTTAGAGCTTTTGTAGATATTGGGTGCTTTGTAAGATATCCATAATAGGGAACAAATACATCTTTGTTGATTGCTGTTGCCTAACATTAGAGGAAAGTATAAATTACCTATGACATTTAATTTTCCTTTTTTTGTGGTATTTCTACAGCCTCTCCTTGATTTAAAACTACAATATCTTTTATGTATTTTGTGGCATGTATTGTTTCATCCAAATATTCTTCCCTATTTTTAATTTCATGATGATGTTACATATGGTCATCCATCTTTCAGGTTGTTAATCCGTCCTACTATGGGTTGGAGGATGCTGAGGCAAGCACTTTGAATTCATATCTATCAAGGTACCAACAAAATTGCCTAAACCTGTTCTTCTTTCTGCACGTATGCTTTCTTTCTTCGGCAAACATGTAATTATGTTTTATTGTTGAGCAGTTTAGTGCAAAATTTGTTTGAAGATCTGGAAGATAGTGGCTGCATCAAGATGAATGAAGACACTGTGGAGCCTTTGATGTTGGGTTCAATAGCGTCACAGTATTACCTTAGCTACTTGACCGTATCAATGTTTGGATCAAATATTGCTCCGAACACTTCTCTGGAAGTGAGTAGTTTCTTTCATAGAAGTCTTTGATTAGCTCTATTTCAGTTACTACCAGCCAGAATGGAACCCATTCTATCATGGATTGCCTTTGTGGGACCAGGTTTTTCTGCACATTCTTTCAGGTGCTTCTGAGTATGATGAACTCCCAGTTCGCCATAACGAGGTAAATTTCTCTAATCATTTTACAGATTCTATGATGGAATACAATATCTTATTTTGTGTGCATAAATGAATATTTTGGGCATATGTATCGGATTTTCTTTTGATTGAAATATGCATTGGATTTTTGAATTCTATGACAGATGGAATATTTTCTCCCGTGATCCAATCATCCTTAAACAAATGAGTTAATAAATGATACCTTGTGTTGGGTGGTTAAAAGTAAAAATATTCCATCTAGGGTTGGGAGTGGTCACAACATCTGTCAGAGTTCACTGGCATGCTTTTGACAGGCACTTCCTTGGTTTCAATTGTCTACTCATTATATTTTTTGGTATTGGCTGCTTATTTATCCTTAAATGTGGTGGTTAATTGTGCACTTACAGCACTGACTGACACTTTTTAACTCATTTTTTGTGGTTCTTAGGAAAATTACAATGAAGCATTGTCTGAAAGAGTTCGATACCCTGTGGATAAACATTGCCTTGACGACCCTCATGTAAAAGCAAATCTACTCTTCCAGGTCAGGCCTTCAGCTGAGAACACAGGATGTTTTTACCATCTTGCTGTTTGATATCCATCCTTAATGCCTAACTCATATGTGCACCCGGACTTCCTTACCTTCTGTGATTTTTAATATTATCACTTAGCAAGTTGTGAAATTGCAGGCACACTTTTCACAACTGGAATTACCAATCAGTGACTATATCACAGACCTGAAGTCAGTTCTGGATCAAAGCATACGTATTATCCAGGCCATGATAGATATATCTGCGAACAGTGGTTGGCTATCAAGCACAATCACTTGCATGCATCTGTTGCAGATGGTCATGCAGGTAATCTTCCATGCAAGAGCCTTAAACTTGGATTTTCTTTATATCCTGACCATAGTCTTCTGGTGAAAATGAGAGAACCCTATCTGATTAATGGATTAACATTACTGAAGAAATAAATCCTTCAAAATTTGGAGTGACAGCTGCATAGATTTCTTATTGATCATTCCTGTCTCCAAATTTGTCGAAATCCTGTGAGTATGAATCTTAGGCAAACTTACTTAAATTCTACTTTTGAATCCATTTTTCTGCATTACTTAATAATGCTTAATTCAACCACATCAAAAAAAAAAAGTTTAATTCAATTCATAATTTAGGATTCAAATCATAGTAATATTTCTTGTTTGTTTCTTCTTCTTTTTGAATGAAGCTTATGATTTATGATTCAAATCATACTAACCTCCTATTTCTCTGGGAAAATATCACTTGGCCCAAGAGTTACTCAAACCCTTGAACTTTCTTATTGATAGATGTCACACAGAATTCTACATGGCCCTAGGCTTACCCAAATGTTGTGACTTCAACACACACATTGGAATCAACAACCAGCAAGCATATCAAAGCAGCGACAGTTGCCACAAGTGACTCTGGGAAAATATCACTTGGCCCAAGAGTTACTCAAACCCTTGAACTTTCTTATTGATAGATGTCACACAGAATTCTACATGGCCCTAGGCTTACCCAAATGTTGTGACTTCAACACACACATTGGAATCAACAACCAGCAAGCATATCAAAGCAGCGACAGTTGCCACAAGTGACACTGAAAAATACGTTAACTGACATTTTTTATTCATTGCATAAAAATTAATTGTGAACCCTTCTACTCGTGCACATTGGTATCCACCACCAGCAAATCAAAGCTGTGACAATTACTCTTGGACAGTTTATTTAATTATCTCATAAAAATCGTTGACAGCTCTCTCTCTCTCTCTTTGATGATCTCATTTGGAACTTGCTCTTTATGATTATTTACTTAGAATCTGATCTTAATTGTGCTAGGGGCAATTATTTCAAAATCTGCTACTTCTCTTTAATGAGCTCAATGTTGACAGCGAATATAGTACTCTGAACGCCAAATCCTTCTGCTGGAGTTGATTCAAAAAAAAAAAAAAAGTCTTCTTAGTTGTTCTGAAAGTATCCACTGTGAATTTTTGATGTCTTCGAAATTGCATGTTAATAAGAAAGAAATTGTTGATGACTTTCCTCAAATTTAATCTAATTGAATTATGACTATTTTGATGTTTATATAATCTCATTTTACATCATTCATTTCAATTTGTAACACAGTTTAGCATAAACGATGGATTATAACAATAGTGCTTGTCATTGATTTGTCATTTGGCTTCTTGTTTCATTTTAGGATTTGATAATGATATGGTTCATTTTGGCTCGTACCATAATTTATGTTAAATGGATGATTTTAACAAGATATGGTTCATTTTGGCTCGTACCATAGTTTATGTTAAATGGATGATTTTAACAAGTGTAATCTTAAATGAATGTTATAACAAGCGTTTGCCATTGATTTGTTATATTTGTTTTCTTGTCACACTTTTCAGGGTTTGTGGTTTGACAGAGATTCCCCCTTGTGGATGTTGCCATGCATGAACAATGATCTTCTTAGGTCATTGAACGGAAAAGGTATCTCAAATGTGCAACAGTTACTGGAACTCCCAAAGCTGAAGCTACAGATGTTACTTCAGAATTTAAATGCTCCACAATTCTACCAGGTTTGCTTTTTCTTCTCCGTCCAGATCGTGTCTTGCAGTACGTGAATGAATTTTTTGTAACCCATGAGTAAAATGGAGATAATAAAGTAATTCTTCTTACATTACATTGGTCAGAACATAGAGGTTATTCTAAGTCCAATTTCTGTAACTGTCCATCGAACAAACAGGTGTGTATGTGTGTACTGTATCCATGCATGCGTATATTGGACCTACTGAAGAGCTCCCCATTATAATTATGACTGTACACTTTGTCCATATATTATGGTCCCTAATTTGAGATGAAACACCTCCATCCAGCAATCCCAAATTCTTAATCAGAAAGAGGAATATGAAAGTTCCCCAAAACTAGTGCGAATATCTGCACTAAACAAACCATCCAGTTTGATCTGATTCAAGCTCCAGACCGTATCAGTGGTTCCCTGGATTAAATTTGAGTACACAAACTCAAGCAAGTGGAATAAGGGTGTACTTACCTAACGGATGACTAGTTGGACAGGAGAGCTCATAGTCCATCTGTGAACCTCTAGGAGACAAGGCCCACATAGACAAGTTTGTAAGAGATGTCTAGTTAGAATTTTATGAGGTTTTAAAAAATTTAAATGTTTTGTATGAATTGTTGGAATTCTGATACATTGTCTTTTGTTATCAAAGTGTTCTCTTTCTTCTGCTGGTAGATCTTCATTAAATTTGCAAGCGATCTGGCCAATAGGAGAGGACAATGAGGTACAAAAATCCAATGAATGTAGCTTCCAAAAATTAAAAAATCTGTTACAATCCTTGCAAAAGCCGGATATGCAGACAGTTGTTTTGTGTCATTCTTCATACTTCCACTTGAGCTTCCACTTCGGTTTTATTTTATTTTATTTTGTTTTCCTTGAAAAAAAAATTAACTCCTTTTCACTCTTGAAAACAATTTTCTTTTTCTTTTTTTCTTTTTTTTTTCCAGGGGAGGTGAGTAGCATTTGCTGGTCTGCGATCTAGTGTCTATTTGGAAAGAGGTTTTAAACAAAAACAAAAACAAAAAAAAGGAAAAGAGGGAATGAGAAAATTCTTGAAGAGTTGAGAGAGTGATTTGATGTGGTAGGAGTAAAGAGAATAAAATTGGAATGTAGAAGTAATAATAGAAAATTTTGGATAGATAAATAGTTAATATGTCCAATCATATCAAAAGGTGTGCAAGAGGGAATGAGAATAAAGATAAAATAGACGATTCTTTCTTTTCCATCAAAGTTGACATTGGGAGGTTTTAAGCAGGAGGTTGTGGATGCCCAATTTTGGTATCTGTCAAGTTAAACACCCGGATGTAACTACCATTTTTCACATTTGTTGCTATTTCATCTCATTACTTTTTGTCATGTCTTCTCAGACTGAAGCATGTTTACTATTCTCCAGTTCTTTAGCCTTGATTGAACTGCGGTCCACATTATTGACACATTTGTTCGGGGAACTTGTTAACTGCAATTATGATTCTTATTGTGTGATCATATATTCTCTCCTGTGTAGTGGATCAGACAGGGTTTGCCTGTGCTTATATAATCTGAGTTGATAGTGCCATTTTGTATTCTTTTATTCCTTATTGTATATTGCTCCTGTTTTGCTTTGCAAATGATTTGGTGCAGAAGCCTGGACAAATTTATATATTGATTTTGAAGAACCTGTCTTGGAATCTCCAAGCAATAATATGAAAGAGACTTGAGGGCCTTAATATACGCATTGGTTCTATTACAGTCCATAGTGCTGCTGCATCTTTTTGCAGCTATTAGGTGCAAGCTCATTTCCCAGTTACTCCATTCCCTTCTCTGTATGCAGGATCTGCAGAATTTTCCACTTGTTCAAGTAAAACTGAAGGTCCAGGAGGAAGATACAGAAGGGATGAGTTCCCCCATTCTCAAAATTAGGTTGGACAAACTAAACTCAAGCAGCACAACTTCAAAAGCATCCACTCCACGATTCCCAAAGGTAGGTAAATGAGTTCTGCTAGACTTTATAGATAAGGTAAGCATCTAATTGCAATTTTTCCCCCATTTTCCTACAGGTTAAAGATGAAGCATGGTGGTTGATTATTGGAAATGTCACCACTTCAGAACTCTATGCTCTGAAACGAGTGACTTTATCAGATCGCTTGATAACACAGATGAAGTTACCTTCAGGACTGAAAAATCTTGAGGTGAAAAATGCCATTTCAATTTTAATTCTTCTAAGCATCTAATTGAAGAATGATGCTTATTCTGCTCAGCATGTAGGACGCATGTATGCCAAGTTCCATCAAAAGATAGCAGGTTTTTGAAAAAAAAAAAAACTGTAGTTGAAATTACAGTCTGCATGATTTTTTCTGTAGTTTCTCCAATAGAACTGCTTGCAAGTTTTGACAGTTAAGAGCAGCAGCTTGCTTTCAGTTTGAATAGTTAAGGCCATGGGTGCTGATCAATATATATGAATAGTGACAGCCAGTATGTGCTATCCTTGAAAGGGTAAGGATGAGTGCCTGATGCGGTGCATTCTATTGGAAAATGCCAGCAGGCAGCACAACTAGGCTTGTAGCCCAAAGCTATCATTTTTAGAGGCATGGGCAGTTTTAGCCAAAAGAGGAGTATGCAACTAGGTAAAGGCCTGCTGTTTTGCAAGTAGAAAGAAACATAATTTTAACAGTGATCGTGGGCTCTGCTGCTATGTAAAGCAAAGCCATGTAACCCCTTCAATTTTTAAGATGTTGCTGATTGATTTAAAATCCGATCCATTTATTGTATTTAACATCATTTGTTCAAATATGTCCATGGGTTACATTTGCTCAAGAATGTATACATTAATTTGTAAATTAAGAAAAATGTTTAGGTCCATTCATATATATATTAAAATGTAATAATACTTAATACAATTATTTATCCACTAATTTTTAATATTAAATTATTTTATTACGTTGATTTTACACATTTATAGATTGGGCCCATATGCAATGATACTAAACAAATGAGAGAGAAGAGAGGTTTCGTAGAAGCGAGCCCGCCTCTATCGTATGGCTCAGAGCAATGTTATATTATCACATGCTTGCAGCAAATAATCCAAAGCATTGAATTGATAATGATCCTTTACTACAACTCTCAAACTAAAGCACTCTATCCTTGGGGCTTCGAATCCCACTTCCTTAGGTGGATTTTTTGCTATCATAAAAGAAGTGCATAGTTTTTTACTTGATTTCAGTATTGCTAGTCAAGCATGTTTTCCCTTGACTTCAATAACTCTGCATGTGCATCTCCTGATCATTTAAGTAAATAGCTTTGTCTTCATATGCTAAGTTTGCTTCTCTCTCTTTTAGGATGTGTCATTGATATCTTTGTATTTGTGTATCAACCAAACAATGTGCTGTTTCAGGGAATGAAGTTGATTCTTGTCTCAGACTGTTATGTTGGATTTGAGCAAGAGTACAGCATTGGGAGAATTATGTGAGCCCTTCAGACTATTATGTTGGATTTGAGCAAGAGTACAGCATTGGGAGAATTATGTGAGCTCTTAAGACTGTTATGTTGCATTTGAGCCAGACTACGCCATTGGGAGACTTATGCGAGCCCCAATAGCAGCGACAAACAACGGTGGAAGTTGTAGATTGCAAACTAGTCACATGCGTTTTTTTTTCTTTTTAAATCAATCCTCATGATGAAAAAGATGCCAGATGGTTGACAGACAGTGTCAAATCGCACACTTCTGATCCGTAAGGATGAGAGCTCCTGTCGCATTTTCAGTCAGGTGGACCAAGTGAAAATGAAATCTGTTGAACATTAAAGCGTCGAGTTGTTTTTTCAAAGCAACGTGGTGAAGAACGAAATTTTGTTAAAATTAGCAAAGTTGTTCATGCGGGGGCGTGATTATCTCTGACCCGTTGGAAATGTCACATTTCGGACCTGTCTTAAAATCGACGTCTATGTATTTTTTGCTTTTTTTTTTTTTTTTTTTTTTTGAATCGTTAATTTAGATGCATACAATAACTGGGATTTACTATTTTTGAAAATTTGTAAATATGTTCAATTTTTAAACATGGGTATTGTAGTCATTTTTGCGGATATGAAAATTTTGTCGAGGAATACACTTAATGTCTCCTTGTTTATATATTGTGCATCGCCTGCACGGTGCTCTGCATGTGTCAGCCCAGCATTTAAGATACGTTGTCCTTTTATGCATGAGTTTGTCAGTCAAGGATCGAAGTTTGTATTGTATTGACCATCGCCATCAGGCTTTTCATTCTGAATTTCATTTGTGTAAGTTGGGACAAATTGGTCTACGCATCCCTGAAGTAAACAGGCAACTGTATAAACACCTGCCTGACCCAGCACTCTGTTCAAAGATTTTAAATATTTATACATGAGCAACCCTTGTGTTACACGATGCGTGATCATGTTCTTAAATCATAGAACATACGGTTTGGAGCTTGCATTGATTATGTTTCTGGCTTGTCTGGCTTGCATCCGCATTGCATTGTTCATCCGTTGGCAAGAAACTGCGAGTTGTGAGTTTTAAGTACCCCAGGAACGAGAAACTTCCAATGCCAGGCTTCAGGACGAAAACATGAATGCCACAAGCATGATAAGCAAGTCTAGTGCCTTTTCCTCAGGCGCATCTATACCGGATGAACCAAAGTCTATTGCCTTTGGCTTTGTTCAGTGGTACGGTCTAGAAGCTAAAGTGCTGTTTTGCTGCTGCTTTCTATAATCAAGCCCGAATTGCCCCGCGATCCAGTGCACCCATATGCGCTGAGCTTCATTGCATGCAGGTGCCATTTTTTTTCTTTTGAATTCTTTTTTACATATTTATGTAGGCCCATGAACAGTTACTATATATGTCGATTTTATATTTTTGATTGTTTAAGGGTATGAGTAGTTGGGGGTAAAAGTTTTTGAAATAAAAGTTATGACATTGTTAGAAAATAATGTAATATGATAGGAGTAATAATGTGTAAAGAGAATAAAATTCAAATATATATAAGTTAATTATATGGATAAGTATGTCATGTGTGGAAATGATTAAAAAATAAAATAATTTATGCAGAAAAATATGAAAAAATAATTTAAAAATAGAATAGTTATAAAAAATGAAAATTTTTAATTGAAAAATGTCGATTAACATTTTTTTAACCCAATCAAACACACACTAAAATAAAAATATTCATAATTTCAAAATAAAAAATAAGTCATTTCTCATGCTTTCTTATTTTTTCCAATTTGATGTTAGAAGAAACACTTCTCATAAAATCCCATATAGAAAACCACCGGTAAATACACTGTTAAAAGAATTTCTTTTAACAGGTGTTCAGTGTGTGTAGAGTAGCATGAATGAAAGGTCTAAAATTCAAATTCTAGGTGAAGGCAATGGGTTGTTAAAGACCACCACCGTTTACGCATCTAAGCTGGGTACCACGATTTTAAAAAATAAATTTTTTTTTCAAAAAAAAAAAGCTTCACTCACCTGGTGGGGCGTTGGCCATGACGCTGGCCAAATAACTTTTTTTTTTTTTTTGGAAAAAAAAGAAAGCCATCGTAAAAGCACTCAGTCAGAAGCATGATAACAACGGAATTATAAAAAAAATGAACTGACTGATATCATAGTTCCAGATTTAGAACCATTTTCCAGACTGCATTAAGGCTGCGAGGTGAATGCTCTATATTCACCTCGCCTTGGTGGCGCTGTTGACAGAGAGTACATGGGATGGATGGCGTCAAATGTGGATAATTCAATTAACACGAATTACAACATATACAGGCGCTAATGGAGAGCTATTTTTAACTTCAATTACAGAACCTTTTATTTTCCAGAGATGAAACTCAATTTAACACAGACGACACCTGTTCCAACAACTGACCAGCCTAGCAGAGAGATTCACAGGTCAGAGGATGGCAGGGAGTTTTACATAGCATCCATGAGGCGTGTGATTGTTTTACAAATCCCTAGTCAAAATCAGCATCAAAAAAACCTGCATCTTTCATCTCAGAGTAGTATACATTCTCCAAATGCAAATCTTCCTCCTATACACCAAACCAGTATCAATTCCATTATTAAAAAAGAAAAGAAAAAAAGATGATGGAAAATTAGTACTGCTAGGATTTATTTGCTATAGCATCAGGTTACTATAAAAGGGTAAGGGTCCACGTCTTGGCAGCTGCCACTCAGAGATGGCCACCGTGCTGGGCAAAACAGATATGGTAGCAGTCCCATTATGGATGAAGCATTACGTTTATAATCACAATAAATGCCATAGAATATGGTCTTTGGCTCAAAAATGGTCAAAAGTAATGCTAGATGCTGAACTTAGGCCGCGATGTATGGCCACCAAATTCTAAATCCAAGGAATCTGAACAAATGCATGACACAAGCTACAGTTGAAAAACTCACCTGGAAGAAATCTGCCAGGAAGGTTACATAAAGGAAAGGAAGATACAAGGCATGGTAGCAAACGGTAGTAAGGTTATACAGCCTGTATCAGAAAATAGAAGATGCTTAGGAAAAAACAGAAGGCGAGTGTAGAAGGTTGGACAGCAGGCAAGCATCTAAATAACTAATAAATAATTGTTCATAGTGCTATAATAAACTGAATTGATTACCGGAATCCAAAGGCAGCTCCACTTCCCAGCAGTCCACACGCAAATAATGCTACCGCATTCAACAAGAACATCATGGAGATATAGTTGTAAAATGCTGGTCTAGCTGCAAAGAATGGGAGGCATAATCTTAACATTATCTGGGAAATGATATAACCATCTCCGAATGTAAGATAACGATGATAGAATAACATTATCAATAAGAACCTTACCAGGCAGCCTCTCTCTCCATTTTGTATGGTGCAAGAACAAGATGAAGCCATAAACACCAGTTAACACTAGCTTGTGGACAACCCACAACCCCCACTTTACCCGGTTTGATTCAGATTCATTATCTATGAACAATGGGACCCCAAAACCAAACACATAGATTGCCTGGCAAACAATAAGTTTTGTAAGAGAAAGGAACAAAGATAATATGTTCCTTCAAATGATGCCAGCCAAAAGTAATCATGCAGCAACAGGAAAGGAGAACCAAGACAGGAGAAGGATAAGAAAGTTTAACAAGAAGCTTTAAAATTGATGACGGATCCAGCAGGTTATAATATGTTGCTTCATAATACCAGAATGCAGTATGCAACTTATCAGAACTACATCCGGGCAAGGATATCAACTGAACCTGCTTCACTGAAAATCATTTTTCTAATAAAGCCAACTTCAGAAAATATTAGTTCACTCAAAGAACACTGCATAACACATGGAGCATTTCTGGGGCTAATCATCTAAATCTAATTCAGATTTATATTTTTCTTTTAAAAAAAAAAAAGCCTCTGTTTCTCTTGGCTCAATTGTTACCCAGTTGAAGAAAAATAATTTCATCGAAGCTAAACATTTCAAAATGAAGGAGAGATCACAGAATCTTTTAATTTTAGAGTTATTCTTTGATCCAAGCATGCAACATACAAAGGATCAAAGGAACCATCAACTCATGGAGGGATTCAGAATAGAACATTAAAGGTAAGCTGATTGCTGCCAAAGTGGAAAGCTTAATCAAGTTTGGGGACCATCTCAAGAAAAATGAATGTTTTGATAACACGAGAGTTACAAGCCACACTTAATTAACATCTAACACCAAGGCTCCAAAGAAATTGGGAACCTTAACTTTGCTGTGCTGCTTTTCTCTCTTAATTCCAGGGAGAGTATTTGAAGATTGAATCCCAGTCCAGTCCAACAATTAAATTTCATAGCAGATGAATCTAAAAAGAGTTGGTTACCATGATGGCTTACATCATACCAAATTACCTTAATAATTAAAATAATGGCTTGGAGACATGAGTGCACATAGAGAAAATCATTTTGTAAGGCATTAACCAGCAAAAAGCAAAAATACCTTAAGCAGTATATCTCCACCAACAACAACGCCTGAAATGACAAATGTTCGTGTTAAAGCTTCCAGCCCACTTGCTTGGCTTCCTTGAAGTAAAAATGCCACCAAGCTAATTTCCAAGAAGAGCATCCCAGAGGTCGTGAAAAGTGACAGGACAGTCCATGATAATTCCTTTCCAGGACTGCACTGCCAGACCTAATATCACAAGGCAACACAAAATCTCTCTGATGATCTTTCTTTCAGGAAATACCAACTCAAATTAGCTCCCCAAGGAAATATACAGTTTAGAACCTATCTATCAGAGCAGCTACTAAACAAGCACTTCTACTCATATTCTACAAAGGATCCAAAATAAAAAGCTCTTCGGCATTTTCTTTATAGAACAAGAAAAGACAGAACCTCATACTTCCTAAATTCAGTAAAAGCCCCAGAAAAATAATCCTCAATAAACTTTTTAAGGATTTCAAACTCGTACTCAGTAGACGTCAATTTTGATAATTGAACCATACTTAGACGGCGCAATCCCCCATTCATTAAGTTAACCAACATTGTCCGACAAAAAGGAATTCAAAAAACTTCGAAATTTGAAAGCACCACGACCAGGGCTGGATCCCCATACCTGAAGAATGCACCAAGCGAGATTGAGAGCACTGACGATCCAGAGAAGCGCGTAATACGCGATCATAATATACGAGTGGCCATAGGAAAGCTTGGAGTAGCTCCTTTTTGCCTTGGACAGCAAAAAAACAATGAAGAGGGCGGAAGGGACGATGAGAGCAAGGTTGTACCAGAGGCCATGGCAGCCGAAGATCCAAGACGGGGATTTCAAGGTGGAAACAGAGGTGGTTTCCGTCGACGGAAATGACGTTGATGGAGCAATGGAACGAAGAATCCCTTCCATCCCCTGCGGCCTTCTCCTCATGATCTTCTAGTGATGATGAAATACATCAGAGAAACCTCAAATTTCTAAAATCGGAAAAACCCTAGAATACGAGGATCGGGAAGCAAAAACCTAGAGAAGCAAAGAAGGAAATCGTAAGCGAGATGTTTGGATGTCGAGATGCGATGATCGGCCATGCCAATGCCATAAACGTAGATAAATATATAGGGAAGGGCTATTTGGTCTTCTTCTTTTTTGGAAGAAAGATTTTAGAATGAAAATCCGCACTTGCAAGCGCGGCCTTCCTTTTGACAAAAACGTGTGTTGCAAGGGCCGTTCGGGAGTACGCAAAGGATTGGATGGGAGGTAAATAAAAAAATAAAAGGATTGGATGGGAGTACGACAAGATTGACGGAAAGTATTGAAAAATAAAAAATTATATTCAAAATGAGAAAATTAAAATTGAAATTGAAAACTAAATTTATATAAAAATGGAAAAAAAAAACTTCTCTTGTAACCAAAATATTTAATCCTAATTTCTAATATATGTAAAATATTTCACAAGTTTCTCTTATACTTTTAGCATTTAACCCTTAATTATAAATTCACTTTCTCACTCTACCTAGTAAAAATTCAATTTTGTGCCTTTCAATATTTCTCTTTTTGAAACAATTCAACCTTAGGGTGTCTTTTGCATTTCGTAAAGTTTATTATTTTAAAACTTTTCAACCAAAAACTTTTTAATTTTCATAATTTTTCTATTTTTAATCATTTATTCATATTTTTATACGTAATTATCCTACTTTCAATCTTTTTCATAAATGCTTACACAACTATACCATCTATTTTAAATTTATTCTCTTGACTTCTCGTTATTACTCCTGTCATGTTTCATTACTTATTATATTTAAAAAAAATTTCACTTTAAGGTGTATTTGTCTACACCAAAAAATTTTCAAATAAAAACTTTTTAATTTAAAATTTTTCATTACCTATAACAACTATATTTTTAATTATTCTTTTGGATCTTCTTATACAAATATTGTGCTTTTTAATCATTTCTATACAATTATATATACGACTAACTTGTTTTAACTTTACTTTCTTTAATATTCATCATTACCCTTATCATATCACATAATTTTCTTTCATTTTAAAAACTTTTACGCTTTCATTTAAAAATTTTATAAAATACTAAACACACCCCACTTGGATCATTTGACGCCACAAATTAATGATTTATAATCATTATTAAATCGTGTTAGTATAGAATCGTTTGAATTAAAAAAATTTATATTGGCAAAATTATCTTTTTAGTAAGATACAAATTAGAATTTATAAAAATATTGTAAGCATATTAGACGTATGTACAAGAGGAATTTTCAGGGAATGACCCTCGGCATACTTCCTGTCCATGCTACACTACTGTACTCCCGAGTCCCGAATGATTTGAGCGCAAATGAAAAATAACCCTGCCAGCTTCGGTATTCTTTTTCTCCGCGTCCAGATGCCGGAGAAGGCAAAAGCCCCAATAACATTGTAGAAAAGCCCGTCTCTGCTTCTTTGAAGCCATATACATATCGCTACACAGCACTGTACAATGGAAAAGGCCATGCAGTCTGTGTCTCTTGTCGAGCAGAGCAAGAAGATAGCTTCGTCGTTTCAATTTTTTTTCACTAGGCGGCAACATATTCTCCGGTATCGTGACAGCATGGCCAATTCAATGATTTGCAAAAAATTTGGGTCGGCGACGACAATGGCAATGGAGGTAGGAACACGTTTTTGTTAAAAAAAATAAAATAATAATAATAATAATAATAATAATAATAATTTTTTTGGTGCTTCTCCGGTGATCGTACATCGAGATGAACTTTGATGACTTCGATCGGATTTGATTACCCGAGCGATAACGGCTGAAATCCTGTGGAGTTTGCATTTTAGCATTCTAAATCCTATCAATTATGGTTCTTTGCATTTTAAATCTCGGTCCTCGTAGTGGTTACAAAACACCCGTAAAAAGACTAAAACGCCTTTGGCCTGGGGAAATTTACATTTTAAACCTTATAACTTTGAGTTTTGCATCTTAAACTCTTAAAGTTTGCATATTGGTATTTTAAACTTTATGAAACTAAATTCTTTGCATTTTAGACCCTTGGCCGTCGCGGCGTTAAAAAACACTATTAAAATCTGGTAAAATGTCTAAAATATTTTTTACATTTTAAACCATTTAACTTTATGTATTTGCATTTTAAACTTTTTAACTTTCAATCTTTACATTTTAAACCCTAAAATTTGTCATCAGATGTGCACATATTATGTACCATTAGAGCACGAGTTTAAATATTTTATCACTAATAATTTGCATATTTTTGTATATACTCATATAATATTATTAGATATAAATATTTTTAACTAAAAGCTTTATTTAAAATTATTTTCAAAAATATTATTAAGTTCCAAAAATAATATTAATTTCGAAAATTTTATTCATTTAATTTGGTTATATTAAGCAACGAAAAATAGCAACAAGTATAAATCTTCAAATAAAAACTTAGAATTGAAGACTTTACTAAATTTGAAACTAAGAAAGGCTGATAGAATTCAAATCATAGTACGTGATAGAAATATCAATGTTTTAAAAATATCACTACTAGATAGTAACAATTAAATTGCAAACTATGTACGATTTGACATGAGTCCAAATAGAAATTAGCTCATGCTATTTTAGGCTTGGCTTTTAACTCACATATGACTTTATAAGATAGTAGATATGTATCTTTGAATTTTTTTCCTCCTCCTAACCTTTTTTTTTCGTTTTTTTTACTTATTTTTATATAATAAAAATAGCTTATCTTTCGCGTTGTTTTTAGTCATGCATTTGCACGCTCTGGTAAACTAAGTGCCCATTTGGTAACGAGAAAAAAAGAAAAAATATTTTTTTTAATAATTTCAAATGAAACTTTTAATTAAGAATAGTTAAATGTAATAATATTGTATGAGTAAATGTAAAAATATGTAAATTATTGGTGATGAAATACTTAACCTGGTACTCTGATGGCACATAATTTGATACACATGCAATGACAAACTTTAGGATTTCAAATGTAAATATGTAAAATTAGAAAGTTTAAAATGTAAAGAGTGTTTTAGGTGAAAATTTTGTAAACTTTATGCGGGTTGAAAGTCTAAAACACAAAGAATCAAATTTTACGAAGTTTTAAATGCTAATATGTAAACTTCAGAGCTTAAAATGCACATATACAAAGTTAGAGGCGAAATGATCTTTTGAAGCCTCCGTGAAGCTGGCCCAAAAACCTATTTTTTAAAAAAAAAAATTGATTTTTTTTCATGGGTAAATAAATTTAGGTGTATTAAATCTATAAACCAAGTTTTACCATTTTTGGATGTTTTTAAGTATTTTTTTTAGATTTTTAAACAGGGGCGTTTCCGTAATTTTCTGAGATCCAAAAGTTACAGAAATGCCACTGTGTTTAAAAATAAAAAAAAATACTTAAAAACATCCAAAAATGGTAAATTTTAATTTATACATTTAATACACCTAGATTTACTTACCCATGAAAAAAAATCAAAAAAAATTTAAAAAATAAGTTTTTCACGTCGGCTTCAAAAGATCAAGACTCAAGTTAGAGAGTTTAAAGCGCTTGCATAAACAAAGGTTATTTTAATCATTTTACAAGATCTTAACAATGTTTTTAACACCATAAAAGCCAAAGTACTAAAATGTAAAGAACCAAACTTCACATGGTTTAGAATGCTAGTATGCAAACCTCAATGTTTAAAATGCAAATATGCAAAATTAGAGAATTTAAAATAAAAATTCCCTCATAAATGACAACAAAATTCGAAAGAGATGGTGTTTTGACTTTTACACGTTTGTAAGTCACGCCCATGCGTAATAATATCAGACAAAAGATAGAATCTTTATAAGATATAATGTATGGATTAAATTTCCCATTAATCATTAAGTGAGAAAAATAGATGAGATTACATCAATAAACACACTAGCTAGTATGGATTTATATATATATATAAGTTCACAATTTTTATAAAAGTCAATAGGTTAACATTTGTTGTAGACATAAATGCAAATATCTTAGATATCCATAGACATATCTATCAACATAAACACAATAAGATATCCATAGATATATCTATCAACATAAACACAATTTGCATTAAAAAAAAACATAAGCATGAGCACAAATGCCTATTTTTTGATGTAAAGCGCAAATGCCTCTTTAAAATAACATAATACAAATTCAAACAATAGAGAGATCAATCTAAATGAAAGGATCTGACATTTTACTCATGCTTTTATCGGACAAGTAATATTAAAATACTAGAACAATCGACTAAAATTCACAAATTTTGGAACTTTGTTTTTTTAAATTCTATCTTACACGTTTAATTGTTAAAAAAATTACAAAAAAAATTGTTAGTCATTTTTATCGCCATCCAAATGGTTGACTCCAAAGATGTCGGGCGAAGTACCACTCAAATCCAGTTTCTAGGTTGAAAAATTCAACTAGGCTAGGCTCAACCTGAGCAGTGAAAAAGGATCCAACTCACCTGAAATCCAGATATCCAAGTTAGATCCCTACCATTACAACTCCATTCCATCCCCTGCACACAATTGGGATTTGGTAGAGGTACGGTCCAACTGGTCGGGTGCCTCAAACAAATCTTCGTAACTGGTTAAACCCCGCGGTCCATTCACACGACCAAGGGATCGATCCTCTCATTTGGTCCCGGAGACAGACCTTCATGATAGTCCAGCAATCAGCATGCCAGCATCACAACCACCAAAATGATGATGACGTGATTAAAGGGGAAAATACAAACATGTAAAATAACATGCGATATTTAAGGAGATAATTTCTTGGATCATAGTAGCTCAGTTGGAAACAAATAAAATTGTACCATTTATGAGGTCCAGATGCTACAGATCTCTTAAAATCTCAAGAGATCTGAGCAGTCCTATGATCTAATTAAACAAGAACACAGGCCAAAAAGCAGAGAACAATTATTGTACCATTTGGTACATACATTTAATATTAGGTGCCTCATGTTGGGCAGCAACCATATAAGCGTATTCTTGAAACGGCACTTTCAGATTCTTTTAAATCGAATCCTGCCACAAGGAGGGGAAAAAAGGATTAATGGCATCTTCTTTGAAGGAACTAAGGGCCAAATTTTCAACCATATGAATAGAAGTTTCAGTCATGGCTCTGTCAAGAGATTTTTGCATCATCACCATGAATTAATCACAAAATGGCTTTTGCCATAAATGGGAAGTAAATCAAATAATCTGATAATGCAAAAGAGGAAAGTGCCCAGTTGGCACACATGATCCCTACTAACGCATGCAGCAACTATACTCCAGCAGATGCAAATACAATGTGGCAGATTTTGGCAGAAAGCAGTGTCATTTTTTGAAGATCCATTTACTTCAACAGACAGGTATTGCTCATTTTCGGCGACTTTTATCTGTTTGACTGGCTCACCTCTGGCATGTGCGCTTAAAGGTTTGGAGGGAAAACAGGACCAATGATGTCGACAGGTTGATCTTAAAGACAACTTAGCCTGATAATTGTGAGGGAAAAAAACTGAGAAAATTTTTTTTTTTAAAAAAAGAAAAAAGGTACTGCTCTTTAAGTAAGAGATAAGACCTTGTGGGTGTTAAACGAAGTAAACAAAAATGGATAAGTAAAAGTGAACTATTTTCTTTCGAAATCTGCCAAACCAGTTGTCACATGTTCCAACCATCCATATGATTCCGCAGTACATGCTAGCCTAAGAACCCAGATATTAGCAACCTAACCCCAAGTATGAAGCCATACTCAAGCACATTGGGTAGCATCTACCTGTGTGCATTGGGTAGCACCACCTGGTGGGCGCATTGGGTGAGATCCTCTTGGACGTTGAGTGGCATCCTCTTCATATGCATAGTGGATGACATCCTCTTGTTGAACCCAATAACCATTGGGTGGCCTACTCTTAATGTGTGCATTAGGTAGCATATATCTTGTTGTATCGCATTAGGTAGCATTGGCTTTGTTGCTCATCAATAATGCCAATGCATTATGAGCATTGCCAATTTAAGTCATCCATTCTAATGACCCACAAGATAGACGGGTTCAAATATCAGCCAATACGCCTCCGTACTGCATCGTATTTGTATCAGTCGTCTCTAATATTGAATATGAGGGTGTTTTAAGCAGGGATACTAAAACATTGGACTATATCGTATATCAGCCTAATAAATATAAATGTGAAAAGTTATAATTTTTCCACTCTAATACATATGTTTTATTTTCCCTCCACTCATTTTCAGCGCCTAGCCTACCAAAAAAAAAAATAATAAATAAAACATTCTTTTTTTGTGATTTGTTGATTTCCAAAAGCAACCCACATTTTCTAGTTAAAGAAACATGGATTAAACTTCCCAAAAATCCCCATTTAGTTGGAGATTCAAGACACATAGCAACTGGAAACATTTCAACTGTCGTAGAGTTGAAAATCGAGGGAAAAACACATTTGTTGGGACAGAATTTAAGATCCATGAAGAAAAAAAAATTTAGAGAAAGAAAAGGTAAGATTCTCACTTCCAAATGCCTTAAAATTCAGATTTATGAATAAAATGATGCCAGATTTTTTATTTTTTATTTTTAAAATTTTATTTTGAATTTTTTTAAAAAATTTGATCTTTGGGTATGTTGGGTTAAGTTGCTTACAACATTTTTCTTTATGTTTCCATTTTTCTCAAAACAATTTCATAAAATTGTATATATTTTAGAAAATTTCAAGAGTCGAAAATTTTGTAAATATATATTTTTCTATGAGAAGTGATCCTGTTAGCCAGGGCTAATCAAATGTCCCACTTAGCCTACTTCAAAAAGCCTATTTACAACATTTTTTTATTTTTTTATACACTTATTTATCTATGTGTATTTAATATATAAACCAAGTTTTACCATTTTTGAATATGTTTACATATTTTTTTGAGATTTTTAAACATTTATGTGTATATATGTATTTAAAATACTCTTATCTTTAAAAATCCAAAAAAATATATATACACATATCCAAAAATGGTAAAACTTGGTTTATATGTTAAATACACTTAGATAAACAAGTTTATGAAGAAAAAAAAAAGTTGTTGTAAATGTGTTTTTTTTAGGTAAGCTAAGCAGAGCATTTGCTTAGCCCGAGCTAATAAGATTATTTCTCTTTTTCTATTGCATGTCACAAGCTTGCTAACAAGATCATTCCTCTTTTCTATTGCATGCCACAAGCCTACATGATAATGCATACATAGTCTTCTAAAATATATTAAAGCATCCTTATGGAATTTTTGGATTTATTTATTGTATACTTGAGACGTGTAGTTGTAAACTAAATATCTTATCACTTATAGCGTGGAATGATTTTGCCTATATAATTAAAACCATTAGTCTCTTGCTTAATATTATAATGACTATTTTGTATATGACTACCATAGCAGCAAATCAGCTATTTAGGGAGAAAAGGTCAAAACACCATCACTTATATAAGAAAAAAATAAAATAACTATACATTCTTTCATTTCTCGTTTTTCTGAATTTTTTGAATATTTCTTCTTTTTTAAAAAAAAAAAAAAAACCTGCCTCATACAAGTTGATACGATCCGGTATCAATATGATTGGGGATCCCAGTTCAATACTTAGAACCATGACTATATATATCATCATGGCACCAAGGCCTACTTAGCCCGTTGGTGTGGCTAATCTTGGCAGCAATAGGGCTCATTTGGCTTTCTATTGTGATCATGGTTGATCTTGATGGAGATCGGGTCCACTTGCCTCCTTAATATGATCATGACAATAGCATAACCCACCTGGCCCATTGATATGATCATGAGTGACAAATGAGCTTTGATGGAGGCACGAATGGACACGATCATGGCCATTGGTGCTAATCGTGATGTTAGCAAGGTCCACTTGGCTTGCTTCAAAAATAAGTTACACCTATCGTGAACCAAGCTCACTTAGTAAGTGCATCTCACCACATTTTCTCAATAAAGTCCTGATGCATTGACACTTCACCCGCAATATGCATTGCCCATGTGATCCGCATCCTTGATGTGCATTGTCGTCCGTGATACATCCTACATTCATAATCCCGCACTTAGAACCATCTCATGATTCTGCCGTTGACATTGCTCTGCGATCCACCCTTAGACTCATCTTGCATCCACCTAGTACTCAAATCATGATCACTGCATACCGAATCCCTCCTCGCAATCCATCATGAACCATCTCAACATACCTCGCGTGTCTCACAATGCCCACCTCGTAGAAATAAGTGATCTACGCGGGTCATTCATTTCGCCCCAGATAATGCATTAAGTAGGGATGTTATGCTAGTGCAATACTGTGCTCTTTGATAAAGAGACCTTGCCTTTTCAGTCATACTGATGGCATTTTTCTCCTATTCTCCTATGCAGACTACCTACACAAACCACAACAAGCACTAACCTAATTTGATTATATTTGGTGATTATGGAAAAATAGGACAAGCAGAACCATCAACACATACGATCAAATTTCCATCTTTGCCATCATCATGGAAATAATAGAGCTCAACAACTAGATACATAAGTAGAATGAATATTTTACTTATGGCTCGTACATGGGCATAATAATGAATAAATGCAATATGAGCTATTAGCCTAACAAATATGATTCGTGATTCATATATTTGGAATATTTTACTTAAGATTTTATGTAGTTATTATTTTTAGGATTTGAAGTATGCATCAATGGATTAACTTGACGAATGATTTAGGCTGTTATTTTTGTTGCTTTTGTGGAAATTTAATTCTAACATAGTTAAATTAGATTTTCTATAAATACATCTTACATGTTCAAGACACGATTAATAGACAGTTATCTAATGCAAGTTTCTCGCATTGTCATTTCTACCTCTTTTCTAATTTTCAGATGCTAATTTTCTCCTTTTTGACTCTTCTCATGACTTGGCGAGGATTACACCTTTCTTCTAAATTCCTTATCTTCAAGTGCTACATCACATCAGATGTGGAGACATGGATATTAGGAAGATAGGTGGGAAGAAACAAACATGCACGGTTAAAGTAGATGCAAGTTCAAAAGGAGATACACCAAAAGCAGTTTCATGCTACACATTATTAGCAACGAAATCCATGATGTGAATTACAAAGAATCTGAGGAATTTACCAATCCTATGATCATCACAGCTGCTCTTTCAGTCCTCATCACTGTCATAGACAACTGCCATTCTGCGATGGGCTGCTGGCTTTCTAGGTGGAGAATCAGGGTCAGATTCGATCTCCTTTCGTTTAAGATTTCCAGCAGATTCCTTATTCCTCCGCCTTGGTTCCTGTAGGAGATCAAAAGAAACAGATTAAAATACATGAGTGGATGCTTATGAAGAAGCCACACATGCATGAACATGTACATACACATGCAATCTCCTTGCAAAGTGCTTAAATGCAGAAGCATAGGCAACTCCCTACATAATAAGTGTGGGCCTGCATATTACAACTTATTGATGTTGAGAAGACTGCCCCATTACTGAAAATAGAAATGATGCTGCCAGGTGACGCATGCCTGCATGCTCTCTAATATTCATTCTTTTTAGGGCATTTTACCATACAAGGGAATACATCTACGTTCCATTCCATTAAAGCTTCTTTTCAAGATTACCAAGTAAGAGCCTTCCTTTTTAAAATGTAATCAAGAAAATGGCATATTTATTGAGACTCACCAACAAGAGTAGAAGGATAATGAATGAGGGAAATGTCAATTTAACCCCCCAGCTGAAGAGAGATTGCCCATCAAACCCTTTTTTCCATCATGAAAAACCCAAATTTCCTTGGCCCCAACACATTGTACACTTGCCCCCTATTAAATCTGAGCCATTGGCTATCATAGAATCCATAAGATGTACATTATTTCAATTAGTGAATCAAGGATATTACTCTAGACATTGGCACCATAAAGTACTCATTGACGCTGCAGCAGTTCGAGTTTCATGTGTGCAAATGATGAAAAAAGTCAAAATTTCCAAGACTCCTCAAATTTCATAATAGCCTACAATGTTGAATAGGTTCACAAATAGTACCATCATTCAGCTGTTGTTGTAAACTGATTTTTAAAATAATACGCAGATATGACGTTTTGCTACACTCCATATCGATGATGTCAGCCATTAGCATCAAGCATGCGAGATCTGTGTTGTGGATCAAAATCAATCAAGTTGACACTTGCGCATGAGTGCTCAAGCAAAAGACAACCGGGAGGTAGGTGCTAGAAAAGAAATAGTGACTCCAATGTAAAAATTTTAAGATTTTCTTTAACAACTGTTGGGCAATAATAACTGCCAACCGCAATGGCATTTATGGCTTTTTGTAATTTTTTTCATTACGTGTCCATTACAATGCAATCGCTTGATTACTCCATTTTATTATTCTTGAGAATTAGTTACACTAGTAAGAAAACATAAAGCTCACGGATAAAAAATTAAGATTTTTATTTTTTTTAGTTGAGGCATTCATTTCCTTTCATGCTTTAATCTGAATTGAAAAAATGGTCGGAAAGAGAACCCCTTCGATGCATTGAATGCAAAAGGGATATAGATAGAAAGCAATGCAATTTATATGTTTTACTTCAAAAACCAGAAACAAGGGAATCAAATGGCACTTTCCATGACAGTGATGACATCAATTCCTCCATTTATGTCATGTTAATCTCTCAACTTTTCCTATTCAATAGACATGTAACATACAATATTACTTCAACCAAAATGTGAAATTATAAATTTGTTGCTAAGAACATATATGCACTATAATAGGACTATAATGAGCCAACTGATATCTAGGGCTCATACTTGGAAAATTTTTCAGAGGAAACCCTTCAAAGAGTAATAATCCAATGCGGACGTTTGCACTGAAATTTCAGTGCAAATGGTTGTTTCAAGGATACCGTGACATAGAAATTAAATTCAAATTATTCGTTAACATTGGGGAACTAGACATATAATTGCTGACAAGTATGAGAAAATATTTCTACGGATGGTTGCTTAAATCACAGCGCATAAGTTCCACTAATCAACCAACATATTTAAGTGCCAATTTTTGGGATTTGATTTTGAAAAGGAAAAGGGATGGGACAAATTATGTTGTTAAAGTAGGTCTGTGTCATGTCATGCATAGAAAATTGAAAACTATAGGGAATGATAAGAAAAAATAGGGTGGTTATGAACGGTATAAATAAGTCATGATTGGACAATAGGATTTTCCATTTTCAACGAAACGAACATTCCCTAAATGAAGGATAATCTAATATTAAATGTTTGCAATGCCACAGCCAGCCTATTTCTCCAATGTTATTCAATTTTGAATATTGGCTTAATTAGTAGTTTTAAGGTCTGTGAATGTTTTGGATTGAATTATATATGACAATAAGCCCCAAACAAACCATCGTTCCACCTATTCAGGGCGACTGCGCTGAATCATGATCCCCTAAGGAATATCATCAAAAGATAGTGCCTCAAATGGAAAAACACCATTTGCGGCCTAAAACTAGATGATGAGGATGAGAAAGTAGCAACGTCCTCTAAGAAGGGTTAGGCAATGGTAAGTTGGTAACGAGAATAGATCACCAAAGCCTGGGCAGTCAAGTGTAAATAGAAAAGCAGATGCTCAATGAATCAAGTTGATCATCTGATTCCACCAATCCAGATAAGGCAAATTCCCTCTGTCATTTTGTTGGCATGCACATATGCAAATTTCAAATGAAAAAGAACCATAGATAATGAAGGATGATCACATGCCTGATCTGCAACATGATGAGGTCTGTTCACAGGACATGGCTAATATGATCATTCTTATAGCCCATAATGTGGATCATCTTCCGAGAGAAGTAAAAGAAAATATAAATATAAAAAAACAAGAAGATAACCAAACCTGAAGCTACTCACAAAATGGATAGTTAAAGATTTTTCTTATAGAAAATAAAGAAAAAGAGAGAGAGAGAGAAAAGGCATCACAAGCCTTTGTTGTCTGTAACAATTTAACAACTGTAAGAGCTACTTTTAACCAAGAGCAATCTAAATAGTCCTTCAGTTGGGTATTCTAATAATAAGAGCATCCAGATACATATTGCTTTAAGTCCAAATGTAACATAGCAACTTAATCTTTGCCACATGAAAGGGATGCTAGAAGTAGTAACCACTTCCGTACCTCAGGTTCATCTTCTTCAGATGCTTCATTTGCTCCAGTTTCCTCTGCCTCCTGTTCATCCTCATCATCTTCATGCTCTGGCTCCTCTGACCTTCTACGCGCTGGTGAGTGCTCTTCATCACCATCAGATTCATATTCAGATTCCTCTGCTTCACTCTCAGAGGGTGCTTCCATTGGACGTCGAGATGGGCGTACAGGTGGCAATGATGGTTTGCGCATTACATCTTTTGGAAACTGATCAGGCAAAAGCAAATCCACACATAAACAAGAGCTACTGATAAAAGAAAAATAAAATTCAGAAACTGAAACACTGATTTCCAACAAACCCTCTTAGCATTGATAATCCGTTTCTCCGCCTGGGATTCAACTTCCAAATCTTCCTCAAAACGGTGTCGAGCTGTAGAACGACGTGAGCTGTAGTAATCATCAGGCTCTTCATCCTACAAAGATAGAACAGAGACTCTCGAATTAGGCCCTAGATTTTTCCCTTTTTTCTTTTTCTTCCCATCTCTGCATCTGTTTCTAGATTTTGTAAACAGTCAATTTGACAGGATAATGTAATCAGCACAATTTCTAATGAGTAGCAAAGCAGTGAACTCAGATGGAATTTACATGACTAGATGACGATAATGCAGGACAGGCAGCAACTCAAAGGCCATGGGAACTAAGCAATTTTACATTGTAATCAGACGATAACTACGTTCAGTTAACAGGGAAAGCACCATGAAAGCACAGGCACTGATGTGACATTTACCCACTCATGACAGCAGCATGAATTGCTTACAATACCTAAAATTAAAAAATTCTTCTGTTTTTGTTTCACAATTTATAACCGACATCATTCCTACCCCCACTGACATCATCTTTCCTCTTCTAGGACTCTGTCAGAGATCCTACTTTTTTCACAGCTTATATTTTATTTCAAACCTCGCTAATGAAGTCAAACATCTCCAGTTATATAATGGTTGGTTGTATAGTATTAGCAATGTAATCCTTTATGATGAATCACGATCAACCAGGCAAGATTTTCCATATTCCACTAACAGAGTAAAAGACGGACCTCTTATGAACCCAACTGGCAAACGAACAAAAAATTGCACAGGAATCATGGTAAAACTAATATCGAACAAAGAACTTTCGAAGGCCAATAGAAGGCAAAAAAGTTCTTGAAAACAGCCACATATAAATATGCTTCAGTAACTCCTTTTCAAAATTCACCTGCCTTCTACCTGTGATCACATTGAATATTAATGTATACAACAGTTGGGAAACAAAAGAGAAGAACAACATGTGGAGTGAAAAATTGTTTCAGATGGCTGGCATTAAAACAAATAACATGAGCACATTCCAAAAAAAACTGTAGTGCATGTTTCCTCTGATCAAGGGATGAAAAGTAAAAAAGCACTCCAATAAAGAAACAGATAATGATAGAATTTAGGTTTCTATTTTCACTTTTCATTTTTCCCCCTCAAACGCAGAAAAAGGTTTCCGGCAAAAAAATAAGGTGGAAATTTTAGATCAAATTAAACCCAGAAATGTTAAGCAGCTCTAAGACAGGCAAGAATGGGAAAGTCCAAACCACATACAAGTTTAGGTTTGGAGCAATATGGCTACCAATTCATTTAAGAAGAAAATGCTAAATCATTCAACAAAGAAAAGTATTTTTTTTTCTTATTTTGAGATCAATATTTTTCTTATTTTGTAAAAATAATAAAATAATAAACAAAGTTGCACTAATTATTGTGACTTAGGGTGTGTTTGGTAATAAATAAAACTTTTGATGAAAAGTTTTAGAGAGTAGAAGTAGTCAAATGATGTGATATGATAGGGGTAATGATGAGTAGTAAAGAGGATAAAGTTAAAATAGATATGTTAGTTGTGTGAATAGTTGTGTAGAAATGATTGAAAAGTAGGGTAGTTGTATAGGAAAATGTGAAAAAATGATTAAAAAATATGATAGTTATGGAGAGTGAAAAGTTTTAGATTGAAAAATTTTAACTTGACATTTTTTGTGGATTGCCAAACACACCCTTAAAAAGAGTAATATGAAGCTTTGGAAAGAGTAGTTGAGAAAAATGTTAGAGGTCTGTTTGGCAATAATGAAAAACTCAGGTTTTTCTATAAAACTTTTCAATGTCGGGGTGTAGCAGTAAAATGTTGTCATTCCAGTCCGTACCTGTGTGCAGGAGCCGTTCCTAGGGAACGCTGATGGGGGAGAAAAGCTAGGAAGAGAACCCTTACTCTAATGGGCAAGTGTTACAGTCCGGGTTGTTTTTCTCATCCGTCATTTTTGTCAATCACTGCCCGTAAGGAATTAATGCATTCACTGAATTAATGTGCATACAAATATTTGACTCACAGGATAACGGAGCTGTGAAATATCCGAGCTGGTGGCAGTAATTCGTTCAAATGCCCATTTTCCGTCAACTAGGCATTAATTAAGACAACTTTTACATGATGTAAAAAATGACACTGAAGTTTTACATAATGCCAAACAGGCCCTAGGTGTGAAACAAATGTTGAAGAAAATCAGTTCGATTTTGAGCTGACAAGATCAATTACCTAAGTTATTTATTTATGTATACAAGTGATAAGTAAATATAGCGAAAAAAACTTCACATGACTTTTAACCTTAAAAAAGACATGATAGGATCCAGGAATTAATAGAGCAGTCATTAAGAAAGAAAAAATTATGATTGATATATTGGTATTGTTAGAGAAAGAAAAACATATACAATGACATTATAACAGTATTAACAAATATAAAGACCATAAGTGAAAAGTGAGTTTTCAATCACTGCAGGTTTACATTGATGTTTGGCTTTAAGTCTGTATCTATTCACCTTGATCAGGGATGAGCTTAACAAAAATTTAAAATAAAAGTGCCTTGATGTTTGCTATCTTACAAATGACATAGTTTTGAGTCTTTTGACTTTTCATAGATGTTAAAAATATATATATATATATATATATAGATTTGAAACTAGCCAAATGCTGAGACACTTTTGAATAAAAGAACTTCAGAGTTCAATCACAAACTCGTATGTAATGCAAGTTTTTAACAATAATATTAATAAACTGAGGAGCTAGTTAAGATTGCAAGGTTAAGTAGCACCATAAACTACCATGTTAGGTATATAAGAAAAAGGGTTCTGATTCAAAACAGCTGGTTTTTTTGAATCATAGCTCAAAAACCTCTTGGTTTTGTTATAATTATAATGTTTTAATACAATGTAAACGACTCATTATACCTAGAATTTAAATATTAAATTATAATGTAAAAAAATTACTTTCATCAAAGTCTTGGGTGGGCCAAAGAATAACATTATATTATAGTAAATATCTCACTGTTGAAATTATTTGATAATTATAAAGAGTCATTAATCAATACATTATCAAGCATTCTAGCTAAAAAACAATGTTAAATTTCTTAAATGGATTGGATTTCAGTCAATCTTCATATTAATATAAAAATCAAAAGGTTATTGGGCAGCAACCTAATATTTTGAATTATATCCCTTAGAAAAAAAGTTCAGGAAAGTACCAAATTAGTGAAATTGATAAAGTCAAAAACTGAGCCAGCTTTCCACCCGGCTATCCAACTGTGGTTTTCTGTTGGACCAGCCAACAGGTGGGGTACCACTATCAGTCAGTTCGGTTGAACCAGCTCGTCCAACTGGCTTTGATGACACTGCATTAAATACATTGCGCACAAAATTCAAGCAAGGTGAAAGAAATGTCTTGTATGTAAGGCTATAATCATGGGGTTAATACTTAACCTAACGCAAACTCAACATGTCCTATTCATTGAGGATGAACTTTCATTAATTTCAACATCAAAACATATCTACCCATCTTTGTGTTTGGTGAACATTAGGAGAAATTTCTGAAAAAAAAACCGTAAAATTTGTACATTTTACAAAAATCCGTACAATCTCTCATTTCCAGAAAGGCATTGAACCCACCTACGTGTTTGGTGAACAGTAGGAGAAATTCCTATGAACCAGGGCACAGCCCAATAGTTTCACATCCTATCACATCCTAGAGTGCGTGTGTGCACCAGGGTTCAAACCCTGACAGCAGTGTGGTCTCCATGTAATGTGATAAAAAAACAGTAAGAGAAATTCCTCCCATTTAACAAAATAAATCAGAATAAACGAGGAAACAGCTTGCAAACCCACTTTAGTACATCCAATCCAGTCATCATTTGAGAAAAATAATATTAGCTCACAAGCTCAAGATGAGGACTGTCTAGAAATTTTATTGGACCACGGACACTGGAAAAAAATGAAGATAAATTGTTTGCAATTTAAATCATCATATAAAATTTGTTTTCTGATATCTGCTATCAAGTGTCCAACTTATCAGTTCTATAATCCTCGAGAAACCGTTTCAGAGAATTATTTTCAAGAAAATCAACTTCGAGCATCTAGTAGCAACACATACAAGCATTTAAATAGAAAAAAGAAGACGAAAATCAAGTCAACCTCATCTAGTGCCTCCTCCAAGAACCCAGGAGAAAGTTGGCGTCCTCTCTCCACTGTCTGGGTGTACTTCCGGCTTACTTTCTCTTTCTTCCTTTGAAGAAGTTCATTCGCCCTAATGGTCTGATTTTCAGCCTGAAATAAAACGCTTGGTTTTAATCTTGAACTGTCAGCTAATAAAGTCTCTATAAGCTTAGTTCTTTTTGCAAGCATATTTCAAATATGTACAGGCATTTAACCAGACATTGTAGTAATGCAATTCTTATCAAGTAAATAGAAAATAAATTTGTACAAAAATATGTTGAAAAGAAAAGCAAGGGAGAAGTTTGGTAATAAGCAAGAGGATGGCTTTATCTAGAACAATGAAAAGACAAGTTTTTGAACAACTAAGGAAACAAAAGGGGTGGTCCGGTGCACTACCCTCTCGCTATTTGAAGGGTTCAGGGAAGGTCGGACCACTTTCTAGGTCTATAGCACCCAATCATACCTTGAAAAGTGCAAGAGGTATTGACCCACAACTCAGGAAATATTGATTCTATTTACCCTTACAGAAACTTGATTTCTATATCTAAATATATATATGGAAAATGTTCCAGTGCATGGACTGCATGGGCTCCGCTTGATTATGAATGGGAAATCCACCCCACCTACTGTATTTAGAATTGTTCACTTTATTAGCATACCAATTTTCATTCAAATCCAACATGTGTATGGTCCCCATCTTAAAATGGTGCAAAATCAACATAATAAAATAGTTTAACATAAATATCAAGTTTAAAATGGTATTTTCAACATCTAAACTGTCTAAAGTGTGATCTTTATATGGATAAATGATTGTATAAAGTTTCATTGCAATCTAATATGTGTGGGGCTCATTTTACAGTGGACTGCACCTACACATGAATGGATCTCTCTCTCTCTCCACACACCACACACACACACTCTCACTCTTACCCAATACAAACAAACTAGGAAACAATATTTTCGAAGGATTAATCTGAGGCAATTTTTCAGTACTGATAACAATGTTCGAAAAGTTTTGCATGATAATTTTGAGTGCAAACCACATCTACAAAGCAACAGGTCAAAATGCTCCCAAATAATAAATGATTTTGATATATCATACCTTTTCTTTCTGTTCCTTCTCCCTTTCCGGATCAATATCAGTTACACAATTCTTCACCTTATAGACCTTTTTATGTCGTGAATCGACAAGAGCAGTTAATAAACGATGAGATTTTGATGATAGCGAAGATGGCATAAACCTCATTTTCCGTAAAATTCTCCCTTGTGATTGCACTATCCCCTAAGTGAAAATCCAACATCCCTGGTTAGATTATGGAAATGAACAAATGAACCTCAAAATAACAAAATAGTCCACAGTCCAGAGTCTAGAGGAGATGGAATTGTTACTAAATGGAACCAAGTCATCCACATCTTGACACTTGTGGTTTCATTTATTGTGGTTTCATTTAGAATCCTCTTTTTTGAGTTGTCACTCAAGCCATCCCCTGAGCTTTGGCTACTCAAAATTTTCTGTGTGCCACAAATCATATCAGTTTCGGGTTCAAATTCGATTTTAGGAACTAAGAACTTATCAACAAGTCCCCAAAACAGAAGCATTGATGTTCAAGGACTCAAAATTGACCCACCTTTCCATGTCGAAGGAAAAGGTGTGCTTGGTCATGGTTTGCATCTTGAACGTTTATGTCAAGAACTTCATTTCCAATTAGCAATTGTATGCTGCCATCTGACCACCGCACAAACCGTGCATTGCTTTCATACTGCAACATAAAACCTTGTCAGCTACTATCACCTAGATGCAACATGAATATCAAAGCGCGAAAAAGTAGCACTGAAATTTGAAGCATCACTGCTCGCTGAGAGTTACAGCACTCCCCTCAAAACACCCAACTCGATAAATGCAAGAATACTTAAAAAAGCATGAATTGGAAATGCATTTTCATAAATTTAAGATGATGGAACAGAGAAGAAGGCAAAGGAAAGAATGAAAAAAGGAGCAAAAGCAAAATCTATCATTTAGAATGCAAGACTAAAAGCCTTTACTTACAGATACTGTGCCATCACGATTACGAACACGCCTCCAACGAACAATGTTGTCTTCTAAGCGTATACGCTTCTTTGTTCCAGATTCATCTGTAACAAAGACATCCTCTTCCACATATGTCTTGGGATCAAATGGTTTTGGCTCAATGCCCATGATGTTAGAAACTTTGATCATGTTCATCTGCAACCATCAGAAACTAAACTGCATAAATAATGAGTTCTTAAATACTTTTTTGTACTTTGCCAAGCATAGATGCAGCTAACAAAAACGAATGATGTTGAAATAGATTCTGATAGAAAATAAGCACAACAAAGTCTGGGAAACAGAAATAAAATTGGGATGCGTCTTACATAACCACAACTGGAAAAAAGCTGCAGTACGAAAGGGCACAGCACAATCATTGCTGCCTAAGGTCTAAAATCAGAGAAAGACTAAAAAAGGCCCTTTGAACTCTAGTGGTGCCTTGCAAGTCGTTGCAAGAGTCTTGATGCCAAGGATCAACAAACAAAATCATGGAGTAATGCAGCATAACTTTAACAAGAGTTATGCTGGAGCATAAAGTATGGAAGGACCACAGGAGAAAACGTACCTTATCTGGATGAGCTGGTGGTGGACGCAGTGGAATTTCCATTTCCAGTGGAGGGCCAGTAGGTTTTTCTTTGATTTTCTGTTCAATGCGCTCCTCCTCTGATTCATATTGGCCTTCATCAGGCACTAAATCTTCTTGTTGCAGGTCTTTCTCATAACTCCTTTCCTCTTCTGCCTGTGACCTCTAATACATAAATATCCCACGACCACGACTTATTTGTAAGTTTAAATATGGAAGGCAACACAATATAACAGTGTCTAGGTTAATCCCCGCATGGCAGACACCCTCCAGTTCAGAAAAATGAAAGCATTACTACACACATCAAAAATTAGGACAGAGATCCAGAAGGCAAAGGACAAGAAATCATGATTTCAAGCTCACTGTCAATTCCTCTTAGGCTAGTTACAAGGAAGACAAAGGAGTCTGGAGGGAAATCTCGCATTCCCATCTTTTATGACCCCACCATAATCACTGCAAGCACACATGGACAACCAATAAAACAGATGAGCAGATTGACCTCTAAGCCAGCCAAGGAGAAGCATCATTGGCAAATGGGAACGGCTTTACCCCGAAATAAAGATCAGGACCCAGTGCTACGTTTTATCATTCAACATAACACATACGAGATCAGAAAAAAGTAAAAGATAATATTGCACTCACGTGTGCATCTTGTTCCACATTATTCTGCCCTGCATACTCTGCTGGCTCATCCTCATCAGAATCACCAAATACATCACGGATCTCTGGCGCAGATTGTGAAACATCTTCATGATCTCTCTGCTCATCCAGTGACCTGAAAGTAGACAATCATTTTTCACTCCTATCAATACAAGAATGGATGTCTGCAAAAGAATGCAATGATGCAAACGGCCTTATTTGCTAAGAAACTCCATTGAAATAACAATTACGAAATCTGAGATGCAAAACCTTTTACAGGCAATTGAATTAAAAAAGGCAGCCTTTTTTAGACAATCAAAAGGTACTAAAGATCCATCAAGATTCAAGTAATGTAAACAATCCATCTCTGAATAATGATCAATGCTCTTCATCATCCTCTTAATGAATTTGTGGCAAGAAACAACAATAAGAGTCTACAGATTCTTCAGCAAGCAAATGCATGCCAACATCAGGAGATACACACTTGTAGCCATCAATTAAGGAAGAATGGATGGCTATGAACACGCGCATGCACAATAAATTATAGCTATCAAAAACCAAAGAATGGATGACTCAATGACAGAGATACAGACACGTAAGTGTGCAACCACGCCCATGCCCACACTAAAACCCGTCATGAGCCATGCAAGTCTTAAAGAAACTATCAGGATCTCTGAATCAGGTTAAAAGTTCAGCCAACTCAAAGCCCCATAAAATGCAGACATGCATGCAAGTGTAAATCTATGCACATGCACAGGACATATGAAAGATATTCAAATGACCAACCTCAAAGAGATACACCTTCAGGCATTTTTTGTGTATCAAAGAAACAAAGGTAATGAATTACCTTTGCTCAACCTGATCAACTTCCTCATCTTCATTGCCAGCATAATTGTTCTCCTCAGATCTATCCGATCCACTATCAACTATATCCCGTCTCCGACTTGTTACCACCCTTTGACCATACTCTTGCTCTTCACTGTCAACTTCCTTCTCTTCACTTTCTTGCCTATGGCTGCTGATTTCTCTCTCTGGCGAACTTCCAGGCCTTTCTCCCTCACTTTCTTCCTGATCAGGGTCCTCATCATGTGCCTCCATTTCACTTTCCACTTCTGCTTCTCCTTCTCCCTCAACATCAACCTCACCTTCACCCTCACCCTCACCCTCACCCTCACCCTCAAGCTCTGCCTCACCTTCTCCCTCATCCTTGACAATTAACCAAAATAAAAATACCGTCAGAAAGGAAATTTACAAAAAGAAGGAACCATGATCTAATATTTCTGATATTTATTGTTATTGAAAATACATGGGAGATGGAGTTTTAATACAGATTTACAGGAAGATAACAGAATAAGGAACTTCCCTTGTAGGATTAGCTTCAGCAATCAAATATCTGGACTGGCAGAAAAGAAGATAGGGATTATCAATGCAAGTAGTATGGACAATGACCAAATATGAAGGAAGAATTCCCAGCTAATGAAACTTCATTAGCCACTATGACTGCTTGGGACATAGAGTTTTTTAATACAGATTTACAAGAAGACAACAGAACTCTTGTAGGATTAGCTTCAGCAGTCAAACATGTGGACTGACATAAAAGAAGGTAGGGATTATAATGCAAGTAGCATGGACAATGACGAATGAAAAATTCCAAGCTAATGAGGCTTCATTAGCCACTATGACTGCTTGGGAGATGGTGAAAAATCATCTAGCTTAGTTCTCGACCGCCAACAAGGAGAATGCTAATCCTTTCTATCTCCAATGCTTGAATTCTCTTCTGATTTTTTTTTTTTTTTTGGAATATCCTTTTCATTGTGTTGGTCATGGAATCTTAGATTACCACAGGTATGTGAAAATAATAATAACAGACGACAGCGGCAACAACGATAATAATATTACATCAGCTTGGCTGCAAAATCACAAGCAGAAGTTCAGGGAGAGAATTCTTCTAGCAACCAAACAAGGGAAGAAGAAGAATCAGTGGCAACAAAAATTTAAAGGTACTGAATCAAAGCATCCCTTTAAAGTGTCCCTATCTCCATAGACCATTCAACCAGCAAGGCCCACCATGGATTGCCCAAGCAGCAGCAGTTACCGAATAGAACTTCCAGAACTAAGACACGGAAATTTCCTTTGGCTCAGTAAGTAACAATATCATCCATTCATGTTCTCTCAATAGTCTGAAGTTCCCTCATCCGCCAGGGGCAATGACCCACTCGAAAAGCAGCCATCCAAGACCAAGGTATCGGCCTACATGTCCAGCCAGCGCGATAGACGCAAAGACATCTAGAAATAAAAAACGCATGATTTTTCGCAAGATGGTGAAAAGACAACATTTTTTCCTTTGATGCGGCCTGTGGCATCAATTCGTTCTCGGGGCAGAGATTAGTCGGATTCGTATCTGAAAGAAAGATCGGAAGATGGAGGAAGCAATGAAATCGAGGTGGGAATTCTTCTTTTGTTTCAGTTTAACTAGCGATTTCCCCCTGTTTCTCGTGGAAAGTAAGTGTTTTCCCGCTGCATGTCATCCTGGTTAACTGCGACACCCTCCCCTTCTGCGCCAAACCCATGCATAATCCGGGCAAGGTAGAGAAGATTGTCAGTGGGAAGAGAAAAGATCCCATTTTATGCTTTCTTGCAAATTGGATGAAAAGGAAGCTGCGACGCCCCTAGCGGATGGAATGAGAGGAGCCGAGTGGAGGAAGCTCCGGAATCCCACATAGGAATTCTTCTTCTGCTTCGGTTCAGCGGGCGATTTTTATCTGCAGAGAGATGGGAAAAAGAAGATTTTACCGAATGGTAATGAGGGGCCTGCTGAAGCCCGTCGTGCCCGACGTCGACCTCTTCCTCTTCATCTTCTTCCTCCTCTTCCGATTGGTCGCCAAACAGGTTCTGCATCATCTGATGCCTCTTCTCTTCTCCGCCCATCTCGCTCTAGCTCTGTCTCCCTCGCCCTCTCTCTCGGTTTCGCTCTCTCTCGCTCTCGCTGCCCACAGCTAGCTTTCTGTTTTGCGCCAGAGCCGAGAATAGAAAACGGCAGGACCAGACGCAGAGAATCTGCTCCACCTGCCATATAAGCGCGTGCAGTGAAAAATTAGTGGGGCCGCCATTATGACGTCGTTCGTTCAATCCGCCCACATTCTTCGGGCCTATCGAAAATCCTGATGATGCACCTGTACGTGGCCCATTGGGTGATGTGTGGATCGTTCAACGGTCGAGATTTCAACCACTTCTGCCCGAACCTTACCTCTGTGCTGATTTTTGGCAGGAGAACGCAATGTAAGCTGTGGTTGGGCTTGTACGCGTCGAAGGAACCAAGGTATACCATTTTCGATTTTTTTTTATTATTATTAGTTTTTTAATCTATATTTATCAATCATTTGCCACGTCATTCCTTTTTAAAAAAAATTGAAGAGGGTGCAAAGGATTAAATTTTGAGATTCGAACTCGTAATTTGTGTTTAGGACGCATAATTATAGAGAGTTCTAGAATTAATAACGAGTGAGAATGGGTATATTGTGATTAGGAGTGTTAATGGTCATGGTTAACCGTCGACTTGCTTATTCATCTCGTTTATAAATGTATTTAGTTTGAAATTTTTGAATAAATGGATTATGATCAACCAACCTGTTCAACTATTTAATTAAATAAACAAATTATGGTTCAGATTTTATAACCCCGTCTACCGTTTAGTAACCCGTTTAATCCATTTAAATTGTTTAACATATTAAAGTTTATATATACAAATGTAAATCCTTTGATTATTTTCTCTCATTAAGTCTTTCTCCAATCACCTAATTTTTATTTTTTTATTACTATCCTAATTTCATTTTCTTATTATTGTCTTACTTTTATTTCTACGGTGCCGAAAATATCTTCTCGTCTCTTCTTACAAGATCATCGTTTACTAAAGTCTAAGTCTTTCAACAACTCGCCAACTCATTTATTAAAAGAGTTATAAATGGATTAGGGTCAACGTTTTTTAAATATGTTAATAAACGGAATAGGATTGAGATATTTTTAATAAATTTGAATTAGGATTAGACAACAACTCATCTAATCCGATCTGTTAACATCCCTAGTTGTGATGTGATACAGGTAAAGTGAGAGTAGAGTCACGATAAAGTGGTAATAGATAAAGTAATTATATAAAAAGATGTGAAAATGAATTTTAAATGTGAGGGTAAAAATGAAAAAAAAACATGATAATTAGATAGATCATTTATTTAATGTTTTTGACTTTGATTCATTTGTTCTCCGGATTTACACAATGTCAAAAATTTTCTTAACTACAAAATGTATTTGTTATCTTGATAAAATTTTTGATAACTTTATAGCCATATTAGCGAATATTTTAAAGTTAAATGCAAACCATAATTTAGTTTTATGGTCCACCAATTTCGAGTCTCTTCCTCTTCAACTTATGCCTTGGTCATGTAATATTGCAATGATATTGATTGCTCAAAGTATTGCCTACCATGTTAGCCATTATATCCAAACTGTTAGTCATGTTGTTGGCCTCAATTTGCTAGTCTATGTCCAATATACTTAATGATTTACATCTTGAAACTATTATAGGAAAGATCCACTCACCATCAACCCAACCCCCATCACGGACTTGCTTCGCCTTAGCTAGCATGTGGGCCCCCCTCGGGTTATTATACCTTCATATAACGAGCCTCACTTTATGACTGCATCCAATCCCACATAATATTATTGTCTCGTGTTGTACAAGTTCAACCTTAACTTATCCTTAAAGAGCACCATAACCCACTTCTTGATTGCAATGATCTTTCATCATTTGGCATTCGTCTTGAAGAGGTTAATTACGTACAAGTCACCCACCTGATATCATTAAACATTAAGCATCCTTTTTCTCAATGCATGGTATTGATATCTAAATCATCAAAGGCACTAGTTGATTCTACACAACCTTTCTCCAAGTCCATCAAGTTCTTGCATATATTTATGTGGAGACATTGGATCATCAATTTGATAAAACCCCTCTCCTTCTTCATCTAGCCTTAACTTTAATTCCATCTCAACACTCTCTCAGATAACCCTCCACTACATGAGCATCAAATCCTTAAAAATTATCAATGCAAATGCTTGAATACGAAAGAACCTATGAATTGTCAATGCTCCATCCTTCACCAATATACACCTTGATTAGCCTTAGGCATAAAAACTTAGTCTTTTTGATACTTTGTAAATTGACCTCCATCATTGACCTACTTTTTTCAAACATAATAACTCAAGCAACAACCCTCCTATAACCTTTAAGGTCCTCATCATCTCTTTAACTTTTTTCACCTCTATGGGTGATGCACCATTGACTTTGCTCTCTGCCTTAGAGCTCTAACCTTACTCCCAAAATTACTTAATCAAATCAATACAAATCCTAATATCTCAACTTGAATTGAGACACATATCCATGACGTTAACTAAGATTCAGTGATTTTCACTTTTAACTCCTTAATGTCCCATAAGACGAGTCTTCGATAACAACCTTTTTTAATCTCACCCTTGCTGAAGACTGTATCGTAGCCTCCCTTAACTAAAGCTCCTTGACTATAAGCCTTTATGTGTTTTCGATTATTGTTCGTATTCCATCCTAGATTCCTCTAAGGCCACAACTAAAATTTTTTCATTACTCGTAAAGTATCTACAAATTGAGATCATATAGAGCTTGGAAAAGCACCTCAAAAAAACTACTAGCCTAGCACCAAAAGAGAAGAGGAAATCAACACCCTTTAATTAACTAATGTAGCTTCTCTTTTGTTCATTCCCCAGCTACTTCTACCTAGGTGAGAGTTTATCAAACGATATCCTTTAACACCCCTCGAGCAAAACTTTTCATTTATTGTTTGTTCCATAGCTTGATATAGACTTTTGGCATTTCACCACCCTCTGCTAGCTCCTCTTTGGCCATTATCTTCAAAAAAGAAGCAAATGTTAAGTTGTACAATCTATCAACTTTGCAATAGTAATGAATTTTATTTTTTGTCCAACTATCCTAGGCTCCTCTTTTCCAAAAGGCTCGTCATACTCATAGTGGTAATGGCTAAGACTTACTTTTTCTCATGTCAATATAACCTTGAAAACTTTTTGTCATCCGCTAGTCCCCACTCTTAGATGATGCTTCTATCTTAACTAATACAGGGAAGAAGCATCTTAACTTTCAATCTCTGACTAAGTTAAGGAGGTTATTCACTGTTTTGGGGTCTTTTGCATGTAATCATGTGTCAATCTCTAAACTACTTTTGGAAAAGCAAAGCTCTCTAAAGGATTCAGTCAACTTAGTACTTTATCCATTCTCCTATCCAATAAACTATTTAAAGAAATTTACATAAGTTCAACAACAGCTAAATTAGTACCATCTTGAATGCATTCAATACTTTGATAACGTCAAATTTAAATGATAACTTGACTTACATTTGAGCATGAACTCATTTACACAAATGAACCCAAACCTGGAGCTCTTGCAAGATTCCTTATAATTGTTTGCCTCTAGCTTCGTCTCAATTAATATATTGATGCATCAACACTAAGTTAATTGGTCTATTCTTATGCATCTTCGTCAATGAAGACATTAGGGAGAAAGGAAGAATTGAGAAGACAAAATACCGATTTGCAAAAGGACATAGGTTGCTGGAACAAAGAAATGCCAAGCTGGGTAAAATGTATGCATTTATAAGCAATCATTAAGATACCTCAAGTCACGAGTTAACCAAAGGGCACATCAGTTCAAAGGGCACCATTGCTGGACAACTCGTGCAAATTCGGCCCGTTGTCCATGTATTATCAAATTCACGAGGTCTAAATGTACATAGGGGATAAGCGATGTGACAAGTTCTCGTAGTTGAGCCCATTTTCCATGTATTAACAAATTCACGGAGTCTAAATGTACATAGGCGATAAGTGATGTGATAAGTTCTCTTAGTTAAGCCCATTTTATTAAATTTTAAAAATTCAAAATAAAATATTAAATATAATTTGAAAGTGATAAATTTCATATAAATAAATTATAAATAATATTTTGTAGTGGAGGCACCAACGACTCCTTTCTTTTTACTTATACCATATTTTTTATTTGTCATTCATTGACTATTTGAGCTAGGAACGAGTATCAAATCTACAGGTTCCTAGCCATGAATATTAAGGAGATATGAAAACAACCATATCTAAAATATAATATAAAAAGGATGAGATAATCCTCACAAGGGCCAAGGATTCACTTAAAGGACATTAACCATTCTTGGAAATCCTTAGAAAATTATAGTCTCTTAATAACTCTCAACTACTCTTACAATTTTACTTAAAATCTAACATAAGATTACTTTGATCCTTTAAAAGGGTAGTTCAGAGATGAAATGAGTTGAGAATTTGGGATGAAAATATATTGAGAATAGGTAAAGATGTATTAAGAATGAATAAAGCGTATTAGGAACAAGTAAATGTGTATTAAGAATGAATAAAAGTATATTGAAAATGTAATATCTTATCTAGTCTCATGCTCATCCCATGCTAATGTAGATATAAAAGTTTATTTTTTCTTCGCAAATGCCACATATACCCATGAATTTTACCCTAATTCCACTTATACTCCATCAATTTTTAAAAAAATTTAATATGTTCACATATTTTGTCTAAATTTTCACTTATATGAACACTGTTAGAAATCCATTAAAGAGGCCGTTAGCACCCTTGTAAAATTGTACGAATATGCCCAAGTTTTAATATAATTAGATGTTAGTTTGCTCAAAACTAAAAAATTATATTTAAATAATATATGATTTTATTGTTGTGAAAGTGTTACACGTTCAAATGAATTTTTAGCTATAAAATTATACTTAGAGATTAGCATTTTCAACATTTTACGGGGGCAATAATAACTCATTTAATGAATTCCTAACACATATGTGGGTATCTTAGGAGTTATTGAAAATTCGTAGGTATAAGCAGAATTATAAGTAAAATTCATAAGTATACAGGGAATTTGCCTTTTCTAAGAAAAATTCTTTCATACCTGCAACGTTTACCTCTAATTCCTTATATACCGATAATATTTTATAAATTTCTCTTATATCCATAACATTTTACCATAAATTTCTCTCATGCTCGTGCAATCAATACAATCATTATTTACCCTCTTGAAAAAATGATTTTACCCATTTAAATTTTTTTAATTGAGCCAATTTAACTTTTATATGACTCAATTGATGATAGTAAATCATTAGTATATGATATTCAATAATCTAAGAGTCATGTTAAAGTTAAAATATTTTAATTGTAAAATTTTTAAAATGATAAAATTATCTTTTTTATTGGGTAAATAATGATTGTATTAACGACGTAGGAATAATTAAAATTTAGGGTGAAACATTATTAATATAAGAAATTTTTTTGAAATATTATGGATATACCTGAAATTATGTACAAATGCAAAGAGTAGCAAAGGAATTCATGCCAGGGTGCCAACTGCCAACTGCGCTTGACCGCCTATGATCGGCATCCTTCATATAAAGCGTCCTTCGAGCAAATTCGCACGGCCGCATAGGCTGGAACGGGCCGAGGTCTTGGGCATAGAGTGATAAAACGCGCTGCGAAGGATCCAGCAAAGTAGAAAGACACGAGTCAAGCCAAACCCGACTTCTCTTCAGGACAAAAAGCCAGGGAGGTGGGATTGTGGCAGGGGCGCGATGAGTTCTCCTCCGCGCCATCACAACAGCAATGCGTCTGGAGACAAGGAGGGGAAGGAGCGGCCGAGGTTCTTCGACGCAAAAGCTAAGGCCCTGTGCTGGCAGAAAGCGAACGTAGTGCCCGGGCGACATCCGGAGCGATGGAGGGAAGATGCTGCCGGCAACATCGTCTGCAAGCGCTTCTGGAACTGCTTCGGCTGCCTCTGTTATGAATACGACCACATCATCCCATTCTCGAAAGGTAAATTCGCCTAACCCGCTTTTCACCGAAGCTACGGGCCATCCGGAATTTTTTCTTTCAGAAGAAAACGTCGAGGTTGGAGTTTTTGAGGGTAAGTATTTGCGAACTAACGAGGATAAGCCCTGAAGACCTTCCATCGGTTGTATCGGTTGGGGATATGATAATAAGAAAATACATTATACATGCCAATGCTTGCTGAGGAATGGAGAGATTTTAAAGACACCCCTCTAATTTCCGTTCGTCCATTCTTTGGACAAGACAACAACGACTTGCCCTAACATGTTGGAAGCGAATGCAGAATCGCAATAGCAGACTGTATGACCAAGGAATTAGCTTCTATCTTTTGTGGTTTTGTTGGTTGAAGTCCCAGATGGGGTATGTTTTGGTTCAAGGTTTTATCTTTTCCAATGACGTTATAGGAAAAAATCAGTGATCTTTCTTCACTTTTTGGCCAGGGCGTCTGGCTGGTTGGGTTCACTAGGTCGATAGCTTTGATGCAGATATGGGCTGGACAAATGACAATTCTTGCCTCCTCAGCAACAAGTTATTTCGATTCTGGGTACTTCATGACACCTGTAAAAGTCTTCTTGTAAGGTGGGGTTTCAGTAAACTGTTTGGTGGCTGCAGTGAGGATTTTAGTGGGGACAAACTTGCTGCCTCAGAAGCGAATCCCGAAATTCGATTCTGCAGTGTATAAATATATTTTCACAATGGAAGGCATGACAGTGGATTGCTGGAGTTCTCTTTTTCTCTTTTGGTCCTGAAAGTCATAAGAATGAATTGCTGGAGTTGCATTCTTATATATTTTTTTCTGCCCTTTAAATATTAGAAGACATGACAGTGGATTGTTAGAGTTGTCTTTTGTGTTGTAAATGACCGACTCCCCAAGCCGCACCAATAGTCTTTGTGTGTGTGTAACTTTCTTTAGATGCTGTCTGCAGGTGGAGAATCTACTGCTGACAACTGTCAGATTCTTCAGAGCAGGGTGAACAGGTATAAAGGTGATAAGGAATGGCTGGACAAAAAGAAGTTGGAAGGCTTGTCCTGCGATATCAAATTCACTGGTATGCTGTTTGTCTTTTTTATGATACCATGCTATTATGTTTTCCTGGTTGAACTAATCGTTAGTGTACTTCAGCAAGTTTCAGCTCCAAACCTTGTTTGAAAAGAGAACCAAAATATCATATCTCGTGCTCTCATCTTCCTCGAGGAATTTATGCTATTGCACTTTTGTGTTTATCTTGTGCCTGGTTAATGAATTATTGGCATTGATGTTTTAAAGATTGATGGAAAACATTTTCCTTGCAGATAAGGAGCTTGATATCATTGAAATGGCTGTTTACGGTGATGTTATCCGTCCAGGGAACCAGTGCCGTTGCAGGACTGTTGCAGAAATGCTTGGTCAATCCAAAGTAAAAAACCCCTTGACTGCCTGTGAATTGCCATACAAAGAGAAGTCAACAACTGTCTAACTGCATTGACAATATTTTCATATCATTGGCACTGTAAGAATCAGAACCATTTTTATGATTGTTCAATTTTATTACTAATTTCTATAACGCATCTCCTCAAGATTACTGTTATTAGGTGAACAATGTGAACAAAAACCTCAAAGTGTGTACCATTGAACATGTGATGAACTGATGCCTTTTTTAGGTGAATCATATGAACCAACTCAAAGTCTCAAACAGTCTGGTTGTCATGATGAATAAATCACAACAATTCATCTTCAAAGGAACTGCCAGTCCATCGGCGGCTTAATTTTTGTGTACGCCATATACGCCCACCACATAAGCTGCTCATCATGTGGGGTAAAGAGGAGCGGGTGGAGCATCCTACTGTTGGACAAGGGAACTAATGGCTTTGAAGGGAAATTAATCTTCAGTAAAGATAAGCACAGCACATAATATCATCAATTAAGTCGGTAGCAGGACCCAGATGAAGTCTGAGAAAGCTGACATTGTCCAACTTCGGGCAAACATTGTTCACCTAGAAACTAACATTGGGACTTGGGAGTGTCTCTTATGTCCTGTATACGAGATGTTAGGTACTTAAAACCTCTTGATTTTACCTAATCACTGCAGATATTTTTCCATTGCAGAAAATTTTCCATTGTTTGAGGCATAACAAATCTATGTTGGAAATTGGTGGGCAATGCCTTCACCATCACATCTGTCCATCTAAGCTTATCTCCTTTTGCAGGAACCAGTAGCATTCAGTGCATTAAGAGTCCTGGATTCCTCTTGAACAACGTGTGCAGAGATTAGGCTATTTTTTTTTTGCAGTGGAAGAGATACAAAGTAACTCATGGGTGTACCATTAATTAGAAATCCGTATGTTGTTTTATTCGTGCTTTCTAGGGATGTTACCATGCCACTGAGGCATTTCTCATAGCAGCTCTGCAGATGCTTATTAAATCAGACTAGTCAATAAAATTCTGTCCGCTTGCATCTGCAAAAACTTCAAAGCAAAATGAAAGAATTTGTTGGTTTGTATGGTTGGCTATCTCGATTATTCATAGCTCGTACACTTTTACTAATCACCATACATGACTTGGGTGACAAATATAGGCATTGTAAACACAGCCTCTAGAATTGCAAATGGACAGGCAAATTAGCAGTTTTTAATATTGGGTTTGGGTTACATAGAAACGATTTCATGTAACTTTTTCCATTTTTAATATGTTAATTATTGACATAAAATCTAATCTATTTATTCGATTTAACATCATTTGTTTAGCGAGAAGGTTAAGTTTCATCTAAATCAAATGTGCATGCGCTAAATTTCCTCAAAATAGATATATTCATGTGTAACTTAGGGAAAATGTTTAGATCCATTAACATATACATTAGAATATAATAATATTTTATAAAATTATTGATCCATATAATGGTGATATTTTAGATGTTTTAGATGTTGAAAATACTACTTAAAATTGATATTTAGTATTAATTATTTTATCATGTTATTTTATACATTTATAAATGGAACCAATGTACAATGATGCCAAACAAATGAAATGGTGTGTTTGAGAAGTGATAAAACTTCTGGATGAAAAGTTTATTGTGTAAAAGTTGTTAAATTGATAGAAAATAATGTGAAATGATATGAGTAGTGATGTGGTATGAAGAAAATAAGGTTAAAATAGACGAGTTAATTATATGGGTAGTTATGTAGAAATAATTAGAAAATATGATAGTTGTACAGGAAGATGTGAAAAAATAATTTTAAAATAGGGTAGTTATGAAGACTGAAAAAGTTTTAGCTTGACATTTTCTTCTCATCGTCAAGCTTGGAAAATGCTAAAACTTTAGTATAAAAAGTTTTTAGAATAAAATTTTTTAAATTTGTAAAAAATGATGTGATATGATAGACGTAATGATGGGAAGTAAAGAAAATAAAGTTAAAATGGATAAATTAGTTGTATGAGTAGTGTAAAAATGATTGAAAATGAAGTAGTTGTATGGGAAAACGTAAAAAAAAAGAATTTTTGCAAATACGCATCTAAAGTTTCATTAATATTGCATTCGTGTCTCTAGTTTTCAAATATTACAAATATGTCTACAAAGTTATGCACAAATTACAAGAACTCCTTTTGACGATTTATCAAAACACCGTGAGTTGAATAGTAAATAATTTTTCTATATTATAAAATTACCTCCTACTGAAATGATTATGGAGTAATTTTGTAATATAGAAAACTTATTTACTATTCAGCTCAAGGCGTTTTAGAAAACAATCAAAAGAGGATACGCTTGTAATTTATGCTTAACTTTATAGGCATATTTCTGTAGCTCCAATTTGGGTCATGAATTTTGCTCTAACTAAGGGTGTGTTTGGTTACACACAAAATATGTCAATAAAAATTTTTCAATCAAAAACCTTTCACTTCCCATAACTACATTATTTTTTAATTATTTTTTCACATTTTCCTATATAAACAACCCTACTTTTCAATCATTTCCACACAAATACCCATACAACTACCCTATCTATTTTAACTTTATTCTCTTTACACCTCATTATTACCCCTATCATATCACATAATTTTCTATCAACTTGACAACTTCTACTCTGAAAAGTTTTCATCAAAAAGTTTTACTTCTAACCAAACACACCCTAAGAAGGTAATATTGAATTAAAATTTTATTTAACAAGTATTTTTATACTTCAATCATAAGGTATTTATGTTATCTAATTTTTAATGTTTGCAGTATGATAGATCGTTGTTGAAGATCAAAAAAATTTGGAAGATAGTATATTTTTTTGATCATTAGATGCATTATGTATTTTCATGTATTCTTTAAATATTGTGAATTTTACTATCGAGGAATTGACAATTTGAGGATTGAAGAATCGATATCTTTATCTTAAATTTTGATTATTAAAAAATGTTATCTTTTTATTAATTTTGATGTGAAATCAATTATATGATCATTGAAAATTATCGTGTTACTACAACTTCTATTACAAACGATTAAAATGCAAAGAAAAATCGTTGCTAAATATAAATTTTATTGTGTTATTTTTATAAATGCAAATTTTCGTTATATATTAATAATTTCTATTAATTTACTAAAATAGAAATTATTATTATACACCTAAATTACAATCACTATAGCTCAAAATAATTTCATATTAGATATTTATAAATTATTTGATTTATTAATTTAAATTTTTTTGTTATATTAATTGTGACAAATAAAAAGTGTCACTATCTAATTGTTATTAAAATCATAATGATATTTTCATTATTATTTAATTAACATTATAACATTTGTGACACTAAAAACTATCACTAAATAAGTATCATTATAAGACACTAAGATTTAGTGATGAACATAAAATGTAAGTATATATATATATGAAAAATATTACTAAATATTTGTTTTTAATACTTATACTAACAAATTAAAATTGTTGCTATAGGTATATAGTGATAGTAGAAAACTATCATTATATAATTGTTATTATAAATATATCTATAAATATGGTTTTTGAAATTATTTGTATAATCCTATAGCTACAGGACTATTATTGATGCTTTAAAAAACTGTGTATGGATTTTTTATACTTATACTAACAGTTTTCAGACTTTAGCAATAGATTTTTCACAGTCACCGCATGACATTTTTTCCGTAGTGAGTGTTTGGTGTTGGATGAGTTACACTATGCTTATGACCGTTTATTACTAGGGTACAACTTGGGTAAAGTATTCACGGGTATTCATCAACCCAACCCTAAATTGGGTAGGATAGGGTATAAAATTTTACCCATAGGTAAGAGTATGGTAGAAATCATTATCCAATCACCTAAATAGGATAAGGGTAAGGTACACATATCAAGCACATGGAATCAACCCGAATGGGTACCGACATGGGTACTTTAATATATAAGTAATTATAAATATGTGTATATAAGTAATTACATAATAGTTTTTATCCCACATTCACGAATAAATTATTGTTGGTTTGATTTTCTTATTTACTTTTTAATAAATTATATAAGATTTGTATTGTTAATGGTGAATGATCAAAATATGAATGTGGATGATTATATTAATGTGATTATTAATATGGATAATGAGGCTACAAAAAACGTGAAAATAGATGTAAACAACAACAAAATAAAATTAATTATAAACTATAAAGTTTAAAATGTAAACGAGTGTTGTTTTATATTATTTAAAACAACACAAAAAAATATTTTTTTCTCATGTTATCATTAGTTGTTATAGAAACTGATTTGGAATCAAAACCGAAACCTACTCTATGGGCAATGAATAGGATAGAGTATAGTTAGAACCGACTCTATACATGGGTAAGGTAGAGTAAACTTTTTGAAAATATAGTACAGGTAGGGTAGATTATTATCCGAATCGAACAGACCTAAGTTGTACCCCTATATATTATATACATTTCATATATATTATTATAATAAAGATAATATTCACTATATACCTCTTTCTTTTTAATTATTAGAGCTATTCGCATTTAACTCTCAATATTGTCGAGGCTTACAATTTGTATCACATAATTATAGATTTTGGGTGTGTTTAGGAGGTGATAGAACTTTTGGATGAAAAATTTTTGGTATAAAAATTATTAAATTGATAAAAAAAAATAATGTGATATAATGAGGTAATGATAAAGAGTAAAAGGAATAAAGTTAAAATAAATATATTAGTTGTATAGATAATCATGTAGAAATGATTGAAAAGTAAGATAAGACAGTAGAAAAATGTGAAAAAATAATTTAAAAATATAACAGTCATAGAAAGTGAAAAATTTTAGTTGTTACTAAACACCCTCTTGAAAAAATTTCCTTATGAACTTCTTCTACAAAAATATTCCCCGCCCAACAGTAAGTGCTAGAGTTTTCTGATAAAAGTTATAAATTGATTGATCAAATTCGACTAACTTATCATTTAAACAAATAGTGTGTGGTTCAAAAATATCATGGCTATGATCCGGTTTAGATTGGTACCAAAATCCAAATGCGAAAATCTACATTTGAAGTGCGTTTGATACAAAAATATGAACAATTTTACTTGAAAAAAAATTGTTGAAATTTTTTTGAAAAGATCAAGAGATTGATGCATATGAATAAAGTAATGATTAGTATGTAGAGTAGTTAGGTATGAAAAATATAACCATCCGTGACTAGAGGAGGTGGTAGAAAAAATGATTTTCCTTAATTGCAATACTTGATTCCAAATCAGGCTTGGGAGCTTACTAACTCCTCACTAGTTAAATGTAAGCTTATTGTCTTTCTCAAGCTTGATTGTATCATCTAAAATGAGTTGTAATATATGTATATATCCAATTTAAAAAAGTATGAAAAATTTTAAAAAATAATTAGAATGGAGAACCAATAATCTAAAAGTACGGTAGTTAAAAATTATATGAAAAGTGCAAATATAGTTCGAATGGTAAATTATGTGATGGAAAGAGCCGGTAATAAGTTTTTTACCCAACTCGGTGTTTGATTCACGATAGAAAATTTTTATTCTAAAACTTTTTATTATCTATAACTACTTTTTAAAATTATTTATTCATATTTTTCTATACAAACTATCTTATTTTTCAATCATTTTTAGACAATTATCTATACAACTAACTTATTTATTTTGACTTTATTTTTTTATTTCTTATTATCACTCCTATTATATCACGTCATTTTTTCTTATTTCAAAACCTTTTACACTTAAAATTTTTCTTCGAAAGTTATCGTTTCTTAAACACACACTTATACCATAACTCTAATTCACACTACGGATTCGGATTGTCATTAGTTCTCTCATGTATTTTTTTTTTATGTTACATGTATTTTATACAAACTCAACTCATTACAGCCTCCATATCTTGTCCAACTCAAGGCTACACAAGGAAGTTAAACTCCTACAATTTAGAACGAAGACACAACTCCCTTAATATTATTGGGGGGGTGGGGACAACTCAACCTCTACATTAAAATCATAGAGGACACAACCACTTGGTATGGAACTGGTGACTTGTGGCTATGGGACAAATGCCCATTTACGCGATGGTAGCCATCATTTTTTGCAGAGTATGTCGCATATAAATAGTGGGGATTTTGGTAACGTAGAAGTTGTGGGAATTATAAGATGAGATAGGAAATGAAAAATGAAATATTTTAAAAATTATGTAATTGATATGAAACGTCAACAGTAAATTTAGAATAAATAGGTTTGTTAGGATGTAGTTATATGAAAAAATAATTGAAATATAAAGATAAAAGTAAAATAATATAATAATTAGTTGAAAAATGATGTATCCTAAAATCGGCATTAATATGATTTTCCGCACATGTTTACCACGCTCGTTACCAAATGTGCCAGCGCTTACTTTCACGAAACGGAGCTGAATTTTGGCATAACTTTATACACGCGTCCGACTAACAAATTTCGGACCAGGTTGCATGGAGCATCGTTGATGGCCTAATTATCTGCAAGTCCGCAGTGGCAATGCGGATCAATGTGGGACCAATGCGACTAGGGGTGTTAATGATCATGGTCAACCTATCTAACTCGTCCGTCTAACTCATTCGTCCAACCCGTTTATAAATGGGTTTGGGTTGAGATTTTTGAATAAATGAGTTATGATCCGCCAACCCGTTTAACCATTTAATTAAATAAATGGATTAGGGTTGAGATTTTATAACTCGTCAACCCGTTTAGTAACCTATTTAACCCATATAACCTGTTGAACCCGTTTACTTTGTTCAACTCGTTCAACTCGCTTAACTCATAAAAGTTATATATATATATATATATATATATATATATATATATAAACCCTTTGGTTATTTTTCCTATCGAAGTCTTTCTCAAGTCACCTAATTTTCATTTTTCTACCGCTGTCTTAATTCCATTTTCCCGTTACTATCTTATTTCCATTTCTCCTACACCGAAAACTCCCTTTCATCTTTCCCTGCAAGATCATCATCTACTAAAGTTTAGGCTTTCAGCTAATTTGCTATACAATCCGTTAACAATTCACCTACCCATTTATTAAATGAGTTGTAAATATATTAGGATTGAAGTTTTGTAAATAAATTAATAAACGTATTAAAATTAAAATATTTTAAATGAATTAGAATTATAACTAGACACTAACGATCTGACCCTATCCGTTAACACCATAAAGTGCCACAAGTAGGCAAAGTGCCACAAGTAGGCATCGTAGGCCCCACAGCTGAAATTCTCTGCTCCCCACTCTCGCTTTGTCCGACGCCATATGTCTGCATCGCTGAAATCCTCTGCCTCAGCTACCTTGGGCCCTTGTCAACAACGAAAAGCAGCACCTCGCAGTCTCCGCACTCCATTCGCCTGCCGGCTGGCTGCATTCGTCCTCTCCGTTCGAAATCGAAGCTTTTCATGGCTGCAGATCACAGGATTCGGCTCCTTTGCTTGCTGATTCCATCGGTTTCTTTCACTTGCATCCCACGAAAGACATGCTGTTCAGACGAATTGCAACTCGATCCAGATTTTCTCAACGGTTATTCCTCTGCCGTTCGATCTTTTATCTGTGCGTCAATTGATCAGAAAATCAGTTTGCAATTCGGAATTCATAATTAAGTAGTTCGTCGCAGTCGTTGGCTTGGCTTGGAAATGACGAAGCCTTGGAATCACCAGCCGTCTGGCCCGCCTCTGTCCTTGCTGATCTTCTGCACTGTCGGCATCTTGGCTCTGATCGTAGTGCTAGGGAAGTCGTCTTCGCGCGCATCGGAATCCGGAGTCTCTAATCCTGTTGCCGATATTTACAGGAATTACAGGAGGATGAGAGAGGAGGTGGCTGATGATTTGTTCGACATAATGTCGCTCTCGATGAGGACGATTCAAATGGTGGAGCTAGAATTCTGTGGCAAGGAGAGAGAGCACTACGTCCCCTGCTATAATGTGTCGGCAAATCGGATGGCTGGGTTCGGTGATGGGGAGGAATTCGATCGGCATTGCGAGGTATCTGGCGTGGGCCCCCGTTGTCTGGTCAGGCCTCCAAGGGACTACAAGATCCCAATGAAGTGGCCCCTTGCTGGTGATATCATATGGAGCGGCAATCTGCAGCTTACCAAAGACCAATTCCTTGCATCTGGAAGCATCACGAAAAGGTATTTCTTCAAAATCTTGGGAATTTTCAGCTTAATGTGTTGTTTTTTGTGTTGGTAGGCATGTAAAACTGGTGGAATGACTATATTCAGACGTAGTAACACCTTCTCCTGCTGCTGAGCTGATAATTTATTCCTGTTCCTCTCCTTCCCCTAAAACAATGCATGCCTCATTTTTCTGTTTCTTTCTTGGCACTGTTTAGGCTGATGTTATTGGAGGAAAATCAAATTGCTTTTCACTCAGATGATGGGAGGGAGAATGACAGTGTTGAAGACTACTCACACCAAATCGCTAAGATGATAGGCCTCAAAAGTTACTCTGAATTTCTTCAAGCTGGGGTACTGTCATTATTTTTGGTTATTGGTGGCATTGTCTCTCATAGTTAGATAATGGATCAACTTATATTTTTGATGCTTGTATGGCTCTGCATGTTTCTTTCTTATCTTTTCTCTAGACAGTTCCATGCATTATATTTTATTTTGTTAACAATTAAAGACACGTTTGCCATTGGGGCGTTGCTCCAGTGGTCAAGTTGCTGGCAATGCTACCATGCATCTTGGTTTCAAATCCCATGCCATGCATAGGTGCTGGTGTCTCCTTATTGATATTTGGGAGCCTGTGGTCTCTTTTGTTAATATTCAGGAGTTTGTTGTCTCCCTTTTGAAATTTGTAAGAATTATCTCAGAGCTTTCACTGTAGTATCAGTTGAGACGTGATGTAAAATACTCCATAAAAAAAAAAGACACATTTTGTTCCCTGATATTTCAGAAGGTTTTCTGTGGGCCAATACTTCTGATATTGTTCCAATATTCCAATCATTTTCCCTTGAGCTATGTTGTCATATAATCATACTCGCATCCATGCAAAAGTCAATGCAATAACATCGTGGAATTGAGGACTACTAATATGCTTTTTTCCCCTTCCATCTTCCCTCGTGGTCATCATAGCTACGCACAGTCTTGGATATTGGATGTGGATTCGGTAGTTTTGGAGCTCATTTATTGTCACTTAACATAATGGCTATGTGTATAGCGGCTTATGAGGCATCTGGGAGTCAAGTTCAAATTGCTCTTGAGAGGGGTCTCCCAGCAATGATTGGAAGCTTTTCCTCGAAGCAACTTCCATGTCCATCCTTGTCATTTGATATGATTCATTGTGCTCAATGTGGGATTATGTGGTATGCAAAAGGTACTAATTACTAAAGGGATTTGACTGAGCTTTGCCTCCCAAAGGATGTGATCAGTAAATGATAACTGCAATCTGGAAAACTGATTTTTCTAATTCTTTTCCTTGCAATGATTTTTCATGTCTACTTCTATCATCTTAGTTTATGCTATTCTCTCTCACTATATGCAAAAATTACCTTTTTTGTCACTTAAATTTTTTTTGAAAGGCAATTAATATTGTGAAGGTTTGAATTGTGGACAATATGAGCGTATGTGGATTTGGAAGTTGAATCCTTGTAAATTTGGGACATTCGTGTCCAGACTCTAGAGAAAAATAAATAAAATTTAGGATTCATGATGACAGCTAAAAGAGCATGAATTAAACTTACGATGCTTGAACTCTTTCATCAAGCAGGTGTAAGAATCGTGTTCTCAACCGAGTTGTGATACTTGGCATTATTCAACTATCTGACATGGAGCTGCAATTCAGCAACATAAAGAATCACGTTTCCGTTGTAAATCTGAGTTAATAATGCCTCACCTATTACTGCTAAGGATGTATTTTTTATGTGGTTACAGAGCTGGAGTATTAAGTAAATTTTGTAAACAAAACATTGTTTAGTTTGTTCCATCACAATGTGTGATTTTTGTAAGCTCCTGCCTTTTTATATCTAAGAAAATTATATAGAGAGAATGGACTAGGTTTAAATGTGCTTGTAGTTCTGTTAGAGCCTGTGCATGAATTGTGAGGAACCTGAAGAGAGTGTAGCTTGAAGAAATGTGGCAACAGATGGAGTGAAATATTATGCGATGTAATGTGACAATTGGTTAGAAAAAAGGAAGAAGGATCACATCAATATCTTGTTGGGGCGTTTAGTCTCTTAACCATGCATACTGTTTTCATCTGTAGATTTGTTACTCCTCTAATAGTATTTGTGTAAAACAGATGGAGCAGTCCTCATTGAAGTGGATCGGTTACTTAAGCCTGGTGGTTACTTTGTTCTGACATCTCCACATCACGGGGCTTTACTGAATGGGAAGAACAGAAATGAGTTCCTACACATTGAGGGTTTTACCAAGAAAATTTGTTGGAACCCAATTGCCCAGCAAGATGAGACTATTGTTTGGCAGAAAACTACTGATATTCATTGCTATTCTTCTCAGTGAGGACAATAATTTTTCCTTTGATCCGAATGACTTTTTCCTTGGTTTGTTATTCTGCCTTTTCCATTAAAATGCCAAAATTTCCCTTCCTTTTTGTTATTGGTTGGAGTGGTTTACTAATCAAATTGTTCCATAGTACTTGCCAACAGGGAATAGATGTGTCAGCACCTATGGTTTGTTATTTGCCTACTGTAAGCTAAATAGAGCTTAATGTGAGCTCTTCCAAAATGGGACCTTAACTATGGAATCATTGAAATAATAAATTTTCCAAATGGGACCTTAAATTTCCCTTCCCTTTTGTTGTTGGTTGGTGTGGTTTACTGATCAAATTGTGCTACAACACTCACCAACAGGGAGTAGATGTGTCAGCACCTATTGTTGGTTATTTGCTTACTGCAAGCAAAATAGTGCTTGCTGTGAGAACTTCCAAATGAAAGCATACGTAGAATATGGAATCATTGAAATAATCTTCAACAGTTTCTATGAACATAGATGCTTATTAGAATGCTGGGGGTATTGATGCACCTATGTCTTGGGTGCAGATACCATTGTAGGTTAAATGGTGGATACCTGCATGTACCTAGCTGTTTTATATGTGCATATTGTATTTAGTTAGCCTCAAATTCTAGCGTGCAGGTCATTTTCTGTTGTAAAAGAAAATTGACTATGCTATATTTCTCCTGGTTTCAACTGCAGGAGGGGCAATATCATTCATCTTTGTGAAGAAGCGAACAATTTGGAGTCATATTATCAACCTCTCCTTCAATGTGTATTAGGAAATTCTAGCAAACGCTGGTTTCCTAGACAGAACAGAACCTTCCGGCATGTGGATTTTGAATTGAAGTCAGATGAACTTTCTCTTCATGGTACGTTTCATTCTTGTCCCATCTCATCATTAGTTTTATCATGACATCTTCTGTTTTTTTATTTTTATTGTAATGTCATTCTGCATCCGTGGCTCACTTACTACGTTGCCTGAACAGTGGGCTTGTTAGTTATGGCCGCTGATTTCTTCTTACATTAATTATGGTTCAATGCTTGTGTGTTTAATATGATTAATCTATGCAGGTACTTTTTCTGAAGATTTTCTTGAAGATTCACAGTTTTGGAGAGCAGCACTGAAAAACTATTGGTCTTTGCTAACACCCTTGATTTTCTCAGACCATCCAAAGAGACCTGGTGGAGAAGATCCACTGGCTCCATTTAACATGATACGCAATGTAATAGATATGAATTCTCATTATGGAGGATTAAATGCCGCACTTTTGGAGGCTAGGAAATCAGTGTGGGTGATGAATGTTGTGCCAATCAGAACCCAAAATATGCTTCCTTTGATATTTGAACGGGGTTTTATTGGCATTTTGCATGACTGGTGAGCCCTCCTGATTCTTGTCCAGAATTGAAAATTGGTTTACTAAATAATCTGCGTGTAAAAATTCCTGTTTTTAAAAGAAAGTGTTGATAGCCTTTACAAATCACTTTTATTCTGCATCTTGATGGTATTGGTTACATATAGTTCTTATCCTTTCTTTTCTGTTTCCATTTTCAGCATGCAAAGTATTGAGCTTCTTTAAATATTTGTCATTGTTAAGGGATCCAAATTGATTTGTATGTTTTGTTTATTTTTGTGCACCATCCATTTTTAGTAGGAGCATCACTTGTTTGTTGGGAGATTTCAGATGCAACTAATCTTTCACTGCAAATGCTCTGGATTTTTATGCAGGTGCAAACCATTCCCCACATACCCTCGGACCTATGACATGCTTCATGCGGCAGGGCTCCTTTCACACATTCTCATTTCCGAAGAATGTGACATGTCAGACATTTTTGTGGAGATGGATCGTATCTTACGGCCTGAGGTAGAGGGTTGACATTGTTTCTTTTATTAGAATCATTTGGTCCAAAAAAAAAGGTACATCTGTGAATATTTCTTCTGTTGAAATAAAGAAACTGCAACCACCGGTCCATCACATCCATTTTCATCTCATGATCCAATCGCAGATTCTTTATTTAATGGCACTAGTTATCAAACATGGCCCAACTTTGGGACACACAGATTAGGCACAAGGTGATAAATATAGCGTCAATTTGTGTTTCAGAATCAATTACTATATAATGTGGTCCATGATTACTAAGCAAAGAGAAAACACAAACAAACATTGTTGACATTGTTTCAATACAGGCTAACCTGGTTACATCTATGCTATCTCTGTCTAGCAAATGCTGCCACTGTTGTCAAAACTCTTAGTTCAGGGAAACAGTTATATGTTGCTTCATTGCAAACATTAGGCATCTCAACTCTTGTATTATATGCAAGTCATGTGACTTTTGGATCAAAAGAAACTAATTTGATGCTTAAAAGATATGTCGTTGTGCATGTAGAATGCCAGTCATTGGGATGAAACCTGGGGTTATTGGCACATGGGATGATGTCAGAAATATCGATTGGCATGCTTACATGTGGTTATTGGCACATGGGCTGGGGATGTAGCAAGTGCACTTTTATTTATGGAGAATGTTGAGGCTGCCCATGATATTAACAGGTGCAAGACGTTCAATATTTTGGTTAAGTGTTTCTCAGCCGTGATGTTTGTTCCAACTGTATTTACCTTAAACACTTAACTTGGTTGTTTAAAGAAGACATGATGGACATTTTTGGATTCTTTATTGTTAATCATGCTCATGGAATTCATGATCCCACATTACTAGATAAGATGAGCTATCTGCATATAACATCAAAACCCTTGACACGGGCCTTTGATCAACCCAAAAGTTTCTTGATTTCTTACCTGTGCTATTTCTCCTCTTTCATTCTTCCATCTTCGGCAGGGCTGGGTTATTTTGCGTGATAAAACTCCAGCGATAGAGAAAGCCTATGTATTTGCAGCACAAAATCGCTGGGACGCATGGGTCATCACATTCCAAGATGACAATGATCAACGGTTACTAGTCTGTCAAAAACCATTTTTGAAGAAATGATTTAACTTCAACGCAGATCGGCATATAATTAATCTCACTCAACACCCAATTCCTTTGGTTCTTATTGTTTCATCAATTCATCCCCTTCATTTTCCTCCCCCTTTGTTAGAACCGTGTAATATAAAATTTTCTTAATGAGTAATGGAAATCCATCTCAATCCAATAATGGATTGTCGAACAGATTTTGAATTCCGCTTCTATGATTCTATTCCTATGTAACTTTATTCATTTTTTTCGTATTAATAATTAATGGAAAACCCTCCGTATTTTATATTTTGCATCACTCATGACAACATTATCATGGAAATCCATCATTTTTCTAGTATCGTTGAAGATGACCCCATCTAAATATCATTATTATGAGGATAAATGATGAGCAGGACTCTTGTGCATTTTGGGCTGCAAGCTATTCCAGACGAACGCTGGTAGGCCTCACCGCGGCTTGCACAATCTATGATCCGTAGCCTCCGTTTCATGTGTTTTTTTTTATCGATTGTGGATTACAGCATTGCTAGCAATGTTGCTGGAGTATTTTCAAAAAAATAAAAAATAAAAAATTTGCTGCAGGAGTACAGTCCTGGGTGCCAAGTAATGCCACGATAGCAGCTCCTGAACTCACCTGCCTGGTGTGTTGGCAGGCTTCTCTGTTAATGGCAAAGACGTGAACAGACGCCTGGACGGTTGTAAAAGATAGCACTGGCGTAAAGAGTGCCAGGGAAGTGATAAAAAATTTCGAGAGAAAATGATGTTATATGATGAAGGTAATGACCATGAGTAAAAAGAATACAGTTAAAATAGATATTTTAGTTATACGAATAGTTATATATAAATAATTTAAAAGTAAGGTGATTTAATAAAAATATGTGAAAAAATAATTAAAAAATAAAATAATTGCTGAGAGTACAAAGTTTTATATTGAAAAGTTTTAGTTTAAAAAAAAATTATGTTAAACAAACATACTCCAATCTGCAACATTTTCTACTTGGTACTTAGGAGTCAATGGAAAAGAGAATGAATAAATTCCCGTGTCGAAGAGTAATAATAGAGAAAATAAATAAACATTTAATAGACGTTTTTTCGCCATATGTAACAATGTTTTGTATCAATATATGTAACAATAGTTTGTATCAATAAATTTCTGTGTATTTACATCATCTTAAAAATAATAAATGTGCGTATATGTTTTCGAACATATCCGAGATCGCCCAAAAATAGCAGACGTATGCTCGATTTGTTTTCGCATTTTAAATATGTCTTACTGCTTTTGATTAAAGCAGAATGCTTTTAACGTTGGAAAGATAGCCCAATAATAAAGCGCTTTTGCATTTTAAATATTCATTACAAAAGACAGCCCGGCAATATCTAGAGTGTGTTTGTTTAAGAATAAAGCTTTCAGACTACAACTTTTTATTGTAAAATTTTTCACTATTTACAACCACTCTATTTTTTAATCATTTTTATACATATTCCTATATAACTACTTTACTTTTTAATTATTTTTACACCATTACCTATGGAACTAGCCTATTATTTTGAATTTTATTTTTTTTACTTCTCATTATTATCCTATTAAATCACATTATTTTCTAGCACTTTAAAAACTTTTATGCTAAACACTTTTCACCTAAAAGTTTTATCATTTTTTAAATACACGATGTTTTTGCATTTTAAATATGCGTTATTGTCTAAGACTTCAGGACAATGCTTTTAATGGGTGAAAAGTCTATGCAATAATATTATTTTCAATTGCTAATTTTTATTTTGGATAAATTTTTATTTTATTAAAATAGATAAGTTAGTTATATGAGTAGTTGTAGAAATGATTAAAAAGTAAATCAATTGTATAAGAAAATATAAATAATTAATTAACAAAGGATAATTATGAAGAATAAAAGATTTTAGTTTGAAAAGTTTTTATTATAAGCAAACATGTCCTTAATGTTATTTATAAAATTTAGACTTTAATTTTAACTTTAATTCTATTTATAAAAAATAAACTCTTTTTTATGTGTGAAAATCAAGATATAGTTAAGTTTTGGACCAACAAAATTTCATTTAAGAGTGATAAGTTCATACAAACATACAATAACAATAAATTATGTAAATAAATAACAATAAATTATGCAAATAAAAATAATAATATAATCCCAACTAATTTTTTAAAAAATATTAATAATATATATATATTTTTAAAAAATTAACCTATCAAAATAAATAGAGGAAGAAAATTAATAAACTTTAAAGTAGATAATATAAATACAAAGATAGATGTAAATAAAAGTTATATAGTTTAGAATTTAGATATAATATAATTTCAATAAGACAAATATGCGTTCAAACATACAAATAAAATACAACATATAAACATAGTTTTTTAAACATTATGCGTAGAATATATTTTATATTAAATATAAAAAACCAAAATAAATTCGGATTTGAAAAAGACAAGTTTTAACTTTTAAGGGAAACAGTTGAATGCATCCGGGGTGCAATTAACTCATTTTTAAATTTTTTTAACTTTTTATAAAACCATTAATCTAAATGGAATTAACATGTGTATCAATTATTACTATTGTTGGAGATTTTTAGATTTTTTTTTGGATTTTTAATTTTTAAACACCTTCTCAAATGGTAAAAATTAATATACATATTAAATATACTTAGATTAATAATTAATATTTACATCAAGATGCAGCTAATCTAAGAGCACATGGTGCATGTAACTGGATACGTATTCTTTCTGGTTCGGGCTATGTAGCACCCCTCAAGGGCAGCCCAAAATTTGCATTTGTGTCCAGCCCGTCGAAACTTCTTCGCTGGCCTCTGCTACTCGTCCGAGTCTTCAAGCGCTGTTTGTAGGGTTTTAGCTCGGTACAGGTTTAAGCTTGCGGAATGTTATACAGAAACAGAGGCGGAGAAAAGACGAGGTAGTCGGAGGTATGTTCTTACTGTTGCACTTCGTTAGAAAAGATGGTTGTATATGCGCAGAGAAAACTGAGTTTTGAAATGCATTTTCCACGGTCTTCCAGTTCCGAATTCAAATTTCATTGTACTTCGAGACCTTGCCGCATGGAATTCCATTGTCTTTTTCCGTTCCTTATACCTTTGGTTGGTGCGGAGTTTCATCCTCTTTGGTCTGTTAGTCATTGATGTCCAGATGCAAGTGCACAGACACTGCCGTATGAGATGTTCGTGTGCATCTCTCCTCTCTTTCTCTCTCTCCTGGTGTTTTGATTTGTCAATTTTACTGGTAGGGATTAATTCATCTTGGTGGACCAGTAATTGATTAAAGAAGCTCTTCCTTTGAAGCTTTTGATTATTATTATTGTTATTGGATTCAGTAGCGACTTTGACGCGAACATGTGTACGACGAAGTGATTAAGTTGCGAATTGCTTCCGTGAACATCTTTTCGGCTTGTAATTGGTGCAGAAAAAAAAGCAGCGAGTTGTGGCAGCATCCAAAGGCTTTAGTCCGGAGAGATCTTCCTGCGATGAAGATCTCCAGACCAACACGTTCCTCCATCATTTCCGCAGTCAGGAGCTCCACACACTGGAAATCCCTGCAAAATGGAAAATCAGTCCATGCCCAAATCATTAAATGTGGTTTCCTACCAGAAATACGGCTTTTCAATCACCTTATAAATTTTTATTCAAAATCTTTTGATTTCGTCAGTGCTCAGAAATTATTTGACGACATGCCTGATAGAAATCTGGTCTCCTTTTCTGCCTTGATCTCTGGATATTCCCAATCCAATACCCCTTGGTACACCTTCTATCTTGTTTCCCAATTGCAAAAAGAAGGTCTGAGTCCCAATGAATTTGTTTTCTCTAGCTTAATCCATGCAAGTTCGAGACTGAGATTGGTTCACCAGGGGAAACAAATACATGCCCAGGTGATAACCTCTGGTTTTCAGTCTGCCGTGTATGTTAGCAGTTCACTAATTGACATATACTCAAAGTTTGGGGATTCAGAGTCAGCATTTTCTGTTTTTAGTCTGTGTCCCAATGCAGACCTGGTGATGTATAATTCAATGATCTCTGGGTTTGTGAAAACTGGTTCTTATCTAGAAGCACTGGAGTTATTCATAGAATTGCTGCAACATTTCGTATTGAAACCAACAGAAGTTACTATTTGCAGTGCAATCAAAGCCTGTGCAAACTTGGAAAGAGAAATTGGAGAGCAAGTTCACTGTTTGACTTTGAAGACTGGACTTGATCTGGATTGTTTTGTTTCCACTGCACTTGTTGACATGTATGGTAGTTGTTATGACATGGGAAGTGCTGAAATTATTTTTGAGAGCATTTTCTGTGGTGATCTTGTGCTGTACAATGCAATGATTGTGGGGTTTTCCCAGAACGGTCTTGATGAATCAGCATTGAGTTTCTTTGAAAAACTGAAGTCTGATGGTTTCATCCCAGATGAGTGTACCTTTTCAAGTGTTCTGAAAGCCTGTAGTGGTTTAAAATATTTGAATTTTGGGAGAGCAGTACATGGAATTGTCAAGAAATCTGAGTTTCGGGGGGAGTTGGTGGTTAATACTGCTTTGATTGATATGTATATGAAATGTGGGTGTGTCGAAATGAGCTGCAGATTGTTTAATAACATCATGGAAAGAAATACTGTTTTGTATAATTCAATGATATTCGGGCATGGGCTGAATGGGAACTTTGACGAAGCGATGAAGTTATTTGTGGACTTGATTGATTGTGGCTATGAACCTAACCTTGCTACTTTTGTTGTTATGATGAGTTCATGTTCGGGGCATGAAAGGTGTGTCTATGTTCATGCAATTAAACAAGGATTTGGATTAGATTTGATGGTGCTGAATGCACTTTTGAATGGTTTGATGAAGAGGGGAGTTATTGAAGAAGCTCAAGAGTTATTTTGGAAGATGTATGAGAGAAATGTTATTTCATGGACAATAATCATATCAGGGTTGTGTCAATTAGGTCTTGATTTTGACGCACTGGAGCACTTCAAAAAAATGTGGTCAGGAAGCATTCATCCTAACTGTTTCACGTTCTCTTGTGTTTTGAAGGCTGCTGGAGATTTGGCTTGTTTGGAGCATGGTAGATGCATTCATGGGTGTTGCACAAAGTATGGGATTGTTGATGAGGAATTTACAAAGAGCTCTCTTTTGGACATGTATTCAAAATGTGGTGCATTGGAAGAGAGCTTTAGGTTGTTTGATGAATTTTCTATCAAAGAGATTGTCTGTTGGAATTCGATTATTGCAGGATGTGCTCGACATGGATATGGTGGCAAGGCTCTAAACTTTTTCAAAAGAATGGAGGAGCACGGTGTTGAGCCAAATTGGGTGACATTTATTTCTTTGTTATCTGCTTGTAGCCGCTGTGGACTTGTTGATGAAGGTTCCTGCATTTTTGATTCAATGGTCAATAAGTATGGTGTTGTGCCATCAATGGAACATTATGCATGCATGGTTGATGCATTTGGTAGGGCTGGGATGCTGGGAAAAGCCAAATGCTTTATTGATAACATGCCATTTGAGCCTGATTTGTTGGTGTGGAAAATATTTTTAGCAGCTTGTAAGCTTCACGGGAATTTAGAGTTAGCTCAACTTGCTAGTGAACATGTCTTTAAGAAGGGGGGTCCAGATAATTCAACATTTGTGCTGATGTCTAACATATATTCTGATGTTGGCATGTGGGATGATGTCGAGAAGCTAAGGAAAAGAATGAGAGATGAGGCAGAAAGGAAGGAACCTGGAGTTAGTTGGGTCCAGGTTAATGACATGCCATGTGGATTATCATATTAGCACAGTAACTGCTTTGCGTAAAAAGAACTCTTTGTAGTTTCATACAATATCAAGAGGGCATGGTTTATAAAGGACTTCTTCTGAGAGCTGGGCGGAGACTAAATTAACTTACATGGTGGATGATAAATGAAGACATGCTTGTGTTCTAGATGCCTGAGAAGCTAAAGAAATGCAAAATTTACCTTCCTGAGACTGCACATCGAGCTTTCTTGATTATGCAGATAGACTTAGCCTGAGAAGCTAAAAAAGATGCAAAATTTACCTTCCTGAGACTGCACATCTGGCTTTCTTGATCATGCAGATAAACTTAGTCCGAGAAGCTAAAGAAATGCAAATTTTACCTCCCTGAGACTGCACATCTGACTTTTTTTTTTTTTTTTTTTTTTTGATTGGTATATTTTACATACATCTCAACATATATTACATTGAAGTTCTGAGACATTTTTACAAATTTGAAGACACTCAGCTCTCCCAAAGAAATCCGAAGACATAGCTCCGCCAAAGAATAAGGAAGATACAACTTCCAACAACCGAACAGGAGACCACAACTCCTACTAACAATTTTCTCCTTCTGGCCGAAATCCCGTTTGCGGGATTCGAACCGCGCACCCCAGCGCATGCACAGCTCCACCACGCCCGGGGTGACTAACCGAGCCGTGCTCGGTTGGTGCACATCTGACTTTCTTGATTATGCAGATAGAGGTGATTTAGTTGGGTGCTTTTCAGTTGGCCATTTTGTGGCTCATTATCTTTTTAGGCAAGTACTGGAGACTTATGAGTTCAACTCTCAGTCGTTCTACAGGCCAAGATCATTGCAGGCTGGGTTTCTTTCATGTCATCTGCGCAACTATGCATGCAGTCTTTGCATCTTTATTGAATCATGCTTAACTAAGATGACATGCATGAGAACGGATTAAAGGAACTATTTTGAGCCCATTTGCCAACCTTACTGGCACATCACATCTTGATAATTGTTGAGGCATCAAATTATTTGGTCTTTTTGCTTTGATGCCTCTTTTATCCTGCTATTTGTCTAATGTTTTCATAATGAGAAATGTCGCATGGCTTAGATCTTGCATATTCCCATGAATTGATCTTCTAATTGGTTTGATTGTAGGCTTTGGATACTTATCTCCAAGTAAAAATGTTTCCTGCCAGTTAAACAGATTTGAAAGGCAGAATTCTGTTGATGACTGCCATTTAAGTTATTTGAGTTTTTTATGGATTCAATGCTTCTAGGCTTGCTGATTGCATTGGTGATTCTTTTTGGATGAAACATGTCCTTAATTTTAGATCACTCCTGATTGCTCACTGAGTTTGCCTTTATTACAGATCAAAGACATTATAAAATGTAATAAAAAAAAGGAACTTTTCTTTTGTAATCTTTATTTCATTTTTGGTGTGTGTGTGTTTTATTGTGGTTCTTAACAAGTCCTCTTTTTCCCCCCTAGTAATGGAGGTCAACGGGAGTGGCCGTGAAGACTCTAGGCAGGTCCAGGTCCGGTTTGTCACTAAACTTGCAGCGCCTCTGAAAGCTCCCACAACTTCCATTGCAGTTCCTTCTGATGTTAATAGAATGAGCCTCTCTGAGATTGTCAACCTTCTTCTGCAAAATGGTACCATGTCTCAGCTATATGTTTTGTCCTCAAGGAGCTCATTCTTTAATCCTTCATGAAGGTGTTCTTATTGTCTCATTTTTACTTGCTAATTTTTCAGGGGATCCTGACTTTCAACCTCAGCCTTTTGATTTTCTAATTGATGGTGAGCTGGTTCGTTTGTCACTAGGAGAGTTTCTTCTTGCCAAGGGCATTTCTGCGGTACTTGTCTATGTTCTCTCTTTGGTTCGTTTTCCTCAAATGGCCTCTTGAAAATCCAAACAGCTAGATTTTGGGTTGGATTGCTTAGAAAAGTGTCTGGCAGAAACTCTGTTTGTTTCTTTCCCAAATTACAAACTGGCTGAGGTGTTGTTAAGTATCGTCATTGATATACTATGAATTCTTCTAAAACAATTTGAGAGAAATGACAGCCACTTCCTTCTACACCGGATGCAGCCATTCTGGACAAGTGGGAAGACCTGGAAAGAAATAGAGAATGGGAAAGAAGGAAAGAAAGGATTAGAGAAAATAGATGAAATTGGGGAAACAAATAGAAGATAAAAGAATATTGTTTTATCAATTCATCATTGAAAGGGGAAAAAAAAACTAATACTTTCTACTTTTCCAAAACAATAGAAGATTCATATGTACATCTAATTTAACTGCTCATACATAAAACTCTAAGTATACCCCCTAGTAATGGGGAAGTTCATCGAATCTTTTGCTTTAGTATTATGTTGAGGGTACTGTGAGAATCATGTGTGAGTATTTGCATCATGTTGTGGGTAATGCAAGAATCATGTTGTCTTCTACACATGTCAACATGTGCCATTTTTTTTGCATCTTGCGGGTACTATTAGAATCTTCTTGTGCGAGTGGCAAGGTGTGCCATTTCTCTTATGTGACTTCTCTTAATCTTAATTGAAATCGTTTGTCTCCACGCATGTTCTTTTTTGTACACCATATTGCAGATGCTTTGAGATGGAGGGAGGGAGATGAATGGCTCCATTATTTCAAATTGACACACATCCTTGTGATTTTTCTTAATTAGTTCCTCTTAATCTTGATTAAAATTGGTTGTCGTTTGCAGGAAAAAATACTTGAGATGGAATATATAAAGGCTGTTGCACCACGGAAGCAAGAAGAACCTTGCATGCATGATGACTGGGTCAGTGCAGTTGCTGGTTCTAGTCCCAGGTAAACATGCACATCAGTAAAAAATAGATAAAATCATTGGCCATTTTCTACTTGATATTTCACTTCCTCCAATTTCAAGTGTCAATCTCTTGATTCACAGACTCAGAATTGTGTGACAGGATTATCTGTAAGAAGATTTATCGAGATGGATCCCTTCATTAAAAGAATAAAAGTTAGTCACTTAGTGGAAGTTCTTAAAAAATACAGATAAATGATTTACATTGTATGTCACTGTAGGCCTATATTTGCAATCACTAAGTATCCTAAGCTTTCAACTTTTTCACTTTTCGAATTTCTTGCATCAAATATTGTCGAGTCTCAAGTCTCTAACAAACTTATTCATATAGTTGTTAATTTTCAGCAATGCTGTTATGCTTCCAAAACTTTAACCACCCAACAATGATGCAATTTCCAGTCCTACGCCTCTCCTCTCTCAGTTGAGTGCTCAATGTTCTAATAAGGAATTTACAGAACTTTATTCGCAAGCATTTTTTTAGTTTCAAACTCATGTAAAACTTCTGATATTTCCAAAATAATAGGCGGACACATTTTATCTGAGGGCTTCTATTTATCAACCACCTAACACCAGTGAAGCAAGTGTTTTCATCCTGACTTCTGATGCCTAATTTTTTTGTTGTTGAGTAAATACCTTTTAAATTTCTTTATTCATAATACCATATCCGGAAAAAAAATTTGATTTCACTGCAGATTTTCAACTTCTGATTTTTTTGTTGTTGAGTAATTTTATTTTATTTTTTAGAAGAATTTTGCTTGGTTCATCATCATCATGATCACAAGTTGTCTCCCACCTATGTAGGGTACTGTGTTTAGCAGCATGGATCTTGCTGCGCCATTCTTTACATTTGTGAATTATATTTTTAATATCCTCTAATGTCTTCATATCCTGTTTAATTACTACTATCCACATTTTTTGCCTTCTATTTGAATAAAGTCAACTATCTTAACCATTGTGGTTTCAGGCATCTATTTAACATCCCAAACTATCTTATTTCGCTTTCCTTCATTTTATTACTGAAAGATGAATCAGATGTCTATTTAACATGTGCAAACTATCTTAGTTTGCTTTCCCTCATTTTGTTATTGATGGACTTCATCTTTAGATTAACTCGGATGATTTCGTCTCTAATTTTTATCTTTTCTTGTTTTACCAGTAATCCATCTTAATATTTTTAGTTTTGGCATACTTATTTTATTTATATGTTTTTTTTTAACTGCCCAATGTTCTACAGTAGCATTGTTGATCTAATCATAATTATATAAAATTTTATTTTTAATTTGATTGAAACTCAAGAATCATATTAAATTCTTGAAAGACTATCATTTCTTCCATCCTGCTTGGATTTTATTTATAATGTTCTTAATGTCTTCATTTTCTTGAACTATTAATCGTAGATATTGAAAGTGATTTGTTTTGAGTCCTATGCTTAATATCTTAATTGGTTCCTTGTCTAGGTGCTCACTATTATTATGATTGTGTGTGTATATATATATATTCAATTTTTGTTCGATTAATTCTAAATCCATTAGATCTCGAGCATTTTTCCATTTTTTTAATTGCAAGTTTACTCTTGTTTCATCTGTTAGGATAATATCATTTGTAAGTAATATGAACTAAGGTATTTTTTCTTGTAAACGTCTAGTGAGTTTATCGATAACGAAAGTGAAAAGGAAAAGATTTGAGGTCTTGATGCAAACCTATTTCAATTAAAAAAATCGCTTATATCTCGACTCATGGTTCTCACACTTGTTATAACCTAATGCATTTTTGTAATAACATCATTATGCCTGTTGATATAATTTTTGTAGCACCTTACATGTTAATTTTCTTGGAATTCTAATGTATTTTTTTCTAAATCAATAAAAATCATGTGTTTTTTCCTTCTTTACACTTCTTAAATAATTGTCTAAGTAAGAAGATGACTTGATCTTCTCGACATAGAACTTAATTGATTTTCAAAGATATTTGCTTTTCGTCTTAGTCTTTATTTAACCACTCTTTTCCACAGCTTGATGGTATGATATGAATTCTATTCCACGATAATTTGCACAATTTTGAATTTCTTTTATTTTTATAGATTATTAATATAATTCTTTTTCTCCAATCATTTGGCATTAATTTTGTTCTTGTAATGTTATTAACAAAGTTTGTTAACCAATTATACTCGTCTCCCATGCGCTTTCATTCCTTAATGGTATATTACCTAGATTTAATGCTTTTATCCTGTTCTAATTTTTATTAGGACTTTCTTTAAATCAGATACTTGAATTTTTTGGAAAATATAGTATGTCTATCTTCTTTTACATTTGAATCATCATCAATTCTTAAATGTTTTGATGAGTCACTATTTAATAAATTATAAAAATAGGTTTTTTCATCTTTTTTTTTACTAAAATTTTTTAATTTTCGCTTTTAATGTATCTAACATATACTAATTTTTTATCTCTATTTTCTCTTAATTTAGCTTACTTAAATATATGATTTTCTTTATGATAAAAAATATGATTTTCTTTATGATAAAAAATATGATTTTCTTCTTATTTAGTTCCCAATCTATCATATAAATTATCATAAATTTTGTGTTTCGCTTCGCTTATAATATTTTCAGTAGATTTTTTAGATAGTGTGTTGTTATAAAATTTTCATTTTTATTAGTTTGCTATTTTTTGAACTTCTCTTGTTTTTCATTTTTAGTCTTTTAGACATCCCCACTCCATGGTCTCCACCACCCAATTTCCCCTTGTATTGATTGATTTACGATTTCTATATACTTTTAGAATACTTTGTCCAACTCTTTTAATGCATTATGTCTTTCCATTCCACATTGATTCTACTTCAACTTGTTGTACATTTCATTTTTCTTCTCCTGTTGTTCTTTAATTAAAAAGGTCGATGCATGCACCTTTAAAATTCCACCATTGAATTTTTCAAATTATATTACTTTTAAGTTTCGTCATCTCTTTGGGGACGTTTGGGTGGTGAAATTTTGTGGGATTGCGGGAATGGTGGGAAATAGAAAAGAGAATATTTTAAAAAATGTGTGATTTATAGGAAATAATAGGGTATTGTTGGAATAAACAGGTTTGTTGGAGGTGGTAGGAAAAATGATTGGAATGTAGGGGTAAAAGTGGAAAAAATAGTGTGATTGATGGAGCAATTATTGGCCTTGGGAAACGGAATCCCATCCTTTGCCTCCGTTTCCCACTCTTGCCCATTCCCAAACGTCCCCTTTGTGTATATATATTCACCGCTAATAATCTAGGTTGCATAATTAAACTCTCAATTGAGATAACTTTACAACTAGTACATGGGGATATATTTGATCATCTTAGAAAGAAATCTATTTGGCTAGAATCTAGTCTACTCATAAAGGTTATCAGTTGTTCATCTCTTTTTGGATAAGGTGTTTGCTAAAACTGAACCATATGTCATACCAAATCTAAAATAACATCTTGTATTTTATTCTTTATTCAAAAACTGAAACCTCAATGAATTCTCTTATGATCTACATTCTCTCTTCCTGCATGTCTATTTAAATCTCCTGTTATCATAATCTTTTCTTGGTTTGGCATCTTTTTTTTACTAGACTGTTTATGTCATTCTAAAATTGTTTGTTGATTATATCGTCTAATCCTACTTGAGTTCATCAGCACTAATCACATTTATTACCTCTTCACCTAGTATAAGTTTTAATTGAATGATTCTATCATTCACTCTATTAGCATGTACATCTTCACTTTAAATTTGTCTTCTACTGTTATCCCCACAGTTTTTATTTCTATCCTTTTCTACATATCATAATTTGTACTTATTAATTTCTCCTGCCTTAGCTCTTTTCATTTGGTTTCTTGAAGACAATCTATATTGATTATTCTTCTTATAATATCTTGTAATTCCATACTTTTTCCTGAAAGAGTCCCAACATCATGAGGCAAAGTGTACCTTGTGTTCTGGGACTACTTTGTTCACACCACCAGTCTAAAATTTTGCTTCATGGTGTGGTTCCTTCTGTTAAGTAAGTTCTATGACAAGTCTGTTGGATTGCTTCGAGCGATGAAACATGGTGTGGCGTTATGATTGTTCTGTAACTTTTTTGGTTGCATTTTATTATGAAGAATCTATTGCCTGCATGTTCTCTTTCTTTTCGGCTTGGGTTCATTTCCTCTGGTATCACCAAGTTTTGTTAGAATCTCCAGTCATGGTTGGTCCAATATCAGCATTTTGGATAACTTAACAACATGCCCACTTGTTCTGATGCTAGGGTTGGAGATGCACCACTTGTATACTAGGTTTTCTTATAATTGCTCTATCACTGATCTTCTTAAACTATTGTTAAACATTAGGCATTGGATTTGAATCTTTGTTAAACATTTGTTAGTGGATTTGAACCCTTGTAGCGGAAGACCATAGTTAAACGTCCATTGCCTTTGTGGCCTGTTTTGGGAGCAATGTTATCAAACTGGACTGGCGATCAAACTGGTAAAGTGATTGGTTTGATTAGAACATGTCAAACCATTTAAATAGACCAGTTTGAACTAGGGGTGTAAGCCGGGTGGGTTTTACCTAGCCTGAACCCAGTACCTATGTCGGTACTATGTGGTTCGGTCCGGATCGAACCCTATGCTACAAATTCCAGGCTGGGTCAAAGTAAGCTTGGGCCGGGTTGAAACGGACCAGTCCGGGTTAAAAAAATTAGTACTCAAAAAAATTAAAGAATTTCCACTCTAGGTTTTGGAATGGCCAAATAAAGAAATCAAGAAAAATGTTTTTTGATATATTTTTTCATGCTTTATCTATGTCATATTATATCATTTTATCATCTTAAAAATATTTACTTTTCCACTTTCCACCTCCCTTTCTACTAGAGGTGCAACCGGGCAGGTTTTGCCCGACTTGCACTCAGTATCTGTTTTGACCCGATGCATTTAGTTTCAGGTTGAATTCGGTACCAACCCTTGTAACATCAAATCCGGTTTGGGTTGGATCGGGTCCGGGCCGGGTTAAAATAAGTTGTTGTTCCAAATTAATTCAAAATATAAACTTAAAAATAATTACATAGAGAACTTTTTCAATAAATTTAAGAATATAAATTTTAAGATAATTATATGCAAAATATTTTTCGATAAATTTAAAAATAATTATGGAGAATGTTTCCACAATAAATTTTAAAATGCAAATTTTAAAATAATAATGTAGAGAACATTTCCACAATAAATTTAAAAATATAAAATTTCAAATAATTATATGAAGAACATTTCTACAATAAATATTAAAATGTAAATTTTAAAATAATTACATGAAAAAATTATATAATAATTTAAAAATAATTATATGGAGAACATTTCTATAATAAATTTAATTTTAAAATTTTAAAATAATGATATCGAGAATGTCCTACAATAAATTTAAAAATACTTTTATATGGAGAATATTTCTATAATAAATTTAAAATAATTGTATGGAGAATATTTCTACAATAAATTTTAAAATAATTATATAGAGAAAATTTTTGCAATAAATTAAAAAATAGCGGTAGTGATGATGGTCTATTATTATTGCCACATGTATACTAGATATTAATTTTGATATTATATATTCCAATTTTGGTTGAATTTGATATTATTCATTTATTTTTTATTTGATGGACCATACGATATGAATGCTCCAACTCTTACATGTCATTTTGATTAGAAAATGTTCTTTTAAAGCAAATGAAAAAATATATCCATTTTAGTAATTTTTAAGGAGAGATGGATGTAAACAACATTTGTGGCCTCCAAGAAAAAATATATAGTTGTATTTTAATTATTTTCATAAAGAAATATGAAATAAATAGCATTTATTCTTATATTTTAAAGTCTTTTGTATCTATATTGCAAATATTTATATAAACTTTGAAACTATATATATATATATTTATTCCATAAAACTTCCTATTCTTATTTGTTTGAAATCTCAAATAAGTACATATTGGTGAATATTATTATTCATGAAGATTTTATGGAACAATTTATTTTTTTTAATATGGTACTAAAAATCATTTTAATCAAACTCTCAGATAAGTTATACTTGGTTAAAAACATATATAATTATGTATAAATTGTAAAAAAAATGCATAGATTCATTTATAAGTGCATTGGAATGTAATAATGATAATTTGAGGAATCATTTATCCACCTAGGAATAATATTTTACACAATTTAGATGTTAAATATATGAAATTGAAACTGATATATATATATATATATCAAATTATTTTATTACATTGATTTCACATATGTTTAAAATGGCCCATGCATATTTTTTATTTAGATGAAACTTAATTTCTTACTTAACTAAATAATTCTAGACAGATTAGGTAAACTAGACAGATTAGGTAAACTAGATTTTTTTTAAAGAAGTGTTGGTCATTCTTATTAAAATAATTTGGATTTTCATATCTTTTAAGGTTATTTGATACCATAAAAAATATTTTTTTAGAAAAAAATCCGTCTTTAATGGTGTAAAGAGGGCGGGTCTTTTAAGTGTCGGTCCGAGTTGACCTGGACCTGGTACTAATCAGCTCTGGACCGGGTCGAACCTAGTACTAATGGACAAAAGTACTTTTGCAAAAACCCGAAATCGGGTTTTTAAAGTTGCTGGACCGGGTCGGGAAAACCCGCCCGGTTTGCACTCCTAGTTTGAACCATAAGGTAAGTATGATATAATTATAACATTGTAAATATTTAATAAATTTGTTTTTATATAAATATTGGAAAATTCCAGATTTTTAAAATTACTTCTTATACTTAATGGATGTAATTTTAAAGTCTAAGTCTAGCAGTACAGAAAATAAAAATAAAATGAAAACTCGACTATATTTACGATGATCAAATTTAAATAGAATAAATTAAATGCAATTCACTGAAACTCATCAAATTCAAATATATAAAATAATAAAGAGGTTAAATATATAATAATAATAATCATTAGATAATTTAATGTCCATAAGTCCTTTCTTTATGTAACCACAAATGACATCTTATAATACATTTCCCTAGTCTTTTTCACTTTTCCCAGAGAAGTGATATATCTGAAATGCAATTATGTTGTTCTAGTATAGTATGGCATGCACACTCTCAAGACCTTTGAAGTGTAAAAACTGGACCAGAACAGGCTTTGTTGAACCAGGGAATATGCCGGTCACCCATTGAACTGGTCAAACCAGTCAGTCCTGTTTGGTTTTAATAACATTGGTTGTGAATCATGCATTTATTTACTAATAAAATATTTCTTTGACGTTCATGTTCCTTGTGTTTTATATTTTGTGGTTGGATCAATCTGTCTTCTCTTGCAGCTTTGTGCTTACAGGCTGCTACGACAGTATAGGAAGGTGAGCTTTACCATCTTGCTTTCATAATTTCATTTGTACGCTCATTATCATCATCATCGTAAGCCATTTCCCACCTAACTGGCAACTATTGACTAAAATGCTATAGAAAGAAGTGGCATTGGTCATCATTTCTAAGCATATGGGTGCTATAATAACTTTCACCACATCTGTAGACTATGGGTGTGTTTGGTTAAACACGAGACATGTCAATAAAAACTTTTCAATCAAAAACTTTTCACTCCCCATAACTACCTTATTTTTTTAATTATTTTTTCACATTTTTCTATATAAACGATCCTACTTTTCAATCATTTCCACGCAAATACCCATACAACTACCCTATCTATTTTAACTTTATTCTCTTTATACCTCATTATTACCCATATTATATCACATCATTTTTTATCAACTTGACAACTTCTACTCTGAAAAGTTTTCATAAAAAAGTTTTACCTCTAACCGAACGCACCCTATATTGACTAAATGCATGCATATTTGTTACTGCTACTGAGCAATTGCACCTCAGTGAAAGCGGTCAGCAGGTTGGTCTTGTCCTGACTCATCTGTGTGCGCATACCATCAAATGTGCCCAGTCTGCCTGAGGCAATTGGCTTGCTTACCTAGGTCATTGCCTGATTGGCCACCCATTTGCCAGGTGCAATCATTGTTGGTACATTAAAACTTTTGGGTCATTTTGGTAACCCCCACAAGCGAATCCATAAAATATGGCAAAACCTGCAAGTGGGGTGGTTAAATTTGTTGGTGGTCTAGCACTTACAAGGCACTACAAACCCACCTTGTTGCCAGCCATATTGCTGCTCTGCATCTCATATGATGCCACATTTATCTGATCTATCATTTTTGAGTGGCAGGATATGGAAACCTGGTGGATTATGCACACATACTCTGGTGGGCCACAGCGATGCTATTACTTCTGTCAGTATCATCAATCCAGAAGGTGTTTGGAAAATACACATTCGTTACTTTGCACTTAATAATGTCAGTGAAAAATACAAAGGAAAAAAGAGATGAACTCTCGCAGTATGCATGAGTGGTGGTGGTGGTGGTGGTTGTGCTTTATGATGGCACAGTACCTACTATGGCTGGCCATAATACTGCAGAAATATGGCCTTAAAAGCATGAATGTGTTATGCTATTAATGTGGCACGTGGGCATTGGATTTGGAATGTCCAACACTCCAATACGGTCATTTATCATTTTGGCAAGGCTGTTCTAACCCAGTAATTGTGGCTTATGGGCACAAACGATAACCAGAAAACTAAACTCAGCAAGCATTTGATGATCAAAGGATCAAGTGTGATGGCCTATTTTTAGGATACATGTTGCCCCATGAGGATGGTCATATGAACATGCCATGGGTGGCATAATGTGCAATGCTGTTACATGTGACTAATTCTGGTTGGGAGCTGGAAGACTGCCTTTAACAAGTGTTCTTGTATTTCCTTTTCTTCTTGCCCCCATACACCTCATCTTATTGGTTGATTATTGCATTTGCACCTATATAGTATCCATCCAGGTGTATGCATGACAGAAAGCTGATCTCCTTGTGCACCCTCTGTGTCCAAAAAACATGCCTCTTATTTATTCAAAGATAAACAGTTTTGTGACTTTGCAGGTGGTGAAAATGGCACTACCTGTCATTGTGTCACTGCTTCAAAAGATCATACATTGAGACTTTGGAAGGTATGGCACAACCATAGTTCTCACTTTATATCCTTTTTTTTTTCTGACACATTTTCAGTAGTGTTTCAATGCACCTGGGTGTATTTAATCTATAAGCCAAGTTTTATTATTTTTGGATATATGTACATATATTTTCAATTTTTTTTAGAAACACGGCTATTTTAGTTGTTTAAAAATGACTTAAACCCCCTTGTTTTTTAAAAATTTTAAAAATATATATACACATCTCCAAAAATAATAAAACTTAATACATATGTTAGATTAGTTTTATTAAAAATTTCAAAATTTTTTTTTTCAAAAATGGGTTTTGCTCCTGGGCCCATTGATTCACCACTCGATTTTCAGCTATGTACTCACTTATCTTTTACCCCTCTTAAGTTTGATGCAGCTGACACCTCGAAGTGTCCCACGAATATTACTGCATTTAGAGTTCTGAGTGGGCATGCATCGTCTGTGCAAAGCGTCGCAGCAGCGCCTTCTCGAGAGATGGTCTGAATTTCCTTGGATGGTTGGAAATTATGAATTTCTCATCCCCTGCTACAGTAGTGCTATACCTTGCTCATGCTTCTGTATTTGTTACACTTGTTTAGATATGCTCAGGTTCCCGGGACTGTTCTATCAAGTTGTGGAGTACAGTTTATGATGTAGATGGTGATTCTGTGTTAAAGAAGCGGAAGGTCAATGCTAAAACAACCTCGTGTGAAGAATCCCAAATGGAGGTATGTTATGGCATTTGAATTGTTACAAAGGAAATTTGCATTTTTAATGACATTTTGAAGTTAAAAAAATACAATAGATGAACATTCCAGATTTGTTAGTGTTCATGTTACTTGTTTACATGACTAACAATCTGGCGGAACTTGTTTCTGTCTACATAAGTTATGAATAAGTTCTTTTGGCTGAAGTATGCGGCATTGAAGATTACACCTGATAAATGGAATTAACATCACATAGAAAATAAAATGGTCTCCATCTCAACTCATCCTTGGTAAGAACCAATATACATTGACTTGAACACTTCAGCCTGAGTCACCCATTTTTTATTTTTTTAATTTGATGATTATAAGTATAAAGGGGGTTGCAGTTGGCCTAGCTATTCCTATTCTTCCTTTTGGTACCTGCTGCACATTAAGGTCTAATTCTTAGGCATGCAGGCTTAATTTTGCATTAACTAATTGGATCTCAACAGCCAAAGTGCAAGGACGTTGCCACTCACTATTTATATGGCTGGCTTATATAGACCTTTGACTCTATTTTAGGCCTGGAAGACTGGCTAGATTTTAGCAGGTAGGTCTAATTGTGCTGGGCCTCTACCCACCTTATGATCTGCCTTATTTTCAGGCCGACCAAAAGTCGGGTTCCAGGATGCATTCTGTTTATTTTTTCTTGGTAGATCTTCTGTTTCCCTTAGACATACTTCTAGGAGTCTTGGGTGGTTTACGCATTATGGAAAGTTGTTTCTATTCACCACTGTATTTGCTTTTTGCTTCTTTACCAGGGAGAGGCTATATCATCCCTAGAAGGTCACAGACAATGCGTTTCTTCTGTCATCTGGCCAGACCAAGAAACTATATATTCTGCATCTTGGGACCATGGCATCAGAAGATGGGATGTTGAGACAGGCAAAGATTTCTTAAACCTGGTAGGGAATAAAAATATGGTGCCCACATTTCTCTAATGCATTGTTTCTGTCTGATAAAAACTGTTAGGAACTTTTTTTAATCTTTCACTAGCATAGATTGATCTTGTCGAACATCAGAAACTTCTGTTGAACATTCAAATGAGGTTTGCAAATGCCTTGTAGGTTGCAGCAGTTTAGTTTGCCATGCTAGGAACATGCACTACAAGTTTGACATTTTCTCTTGAACCAGTGTCATTACAAACTTTAGAAGATGTTTGTATGTCAATTCAAAATTTTTGTTAGTGCTCGCTATGGCAATAATAGTGCTTTTATCATACTGGTTTCTCTGCATTAAAAAAAAAAAGAAGAAGTTGAAAGTCTCGGAATTCTTGGAAAGGATTCAAAGTTGTCCGGGTGTAAACAACAGGCCTTGAATATTGTAGGAAATAATAATCATATATCCTTGCATACAGGTTTGTGGGAAAGCTCTTAATTGCATTGATGTTGGTGGAGAAGGCTCTGCTCTAATTGCAGCTGGTGGCTCTGATCCTATCCTGAGAATATGGGATCCCCGAAAACCAGGTTTTCTGATTAACAACTACTGTATCATGATCAACTGATACTCTGCTTCTGTTTCTTTCTTATAATTTCTATTCAACCAAAATCCCTCGTTTCTGCAGGAACTTTGGCTCCTGTCTTTCAGTTCTCATCTCATTCATCTTGGATCACAGCCTGCAAATGGCATGCTAAGTCATGGTTTCATCTGATTTCAGCATCCTATGATGGGAAAGTAATGTTATGGGATTTGAGAACAGCGGTAATGTCAGTGCTTTGGTAAATATATCTCTGCTTTAAGAAACACATGTTAACTGGAGTTACCGGGAAAAATTTGGAAAAAGTGGGAGAGTGATGTGTTTTGATAGATCAATATTAAGAGTAAAGCAAATAAAGATAAAATATATATAGTTATATTGAGAAGGTGTGAAAAAATGATTGGAATTTAAAGGTAATAATAGAAAAAGTAGGTTCGCTAGGCAGTTAAAATGTCAAATCTGATCAAAAGGTGTATTGCACAAAGTGGGAATTTTTTTTTCCTTTTATCAAATGCCAAAGGGACCCTTGGTGATGTATATTTGAGCTTCCAAGGAATGAAATCTCACTTGGAAGTCTGTAAGGCACATGGCTTCTCCATTTGAGCCTCTGACGTAGTAAGAGTTATGTCCTTCAGAAAAAATATTCGACTTCATATTTAAGTTCTAAGGTGTCAGTCAAGATGTTTCAAACGCTGATATTATCTCTGTGGTTTCTGGCATTTTCAAGTGCGAGATCAAACTTTTGTGTTTTTGCAAAGACATGGAGAATTGGTCTTAGAGAAAAATTTTCTTTCTGCTTTTGTACACTAAGCAGGCTAGACACAACCTGCCACCCTCATTTGGTTATTGATTCTGCAGTCTAAGCTAGGTAGCAAGCATAAATGAGTATTCTATTTGCCTTTTTTTTTTTTTTGGGTCTCAATGGAAAAAGGCTGAGTAATTTGTTCCATCAATGAGTATATACTTAAACGAGGCGTGCTTCAACTATGCTCTATTACCAGACCTCCATGCATAGACACAAACTTATCAAGTCTTCATATTCATCAAGTTTTGTTTCTTTAAGATTGATCTGCGATATTTTGCATTTCCTGCAGTGGCCTCTGGCAGTAATTGAATCTCACAAAGACAAGGTAGTGCCTTTATCCGCAATAGATGATTTTCAATCCTCTCATTCTCTCAGAAGATGAACTCTCAATGAGTTGTTTTATGAAATTGCAGGTACTATGTGCTGACTGGTGGAAGGGCGATTCTGTAGTCAGTGGTGGTGCTGACTCAAAGCTTTGCATTTCTTCTGGAATTTCAATCTAGTAAGGTGCTTCCTGGATACTTCTAAATGTCTTAAGTCTGGATTGGGCATTTTCGAAGTGTACATTGGTGATGCTTAATCAACATACCTCCCTCCCTTGTGCCAGAGATTTTCGTAGACCTGCAAATTGTGCTGTCTGATGACCACGACTGCACATTGATGACTAGGTTTAGCACTCTTTAGTGAATGCCATGCAACATAGGTCAGGTTAAATGCTTTGTGGACCTTAATGATAAATTCATATTGATGGCATATACTACTATTGTGTGTTTAGGCACACATTGGTCTCTGACCTTGCTAGTTGCTGGTGTCAACTCACTTAGCTGCAGGTGGATGCCTTCTATTCATCTATGGAAGCTATGGATTCCATGAAATGCACACTGCCATTGCTATCTCGTGTTTCATTTGGTTTTGGTGCAAGAGTCATGCTGAGTTTAGTAGTAGCAATTAAGCACACTCAAGCAGAGCCGCAGAGGCATAGTTTTCAATTATCATGAATTGGGGCTGCAGGGTTGAGTTGGCAATTGGCATACCTTCTGAGAGGCTATGATGAAAAGAGTCACCCATCGAAGGTTCATGGTGGATTAATTCAAGTTTTGACCACATGGTGCAAGCCATATGGAAGAGCCTAATCCATGGACAATAGCTTTACTCTATCTGTTTGATCTCTACAGCTTTCTTGTGTTACCGTTCATCTGCTCATGATTTTTGTTTCCTTGATATGCTGTATGCCAAAATGGATCCTCTTAAAATTGAAGCAGATGCCTAGTGGCTGCAAATGCAACGTAGATTATAATCAAACACATGAAGGCGGTTGACGCAAGTTAGGAGGATCTGACACTTGTCACTGTGTGGGGCATAGCATTCCTAAGCTTGCGGCAGAATTGAAGGTGCAAAATTGGATTCATTTGGATAAAACCTTGGTGGGCATGTCTGTTATTTAGATTGTGAAATTTTGGAATTGTTTGAGACCTTTGGTGCCAGGCTTTTCCGTATATTTCTGTTTGCTATATAAAACGAGTGCCATATCTGGTCCGAGACATAGTTAAGTGCATCTGTTAAGGATATTTGGAGCTGTTCCACAATCCATCTGTATACGTTGAGGACACTAATCCGTCTATATCCGTTTCAAGGATATTGTGAGCTGTTCTACCAAGCCATCTATGCTTGAAGATGTCTTGACACTCCCAACTTTTAATGTGCATGATGTGTGAAACTACCTAGTATTAATATTTCGAACGAAGATTTGGATTAGAAAGGATTAATCCAATCCAGTCTTTTGATGCAATCAAATCGATATGATGGCAACATGTTGCTGCACAAGGTTCATTCAAAAGCTAAAGAGTCAGAAAATAACGCGAAACTCTTCCGATTCAAGGGATAGCAAGATGACCAAGAACTTTTAGTGGAGTATTAAACTTTATAAAATAAAAAAAAAGAGTTGAATTTATTAATGCAAAAGATCATAGGAATTAACAGTCATTAGAAAAGACGTAACTAATTGGTTATCATGAGGTACGGATGAGTAAGGAGAAATTGCCATCGGGCGTGATGAATAAGCAGGGAAATGAGATATGGAGCCAATTATTAGTGCAGCTACTGGGGTTATCCTATTTTCTAAAATTCCCACCATACTTTCTTTGTGGTTTTAGACCTATTCAACCGTATTTTTTAAGATCTTTTCAGTTTCGATTGATTTAATATGCATGGGTGCATGGAAACTTTAATGCACGGGCGCAAAATATATTTTTTATAACTGTTAATCTAATTATATTTAACTTATGTATATAATTTTTAAAAATAGAAGTTAAAATGATTTTTAAATGATTAAAACATTTTAAAAATTAAAAGATAAATATGTATATGGGCTCCACTTGTTTATAACCATGTAACTTTCTAAAAGTTTAAGATTTTAATCTTTAATAAAAAATTAACACAATACTTGTGGCAGGTTTTGAACTCAACACAACCTAGAACTGAGCATTCTGAAGGCATTATGGCTTGATCAAGTATGTTTAGCATTATGGCTTGATCAAGTATGTTTAGCATTAAATATTTATTTATGTAGAAATGATATTTTAGACGGTTTAGATCTTAAAAATGCAATTTTAGAATCGATATTAAATATTAAATCATTTTATTATATTGATTTTCAATGGGACTCATGCACAATGATATTACAAATAAAAGGGTTTTCAAGATTAATGTTATCAAAATTGAACCGATTAACAAACCAATCAAGTAACTAGTTTTGGTTCAACCGTTTGTGAAAACTAAATTAAACCAATGTACTAGCAATTTATAAATTTATAAAAGATACAATATTTTATAATTTTTTTATAAAATTTATACTTTAGAAAAATAAAGCAAAATGCAAGTAAAAATATTAAATCTATGTTAGTCTGGATTCTTACCCTTTTTGATCTATAATATTAAAAATAAAACAAATTAAATACATGTAAAATACTAATATGCATATGCAAAAGATACACTCTAATCCACTGTCTCTCAGCTCTCCTTCACGTCTTTTCAATTTCACCGACCCTGACAGCTATTTTGTTCTCTCTCCTCCTTTTCAATTTCACCCACGCATGGCCTCTAGCATTCCCTTTCCTCTCGCATGTTCTGCCCCTATCTTCTCACTAACTGAGGCCTGAGGGTATGCTTATTGATTATGTTAACCTCTGCATGGAGCCAACACCTTTATTCCAGCAAGCAAGAAGGTGGGAACCTCTTTCCATCGTTCCTCTCTCCTTCATCTTCTCCCACTTTCCTCCCAACCATGGCAGCAATCTATTTTTAAAAAATTTGATCACCGCTTGGTTTAATCGGCTTTCACCGGCTAGATCATGTCAACCGGAATCGGGCTGGATTGGACCGGCATGGAGGCCGGTTCCCAGTTCAACGGGCAGATCCGATCTGGTTTTTATAACATTGTTAAAGATATTATAAATGATGGTAGACATACATAATAGATAAAATAGATTTTCTATCAATCATAAGATATTAAAAACGGAGGAGGTAATATAGAAAAGGAATTTTATAAGTAAGACTGGATATATATATTTATAAAAATGGTAAAACTTAATTTACAAATTAAATATACTTCAATTAAAGATTTTATAAAAAATTTAAAAAATGAGTTTTGCATCCAGGTGAATTAGAACTTTAATGCACCCAAGTATGTTGAATCAATTCTTGCTTTATATTATATTTGAAAATTATAATCTTCACATAAATTTCATTTAAAAATTTGTAATCAAAATAATATAGTTTTAAAATGCATTTTTAGATATAATAAATGATAGTTAAATAAAACAAGTTTTTATATTTTATATTTTCGAAAATATAATACATTTCATAAAAGAATGTAGAGTATATATTACTAATTTAAATCAATTCCAAGTAACAACCCTTGGAACCTACCGTACCTTAATTACGCAAAGTATTTTTTTTCATCGTTTTCTAGTGCACCGGGGTGCACTAAACTTTAGCGCATCGAATTCAAAAATTTATTATTTATTATTTTTTGAATTTTTCGATAAAACAGTTAATCTAAATGTATTTAATATATATACATATTAAATTCTCAATCCTGCTTTTATGAAACCTCTTCTGTATGCAATCTTCTTTATTTTTAAAATCTTGATTGTTGATGGAAAATTCACTTCATCTATTGTATTTAACATCACTTCTAATATGTTGGAAACTCTTTTATTTGTCTAATATCAATGTGGATGGACCCCATTGAAAATCAACATAATAAAATGGTTTAATATTAAATATTAATTTTAAAATTATATTTTCAATATCTAAACCATCTAAAATATTATTTATTACATGGATAAATTATCCTATAAAATATTATTGCATTATGATACGTGCAAATAGATTTAAGCGTTTTTCATAATTTATACATGAGTAACAATATTTTTAAATAAATGTAACCCATAAATATACTTAATTAAGATGAAACTTGGTCTCTTAGATAAACAAATAGTATTAAATACAATGAATGAGTTAAATTTTACATCAAGAATCAAAATCTTGAAATTTGAAGGGGTTACATAGAAGCGGAGCCTTTAAATTTTATTATTTTTAAAAATTTGTAGATAATTTTTATGGATTTTTAAAAAAATCGGGATATTTTAGTGGTTTAAAATGTCTAAAATACTCATGTTTTTAAAAAATATAAAAAATATCAACAAATCTCCAAAAAAGGTAAAACTTAATATTATGTTAAAGAAAAATGATCCTGTTAGCCCGGGCTAAATAAATATCTCGCTTAGCCCACTTCAAAAAACCTATTTACAACAATTTTTTTTATTTTTTTCTTTACATACTTATTTACTTATGTGTATTTAACATATAAACCAAGTTTTATCATTTTTTCATGTATATATATTTTTTCTAGAATTTTAAAAATAAAAGTATTTTAAATACATATATACACAGATGTTTAAAAATCTCAAAAAAATATATAAATATATTCAAAAATAGTAAAACTTAATTTATATATTAAATACACTTAGATAAACAAATCTTTAAAAAAAAAAGCAAAAACATTATTATAAATAGGTTTCTTGAGGTGAGCTAATTGGGATATTTACTCAGTCTAGGTTAATAGGATCACTTCTCTATATTAAATACACTCATATTAACAGTTTTATAAAAAAATTTAAAAATAAATTTTTACACTCAAATGCACCAAAATTTAATGCATTTGGGTGCATTCAATCAATTTTTTTTTTTAACTTAGAACCTACATTTCTTTATAAGTAGGATAATAAGAACTTACTCTATTTATTTTAACACTCAATGAGTTATTCATGAATATTCTACCTAAATTGCATCCCTCGTTCTTATATTAAGTTATATAAAGGCTTGTACCAATGATAGCCAATTTTTTGTTTATTTTTATTTTAAAATACCGATATGTAAAGATCCAAATATATATATATATATATACACACACACATAAAAAAAAGTAAAACTTATTATAGATGAAATGCGCCTAGATTAACAAGCTAAAATACAAAAGAATATGTTAAATAGCTAACGCAAATGGCGGCCAATAATAGTCGACTGCAGGGGATCTAGGAATTGTGGTGGGTCAACTCACAACCCGCCTTTAACCCAACCCATGTTATAAGCATATTTTTAAATTTCATCCTTGTTTTTGCGAAATTCTCATATAATAATGAACTATATTAACAAAAACAAAAAAAAAAAGAATTTATAAGAGAGCTTTGTATATGTCAAATGTATGTATCTCTCATACATAATTATAGTTTTCCTATCATTTTGAAAACTCTCAGAATAATACTATTATTTTAGAAGAAAATTTTTATAAATGCCAAAATTTATTCTAAATGAATTATATATTGTCAGCTTATTTTAACAAAAACACACTACATTTACACATGTTTCATTTTAGTACTTATGTTTATTTTTTAACTAGTAAAATATTGAAGCATACAATATTTAAATTTAGTATAACGTCTTTATATTTGATATGGATATAAATTCTTGACATTTAAATAACTCGCATTTCTTATCCTGCCCGTCATTCCCATACCAACCCGAGACTAACCACAAATTTGTTTCCAGTCCTATTGAAAAAATGAAGGACAAACTAACCTTGCCCTAACTCAATATTAAAATAAAGTCGAACAAAATTTTTAAAAAATAAAGTCAAGATTAGAAAACCCTTGACCTGGTACAACCCACCCCAATTCCCACCCCTCAGATCTCGCCTATAGCAACAATAATGCTTATATTAAGTTTTAACACTAGGGAAACAGAACCATGCACTGAAATGTCCAGCCTAAGATTCATAATTGGGTCAGGTAAGTTGGGCAGCAGACGGTGCAGGCTATAGGGGAAAATTGGATATCGGTCCCCTATTCACTTCGAAACGCAAGGGATAGATGAAAAATGAATCGCCTGATCTCTCATCAAAATGAGGCATTTACATCCATCGCCTGATACTTTTTTCCAGAAAAAAGGAGCTTGAAAGATTGAAAAGCCAAAAGAAAAGAAGAGGCAAGACAGGAAATAGAGGTAAAGGGCAATAAATACATCATGACATCGCTTTTTAAGTTCCCTACCCCATCGCGATCTGTTAAGCCAATCGAAGATCAAGATGACGGGATCCGCTCTGACCTATTATGCATGGAATCATCATCGGACAGATGAGGGTGGGAGATCAGTGGCGAGTTGATCTTGGGCACTAGGTCATCATTAATGAAACCAACTTCATAGAGCCGTGGCCACTTCTACTCAAATAATTACATGTAATACATCTAATATACATTATTATGACTGAATCGAGGCATTTTGCCCATCACACTAACGGGCTCGATGAACCAGGGATAGCGTGTGAGGAAAATGATGGGAAAAGGAGAAAAAAATCAATTTAATTAATGATTAAAGTGAAAGACAGAGCACCCCCTCGGGAAGATTCCTAGGCATTGCTACTGCTGTCACATATCTCTGGGCAAATGGTCTGCGGCCCATTGTATCCGAGGATGACGAGCTCTCGGCCCCATCCACATTGCCCTGCCCATGAAACTTGGCAAAACGATTGATGGTGGAGAACCTCTCCAAATCCTGACATTCAACCCTAATATCCAAGATTGAAGCCCCTTTTTCCAACCTGCATTGACAACAGCAGACTGAAGTGGGGAAGGAAAAGTGCAAAGTGGAATTTCAAAGCTTTTTCACTCAAATTGAGTGAGAAACAAACACTAGTAATGAAGTCATTCAAAACAATCCTGTAGAAAACAATTTCAAATTGAATTTCTCCGGGTTATCAACCATATATAATACTACCCAATTGGCATACACTGCATAAAAGCAAATTCAGTTCGATAAACAGGCTTTGCATGCTACAACCCTATATCATTGCTTTTATCAGAGATGCAAATACGATATGGATGAAAACATGTTAGTCGATCAGGTTTTTTTTAGGATTATTATGATATTATCCGGTCAAGAAGCCTAACTAGCATTTTGCACAGATTTCTTAAGAAAAGAACTGACATCCCACGGCAGACGAGAATTTTCAGCAAGCTTCCTCTCTGAAGGATGAATAAAAGGCCAACTTACAATACAAGGCTGGCCTGATTAGGCTGTAATACACAACAGAAGTAAACATTACACCATGGCATTTACCCACCTACTATTATCCAAACAAATCAAATGCTATTCAGTAAACCATATATTTTTATTATCAACTCCGTGTTCTCCTGTAACCATTGCATTTGATTACTCATAAAGACACATTAACATCATTAGTCCTTTTTTTTTTTTTTTTGGGAGCCAAAATGTTACTTCTTCAGTGACTTGTGTAAACATTATATTACCTCTACCCAGCCACCAGGATAATCCATGAGACATAAAAAAGAATCACAGACAGAAATTAGTGTATGGTAGCAGCATGGCATCATTGACAGCTCAGGATCAGCAGCTGAACCACAAATCAAGAAAAATCATAACATGCACACAAGATGGCAGCTCTACACAAAGTTTGAGAAGTCACAAAATTAATATGTGCAAATGCTGCAACTTCAAAAACAACCTCATAAAACAAAAGGAAGAAGTTTTGACAAATGTCACTGAATTTAGCTCATACCTCAATAAATCATCTTCCAGCTTCCTTGCTCTTCCGATGAAGTTCTCCACAACTTTTTGAAGACATTGATCTCCTACATTGTCTGTAGACTCAAGTTTTTCAGATATCCTGGAAAGCAGAGGTAAGAACTTCCTCAGTGGTAAAACATGTATCCATTTTAAGCATATAGATCAAAAGAAAGTGCCTCAAACCAATATTTTACAAGTGAACTGTATCCCTAATTGCCACAAAGGATCCTTACGTGTTGCAGTTGTTAGAACAGATATGGGAATCACTTCTAGGGAAAGAGACTAGACTGCAGGCATCTTCGAGTGCGGACTTGGCAGCTAAGTATGTTACACTTTCATATTCTGCTGTGGCATCAGCACAAAGAACTGCAGCTGGCATTGACCGAAGAATTTGCTGCATCAATTGAGTTGTTAATATAAGCCTTATTCGTGATCGTGGCATTCGAGGTCCATCAATTGTATCAGCCACATCCTCCAACTGTAATCAGAAACATAGCTGTTCAAATTGTTGCCAGATATAGTACAGGTCAAAGAAACCATGAAAACAGTTGGAGGCATACGTACCTTGTCAGTTCGCTGACTTGTGGACTTTGCCCAATCCAATGCTTCTATGCTGTAAACAAAAAAAATTTCACATTAGAAGTTAGAATCAAGGTTCTCGTCTGAAGTCATATCCCACTAATGATGAGATTTTGGAGCCAACAAATCATCCAATGCTTATGCCATACCCATATTACACATTCATGATGACGGAAACCATGCGTTTATTATAAAACCAAAAGAATGGAAAATAATGACTGTGTGAGCAGAATGCATTGTGCTGAAGAAAATTCAGGAAATTAAATACTATAAATAGTATCTTTAGGTATGAAACTTGGTTTTGTAGAAGTTGTGAAGGGATGATGTGCAGAACAAGTAACTTAGTTGCCCAAAGCCAGAGTATGGATTTAACAACCAAGTGAATTTTGACGGTCTGAATGTGGCTGGTTAGTACATGCAAACTGGAAGTTAGATCAATTAACTGAGGCTGTTCTCTTTCTTTTTTTCTTTTTTCCTTTTTTTCCTTCTTTGGAACTATAATCACTATCAGAAAATATCACAACCTGATGCGTTGAAGTCTTTCAGATCCTTCGGTAGCTTGCCTACGCCAAGGTAGAGATTCTGATGCTACACTTCTATGATTATTCTGTGTTTCAACAACTAAAGTCTGATTAAGACCATCTGGAGTCAAAGAGTGCAAAGAAGGTAACTGCTGATTGGTTGTTGCAGGGTCTGATGCACTTGGCCATGCGCTAGCAACCTGAGCAGCATCAAAAGCATCTACTTGCTCTGTTGCAGCACTGGCATGAAATCGATCAGAAGCCTTTCCAAAAAACTGCTGCTGAGCAACTGCTTTTGCAAGTGCCTGCGAACTTCCTGTTCCATCAGATATTCCAAGAATCTGCCCATTTTTATGAGTCCCATAACGCTCAAACCAGGATGGTGCCATCTGTGGATTAATCTGTGGCCGCTCAGCTCCTCCATGTGCAGGGGAAGCAACTCTTATACCAGGAAGAACAGTATTATTTTGATGAGAATTTCCTGTAAACATAGAGGTATCATGGGAACCCAACTCTTCAGCACGTGGTTGAGCAGAGGAACTCAAGCTTACATCTTTTCCCTCAGATGAAAAACATAACATTTTAGATTCTGCTGCTGGAAGTGAGGATCTTTGGGTAGCTTCATTCAGTTCATCTGCTGGATCTCTAACATATTTACTGTTGCCATATGTGGCACGTTGGCTGGTCTTTGAGGTATTATGCTGCGGATCAACACCAAAATCTTCACTTCTTAGTCTTTTTGCACCCTTTCTACCAGAGTCACTCTCAGCACCTCTCATCAATTGGATTTGGTGCAGCAAAGAATAATTATGATGTGAAGAATCAGATGGTTTTGAAATATGGGACAGATTGTTGCTATGGTTGGAAGAGCCAACTTTCTGAAGAGAGGCGTGCTCTCTTTGGGATGTTTCCTGTGCATGCTTTCCTGTTCCAACGTCTTGCTGATTAGCAGAAACTAAGGCACCCGAGTTTGCAACTGTAAAATGCCTTGCCAAAGATTCTTGCCCATGAGATGCACTTGCTGCCTGTGGAGCCAGATTTACTCTGTCGGGAATAATACGATGCAATGAGCTGTCTTTTGGAGCTTTCTCTTCCCCAAAGGCTGACTGCAGTGAATTAGCAGTATTTGACACAAATTGAAATGGACCATTTCCACCTTTATTCAGATTTTGATTGCCTCCCTTCTGTGAAGTGAATGGCATGGCATCCAGATTTCTCTGTGACAGATGAGTGGACTGAAAAGAATTGGAAAGAACATTATTTGATGGACCAGCAGATAAATATTGTTGACCAGATACTCCAGTCCATGTATTTTGCACCAGTGTTGAAAGGGTGCCTTGCTGAGATAGACACATTGAAATAGCAGGCTGAGAAACATGGAACTGTTGACCTGATGGCTTCCCAGAGGAAGTGTTTTGATTAATTGGCTGCAAATAACCAGCAGCACCTGAATAAGACTGCACAGAAGCAACGGGTGCATGAACATCTGCAGAGGAAGCAAGGTTGAAAGGCAGAACCCTACTAGATGTTCCACGCGATGATCCCAGGGATGATTGATCTGCTTCAACTTGCTCTTGAGACTCACATACTTGTTTTAAGTGGGACCCAGATTCACTGTTTGTCTTTTGATCATCCTGACTTCCAGATGAAAGATTGGGCTGACTGGCTGCTTCTTTTCCACTTGCATTCGAGACATGCAGGTTTTGCACCTGAACTGCGGGTGAAGATAAACCAGGTTTACCTGATCTCAAGTTAACCTGAAATGAAAATTTGAACTTTATTAACTGATTTCTGTGAATACATATTTAGGCAAGTACACAATGCAAAATTCAAAAGAAAAAAGAAATCCAGCTAATGCCACCTACCTCTGGATCATGATGCCTTGAATTGAGGTCATTAACTGCCTGAGAGGTTAAAACTCGATCAGGAAGAGGCTGCATCTGAGATGGAGGTGCTAATCTTAAACCAAAACCTTGGGCAGCAGAAGATTGACCGTTGTGCAGTAGATGATTAGCCAACGCATCAGCAGCAGGAATATCAAAAGAACGGAGGCCAGAAGAACCCAAATAGGATATCATTTCATTCTCCTTAGACCTATCCACTTTGTGAAGAAGCTCAAGCATATTCTGGCTGCAAAAAATTTATTTTTGTTGTCAAGTCTCAAATCTATAAACACAAATTGGCATTTTCTGAAGAATAAATCTGACACCATACTGCATATCAAACAGTTATTGGAGTTTGGAAATAATAATTGAACTAGGGAATGCTGCCTTAATCTCAACGAACCTTGTCTGAACAGTCCCTTTGTCTGAGGATCCATCATGTGAAGCAGATGCAGGAGAATCATAGCCCATATAATTGTCTCTGGAGGGCATCCCCTCCATTTCTTTTGCATTAACATGCGAATTAGGTAAATGGCCCTGTAATGGAAAGAAAAGCTAAAGACAATTTGAACGTAGACAGACTTGTTGATTGTGGATAGACAAATAGAAAGGCAAATATATGATATGTATCAGGGTGTGTATGAGATTGAGTATGCACACGTGTAGGAAAATTATCCAAAAGAATCCCTAGGCCCACCAGGGGTGTCTAGATAAAATCCAATCCAACCATTATGCCTACACTGTCTATTCAATAAAATGGTTGAATTCATTTCAATTAGAGGCCAATGGTAAAATGTCAGAATGTTATAAAATTATGCAGAAAAAAATCCAGGTAGGAATAAGACTTTCAACTGTACAAATGTCTGGTTTCAAACTTGTGTGTCTCACAAACAGGAATAGAACTTTGAAATAGGTATTCTTGGAAATGACCTTTTATTCCCTAAATAAACAAGCTGTGCTACTTATGATGCTTGATTTCGATTTTCAAACAAAAGCAGGCTCAAAACAAAGAGAATCTCTGGAAATATCAACATACCAGAAAATTTTTAATTGTATGGAGGCGTATGTCTGTCTGAATGTCCATTCAACCATACATACATAACAATGCATATAGAATGCAAATAATTCCACTAACCTATTAGTTTTGAATCCACATGAATGTCAAGAGAAAAGCCAACCAACCATCATATTGAATACATTTAGTAGTCGATCCATTCAAATAAAACACCAGAAACCAAATCAGTCAAAGGCATGTATGTGGCACATAATTTGAAAGAAAATATAATAGTATGAGTAAAATATCAAATTCACTTAACCTATTCAAACATTAGAATGTAATAAAATTTCCCAAAATCATTCATCTAATCAGAGGAACAGTAGAAGGCAGGGATCCAATTAAACGTTTAGGTCCAATGAGCAACTAGAAAATTTCTAGAAGATGCATTTACAGTCCAGACCAATACAATTTTGTAACTCATGTCAAATAGATCATTGCAATATTGCAACACGAGTTTTTTGATATGATGATTTTTATGCTCTAGCTTAAACACGATAACAAAATTCATAATAGGATTGGATTTTATGCAACCACCGTACTGGATATATGCTGTTGGATGGGATTTTAACAAAGAATTTTTATGGAACTGATATCATTATATAATTCTCCATATATGCATGCATATGTATAGATGTGTGTACATACTGGCATTAACCAAAAGACATGAACATACACACGAACATGTAGATATCGCCGAAGACACAAGCACAAATGTGAACACACAATGACAAAGTGCATGCACAAAGACATAACCACAGTTTTTTAACAGATCTAAAGAAAGGAATGAAACATAGACATTATCCTTGATCAACAGCATGAAGTGCCTATTTCCAATCACCATTGTCAACAATTGAACTAAAGAAAACAGAATCTGAATAGGCAGTCAGACAGTGAAATTAACATTACCAGAATTTTTGTCATCGGGTCAGAGTACATTTAAAGGGGCTAATGTTAATATGATGGATCATCATCAACAAAAACAAAAGCAATTACCAGCCTACAAGGGTTGAGCTACTTGAATCCTGTTGTGTCATTCTTGTTTGTCCCACATCAAGTCTTCATTAAGTCCAAGCATCTTACATATCTTCCTTGATAACCTCTAACCAAGTTATTTTCAGCCAGCTTTCAGTTCTTTTATAACATTCTATAGTGATAAATTTATTCATCTAATGAGTTTCTTTCGTATCTCCTTTTCACATGATTGAACCTAAGGGGACGTTTGGGAATATGTAAAATTGTGGGAATATGGGAAATTGTGGAAAATGAAAAAGAGAATATTTTGATAAATGTGTGATTGATTGGAAATGATAGATGTATAGTTGGAATAAATAGGTTTGTTGTATGTAGTTGGTAGGGAAAATGATTGGAATGTTGGGATAAAAATGGAAAAAATAGTGTGATTGATAGAGTAATGATTGGTATTGGGAAACCAAATACCATGGAAAAACCATGGTTCCCATAGTCACATGTTAACAAACGTCCCCTAATTCTTTTATTGTGACAGAAGACATTGCAGTGTGTGTGTGTGTGTGTGAGAGAGAGAGAGAGAGAGAGAGGCTGTGCTTTATGCATAAATGTCTATCTTTGATAAGTTCAAGACAAGGAATAGCATTCACCTTTTCCATAACAGCAACATCATTTGATCTAACATGCCCTTCATATTTTTGTCCCACAAAATGTTGTTGATCCTGATTTTGTATCCCTCGAGCATCTGGAGGATATGGGCCCTGCAGCTGGGTCAAGTGCTTGGTTCTGTCAGCAGGCTGTATATCAGCCTCCAAGTTCCCCATTGGATGAAACTGAAACCTGCGAGGCCCAGATGATTTTCGACCATCCTGCTTTTGGTTGGCTCCCGTTAGAGGATGGGAATCATTTGTGCTAAACCAGGCATTCTCTTTCACGCCATTTCCGCCCACAGTCTGCTGACCAGGATGTGAATGACCAGAAAGATAACTATTGCTGGACACCTTCTGCAAGTAATTAGCCTGTTTCTTTCCATGTTTATCAGATTTATCCATGGATGATTCCGTAATCTGCAGATACTGACCTGGCTGACTTGGATAATTTCCAGCATGATCATTTCCTCTGAAATGCATAGAAGAATCATGCTTCCCATGTTCCAAAGGATGGTTGTTCAAGGACTGTTGAGTCGTTTCCTCATTGATCTTTGAAGTGCTTAAATTCTGTAAAAATGTTACCTTATTCATCCCCTGCGGACCACCTGCTCCAGATTTTATTCCAAACCCACCAGCCAAATCATGGCAAGAATTGGCCACATTATCATCAGCCTTCCACATTCCACCGCCATGGTCCCTATTAACATGCATGATTCTCTTCCCATCATTGTTCTGAGCATGTTGTAAGGCATTGTTATTTTCAGAGTGACAGACTTCCCCACTTCGAGAGATTCGCTCATCAATATCCTGGCCATCAGATTTATTGCAAGGCTGTCCAATAATACTATATGCTGACATCTTCTGATGGGCCCAAGAAGCCTGAGGATTTGGTGTGTTTAACTCCACACCCTCATAATGTTCAGAGCGGTGACACTGCTCATGAGTTCGACTTCGCCATGTACCTCCTGTAGAATTTTCCTGGTACAAAGTTCTTTGCCCTTGGAGATCGCTATCAGAAAGTGGCTTTTGCTGGGAGTTCCAACCCAACCAATGGCCAGCTTCTTTAGGTGAATGCTTGAGTGATTCATGAGAGGCATCAGTCTTTACTGTTTCACCCTGGTCAAATGCAAATTTTGTACTAGGTTGCTGATAACCAGGTATCTCTTGACCACTTGGACTTGCATTTGCATCATCAAACAGAGTAAAAGGCCTTGCACTTGCAGAAGCTGTCTGCAAGCCATTGTTGTCCACCCAAGCTGTTGTCTGCTTACCACTTCCATTAGGCACTGTTGGGTGACTCCCAGAGGAGAGTTCAGTCTTCCGAAAACCTAAACCGCTCCAATCATCCTGCAGCCCTGTTTCACTGCTAGAAGCTTCGGCTACAGCTGACTGCATAAGAGCACTCCAACTCCCACTGTGGACAGAAGGAAATGCATTTATGTAGTCAGCACCTTCTAACTGATTTCCATGCAGATAGCCACCAGCATTCAAGACACCACTCCTTCCAAAAGAAGCATCCATCATACCATCATCTGTTCCATAAAAATGTTTCCCTTCAGTTGGATTCAAGTTTGAAAAACCCTGTGTGGTGACCACTTGTGTAGCTGTCCTTTCCTGCAGGTTCCCTGCCCATCCAGTCTGATCCTGCCTCCCTTGAAGTTCAGACACCTGCATACTCCTTGAAAAGGGATTCACTTGTGATAAATTTCCAGGCATGCCATTGTTTAGAGCTTGCATTGGAACCTGATTGAACAGATTTTTACCCTGAAAACCTTGTTTAGAAAATGACGCACCATCCTGAGCAGGCACCTGATTCTGAAACACAATATTATGATCACTTTGAAAGGAACTGAAATCAGCTTGGTTTCCACCTCCCTTAATCAATGAATCGAAGCCATCCTGAGCAAGCCCTTGTAAATGAGCATGCTGATTCCAAGTACCTCTTGCACTAGAAATGGGAGCACCATATAAAGACTGATCCAATTGTTGGGGAATGAACCCCATTGACCGAAAAGCTTGGCCTTGGTCTTGTGAATATAGGAACCCATTTGGAATTGTTTGAACAGCAGGAGACATACTACGTTGTATCCAGTTCATGTTACCAGTCATATACATTTGGGAACTGCTCGGTACACTGGCATCCCCCCCTATATACTCACCTGGCCACATGTAATTAGATGTGTCATGAACACCTCCATTGACTAAAGTTGGCATTTGATCATGAGATGGCTGTTTCCCAGGGGCAGACACTTGGATTTGATCAATAGATGGCTGTTTTCCAGCGACAGATACCTGGACCAAGGAATTCTGTTGATTTGCTTCCTGGTCAAGTTGTTGAAAGTGCTGCTGCTTCTGGAAATCATGAGGCTGCTTATACATTAAAGGCTGTTGAAATAACTGCATATCATTGAAGCCAAATTGTTGCCTAGGTCGAGGTTGTGAAATGCCTAGCTGTTGGTTCCGCATGAGCAGCTGTGGACCACCAAGAAAATCAAAATTAACAGGTGCCTCTGCAGTTTCAAAATGTTCTGAGTTTCTCAGGAAGCCTGGAGAATGTTCTGTCACATTCCCTTGCACATTCCCTTGCTGTGATTCAGAAATACTGGTGTTTCTTGGCATCAAATTGCGCTGATCAGTAACAGTTCCATCTCCAAGAAACTCCACCTGGTTGGACCTTGATTGGAACCCCTGAGGCCTAAGCATAAAGCCATTCAAACTGAGATGCTGATTTCTAGATTGATTTTTCACTAACTCAGGTCTCAAACTCAACTGAGTTACATCAGTGCCAACTGTTAATTGTGAGGCTGACCAACTTTGTGCCCTCTCCAGATCTGTCAAATCAAATAAAGGCAAACAAACAAGAAAGGAAATGGAAGAAAAATTTAAAAAAAAAAAAAAAAAAAAGTTTGTCAAGGCAGATTGAGAGATGAAATACCTACTAATAAATGGAAAGTGGGGAGTAGTCCACAAAATAGAAAAATTGTTAATAAGACATGGATGGCCTATCAACCTCACGTCAAAATGATGATTATATCAGATTGGCCACTATAAAAGATGCTTGACTCGAGAACTATTCAGAACAGTAACTTCCATTTGCTTGTGAAAATTGCTGTTTTACTTAAAAGGTAATAGATAAATATCATTCCATCATTAGTTTATGGCATCAACATTAAGGATGAATAGACAAACTCGAAACCGCTAACTTGAATTATCCTAGGGAATTTGATAATCTCATATCCAACTGCTGATTTGAAAATAAAATGAATTTGTATTATTTATGATACATGCCAATTAGACATGCATAAATAATATATTGTAGATAACTTTGTGGATCACATTTGATAAAGACAATATTTTAGTACACTCCTATATTTATCTGGCCTTTTAAAGTATTTCACTAAAATAATACTCTTAACTAATCATCAGACCATTTGCATAGTGAGGCTCCTAAAAGATGCAGGATGCCCAACTTATCCTTGACCGAATTACATTAAATCAAAGCTCATTATTCCATTAAAAAAATTCTCATTAAAAGCCCCTAACTACAATCAGTTCAGGGAAATCAAGGCAGTCAACAAGTGCAGATAAACAGAAAAGGTAAAATCATTCTCACTTCTCTATATTTTAGATTCAAAAGGAAATATCTAATGTTCAATAAACCTGTAGTGTGATGCTCCTAATTAAAAGATGCAACTCAACAAATGTAGCCAATCCATCTCCCAATCACATAATGAAGAACGGGCAATGAAAACACTTGTACAAATTATCATGACTGAGACAAGAAAGAAAAAAATTTCCAACTTACTCATACCTGATTGTGGTGCATCACTCTGCTTTCTGTCAGGATGTATGGGTGCTCCATTATGCCCCAAGTTGACAACCCATTGGCTGTTATTTAGAAGTGACCAATTCCCACTAGGAAGTTGAGATTGATTCTGATTCTGAGATGAACTTTCATGCTCAAAGAAATTGTGGACCTTTCCAGATACTTCGTTGCCAGGCATAGATGGTGCAGTCCACGAGATTGTTCAGACTGATTTTTTGATGCAGAAATGTCGCCTATGGTGGAAGGAAATTAGAGAAATGAAAAGCCTTCTGAATCCAAACAAAGCAAGCCAAGTTATAACTTACATCTCAGATTTTCTTCACATCAGCTGCTTAGAGTTCGTCCCTTCTCTGTAAACATTAATAGACACCATAAAGCAACAGTTTTCCTTCGAATCTCACTCTGGAATAGATCACGTAGCGAAACCAATTAGAACTGGACAGGAAAAAAAATAATATTAACTGCAAAAGAACATAAAACCAAGGGTCCATCAAAGTAAACTAGCAAATTTGCTGATACATTAAAAGAGAACCTGCTTAGAAACTTGGATCATCAGAAAATGCGATGGAATCAAAAGAATTGCAGAACAGAGTAGACCCAGAATTACTACTACTACAACCTCTAGGTTAATGAAGTGACAGAATAATTTTTTTTTTTTAAAAAAAAGCAAAATGCTATCTCCAGATATGCCAACTACATATACATGATAGAGCAGCAACAAAATGAAATAACTCCAGAGCCTGTACACACAAACTGTGTTCCCTACTAAAAGACTGAATCAAAATAAAGGGCAATCAATATGATTTAGTGAGCTGTAAAAACAAACAGTGGGATAAAATCAGAACAGTTGGAAAAATCATAATACTAGTAGCTCTAGAATATTTGTAAATCCATTTAAAAGGAAAATCAGCAGAATAGAAGTTAACTCTCATAAAAAGCAGATGACCAACTAGATCAGCACATGATAATCAAAAGCAAACCTTGTCCACTGTTGAGAAGCGTTGAACATGCAACTTCTATGGGACAAATGATGAATAGATAACATTCAGAAGACCTACCCAGACATCACAAAAATATGTTGATTGAGTGTTTAAATGATTAAAAAAAATTACAGACAAGAAAATCTGGGAAAGGGGAAAATGCTGTCAAATGCATCATACTAAATCAGAGATTTGCATTCTCAAATTGGAATTTTTTTGTTATAGAATACCTCTGAATCATGGCTCCAAATATCAGATAATATGGCCTTGCATCAACCATATTGTATTCATATCAGCCATCTCTGATATTGGATATGGTGATGTTTTGGCTAGAGTTTCAAATTTTGGGCATATTGGCTGATATAGAGGTGTATCATCTGGATGAATATGAATGCGAAAATTTAAAATTTTCATTCATTTGTGTATGTTTCCTTTTCCAAAGAGCTTCTACCTTCCTCTGTGCTCATTTTTTGTACCTAACCTACTAGAAAAATAAATCAAAGCATTCTTTTTTATGATTTTTTGATTTCCAAAATTGAGCCACATTTTCTAGGTGAAAGAAAGATGGATTAGAACTTCCAAAATCCCTGCTTAGTTGGAGAATCAAGGTACATAGCAATTTAGGGGTATTTTGAATATTGGAAAGTTAAAATTTTAGAGAAGAACACACTTGTTGAGAAAAAATTTAAGATCTACAAAGACAAAAGTTTTTGGGGAAAGTTGGAAAAAGTAAAATATTCACTTCCAAATGCCTTCAAACTTCATATTTAAGGACAAAATAATGCTACATTTGTGTTTTTGGTTTATCTGTTTATTTTTTTAATTTTTATTCTGAAGTCAAAAACCCCATTTTGATTTTCCGAGGAATGTTCAGTTGCATAGTTTACAGCATTTTTCTCATGTTTCCAAGTTTCTCAAAATGTTCATGATATTTCAAATATTTTTAAAAATTTTCAGATTTGCAAATATTAAGAAATAAATATTTTTATCATTTTTTCTGTCACATGCTACATGCCTACATGATAATATATGTCTTATAAAATATATTGAAAAATCTTCATGGCAGTTTTGGATTTATTTATTTTACACTTGAGACTTGGTTAGTTGTGAATTAAATATTTTATCACTAATGATGTGGAATGACTCCGCTTATACAATTAAAAAAGCTATTTGCCTCTCACTTAACATTCTAATGAATAGTTTGTATATGACAGTCGTATACAGCCGGTTGGCTATTTCAGGAAAGAATGGCTAATGCACCACCATTTTATATAGGAAAACTGCAAAATAATTATATACTTTTCATTTTTCTGAGTTTTCTGAATTTTTTTAAGTACTTTTGGCTTCAAAAACTGTCTGATGCAAGCCAATATGGTCCAATGCTGATACAATACGGCCATCTTGTATAGGTTTTAAAGGAACCTGATACGGCCCTGATACTGATGTTCAGAACCATGCTCTGAATTCATCAGTTTCTTTGACAGGGGAAAAATCAGGCTTAACTGATGTCTTTGTTTTTGTTGGAAAGGGACCCAATGCATGGGGCCCCATATCTGGTCCATGTTCATGTTAGCAGTGAAATAGAAATAGCCACCAACTCCATGCATTCCTGACGTGAGGATTCAGGCAACCAAATATGACTCTGAACAGCTAACATTTCCTGTCCCTAAGAACCTCAGCAAAATGTATTCCATTACACATTTCAAACACCATATGTTTGCTACAGGACCCAAGTTATCAGCATTAACATGACCCAGTTGTATCACATAATACTTATTCTGTGGTTCCCGAAAAACAGGAGCGACATTACTGGCGGAAGACTATATGTCCTAGATGTGGTAAGCACCAGGGAAAATGACTTCTGAAATGCTGCTAACAGCAACTTTTTAATGCTGCCAAAGAGACCTTAAAAACATCGTTCCAAAATGCCCATTAAGACAGTATCAGCATCTCACTCATTTCTGCTTTGAACACTGGAATTGTCACAGAACTGACAGATTGAACATAGCAAATCAGACGCATAAAACGAGAAAGAATTCTTCATCGCTATTTGTGATTGCAACAGTCAACACAGGAAAACATAGAGTTCATGCCTACAAGAATCCTCGATCTCAAATCCCAACTGCTAAGGATACGGAAGCTATACATCGATGTTTGCATCTAAATACGGTACAGACCAGGAGCAATGAAACCCACATTGCAAACAGTAAGCCTCTAGATTTCGGCAAACCGCCGTATTGATGGAGAAGACGGAAAACAAACCAGACATTCGTCAATCTAGACCGTCAGGGCACTTGACAGTCACAGAAAAGAAGCATAAACAACTTTCTTCCCAGTGCACTTCTCCACCAACTGCTCAAGTATCACTCCGAAAACGTACCGAATTCAAGCTACGGGATCCGAATTCCGAATCGGAGAACAAAGAGCAACATACTACAAAAACCAACGGCACGGAATCGAATCTCCACCACAAAGCCGGTGGGCAAAGAATTTAGGGTTTCGGCAGAGAGATAGAGAGGAGTGCAAGAGAAAGAGGAAGGGAGGAAGGGAGGAAGAAATGGACTTACCTGGATTTATAAAAGTGATGCAATAGAGATCGAGATCGAGATCGACTGCTGTAACTCCAGGCCAGATTAGTGCTGGGTCGCTGCTTCGAGCTAGGGTTTGCGGTGGAGTTGCAGAGGAAAAAGAGGAGAGGCTCTTTTATTTCTGCAGATGGATAGGAAGAGGGAGAAGGGTTTTGGAGAGGAGGGCGAGAAAGATAAAAGTGCGTGGAAAGAGTGCGAAATTTTCAACGAGGTGGGAAACGGGGGTCATGGTTCGACCCGAGCCTGACGTTCGGAACCTACTTCGGAACGAGGCTGAGACGAGAGCTAATAATCAACGGAAATTGATATTGGAAAAATGAAAATCCTATTTTTGTCTTGTATATTTCATTTGTTGTCTTTTTTAATTATTTCCAGCAGCCGCCGAAGTAAAACATGCCACGGACAAATGTACTATTGTTGCAAGAAATCCATTGTACTGCAACAAATGACAATTTAGGACTAGTATTTGCCTTTCCGTGTCATTTTTTAATTTCTATAGTATACCCTCGCTTATGAAATTTTTTGTAAAACATCCTCACTTATGGAAATTTTTTTTTAAGAAATGCCGTTGCTGTCAATTTCAACCGAATTTCGAGGCACATCTAAATATAATTAGGATTAAATAATGGTATTTTAGATCATGCCCCGAATTAAAATTTGTAACAGCCGTTCAAAACAAAATCAGCAGGAATGTATCTAAAAAATCAATAGTTATAGGAAAAAATTACAATAATGGCAAAAAGAAGAGAAAAATGTAAATTTAAAAAAGTCTCGTGCTTAGAATCTAGATCGATTGATACAAAAACAACAAATGAACGTGAACAAAAACATTTTTTTAAATGGCAACAAAGATGACTAAATCTTTTTAAAAATAAAATTAATAATAAGATTTGACTCCTAGTTAAATATTTTAGTTCATGTAAACACAGAAGAGTTGAAAAAAAAAAGTTCATGTAAACATATGAAATAGTTAAATTCCGGCTGAATAAAACGGAAGTTACAGAAATTCACACACCAAACAAGGCTGTAATGAAATTACCTAAGATATGGTACGAGTCCAGCTTTGATGAATAAAACTTGGAGTGCGTGTAGATAGAATGTAGAAGTGCAGTTGATTATTAGATCACAAATGGGATTTTAAAGAAAAATAAGAAATGATTGGAAGCAAAACAAGTTTTATGATGAACACTAAAATAATTAAAATATGGGTAATGGTAAAAAGTTTAATAATTCAAAATAGTCAAATGCAGCATTCATCTACAAAGACGTGCGAAAAGCTGGTTACCGCACCTTTACATAAGATGCACACCCAAACAGAAAAGATGGCTTGCTTACTTTTATTAAAGCCCGACCTGAAGCCTCAAATTTGATAGCCATTTCTCCTCATGAGTTAGATCATCATGTCTCTTTGAATTTTCTTTTACAAATCGGAAAAAAAGATCACCGTAGTAATGCAATTGACATGCGTTACAGTCGGGAGAAACCATGGCAACACAAGCGACCAACGGCTTTCACCAATAAGGCCCACATCCGTGATGACAATGGCTCACTAGAAAAAGTGGAAAACTATGCGTAGGCATTGACATTCAAATGTCTCGGTCAGGTCATATACACAGACAAAAAAGGTGTGCAACTTCATCTCCCTCAGCACGAGAACGATATGGGGTAAGCTTCAATCATGGACTTAAACAAATGAATGTGCATCATCACTTCAACTGGCCTGGATTCATGTTAGTAAAAACACTTAAAACACCCCCATCCGTTCCACCTAAAAATCTCATCTTATGGAGATGCTCACTATGCCCAGGCTAGATTTGTCACTATGCCCAGGCTAGAGTTGCGTCAAGAATAAAGGAACTGCATGACCACCATCCACTGAACAATTCACTGCCAGCCAAGGTTAATTCATCACGGAGAACTCCCCTTAGAACAGAAAAACATTTGTTTTCCTAAAGCTGCCTGTAGATGAGTACGTATGCCTGGTCATGCAACACCCTGGCAGTGCCCACAGAAGAGACTGATGCATCATCAAATCGAAGCCACCTGCCATCAGAGTATCTGGCATCAGCTGTATAATGCCCTTTTGAAGGTTCCCATCCATGGTGTGTGATTGTTGCAACGAGTTCATATCTTCGGCCCTGTGGAGGAAAAAACAATTTTCAACACTGTTATGTAATAAAATCTCTACAGCTCAGCCTGTGTTTCTACTAGGGGTGGGAATTGGGGCGGGCCGCCCCGCGCCTGCGCCTGACCCGACCCTGTTTAATACTGAGGCGGGGCGGGTCAAGGCGGGTCGGGGCGGACCTACCTGCTGACCCGTTTTCTGATATTTTACATTAAAAAGAAAAACCTCGTTCAATGCTAATATTCATGTTTTATTTAATTATTTATATTTACTTTAACTGATTAATAATAGATTCAAGCATATAGTAGTTAAATTTAATATAAATTTGTCTTTATACTTGATAGTTTTATAAATTTTTAAAAATTTCTTACTTGACCCGCAGTTTTTACCCGACCCGAATTGTCCCGAGACCTTGTAGAAAAAAATAAGGGTCAAACCGACCTTATCCCGACCCGGTATAAAATAAGGGTCAAACAAGATTTTTGAAAAGGAGGGTCAGGGTTGGGCACACCCTGACCCGCCCCGACTCCCACCCCTAGTTTCTACAAATTATTTGTCAGCAACAAAATCCAAAGAGTAATGCATTTGCAGGTCCACCATCCCATAACTGAGACTGACTATCATCTCCATCAATAGAATTGCTTTAAATCTCACCCCCAATTTCAGCCCAAGTTTCTGCCCTTTATGCAATTTGCATACAACCATATAACTGGCAGATTGTACATACTTCCAAGACATGAGATGCCGTCTTGGCATTTGATTGAGGAACAATAAGTTGCCATAATTAGATGCAGACGTTGACTCATAGCAAATGGCTCAGCCCACAAATAATTCATGCTCTCTCTCTCTCTCTCTCTCTCTCTCTCTCTCTCTCTCTCTCTCTCTCTCTCTCTCTCTCTCTCTCACACACACACACACACACAACAAAGAACCCATTAGATGAGAGTATCACCAGTCTTTTTCTGGCCACAAAATGTTGGGCACCATTCTCAACTATGACCAACGGTTTGCTTCTCCTTGCATTGCACAGATCTTCTTTGATCAGTTGTTGTGTAGATCCCCAAGCATCATTGCAAAATAGTAGGCATGCTAGCTTTTATTTGTTATTTTGTTATTTTTGACTAGCATGTAATTGAAACCAGTAAGTGGCTGTTACCCTTAGCAGGAGAGATTTTAAGGAAGATCACGCAACATCTAATTTCGCATGCAAAGGCATCTGACCTCTGAGGAAGGAGAGACAAGCAACTCACGCCCTAGGACCAGTTCAAGAGGAAAGTGGACAGGCTTGTGCAGCTTGGTGCTTCCCTTGCTGCCATATCCAAATCGCATCAGGTGCAATATCATCATCTTGGAAAGCTTCTGTATCTTCACAGATTTGCTAGCACTAACCACCCCAGCCTACATAGAGAAACCATGTCTTATCATTCTTAGGAATGAGGCTTGCAGTACTGAGCAATAACTAAAGGCTCTTAAATTGGTTTAAATACACTTATAATAATTATTCTGGCTGATCCATCACCCAACAAAAAACAGTATTCTAGAACCTGTCCCCTAAAGCATCCATTCATAATTGACTGTTCCACTCACATAACTTGCGGTTATCAGATACAAAGGGCAAACTTCTGCTATCTCGTCAAGCAGGTCATATGGTTCCTGAAGGCCAGCTTCATTGACAGCAGGCAGTTGGGAGTATCAGATCAAACGTGCTGGCAGTAAGAGAGATTTTGACTGAGGAGAAGCAGAAGATGGCACATTGTGCAGGTGACGAAGTGACCAACAGGCTGCCAAAGCTGAGAAAGAAGGCACTGAGTAGAAGATTTCCAATAATGCAGAATTTTACAGATGGGTAGCCGATACAGCATACATAACAACTGGGAAGTGGAAAGGGATTCTTGCCCTACTGCAGTAGCCATCAGAAAAGCTTCCTGCAGCACTTAACAAGAACTGGATTTGTTGTTAAGCAAAAGGCACTATAAGCAGCAAAAAAGTAGGAAAATTCATGTTTTCCAATGTACGCTCAATGCACTGTGGAGTATAGGGATTGTTTCGCTACAGTCGGAAGGGGGACTGGTAGACTTTTTGGAAGGAAGACTCAGAGACAGGAGGGAGGGAATATCACTTTCAAAACCTTCGAGAAGGTAGTTTTGTCTATATATATTAAAAAATAAAAAAGAAACACCTTCAAGAGACAAGAAACTATTGCTAACGTCAAGGAAGCATCAGGTTTACACATGCAATATTGAAACCCAAAAGTAGTTTAATATGCAATATTGTCAACCTCATAGACACATACAAATTACCACATTAAATAGGATCCTGACTTTTCCTCGTAGTTAAAAGGGGGGAAATGAATAACAGAGAATATTAAAAAGTACCTTCCCAGATGATGTTCTGTAACCTTCAAGTGTTTCTGGAGCAGAAAACAGATGCAGTGCATCTTCAATGGTATGAACAGCTTCTGGGAAGATATCCAGGTGGAGAAGAAGAAATGGCTGAACTGTAGCAGATGCCTTGTTACCTAAGCAGAGTCGGACAAACAATCAAGGACTTGAAAAAAAATGAGTAAAAATCACTAACGAAAGGATGCATCTTTAATGCAATAAAGTTGTTAACACATTGTTTAATAAAATCAATCCAAGTTGTTCTCCTGAAATAATGTTATTTTCCTAGGCAGCAAACCTGAGTGCATTGTCAAAGAATGGTACAAGATTATCCAGACACCACAGCATACTGTTAAGTCTCCAGAGGATCATTCATCGCCACAGTAAAGGTGTGCCCAACTGGCTTTACAAGGGTTGTGCTGGTTGCATGCTCACTGCTACATGGGCTGGAGTTTGTAAAGTATTGTGTGAGACATAACCGCAAGCAACATCCTAAAAGCTAACAGCCACAGGAGGAAAATTGCGATGTTCTACGTGCAAAGAAGATGAAGAATGAAATGATTATTTACCAGGGTAACAATGAATTGTCCAGGGCAATACACTGCCCAATGAAGTGACTATAAAGGCTGCAATGATACAATACATCCTCTGGCATGCAGACAACTACATGCATATTCTTGAAAGTGGATTTTCATTCTTTTCAGAACAACCAAGGTTGAAGAACCTCTTCTTAAAGAGGAAAGCAAGGATTGCTGCTTCGTGTTTGAGAACAAGCTTCAGATAAACCTACTTTCAGCATTTCAGAACAAGTTTCAGACGGATCTACTTTCGTTTCTTCTTTCCATCTTTTTTGTTAATTTTTTTATTCACAATTTCATTAATCATTGTTAGGTGCCACATGCATCAAATCCAAAAACATGGACCTACAGATCACACTGTTCAGCAGTGAACCAAGAAATTTGTGGTCCCTTATATTTTTAATCATGTACCCAAGTTGCCTGAATAATAGAGTGTGGGACACATTAGAAGGAGGGGATGTGAATTGTTTAAATGGAACAATATCCACATAAGAAGAAACCCAACATTGCATCAAAAAAAGAAGAAACCCAAAAAAAAAAAAAAAAATCTTTGCTTTATATGAGATATATCTTTTAATTTATTCCTTTAGCAGCCAAGATCTGAAGCAGTTGTGATTACCATGCCCACTGGGGAAAATATTTATATTAACCTTGGCAGGCAAATATGACTGCTACCATTGAACAGGTATAAGTGTTGCATAATAAGGAAGAACCCAATATTAAAAGCAACTAAAAAGGGGAAAAAGACTAATGCATTTGCGCACAAAATCTCATTTGAAATTGTTATCATATATGAGAAATACATAACCATTGACAGAAAGTTTTAAAAACTAGACTGTTGATAATCAAAGGATCAATCAAGGATGGCCTACCTCTTGCCTTGACAACACTTTTTAGTTGTCCTCCAAAAATGTCACTTAATTCTGATGGCATGAAGTTTTGTGTTCTTGTCACTGCAGACTTGTTCTTTGGACCAACAGTTTCCCAATCATCATCTTCTACAGATGAAACTAATGGCAACTTGCCCCCATTTAAACTTGAAAATTGACCTTCGAGCTTTAATAACTCATTATGCATCTGGTCCATTACAAAACTTAGAAACTCCTGAGCATCTTCCTGTCTGTAAATGAGTAGTATGTCAATGACATTAATCATGATAAATTGAACTTTTCGAGTGAAGGAAGTAATTGTGATCTAAGAATAAAAAATTCAAGTAATCAAACTTTTCAGTGATTATTTGCTCATAGGCAGCCTTCTTGACATTTAGACAGAAATGGAAATTTTTCATAACCAAAAAATCCATTAGAGGAAAAACGGACAAAACATGATCATACTTAATTAATGTCACTTTGAACAAAGCAATTAACACTTTCTAGCACTTCTGTTGTTCAAAATTGCAGTGCAAAATCAACACATAAACATTGCAACATCAAACATGTACAAACCTTGGTCTACCAGATGTACTACTTGGTATTTCTGGAGTGAAATTTTTCAAAACAGGTTCAAACATGACAGGGCTGAACGGTCTCGCAGACTGAAGAACTGTCACCTCATTCTTCTTCGAGCTTGAATCAGTGTGCATGTCAAAGTCAGAGATAAACTCAACAAATGCACCTAATGTTGGATAGCCAATCTAAAAAAAGAAAATCGAAGTTCATAACAAGGATTAGACGTGTCTTAAATGGCATGAAAATTCACATGGACAAATCAACTAACACTAAATTGCATGTCTAAGAGTTCATAACTTGAAAAATGGATATCAATCTAGAAAGAATTTGAGACGGAAACCTTGGGAACTTCACGAGTCCTCAAGTCCTGCAATAGTTGAACAAATGGAGAGCAGGCCAGAAGTGCCTGCAGTGTTGCATTGAGAAAACATAGATTTCCCGAGTTGATTAATCCCCTTGGCATTAAATTTCTAACTACCATCTCCTTCCCAGCCACTTGTTTGCTGGTATTCTCACTGCAGGGTGCAAGTGCAGGAGAATTAGAAAGACGCTCATTCTGAATAGAGTTTCCCTTCATTGGCAAATTGCTATTTGCTACTTTTTCATCCTCAGAACCATGCAATTCTAGGCCTGGCAATAGCTCTGCAGAGCCAATTTCACCTTGAGATAAGGACAGAGAACCTAAATCTATGGTAGGCTTGTCATTTTCAGTCAGTCCATCAACAGGTGGCAATCCAATAGAGCAATCTTTGACACTCCCATTTGGTTTTGCGTTCACAGCAGCATCTTTCACATTTTCATTTATTGTCGCTTTAGGATTCTTCAAGGGTTTTCCCTTCACCCCCTGCTTTAGAGGCGGGTGAGCTTTGGATCCCTGTGCAGAATCTTTCTGTTTAGGTGGAGCTTTGCGACCACCACCCAATGAACTGAGAACAGCATAATTCAAAGAACCAAATTGCAGTTCTTTCGTTTCCAGAGGTTTCGTAGCATTTTCCAATGACTGCCTTTGGAATGACCTTGTTTCATCTTCACTGAATGACCCAAATAGAAGAACCTGTTCAAGCAAGGTAAAATTAAAATAATTCACACATAAAGGTATTGTAGACATAAAAACAAATCAAATTGTATATAAGCCCATTGGTATCATAACTAAACAAATCAAATTGCATATAAGCCCACTGGTAGTCGTGACTCATAACACCAAGCATAAGCCAGGAATGTTGAGTTATGACACAACCTCGTCATCTTAAACATTATTAAAGCATTTTTCTCTAAATCAAATGAACGACAAAAGCTGACAGCAGCAGACCCTTGCTCCAACCCAACTTTAATGACACTGCATACAACTATACACGTATACCAGATCACATTGGACGAATAATGGCCCAGAAATCTCAAAGTTACAGCCATTCCAAACAACAGACTTGAGCCCTTAAGTAAATGACCAACCAGAGAATTAAAGAATGGTAGCTAGGATCTTCTCATTCACGTCTTTAAGCAAGCAAAACCAGTCAGATAGATCACCATGAGCTGGATGAGAGATTCCATAAGGCATTGATACAAATGCAGCAAATAAATAAGGAAATTCTTTCTTTCCTAGGCTGACTACGGCTTCTAGAATGCAAAGCTTAAACCTTTAAAGCCATGCACGGGCACAGCTGACATGATTAGTAAAGAGTAAAATATTCATCCGGAAAAAAACAGAACATTAGCCGTTGCTCATGCAAGCGCACCAATAAGAAAATGGCCGGGCGTAATATTTCAACGAAGCCCTCCACCCCCATACACGGGACATCTCCACGCATGCCCTTCGCTGGATTTTTCTTGAAAGGTGCTAGCGGAATGCTATTGTTCGTAACCCAGCTGTTTCAATCCAACTAGCTTTCCATGAGGCAGAACGAGTGGAAAAAAAAGACTGCCCGGCCCAATTACCAGAAACCCCGCACCTGAACCAGAGCCATTACTAAATCCTCACATGAATCACAAGCCGACAAACTCAAATTCGTCTCAAAGCTGCAGGGGATTCCACTCAAAACCATAGATATTCTACCAACCAAAACTTCACTGAGAACCTTTATGCTCAGTTTCTGCCTCACAATCGAGACTCCTGATGAAGACCTATCCACCTGATCCCAATCCCAATAAACGGAAGAGCAGCTCACCTGGTTATTACTCTTGTCTTCCATGGTCAAGACTCCTCCGCAGGCTAAGACTCACCAGAAAAAGCTCCGTATTTCCACAAACCCGAGACGAGGAAAAGCGGTACGCGAGGAGTAAAGAGAGCAAGACCAGGATTTCAGACATGAAACGAGGGGACAAGGATGAGAAGGAAACGAGCATTTGGATCGGTATTCCTCAGTTGGATGAGCGGCGGCAGTGATGCTTGGGCCGTGGAGAATCATCGAAGGGAGCTGGAAATTGCTGCTTCAGGTTGATTTCTTCTGACGACGCTAGGGTTTTAGAGCTAGGGTTTGGAGGGAGCTCGAAAATATTTTTCTTTCTTTTTCTTTTTTAATCTCTCAGGAGGTGGATGGCGATTTTCTGCAGCTGGAGCGGGGGAGGGAAGACGTGTGGGGAGATTTTTGGGCCTGTTTTTCCGAGGCTTAGGTTCGGTTGCCGAGGCGGATGGCTCGGGGGCCGAAGGGCCGAAGCTGAGGTTAGGAAACGAATGGAGTTCTTTGCTTGCTTGCTGCTGCGCTGATCAAGGACTCACCTGGCTGTATTCACTGGCATAACACGAAACAGATGCGCTGGGGAGGGGAAACTGTCCATGTGGCTTTTTATCAGTTCGCTTTGGCGAATCGCAATCTAGTGTCCGTGTTGATGATGATTGGACTCCGGATTTGGATCTATATAAGTGAAGTCGAAAAGAAATGTCCCCCTCATATTGCTTTTTAAAATTCTGCGTCGTGAATAATTTTTTATGTATACGCATATTTATTTTATTTATAATCGTTTCCCATTCGTATGTAATTTTTTAACTCCGGAATTGTATATTTGATTTCGGTGGTAGTTGAATTACTGAAAGGCAACAAGTTTTTTAAAAATAAAGATTTTCTGATTTGCTGACCTAAATAACTTAGATATTTTTTTATCCAATTGAATGAAAAATGCAGAAATACTCTAGTAAATGCATTTATGGAATGTTACATTTTTCCATGTACTTTGATCCACTTTTTTTTTAAATTTGCATCATTATGTATTACTCTCATTCCGAAGAAGACAATAAACTTTTATCTATTTTTTATTTTTTATGAGACAACTGTCGTCTATTTTTTATGGAAGACCCATGTAAGTTCTCACTACCAGTATATAAACATATAAAGACAGAGCTCCTGCTTCCAACCACATTAAGGGTATGTTTAGCAATTAATAAAAAATATCAAGTTAAAACTTCTCAATCTACAACTTTTCACTCTCTATAACTATCATATTTTTTAATCATTTTTTCACACTTTCCTATACAATTACTCTATTTTCAATTATTTCTACACAACTATCTACATAACTAACTTATCTATTTTAATTTTATCCTTTTTGCTACTCATCAATATCCCTATCATATCGCATCATTTGATAACTTTTACTTTCCAAAACTTTTCATCAAAAATTTTATTTATTACCAAACACACCCTAAGAGGAGTCGGACGCAAGATGACGTATTTACCGTCCATCGTCTCGACCAACCGACCAATTCGCTACTTTGACCCACTTTTAATACACCACCGTCAATTTCCACTGTACCTTTACTGGTTCCCGATATATTTTTACCTATTTTCTAGGTTTTCATCCCAATATCTCGTTTCGTTTCTAAACTATTATGCAACGGCTGGATCCTAATTCCTATACGGTCGCCTATACCTGTATTCCGCCCACAATGTTGGTGGCAACAAAAGTATTATTTTATTTTTTTAATACATATGCAAAACCCCTCCTAGATCTGATTTTTAAAATTTATATAAAATTTTATTTTGAATTTTTTAAAAATAAATAAAATGAACGTGGACACGTCAACCATCAATGATCAAGGATAAAAAAAAAAAAGTGTGAACAGCAAAATATCTGCGGAGATAACTATGGAAACATCAACAATCGAAAGTTATGGAGATGCTTCTGATGTATTGGAATATTGTAGAAATAATTTTTGGACACTGGTATTGGAATATTGTATTAAAAAATACAAGTAGAAGACGACGCCAACGGTAGCCTGGAAAAAATAAAACAATAAATGATGACGTATAAACGTATAAAAAAGTAAAAGACTACAAGTAGACCGAACCGCTGTTATACGTATGGAACAGCCTTTTACAGAAGCAACAATGGCAAATTTTTCATTTTTCAAAAAAATTACCATACTACCTGACAAAAATTTATGGTGGTGTCATGGTTAAAATTAAAGGTGAAATATAAGATTATTTGGATTATATTTTTATAAATGTGTAGTTATAAATATAAGGGTAATTTGCATATATACCCACATAGTTTCACTGATATTGCAGATATACCCACGTAGTTTCACGAAATACATATTACCCCACATAGTTTCACCAAAATTGCATATTACCCCCACGCCGTTAATATCTACAGTTATATTTTCAAAAATGATGAAAATGTCCTTATCTTCATGGTTAGTTGTACAAATAGTTGTGTAGAAATGATTGAAAAGTAGGATAATTTGCATAGGAAAATATAAAAAAATAATTAAAACATCAGTTATGAATAGTGAAAAGTTTTGAATTGAGTTAATATTTTTTTTGCTTCAAACAAACATACCCTTAATTTTTAGTTTTTTATTATCAAGGGATTAAAAAAAAATGCTATTACGATCATTTTTTAAAATATCAAGGGATCTATAATCTGCTTGTGTATCGAATCACAATTGTGTTGGTTCCGTTGGAGCTGGATAGCACTCGGGGTATTTTATTTTTACCAGCCGGCGTATGGTTCTTGGCTGCTGCCGTAGTAACCATATAGTGACGTCCGCTCAAGGCCGGCAGCTGACAGCACGTTTCCCTTCCAAATCCAGTAGTCCCGCTCACGATCAAACGCCCAAACCCTAAGTCGCAGATGGAAAACAACGCAGGGGAAGAGGAAGAGCAGGACGGTCTGTCAGTGCATTCTCCAGGCCAGGCACCTCCATCTTCTGCTTCTTCTCTCCCAAAGGTCGGTCTCTTCCTTCCACCAACTTGGGAAGCGGTTCTCCACACCCACCTAGCCGCCCCCGGAGTTATTTACGTTTTGGTTTGTTTGGAATTAGGAACATTTACAGGTGGAATTGGAGCTCAGAGTTTTAGAAGCTCTGGAAATCTACCCTCCTTCCAAGTTACAGGGTACGTAGGAATTGAATTGCTCAGAAAAATTCTTGCATGGGCAGGCGCACACCAGTCACAGCTTCAAATTGATTGTTCTTCCATTTTCATCTTTTAATCCTGAAACGTGTGCAATTAGAACCTCCGTTCAGATATTGAATGTTTAATTCTTGCATGGGCAGCCACCTGTCAGCCACAGCTTCGTATTGAGCGTTCTTCCATATTCATCTTTTAACCCTGAAATATGTGCAATTGGCACCTCCCTCTGCACATAGAGAGCTTATCTAGCGATCCTTGCATAGCAGACACCTGCCAGATTACAGCTTCAAATTGACTGTTCTTCCATTCCTACCCATCACTCTTAATATTTTCATCTTTCACAACTTACCGATAAATTTGTTGTCTCTGAATAACCTGAAACCCCTTAGAGAAACATCGATATGTGCCAGCTAATGGCCAGGTCTTTGGTTGATTTTTAATGTCAAGAGACAGCCTGCCTCTTAGATCATAATGCTGGATTCAACAACAAAAGGAATGCTGATTCTGAATGTGATTCAATTCTTGGCCTTCTAGCTACAACTCCTCTACTTCCAATTTCTGAATGATTGATCTTTGCAGGTGTCCATCGTCACTTTGTTCTATACGGTTTGATGGAGTTCTTAAGGAGGAGGTAAGCGTACAGGTTCTCTAGTAGTATACCTATTGATCCTGCTGCGAATGAATTTCAAATTTGCTGATATTGATTTGTCATTTATGCATCCATCTGCATGTTGATGCCTCAACTGGCAGCTTCAACAGGCAGTTCTCAGGAGATGAGGTCCTCCAGTTGCTTGATCGCTTCTTCAATTTAGAAATGCTGGTAAGCTGATGACCCAGGTTGTCACATTTTTGACGCAAAGTTATTGAGAACAACATAGATTGCACAGAAGTCAACCTAGAAAGTGTATTGGTGGCTACAACAACAACAACACCACCACCACCACCACGATGATAACAACAACAATAATTATTAATCCTTTTGAACATCTTGAGAGCTTTGCTGCTTCAATGGGTGGCCTTTACTACAGTGTTTCAGCTGTCGATCCTATCTCAGTTCCCACAGCGGGGTGTGGATTATTTCTGAGCTTGCCTGTTTGAGAAGTTGATTCATGCGTTCTTTTTCCCTCTGGAAAATGGTCGTAATCCTACAATCTACCATTGGTACAAGCGAAAAAATCTCAGTGGTCATCATGCACCACAATTACTCTGGAACGTTTTCCTTACATAAATTATCCATCCCAAAGAGAGCTTCAAAGGCATTTCCATCGAAGGATTCAATCCAGCCACCAATCTTCTCTTCTGTTGGGATGCTCTGCCAATAAAAAGGTTGTTGTTGGAGTATTTTGGTCTAAAAGAACAGGGTGCTTCAAAGTAAAGGAGATTGTTGATATATTGGTCTAACAAATAGTTTCCTTTATTATTCTTTCGACCTGAGAGGCTCTTAGTGTCATTTGGATAGGATGTATTCTGTCATTGCTGGCTTAACTTGGAAACAGTGCTGACACAAATTATGCAATGTCTACTATTCATCCTTAAATGAAGGCATGTACAAATGATTTGCTTATTAGGTTCACTTTGAATGATGTTTTCTATTTGTTCATTGGTTTCCACTTGAATGGATAGCTTGGATCTGGTAATACCTTTGACTTGTTTATTTTAGCATTGGAGTTGGTGTTTTTCATATTGACATCTTGGTTTTTATACACCATCTTTTATGATCTGTTATTTTGCTTTTGGGATGGTAGTGTTTCATTTAAACAACAGGCTTGAAGAGGGGGGAAATTGTCCCCTTCAGACTGGCCACTTGCTTCAGAGTTCAGAGGGACACTTCAACTATCTTCAATCTTCTCCCCACACCTCTCCCTCCTTCCTCATTTTGCCCTCTGATGCTGAAACATAACTATGTTTTGTACTTTCTTCCTTCCCTCCTCCTCATTTTGCCCTCTCATGCTGAAACATAACTATGTTTTGTACTTTCTTCCTTCCCTTCATTCTTCAGAAGCCAGATGACGAAGAAGTGGAAGCTCTGAATCAAGAGGAGGATTTCTCGCTGCCACAGAACTTTTCTGTCAAGGAAGAATCATAGCTTGGTTTACTTTCTCTCAAGTTTTTGTATATTCTCTCTGATGGTTGCTATCGATTCCTCCCCCGCTCCCCGCCTCTCTCTCTGTGCCCTCAATTTTGCTCTCTGATGTTGAAACATAACTATAGCTTTTGTACTTTCTTCCTTCCCTTCATTCTTTAGAAGCCAGATGACAAAGAAGTGGAAGCTCTGAATCACGAGGAGGATTTCTCGCTGCCACAGAACTTTTCTGTCAAGGAAGAATCATAGCTTGGTTTACTTTCTCCCAACTTCTTGTATATTCTCCCTGATGGTTGCTATCAATTCCATTGTCCTTCTTGCAAAAACTGGTTATATATTAATCACAATTTCTATATTTTTGGTTGGACATTGCTTTTTATCATGCCCACAAGATCTTATTCGTTAGTTACAAAACGTGCATTCTTATGATAGGAGAGCGACGGATTTCAATACAGCCTATAGTTCCAAATCTTACCGCACTGATTTTATCTTGTAAATGCATAGAGTGCCTTGAATAAGAAAAATGATACTTCCAAACGGGCTAAGGGGACATTTGGGAATAAGGGGTGGGAAACATGGGAGGGAAATAGTGGAGGCACGGATTTCAAGGCACCTCATTAATCAATCAATTATCATATTTTTCTATTTTTACCCTTATATTCTAATCATTTTCCCTATCAACTACTTTCCAACAAACCTATTTATTTCAACTTTACCCCTATTATTTCACATCAATCACACAAATTTTAAAATATTCTATTTTCTACTCTCACCAAATATTACATTTTCTACAACTTTTACATTTCCAAACGTCCCCTAAGTGTGGCACAAAGGGCCTCTGGTTTCGAAGTGATGTTCACATTCTTCAGATGGACACGGAAGCCTTTGACTTTGTCGTTCACATTTCCTTAGAGAGAGCTGGATTTTGAACCGATTCTGTTATTTTATTGTAAATGCTTGGATGCCAATATCATTAGCTCACAATGTTATTCAAATATCACTAATTTCATTGGAATTTGTTTGTTTCCTAGCCTTTTATTGGGGAGTATCTTACACTGTCCAAACATGGGCCTCCAGATCGAGATGGTTTACCCTTTTGTTAATTATATTGCAGCGGGGTTCTGCATGTCATCATCATCATAAGCCATTTCCCACCTATGTGAGGTCGGCTGCATGGATTCTGTTACGCCATTCTTGGCGATTTAAGACTAAATTTTCAGTAATTTGTAATTTTTTTAAATCTTGTTTAATTACTTCCATCCATGTTTTTTTGGGTCTTCCTCTCATTCTCCTACCACCTTCTACTTGGATAAATTCTGTTTTCCTAACCGGTGCGACTTCAGGCCTCCTTTTTACATAACCAAACCATCTTAATCTATTTTCTCTCATTTTATCATAAATTGGTCTCACTTTTAAGTTTTCTCGAATTATTTCATTCCTAATTTTATCTTTTCTTGTTTTACCACTCATCCACCTTAACATTCTCATTTCTGCTACGCTCGTTTTTTGTATATGTTGCTCTTTAACTGCCCAACATTCTGCCCCATAAAGCATAGCAGGTCTAATCGCAGTCTTATAAAATTTTCCTTTTAATTTGACGGGGACTCGACGGTCACATAAAATTCCTGACGCACTTCTCCATTTCTTCCATCCTGCTTGAATTCTATATATTATATCTTTCTCGATTTTCCCGTTCTCTTGAACTATTGATCCTAAGTACCGAAAGTGATTAGTTCTTGTTACTGCTTGATCTAAAATCTTAATTGGTTCCTCATCCGGGTTCTCACTATTATTAAAATTGCATTTCATATATTCAGTTTTTGTGCGACTAATTCTAAAACCATTAGATTCTAAAGCATCTACCCACCTATTCAATTTTAAATTTAGTCCTTCTTTAGTTTCATCTATTAGCACAATGTCATCTGCAAATAACATACACCAAGGTACTTCTTCTTGGAGATGTCTAGTAATTTCATCTATTACTAAGGTAAAAAGGTAAGGACTCAAGGTTGAGCCTTGATGTAAACCTATTTTAACTGGGAAGACATTAGTATCTCCACTAATGGTTCTCACATTTGTAACAGCCCCCTCATACATATCTTTAATAATATCAATGTATCTGTCATTAATTCTTTTTTTTCTCATCACTTGCCATATTAACTTCTTTGGTACTCGATCATAAGCTTTTTCTAAATCAATAAAAATCATGTATAAGTTCTTTTTCTTCTCCCTATACTTTTCAAGTAGTTGTCTAAGTAAGAAAATAGCTTCAATAGTTGATCTTCCTGGCATAAAACCAAATTGATTTTCAGATATATTAGTTTCCCGTCTTAGTCTATGTTCAATTACTCTTTCCCATAATTTCATAGTATGACTCATTAATTTTATTCCACGATAATTTGCACAATTTTGAATATCTCCCTTATTTTTATAAATTGGAACTATAATGTTTTTCCTTCATTCACTTGGCATTAACTTCGTTTTTATAATCTTATTAAAAAAATTTGTTAACCATGTTGCACCTACATCTCCCATGCACTTCCATGCCTCAATTGATATATTATATGGGCCTAAAGCTTTTCCTGTTTTCATTTTCCTTAAAGTTTCCTTTACTTCAGATATTCGAATTTTTGTGAAATAACTGATATTCCTATTTTCTTCCCTATTTAGACTAACATCTAATGTTAATTGTTCGTGTGGGGTATCATTTAGTAAACTATAAAAATAATTTTTCCATCTTTCCTTAATATTATCATCTTTGACGAGAACTCTTTGGTCCTCACTTTTAATATATCTAATATGTGTTAAATCTTTGCCCTTATTTTCTCTTAATTTAGCCAACTTAAAAATATCCTTTTCACCTTGTCTAGTTCATAATCTGTTATATAGGTTCTTATAAGCTTTGTATTTAGCATCACTAGTAATCTTTTTAGTAGCTTTTTTTGATAGTTTGTATTGTTGTAAGTTTGTATCATTTTTATTTCCCTGCCATGTTTTAAACTTTTCTTGTTTATCATTTATAGCTTTTCGAACATCTTCACAGCGGTGTTCTGCATGTATTTATTCGAAAGATTCGGTATTATTTTTCATAGATGTACGCATCACAGCTAGGTTTTTAGTCTCACATTTTCAGAAAAACGCTCCAAATTAAGAGCTCTGCACGGTCGAAGTTAATGATGCGATGGCAGAAGCATCACCCAGTGTACAAGAGATTGCATGTTGCACGTGCATTGATTCTCCCCTTCTGCTGATCAACACACGGTTGATTTCATGTCTGCTGGATTGGTTTGGTAGGAACGGGCGTTGGCTGTACCGGGTTAGAATTTGCCCAACTCTAACTTTATTTTTTAAAAAATTCTGTTCGATCCTACTTATATCGCGGGTTAGGACAAAGTCAGTTTTGGCTCTCAACTTTTTTTGATAGATCTTGGAATAAACTTCGGATGGATCTGTTTCAGAGACAGCATATCGGGTAAAAAATGTAAGTCAAATAAGATAATTTTAAAAATTTATATATCTATCAAATATAAAGATACACCTATAGATATATTTGTGCTATATTTAAATGTTGTATGCTTTAATATCTTACTAATTAATAAAAAATATATCATTATTAAAACAAAACATGAATAAATATAGTTTGTTACCAAAAAAATAGTGTAATTTTATAAGAATAAATTAATATACAATTACACATAAGAGTTATATATATACGCAATTTTTTATTGATTCTTATATTTTTTATATTAGTTGGTCCTTATATTATTGATATAATTAATTATAAAAATGTGAGAATTTTTAAAGAAAATGATAATAAGATTTAAATACATGCTTATAATGACTGAGTTCAAAAATATTAATTTTACTCGGTTAAAAATGAATCTAGTAAAAAATGAATCTCGTCAAAGGGGGGTCACAGATTGACCCTACCCAATTCTTACCTCCAAATTTGGCTATAAATGACTTGCGGCTTTGTTTTGTTAAGCTTAGTGTGTGTTGAGTTGGTGGAGTGAAGCATTTGGAGACGCAGAATACACAAAGCTTTTGGCAATATTCAAAGGCAAACGATACTTGATTGCACGGGCGCACTGTGCTTTTACATTTGGAACCGCCGAACGGGCAGCGAAAATTAGCATAACGGCCTATTTGGCCGTACGTCCCCGGGAACATTACGCACTTATTTATCTTAGAAAATGCGTGTTGGGTTTAGGCTTGAATTTGAAAAAGTCCCTTGACGCTTTTTTGGTTTTTAAAAGACAGAGTTCTAGCTTATGTGAGAAGCTAGAACTTGTAGCTTTTTCCTAACAAGCTGTTTTTAAATTTTTGCAGAAAAAAGTGGCTAGCTCAAACGGGGACTAAGATTCATACAATAGGTGGTTTAGGGACTGTTTGGCCTGGCCTTTTTTTTTTTTTAGTACGGGGCCTGGCTTCCTTTTAATAGCAAAAGCTTATTGGCCTTTTGGAAAAGGCATGATTTTGGCTTCTATGCATTGAAAATCCTTCAAACAGGCTTTCAATGAGTAAAACCAAAACACATTTACATGTATTTCGATGACAAAAAAGCGCGGGCCAAACATAGTCTTAGCTAATGCAAGGTAAAAACATGAAGAAGAAAGAAGTCTTTTGGCCTTTAATAAATATATTGATTTTGTTTTCTTTTTATCACTAATTACTTATTACTATAGGAAAGCTAAAATAAATATATCTATAACTGTTTATATGCTGTTACAATTAGATTTTAAAGAATTCTTAGCTTTTCTACAAATAAATTTAAGATCAGGTAAATTTAAATTACACTCAAGTGATCTCAGGCATCAATTAGTTTTGTCAACTGTAATTAAAAATTTTATAAAATGGGATCGACGTCCAATTGGTTTGAATTTTTTTAAGATTGAGGCTTGGATCAGAGCAGCTTCGTTGAGTTGCACTCGTAAGTTAAGCTATTTTATTTTACTTGGCGAGTCCATGAGATGCGCTGGCGACTGGGCTCAAAAAGGTAAGAAAATTGATAAAAGCATTTGCTGCGGCCTTGATGCCCCTACTACGAATGTTAAAAATCCGGCAACTGAATACCAGAAGAAAGTTTACAGGGTACGTTCAGGGTACGTTTGGTAATATATAAAATTGTGGGATTGTGAGAAATGAAAAAGAGAATATTTTGAGAAATGTGTGATTGATAAGAAATGATAGATGCATAGTTGGAATAAATAGGTTTGTTGTATGTAGTTGATAGGGAAAATGATTAGAATGTAGGGATAAAAGTGAAAAAAATAGTATAATTAATAGAGTAATGATTGGTATTGAGAAACCAAATACCATGAAAAACTCATATTTCCCCCCCTTAGACGTTACCAAATGTCCCCATAGTCAAAATTGCGGGCCATGAAACAGTGCAGCTAAAGGCTTTTGAGGGCTTGCGCTGCTATCTGCCCATCTGTACGTACACAAGCCGCCACAGCCAAGCTGGCCTGATGGAAATCTTGTAATCAAATTGAGGCTACATTTGCCAACGGATTAGAACTTTCTCATCTCTGTTTCCATGACATGTAACCTTTTAACTAATTCCATTATATTTTTTCACCGTTCTCACTTGCACTCCCAATTCTTTATTTTTCATCTGAGAGGCTTATTTATTTGTTAATTTACTATATTTCTAGTCATTAGTCGTATTTCGATTTTCACCTATAATGTCAGTGGCAATAAACCTAATGGCCAGTCAGGAAGCATGATTGTGGTTGATAATGGCCACAAACTTTTTTTTTTTTTTTTCAAATGTAAATGGAGACTATTGCTCCAGCTCGGACTCCAAACCAGGACCTGTCTCACGCACACACAAATGTCAAACCATTTGGCTATGCCTTGGGTGATGGCCATACACTGCTTGGCTAGAAGTTAAAACAGCAATTGCAGAGGACAGAGCTCAACTTAACACTTTAACAGATCTCACATCAAAAGGCACACTAAAAAATATATGTATCAACTTTAGGCAACAACGTGTGCCCAAACTTTCACATGACTGTTTTGTTAAAACAAAAGATTGATTCTAATGAGTAAACAGATATGACCATTTGAAAAAGAAAGAGGAAAAATGATTTTTATCTTGTCAACTACTACCACTTTAAGAACAATATAAGAAACAACACAAATAGAAAACTAGGAGGACATGAAAAGGAAAAGGGGGGAAAAAAAAAGGAAAACATGGCAAAAACAGTCTTTCTAGGATTATAAAACCTTCGTATTATACTTGAGAATTCCCCTTCGAGATCCACCAACAACACAGACCCATTTCCTATCCTTCACACGCCATTCGCCTTCAGTGCTGTAAATTAAAGCTGTAGTCAGAACATACCAGAAACAGGAGTAGGGACAGCTGGATTGGATTTCAGCAAAACTAGGTTACCGCCGGTGTGGGTTCAGCGGCTGGTTTAGCATCCTCATTGCCCTTGAACCCATCTTCACCTGCAAAACAGCTATGTCAATGACCTTTCATCTTTGCTTCTGTGCTAGTAGTCTGTTGCATGACTAGGATTTGATAAATTTATTAACTACGGAAAACTGCCCCATAATTTATTATTATTATTATTATTATTGCAGAAAAAATGGTCTTACTCATTTGATTGGTAAAAGATCTGGAATTTAAGAACCATTCTTGTTTTCGCTTCTTAAACAGTATATGCATGCAGGAACAATGCAGCAAACGCCAGTCAAACCACTTAAGCAAGAAAGGGCATATAATGATCATGAGGATGGTCTCTTTTTATTCCTACTGTGAAGTACCTCCATCCTCTGGTAAATCTGAAGTCCAGAGAGTGAGATTGTCCCTCAGCAACTGCATAATCAAAGTGCTGTCTTTGTATGATTCCTCACTCAGTGTGTCCAGCTCCGCAATTGCCTCATCAAATGCTTGCTTTGCCAGATGACAAGCTCTGCAAAGTTTAATACCACTCATTTGTTTCAGAGGAATATACAGATTCAATATCCACAAACAAGTAACAATGCCAGAGAAGACAGATTACCTCTCAGGAGAGTTCATTATTTCATAATAGAAAACTGAGAAGTTGAGGGCAAGACCCAAGCGGATTGGGTGTGTTGAAGGAAGATCCGTGCTGGCAGTGTTGGAAGCAGCCTAACAGAGTAGGAGAGCAAAGGGTTAAAATTGTTTGACTGCTTTTTTTGGTCATTTTTATTTATTTATTTAAGTTTATATTCACACATATGTTTGTAAACTTTCAGTGGGCCTATAGGAAATTGCCTGGTAGCCCTTCAATGATTGATCTGCTGCTTCTTTCCTTTCCTGGTCAGCCTTGAACTCAGCTAGATAGCGATAGTAATCACCCTTCCTAGAGTGACATACAGCAAAAAGAAAACAAGTAATGTATCTTCATGTTTTTCTCCCTACTCAGATGCAACATTTTAATAAATCAATTGGATAAGCAGGCACCGACATGAGTCTGAAGGCAAGTGATGCAGACACGACAATGACAAAGGAAAGATGCGACAACAGATTTTGCATTCTGAGGTTAAAGCAGACCCAAAACGGCAAAACCAAAAAGGGAGAGCAGATTCAGAAATGGACATCAGCACAGAGAGGTTTGGAAATCACTGCAGAAATTTTTTGTATATACGAAAGACCAAGCAGCATCAGGAAAATGCTTTATCAGTTCGTTTGAGTGTTTAATACTGTTAATTTATTAAGATTCAAGAGTCTCTTTTGGTAAGTTTTTGATAGTGTCACAATAGAACTCAAGCCAGATGGATATTTAGATCTCCCACCCTCCCCAGTATCAGATTTTGGGGCTAATACTTCATCTCCAATCTCATTTCTAATGGCATGTCAACTAGAAGAATTATCCAAGTGGACATCAGAATTTATGGGATAAAGTTCATCTGCAACCTCAATTTTAGTGGTATTCAAGCTGCTAGATTTTTTAATTACCAGAAAATGAAATACAGTCTCGAAATGTGGTTTTTCAAACAAAAGAATTATTCAAGTGGTCAGATTTTTAGATTTTCCAAAGAGAAAACACGGCTTTTTTTTTCTGTCAGACTTAGTGAGGTGAAAAAACCAACTAAATCTTCTTGAACCAACTAAACCTTTTTTATGTGAAAAAAGTGAGCTCCTGGTAAAAATTAAAAGCCTTTTGGATGAAAACAGAAACTAGAAAAGCCTTGCATTAAAGAAAGATGGTTTTTCATAGAAATCCTTTGCATGAGATATTAGCCATTCAGCTATCATCGAATATCATAAACATGAAACAATTAAGACAAGTAGACAACACAATGAGATCTCTATGTACCGCAACTTACATCTTGTAGTAGAAAACAGTCGATTCTCCAGAGGCAGAAGAAGGAATCAAATGCTCATCTATGATGGTCAATATATCATGACAAATCTTAGACAGCTCATCCTCCACCTTTTGGCGGTAAGTCTTGATTAGTTTCACATTTTGCTCATTCCCCTTTGACTCCTCCTTTTGTTCAATTGATGACATGATGCGCCATGATGCACGGCGGGCACCAATAACATTTTTGTAACCCACAGAAAGAAGATTTCTCTCCTCCACTGTCAATTCCAAATCAAGCTTTGCAACTTTGTTCATGCTTTCCACCATTTCTGGGATCAACCATAACAGTGTGAGATACTCTCCTATCCTTCCACAGTATATCAAAACTTACTAGAAATTAGAAAACATACTGACATCCTCCAAATGGAGACGCTACTATAACGGAAGGCGAAGATGATGAATTACATATTTGTACGTCTTAAAAAGTTTCAACGGCCACTTTTCACCCCCAAATGATTTTAATTTTTTAGCACACGTAAGTTTCCAATCAACGTAATTTTTTGCATAAAAAAATATGTATTTTAACTCTTATCATGATAGCTTAAACCTAATAAAAACATCATTTGTAGGCTGTCAAAATGAATGAACTCAAGGAAAACAGTTCTATTGAAAGTCATTGCCCAAAAAACATATCTAACAGCCGATCCACAGTAAATGCACAATTTTTTTTTTTTTTTTTTTAAAAAAACATCGATAGTAGGCACCAGATTCATTAAAAAAACAAAACGAACGGGAAACTCCAGCGAGGGAGAAACCTAACACAGATCATAGATATAAAACGCAGAGGGCAAAACCGAAAAAGAAACAAAAATCGCCCATCATGACCGCAGCAAAACAATGCTGTGGCCAACAAATCTACTCCAAAGAAACAAAAAATAGTAAAAGAACTACACAGGGGTAGAGAGAGAGAGATTAGATGGAAGATCTAACCATCGTAACGCTCGGCTTGCTCCGAGAGCTTGGCCATGTAGACATGGGTCTCTCTCTCCTTCTCTGTCGTCGACATTGCGAGAGAAGAATCCTAGTGAGAGAGATTCTGCAGGGAAGAAGGAAAAAAGAGGAGAAAATGCAGAGGGAGAGAGACAGCAAGAGAAGAAATGGTAAACGATCCGAAAATACAGCACGAGGAAAGATTTATATGCAAGAATGAGAGGATTTGTGTTTTGACGACTTTGCTTTTGTAGAAAGTTTTGTACGAGCAGTTGGAAACGTTTTCACCTTACCTCCCAAAGAAAGTTGGAAGTGCTTTACTTTGACCTAATTAAGGACATTTTCGATCAAATAAAATTCTTCAATTGAATCTGTATTTTCGTTTTCAAGATAATTTCTTAATTTTTTTTAAATTCTTTTAATTTTCAATACAACTTTATCCATCTCTAATACAACTTTATATATCATTCTCAGTGTACATTTATCTAAGGTTGTGTACGGGAATAGATAAAATTTTTGATGAAAAGTTTTAGTAAGTAAAACTTGTCAAATGATATGATATGATAGGGATAATGATGAGGAGTAAAGATGATAAAGTTAAAATAGATAAGTTAATTGTGTAGGAAGTTGTGTAGAAATAATTGAAAAGTATGGTAGTTGTATGGGAAAATGATTAAAAAATATTATAATTGTAGATTGTGAAAAGTTTTAGATTGAAAAGTTTTAAGTTGATATTTTGTCTTCCTCGCCAAACACGCCCTAAGATTCAAAAATTTCGTACCCTTTCATCTTGTTTAAAATTATCTTTACATCACTGTAATCAAATTTATTTCAAAAAAACTATATAATGTATCACACTTGCGTAAAAAATTTTAACGTACTTATTTTGATTATTAATTTCATAAAATCATTTGATTAGCGCAAATTAGATATTTCAGCTTTCGAGGTAAGTCAACTTTTGAGGCAACTTAAAAAGAAATCATACACTTCGCTTTAAATTATATTTATATTGTAGAAAAAAATCGTTTCCAAAAAACTATATGTAAATGTTTAGATCGTATAAAATTCACTAAATTATATTTATACAGATCGTTAATTGATATTAATGTTATAACATGAATATTTAATAGTGAATTTTTCTTATTTCCTAATAGGTTAAACATGTTAGGTGCTTAGATTTCACACAATTACCCTCTTAGGTCCTAATCTAGCGTGCTTCAAAGGCCCTAACCTAGCAATTTCACTTGAGGTGTAAATGTCTTTGTAAAAATAATTGCTTTTGAGTTGCCTTCGTGTTGGCCCTCATCGTCACCGTCCCTCAATACGTTTTCCATCACTGCCAGCCAGATCGTTGCTTCCAAACTGAATTTAAGTGGGCGGGCCAGGCCGGTCTCTGGCCTCGACTTTATTTTTCTTTTGGTGCTATTGCCTAGAGCTGAGTGCCTGAGTTACGTTGAACAATGCAACCGGATCGTCTTGCTCGGTTTTATTTTAAGATAACAATAAGAAAAGAAAAGGAAAGAAAGCCTGGCTTGGTTTTTTACTACGCTCAAAAATGGGGGTTTTAAAACTTCAACTCGCCAAATGCTATCTTTGGATAGCCAATTAGGGATGTTAAGAGACTCCGTGAATTTCTGAACCCGCAGGTCAAAATTTTTTGTAAATGGGTTAAGAATATGATTTTTCATAGATGTGTTTTGATCTATCAACTCGAGTTCTTATTTAATTAAATAAATGATAACAAGTTGAGTGTTTACATCTTGTCAACCTGCTAATTATCCATCCAACCCGCATAACCCATGAACCCATTAATAATCTGTTAAAGCTAGCGTATAACTTATGGAGACATGATCTAGTTAGGCCTGGCTAAGTAAGCATTTACTTAGACAGACCTAAAAACATATTTTGAGGCATTTTTTTAGTTTTTCATAAACATATTAAGCTAGGTGGATTATATATATATAAACCAAATTTTATTATTTTTGGATACTTTTAAGTATTTATTTTTTATTTTAAAAGATAATGACATTCTCGTAATTTTTTGATTTTATATATTCAATGCTCCTAGCTTAACATGTTTATAAAAAAAACTCATTAAATAGATAATAGTATTAGATCATTTGTTTCCACGCTAACCAAAAATGTTTCTGCTTTCTAAGTGGTCAACAAATGTTTTTCAATTATCATGATTATTTCATATATAAGTACTTACTAAGATTTTAAGTCAACTTGCTTCAACGTATTTACAACTCATATGGAAAACTCATTATACCTTTAACTAAATAGGTTGTAAATAAATTAAGGTTAAAATTTTGTAAATAGGCTAATAAATGAATTAAAATTTAAAATTTTTAAACGGAAATGATTCTATTAGCATGAGCTCAGCAAACGTCTCGTTTAGCCCATTTCGAAAATGAAGTTACAATACTTTTTAATTACTTTTTTTATATACTTATTTATTTAAGTGTATTTAATATATAAACAAAGTTTTATCATATTTAGATATATGTATATATTTTTTTGAGATTTTTAAAAATAGGAGTATTTTCAATACATATATAGACATAAATGTTTAAAAATCTTAAATATATATATATATATACACACATATCCAAAAATGGTAAAATTTGATTTATATGTTAAATATACTTAGATAAACAAGTGTACGCAGAAAAAATAAAAAAAAATTATAAATGAATTTTTTAAGATAAACTAAAAGAGATATTTGCTTAGTCTATCTTTTCGATCCTTTAACACTACTGTAGCTAACAAGAAGGGTGTCTTGTCAACGTGTACACTTTTTTTTTTAATTAGTTGGAGCGCTCGCCGCTCACAGCGACGAGGATTCGATGCCCCAACGCAAGGCATAACCACCTGCTTGCGTCATCAACTGGCCTATGGCCTGGCACACCAACATGTACACTTTTTGTCACGAGGCAAGATAACATATGACGTATTGCATGTTGGCTAATATGAAATGCATTTTTTTTAGTTTTCGATAACTTCTTTTTGTTATTTTTCCATTTATAGGTGGGCTAAGTATATATATTTCATATACTGAAATTTACCAATTTTGAATTATTGAACATCTTTTTGTAAATTTTAAAAAATAAAAAATTTTCACTTTTTTTGGGATACAGCTACAGGAGGAAAACTATCTGCGTGCAACACCATTTAAATTATAACGACTTAAGATCAACCTGAAATCTGAGATACAGGCATTTACTAAGCGGGGCCAATTGAATGCACAAAGTTGCACCTGGATGCATTTTACTTATTTTTTTATTTTTTGAAAACAACTATTAATCCAAATGTATTTAACATAGTATTAATTTTTACTATTTTGGAAACTTTTAGATAATTTTTTATTTTTTAAAATCAGTGATTTTTCATAGTCTCCAAAAATAATAAAAATTGATACACATGTTAAATACAATTATATTAATAATTTTGTGAAAAAATTTTCAAAAAAATATTAAAAAATAGATTTTTTAACCTAGGTGTACCGAAGCTCAATACACCCGAGTATACTTGATCGGGGCTTCTACTAAGATTGCAACTTAAGGTACTCATAAATTGACCCACTACGTGCCTTAAAATAAGTAAGCAAGTTTCTATTTTATACCTATGGGTTAAGATGGGTTCAAAGTGTATTCAGTTTAATTACGGTAAAAGTCCGGGTACTTGAAACCAATCTTAATTATTAATAGATACTTAGGGTGTGTTTGGTAAGTAATAAAATTTTTAAATGAAAAGTTTTAAAATGAGAAAAAATGATGTAATGTGATAGAGATAGTAATGAGGAATAAAGATAATAAAGTTAAAAATTAATAGGTTAGTTATATGAGTAACAGAAAATGCCAAAAAAATAATAATAATAGGATATTTGTGAAGAGAAATGTTTTATATTTAAAAGTTTTTTGTGTAAACAAATACATCCTCAATATATATTTTATGAAATATCTTTCACAGTGAAAAATATAAATGTATTCTTTAAATATATATATAGAAAATTATTTAATTTATCTATTATTTAGTAGATTTAACAAATATTTTTAAAAATTATATTATTATCATCTTGATTATAAGTTTTTAAGTAAGACTTGTAATAAATTTTCAAATATAATATGATGACTATTTTTTAAAAAACCAATTTGAAACTGAATTCAGAACCAACTTAAACTTAAAAGATGAATGATTCTGTTAGCCCGGGCTAAGTAAATACCTCACTTAGCCCACCTCAAAAATCATATTTAAAACAACTTTTTTTTGCTTTTTTCTTCACACACTTGTTTATCTAAGTGTATTTAATATATAAATTAAGTTTTACCATTTTTGGATATGTGTATATATTTTTTTTAGACTTTTAAAAATAAGGGTATTTTAAATACATATATACACATAAATGTTTAAAAATCTCAAAAAAATAGATAAACATATTCAAAAATAGTAAAACTAGGTCTATATGTTAAATACACTTAGATAAACAAGTACATGAAGAAAAAAGCAAAAAAAAGTTATTGTAAATAGGTTTTTTGAGGTGGGCTAAGTGGGGCATTTACTTAGCTCGGGCTAATAGGATCACTCCTCAACTTAAAAATAGAGTAGGATAGGCTTAAAAACGACTTGAACTAAAATAGGGTACAAATTAAAGCTATCCAACCCAACTTGCGCCTTCAGCAGTACCCTTTTTTAGTGATTTTGCAATTTCATCCACTATCAACTCTAATCCTTTCTCGTAGTTATTTATTTAATATTTTCTCTCATTTTTGTTAGAAAACTTATTTTGTTTACGTGAGACATTTATTACACTTTTATCGTACTTTTCTCTTTGAAAAGGAAAAAAAGGGCAGGGAAGGTCTTCATCGTTTTCCTTTTTTTTCTTACATCTTTAATTCGATTGGACATCATAAATCTTGAAAAAAGTTATTTTTCATTATCTTTTACATTTTCAATCGTTATTTTTTATCATTTCATAAAAAGTCTACTTATTTTTTAGTCAGTATAATATGACATTACCTTAATTCCCTCTTTTTTCTTTGCTCCCTACATTCTTTTTCCAATTCTGAAATTACAAAATATATATAATTTAGATTTTTCGATATGCTAATAATAAAAACAAATATAATAAAAGGCATGATACCTTATGATGCATAATTTTTTTAGTTTATGATATTTTTTTTGTTTACTTCTCATTTATATTTAGGCCCAGGTGTATATATTTCGTATAATAAAATTTACCTTTTTGAATTTAAAAATCAATAATTTTCATTCGTCTCACACTCTTTGCACATGAAAAAGATGAAATTGTTATTTAAAAATTTACAAAAAGATATACGATAATTCAAAATTGGTAAATTTTGATATATAAAATTATATACACGGTCCACATATAAATGAAAAGAAAATAAAAAAATATCAAACCTAAAAAAGATGCATAGCATCTTATGATATCATGCCTCCTCTAAATACAATAGATGTGCCACATGACTACATGGGGCGATGCCATCCAGTCCGTAGTTGGGGTCGGGCTCTCAAAATAATGTGAATATATTTACTGGGATATCTAAAAATATTGATAAAACATTAGAGCCATTTTAATTTTTTTAATATTTTTTTAATTACCCTCTATTTTATTTTCCGCATTAATAGTTATATTTTCAATAATCACTTTGGGTTCCACTTCTTGAGAACCGTATTGAATTTGGCTCACTAAGAGGAATTATATAATTACGTTACCAAAAATTATTTTGTGCAGGCTATAACTTTTCAGAATATAAAATTAAGTGGAAAATATGAAAATGACTTCTTCCTGCAGGAATTGGAATGGTATAATAATTGACAGAATCATTTATATATGTAGGAAAAACATTTTGAAGGATAAATGTTTAATTACGACCTTTGAAATTCACATAACAATCAAAGGATCAAGATCCCCATTTACCATACACGTCATTACGTACTCATTGCATTTCTGCCTTTTTTTGATATTTTTATACACATCGTAACACCTGAAATTACAATGGAGCACATGCATACCCCCACACCATAGTGGGAAATTTTTTCTAAAGCCCACCACAAAGGAGAAATTGTAAACTCCCACAACAGAGGAAAAATTGAAAATCCCTCAGCATTTCTGCTTTCTAATCCTTCCGAAGAGGCCCTTGATACTTTGTACTCGTCATTTTCTTTAAAACTAACATAATTTTATATTATCCATCTTCTTCCCCGAAACCAAATTCTTCAAAAGGCCAATTTATTTTATATTTATTTAGTTGATGCTGATCATCATCTACAGTTACATGATTCTCTAACTTTTCCTCAACTTTTCTTTCTTTTTTTGATTGTCCTATTTCCATTTCGATACCTCTTTTACCGTCACCAAACACAGAAAAAGCCAACACCAGACATCAGGGCTATGCAATTCTGTACGTTTATTGATCTCAATGATCGACTGATAAGAATACAAAGTTCAGTAAGATAATCCACAAACGCATCCGGTCAATCGAAAATTCTTGTAAAACGTTGTCCCTATGAATTAAACGGGCTACGAACAAAATTCAAAAGAATCGAAACTGTCAGACAATAGATCAATGGAGTATTCAATAGATTGCTCAAGGAAGAAATGGTTAACAGGGTTGAAGAAGAAAATGCCAAAAATCAATGGCGGATTGCTTGGCCCAACTCACTTTTTTGGTTGGATCATGTACTTATTATAAGTCACACTTGTACAATTAATACCAGTCATCACTCTCTGTAACAGGGTACCAGATACCTCCCTCCATATCCTGTTGATGCTCAGCGACCAGCATTTTTATTTCAGTACACCTGGCTTACAATTTGGGTGCTGCAAAAGAAGTTGGCTGCACGGGTAGCAACAATGACAGCTAGAAATAATGGTCGCCCAAGAAAATGGTTCGCCAAAGAGAATCATGCTACTGTCTGATCCACAGCTGATAATCTGAGCCTTTGTCGACAAACTTCTGCCAAGTGCCATCCAGAGTATTCTCCTTGGAAGGGTTCCAATCGATATGGCCAAGTTTCATAGTCAGGCAATCACCAATATGTGCAACATATCCATCATTATTAGCATGGAATATCTTGACGGAGCTCCTGCAATGGATCCCAGCTCGCTTCCGTGCCTCAATTAACTCTGTTATTGTATCTCGAAGACCGAAATCGTAGAAGTGATCATAGAATATGACAGGCTGCACAATGCAACAGCTTTCAGATGCAAAGGAAGAAGTAATTGGCACATAAACAACAACAGAAGATAGATGAATTTTGAGTAACACGTTTTCTATATTTAGTAAAAAAAAAATAGCAATACTTGCACGATAGATGACAGGCTGAGAAACAACTGCCGGAAACAACATGAAACACATGAAACACTACATTATAATGAAAGCATTTGGTGAAAAGCCGGAAACATGTAGAAACAAGAGCAAGAGAGCAAAAATACAAGCCATATGCAATATTAATATTAATTCTCCCTTGCTCAAATTAGGTCACTTGTGAGTTATCAATCACATTGAGTGATGTTGAAACATTTATTGGCTGTTGGTCCAGTTGAGGGGAACTGTCAAGGAAAGTTAATATACTTTTGCCCAAAGGTGCGCAAACTGCATTCACCTTACAGTTATCTTACCGTGCCAGGATGTGTTAGAACGTATGCATATCCTTGTGCAAGCTTATCACGTGGAAATGGCCAGTGTCCCTGAAGTATCAGAAAGAATCAAAGAAAGAAAGAAACAAGAAAAAGAAATTCATAAATTTTTGTGAACCTTTTCTGTATATAATAGAAAGAATATTTCCATATGAAATAAGGACAAGAGAACCAGCAAGATCAAGGCATCGGGAAGACTTGTGAGAAGTGACACCTTGTATCACTTGGCATCCAAGTACAGAATAAAAGACAGGCATATCATGAGCTTCACTATTGATAAAGCATTATATGAAATCAGATAGAAAATTTCCACAGACAGACTTGTTAATTTGGGGTGTATTTGTTTAGGGTGTGTTTGTTTGGGGCAAAAAAATGTCAAGCAAAGCTTTTTGATTCAAAAATTTTCACTCTCCATAACTATTCTATTTTTAAATTATTTTTCACATTTTCCTATACAAACTACCTTACTTTTCAATCATTTCTACACAACTACCCATACAACTAACCTATCTATTTCAACTTTATTCTTTTTACTCTTCATCATTACCCTATTATATTATATCATTTTCTATCAATTTGACAACTTCTACCCCCAAAAACTTTTCTTCAAAAGTTTTACCCCCAACCAAACACACCTTTAGCTTTAAAACTTTTCCATTTAAAACTTTTCACTCTTTACAATTATACTATTTAATTATTTCTTTATTTCTTCCTACACGACTACTATACTTTTCAATTATTTTTACACAACTAATCTATTCGTTTTAACTTTATTCTCTTTACTCCTCATCATTACCCCTATTATATCACAATATTGTTTACATTTCAAAAACTTTTCATTCAATAGTTTTATCACTTCTCAAACACACTTTTGATAAGAGTAGGTTGCAACAGGAGAGAACTATTATCTATTTATGATATTGAGAGGTCCCACAACCTAGGGCCTTAACCTGGGGCCTTAAGAGGAGAATATGGATTGCTAATCCATGTAACCAAAAGAAGCCTATGCTATGGTATCCCATTTCTAGGATGACTCCACAATGCAAATACTCATGCTCATGAATTTCGCCAAACCAACCGTTTCTCCTCAAAATGGGCATGAGGCAGAGCCGATCCTACTCCAGAAGTACTTGCAATCCTCATACATTATTCTGCAAAGCAGCATATCCTTCCTCTCACACCATTGGTTGGATATATGAATCAAATTGGGATCACTAAATCCTATAGAAATTTTCCCTTCAAAAAAAAAAAAAAAAAAAAAAATCCAATAGAAATTTGCCCCAATTACAGAAATTGTCAAAAAATCTTTTGAACCTCTGGAACAAGGCCATTGCTTGGCACAATGGAAAGTTCTTTGCTTGTATCTTTTGTTGCATGGTTTTGAGTCCTGGAAACAGCCTCCAACCATACAGTTAAGGCTGACTACGTCATGCCCTCCCCAAAACTTGCATTGGCAGGAACCTGGTATCATGCACTGAGTAAACCCTTTTATAAACCCATGGACCATAAATCAGATCATGGGACTGAATGCGAAACCATTTACCTAGGACTTGCATGGGCAACAAGAAATCAAATTTCCAGCTCATCAAAATTTTCAAATGGTATGATATTGATCTTATTAAAGCCAACTAGATGGCTTTCGGTGAGCCTATACTTATGATGTTAATGCCATTTGAACATTACAATCAATTGGACAATAACAACACCTACAAAATGAAATGCATAAACGACCATCACATTCTTCCTAGAAGGAGCAAGGCCTATAGAAAAGGCATAGGTCTCCACAACATTGATCTTGCATTTTTGTTTGTAAAGAAAAGTAAGAAAGGTAGCTGCTACGAAAAACAGGAAAAACACTTGCAAAAAAATAAAGGTAAAAGGGGAAAAAAAAAATTCCTCTTTTCTAGACTGAAGCGGCATCTAACAACCCCTACCTATCTTACTTTCTAACTTCTAGATTGATGTTACATCTAATTATCAATAACAAACTTACTTTCTCTCCTTTCCAAATAAATTTGACATCTAATTATTAGTAACTAATTTACCTTTTTTCTCCTTTCTAGACTGATGTAACAATTAACTACTCATTTGGGTAGTTCCGAGTGTCACTTGCAATTATTCATATACAATATGGTGGACAATTTCTGGCATTTTAAATTGGATGAATGCAGCTTGAATCTGATTTGTGATTTCTTGGGCAACCGACAAAGGATTTCTACCAAAGCATCTTCTGAGAAATTGCATCCCTTCATCTCGCTGGCTTCGTTTTGGGTAAATGCAGGTAGATAAGGCTTTATGAGTTCTCTCGATCTTCTGGCCCAAGTTCTTTAGAACACTTGTGTCAGCAAAACCAACCTGATTATGGTCAAAGCAACTAGAAGACCCACCAAAAAGACATCAAAAGCTCCATTATTCATTTGCAAGATGTTGTCATTTAGGGTTACATGATGATGTTCATTATCGCAGAATGGGCAGGTCAATGTCAAGTTGCATTTGCTGTAAGTTTTATAGGAGTGTATTGAAACATGCAACAATATGAATATTCATACCTGGGTGGAACCTGTATCATGGTTCTCTAGAAATGTGACAGCACGTGAAGGCCACCAACCCATAACCCCAGGAGGTTTGCCTTGAGGATCAATCAACCTCCAATACTGATTATGCAGTGCAGAATGAAGGATTCCCTGCATGGACATTAATGTTCAAAACCAACACGTTCTGAAACTAGAAGCATGACTAACTAAATTTAGATTTATCATGACATAACACCAAAATAATTCTTCATGACAAATTAAGTTAGCTTCAAAGCTTGCCAATGAATGCAGCTATAGTGTTTTCAAGATCACAGAACATTCATAGTATATACGGGTAATTCTATGGGTAATGATTCAACGAAACTGGTTGCCTGGAGTAACTCATGCAACCAGTTCTTTTGGGCCCACCTTAAAGACTTGATAAGATCCAATCCCTATCAAATGTATGACTAATTCACTCTCCTTTTATTCACTATAAGTGAAATCATTTATATTAGATGTTTCTATGATTTATACCATTTAAAAACGTTTATGGACTCTGTTGAAAAAGAAAAAAAAAGAAAAAAAGAATAGGTTGCGTAAAGTCGCTCCATAATGTTTCCCTAGAGTGTTTGGTGAGTTTGCAAGGATGTGCTTTTTGAAAGGGGGGAAAAATACTAATTTTTTATCATCATATGGCTTACTTTTTGTTCTCAAGATCGTGATCTTGGATAGACAGAGAATACAAATAACGCTTGTATGATTGAAAAAGTAACTAGCCTGTATATTTTTTATATGTAAAGTTCCGGAGCATATTAAAGCCATGAAACCAAGTTTTATCAGTGCCTTGAAAATGATATCACTTGATGCATATCTGGATATCACAAACCACACGAAAATGAAGTTGTGGAGTATAAATTACCATCAATGTGTTGTATAGTAGCTGGAAAGTACCTTCGTAGTGACATCAAAAGCAGATGAAGTACCACCCGTGGCATTAATCCAGTTAACGATTCGTTGACGATGAGAATCTGGGAAGGTAAACATGAATATATATCTCTACATTACATGTAAGAGGCAATAAAATCATATAACTGAAAAATTCAATTCTATTTCTAGTACATGGACATAACTTCTTGATGGATTGACACATCATACTTTTTAGTGGAATTCAATGAGAACTTGGCCTGTCAAAAATTTCAGAAATGTCGATGGCATATGATGTTATTGTAATAAGATTTAATGAAAAAGAAAACAACAGGTGGCCATAAAACAACTTTCCTTTTAATTTCATCGAGTCATTTGGATAAAATATATCAGCATTACAGTCCTTCGCAAAAATTTAATTTTGGTAGCAAACCATCATGTGTGCACACATTGATGAGAGATCCTATAACAATTATAGTTGTGAATGGAATCAGTGCTTGTTGGCTAAGATGGATATCAACAAGTTCATAAGAAGATTCACAGGAAAAAAAAATCACTTTTTAGCAACATCTCAACATGACAGTCCAGGAACAGAAACTTGCTTTAAGCACTGAAATTTTAGGTCCAATTCTGAGGAAGAAATCAATCACATTGTTTTTTTTAGTTTACTTCTTAAATTGCCAAAGAAAAGATAAAATTAGAAATGAAGTAATTCGAGAAAACTTAAAAGTGAGACCAATTTATGATAAAATGAGAGAAAATAGATTAAGATGGTTTGGTCATGTTAAAAGGAGGCCTGAAGTAGCACCGGTTAGGAAAACAGAGTCTATCCAAGTAGAAGGTGGTAGGAGAATGAGAGGAAGACCCAAAAAAACATGGATGGAAGTAATTAAACAAGATTTAAAAATATTACAAATTATAGAAAATTTAGTCTTAAATCGCCAAGAATGGCGTAACAGAATCCATGCAGCCGACCCCACATAGGTGGGAAATGGCTTATGATGATGATGATGACTTTGTAAATTGCCAAGCTGGATAGTGGCCATCCTTGATCTGTTTAGCTGTCAGATGTTACATGATACGCTTTATAATTAGCCATAAGAATATATTTTTTTTTTAATATCAGGCAATTCCATAGAAAGATGCCGAAGTCGCTGGCCAGCCCTCTTCAGTTTTTCAGGAAGAACATAAAATTCCCAAGCTGAATTAATTCTTCAAAATTCACAAATGGAAGCAGATCAAGAAATCAAATCCCATTGGAAAATTAGAAGTTTAGAACAGATACCTTGATTATAACACATATTCCCGCCTTCATAGGACAAACTATCCCAATATTCTCCAATTGCAAATGCAGGATTTGAAGCTTCAATGTACTCTTTCACATAAATACCTGAGAATCCTCTGCAGCAAATATTAGAGGTCTCACCTACTGCGACTTGTGAGTCATGAAATAAAAGACAAACTCACCTACTGCTATGAAGTGATTCATAGCAGTGAATATCAAGAAACCTCTAAAAAAGAAAATCTTCACCTTACAAAATCAAGGCGCCATCCATCAAAATTAATATGACTTCGAAGCCAATTTAGCCACTCTTTTACATCTTTACGTACAAATTCTTGGGAGTGGTCAATATTTGGAGCTGCATGAAAAATGTCACCTGCATGGATAAAAGGAAGAGGTGAATGTTTTACAGATATGACTAATAGCCTGCCAATGCATAAACTGAAATGATCCAATGCAATGCAGTCCAATTCAATAGTGAAAAGTTGCAAAAGATTGCAATGTGTGAGCATGCAGATGGGTGTAGTCACCACAAGCAATTCAAAGAGACAAGTTTATTTATTCCATTTCTCAAATGCACATGTAGGTTTATAAGGACCATTACCCAGTGAAAACAGTCAGTCTCAACCACTTACTATTTATTTTCAGCATCAAATTTAACTCACTTAAAACTTAAAAAAACCTAAACTTGTAGAATAAGCCTCATCTAAGATAAATAAACAAATGCTGTCAAGCCAGGATTTGTACGATAATCATTCAGTGAGATAATTCAATCTAAGTATCACATGAAATCAACAACAAATATTCATCTAGGCTTGTCATGTGTTACGTCGCATTATGCGTTCATTCAAAAGTCAAAACCTTTATTTCCAACATAATGCAAATCAAAGTCACACCCATAAATGTCAACATGTGGTTCCTAATTAGTAATCACAATGTTCAGTATCCACCATCTCTCATCCTCAAAGGTTATAAAAAAAAAAAAAGCAGAAAACTAAAACTTCTAGAAAGATTTAACTAAATTTGACGTATTTTCTATTGCTTATGGAAACCGCCATGATTCAACTACAATGCAGAAAGGTATTGTCTGGAAAATGAAGGACCTTTGGGTTTTGCCCCTTTATAGTTGATGCCCATATTTCTCAATAGATTTCTATGCCACTCACACATATGCTTAAGGAACTCACCTACCACCTATAATGCGGGATATTGAAGGCCTCAAGTGCCCATGGTGTTGCCACTGTCATCCTAGGTGGTGCTCTAGTCCTCCCCCACTGGAATAAGTAGCCACTCAAATACACTGCAGAGGGGAATTATTTGGAACATGAAGGTCCTCGTGGTTTTTCCCCTTTATAGTTGATGCCCATATATGCCTCATAAAAGGCTTCTCAACAGGTTTTCGTGATACTCACACGTATGCTCAGAGAACTCACCCACCACACATGATGTGGGATATCGAAGGCCTCAAGTGCCCACAATGCTGCTGCCATTTTCCTTGGTGTTCTAATGCTCCCCCACTGGAATAAGTAGCCACTAAAGGATTCATGATAATATCCAGCGTGACCCCATCTGTGAAGGACTTGAGAATACTTTAATACGGTATTGTGACAACTTGGTCATATTGCTGAATCATCAGTCCTGATAACTCATCTGCAATATCTTAAGTCTTCATGAGATTTCAATACATTTTTTTCTTTTTTCTTTTTTCTTTTTTTTTTTTGCTTTCTAGTTTGTGCTGAACTGGGGACTGATATGATTCAAGCTAAAAATACCTTAAATCTACAACATTCATGTTAAAGAAAATTATACCAGTTATAGAACCAACCAATTGAGTCAGTGTGTAACAAAAAAATTTTATGCTTTTCTTTCTTCTGGAATATTTGTGTTTTTTTTTTAATTTTTCATTTTTTTATAGGTTCATGGTAAAGATCAAAACATGTAGATCCAGATCCAAACTATGGCAATGTTACTTACCTTTTGAAAAAATTTTGAGAATTTATTCTACCTGAACAACCAGATGGAGGACAAATAACGGAATTATTAAGAAACTTATAAAGTTCTAGTTCAAGAAAAAACATTGAACTACTAAGGGTGTGTTTGGGAATGGATAAAACTTTTGATGAAAAATTTTGAAGAGTAAAAGTTGTCAAATGATAGGGATAATGATGAGTAGTAAATATGGTAAAGTTAAAGTAGATAGGTTAGTTGTGTGGATAGTTGTGTAGAAATGATTGAAAAGTAGGGTGGTTGTATAGGAAAATGTGAAAAAATAATTAAAAAATATGATAGTGATGGAGAATGAAAAGTTTTAACTTGACATTTTTTAACCATTGCCAAACATACCTTAAGAATATTAAGATTTTCAGGAGATCAAGGAAAAATTGTACTCGCAATAGCAGCAAGAGAAACTAATTATGCTAGGGCATGTTTGACTGCTCCAAAGTTGAATTCCAACGATGGAAATTTTAAAATTTTTTAAAATTTCCCCTATTCCTCATACAATCTCCCACATCTCAATATATGGCAACCTTAAGATTTGTTATCATTACCTATTTTGTACATCTCTCAATACATGATTTAACATATGCCTACCACAACAACCTCACTTTTCCAAAATCAAAATCCATTCCAAATACATATCCCAACAGAAAACCCTTGAATTTCTATTGTTTATGGGCTTTGGAGACCTTATTTAAACTGCAGGGTTTTATCTTTCAGAAAAAACTCTAGAAGAACAAATTGGATACGATATTGATTGCTAAGGTGGCAACAAAATGCAGACAACTGCGTACCATTAGAAGGATTTCCCCGCCCCTGAAAGTTCGGATCATCACAAACTATTGCTTCGGGTCCCCATGCAAGCTTGCCGCCAAAAATATTCCACACACCATTTGGACTCTGCAATAAGGAAAAATAGTAAATCTCCAGTCACTGATATCCTTCGACATAACTGTTTACGAAATGAGTCAAAGAAATAACCATCTCATAATGTTTGTGCATGTGGCTTCCAATTGAATGAAAGACACATTGGCACCTATTTTGAAGTTTTGCGGCATCAGTTTGGTTCTCACAATGAGTTACAACAACATGATAAATTTAAAACAGCATTAATTACAATATGGGCTAAGAATGGTGATTTAATACAAAATCCAGTATATATAATTTCATCCATCAGGCAATTGATTATGCAAGTTCATGCCTTCAGCTAAAGTCGATCTTTGCCTCCTATGTTTAAGTTAACAATGATTGAATAAGGTAAAATTCATCCCCACTCATAAAACCTACATGTTATCGAGTATGGACACCCATAATCCCACAAGTCAGCACCACAAAGGCACAGAAAAGCAGCAGAAGATTCAGTTGCAACAGTGGTGGACGGTGTCCTATTGAATTTGCTTTCAGTAAAAACAATTAAAGAGCTGGGAATTGGAAAAGGAAGAATGATGCAAGAGTAATACCAGGACAAAAAATAATAGAGGAATGGAAATAAAATTTCCCAGAAGTTATTAAGTTCCCATGGAGTACAAATTTCAGATGATCTGAATTAAGAAGTGAAAAAAGCATTTTGCAAACTGCAAAAGCTAAAAATACAGCCATTACAAAAACCTTAGAAACATAAAATTCACTGAACTCCAATTCTTCATGCAGCCACAACTGCCATGAATAACAGTAATTACAGAATATCATGTGAAACTGCATTTACCTGCTTTTGGGCACATCGATGATTGAGGACAACATCTCCCAGAGCCTGCGCAATCATGTAATCCACTTAGGCAGGTGGTAATGTATAGATGTATGGATGGATAAATGGAAAGAAATTCAAGCATACCAGAATATCATGATTATGCATTTCATCAATACAATATTTAAGCTCTTCCTCTGAACCATATGCTGAGTTCAGGTTGTAGAGATCAGAAGGCATATAACCTACAAAAGCAGATAATGATTCTAAATTCAAATTTATGCACTGGATGTGCTAAGAAGAGTGAAATTCAAATCAGAAGATGAAGCCTGGCTCCCTCCTTTGAAGTCTTTACACAAATTTATGAAGCTACAGGCCTAATGCACTAAAGGAAAAGTGATTATGTATCTATCGATCAAGTAAAATCATTGATCATAGCTGTCAATAAAATATATAAACAAGAGAATGACAATATGAAGTAGCTTTTTGTTAACCCTATGGATTGATTTGATAGATAACAAAACTAGTTTTATAACTTGATTGAACTATGGAGGGTGGATCCTGAATCTAGCCTTATTTTTGTTTTATAAGAAAAAAAAATGTCTTAAAAAAGAAGTACATAATTCAGCAATGCAAGACAGTATAAGCAATTAAATATGCATTACAAGTCAACATGCTCAATCATTATGCATATGCAATATTGAAACAGGTGCCCCAGACAGGTGACAGAGACATATCCAGTCAACTTCTGGAAGAAAAGAAAACACAATAGATGTTTCTTTTTTCTGGTCAATTGATCGTCCAAAATTGACTTCTGAAACAAAATTGATTTTAGCACAATAGTAAGATACTGAAATTTCTCCAGGTGAATTTCAACGAGCACACCTTGAGGGGCAACTGATTCCGTTGGTGGTGGAAACCACACAGAAGTTATCCCAGATTGTGACAGATCAGCAGCTTTAGGAGCCAGCTCTAGGTACCACTTCCTTCTCCAGCTTTCCCAATTAAAAGCTTGAAACTATACAAGTAAAAATGCAAAAGACAGAGGAAGTAAATGAATCTGAATACAAAAGTATCACGATGGGTTTAGACTTCTCATGAGTACCTAGTTTGTGAATTTCAAGGAAATTTTCCAATAATAACTCAGGCCTTCTAGAAACAGACCATGTCTTGCTTTTAGCTCAGGAAGTTGTCTTGAATGCATAAACACTAGGGACTGAAGGAGTGCAATGATTGGGCTTTTCATGAATAAACCAAATCATTTGTTAAGATTGGCACAGAAACACATTATCAAATTCCCAAGAGAAGCCAAGGGTCGTCAAGGGGTAGGCCTCTCAGTCAAGTAAAGATCTGTTTGTCCTCTGCCCCAGAAGGTCATCACAAGTTTAACTAGATGAGAGCTTCATGAACTGTCAAGATCCCGCTGCCCCATGCGGAGTTAGCAATGGAAGTTCTACAGAATGAGCCAGTCCACAGTTTTGATCGGTTCTAATGAAGCAGGCAGCCCAATACTTCTGATGGGTTGATACCACACGGTACAAATAACTTCTCCCATAATTGAAGGCAGATTGACAGACAGCCCAAGAAGGAAATATACAAAAAATAGAATAGCATCAATTAAGATTCCGAGAGAATACTTTTATTCTATTTCTTTCAGGAAGCATCAAAACCAATGGAACAGCCACCTGCTCAAAACTATTGTAAATGCACCAAGCGTAGGAATACTAACCACAATTTCGTGTCCAGTGCCAGTGCCAGGCTCTGCATCAAATTGAAAAAATATGCACATCCTCATTCGGCAATATTGTCTTGCAAGATAATCTAAAATATAACAACAGAAGGGTGAAATCATTTCAGTTTAAAGAGAAAAGTAACCTAATTTTGTTTGTTCTGGTGTCTTTTGCAATTGGGTCGTCCTCTTCTGAAGAGCCCGTTCCAAAGTCTTCCTTTTCTTCTCTATGATCTCCTTCTCAAATACATGCTCAACAAGCGTATCCCCCTCCTTTGGCTTTTCTTGAGCAATAGACCATATCTCCTCTAGTTTGGGCAATTCCAAGGACTTGAATTTTGTAGCATGAGCTTCAGAAAGATCAGCTTTCCGAGGTGGAAACTTAGGAAATATGGTCATAATTTTGCGTGCCTTCCATTCTGGTATATCTCTTCGAGGGCCATCAGCCAGCAACTTCCACTTCAGTGAGTCACTTTCAGTCAGAAGATCTATTCTTCCACCATTGACTACAAAAACTTCATCACCATCTCCTTCAATGGATGGCTCCTTCTGTAGCAGTGACTCTGCAATTTCTGCTCTCTGCCTCCAGACCTTTAAAGCAGCTTCAGACGCATTTAAAGACCTCTGCAAAGCACCACACCTTCTCATGTAAGCATCATCTTTCAAATTCGAAGTTTTCTTAGCTGCATCTACTGCAGCCAAAACGCCCTCCAGTTCAGCCTTAAAGGCCTTAGAAGCCGCTTTTTCCCTCCTTGCTGCTTCCTTCTTCATTTTCTCTAGGAATGATTTAGTCTGCTCTTCCAATTGTAATGATTTTTTATTAGTGGATTCCTGAAAATCAACCAATGCTTTTTCCGCATTGCTGGCACGAAGTTCTAATGATTTGGCTTGTTTTAGAGCTTGTTCCAAATCTGACTTCAACCTATCAACCTCATTTCTTGTTAGCAATAATTGAGATTCTAAGTCACTAATAGAATTCTGCAACCTGAGGTTCTCAGTCTGGGAAGAGGCAATTTCATCCACCAAGTTTGTACCATCAGTGACAACGAGAGCTCTTTTCTTTGCATGTTCACTTGCTTTTTCTGCCACGGACAAAGCCTTACCAATTGTATCTTTTGACTGTTCAACAATAGACAATATTGTACCCTCTGTAGTGTTTCTTATCTGTTCTTCAATGTGATATGCTGCTTCTGCAGCAGAAGTCTCTGCTGTAGAAACCCTTTGCCAGGCATCTTCTAATATGTGTGCAGTAGCTTGCTGGAAAGAAATTTCTGCCAACTTCTCAACTTGCACAGCAAGATCAACAGCATCCTGTTTTGCAAGAACCAATTTAGATTGTAAAGAAAACTTTTCTTGCACAGATTCCTCTAGCTTCTTATGAAAAAGAGATTTTGCAGCTTCAACTTCAGCAAGTAATGTCTCTTTGTCATGCTTTACAGCAGCAGCATACTCCCGATGTTTTGCTTCCAGGCGAGCTAACTCTTCAACTAGCCAATCTCTTTCTTTCTCAATGGCTTCTTGTCCAACTATTGACTCAGATAGAGCAACTCGTGCTGATTCAAGTTCCTCATGAGTTTGTTCTAAATTTTCGTTATTTGCTGATGGCTTGCCATTCCCCCCAGAATCTCCCTGTTATCCCAACGAAAGATCATCACCAAACCACAGTGGAAATTTTAGTACTCTTTTTGTGATGGTGAGTAGGCATTCAAAGAGACCATAAAGCAGAATGTTCAACCATTCCTCACAGCACTGTGAAGGTTGGTTCCCCATTCATCTGTACTACCACAATCGAATATATGGAACTTGTACGGTCAGCAAAACAATTATGAACAGTTCACAACAATTACAAACCATGAGACAAAAGGTCAAAGAATGCCAAGACAGCCATCCAATACAAAGATTTACAAGAAACAATTTCGTTGTTCATGTTGTGAACCAACAGAGACATGCATCATGAACACTGTAGAAAGGAAGGAGAATGGGTATCAACTACGTCTATCATTGCCATTAAACTTCATCCTTCAAGCAATCTGACAATTATGCCATATTCAAATCTGAAAAATAAGAATAATGAGATGCAATTGTTCCATGCATACCTTTTTTGCATATACTGAAGTCCTAAGAATCGCAGGTTCACCTTGAGTAGGTAAAAATTTCCTACAATAAATATTAGACAAAAATTTTCAAACTGCAAGACAAATTTTTCAAATTGCAACTTAGTCAAAAAGAAGGAACAAGTAAAGGATGCAACCTTTTGTTCTTGTAAGAGCATCTAAACGCCAAGGGGCCCCATCTAATGCAGGCATTTGAATTGGGGAGACGATTTTTGCCGGGGATAGCATTATCATGAGCGGAGCACACTAACCGTGTTCCGGGAAAAAAAAGAACGCCCATTATTCCTGTCACACAACCAGAAATTCATTTATTTGAAGCATGTGTTTCTCACATTACATCGTAACATTATAAAATAGTGTGAAAAAGAGATTTCCAGCAAGGGTATTAAAAGCTTGAGCCAGAACAGAACCAGATGCACCGAAGTATCAGGCTTTCACCAACCAGTGCCTATCACTTCTTTTAACACCTTACGATCAACTGATTAAGCTGAAAAAAGAATATTGGTTTACTTATTCCAGTTACTCTGACACCAATAACAAATATCATCACGCCAAGTCCGGCAAAACGACGTGAAGCACAATTTCTAATTTCCCGCATGCAACAATTTGAATGTTCCCTCATGCACGGCCCAATAGAATCATTTTAAAATAGAGTTTTTAGCCTTCAAAAAGAGAATGCAATCCATTATGGGCCTACGAGTATCGTGTATAAACAAGTCAGCGAAAGCTTTCTAGTTTCTACCAATGTGCTTGACCATCCACGTTATATCCTAGTGATGAACAATGGTCCGACGGGAGCCTTGCATGCATTTATCAATAACCGAAAAAGGCAAAAAAAAAAAAAAGAGTTAAAAATGGAGCTCTACGGCTGAAATAAAATATGACAATATCGATGAACTGGATAGGATCTTTCAAAAACACTCAGACATTCATCGAAACTGAACTCGAATCGACAGATCATTCTCTAGCTGGACGTGAAATCAGATTCATTCCAATCGACAAGCGAAGCACATCTTGACTGGGAGAAGAAATAAAGCAGCAGAGCATTTACGAGAGGAGGAAATCTGACCTGAACTAGCGGATCCGACGATAAATCACTCCTTCATTTGAATCTAGTTCGATATCCTTCTTTCTCTTACTCTCTCTCCTCTTCTTCTGGAAATCACGGTATTCTTCGGACGCTGGCGGGATGCGTTCACGGAAAGAGGCGGGCGACTCGCGAGTCGCAAATGGCGCGCAGAGAGGAGCGGCCGAGCGGGTGGTGAATAGTTGCTGACTGACGAAGATGTTTTCGTTCGTCGCGACTAACTAGTCTCTATTCGTACCCACTCGATGAATCCAAGCCGTCAATCTTTCTGATGCTTTCATAACAGCTCGGTTTTTCTATATCGTTAGGTATGAGTTGCATGCATTCCTGGTCGTCCAAACCTGTGTATGATTAGAAATACGAAGGGCGCAGAACCGAAAGAAAGCGGCTTTTAAGAGACGATATTGGAGGGCGGTTATTGAAGTGTGTGGCTGAAAATGCAGCCTTTGTTTTTTCTTTTCCTTTCCCATTATTGTGTCAGACAGTGAAATGCTGGGTCTCCCGCCTTTTTCCACGGCTCCGATTCCGCAGGCGAAGGACGTGATCTCCTGGACGAAGAAGTGACGGAAGGAAGATAGGGGACTACGGAGTGTGCCACTTGTAAATTGCAATTCTTCTCTCTCGCCCTTTGACTGCCTCTCCAGTCCGCAGTTTTCAACGCTTTTCAGGCCCTTTCAAGTTTCAACCCAGCGAGCAAATTGCGCTTGTCTGTTAAAAACTAGAACGGGAGTGAATGGATGGAAATAAATTTATCCGGGTGTGTTTAATATTTGATAGAATTTTGAAAATAAAAATTAACATAAAAGATTTTGAAATGTGATTCGTGATATAATAAGATAAGGATGACGACGACTAGTAAAGAAAAAAGGTAAAAAAAAAAAAAGACCAGTGCAGTTGTATTGGTAGGTATCAATAAGTAATTGAAAAATCTGAAAGTTATACGGAAATGTACGAAAAGATGATTAGAAGATAAAAATTTTATGGATAATGAAAAAGTTTAAATTTAAATATTTCATAGAATATCAAACACATGATATGTTCCAATACAATTACATGCATCGTAAGTTACTGTGCATTTAATTCAAAATGAACCCTACTGTCCTACATGCATTTAATGCATTGTTTGGGAATGTGAAAGGGGAAAATTTTGTGTGATTTAGGTGTTGGTTGTTGATAGAGAAGAGTGGGAAACAGTAGGCAATAGTGGGATTGCGTTTCCTAATGCCAATAATTTTTCTTCATCAATCACACTATTTTTTCCTTTTATCCATACATTACAATCATTTTCCTTGCTAACTATCTTCAATAAATATATTTATTTCAACTATATCCCTATCATTTCATATCAATCACACTTTTATCAAAATATTCTCTTTTTATTTTTCATCATTTCCCACAATCCCAAAATTTACACATTACCAAACGTCACTTTAGTAAGATGTGAAAAATAAATATTTTGAGAGTCATATGATTAACATTAAATGACAGCGGTAAAGTTGGAATAAATGAGTACGATGAAAGGTAGTTGGTAGGAAAACTGATTGAAATATATGGATAAAGGTAGAAAAATATAATTATTGTTTAAGTAATGATTAATCTGGCTCTCCCAAATTCCCTCCAATTCTCATTATTGGCTATTATCAAACGTCCGCTAAATGTATTAATACTTTATACAATCATTTATCCATGTATAAATTACATATTAGATAGTTTACATGTTGTAAAAATAATTTTAAAATTGGTATTTACATCAAACTATTTTATTACATTGATTTTGTACAATTTTTATATGGGACATATACACATATTCAATTAGGATGAAAATTAATTTATTAATAAAATAAACAATCATAAGTACAATAGGTGGAGTAGATGTATATTTTATTATTATATGTGACATTTTTTTTAGCCAAATGCATCATAAGTTACAATGCATTTGCATGCAATTGAATATTTTCCGTCAAACACAACCTTATATTTAAAAATTTTCAGTGTATTTTGACAATAAGAAAAAAATATTAAGCTAAAACTTTTTTCCTTTTCATAACTATTATATTTTTTATTTTTTTACATTTTTTGATATAACTATTGTACTTTTTAGTAATTTTTATGTAACTGCACAAACTAACATATCTATTTTAATTTTATTTTCTTTATTCTTTATCATTATCCCTATCATACAACGCTATTTTTTTATTTAAAAATTTTATTACTTCCCAAATATATCATTAATAGTTAGGATTTTGTTTTTTTACACTTTTACAATCATCCTGAATTGATAAAAATACCATTGGATGTTACAAATAGATTTGCTTTTAAGAGAGGAGCGCATAAGAAGAAACATATGCACTTATTAATAACATTCGAGATGTTAAAAAATTAACAGCCTCCTTCAACAGCGGGGAGTGATATAAAAAAATTCCTTTTTTCCTCAATTATCAAACTGCATTGAAACTTTTACTTTAAGAATATGTTTGGAAAATAATAAAAATTTTGGATGAAAAATTTTCAGTGTAAAAAGTGTTAAATCGGAAGAAAATGATGTGATATGGTATGAGTAATTGTGAGGAGTAAAGAGAATAAAATTAAAATTGATACGTTAGTTGTATGCGTAATTGTACATAAATAATTGAAATGTAAGGCAGTTGTAGAAAAATATTTGAAAAATGATTAAAAATATGATAATAAATGAGAATGATTTTTTAAAAATTTGATTTAAAAATTTGTTGTGTTAAAGAAATATGCCAAAAAAAATTTCTTAGAGACGGGATGGAAATAAAAATGAGATTAAATTTCTTATTACACAGTCTTTTAATTTCAAATGATATAACAAGTTTTACCTAAAACTTATCATTATCTATTATTACTTTATTTTTTATATTTTTCTATAAAAAATATCATATTTTCAAATCATTTCTATAAAACTATTCATATATTTAATCTATCTATTTAACTTTATTCTCTTTATTTTTCATTACTCATATTATATCACATTATTTTTTCGTGCTTCAAAAATTTTTTAATATAAAAATTATTTCATTCAAAGTTTTATCATTTTCCAAACACACACTTAGTTTTCAACGGATAATTACCTTACTTATTGCATTTTCAATGCTATTTTTTCATTTGGAATGTATTAATCCAATCTCTTGGTCGCACTCTGATTGTCATCGCATCCCATCGGTTTGTCCCCAATACTCCATTAAAATTTAATATTAATGAATATTGACATCGGCGGCGATGTATTTTATCTATACACACCAATATACATTTCTACTGCACCGGGACCATGCTAAAACACCGTCTGGACCGATAACAGGTTGTGTTGCCCTCGGCAGTTGGGTTGAATGCGAAAACGCCGGTGACTTCTGGATTTTCACATCAGCCCACGTGCACCAATAAGTAGGGATTGATACTTTTATTACTTCATACTTCATAGTTCATGCCACTACCAGAGGATGATTTCACGGGACGGCAGCAAAAGGCAATTGGCTTTTCGCGTCTGGGGCTCTCGACACAGGCACAGACGCAAAACAAAGACTTTTCAGATGAGCCGGCTTCTATGAAATTTTTTTATATAGTTCTTTTTATTTTTAAATTTTTAATTGTTAATACAAAATTTATTTTCTTATGAGTATTTATATATTGCATCATCTCAACTGGTATTATAATAAGACCTAAAATATTCTTACAATATTCAAACATCACACTATAACAATCTTAATTTGTTCCTATATAGCAACTCCTAATATCTTAACCAGAGAGTCCACATAAATATTTGGCGAGATAGATGCCACTATCAAAATAGATGCTATTTTTGAGGTGATGAAAACTCGAACCTTCGTTGCCACGTCTGGGATGAAACGAGGTTACACCTCAGTGGCATTATAAAATCTATTTCATTCATTGTATTTAGTGGAGTGATTCTATTAGCCCGGGCTAAGTAAATAGTCCACTTAGCCCACCTCAAAAAATCTATTTACAATAAAAAAAAAATTACTTTTTTTTTCATGTACTTGTTTATCTAAATGTATTTAACATATAGACCAAGTTTTACCATTTTTTAATATGTTTATCTATTTTTTTGAGATTTTCAAACATCTATGTGTATATATGCATTTAAAATACCCTTATTTTCAAAAATCTAAAAAAAATATATGCACATTTTCAAAAATGGTAAAACTTGGTCTATATGTTAAATATACTTAGATAAACAAGTGTATGAAGAAAAAAACAAAAAAAAGTTGTTTTAAATAGGTTTTTTGAGGTGGGCTAAGTGGACCATTTACTTAGCCCGAGCTAATAGAATCACTCCTCTTGTATTTAATATCATTTATATTATCATAAAAATTCTCTTATTTATTTTGTATTATTGATATAGGTCTCATTTATAAATATACAAAATCAAATAGTTTAATGCTAAAATAATAATTTAAAGTAATATTTTCAACCTCTAAACCATATAAAATATTATTTCTATATAGATAAATTATTCTATAAAATATTATTGCATTTGGATATATTTGTAGTTTTATTTGGGGTTTTTATTAAATACAGGGGTGCATTTAATTTCAGTGCGCCTGAGTATATTTAACCTGTTTTTTAATTTTTTAATTTTTTTTATAAAATTGTTAATCTAAGTGTATTTAACATGTATATTAATTTTTACAATTTTTTGAGATTTTTACATAATTTTTGAATTTTTAAAAATCAATGGCACTTTTAGTAAAAAATAGTAAAAATTAAGATACATATTAAATAAATTGGTATGTTTGGCAACGGTTAAAAATGTCAAGTTAAAACTTTTCAATCTAAAACTTTTCACTTTCCACAACTATCATATTTTTTAATTATTTTTTCATATTTTCCTATACAATTACGATACTTTTCAATCATTTCTACACAACTACCCACACAGCTAACTTATCTATTTTAACTTTATTATCTTTACTACTCATTATTACCCCTATAATATCACATCATTTTCTACTGATTTAACAACTTTTACTCTTCAAAACTTTTCATCAAAAGTTTTACTCATTCTCAAACACACCCTTAGATTAATATACTACATATTACTATTTTTTTGTCCATATAGCTTATTAATTCATATTATATGAAATTTTAAGCTCACTGCTCCTAATTCAAATGAAAATTTTTGAACTTATCTTAGTTTACATAAATTAAGTTATTAATTAAGTTCTACAAATATGATAGATGTTAGAGTTAAAATTAGAATTTAAATTTTATAAATAAGATTGGAGTTATATTTTGAGGCTTGAATTTTATGAACTCCATCTATAATCCTTATTTAACCTATGCATTACTTACACCCACCATACATTTTGCCATAATTTGATATATGGAATACTTAACTACTTGGCTATGCATATTTAATAATTTTTAAATATTTTTATATAACTATCTTTTCTATTTGGGAAGTCGAAAAACTTCAGTGACATTTTTTTGCCATGAAAACATTCAATATTAATTGTTGTTGACTACAGTGCTACCATTATGTGTGCTCGTATGGTGGGCATATTAAGGGTGTGTTTAGGAAGTTGTAAAACTTTTGATGAAATTTTTTTTATGTAAAAGTTGTTAAATCAGTAGAAAATGATGTGATATTGTAGGGGTAATAATAAGGAGTAAAGAGAATAAATTTAAAATAAATAGGTTAGTTGTATTGGTAGTTGTGTATAAATGATTGAAAAGTAGGGTTGCTGTATAAAAATATGTGTAAAAAATAATTAAAAAAGTAGTAGTTATGGAGAGTGAAAAGTTTTAACTTGACAAGTTTTGTAAATTGCCAAGCACACCCTAAATATTCATGTCATATTTGACATGATGTATGGGCATTGCATGCTCATATTCCCGGGCAGACAGTCGTTGCAAAAAGGTAAAAGTCATTGCAAAAGGCTAATATATGATGTATGGGCATTGCTGACATGCATTAGAATGCTGATGTGGCCAGTACGGGCGTCAGTTTGAAAGACAACCTGGCACTGACGACGTGACAGGTTTTTCACAAACGCATCCAACCATGAAAAGTTTTACAAAAAACATGGAGTTTTATTGATTACCAAACGGACCCTTATTTTTTTATCAAAATTTTCTTATAATTATTATCCCTATAACATTGCACACTCTCTAAACTTTTCAAAATGTATTTTGGTAATCTTGTCACCCTTTTCAATCACCTTACATGCCTGAGAATTGATACATAACTTGTGAGTAATATATGAGTATTATATAATATTTTTAGATCACATGTCAGATAATTAAAGACCGGTTCATGGGACAAAATGTGTGGGAATGGGATGAAATTTATTATTCAATTTTTTTTTCGTTTCACAATATATTATTTGATGACAACTCTATTAAAGTAAGAAAACTGGAGTACCAAAATTTTAAAAGAGTGAAAATGTGATACAATACGATACATGTAATGGTTGGGGTAGAGCGAATAATGTTAGAACATGATAATATTTATACGAGATAATATAAAAATAAATGAAATGCAAAGATAAAAATAGAAAAGTATGATAGTTAATCAATTAGGGTGTGTTTGGTTGGGGGTAAAACTTTTGATGAAAAGTTTTTGAGGTAGAAGTTTTCACATTGATAGAAAATGATGTGATATAATAGGAATAATGATGAGAAGAAAAAAGAATAAAGTTAAAATAGATAGGTTAGTTGTATAGATAGTTGTGTAGAAATAATTGAAAAGTAGGGTATTTTGTATAGAAAAATGTGAAAAAATAATTAAAAAATAGAGTAGTTATGGAGAGTGAAAAATTTTAGATTAAAAAATTTTAGTTAACATGTTTATATCCCAAACAAACACACCCTTAATATGCGCGTTGAGATTTTTTTTTTTCCGGTTTCTTTTCACGTGTTAACAAACGGACTGCTTTCCTGAAGGGTGAAAAAAAGGAAGAAGAAACAAACGGACCCAAGATTCCCTGTTTTATTTTTCCACGGACAAGCCGAACATGAAAATAGCACGTTGGAGTTTGTGCACGGCAGTAGCTTAAAAAAAAAAAAAAAAAAAAAGAATCCACGTGCTATGAGCTTCTCACTTTTCAGTCAGTTTTGAGATTGCCGCGCATTTATTATCGTACAAACTGGCTGCGTAGTACGCACGCTAGAAAGCCGGCGACCGCAGGAAATCCGTGACGGGAGGGTGAAGGAAAGCCCCTCCTGGCAGCAAAGTTCGATGCGCTTGTGCGGATGAACTTATGCGTAAATCGCAATCAGGGATGGTTGGAAAGGTGCAAAAGTAAAACTGAGAGTGTTAATTAAAAAATTTGAAAAAGTAAAAGAATCTTACTGTGATAAGATGAAAGCAATAATTATAAGTAAAAAAAATAAAGTTAAAATCAATAAAATAATTATAAAAAATGTGAAAAATAATCGAAATATAGCGATAACAATTGAAAAATTAGATAATTAGATGACTAACATATCAAATCATATTAAAAATTACATAAGAAGAGTAAAAAAAATACTTTTATCGGTCGTGGGGTAGATAAAATTAAAAATATAAAATATAAAATAGCCTAAGCCAATAAATGAAATGGTTACCATTGGTCAACAAAATTATTGTCCATTAAAATTTCGAAATAAACATTTTAACCAGAGTGATTTTTTATTTTAAAAAAATCTTACAATTAAAAAAAGACTTATTGATAAATACATGCACGGGATTAGATTACATCGGGCGCAATAATTTTGTTGGCTCGGCCTGCTTTATATATATTGTTAATTTTTTTATTTTTATGTGAAAAATAGTATTCTGGATGTACTTAATTCACATACTATTTTTTATAATTTTGAATATACGAATATATTTCAAGAAAAACACTTCTTTGAGTATTTAAGTCATTTTCATCTTCAGAAAGTGTTGTCTTTTAAAAATAAGAACAAATAAATATCCAAAATTATAAAAAATTGTATATAAATTAAATATATTTGGGATGACATTCTTATGAAAAAAACAAAACAGAAAAAACTTACTAGCTCGGGTAACAAAATCACTACCCGATCTAATTACGTTCAGAGAGTGAACATATAATTATTAAATTAAAAATAAATATACGATATGAACGGGCTTCAATATTTGGCGTTATAAACTAATACATACACATGGACGAAAGCCATAGAAGATTTCGATCTCTAAAATTAAAAAAACTTTCCAATGTTTAAAAGCCGAAGAGTTGCATGAACACGTAAGCCGCATTATATCACGACTCACATATTTAAAGCCGGATTGGGGGAAGTCTTTCGGGTTTGATTGGGAGGTTGCTACGGTCGCAGAACGTGCATTCGGTGGACAAGCGGAGCATGATAAATTTGATAGGGTCCGGTCCGGTCCGGGCAAGTTTTGACAACATGAAAGAGGCCGGCGAAGGGTGGGCAACGGGAGCCGCACGGGAGAAGACTACAGAAGAGTGCAGCATACTGGGCCGAGCTACGGCGACAGTTTTGAGTTTGAAATTGTCTGGGTACTAAAATGTTACATCGAGTGCTGTACTGCTATTGCTCTGAGTTATTTGATTAGTCGCAGACTTGCAGCAAATAAGCAAAAGGGTTCTTTAATTTAAACTGTATTCTCATAAAAAAAAATTAAACTGTCTTTTTAACAATTATAAATTAAGGGTGCGTTTGATATTTAAGATTTATATTTAAAACTTTCCTTTATAACCACCTTATTTCTCAATAATGTCTTCACATTTTTTAATCCAACTACTTTACCTATTGTAGCTTTATTAACCTTACTTTTTATCATTACTTTTATTATATTATGGGTGTGTTTAGTTGGAGGTAAAACTTTTGATGAAAAGTTTTTAGAGTAGAAGTTGTAAAATCAATAGAAAGTGATGTGATATAATAGGAGTAATGATGAGGAGTAAAGAGAATAAAGTTAAAATAGATAGGTTAGTTGTATGGGTAGTTGTGTAGAAATGATTGAAAAGTATGGTAATTTGTATAAAAAAATGTGAAAAAATAATTAAAAAATAGAGTAATTATAGAGAGTGAAAAGTTTTAGATTGAAAAGTTTTAGATGACACCTTTTAACCCTAAACAAACACACCCTATATCGTTTTTTTAATTTTAAAAAAATTTCTTTCAAAATTTTTTTCAAACACCAAACATGACTTAATACTATTTTAAGCTTTGAACTATACTTGAATCTATAAGTTTTTGGACTAGGTTTGGGGTGTATTAGCAACGTGGGTAAGGTAAGAAAGTAAGAAAAGAAATATTTTTGAAAAATATAAGAATGATATGATATAATAGAAATAAAGTAAGAATAAATATAGTGGTTGTGTGAAAAATAATTAAAAATATAAAGCTAAAAATAGAAAAAGTATAATTGTTAAATAAGTTACAAAAATATCAATTTGTTTTTTTAAGAAATGCATGAGTAGAAGGATAAAGACACGTTATACCAAACAAAGCCTTATTGTCGTGGTACATGATAAGGGTGCAACATGAGTAGGGTACTCACCAACCCGATCCTATTCCGGACAAGACAAGATAAAGAATATTACTCATGGGTAAGGATGAAATATAAATCACTACTTATCCTCCTAAATAGGATAAGGGCGGAATACATATGTAGAGTACTCATAATTAACTCAGATGGATACCGTGTGTGATGTGTCATGTATATGTGCATTGTGTGTGCAGGTTGTGCCCAAATTTCCCCTATATTTCATTTCCCTCCTTTAGTCTGATTAAAAGCTTTCAAAATAACCAAATAAACTATTCTCTTTCCCAATCTTCTTCCTTCTCTCCCATTGCTCACTGCTCCCTTGCTTCTATCTTCTTTAATCTTTCTATCTCACTGCCCATTGCTGTCTTCTTTGATTCTTCCTCCTAGAGTGCGACTATCTTACTGATTTTTTTATTTCATTGCTCACTGCTATCCTCCTCATTTCTATCTCGATTCTTCAATCTCGCTTCTCATCACTCCTCTCTATAATGCTACCATCTTCTTTCTCTTGCTTACAAATTGGAAAATCTAATTTCTTCTTTCTCATTTTCGTTTCTTCTTTCTCCCACTTACAAATCAACAAATCTCACCCTCATCATAGTCTGCAAGTGCGAGATCGTCTTTTAAATCATTCGATTCTACTCTTAAATCCCAAGATCGACATATGTTGGTATATTTTTCTTTTTCTCTGTTGACATATGTGATTGTGTTGCATCTACTGCTTGTCCTGTTCAATATCATGCTTAAATTAGTTGATCAATCTATATTTTCTCTATATGATAGTGCATTCAAACATGTGGCTTTCAAGATGATGCATGGACTAGAATGATCATGTGATAATGTTTTTGTCCATGTAAACAACAACAAAATATTTAGAAATGTCTATGTTCATTTTATGTAAATATATTGTTTTATATTATTTAAAAATAATATAAACATTTTTCATGTTACATTTGCATTTGAAGGACCCCGATTTGAAATTGAAACCAAAACTAACCTTATGAGAAGTGGGTAAGATAGAATATATTAGGAATTGAGCCGATCGATAAGTAAGATAAGGTATTTTTTTCCAAATAAGATAGGAGTAAGGTAGATTGTTATCCAAACCAAACCGACTCAACTCAAATTGCACCTCAAATACATAGTTATCTTTTACACTAGCAACATGCCCATTGTGAATGTATGGTTCTTTATCTGTTCTCTTTCACACCCTATAAATGAAATAATCATGAAATAAATAAGCAAATATGCATCTCAATCACATTTTTATAATTTTTGTCAAAATTTTAATTATTATTCATATTTTTCCATTCTTTTTTTAATTGTGTAGCATTGATATCCTAAAAAGGCCGTGCTAGGTGGATTTGGGTCCTCAATGCATCGAATGTTTGCTATTAATGATGTAGATTAGAATTAAAAGGGATTTAACTAGACAAGTACCAACCTACACTGGTGCAAACAATGCTTACATCTTCCCGTGCCACGTGCACCTCTCTCCCTCTCCACTGGCCCTTTGATAAAAAAAAGGTTTGAAGCAAACTCTTATATATTTTTCTACACATTTTTTTTAAAAATTACATAATAGCTACCTAACTATGGATTTTTCTACTTTTACAATCTATTCTAACATTTTTTTGCACAACTATCATATTCATTTTCACTTTACCCCTATCATGTCGTATCACTGTTATACTTCTCAAACATATTATCTTCTCAACCTTCTACCACTCACTATCTTGTTACCAAATAATTCATCGATACAAAGAAGTAAATTAGGACTAGGAGAAGAGTGAATACCTCCTTTTCATTCAAGACGAGTGAAATTATCCTAAATTCATTTGGAAGTGTGGGTGTGAGGAGGAGTAGATAGCAATAGCAAAGGTTACATTGTTAGCCTTGGGACAATACTATCACAATTTACATTCTCATCACAAACCTTATGCATAAAAAAGTGATTGTTATTTTCTTTGAATAGTGCCTCATCGTTCTAGTCCGCTATGTCTATCAAGTAAGGCATTGATTGGTCATAAGCTTTTGCATGCAATCAACACTTTTAAAAATTTTAAAAGTGTGTGACCTTATCTAAAAGCATTGTAGCTCTTAGAAAATAGTATAATTTTAGTAAAATTTAATATAGTTGCGGAAAGCTAGTAGTTGATGTTTCTATTAAAAGTATTGGCAATAAAATTTTGCTACACATGGATGCTTGGCTAAACAGGCCCTAATCAACTTTTAGGTGTGCTTAGTCTCTCATTTCAACAGCTTCACCCATAATTATTAATAATAGAATAAATTTTTTAATTAAAAGTAAAATTTTATATTTTAGATTCAAATAATTATTAGCATTATAAATATTTACTAAAGTCTATAATAATATTTTAAAGGGTTTTTATTCAATGCAAGAGTGTAAAAGTGAGCATTGAGACTCATGCTAACATTTGCATCGTAATTATTTTCTTCTTGTATATATATGTATCTACAGAGTCAAGCAAAAAGAAAGGTATTTTCTTAATGCACTGCGCTAGAGCCCAAGCATAATAAGAAATAAAGGTATTAGGGTGTTTATCTAAAAAAACACATGGTAATGGTATTTTTTTTATTACAGTGGTGACTGGGTTCCTATGAAAGTTAATTTCGAAAACACACACAACCACCCAAATGTGTTACTATTGCGCCATGCGATGGTATATAACACATGGTAATAATATTTAGTTACGATGAAAAGTGAGCATTTGAGTGTATCCATGTTTCTTTTTATTGATTTTTAATTTTAAATTCATATTAAAAAATTAAATAAATTTAAAAATGATCAAATTTCACGTGGCGCAAGATCTAAATGAGTCCCATGCATATAAATAATTTAAAAAATAACCATTAAAAAATATAGCCACTCATATTGCACCCGTGGTCACCACAATAGATGGATAACAAATTTTTTTATCTATGCTGGAAAGGAGTGGAATGAAATCAAATGTGCCTATCCACCTACTGCAAAGATCCTTCATGTTGAGGATGGCGGAAGAAATGAGAAATTATAATTAATAAAAAAGTATTGTTATGTATTCAATTTAAGAAAGTATTTTAAAATGGAAGAAGTTGTGTAAACAATAAGAAAAGTTGGCGCGGGAAAAAAAAAGTACAGTAAGTTGGATAATGAGCATAAGTATGAAATCATTTTTCCGCCTTGTCCCACACTCTTTTCAAAAATTATTTAACATTTTAATTACTTAATTATCATATTTTTCTATTTTTACCATTATTTTTTAATTATATTTTTAATAACTTCCATACTTTTTTTTATCATTACATAGCTACCATGTTTATCCTATTTTACCCTTATCTTATCATCTTGATATTTTTCAAAAATATACTATTTCTCACCGTCCTCTCCGCCTATATTCCCCAATAAACCCGTCGGTTGTTATTTTTAGAAAAAAAAAAAAAACAAAATCCGAATGAGTCCACGTAAATAATCGAGCGGTTTCAGGCGCTGCGTGCCGCTCAGTCGCTTTGTAACTGTCAACGGCCTTTTCCCAGGTGCACTATCGTTTAGAGGCAGCAAACGTCCGCAAACCTACGGCCTTTCACGAGCTGCGTGGGTTAAGTGATCTGTGACGTTTGCATTACGTGATTTATTTTCCAATTGGAAAAGCCTACGACGTGGACTCGCCTTTAAAAAAAACGACATCCTGACAAATTAAAAGAGTATTCGCCTGTTACTTTAAAGGAACTCATCACTTCTCTGGCGGAGAGGCATAGATCTGGTGACCTCACTCTCTTCATACTGTGCTGTTGGAGGATTTGGTATTTGCGAAATGCTCTTAGGGCGGACGGCAACCAACCGGACTTTACCAAAACTCTCGATTGGTGCGTGGATTACATGGAGCAACACCGCAGGGCTGCCCCCCTCACTCTTGGGGGTGCTATTAATCGTTTTTTGATTCCTAGATGGATCTGTCCTCCGGATGGATCACTCAAATTGAATGTGGATGCCCGAAGTATTTGTCGGACTTTGTCAATGTGATTTGCTGCAGTCATCAGGGACTCTGGAGGCTCATTTATTGGGGCTAAGGGTTGGAAACGGTGTGGCTCCATGGAACCTTTACTCATGGAAGCCTATGCCTGTCTCTATGGTGTTCGATGGGGTCTCCAGCTCAACCTGACGAAATTTCTGATTGAAACCGATTCCCTTCTCCTTGTCCACTTCATTTCGTCGGAGAGTTCCATCTCTTCCCCGGCTGGTCTGGTGATTGATGAAATTAAGGCTATTCTTCAGTCTTCCAATGACATCTCGGTGCATCATGTTCTGAGGCAAGGAAATTCTGTCGCCCATGCATTAGCTGATTTTGTGGCTATCACTGTTACGGATCATCAGGTTTGGTGAGACAATCCCCCTCATGTAATACAAAGGAAAATCTGTACAGACATTTTTTTGACAATGAATTGCTCGGATCATCTTATCCATTCTCCCTTCCAAGCTGTAGGGGGAAGTGAATAAGGTTTTCCTTTTCATCAAAAAAAAAAAGAGAGGGAATATACGAATAAAAAAAGTGGGAATATGCTTGGATTCTATCAAATCATGAAAATGGTTGGTTTATAAGTTAAATAGTTTTTTGTATTAGATTAACTTATTCGTAACATATTTCTTATGTATTTATTTATAATTAAATATTTTTTGATTAATGTATATTTTACATCACATCTCAACCATATTATAATCAAGTACGAAAACAATTCTTACAATTCTTCAAAAGCAAGACAATTATAAACTCTTAAATATCAACAAGTGAGACTATAGACTCCAAAATATAATAAAGGGACAATATAGCTTCCACAATTAAATAAGGGAATATAATCTTTATCGGGTTTCAAACTCAAAACCACACCTAAGAAGACAAAGCTCTCACTCACCTATGATAATTAAACATTTATATGTATTGAAAATTACAGATTTGAGACATTTGGTAAGGGAATGGTCATTACTTATAAATAATTTTAAATTAACATTTAATTTTCAAATTTTACAGATAATTAACACACCTTATAAAATTTGTGAAGACAAATGATCACTATCAGGTACAAGTAGATTCACCGTGAGTAAATAGGGTGCTTGTTTAATGCACTCGGGAGCATTGAGCCTCAATGCTCCCGGGCGCATATACCTATTTTTAAAATTTTTTTCAAAATTTTTCGAGAACTTGTTAATATAAGTGTATTTAACATGTATATCAATTTTTACTATTTTTAGAAATTTTTATATATTTATTTCGAATTTTCACTGATTTTAAAAAATATAAAATAAATATCTAAAAATCTTAAAAAATGATAAAAATTTATACACATATTAAATACACTTACATTAACATTTTTGTAAATTTTTTTTCAAAAAAATTAAAAAAATGGGTGAAGTACACTGTGGAGCATTGGGGCTCAATACTCTCGGGTGCTGGTACCCGAGTAAATATGCCTGTGTGTGCACCCAAGAGTGAAATAAAGATGATTATGGATAAAGATGAGATTGAATTTTACAACTTATTGAACTCTTATTTTACTTTTTGAAAAATAATAATATATTTACTAAAATCTTATTTTATTTTTTGAAAAAATATATTTCGTCAATTTTTATATAAACTTTTCAACTCCCAACATATTACAGCTAACAACACTTCTTTCGTCCAGTGCATTCTATTACACCTCTCATGCCAACTGTCAACAGGCCTGACGATTACAACGTGCGGGTAGCCCAATTATTATTATTGTTATTATTTTTAAAACAAAAAAAAAATGCTGGTGAAAAACAGCAATTACGGGCAGAGTCACGCCAGGCATGACTCCAAAGTCCAACTTGAAATGGGTGGGCATGTCTCATGGTAGGAGTCGAAACTAGACCAAATTGAAATGGGAAAGAATGTGTCCTGGTAGGAACCGAACCACACGAGTGGCTTTCCATACTTTTAAAAATGTGATGCGCAAATGATCGGGCCACTTTTTTTTTTTTTTTTTTGAGGAAATCGGGCCACTTGATCTAACAGAAATTTGATATGAACATTTAAATAAAAATTCTCCTAGATTCATAGGCTAAAAAATAAAAATACCTATGCACTTTAAGAAAGTTTAATTTTTACAGATTTACGCTCAGTAATAAATTATAAATTCGAAAATTATATGTTATATGCGTCATATTTTAAAAATACACGTGAAGTTTTCTATATCCATACGAATATAAATATCGATTGTAGAAGTCATATTTTAAAAAATACACATGAAGTTTTCTATATCCATAATAATATAAATATCGATTGCCTATTTTATAAATATATTAAAATTAAAATTAAAATATGAAATAAGTTATATTTTTGAAAAAAATTGATTCAGCGTAACAAAAATAAAAAGTCAGTCTCGACAACTTCTTTAATGAGAGTAGATCCTGAAAAGTTTGTATGAGTTTTATAAAAATAATTCAATTTTAGGGTTGTTTAAGGCTTAGATGTCATTTGGTACGATGCACTGTGGGGTGGGATGGGAAACCTTAAGAATAATTTAATAATCTAATAATTCTATTTTTCTAACTTTACTACAATATTTCAATGATTTTTCTTTTCAACTACCATATTTATTCCGCCATTGATCTTATCATTTTACGTGAATGGAACAATTCTCAAAATATTTTTTTTCACTCTCGCATCATCCTAAAATTTCACCAATTTTTACATTCCCAAAAGTCCTCTTAAATTAGATAAGAATGTGAAATTGAAAAGGTGTTATTGCGTGTTAGGAATGTAAAATGCTATGTGGAATTGAAAAAAATTATATGAAAAATAGGAAAATAATTTTTTATTTTTGAATATGAAACAGTTAATTTTAGGAGATAATAAATTACATCACGTACACGTCGCATCTCCATCATCCAAAATTGTGAAGAATAGTTTCTGACATAGATACTGTAACTGGGTAACGATCTTGGAGTTGGAGGCCGGCTGCATCTCCCGCCTTTAGTAGCTAAACGGGGAAGCGGAATAACAAAAGATAAGTAAGGCTGTCATACCATTCTAACATGCAGCTTCACGGCTGATATCGCCGTAGTAAGCGCGGGGAGCAATGCCCCTTCAGTCGATGTTTTGACTTTCGTCCTTTCATCGGCGGGGCATTAATTTCCCTTCAACGGTGGAGTATTATTTAGTTCTTCTGTATTACGAGGATTAAAAAAAAAACTATTTATAATATCTGATGGCGCGTGTGTACATCAGTGTTGTTAAAACCGGACCGGACCGGCCGGTCCGACCGGTTCGATTACATACGGTTCGGTCTAATATAACTAAACCGTGCGAACCGTAGAACCGGCGGTTGAACCGGACATTGCGGTTGGATCATATTAGACCAGTTCGGTGGTTCGGCGATGTGTCAGTTCTTATTCGTCTCGTCCTGTCGTCGCCCACGCTGTCGAGGTTGAGATCGAGCCCCCAAATCGACGACGCAGTTCGTCCCATCCTATTTTCGACCACGAGTCGTTGAGGTCGAGATCGAGCCCCTAAATCGACGAGCCCTCTGCTGCGGTGCTGCCCGAAATCGACGACGACCAGCAGAGCTCCTTTCCTTTCCGGCGACGAGCAGATCAGCGACGTCCGATCGGACGAGTAAAGCAACGACGTCTCCATTTTCGGCGATGAGCAGAGCTCCTTTCCATTTCCGGCAACTAGCAGAGCAGCGGCGTCCGATCAGCGTTCGACAACCAGCAAAGCAACAACGCCTCCATTTCCGGCGACCAGCAGAGAAGCCGCGTCCGATCGGCATTCGGCGACCAGCAGAGCAGCGATATCTCCATTTCCGGCGACGAGCAGCAGCCTCCTTTTCATTTTTGACGAGTCGACAACTAGCAAAGCAGCAATGTTCGATCAGCGGTTAGCGACCACAGAGCAGTGAACTCTCCATTTCCGGCGACACTGACAGAGCAGTGACATATAAACAGGTCTATGTTAGCTGCTAGGATTGCTGGCTTTTCTTTCAACAGTGGCCTTGAAATGAATGCCCCGGATTCGATTCACCAGCTGGTAAAATCCTGTGTGTTGTCGAGTGATAGATAGATAAAAAATTCTTTAAAGTGCAAGTTGAGTTTTAAAGATCAAATGAGCCTGCTATAAGTTGAATATTTAAGAGTGCTCAAAGATGCATTAGTCGGAAGTCTTGGTATAAAAACTAGCCCCACACTAGATTGATCACTGATCTTGCTTCTAAATTCTACCTGATCAAAAGACATAGCCTGTTCTCTGCAATATCTGAACATTTTCAACTTAATTATTGGCAATATTTGTAGGCTTTGGATTTATTTAGGATTTATGAAAATATAATTTTATCAATATATTTATTTAAAATTTGAAAATAATTTAATATTTATGACATCATAAATAAGTTATGCTGACGTCACCGGTTCAAACTGGTTTGCTTAACCGGTCGAACCGGTTCGAACCAGACCAGCTCTTTTACTAGTTCGATTATCGATTTAGTTCTGACAACATTGGTGTACATTGATGAATTTAAAAAAAAAAAATTTGTTGTAACATGGAAACCGCGTCTACGCAGGTGTATCCGAACAACAATCGAAAGCTCGGTCGAGGATTCCATCAGCACACCCCGAATTTTTCGTGAGTCGTTCGTCTGACAATCCGGACGGTCCGAATTGGACTCCGCGATCAAGCGATTTACCGAGTACACTCATACTTCAACCGTTCGACGGGCGCTCCGCTTTTTACCGTACTCCTACGGCGAAAGATCGCGACGTGGCGGGCAAACAACTCCAGGAGAAAACGACGGACATTCGGTAAAACTGCAGAGCATCGAACTCCTTATTCCCTGCTTCGGTTCTTCCTCCCACTCGCTCGTTTTTTATTTTTCTCTTCTGCGTGTCTCTCTATGCCCGGATTCCTGCTTCTGATCGCTTTTTCTACTTGCTAAACTCACACTTCTAGAATTGTCCGATTGCTTTTCTTTTTTTTTTCCTCTTCTGCAAAGCTTGCTGGCATTTCTCGATTTTTCCGATTGATAGCTTTCTTCTTTTATACAGAGCTCCCTCTCATATTCTTGAATTTTAATTGTATTTATTATTATTATTATTATTACTATTTCACAATGCCAGTTTCCATGGCTTCCGAAGCGAATTTGCTGCAGTTTCCGGCGACTCGCTCTCGATTACCGACTCTGTACTTGTCCGGTGCCAGCCCGCAACTTCGTCTCGCTTCTCACGGCTGTCGGACTCGTGCGCGCCTCGCGTTTTCGCCGCTACCGGAGAATCGGGGTCTCGAGCTTCCGAAAAAGCTCTGGATATTTTCCGCGCGCAGCCCTGTTCAGAGGCTCCGCCGGCATGTGGAGTCTCCGGCTGGGCCTGCGGCTGCAGCTGCCGACGCTGATGGCTATGAGATCGAGGGGTGCGATTTTGTTTTTGATTCTTCCCCTTGTCATTTTCAGGTGAAAAATCCTTGCAAGTGTTTCTGATTTGGCCTTTGATCTCTGCAAATTGTCAGGGTTGCCGAACCTTCGAAGAGCTTCGCGGAGAAGTATCCGGCTCTGATTACTGGCGCCTTCTTCTTCTTGTGGTGATTATCATCTATCCTCTCACGTTACTGACTCACTCTAGCTTTTTTTTTTTTTTTAATATATTGGACTTACTCTAGTTTTTGTTAGAAAGCATGATATTTTTTGTGATTTTTGTATAAAGGACTGAAAATTTCTCTTTTTTCCTCTATAAATTTCTGAACAGTTCTGTTCATCCGAGTAACATGTAAAAACCAGCGAACATTTGGGTTTGTCTTGTCCATCTGTTCTTGGGCTTAGCTGCTTTATGAGTTTGTTGTTTTTTCTCGTCTATTGCATGCAAGTTGCGTTTAACAACGACTTTTCCCCCCCTTTCTACAGGTATTTTCTGAATGTAATTTTCAACATACTTAACAAGAAGGTCTATAACTATTTTCCATATCCATAGTAAGTCGTTTTTACTATGTGCATCTATCTGGCTTGTATATCGGCATTGGAAGTGGTTCTACTTCCAGCATATGAAGACGTTCGATTGTCGTTGCTACGGGTCTTGAAATGCGATTCTTTTCTTCTTGCAGCTTTGTTTCTGTTGTTCATCTCCTTGTTGGGGTTGCTTACTGCCTTGTTAGTTGGGCCGTCGGTCTGCCGAGACGTGCTGTGAGTTCTGGCTCTGAAATTACTTTCAATTGGTTGTTTAAAGAATTTGACGGAATTATCATAGCTTACGTTGTTGCCCTCCTTCCATACCTCTTTTGAGCAGCCAATTAATAAGGATCAGCTGGCTCTACTCACTCCAGTTGCGTTTTGTCATGCATTGGGGCATGTGATGTCAAATGTATCATTTGCAGCTGTTGCTGTTTCATTTACACACACTATCAAAGGCAAGGAATTTTTGCAGTAATTTACGCTTGATTATTCAAGACTAACAAGCAGATTTTTGTCCCCTACTGTTTACTTCGCTTCAAAGACTATCCTCAGAGGGCCATTTGCAGTTCTTATCCAGGTTTACTTCCAAAGAATGGTTCGAATGCCAATCTGCATGCATATGGCTGCTGGATGATCTAGCCTGGAACTATCTTGTGCTGATCGTTTGATTTATATTTTATATTAAAGTTGGTAGTAAGTCATAATGAGCATGTAAGGATATTGTCCAAAAAAACTGATGGATCCAAGGATGTTGTAGGAATTGGGTTGTTGAATACGTTAGTAATAATCTTGATGGTTTTATGCAGCCCTGGAGCCTTTCTTCAATGCTGCTGCTTCACAATTTATCTTGGGTCATCAAATTCCAATTGCTCTTTGGATGTCGTTGGCCCCTGTTGTCATTGGTACTACTTTGGTTATTTTCTTCCTTTGGATACTTTAGTTTCCATATTTGCAATTTTCTATCTCATCACCAAGTTTTGGCCTAATGTCGTCTTTTGTGTTGTACATCAGGTGTTTCAATGGCATCATTGACGGAACTTTCCTTCAATTGGACTGGTTTCATCAGTGCAATGATTTCAAATATTGCCTTTACATACAGAAGTATATATTCAAAGAAAGCCATGGTACCTCAATTCCAACAGCATAAACTGAATCTGTAATGCTAGAGAGCACACTCACTGGCAGACTGCTCCAGATTGTTTAGCCTGGTTATGGACAGCTGAATGTCTAGACAGTTCTCGCTATTTTTTAATGGAATTTTTGAAATTGCAAAATTTTCAAAAATTCCAAAATTTCTGCATAATGCCTTTTGTATGTTGGCAATCTAAGATTCCCTACATGTCTGTCATTGGCTGTTAGCAACTGGGTGATCAATGACGACCATGTAATTTGGAGATTAACCTTAGCATAAGCCAAAAAGGAGCAGCGTGTTGCCAGCAGTAGCACTTCTTTCTTGATTTACCTTTTGTGTGTTTAATATCTTTTTTATGTTTGACAGACTGGCATGGACAGCACAAATGTGTATGCTTATACATCAATAATTGCCCTCTTGTTTTGCCTTCCTCCTGCACTAATTGTAAGTATTTTTATTTATTTATCATTTTGTTGCTCAATTGAAGCTTGATTCAGGAAAATTTCTTCCGATTCTGATTGAAGCTTAGCCAACTGTGCTTTCAGATAGAAGGACCCCAGCTGATGCAGCATGGTTTTGCTGATGCAATTGCCAGAGTAGGGCTTCACAAATTCATTTCTGATCTCTTTTGGATCGGAATGTTTTACCATCTATACAATCAGGTCAGTGGCTAAGATTTGGATGATTCCCATTATCTGTAGTCTTATGATTTTCCCCCATTTCTAAGATTATTTAGTTCTGTGATTTATTTTTAAGTTGATGTGTTGGTGGTTTTGGTATTAAAAGTCTATTTGCCTGAGTGTTTGTACTGTCTTCATCAAACATGACCGGTTTCAATTTTCTTCTTGCAGATTGCCACAAACACCTTAGAACGAGTTGCACCCCTTACACATGCAGTAGGGAATGTGCTGAAGCGAGTATTTGTGATTGGATTTTCTATCGTGGTGTTTGGTGAGCACTTGTCCTTACCTCTACTTCTTAGTAACCCATAGTTCGGGTGCTGGTTCAATACACCCGGGAGCATTGAGCCTCAATGCTCCCGGGCGCATATACCTATTTTTATTTATTTTTTTTTCAAAAATTTTTCATGAACTTGTTAATATAAGTGTATTTTACATGTGTATAAATTTTTACCATTTTTGGAGATTTTTAGATATTTATTTCGGATTTTTAAAAATTAGTGGCAGTTTAGTAATTTTAAATTACTAAAAATGCCACTGATTTTAAAAAATCCGAAAAATATCCAGAAATGGTAAAAATTTATACACATATTAAATACACTTACAATAACATTTCTGTAAATTTTTTTTCAAAAAAAATAAAAAAAATGGGTGAAGTACACCCGGGAGCATTGAGGCTCAATGCTCCCGGGTGCATTGAACCAGCACCTAATTCTAAAGGCATATTTAATTTTTTTTGCAAGAAGGTTTTGATGTCTTTCGCCTTCAGGACAGTTCAAATACAGTGGCGTATCAGGATATACAGATTGTCTCGACTCTCAGAGTTTTTTTTTTTTTAAATATAAATTTTTTTGATGAGAATATTAGTTCAGTTAAATCATGCAAAATAGCGTTGTTAACCAGAAGTTTAGAGAATCCTCCACTATTAGTCAGTTTTCCATCTGTTGGTAACACCACTTCATGCAGTTTTGATTGTCAGTTCACATATTTCATGCATTTGTATCTCCTATGCTGCGTGTTTTCTCTCTTATTCTCTAAAACATTTAAAACTTTTGCAATTTCCCTTAGTTCTGGATATCAAACCATTGAAATATGAATATTACTTCATGTTGCTTTGTACCATAACAATTTGTAAAATCATGCAGGCAATAAGATTTCTAAACAAACTGGCATTGGTACCATAATAGCAATTGCGGGCGTTGCAATCTATTCTTTAATCAAGGCGAACATGGAAGAGGAAAAACGAGTATGGTTTCATTAACTCCATTTTCTCTTTCTCTAATGTCAGTGCTAGTTTTTATCTCTTCTTGCTGCAAATTCTCATTGGCTGGGGAGGAGTACGTTTGCATATCTCCAATTCCTCCACCTTAGTGCGAACCTTTTTCAAGCGGCCATCTGAATAATGTTTACGTCTGGTCTGATGACAGGACATGCTTGTCTGACTGGGAAACACAAAATTGGAAAGGATTGGCCTGGTCCACCACCTAATGCTTATAGCCACTTAATGTTAGATCTGTATCTGTCCCATGACTCATATTTCCTGGCCACGCATAGTAGAAGTTTTACAAGGTTGTCTTGGATATGCATCTAATTTACTGTACTTTAAGTTGACTATTGAAAGATCTTAGGGCCTGATTATCCCATTTCTGAAGACGTTACACAAGCAATATTAGTTTTTGTGCTAATATTAATGTGCTCACACATTTTTACTCTTGCAAAACGTGGAGAAGTACTAAAAAATGTGTTTTGGCCGAAGCAACCAAATCTTAGTTTTTGTGCTACGAAACAAGTTATGTTGGGAAACGCAAAACAGTAAGCAGGGCCAAATCTTAAGACTCTGATCTGCCACTTAGCCAAACAGGATATTCAACAGAGGGGAGATGGACATTCGACTTGCTAATGGTAAAATACTCCAGAGAAAGCTTTTCCATGAACCCGAACCCAAAAATTGCAATGATAGCATTTCACATGCTATCATCAAAAGAATCCAGTTTGATGTCAGTGTCTTCCAGTTGCTTGTGACTAATTCTGAGCTCAATGTCATATTCGATTTTTTCAGAAGAAGGCTGCTTGAACTGCTGCATTTTAGCTACAAGTTAAAAGGCGTCGACGTGATGCTACAGGCTCTCTGAAGGGGCAAGAGACAATGCGTGCCGTGAGGCATGTTGCATGCCATCCTTTTTATTTGCATTTGATGGTTTGTTTCTGTTAGTTTGACCTCTCTCCCTCCAGAAGAATCAAATTGATGCGTGAAAATAAAAACAGGAAGAAATGAGCAAAGAAGTCCAAAGGCCGCTTTGCCATTTAAAAATTTCAAATTGACTTTCAAAGGGAACATCACAATTTATTGGTGGTGAATTTATACTTGCAAAACCTTTGGTAAGTAAACAGTGGCTAGTTGGCAACTAGTTTCTGAAATATTTTCTCAGATATTCCAGTGCACTAAGCCCAATTCAGGTCTGATGTCGAATTGGACCATCCGCAATTTACCCATAAGCCTCTCTCTCTCTCTCTCTCTCGTGGAATAATTATTGATTTTAAAAGAATGCGCATGACTTAAAGGAAGTGGATAAACGGGGAAGAACGTTGTATAATCGATTGCTATTTGATAAAGGTTTCAAAAGCACGAGAGGATGGGGGAGGCAATTGCAAATGATCCTAATATTTATATTTGGGTAGGGTCTGAACTTGCGCCTCATTTAGCCGTACATTGATTGATCCTCCCCAAGCCTGGCGATGACTTATCGGAGTTCATCCTCCGCATTCGAATGTTGCAAAACGCCCGTTTGATAACACGAAGCTTCCATGTTTCCTCTCGTCCTTCCATTTGAAAAAATTTCACCTCTCGCTCTACACTAAAAACCTAACTAGCTCGCCTCCACAGCTCTAGCTGTGTGGTAAGCATCCTAGCCCTTATGCTAGGCGGACTTTGGTTCGAATCCCGTCCACCCCTTATGGTGGGGGTATTACATTCCTCTTCATGATGGGGGTGTTTTAGATTTTCTTCTATGTTGTGAAGATTGTGTATGTATTGATTTGTAATGTTAAATGACTTAGTGTATATAAAATGAATAAAAAAGGAATAATTCCTCCTGTACCCATAACAAATGCACATAATTTTTAATATACCCACAACATTTTATAAATTCTTTTTATACCTATAACATTTCACTTTAAATTCCTCTTATATCTACGCCGTTAAAACCATCGTTATCAACTCCATTGAAAAGACGATTTTGCCATTTTAATTTTTTCTAATTAAAATAAATCAACCTTAATATGACTTTTGAGTTATTTAATATCTTGTATTAATGATTTATTATCATCAATTGAGTCATGTTAAAGGTTAAATTATCTCAATTAAAAAATTTTAAAAAGAGCAAAATTTTCTTTTCAATGAGGTAGATAACAGTAGTTTTAACGGCGTAGGTATAAGAGGAATTTATGGTGAAATATTATAGGTATAAAAGAAATTTATGAAATATTATAGGTATATTAGGAATTATGTGCATTTGTTATGGATATAAGAGGCATTATCTTAAAAAAAAAAACCTAACTAGCTTGCTTAGGCTAAATATAATGCCAATATTTGGATGATTATTTAACGTTTCTCCTCTTGAAAAATGACCCCACAACGCATACCCCACCTAAATTTCACAAGGGCCGATACAGTGCATCTGGTGCACTAACATTTTTTTAATATATTTATATAGGCCCAAGCATAGTGTTTACATATATACAGTTTTTACATTATAAAAATCAGAAATCCGCCTCACACCTTTTCATTTGTTTTAGTCTGGTCCGAAAGAAAGCCTTCTACGCAGGAAACACGAGTTCCGCTTAACCCATCGACCTTTACTACACTGACTAGTTGATAAAACATTCTTTTCAATCGAAACATGATGTTGGCGCAGTAAGAACTCACTATTGAACAGAATTCAGCCCTGGAAAATATCTTCATGTATATCCTATCCAGCAGTCCTAAATTCCAAAGTCTGGACACAACATCTATTGAGCACTAATGCAAGAATTAGTGGACAACATCAAGATAACGAGGCTTCTTGTGGCATGATGACGACATCCCAAGAATTTTTTTCTTGCATGGTTGCAAACAATAGGATCTCTTTCAGATTAATCTTGGCTGAAAGTAAAAATCAATGGCGGTTTTTGGTATTGATTTTCTGCTCATTTGGAATGCCTGTGAATAGATATGTCTAACTGTAATCAAGTTCAATTTTCAGTGATTGTGATCATCCAACCTTGTTTTCCGCCTGGTAGCAAGGTTTTCAATATTAAAAGGAAACAAAGACTAAACCTTGCAGTACAAATTAGCCCACTGGATTTTCCTCGTATTTGCACAGTTATTAGGACCTAAGACATTCAAATGTAATTACATTCCCTCTCTGTTTGCACAATATGTTTGGCCATTCCACAACCCTGAGATCCTTGTTAGATGAAAAACTTTCAATATAGTACTGGAAGACCAGCAAAATTAATGTACAATACCTATAATCATGAGTCCAGAAAGAATCCATCATTCATAAACATTCTATAGTCACCTCAACAACATTAACCCCATCTTTGAAGAAACAACTGTGACCATCAACCAGAAACTAGATCATGAAGAGTAATCCTGTTAGCCCGGGCTAAGTAAATGCTCTATTTCATTTTTAAAAATTTTAAAAAAATATATACACATCCAAAAATAGTATAACTTGGTTTATATGTTAAATACACTTAGATAAACAAGTGGATAAAGAAAAAAACGAAAAAAATTATTTTAAATGAGTTTTTTGAAGTGGGCTAAGTAAGATATTTCCTTAGCTTGGGCTAACAAGAGCATTCCTCCTAGATCACATGCCTAACAAAAGTAGCAGATAATTTGGCCCAACTAACCCTGTTACAGCCATAAACCTGGTCATGGCCGCCATGGCCTCTTATTCAATAGATGGCTCCACGCTCAGGAAACAAGTGATGGGCGTAAATCCATGAAAGAAAAGCCATTTTGAATGTGGTTTAGGATTTCAACTTGCAACTCATGTAAGGAAACATTAAATTTAACCAGAGGTTCCTACCTGAATTACCAGAAAGACTAATGCCAATAAACCTCATTCCACATGATATAAAATACAATAATAACAAACAATAGCAATAATAGATTGTGAAAAACATTAATAAGATTTTCATCTACACCAATTCATTATTACAAAGACCAAAATTTCTGAATGGCATCTATGCATTTTGGTAAACATTTACGTTAAGCAATAGCAGTTCACTGAACTTGAGTTGTCTGTGGGGAAAGTGCTCAAAGAACACATCAAAAACTACATGAGCTGAATTACTAAGGGGCACTTTAATCTGAAATCCTCTTTCTGAAGATGTCAAAATCTAGTACAATCAGGCAATTTACAAGAATTCATGGAGTCGCTGATGACCAGCTGAAGAAAACAGCAAGCTTACTTGACTGATGAAAATGCCTCTCAAAGCTTGCAACTAAAATGAAGAAACGCCTGTGGCAATCTAACCAGAAGGCCACACTGCATTAAAATTGAGGAAATCTATAAGGGAAAACTTAAAACCCTTTCTGAATTTGAATAAAGGTTACTGGGGACTGATCCCGTGTGGTTAACTGCACAGGGGCAGCCATGTGGCTGATTGCATGGGGGTAGCAGTGTAGTCAACCACATGTGGGCCACATGTAGTCTTTTTAAAAAAAAAAAAAAAAAAATTTGGTTAATTTCAAATATACCCTTACATTTGCCCTTAACTACAAATATACCCACTAAGTTTGAAAACTTTCACATATATCCACCAAGTATGGGGTAAAATTTCATCTATACCTATTCCGTCAAGCACAATTAAAAATAATCATTATTCATCATAGGAAATGTCCAAGATACCCCATTATTATTTAATAATAATAATAATAATAATAATTGTTCAACTGTGGTAGAAGCTAAACGATGTGATAGGAACACATCCAACTTGAGGGAGAAGCTAGGTAGAATAAGTTTTCATGGTTCGGATATGACACCAATGACAAGTGATGCAGATCAATTGGGTGTATTTCGGGATTTTAAATTATTAAACATTTCTAACTTTCGTATTGGGTATGTTTGAAATTAATGAAATACTTAGTGGGTATATGAGAAAATTTTCAAACTTAGTAGGAATATTTGTAATTAAGAAAAAATGTAGTGGGTATATTTAAAATTAACCCTTAAAATTTTTTACTCATATGTGGGCCCCATTTAGATAGGTTTAAGGTTAAAAAAGTATATGAACCTATCTAGGTGGGCCCACAAATGAGCAAAAAATAGATATGAGGCCTCGTGCTGTTGACTGCACAGCTGCCCCCTTGTGGTTAAGAACTGAAGGTTATTTCACAGAAATTAACTGAAGCTTGATGAAGACTAGGACAAACCTCTTAGGGATAATTAGTACCATAATCAAGCCCAAAAAGCATCTCTCTTCGGTTTTCAGAGCCCATCCAAAACTTGAACGTCTTAGCAATAGATTCCACTTGTTGATCACATTCAAAATCAGATTCTCGTAGACAACGCCTTCTGACCTTTTTGAGAGTCTCTTTTGAGGGAGTAAAACCGGCCTTCACCTGGTAATAGATCATCCTATCAGGATATTCCGATGACATCCAAAATCATCCATGCCTTGCATTTTGCAGAAGAAAGAGAAAGGTAATTCACCATATCATCTATCACAGAGAGAGCTGCCCTTTGGTCATGGTTGATGAGGTGTGCACCAACAAGCTGTGAATATGACATAGCATTTGGTTTCACTCCCAAGCTAGTCATATGTTCAAACACTCTTGATGCTTCAAATGTCTGCCATGGCAAACAAGTTCCTAATATTCAGACAATGAATGTCGAAAAATAAATACTTCTAAGTCTGTTTTAGGCTTTTAGCAGTAACAGCCTCACCTTCTTGACCTTCCCGAATGCATTCATCAAAGCATTATAAGAGTGGACATCAGGTGTCAACCCAAAAGCGCTGCTTATGGCTTCAAATGTCTGGTAAGCCCTGTCGAGGTCCCAAATGTTTGCACAACCCAATATTATACAATTCAGAGCAGCAACAGACTTGTAAGGAGGATTTGCACGGCTCAAATTTTCCATTTGGAAATACACCTACAAATTATCACAATAAACACTTAAATCAAGTCCAGAAGAAAAGACTTAAATAGGAGAAAGTGTGTTGCGAATTTCAGTACAGAAACGTGTATTTTGAAGGCACGATTAACTGTGTTAACTAATAGAACAAACATGCTGGGCATCAGATTAGTACTCATGCTGAACAAAGATTATTGTTATCACAATTCCCCCCCTGGTTTGGTCTTTCCAGAAATATATAAAGATAAGAATGTATTACATTTGCTCCAACATTTTCATCTTTTAGTGACATGCTTTTTACTCTTTAGATGAGCTTTTCTCCAACATCATTGAAGAAGTCAACAAGAACATATTAGGCATGAATATTGGAGCATCATTACAGCCAATGGTAAAGTAATTCCACTGGATTTTTTTTTTTTTTTTTTTGATTGTTAATTCCACTGGATTTTAATGCTAGGTATCATGTACAGATTAAATGTTATTGGGAACTCAAAGAACAGAATACATGGATGATGCAAGCAATTACAAGCCAAATGAGACAGTAAATTGGCAGTGCCATTTATCAACCTAACAGTCAAAATGACTGCAAATCCAGAATACAGTTTTGCAAGATGGAACTGGACGATTCTTCTCAGAAAATGACACACTAGAGAGGATTTAAGACCACATATTCTGCATTGAAGGAGTTAACCTACAATGTAATATGGATTTGAGAAGGACCCATTCATTTTGTACTGAATCACAAATTCATAATCTAAACCATCCATTAGGAAGTTCTGCTTATTTAAGTAGCTCACAAGCATGTGCAAGTAAATTCTTGCAGGAAATTCAGAGCATGTCTAAGGGAGCATTTGGCAGTTGAATAAAAAAAGAAAAGAAAAAAGAAAATAGGGTTGAAAAAGTGATGTAATATGACTAGGTAAACAAAGTTGAAATAGATAAGGTAATTGTAAGAAAAATGCGAAGACGTGATTGGAAAGTAAGGTAGTTAAGATGTCCAATCATATACAAAAGTGTATGGAAAAGTAGGAAATCTTTTTCCCTTTTCTCAAATGCGAAACATACCCTAATGAATATCTTTTATGCTTTCCTGTATCAAAAACTTTCAGGTATACAAATATGCATGAACAAGTGCTTTCCAGTGGCAAGCATGAGCGGATGCACAACTTCAGCATAATACAATGTTTGTCCAAGGAAAGGGATGAGAGCAAAAAATATTCAGGATAAGAGCTAAGTGAATGTGCTAAATCTTTTGGGCATCTCGTAAAGTGCAGATGCTGTCTAAGACTATACCGAGTCTAATGTTGCAAATCCGTCCTTGGAGCATGCTACAACCAGTGGATGCAGAGAGGTAAATGGAGAAAACAGCTCGTCCGCTGAATCAGCATTTCCATAAGCATTTTCAAATTCATGAAGAGTAGTGAAGGCTCGTTGCAAATTCCCCAGTGATGCATGAGCATGTATCTTTCCAAGAAATGAGTCTGCATTTGGTGCTCTCTTCTGATGCAAGGAACGTCGTAGAATTGCCCAAGAAGCATCTACCAATTTCGCACTGAATGTCCTACTAGCAGTTCCAAGTGCTGACACAAGCAATCCTTCATCAACAGAAAGAAGAATAGCAGGTCTAGCAACCTCACCACGAGCAATCCATGCAGCTAAGAATTCCAAAGCATAGAAAGCCAATTTGCTATTATCTGCTTGCATTGCAGAATCAGCCATATTTGTGCATAGATACCAACTGGGGCACAAGGCTTTATTTTGATCCATTGCCTGCAAAGTGTCAGACACCAAACAGTAATGATGAAGATGATGAATAACAATTAAAAAAAATTTCCATCAACATGAAGAAGCACAAAAAGTAATAAGAACAGAAATGTAGACTAATTCAAAAGTTGATGGTACCTTGCACCTCTCTATGATGGATGCCAAAGTATCCAACTTCCCAGCAGTTAAACAACTCCAAACACAATCTGAGAACACTTTTGTTGATACCATATAGCCAGATTTCAGCGTCAAATCTAAATATTTCAAAGCAGTATCCATTTCACGCACCAAAAAGAGTAATCCAATAACCAAATCATATGATTCTTCATCCGGCAAAGACTCTTTTCCTGCCTGCAACATCCTGACACCAATGAATGAAATTATGAATGCAACAGGCATACACACAAGCTAAAACTTCACGGTACAGAAGAGCCTGTCAGTAACTGAGAACAGCTACCTAAGCTTCAATATATGGGTTAAGACACAAGTCCTAACAGCTTAACCATAAAAATGTTAAGTTGATATGTGAGAGCAAAATCCTGATAAATACAATGAAACCAGGTTAGAAGCATAAAATTGTAGGAAATGGTCTCTCATACAGGGTATATGGATAATATATGCGATGTTAATGTCTAAGAGCCTATTTTTCATGTGAAAAAAATTAATTGTAAAAACAAGTGGATATGTTAGATTTTGGCATGATTCAAAATAAAAATAATGCACAAAAAATTACTGTTACATCCTTTTCTATCATTGGATATGTTAAATCCGTTTACTGAAAAATTCCTATAAAGAAACATTTGGTATTTTGCAAACAGCGAGAATGAAATGGAATGGCGAAAGTCAAAGACATTAAATGCATTAACTACCTAACTATCATACTTTTTCTATTTGGACCCCTATATTCCAATTATTTTTCGATACGACTACCCCCATCTATTTTCACTTTGTTCCCACTTTACCCTATCATATCACATAGCTCTTTCACTTTTCAAAACTCATTATATTCCATTCTTCCCACCAACTACCAATTCCTGAACACTCCCTAAATAAATACTCTATGGTTACAAATAAAAATAATTCTTAGATGTCATCCAGGGTGTAGCCCAGTGGGATTGGCATTGTGTGTACGTGAGTATGGCTCAGCTTTGAGTCCGGGAGGGAGTGCTAGTCTCCATGGAATAACAAAATAATCGCTAGCCTCAAAATCTCCAAATTACTGTAAAAACTTTTAGATCAAAGTGAACAGTTGATATGGACTTTTGAGTGTCCATCGTCTGCTGCATTTATTATTAGATAAAGCAAGGGTCAACAGTATCCTAAATTACTATAGGTAGCTGGTGATGAGAGGTAAAGATTAATACATTGCGACAAATAGGACAAACAGATGACAGTTATTTTCGATGCTTTAGATCCAGCAAATGAGTATTTCTCAATAGCGATTGTCCCAATAACTTATTCAGTTCAAATCATTTCGATTTAGAGAAAGAAATTACTACCAATCATCCCAGAGGTGTTACCAGAGGCAAACTTCTAACATTTTAATTGTTTGGTAGTTTACCTCCTACAAATCTTCTATATGAATCCATAACTTAGAAAACAATGACTTGCATTTACGCATTAAACCCTCAATATGATGCAGATGGAAGGCTTCCACATACATGCTCAAATCCAACCTATATTGCTCCAAATAAAAAAATAGCTCATCAGCATTTCAAAAAAAAAAAAAAAAAAAAAAAATACGCTAATCAGATTGATTTCCTTTACAGTCACAGTTAGGCATATGCATCCAAACATGACTGGCAAACTATTAAGAAAAATACTGCAATGGCACCAATATCATAAAAGATTTTGATGTTGCTGCCTCATTTTGGCCTACTTTGATGACAAATCAAAATCAAATCCACCCATTGCATTCAAAATTATTTTTTATTACAAGACCAAGTTTGATCCAAATAAAATATTTGTGTGGGCCCCACTTAATAAAGTAAGAAAGTATAAAATCAACATAACAAAATAGTTTGTTTATATAACTATTATATAGATATTAATTCAACATCCATACATCTAAAACATTCTTCCTATGTAGATAAATGATCCTATTAAACACTATAGCATTCTATTTAACCTATGAATGGATCTAAGTGATTTTCATATTTTACATATGATTATAAATATTTTAAAGCAGGTATGGTCCACATAAAATTTTGATCTAAATGATTTTTGACACTATGATAAAAAATGATTTAGACAAAACGAGTGCATTCAATTTTAATTTAATCATCAAAGAGGGTCCAAGTATGGGTGTCTCTGTTTTGGGCCTCGCTGAGGCATTTCATTGTATGGTGGTGTTATTTCTCCCCCGTTATGTGGGAGCATTCACCAACATTCACCTTAAACAAAAAATTGGATTATTGGTAAGATATTTGTAAGATTGTTGTTAGGAAATTGTAAAAATGTCTCAAGGCTTATTTGTAATCTCAGTTTAGATGATTGTATATATGAGTACCCATCAAAAAAAATTATCAAAGTGGGTCATAATGAGGCAGTAACACAGAAGACCTCTGTGTATTGCTCCCACAAAAGTACTTCCCAATTATTAATATAGACTTCCAGACTTCCAGTGTTCTAATAACTGCAAATAGGAAGATGAACACAAGTTGATTGCATCATATGATGATAGACATTCGTTTTATTATTTTTTTCACTGAATGAGTGAATGGAAACATAAACCAGGAACAAATTCAGGATGAATTGGCTAACTGGGAACTCAGTGAGAAGAGATAACAAAACTATACTCTTGTGGTCAATAGAGAAAGAAATACTTCCCACTAATCTATATTTCTACTTATGGTGTGTTTGAGGTTATTTCAGCAATACTTATTCAAACAGAAAGAATTGATGACAAATTCTAAGATTCAAATGGAGAGCTGCACGTCCCACTTCTAACACACACAATACAATTTAACATGGTATTGTCTTAGGACGTTTCAGTGATATTCAAGTTAAAGAAAAGACAAATACCAATTCCCAGATTTCAATGAAAAGGTAGCATCACCCATTTCTATCATCAACTATGGCACAGCGTGGCACAAAAATTTCCTTCATGAAAACCAACTTTAGACCAGTAGATAGGCCATAAGGACCACTGAAGGTCTTTAACATGCAAAATTTAAACCAGCAACACAGACTGCAACAAATTTGCACTCACATGGATAATGCTAGTAACTTGAGAAACCATGAATATATATGCCTTCCAAGAACTTTCCTAACTTCCTTTAAGCAGCCCCGGATGGCTTATTTTCCACGGAAAGCCATACAGTGATTCATTGATCATCCTTGGTAACATGTTATCAGGATGCAAGCTCACGGCGCTATAATCTCCACATTTGATCAATAGCCTAAAAATATCACAGGTCCCACTTCCTGATTAATATCATTGATTTCGTTGTTTTGCAGCTAATTTTCGTACTGGGAACTTGCATCTACACAAACAATCTACTAGAATATGCGCCGCAGAAAAGAACAGAAATGACAGCAGCCTGCTAACCGTTCAAGCAACTTCACAGCAGCCAAATTTTCTTTCGCTTCGTACATCGCCTTGAGCACCAGATTGTAGGATGCCGTATTCGGCGTAACTCCATAATCCTCCATCTGGGCCACCAGATCCAACAGCTCCCCGGCAGTCGCACCGATCATGAGGTTCGCCCTCAGGTAGTGATTGAACAGATTGACATCAGGCTTGTTCGGCTTGCCATTCCTGTCAAGAGACCGGATCCAGAACTCAAACAGCTGCTTGATATCGGCCCACTTCTGTGACGTCATCCAATCCGCAAAGACATTCATAAGACTCGGGAGGTCGACGGTCTGGGAGAGGGATTGGATGTGGGACGATAGGTAGCCGGGGGCCAGTAGGGATTGCGAGAAGGCGTTGCCGGCAGTGGGGTTTCGCCAGTTCTCTTGGTAGAGAGGGCTGCCGGTGGACGGATTTGGAGGCAATGGTGTCGTCGGAGGTGAATCCTGTTCTACAAGCGGCTCTTGCGACAGAGAAGGAAAAGTGGAGATTGTCCGGAAGGAATTGCCGGGGCATTTATAGGCTTTGGAGAGGAAGTGAGCTCGCGTTTTTGAGAGAAATGACATTGTCGAAGCCATGAATGATGAAGAAATGCTACTGCAAACGCTGATTTTAGCTGATACTATCGGTTGCCAGGGAGGTTTGTGTGTTCAGCTACAGGGGGGAGCGAGCACATTTTCCGAAAGAAGAAAAACCTGGGGGTTTAGGGTTTGGCACGTCGGAAGCTAGCCCTCGGCGCAGTCCTTTTTATCTTTAGCCCCATTGTGGGTTTGTTTAGCTTTCAAGCAAAACTTTTCCTTCCTTTTTGTACTTTTATAACTATCTTATATTTTAATTATTTATTGGTAAATTTCTGTACAACTATTCTAATATCTAATTATTTTTATATAACTACTTATATAACTAATTTATTTATTTTAATATTATTATTTTTACTCTTCTTCATTACTCTTGTCATATTACACAATTTACTTCCATTTTTAAAATTATTACATTAAAACTTTTTATACAAAATTTTTATCACTTCCCAAATACATTTTTAATATAAAATTAATCTATCAAAAAAAGAAATATAATATAGTATAGTTAAGCATACAATAGTACAATTAGCTGAAAATAGGTCTCTCATGATTATAAAATGATAATTTACTCTGTCTACTGTATTTAGAATTGTTTAGTTTATTAATATTTAATTTCCATTTAAATTGAATATATGTATAAACCTAATTTAAAAATGGTCCAAAATCGACATAATAAACAGTGTGATGTAAATAATAATTTTAAAGTTGTTTTCGAATAGGTAAACTACCTAAGATATAGGGCATGTTTATAACAACTACAATTTAGACTTTTTACTCTCACCAACCATTATATTAATTATTTCCTATATTTTTCTATATAATTACCATACTTTAATCATTTTTACACAAGTATCCATATAATTAACCAATTCATTTTAACATCATTTTTTTTACTTTTCATCGTTACCTTTATCATTTCACATTATTTTCTACCATTTTTAAAAAAATTCATCAAAATTTTTCATCTAAACGTTTTATCACTTCACAAATATACATAATTTACATATAGATAAATGATTGTATGAAGTATTAATATATTTAAATAAACGCATAACACACTTTAAGGCAAATATACTATAAGTTACAAGACATGTAAATATACATCATCATATCTCCAAAAAATATATATGAGCAAAATGATTTTTTTAGATTGGTTATTTCAAATTAGTCCAAAAATATTTTTTAAATCTTTTCAAAATATTTTTTAAATCTTTTCAAAATATTTTTTACAAAACGGTTAATCTGTAAATCAATTTTTATCAAATTTGGAGATATATATTTATTTTGAATTTTTAAACATTAGAATTTTTAAATACCTCTATATTTAAAAATTCAATATAAATATATATATATCTTCAAATTTAGTAAGTCATTTCCTACCTGGTGGAGTGTGAACAACATTCATTTTTTGCTCTTTACTTATTTGAAGAATCATCCAACCGATCATCTATTATATTGTATAAAAATAGAGATATTTGCTCTCACAATGATGCCTTTCTTTGAAATTTGATAATTTAAAAAATTTACGTAATACTTTATTTAAAAATTTAAAAATAATTTGAATGGTATCCATCCCATTCATTTCCAAAGGTGTAATTTTTCTTAATTTTTAAAATTTAAAATAAAATACTAAATAGATTTATAAAATAGTCAAAATCTTTGAGAGAAATGCTAATGGAGCCTACTTGTGGTTAAAAATATTCAAAAAATAAAAAATATTTCCAAACGGACACAAATGCTAGCTTTTGTGCCCAACTACAAATGATCATAGCTTATTAAATTTCATAACATATAAAATTTCAATCAATGAAATTTTTACATAAAAAATATGCATATATTAACTTAGGGATAAGCACCATAGTTGGGCACATTGTGATGAAAATATGTTCTATCCTAAAGATAAAATCAAAATCCAAACCTCAACCTTTTTTAACATCATTTTGTTTTATTATATACGATATTCTCAAAAAGATTTTTTGTTGGGTTAAGTCCGCGTAAAAACGTTATCGAAAAAAAAAGTCCGCGTAAAAAGTAAAAACAAAGAGAATTTTAGGTGGTTTAAGTCCGCGTAAAAACATGTATAACTACGTGTCAATTATGAAAGATATTTAAATCATTCAAAAATGCATTATGATATCATAATATTTTATAAAAATATTTATTACATAGAGACATGAATGATGTCTTAAAAGATTTAATATTGACTTAACATCTTTAAATTTCACATAAAAACATTTTAAAGTATAGTAGCTATGAATATATTTGATTGGATGAAACTTTACCATATAAGCTAAATAAATGATTTTAAATATAATTGGTGAAGTGGATATTGATTCTACTGTTCAAATAGGTCTTATTTCATCAGGGTAAACCCTAGTATATTCTGTTCATTTTCATTTTAAATAGTTTAAATTTTAATAAAATAGTTTTAAAAGTCGTTAATTAGCTGGGCTAAATTTTAGCTGAAGGTTGTGTTTGTTTTCCAATAAAAGATTTTAACAAAAACTTCTCAATCTAAATTTTTTCATTTTTTACAATTATCCAATTTTTGTATTATTTTTTCATATTTCCTATATAAATTATCTTATTTTTCGATCATTTATACACAACTGTCTATATAACAATCTATCTATTTTAACTTCATTTCCTTTACACATCATCGTTACCTTTATCATATCACATTATTTTCTTTTATCAATTTAATAACTTTTTATCCAAAAGTTTTATTATTTCACAAACACGCCTAAAATTTAATTTTATAAAATATTTTTTGCAAACAAGGCCCAATAAACTTTTCATATTTAACAATAATATTTTGTGCTAGTACATGTTGTTTTATTATAGTATGGGTTGATCTTTCGTGGATGAAGTTGTAGCACTCCCTTCATCTTATTTTGTTGCAACGTGACGCGTTTTTGGAAGTTATACAAGTCATGGGTATCTTATGCTATGAAATGGAAGAAGAAATTAAGTTTAGCACAAGACGTAGGATCATTTGGACACTGGATCACATAAAGTTCAGCAAGCAAAATACAAGTAACGTAGTTGTTCCTCTCCCATGCTGGGAGAGGGGCTTCTCCAATGGATCCTACATTATTTGATTGTTTTGCTAGTTGTTCGAGTTCATTGCTTCAATGAAATTGTTCAGATTCTTCAAGGAAGATCCATCTTGGCCTATGTTTTTTCTTGCCAATGCCTTGAGTTCCAATGATCTTGTCCTTATCTCCTTGTCCTCCACCAACTCCTCTAGCTTTCTCTTGATCTCTTCCCGTGAGATGACACCATTACTATCAAGTTTCACTTCCAATCCCACCTTCCAAACTTCAGTTATGTAGACCTTGTTGAGGAACTGATCAGTGAAGTAAGGCCAACAAAGAAAAGGAACTCCATTACTTAACCCCTCTATTGTCGAGTTCCAGCCGCAATGAGTGAAGAAGCAGGCGATTGCAGGGTGGGATAAAACCTGCTTCTGCGGCGACCATCCAACAATCCGCCCGCGGTCGGCGACTCTGGCCACAAATCCATCCGGGTAGGCATCTTCTAACTCATCAGTAAGGTCTGGCCGCACAACCCATAGAAATCGCTTGCCAAAGAGTTCGAGCCCAAGAGCCAACTCTTGGAATTGATGCTGGTTGAAGATGGTGAAGCTACCAAAGGCCACATAGATGACAGAACCTGCAGGCTGCTTATCAAGCCAGCTAAGGCAAGTGGAATTCTCCTGCCAAAAGTTGCCTCCAAGACGCCCATGCCTTTTTTCAGCAATCAGGGGGCCGATGGGCAGGACCCTGCCAATTAATTCGCAGGCTGGTTGCTCAATTTCATAGAAGGAATTACAAAGAAGCCAGTCAGCGATTTTGAGATTTTGGCTTACGAGTTTTGCATATCGAAAGAGTGTCTTCTGGTTGTCTGGATTGGCCATGCAAAGCCAAAAGAAGTCATTTGTGTTCATTGCTGGCATGGTTGGTGAGAGCTTGAACATGCCAGGTTTTGCCACCTTACCTACAAAGATGCTCGATTAGTATTTCTTATGGTGCAAAGATGTCAATTAGTGATAATACATGTGAAATACAACGTCTTTCTAACAATGATACTATAACTAGTTTTAGTTGTGTATTTGTTAGGATCCATCTATACTAGGCTGGAGTAACCTGTCCCATCAGTAGGCCCTTAGGAATGTTCTAGGCAGAGCCCTAGCCCCTCTTAGTATTGTTCCAAGCTCACGAGATTGAAGAGCAAACAACTCTGGAGAGTCTCACTTCAAACCCATTTACCTTGGCTTTTATAGGTCTTTACCTCACCTTTCACCATTGAAACATTTTTCCATTGATCCAGAATTGTTAATTTTACGAAAACACCCTATTTATGAATAGAACTGGTCAGTAGCCCACATAAAGTTAGTGGGGTGTGCAAATGTACGCTCAAAGCCATGCGGTTGGGTGGTCTACGTGAGGAGGTATTTCCAAGTTCCTGTCTAATTCATTCCATTGATTCATCCTTTTACTTGGGAGTTCAATTAGAAACTGAGAAACAGCAGATGTAGCTGACTTAAATATTAAAAAGCATGATTTAAAACAGAAAAGAACAGAAAATGCTATTACCATAGCTGTCAAGAGTACCATCTTCAATCAACCTTGTAATTTCCCAGCCCAAGGCCAAGTTTCCCACTGAGGCAGGCCAAAAGGCAGCGTTTGGGATGCCCATCTTTCTAGCGACAAGGAAAGCCCACGCCATGCCTCCATCCGCGATGATGCACGTGATCTTGCCATCATCATCAGCCGACTGACTGTTGATCCGGCCAATCAGCTCTTCAAGAGCCCCAGGCATCACCTCCAGAATGCAGTCGCAGAGCTTGCATATGTCGTTCCTGTCATCGCCCGGAGCCATCCCGTCCGTGATCTTCACCAGCCGAATCTTCCGATCATCCCTTCCGACATTCGTTTTCGGCATGGCCGCCACCACGCGGTCGTGGTTGAACTCGGTGTTCACGAACGTGATCCGAAACCCGTGGTCACTCAAGTAGTAGGAGAACTCCATCAAGGGTATGACATGCCCTTGGGCGGGGTAAGGGAGGAGCAGAGCATGTGGTGTTTTAGGGGCCATGAGGGTTTTTCTTCTATTCTTGTTGGTGCTGAAAGCCTGAAATGCTGTAGGGTTTGTGGGCGCAGCTGTTGCTTATAACTGACGTTTTGGGTGGGTAATCTGAGAAGCCGAAGCGGTGAACTTGTCGTGACTGAGCATCCGGATTTCTACCGCCATGTTACAAGTCATCCGCAATCATTTTCAGTCGCAACTCCCTTCTTTTGGATGTACTGAAGAAGTCATCCGCAATCATTTTCAGTCGCAACTCCCTTCTTTTGGATGTACTGAAGAAGTCATCCGCTCGATCCGAAAGCCATCTATTACGACGAATTTACACTGTTGTTTGACAATGTTTGGCCTGTGCATATTGTGATTAACAAAGTTCCACTTTAAGGAAATCCTTATAATGCTCCTAGTCATAATCACAGAGATGGGTTTTACTGGACCCATTCCGATTCGATACATAACTGAGAGCTTCGATGAAATCGGGCGTTTTAAGATTTTTTTTTTAATTTTCTAAATTTTCTTTTCATTTCATTTTTTTATGATGCTATAACCACGGTTTGTAACTTACTTAACAATTTATACTTTTCTTTTGTCTTCTTTATAATTTTATGTGGGCCCAATATACTTAGTTCAAATATCAAATTTTATTATTTAAAAATTTTTCTATATATATTTTATAAAAGTTTAAAATAAAAAAGTTTCAATATCTCACGCTTCCTTGCCCATAGAAAAGGTAAACATTTTGATTTTTAAAAATTTATAAAAAGATATATAAGAATTTAAAATTATTAACTTTTGGTATTTATTTGAACTAGAATACCGGGGCTTGCATAAAATAAAAAGAAGGTAGAAACTATTTGAAAAATATTAAATAGACATCGTTATCACTTAGGTAAGTTGTAACTGCACGTATAGTAATATAATTCTACATATATTTAGTTTATAAATTAAAATTTAAAATTTTTAGATTTATATATTTTTATAATTTAAAAAATCAACCATTTTTATCCCATTTAGGGTGCATTTGGTAGGAGGAAGGATAATTGGATAAAAAGTTAATTTATGGAAAAAATTGAAAAAATAAAAATGTAGTGTGCTATGATATGATAAAGATAATAATTAAAAGTTAAAAGAAAAAAATAAGATCAATAAGGTCTTTGCACAAAAAATGTGAAAATGATTGAAAAATAAGATAGGTAATTGAGAAGACAAATCATATAAGATAATCAAAATATGCATAAGATCAACCTGAATTTTTTTCCTTTTTACCAAATGCCTAGTGGATTGTTAGCATTACTTAATTAAAATATTTTACACAATTTATGCATAAATATTTTTATATGTGTATGATATTCTTATTATAATGATATTTGATTGTATAATAAAACAAATCAAATCAAAGAATACAATTGGTTCAATTTGTTTTCATCATCAGAGTAGTCTTATCAAGGAGGTATCCCATGAATTCACTAAAGTTGTCTTTAGTTACACAAACATATTTAACAATATTTTTTATTAATTATCAAATAATTAAAATGTTTATCTTATTACAACATTTGCTCACAAAATTAATATCATTTGACTAAATAATGGTCAATTAGCAATTTTCAAATATTGCCTATCAGATCTACAAATATGTTATGGACACAGTAGCTTTAACAATCTTTGTCCCTTAAACATGAAAGAATAATGGTGGCTCTGCTTTTATGAGACTTATTTTCTACCTAATCTTTTTTATTTTAAATATTTTAATGATTGGTAGAAAATTTACTTTATCTATTTTATTTAACATTGTTTATATTATTATAAAAAATTTCTTATTTGTTAACACTAAAAATTAAATTTTAAGTAGTATTTTTAACATCTGTTATCTAAAATATCATTACTATATATACATAATTCTATAAAGTATTATTGCATTCTAATATATATGAATAGATCTAAACATTTTTCTGATTTACACATGAATATATTAATGTTTGAGTAAATGTGGTCATGTACATATTTGATTTGTAGCTAAACAAATGATGCTAAATGTAATGAATGAAGAGAAATAATCTTTTACACCCGGTCAACAACCACTCCTCTTTTCGACCACGCCTCTATGCCGTTGGATTCAGTGGGCGCAACCTCAATCACATGATTAAAGGCAAAAATAGGAGTCTAATGCTGCAATTAATGTGAGCTAAATTTGCATGCGGCCCATTTGAAAAATTACACGTGGCTCCTTTATCTCTCTGTTTTCGACAGTCGGCCAAAGCTACCTCTCTCTCTCTCTCCATTTTTCTATCATGCCGGTGACGCCATTGAATCCTTGATAGAGGAGACTGACTAGCAAAGCTCTAGCGGATGCCTATGAGAGCCTTCAGGTGATTTTCGATGCCGGCCACAATTTCACTATGCCCAACTATTTCCTCAAATACCACCCATCATTGTTGCCCTTAATGCACAAGGAGGAGAGGACCGAAATGGCGTCACGATAGGCATTGCACATGTTGGGGTCAGAGTCTTTAAGGCAACAGATGATGTGGGCAATGATTTGGTGAGATAGCTGGAGGTGGGTGCTGGTGAGGAGACAAAAGATTCCTTAATAACAGGGGGCTTGTCGTCGGAGGAGGAGGAGACTAGGTTAAAGAGGGAGTTGCATAGGTATGAAATCCGGGATAAAAAATGGGACTATATATTCGAAGGAAATCCTCAGAGCAAGGTCTTCATTGGTGCAACACAGATTCTGTAGCTAGGTAGACAAGGCAACAAATTGATTTGAGTGGGCTGAAACATTCTTGTGGATGGTGAGATTGACTCTATGGAAGAGAAGAGTGCAAGGGGGGAGGTGTTTTGCAAATTTTCTGAGGGCATTAATTCGCTATTAGAAAATTTCAATGCATCCTATTAAAATTGCAATTGATCAGTGGCCTTTTCAATGCATCCTATTAATTAAAGCCCTCAGAAAATGAAAGTAAATCCAACAGCAGAGTGGGTTTGGGAACTTGCGAGCAATTCAAAATCTTCTTGATATCATCGAGAAATAAGATCTCAAAATTGTTTTCCTAATTAAAACAAAGAAGAAAAGGATAGAAATGGAACAACTAAAGGAGAAGGTTCATATGGAGGCTAGTTTTGTGGTGGAAAGTGACGACAAAAGGGGAGGACTTGCTTTGGAGCAGGGAGGTGGACATCAAAATCATTTCTTCCTCCAAGAATCATATAGATGGAGTGATCAGAAAATAAGATAATAATCAGTGGAGATTGACTCGCTTCTATGGTAACCTTGAAGCAAATAGGAGAAGAGAGTCATGGGTCTAATGAAAAGTCTAAAGTTGCAAAGCAATCTTCCCTGACTGATCATTGGGAACTTCAACGAAGAGATAGTGATAGAGAATACATCAGTAGAGTAAGAAGACTTGAACATAGGTTGATCTCCTTCCGTGAGGTTATCAATGATTGTTTCCTGAAAGATATGGGCTATGTTGGTGCCAACTTTACTTGGACAAATAGAAGATTTGGACCTACAAAGGTTGAAGCAAGACTCAACAAAGCCTTGGCATCTAATGGATGGTTAAACAGATTTCTTATGCAAAGGTACTTCATTTAGCTACCACTACTTCTAATCACTACCCCCTTTTGGTGAACTTACAGGGTGACTTCAAGACTAGAAGGCCAAAATCTGGAATGAAATATGAGCTCCATTGGGGAAAAGATATTAAGGCAGGTATGATCATTAGAAGGTGTTAGTGCAATGTAAATTCTAATGAATGAGTTACGCTTGGTCCTATCAAAAGGAAACTCTCAAAATGTAGTGAGGAATTAGAAGAGTGGGCTTGTCACAAGAAGGGTAGTATTGAAAATAACTCAAAGTTTCCGCAAGAAACACTATTGAATCTAAAGTGCTAAAACCTATCAGATGAGAGAGATAGGCATATTTGAGTTTGCGAAGAAGTGATTAACCAGCTGATGGATGACAGAGAAATCTACTGGAAACAGAGATCTAAGGTGAATTGGTTAAATTATGGAGATCAAAACACTAGCTTTTTTCATGCGTTTGCTTCAGAAAGACAATGAAGGAAAAATATTATATGATTAGAGGATGAAATAGGCAATGTGACTTGTGATCAAAAGAGCAAAGAGAGACTGACTTTCACTTACTTTAAGAACTTGTACACGGCAAAACAGTTGATACACTCACATAAGGTGACTGAATTGATCCACTCAAGGCTAACAGAAATTGACAACAGGTTTCTCATTTCTCCCTTAACTTTAGAGGAGGTCCAATTGACAGTTAAGGATATGAACCCTGCAAAGGCCCCAGGTCTAGATGGAATGTCGGTAGGTTTTTGCAGAGTCATTGGTAAGCAGTTGGAAAAGATATTTTTTAGGCTTGTAGGAATTTCTTCGAGATTGTGGCAAAAATCCTTATAAATAGGCTGAAATTTTTTTTAGGTAAGCTAATCTCTAAGAATCAAAGTGCTTTCATACCTGGGAGGTTGATCACGGAGAATATGATCTTAGCATATGAGGCAATTCATGTCCTAAGGAGAAAGAGGGAGGGATTTAGAGAGGAAATGACTGTCAAGCTCGATATGGCGAAAGCATATGATCAAGTAAACCGGGACTACTTATGAGAAGAATGGGGTTCTGTGAGCGGGTTTATTTTTTTTTTTATTTTTTATAAGGTAAAGACAAGCAGAGGGGCGGAGAATGTTTCAATGCCTAGAATTTTCATTTTTAATATTTTTTGAATTTTTTTATAAAACTCTTAATCTTAGTATATTTAATCTATAAACTAAATGTTACCATTTTTGAAAATGCATATAAATATTTTTAATTTTTTAAAATAGGAGATTTTAATACTTTTTAAACCAGTAAAATACTCCTATTTTCAAAAATAAAAAATATATCAATTTTCAAAAATGATAAAATTTAATGCATATATTAAATACACTTAGATTAAGAGTTTTATAAAAAAAAATTTAAAAAAATATTAAAAAATAAAATTTCTAGCTAGATGCATTAAAATAAAACTCCAAATTGGGACCCAAACCCCTACACCTTATATAGATATAAATATAGAGGAGAAAGAAGGGGGAAGCCACCAAAAAACTCAAAAGAATTAAATAGACAAATTGTTTGTACAATGTAGATATACTATATTGCTTGGGGCTATCTCTTTCCATGTTACATTTTCCTCTTCTATATCCACCACTAGTTTAGCTAGTTGATGGGCCACCTTGTTTCCTTCTATGAGGATGTAGTGGAAATTGATTTTTTGGATCTGTATTTTGAGTTCACATATCTTTTCTATAAAACCTCATAATGTTATCTAACATTTGACTCATTTTGTAGCCATAAGATTGACATCAAGGAGTCAGATTCAATTGCTGCAGTAGTTATGTCGCATTCTAACATCCATCTCATTTCTAGCAAAATGGCTTTAATTCCCCGCTCCAGTGAGTTTGGGAGACCCCATTCTTTCAAAATCCTTGTAGCTATAAACATTCCATTTCAATATCCCTCATAGCCCATAGAGGGCCCATAGAGCCTTTTCTTCTCTGTTCCCTGTGTTTTTTTTTTGTTTTTTTTTTTTTTGATTGGTACAATTACATGTATCTCAACACATATTATACTTGAAAATCTGAGACATTCTTACAAATATGAGGGACACATATTCCCAAAGAAATCTGGAGACACAGCTCCACGAAAGAATGAGGAAGACAGCTTCCAACAACCACTTGGGAGACCACCTGCTCCCATACACCATCCATCCGGGAGACAACCTTGTTTTCGCTCCCACCCATTTTTTTTCCGCCCGGAGCGCGATTCGAAGCTCCGCCGCTGCCCTGCGCACGTTTGCGCCTCTGACAGCCACCAACCGAGCTAGCCTCGGTTGGTTCTGTTCCCTGTGTTATATTGATTTTCATTGTGTCTCTTTCTGGTTTTTCCCACTTAGCTGGTCTTAGTTGTGCCATTAGACCTCCTGCCTGCAATAACATCGATGATTGGTAGTGACTAATGTAATCCCTGCACCATTGCATGGTTTCTTGCATTGGACCTTCTACTTCATCTATTACCCACGTGTTCCTATGAAACCATACGGGCCAACAACAAGTGAAGTATAGGGGGCAGAAGGGTGAGGTCTTTGTCTGTGCACAGTGAGTTCGAGATATCCTTGAAGTTCAAAAATTCTCTTCTGACAAGGTCGCTCAAGGATTTTCACCACTTTCTGGCATTTTCAGAAGATATGCATGCAGGTCTCCACTAGGACCACTACCTCACTGTTCTGGCATAATGGGCAGCGGGTTTCTATTTGTATCCAGCGAGTTTGATTTGATTCATATGGTTTTTGTGATTTGACTCGTGAGTCGGCTCCATTGAGACGATAATGAAGTATTTCTTTTTGAACCGGCAGTAGTACGGCGATAATTTTTGAGTCGCAAAATTCATGCCACTTATTTTATTAAAATAGTATATTACATTACAGTTTAGATGTTTATTAATACGGAAGGAAAAGCAGAAAATTTCTGAAAAATATACTTAATCTTCAATTTTTATGATTATTCATGATATTTGTTGTTTATAGCTACCATAGGTGATCTTGCACTGGAATATTTTATTTCTTAAAAGTGCTTTTCTCATTTCTGAAAAATGAGTCTATTTTTCACTTCAAATATATAAGTTTTCTCAATCTCAATATACTTGAGAAATGATTGGCTTATTTAGCCTACTTGAAAAAATCTATTTAAAATATTTTTTGTTTTTTTTCCATCAACTTGGTAATATAAATATATTTAATATGTAAATCAAGTTTTACTATTTTTTGATACATGAATATATTTTTTTGAAATCTTCAAACATAATAGTATTTTAAATACATGTATACACATATATGTTTAAAAATCTCAAAAAAAACATACACACATACCTAAAAATAGTAAATTTTGGTTTATATATTAAATACACTTAGGTAAATGAGTATACGAAGAAAAAATAAAATATTTAAAAAAAGTTTAAATGTACTTTTTCACTTTAAATATAATTTTTTCTCAATCCCAATATAATTTCCCCTTTCCTAATGTACTTCTTTTCTAAATTCTCATCTCATCTAAGCTCTTAGCAACCTGCACCTGTTCCCAAATGAGATGTCATATAGATAAGCTGAGGATGAAATTAAATTTTAAATTTCGAAAAAATAGTTTTCTCATCTCAAAAATCAAATTTTCATACAACTGTTTTTTTAATAAAATTTCTAAGACTAAACAATGCGTTTTTCATTTTATTTCATGTCCCGTTCCATTCTTGAACCGGCATTTAAACAGGGTATGCAAGTACGACGGATAAGCAGGCGCTTACGCGGGATTGGCTTTAAAAGACAGCTCAGCAAACGTAATTTGTAGGGATGACATAGGAATTTAACGGATTTTTACAGTAACTTATTTAGTTATTTGGAACGGCAATGTTGTCAGAACCGGTGATTGAACCGGTAAAGGGACTGGTTTGGTTCAAATTAGTTCGACCGGTTAACCAAACCGATGACGTCAGCATGACATATTTATGATGTCATAAATATTAAATTATTTTTAAATTTTAAATAAATATATTGATAAAATTATATTTTCGTAAATCTTAAATATATATGTTAGATTTTAAGAACCACAATATAAGTACAAAATATGCATGAAAAAATTAATATTAAGTTTTAAAAAATCTTTAAGTATGGATGTTAAAAAAATTAACTACATTAACTAACCACTTGTCATTGTGTTGGTTTATAAATTGAGCATTTTTTTTGTTTGGGGTTTTGAGGTTTTTTTTTTCTTTGGTTCGAACCAGTTCAACCATTAAGTAAACCGGTTTGAACCAATGACGTTAGTATGACATATTTATGATGTTATATTTTTAAATTAATTATATGTTTGTAAGATTATATATTCATAACTCTTTTTTTCAAAGAATATATTCATAACACTTAAATCTACACATAAGACTCTAATTATCATAACAAATCATGTAGGAAAAATATAAATTGAAAATGTTTAGCATATATACTTTAAAATTTAACTAGCCAATCAATTAGTAATTCACTAAACTTTAAATATCATCGCTATCTAATTAATATAATTTTAAAATAGCAACTTGTCAACTAAATTTCAATGAGCATAATATATAATCTCAGGAAGCATTAAATTTCAACTTCCAAACTATAAAATATAATTCTAACAGGCACATAACAACAAAATATAATTTAAAACAACCGCGTGAATGCATAATGCATAAATATAATTTTAAATACAAATTATTATAATGCAGCATCTAGCAAGTAGCAACATGAAATTTATGAAGGCATTCAGATAAAGATAATTAGAGAGGTCATACCATACAGGAGCATGTGTGCAGCAGGTAGGTCACATCGTCACAACAACTTCTTCTTCCATCGTTGAAGAGGACGCCGGCAAAATAGACAACATTATGCGCCGAGAACTAATTGTTGTCGGGAGCTAGGATTTGCTTGTTGGTGGGAAAGCAGCAGCTAGCGTTTCCAATTTGGGGGGAATGAAAATAGGAATTGGGAAATTAGGTGGCAGAGCACTAGCGACTAGCTACAAGAAACATGGAGCTTGGATTTTGCTGTTTCAAAAGTAGGAATCTCTACAATATTGATGGGGTTTTGTTGTTTCAAAATTAGGGAGGTTAGATTTGGGAAGCAAATAGACCAATGGTGGTTGAGTCATCGACAACAGGGAAATTGGAGGTTATGCAGTTGGACGCAAGGACTGTTGCCTCTTGGAGAGGTTGAGAATAGCTACAACAAGGAAGATTAGAGAGGATGATGGTGCTGACGTGATGCAGGTGAGTAGCGGAGAAGAGAGCTAGCCAGCCAGCGCTAGGTTGTCGACTTCTTGATGGAAAGCAGAGGAAGGGCGGGAACTGAATTGATTTGGGATTTTGGGGGCAAAAAATTCAGGCCGACTATTTCAATATTTTCCTTCAATTGGCAAACCGACTGAACCAGGTTCATCTGGAAATTCCGGTTTGACCACGGTTCGAGCAGTTTGGACGGTTTAATGAAAACAAACCGGACTGACTGTATACGAACCGGACTCAAGACCGATTCCTGGTCAAACCAGTCCGGTCCAGTTTTGACAACACTAGTTATAAGGAAGTGATGGATATATCCATCTCATGCATTGGCACCAAAATAGTGGATATTTACTGGTGGCTAGAGCCTTGTCTTCCTTAGACGACGTCCTTGGTTCGAAATGAATCGGGCCTGATGGGTTATGTCCCTGTTTTAGTTGGAGTTGCATCTGTTCTGTTGGTGAGTCTTCGTCCCCGTTATAATTTAGGTAGAGTTGATGGGGCCGTGTTACTGTTGCAATTTAAGTGGATTTTATTGTTTCTCTTGTACTTGATTGTAATTTTAAAATAAATTTTAATGTATACACTCAATCAAAAAAATAATAGATATTCAATGTAACGTGAAACATCTATGACATTATTTCTGAAAAATGTGGTGTTAACATTATCTAGCCTAAATTAGTGTAACGTTCACTTAATTTGTTGCAACCACATGCATGAGGTTGCAGACGTGTAAATATGTAGCTTATTCAAGTGAAGAAATTATTTAGATTTTGCTTGACCGTACGTTAAGCGGATGATAAGTTCGATTATGAAACTTTTTTCAGACAACAAGTTCATTTATGAATTTTGCAAGGATTATGATAATTTCTAGATACCACGGTGATTGTTAACTTCTTTTTTTTTTTTTTAAACAAATTTGCTTTCCACAAACGGATGGTATGTTCGACTTATTATGTAGAAATTAGGCGCCGTCACGTAAGCTTGTAAACATGTAGCTATGCAGCCTAAATTTGTGGAACATACGCCACATTGCACATGGGCTTGTATCACATTACTCGATCAACTTAGGCATCTTTCACTTGTATAAATTGAGGTATTTTTCACTTATAACTAGGGGTGTAATTCGAGTTCAGTTGTCCTGTGTTTGAGTGAACCTAAACTTTAAACCTACTGGGTTTAAGTTAACCCAACATTAACATTGAAATCCGGGCTCGGACGGGTTGATATTGGTTTCAAGTTAAACTTTAGGTTACTCTCAAACCAACAAAAGTTGAAATTTCCCAATAGAGATAATGAATTTTTTTGAACAATATTTCATTCACACCAACTAATTCTAAAAATATCTTTTGATTATGGTAACTTATTTATTTATAATTTATACATGAATATATTTTATAACATATGATATCTTTAATTTTGATAAAGTTGGTCTTCCAATTAAAAGATAATTATGAGTACAGTAAATGTATTGAATTTACCATTAATAATGAAAATAAGAAAAATGAATGAGATTACATGAAATCATAATCTAAAGTTTAATAAAGTGAGACTTACATATCTTATAGTTAATTGACATATATGCAATAATTTTAAAGAGTTGATATATTTGTAATTATTTTAAAATAAAATTAAGGAGATACAAAAGATCCAACTTTTATGGACAAATGGATGTGATATTTAGGTTTTAAAATAAATATTTTACAGTTTAATTAGGTTATGATTACATAAAAGAACTTTTATTATAATTATAGTTAAAATGCTTGATGCATAAACCAATATAACTATGTTAATAAATTAGAGGGAATATTGAATTCGGACCGAGTCAAATTTTGGTGCTGGATTGATGTAAACCTAGTATTTGTTTCGGGTTTTCTCAGATTGGGTTGAAACCCAGTCTAATTTGAAAAAATCTAAAAAGTAAAAACCTAAATTTGGTTATGAACTGGGTTAGGTCAGGCGAGTTCGGACCAACTTGGCACCAAGTTGCACTCCTACTTGTACCTGCATAGTTTGAGATGAATGATAAGTGTATTCCTAGTTAATTTCATGAAATTGCAAAAATAACTACATATTCCTTCAAATAGAGTTTTATCATGGTAATTAAGTTCTAATGAATATAATGAAATTGATTATTAATTTTATTATTTTATTGCTAAAATATATATTTTTATAAATTGGAGTTGATTAGCTTTAGAAAGATCATCCATTAGGTCTAATGAAGTCCAATAAAAGATTTATTGCTATCGTATAATTGCTCGTAGACATACAAATACGTAGCTGTAAGTACCATTACGCTACATGGTAACTAAATCCTCACACGCACCCATATATATTATGCTAACTTATCTCACAACTATGTTAACTACTTTATCTTTTTTTGATAACTACTTTATCAAAATCGACCATTCCATATACACTATCCACCAAAATCTTCCTAATATCTTAGCCACATTAATAAACAAACCATACTCTCTCCTAATTTGTATAAGAGAATGATATGAGTTATCTCAAAACACAATTTCACTAGAGATTTAACTTTATTGTTTCTGAAATTCTCTCTTTTAATACACCCCTTGTAAATAAGGATGCAACTTAGTCGATTCGAACCTCCTTAATCCAACCCGGTTTCAAAATCAAGTTTGAGTATTATTTTTGAAAATTTTCAAATTAGACTCGGTTTTAACTCGACCCAAGAAAACTCAAATACCAAGTTTGCAACAATTCGGTACTAAAACTTGACCCAGTCCAGACTTGATATTTTTTTTCTATTTTTTTAAAATAATTATATTTATTTATGCATTAAGTTTTCAACTACGGTTGTGATAAAAGTTATTCTATATAATCATAACTTAATTAAACCATAAAATATTTATTCTAAAACTAATTTATATAAATTTGTCTATAAAAATAGAATATATTGCATCTATATTAACTTTACTTGCAAATAATTATAAAGATACAAACTCTTGGAAATTATTGCTTATATTAATTAACTATGAAATATAAAAGTCACAAACTTTAGTTAGTGATTTTATGTAATTTTATTTATTTTTCTTACCTTGATTGTTATGTGTAATTTCATTACGTTTATTGTATTAAGAATTATCTTTTAATTAAAAGATCAATTTTTATCAAAACCAAATAGGTCTTAAATATATTCATGTGTAAATTGTTTATGTATGAATGCAATAATATTAAAAAATTCATTATCTCTACCGGTAATTTCAACTTCTATTAGTTCGAAAGTGACTCGAATTTCAACCGAAACGAAGACTGAAATCAATGTTAACCTGACCCGAACTTGGATTCTAATATTAGGGTTTAGATTTGAGTTCACCTAAACCCGGTACAATTCAACACGAGTTGGACTCTTACTTCCTGACTAACCTAACTCGATTTATAATAGGGTTAGGTAAGACATTTTGAAAAAAATATAATTGATAACCCGATTTGAACCGACTTGATTTCAAAAGCGGGTTGGTTTGGGTTAGATGATTTTCAACTCGACTCAACCCGACATGATTTCATATATTAGTATGCAATATAATAAATAGCCTTACATTAGTGTATAATAGATAGGAATTAACTAGGGGTTTGTTTGGCCTCGATGAAAACTTTTTGACGTATTTTTGAGTAAAAAAATGTCAATCAGGCTAGGATATATCAGTGCGTCCGGGACTCTGGCGTGAGCATTCATGCATCTCTGCATTAATTATCATGGTCAACATTGTATGAAAAGGTTGTTCATTGCTGAGAAGTTTCAGGATTTCTTATAGCGCCCATTGTGCACTTCTTCCAACGTCATTGCCATAGCTGGTATGTGCGTCATACCTATCCTGCTGAAAGACGGCCACTAAAGTGATGAAAAGACAGGTTTTGCATATAGCCCCTTGCTGTTGAAAAGTTTTTGTTGTTTCAGGGAGTTTTCGTCAATGCCAAACACACCCTAGATATTATTGATTTGAAATAATATTATTTAGCACTTATATTATTATATAAGTCATAAATTTAAAATTATTCATATAAAAATGATTAATTTTTATTCTTTCATATAAATTTATATTTTAAAATATATTTAATTAAGCAAAGTATTTTTAAATACTACATATATTTATTAATTCGATTTCTAACCTGAATAGGACCGAGCCGACTTTTATAAGGTTAAAATAGAATTAGGTTAAGGTGTGAAAAATTAGGGCTTAAAGTAGGGTTGGGTTGATATTTTATAAGGTCAGTTAGGGTAGTATTTACCTCAATCTGAGTCAACCCGACTTGATTTATACCTTTATTTGTGAGTATCCCTTATGTATAACTCTTCTACACATCTATGCATTTTGCCTAAATCAATGCACGGAACATACACCAAATATGCATGTGGGCTTGTGTCACATTACTCAATAAGTTTATGTATTTTTCATTTATATATTTGCAGTCTCATCAAACAAATTATAAACATATTTTTTAATTTCATGAAATTGTAAAAGGATCTTGTAATGTTTGCATAAAATTGGAAGCCCATTCCTTTCATCAAAGTTTTATAATTATAATTGAATTTAGGTTCACCGTAAACAGATATAACTGGACCCTTGTTGAACCCACATTAACATGCAAGGATGATTTTGTATTACAATATTACAAACGAGAAGTCCTTATTTACATGGATGAAAATGAAGAGGGATGATCTAATGGTAGGGACGCAATCTCCTGCTTCCGGGAGCAGGCAGCGCTCCCTGCTCCCGGGCGCACACACCTTTTTTTTTTCTTTTTTTTTTATTTTTTTAAAAATGTTAATATAGGTGTATTTAACATGTGTATAAATTTTTACCATTTTTGGGGTATTTTAGATATTTATTTTTGATTTTTGAAAATCAGTGGCATTTTCATAATTTAAAATTACCTAAAATGCCACTGATTTTCAAAAATAAAAAATAAATATCTAAAATACTCCAAAAATGGTAAAAATTTATACACATGTTAACTACACCTAGATTAACAGTTCTATGAAAAAATTTTGAAAAAAAAATTAAAAAAAATAAGTATATGCGCCCGGGAGCAGAGAGCGCTGCCTGCTCCCGGGCGCGGGAGATTGTGTCCCCTAATGGTAACCATACAAATAAAAATTTACAAAAATGCCACTGTATTGAAAAATAAAAAATGTTTAAAATAATCTAAAAATGATAAAACTTGATTTATAAATTAAATACACCAAACTTTATATGTCTATAAAAAAAAAAAAAATTTGGGCTGGCCTAAGTAAAGCCTAACTTAGGCCAGCATAAAAGAATCATCCTTCAAAAATGAAATAGATGGATTTGTCTCTCGCGTCACATCTGTTGATCCTTGTTCTGCTGAGAGTCATGGGGTGGGTACGGCTGACATGGCGGGCTAGATACGCAACCTAGCCTTCATTCAAGCCCAGGTAGCCACACTCTTGCTGAGGTAAAATAATACATACACATTCATGTATACTTATAACGATTTCGCTTTTCAAAAAAAAAAAAATTATTACGATTTAGCGCGTATATTCAACATGTCTAAAACTTTACTTCTAACTTCTAAGTGGACAAATAATTTTGTAAATTACTACTGCATTTTGATGTATCAGTTAAATATATCTAAGCATTTTTCATAATCTTGAGATTATTATATATGTTTTTGGCAGGACAAGTCGTCTAGGAATTTTATTAAAATGATTTTGAATAATGGGCCGAATAAAAGATATTAAGCAAATAAATTGATAGAAATTTCATTTACGATCAAATTAGGCTGACAATGGAGATGACACACTTAAATTTTAAGTGGTACTTGCGGGTATTTGCGTCATTTAAATATATCCCTTTTATTAATGATGTATTGATTTAATATTTTTTATTGATGTTATACAACTTAATTACAGATTAAACCCATTCACACATGAAATAATTAATTTCTACTTAATTAGTTTAGGGGAGATAACTAGCTCCACCAGTCATAAAGAGAGACAAAGCTTCTACATTTTTGTTACGGAGACGAATTGCTCACGGGACAATCCATCCCCTGGACAGGCGAGTGAATTACAAAGGCCCTGGCCAACCGAGGAAGGCTTGGTTCGTGATTTAATATTTATCTACTAATTTCCTATTTCTAATTATTATCCATGTTTCTAACTGTCAATTAATATTGACAGTAAATTGACTTCCTATAGAACATGCAGATATGAATATTTTGTAGCAGAGCGATCGTTCTTCCAGCGGAGAGAAGCCATGGCCATGAGAAATCCACATGCACTTCTCATACCATAGCCAGCCCAAGGTCACGTCATACCACTCCTGGAGCTTGCCTACTGCTTGATCGACCATGGCTTTAGAATCACATTCGTCAACACGGAATTCAATCACGACCTCATCTCGGCATCCACGGCGAGAGCGAATGCAGGCGTGGCGAGTGATCGTCCAATTCGTCTGGTGAAGATAACAGACGGCATGGCAGCGGGAGAGAACAGGAGAGATGTATGCAAGCTAACCGACTCTCTTTTGAAGGTCATGCCTGGGGTTTTAGAAGAGCTGACGGGCAGGATCAACGAGTCTTCTGCTGCTGCCGATTATGGCAAGATCACATGTGTCGTTGCGGATGGAAATATGCCGTGGGCCATCTCCGTTGCTCGAAAGATGGGGATCTCAAATGCTGCGTTTTGTCCCACTTCAGTAGGCAGCTTGGCCACCATCTGGGAACTTAAAAAGAAGATTCAAGATGGAATCATTGGCTCTGATGCTAAGAGCACATACGGGTAGCTTGCGTTTCAACTCATTCCTCACATTTCTTTTTCTTTTCTTTTTTTTAAAAAAAAAAAAAAAATCATTCATGCTCCTAACTCAGCTTGCTTCCACATTAATTCATGTCTCTATTTTTGAATTTCTGAAACTCCCATTACAAGCCAAACATGCTATATTATGCGCTACCAATCGTTTATATGAAAGTTTTATACCATTCCAACTTAGAAAAATACAAGAAATGCTGATTGAGCAGCATGATCGTTTGTAGGTAAGGTGACAAAACACGGCGGGATTAAGCTTTCACCGACCATGCCGGAAATATACACAAGCAACTTTTTTTGGCTCTGCTTCGACGATCCAGAAGGCCAGCGAACGCTGTTTCGATACGCAAAGCAAACGAATCAAGACTTCAATGCCGCCGACTGGTTCTTTGCAATTTCTCCTATGAAATTGAGCAACCGGCCTGCGAATTAGTTGGCAGCGTCCTACCCATCGGCCCCCTGATTGAGTGAAGAAGGCATGAGCGTATTGGAGGCGACTTCTGGAAGGAGGATTCCGCTTGCCTCAGCTGGCTTGATAAACAGCCTGCAAGTTCAGTCATCTATGTAGCCTTTGGTAGCTTCACCATCTTCGACCAGAATCAGTTCCGAGAGCTGGCGCTTGGGCTTGAACTCTCAGGTCAACGCTTTCTGTGGGTCGTTCGGCCAGACCTTACTGTTGGATCAGACGCTGCTTACCCAGATGGATTTGTAGCCAGAGTTGCTGGTCGCGGGCTGATTGTTAGTTGGTCGCCGCAGCAGAAGGTGCTAGCTCACCCTTCAATCGCTTGCTTCTTCACTCACTGCGGTTGGAACTCGACCATGGAGGGGTTGAGCAATGGAGTTTCTTTCCTTTTCTGGCCTTACTTCACAGATTAGTTCCTTAACAAGGCCTATATAACTGAAATTTGGAAGGTAGGATTAGAAGTGAAACGTGACAGGGATGGTACCGTATCAAGAGAAGAGATTAAGATAAAACTAGAGGAGTTGGTGAGGGACAAGGAGATCAGGGCAAGGTCTGTGGCATTTAAGGAGTTGACAAGGAAGAACATAGGCAAAGAGGGATCTTCTTCGAAGAATTTCAACAATTTCATTGAAGCAATTAAGTTGAAGAGCGCTGCTAGCTCAATTCACCAGGATTGATTGAAGAAGACTTCATGAAGTTATTACTCACGATTGATAATCAGTCATCTTGGAAGGAAGTTATAAAGAATAGAGAGAAGATAAACATGATGTTTTCTATTTTTAATTGAGTGTGCACTTTGCTTAAAACTTAATTTTAAGAAATAATTCTTCATCAAAAAATTTTAAGAAATAATTTATCGCATGAGTCCAATTCGCAGTAGATTGCAATTCAGAATCAGTGCCGTAACAATCGGACTAGATCAGCTGGTTCGACCCATCAGACCAGGAACTAGTATCCTCTCCGGTACATTAAGGACAAGTATGCGGAAAAACCGCCTGAAGCTTTTGAACCGCGGTTCGACCGCTCCAACCGGTTGAACCCAGCTCGAACGGTTTGCAAATTATTCCTGAAAAGTATATTTCCATCAGTGCTCCGCCCTCCATCCCATCCTCATGCCGCACCATGCCCTGCCTGAATAAAAGCGACGCCTGATGCCCTCATCAATTATTTTTTGCTTTTTCTCCGGCGCCCTTGCCCTTGACGTTATATATATTTGTCATCCTTTCCTCATTCCTCTTCATCTCTAATGCAGTTCTTTGTTGGCCGGTGAGCGGAGCGAAGATGGGATGTCGGCACTGTCAAGGATGATCGATAACAAGGGTGTTTTGTCAATTTTATTGGAGACAATGAAGACGAAGATGGTAATGAGCGTTTAGTATCTGTAGTGATTAGATTGCTAATGGGTTCGAGTAGATGGCCAATGTTCGAATCTGGTGAGGGTCTCCAGGCGCATAGCTGGCTTTCGTGATCATGGGAGGCTATTGAGTACTGCTAACGAATATTATGACTGGAGAAGAAGTCGCGGGTGCATGGTTGTTGTCCGACCTTCTGAGAGAACGATGGAGTACCGGATTCGGTTTTCTGCTGGCGGATGAAAATATGTATGCATGCAATCACATTTGCATAAATCTAAACCATTAAAATATTTTATAATTTAACTTCAATGATTTTAATAGACTAACATATATATCCAAATTATTTTATCCTATTTGATTTCATTTTATATTATAATTTAATTTGTTTTAAAACTAGTGAAATAAAGTTATTTTATATTTTTGAAAATAATAATATGATGACCTCCTCTGTTTCAGTTATTTAATCTAAAATAATATATTTTTAATAGATTCTATTTTACTATATATTTTGGTAGCTAGAATCATATATTTATAAGTTTAAATTAGGAGTTATAAGTTATAAATAGAAGAGGTATGATATTTTTAGGCTGGCCTAAGTAGGCCATAAAAACTATTTTTCTTCTTATTTATTTTTTATAAATATGTAAAATTATGTAAAATTATGTATATTCAATCTATAAATCAAGTATTATTATTTTTGGATATTTTTATATATTTTTTATTTTAAACATGAGTGCTTTGCCAAAAATTACAACAATGCCCTTGTATTTAAAAATAAAAAATACATAAATATATCTAAAAATGTTAAAATTTGATTTATAAATTAAAAATACATAATTTTATATGTTTATAAAAAACAAAAAAAAATTAAAATAATGGTTTAAGCTGCAGAATGCATGTGGGCACTGATGCAGCGAGCCGCATATGATCATGCGTCTAAATAGAAATATTTTTTAATGTATAAGGATTAAAAATAGTTTAATATTTATGACCTGATACATATATAATGTTGACATCATTAGTTAAAACCAGTTTGAACCAAACCAAAAACCAGTCTATTCATCTATTCGATCCTAAGATACATACATTACAGCCTTCCAGGCTTCTAATGGAATCAATTATGCCGGAAAAAGATGAGTCCGAAGTTTAAAATGGTACATAAACGAGCAATTTCACTTTCGAGGGATAAATATGTAAGTTCAGTCATTTTTTTTTTTTACCTGATGGAAGTAAGTTCAGTGATTTTACGAGCTAGAAGATTAAGCTTTTGACAACTTAAAAACTCGTAATAAATAATGTTTCCAAATAATTTTTTTATTTTTACTTATTATGTAGTATTTTTCTTGAATGTAACTCTTCATGTGAATTTTCAGTTGAAATGATTTCCCGAAATAATGTTTGAAATTTTAAAAAGTAGCTAATAAATTGCTTCCTTTCTAAGACCACTTGGATGACCGGCAGTGGCCTTGTTGCTCAAGTACCAGTTCATCTTGGACGGATGTTGGCCTAATAAGAAAAAAAATAAACTGCTTCGATATTTGAATCGAAGTGCGTACTATCATGCTACAATTACTAGAATATTAAGCACATAAGTAATTGGTTATTTTAACTAGAGGCGAGAACCGTTGCTGGTAAAGATGGGCGAGGGTGCCCAACCTTGACCCTATATTTAAAATTGTGTTTGACCATTTTTACACGCATAGGGACAAAGTCAGTTTGATCATTATTATTTTTTTCAATAGATTTTAATATATACTTCGGGTCGGTATCAAGTTGATGGATTGGGCTAAAATGCGAGTCATGCTGGATGATTTTAAAAATTTATAAACCTATCAATTAAATACCATTACTTAAATAAAAATATGAATATTAGAATAAGTTAACGAAACATACCTCATTCATAATTTCATTCACAAATTGAAGAAATAATAATTTCTTCTATTATATCCAATATAATTCTTAAAAATAATTCGAATAACAAGCAATCAAGATTCAAAAATGTAAATTTGAAGTAATCAAGCAAATAATAAAATTACGTGGACATAACATTTGAAGTAATCAAGCAAATAATAATACATTTGAAGTAATCAAGCAAATAATAAAATTATGTGTGCATAACATTTGAATAATTCCAATAGCAAATAATCAAATTTTAAACACAGCATTCACAGCTTCACAGCTTCACATTCACAGAAATAACATCCACAGTTTATCATTCACAGTGATATTATAAAACATTCATATTTTAAAATTCAAAAGTTGGATGCCGTTGCCTCCTCACTGCAAAAATGCAATATAAAAGCTCCATAGTTGCTGCCGCCTCTCTAAAATCAGCGATGAAAATTGATGCCGGAAATTGCTGCCTAAGTTGCTGCCGGAATCGATGCTGTAACCGGAAACAGGGGAGAAAATAGATTTCGAAAACCGCTGCCTAAGTTGCTGCTTCACGTGGCGGAGCGAGGGAAAGGGGATTTCTACAGGGAGTTGCTGCTGCCGGAAAACATGAAGACGGAGCAGATCAGGGCGTCGGTGGATAACGGCATTTTGACGTTCGTCGTTCCCAAGGACGTCGCCTCCAAGCCCAGAGCGAGAAGCATCTTCGTCTCCAGCAAGTTCTAAGTCAGTCACAAACCGGGGAGATGAACGACTAATGAGAAAGGGGAAAGGAAAATTTGAAATAGGTAGGGGGGAATGGAAATGTTTATCGCTTCCAGAGAAGAAAACCTTGCTGCTGGCCAGAGACGAAGCAGATTCGATGCCGGAGAAGAGAAGCTTACTGCCATGCCGGAGACGAAGCAAATCAGCGTCGGAGAAGAAGAGCTCCCTGCCACGCCGGAGAAGAAGCTTCCGGTCGAAGATGACGTGGAGAGGAGATGCCGACGATTGCGTGGACTGTGGAAGAGAGGGAGAGGCGCGACAGTTCTCGAGCGGCAAAATGGGGAGAACGGGATTATGGGAGCCAGTAGGGTTACGTTTTTTCGTTTTAGGTTTTGTTTAATATATGCGGGTCGTGCGGGTCAGGCGGATAGGGGTCCGAGCGGTCCACCCCGACTCGGAATTTCAGCAAAATTTAACATTCTCGACCCGACTCGCCCCGGTACAAAACAGGATCGGGTTACGGGTCGACCAGCATCGATTCCCACCCCAAATTTAACATTGCGATAGCCTTGAAAGGATAACAACAATGAGATTATATCAAGGACGAGAAGAAATTAAGGAAAAAGATTGAAGCATTAATGAGTGATGAGGATATTAAGGCAAGAGGTGGATCTTCTTTGAAGAATTTGATTGATTTCATTTGAATGGTTATCAAACCATAGAAACTTTAATGTGACTAGAAAATGTTATCCAAAAACGCAATAAAAAACATTTTTAAACTGCTGAATACATTCTTGGCTAATTAAACATGCATATTTAAAGAAATTTATCCATTATCCAACCCATTCGACGAGAATTGGGCTTGGAAATTTAGGCCATGAGAGGGCGAAGCTATTAACAGACTTTCTTTTCTTAATTTGCGGGCTGGGGGATTAGTTCTTAAACAAGGCCTATATAAATTAACATTTGGAAAGTAAGATTGCAAGAGGAAAGTAATGTAAAATGAAATACGGGTGAAGATTGTTTTAACGAGTCAATGGATAAATTTCTTTAAATATTCATGGTTAATCAGCTAAGAATGTATTCAGCAGTGCAAATTTTTTTTTTTTGGTGTGTTTTTGGATTAGATTTTCTAGTCATGTTAACGTTTCTATGCTTTGACAACCATTTAAATGAAATCAATCAAATTCTTTGAAGATGATCCACCTCTTGCCGTAATATCCTCATCACCTCCCAATGCTTCAATCTTTTTCCTTAGTGTCTTCTTGTCCTTGATTCAATCCCATTGCTGCTGTCCTTTTAAATGCTAAGCCCACCATCCAAACGTCGCAGATGTAAGTGAAGCGGACCTCTGATCTCCGACATAAGGCAACTACAGGAAAGGAAGCCCATTGCTCGATGTTGAAGTGCAACCACAATGGGTTAAGAAGAAGGTAATGGAAGGGTGGACCGGAACTTTCTGTCGAGGAGACCAGCCCACAATCTGCCCACGATCCGCGATAATGGATTTCAAACAATGATTTTCTATGGAGTATGGACTCAATTGATGAGTTTGCCAAGTCTGAGAGCACCACACAACCCACAGGAATCAACGGTTTCAAAGCTAAGCCCAAGGGCTAAATTCTGAGGCTGTGGTCGAGTTGGCCCAGGCATGGTGGGTCTTCTTGTCGTAAACTGCCCTCAAATCGCCCTCAATTTCTTCCTGCAGACAGTGGGCCTGTGGCCCGCGCTATCAAAGTGTTGCACGGAGTGCAATTTAGTACTGGGTTGATCCGAATCAGTCCGACCCGGTTTCAAAACCAAATTTAGGTTCCGACCCAACCAGGTTTCAAAACCAAATTTAGGTTTTGTTTTTAATTTCTTTTTTCAAATTAGATCCGGTATTAACCTGAACCTAGAAAACTCGAAACCAATATCAGGATAGCATCAACCTGGTACAAACCCGATATTCTTCCTGATTTATTAAAATAATTATATTTATTTGTACAATAAATATTTTAACTATAATTGTGATAAAAGTTATTCCATATAACCATAACATAATTAATGTATAAAACATTTATTCTAAAATTAAAATGTTATATACATTTGTCCTTATAAGTTGAATATATTACATATACATTAACTTTATTTGCAAATAATTATAAATTTACTAACTCTGTAAAATTACTGTATATATACTAATTAATTATGAGATATATAAGTTTTTCTTTTATTAAACTTTAGATAGTGATTTCATGTAATCTTATTTATTCGTCTTACCTTGATAGTTATATAAATTCATTATTTTTATTGTATTTAGAATTATCTTTTAATTAAAGACTAACTTTCATTAAAACAAAAAATATCATAGGTTTTTGTGCAAATGCAATAATGTTTAAAAAAATTATTATCTCTCTCGGTAATTTCAACTTTTATTGGTTTACGAGTAACTCAAATTTCAACCCGAAAGTAAAACCGAAACCAATGTGAATCTAATCGAACATAAATTTTAATATTAAGGTTTGAGATTGAGTTCACCTCAACCCAATGGGCTTAGGTTTTGAGTTCATCTAAACTCGATCCAATCTGAGCCAAGTTACCCCTAGTGCTGCTCTCTTGAATTGCACCCGCTGCTCCTCTGAATGCTCCTCGTTGCCTAGTGTTCGGAGGTCCTCAACCTGCACGATGATAAGGCGCATGTGGCTGCCACGCATGGCTCCATGGACGCTGTCCTGTCTTTTCAGCCATGCGATCGATCCTTTTCCTGCTTCTCTGAGTCTCTCATACGAACGAGCGCCCAGCATTGTCACATGATGAATTGCCGAATCCGCGAGAACAACAGATGCTGCAGTATTAATTCCTCCCAGCGACCCTCTCTTTCCACTACTCTAGCCAAACGACGAACAATTAATCCTCCTTTATTGCATCTGTCCCAGCCCCACTTGTGGAAACCCAATCGTATGCACCCGGGTGCATTCAGCCTCAGTGCACCTGGGTGCACTACACCTATTTTTTTTATTTTTTTTTGAAAATGTTTTCATGAAGCTGTTAATATAAGTTTATTTAACATATGTATCAATTTTTACTATTTTTGGAGATTTTTAGATTTTTTTTTAGATTTTTAAAAATCAGTGACATTTTTCATAATTTAAAATTACCGAAAATGCCACTGATTTTTAAAAATCTAAAAAAAATATCTAAAAGTCTCCAAAAATAGTAAAAATTGATACATATGTTAAATAAACCTAGATTAACCATTGTATGAAAAAAATTTCAAAAAAAAATAAAAAAAAAAAGGTGCGGTGCACCCGGGTGCACTGAGGCTGTATGCACCCGGGTGCATACGATCGGGCTCCTTGTGCCCCTTTCAACTGGAACAGTGGCACGGTATTGTACTACTCAGCTTCCCAATAATTACAGCGACAAATCCATCCCTCCCAACCACACCATATCAGCGTCCAAACCATACCTATCACAATAATCTCAACAATTTCATTCAAGTGATGAAGTCAAAGAGCTGCAAGGCCAATTCACAAGGTTTGATTGAAGAAGAAGACTTCATGGAGGACCGTTCATTAAGGAAGTACTGATTAGGAGCAATTGCTAAGATTGATACTCAGTCATCTTGGAAAGAAGTTATGAAAAATAGAAAAACCTACTAAATATAAAGTTTTCCATTTTAAATTCAGGGGGCATTTGACAAAAAAAAAAACTTTCACAACTGAAACTTTTTAATATTTACAACTATCCTATTTTGTAATTATGTTTATATCTTTTTATATAATTATCATACTTTCAATCATTTCTATACTACTACTAATAAATCAACATATCTGTTTTAACTTTATCTTTTTTACTCATCACATTAACCCTTTCATATCACATCATTTTCTACTAATTCATAAATATTTACACAAAAATTTTAGCAGTTCCTAAACACACACTTAGCGTGAACTTGCTTGCTATATAATGTTAATAATTTCAATAATTTCGTTGAATAAATGAAGTCGGATGTGTTTGTTGCTTAAACATTAATTTGGGAGAACAAAAATAATTATACTTGGGATGTGTTTGTTTTGGTATGAAAATTTTCAACCAAGCTTTTAAATTTAAAATTTTTCATTTTCTACAATTATCCAATTATTTAATTATTTCTTTATATTTTTCTATATAAATTACTTTATTTTTCAATCATTTTTACTCACTTTGTATTTGAACATTATAATTCGACTATAAATCTTACTTTTTTAATGAATACTATAAATCTTACTTAATACCTATAATCAAATGGTAAGAATATAATTTTAAAATTAGAAAAAAATATAATTTTAAAATTAAAACAAGTTACATGGAATCGTTTCTATGTAATTATACAGGAGTAAAGTGTTTAATTGAATGGACTAACTAGTAGATATATTAAACAAATTTTTATGTTTATAAAAAGATATATTTTTTATTATATAATATATATAATATATCATATAAAAGATATATTATATCGTATAAAAGATATATTGAATATATATTGTTAATTCGGTTCAACTTTGGGTATCCGTATCTTGCAACCTATCTTACCCTATCAACTTTAGAGTACTGAATGATTTTATTTATAATTGCTACGTCCAAATTATACCCCTATGGGAATATAAGAAAAAGTTAATTTAAGGGTTTTCAAATAGAAATTAGGAAGTAAATTTTAGGTATAATAAAATATTTTTAATTTAATAATAAATAAACCTAGATTTCTTCCTTTTTCTTTTTTCTATTATTCGTGAATATTATGAAGCGAAATATAAATAAATAAGATGTTTTAAATTTGATAATAACTTAATACAGTAAAAACCTAGATATCTTCCTTCTCTTTCTTTACTATTACGGGCATGTTTGTTTATCATCAAAACTTTTCGAACTAAAACTTTTCTATTTAAAATTTTTCGCTTTTCATAATTGCTATATTTTTAATCATTTTTCATATATTTCTATATAACTATCTTATTTTCAATTATTTCTATACAAACCTATATAGTTAACTTATTTATTTTAATTTTATTTTCTTAATTTCTCACCATTACTCTTATCATATCACATCAATTTTTTCTATATCAAAAACTTTTGCATGAAGTTTAATCAGTTCATTTCTCGAAAAAAAAAAAAAATTAACACTTCCTAAACAGAGCCTTTATATGCATGAATTTTTTTGTAAAACGTCTATTTAGTTTAAGACGGAGACATGAAGAAGTAAAGTACCTCCTCGTTATATAATTTTTTTTTTGAAAACTTGAAATATAAAAATTTCTTCTTATAGTTTTCTAAAATTAAAACTATTTGTTATAAGAAAAATAAAGTGCAGGAGGATTAAAAAATTATTAACATCAGAATTTTTATATTTACTCCAATAGTTTTAGTTTTTTAAGGTTATAATATCGAAACATGACCTTATTAACCCTCATTTATTATATATCTCACTCTTTCTTGATAAATATATTATAATCTCAACTTTAAGGGTTGTGATTCTGTTAGGCTGACTTAAAAACATTTTTTTTCAGATTTTTCATGAAAGATAAAAAATTAATTGTAAGATATTTTCTGTTATGGTGTTAAAAATAATTTTAATCTATTTATGGTAAAATTTTCAAAATCTAAAAGACATCAAATTAATTCATTTAATGTAAGGAATATTTCTAAAAATAAAATTTCCTCTTTTAAATATTTTTGCATTTTCTATTATATATTGAAACATTCATTTTGAATATTATTCAAGGTGAAATGTTTTTAAAATCTAAAGGACCTAGGCTCGGACGACTCCAGATTCTCCCAGATTGAATGCTCTTCTGACTTCTCTACCCTCGGAGTTGAGGACCTGGGTGCATGTGGCCTTCAATTTTTAGCAGTTGCTGCTCAAAGCCACGCGTGGCTCCGCGGACGTTTTCTCGACTTTTCTTCCCTGTGGTTGTCTCTGTCATATGGTTATAAAAACGTGCGCCTGGCATTTTTCACAAGATGAATTGCCGATCTTTAAGAACACGGGATGCTAGAGTCCTAACTCCTTCCCAACTTTTCTCCTACATTACTCTGGACTTCAATTCAATGCTTCCAGGAGTGCTGCGTGCTCCCGGGCGCATACACTTATTTTTTTTAATTTTTTTTGAAATTTTTTTTATAAACTTGTTAGTCCAAATGTATTTAACGTAAATATCAATTTTTACCATTTTTGAAGTATTTTAGATATTTATTTTTTATTTTTGAAAATTAGTGGCATTTTAGGTAATTTTAAATGACCTAAAATTAAAAATTAAAAATAAATATTTAAAATACTCCCAAAATGGTAAAAATTTATACAAATATTAAATACACTTGGGCTAATAAGTTTATAAAAAAAACTTAAAAAAAAATAAAAAAAATAAATGTAGGCACGCGAGAGCATTGGAGTGAAGTGCATTACTCAAAGCTTAAATAAATCTTTCCGTTGTATCCGTAGTAGCCCTTTTTACACCTTTTCGAGCTTTATTTGGAAAAGAATTGCATGGGGAACGGTGGCACATTCTGCGCCATCCACTTCGCCCCTGCCGCCACGCCCGGCATTTGTCGCCCAGCACCCCAAGTTCAAAAGGAACAGCGAGCACGGTGTCTCAGGCTTCGTAGGAGTAAAAGTTGAGACGCCGGGACGCAGTTAACTTATTTTTTAATTTTTTAATTTTTTTTTATAAAACTATTTATATAAATATATTTAACATATGTATTAATTTTTACTATTTTTAAATTTTTTTCGGATTTTAAAAAATCAGTGATGTTTTAGTAATTTAAAAATTCAAAAAAATATCTAACGATTTATAAAAAGATAAAAATTGATACACATGTTAAATATATTTATATTAAAAATTATGTAAAAATAATTTAAAAAAATAAAAAAAGGTATATGCACTCAGATGCATGCGATTTTAGCTTTAAAAGTTGCGGGAAATGAGGATGAGGCAAGAAATGAAAAATAAAATATTTTGAGAATTATATGATTAATATAAAATAATAAAAGTAAAGATAGAATAATTAAGTTGTAGGAAATGCAGATGAGGTAGGAAGTGAAAAATAGAATATTTTGAGAATTGTATAATTAACATGAAATAATAGGAGTAACGATAAAATAATCATAGGAGTTGAAGTGTAGCAGGAAAGAAAAATAATTGAAATGTAAAGATTAGAAACTGGTGCTCCATGCTTTTCTATGGAGTATTTTAAATATTTATTTTTAAATTTTAAAAATTATTGACATTTTAGGTAATTAGTGCTGCATGCTCGCTTTTCCTTGCCATATTTCTGACGTGGACTACCAAACAACACTACCAGTAATTCCAGGCAATGCCGCAACGAGCACTACACGACGCAACACACAGGCGACGCATCCCTCCCAACAACACCCATAATTAAAACCCTATCGATGTCCCGACCACACCCCTACTCGACCCTATCACAACTTACAGCGGAGAGAAGCCATGGCCATGAGAAATCCGCATGCGCTCGTCATACCATATCCAGCACAAGGTCATGTCATACCTCTTCTGGAGCTTACCTACTGCTTGATCGACCATGGCTTCAGAATCACATTCGTCAACACGGAATTTACTCACGAACTCATCGTGGCATCCATGGGGAGAACGAATGCTGCCGAGGTTGGTGATCGTCAGAAAATTCGTCTGGTGAAGATCACGGACGGGATGGCAGCAGGAGAGGATAGGAGAGACGTATGCAAGCTGTGCGACAGCCTTTTGAAGGTCATGCCCGGGGCTTTAGAAGAGCTGATAAGCAGGATCAACGAATCTGCTGGTGCCGCCGCCGCCGATGATGATTATGGCAAGATCTCATGTGTCATTGCAGACGTAAGCGTGGCGTGGGCCATCTCCGTTGCTCGAAAGATGGGGATCCCAAATGCTGCCTTTTTTCCTGCTTCAGTAGGCAGCTTGGCCACCGTCTGGGAACTTCAAAGGCTGATTGAAGACGGTGTCATTAGCTCCGATGGTAAGGGCATATATAGCTAGCTAGATTGCATTTCAAGTACTCGTTAGTCGTTACTCACACTTTTTTCCCTTTAAAATCATCCATGCTCCTAACTTAACTCTGCTGACTTCCCACTTTTAATTCAGGTCTCTATTTTTTTTTATCAAAAAAAAAAAAAATCAGGTCTTTATTTTTGAATTTCTACAACTCCCATTTCAAGATTCAAGCCAATCATATTATATGTAAATTAGTCATCTGTGTGAAGGTTTTATATCAGAAAACACAAGAAATGCTAATTGGGCAGCATGATCTTTTTTGTAGGAAAGGTGATCACAAAGCATGGCAGGATTATGCTCTCACCGACCATGCCCGAAATAGACGAAAGTCATTTTTTTTGGCTCTGCATGGACGATCCAGAAAGTCAGCAAACTCTGTTCCGATATGCAAAGCAAATGAACTTAGACAGCAAAGCCGCGGATTGGATTCTTTGCAATTCCTTCTATGAAGTTGAGCGACCGGCCTGCGAATTAGTTGACAGTGTCCTGCCCATCGGTCCCTTGATTGAGGGAAGAAGGCATGGGCGTCTTGGAGGCAACTTTTGGAACGAGGACTCCGCTTGCCTTAGCTGGCTTGATAAACAGCCAGCAGGTTCGGTCATCTATGTGGCCTTTGGCAGCTTCACCATCTTCAACCAGCATCAGTTCCGAGAGTTGGCGCTTGCGCTTGAACTCTCAGGCCAACGCTTTCTGTGGGTTGTTCGGCCAGATCTTACTGATGGATTAGACGTTGCCTACCCAGATGGATTTGTGGACAGAGTCGCCGGTCGCGGGCTGATTATTGGCTGGTCGCCGCAACAGAAGGTGTTAGCCCACCCTTCAATCGCCTGCTTCTTCACTCATTGTGGTTGGAACTCGACCATGGAGGGGCTGAGCAATGGAGTTCCTTTTCTTTGCTGGCCTTACTTCATAGATCAATTCCTTAACAAGGCCTATATAACTGAAGTTTGGAAGGTGGGATTAGAAGTGAAACGTGACAGCAATGGTATTATATCAATGGAAGAAATCAAGAGAAAGTTGGATAAGTTGATGGGGGACAAGGAGATAAGGCTAAGGTCTTTGGAACTCAGGGCATTGGCAAGAAAGAGCATAGGCGAAGATGGATCTTCATCGAATAATCTCAACAATTTCATTGAGGTAATTAAATCGAAGAGCTACTAGGCCAATTCACAAAGGTTTGATTGAAGAAGAATTCGTGGCGAACCATTCATTAAGGAAGTACTGATTAGGAGTAATTGCCAATGATTAATAATCTGTCATCTTGGAAAGAAGTTATGAAATAAAGAGAAGCTTACTAAGTAGGAAGTTTTCTATTTTAAATTTAGTGTGAACTTGCTGGCTACTTGATTTAAGAATTTCAATATTTTAGTTGAACAAACGAAGTCAGATGTGTTTGGTGCCTAAAAGTTAATTTGGGAGAACCGAAAATGATTATACAGTGTTTGAATTGTTTGCTGCAGCGCAATTTACACATGATATTAGAACGTTTAGCATTTTGGTAATTGGTTACTTTAATAACATGATAGTTTTGTGTTGGGAGAGTTTCAATGAAACTCCCTCTCAATGTAACCTCTTTCATTTTTAATATTTGGACTGTTGGTGGAAAATTTATTTTATCTATTGTATTTAACATTATTTACATTATCATGGAAACTTTTCCATTTGTCTAGTATTTCTGTATGTGGACCCCATTTACAAACATATAAAATCAACGTCATAAAATAATTTAATATTACATACTAATTTTAAGTAGTTTTTTCAACATTTAAACTATCTAAAATATCATAAATATGTGGATAAATGATTCTATAAAGTACTGTTACATTCTAATACATATATAAATAGATTTAAGTATTTTTTCTAATTTACACATGCATGTTCCTATTTTGAGCAAATGTAGCCTATAAACATATTGAATTTTGATAAAACTTGGTCTAGCTAAACAAATGATGTTAAACATAATGAATAGATTGATTTTTTCATTAGACATCAAAATCTCAAGAATAAATGGAGTTATATGGAACTGCTTCTATCCAGTTTTGTGCCTGGCTAAATATGTGGATATCTAATTTTGATCCAACTCACCCAATGAGTGTTGGGAAACTTGGATCAGGGTGTTGGGAAACTTGGACCAGGGTTAAATTAAATAACAATAGAACACAAATGCTGATTAGATATATAGTATGTTGATTATATATAGTAAGGTTTTTTCCAACTATACTCATTATTTTTATTCCAGTTCTAAATATATCCATGATATTTTAGAAATATCAAATGTACTCAATATATTTTACTTTAATTCCTAAAATACTTATCTTGTTGCGTAAGTTGAGGATGTTATGTTTAAATGTTAGTTATCTTTCCTAAATGCCCAAAATACTCCCAATATAAAGTAGTAAAAGATGAAATGACATAGAATGGAATGTAATTAGGACCTTCCGAATTTTGAGCTCTTGTATAGTCAAGCGAGAAGTGAGTTATGATGTTCAACTATTTCAATTCATCCTTAAATTTGAAGTACAAATTTAGTAATTTTATAGGCGAATTCCTCATATATCTACAAATTTTACCCCTAATTCCACTCATACTAACAAATTTTAAAAGAATGTCTTTCACCATATTTCCATATATACCCAAGCCGTCACCAAACCATTAGTAAGGCTGTTAACTATGAGCGAAATGACAACTTTATGCCATGTCTTGTTGTCTTTCCTCCTCTTCGTTGTTGCCACTTGTACCTTTTATCTCTGGCAGTCATGTGCACACAACTCAGCCTCTCTACTGCTTGTCTCCTTCATCTCTTAATTGGGCATGTAAGTAGCAAATCTAATGTCGCCCTACTGCTAATGAGGTTGAAATCATTTATAAAGAAGAATATGCCTAAATCTGTTCAAACTCCGACGATCATTTCAAAAAAAGCGTCAATCCATAATGAGGCCTAAAATGAAGTCATGACGTCTAAAGAAAGGATCTCACCTTGTTCGAATAGGGTAGCAATGGATCTTCTTTTCGTTCGAAACATGTGAAGTCGATTTATTTCTTTTCGTTCATCAATTGAGCATCACACGCATGAAATACAGGCCTCAAAATTCATTTGAGTGGAGAGTCAATGAAGATGAATTGAATTTTAATATTCAAATTATTGAAAATTTCTGAATTCCCCACGATTTTTGGTTTCGAGCAGAAATTTATGGTAGAAAATTTACCCTGCTTTGTGAAAGGTTGGGCGTGTTCCTCTAGGGAGGTAGTTACTACAACTAACAGTCAAAGTTGGGAAGTCAATGGATATTATTGACACCGATAGTAGCTTCAATTTTGCAAGAGACACTCTCATGATTGATAGAGTGGGGAAGGCAGGATCCTAGCTCTAATTGTAGTAGGTGATAACAGATAATTGGTGCATAGAGTCTATCAACATGAGAAGCTTGTCTTGGTTGTGCTCGTAAATGATGGAATTGTGGATCATGACATCTCCCACCCTCCTTATATTGGAAAGCTCTCCACCTCAACTTCTCCTCCAATGCCCTTAATGGTTCCCTCTCCACCGAAACTCCCAACCTCTACTGATTTTCTCTCTGAAACTAGTGCTTGATTACAAAATCCCTCAATCATTTTGTAACGCACCACCTTGAGGTGCCACGAATAAGGTTTATTGGGTCAAAGCTGAGAATACCATAATAAATAAAACCTTCCATGATGGAAGTAGATACCAAGATACATAAATTTAACAAATACATCTCAAGTCTGTATCTCATAGAATTATAATAGTATTTGATGTCCATCATTAATACAAATAAGCATTATAAGATAATATCAATAAAATTTGAATTTCTTTGTCCTTTGCCCTACTAGTTTTACCTTTTTATGTTAATAAAGGCTCTTGTTTAACATTGTAATCCTGTATTTCCACTAAAACAAAACTATGTGAGGTAAAAGTTTAGTAAGTAATTTTTTTAAAAAAATTCATTTTTAATCATTTTAAAATTTTAAAACAAAAATAGCATCTATATTATCTTTTATGCACAACAACTCTAAATTATTAAACATCTTTATGCTTATGCATGCATATGTTTACTTTAAATCATGCATTCATGTTGTTGGCATTACCATATGTTTGTAATTTACTTTAAATCATGCATTCATGCTGTTGGCATTACCATATGTTTGTAAGTTGTAACTGCGTGCAGCCGTGCTACATATTCATAAGCTAATTTATCCTCTTTTGTAATTCTGAAGTTGTTATCCAGGTACTACCATACTATTTTACTACTTAGAGGCAAATCCATATGCAATTATACATCATGCTCGCATTATGATTAATGCATAACTTAGATTTACTGCTTAACATGATTAAGGATATTTTAAAATAATCATGCTCATACTTGAATAAATCAACTTGAAATAAAATTCTAAACTTAATAAATAATCACATTACATAACAAATCATAATATTCACAGCATAGTATTTTCAAAGTTATGCATCGGTAAAAGTTTACTTACTTCTAAATAAGCTTTTAAAACTCTCTTTTTTCAATATCTTGGAGTAACCTCAAGTTTCTCTCCCTAATTTTTATCACAACATGTTCATTATTACTCTTTGTTTTTCATAACTATTTAAGATTTTATTTTACAAATTTATAAAAATTTCTCATAATTTTATTTGGTAAAAAATTCATTTTTATTCCATTTTAAAATAACTTTATTTTTTATTATTTACAATAAAATATAAATTTGAACTTATATACTTCTTTAAATACTTACTTTAATTTTTTTCATTTTTTCTATTTATTTTTATAACATCACACCTTTAAATAATTTTATTTCTTATATTTTTCTGAAAAATATAAGTTTACACTCATTTAAGTTTTTAAATACTGACTTAAATTTTCTATATATTTTTCATAATTTTCTATAGTTTTCACTTCACCGATGCTGGCAACTGGCCACTAGTGAGCCAGGTGTTGGGTTGGCATAGGTGAGCTGTATCCTTACTTAGAAGTTGGGTTGGCTTGTTTATGTAGGCTAAGCTTAGTTTATGTGGGCTTGAGTTATAGGCTTTTACTATTAGCCTTTGCTTTTGGGTTTCTTGGGTCATTGGGATCTTGCTGGATAGGCTTAGCCCACTAGCTCAGGATTTTATTTGTTTGTTTTATTTATTTTAACAGACCATACTCTTTGAATAAAATAGCTTGCATCTTTCAAGATAAGTGTCTGTTTAATATGAAATTCTAGGGATAAGCTTTTAAAATTATATTTTTTAATTTGGACGGTCCATTTCTCAAAATAATGTTTCTAACATTAGATTTAACATAAGGTGTTTAATAAAGGGTTAAAATTAAATATCACTGTAAATAACTACCTAAACTAATTTTTAACAAAGTTAATTCATCATATATAGTGTAAAATATTTCAAAGAATATTTATTATGGTTTAGATTAGAATTTTTGCATCTGTATTTTTCTATAATTTTTTTGTATTTTATTCTTAAAATATATATTTACTGCTCCATAAGATGTGTTAAAATCACTATATCTAAAGATTCATAATTCCGATCAAGTCAAAATTTTATAAGATGGCTAAATATATCATACAGTATTTTCAACCTGTTATTTGTTACTTTTCTTTGAAATAAGCAAAATTACAAAACCAAAAATTCCAATAACACTCCTACTACTAATCAACTACAGTAGAAATATTATGAATGACTTAGATATAAGAAAGGAATTGCATATTATTGTAAAATGAACGAGATTGACTAAGGACTCTGTTTCCTCCCTGTTTTTGCTCCTGTGAACGATGCAAACCTTTCTCATTCCCCCTTCTTATACTAATGGGGTTTATTAACAGATAAGATTAATGCCATGAATCCTTTCAAACTACCCGTGAATCCAAAATCTGATGTTTCCATTCTTCTAATGTCATCGATGCCAGCAGCGAGGATTGGCAGCGCGCAAGGCATTTTGGTGCCGATACTCTCCGAGTTTTTCTTTGTTGCTGAGGCTGTCACCTGAGCAGTGTGGCTAGTGCACAGAAAATGGAAGTCAATGGCAAGTTGGGGAAGCAATGACATCTTCAATCCGGTTGGTTTTATAGTCATCCAAAGACCGTTGTGGATTTTGGCATACAGCTTGGTTATCCACATGATATATGTTGCTGGGGCAATCTAGGAATGTTGAAAATTTTATATTATTAAAAAAATGGGCCTTAAGACTTAGCTTACGGCTTGGGTAGAGGTGTAAATAGGGTAAAAATTAGTGGATATGAGAGGTATTTTTGAAAATTTATAACATAAATGGAATTAAAGGTAAAATTTGTGGGTATATAAGCAATTCACTCTAATTTTTTTACCAACTACACTGTTTATTCTGTGGCTGGTTCGGCCGGACATATTTCTATTGTCGGGGTCCTACTGAGATCTGGCCGAACCACCCACAGAAAGCGTTGGCACGAGAGTTCCAAAGCAAGTACCAACTCTCGGAATTGATGCTGGTTGAAGATGGTAAAGATGCCAAAAGCCACATAGATGACCGAACCTGCGGGCTGTTTATCGAGCCAGCTGAGGCAAGCAGAGTCCTTCCAAAAGTTGCCTCAACAAAGGGGCCGATGGGCAGGACACTACCAACTAATTCTCAGGCCAGTTGCTCGATTTCATAGAAGGAATTGCAAAGAAGCCAGTCGGTGGCTTTGATGTCTTGGTTCATTTGCTTTGCATATCGAAACAGCGTTGGCTGGCCTTCTGGATTGTCGATACAAAGCCAAAAAATGACTTGTTTATTTCTGGCATCGTCAGTGAGAGCTTAATCCCGCCTTGCTTTGTCACCTTACATACAGAAAATCATGCTGCTCAATCAGCGTTTCTTGTGTTTTCTGATATAAAACTTTCACGTAGCTGACTAATTACGTATAACATGATTGGCTTGAATCTTGAATAGGAGTTGTAGCCTTGTAGGAATTCAAAAACAGAGATATGAATTAGATATGGAAGTAAGCATAGTTAAATTAGGAGCATTGATTATTTTAGAGAAAAAAATGTGAGTTATGAGTACTTGAAATTCAAGCTATTCAGCTATATGTGCCCTACCATCGTAGCCAATGATTCCTTCTTGCATCATCCTTTTAAGTACGGATGGGAATTGGGGCGGGTCACGAGCTCGTCCCGTTTTTTTACTAGGTAAAATTAATGTTTTTTTTTTTAATCCGATATCAAGATAGTTCATAAATTTTGCCCCGAGTTCAAAAATGGGGCCAGGGTGGGTCGACCATGTCCTGACTCAAAGAGTCCTGACCTGCCCTGCATATATTGATTTATTAAAAATTATAAGCTTATGTTTTTTTTTGATGACATAAGTTTATGTTTAAATCTTATTATTATTTTCTTTCAAAATTTTCACACTTGCTATAATTAACTATATGGACAATAGAATAATCAATTTATCCAAAAAATATAATAATCAATAAGAGAAATTTGCTTCTATATATAACTCTTATATATAATTGTATATTAACATATTTTAATAAAGTTATACTACATTTTCTAATATTTTGTTTTAGTAATAATGCATTTTTTTAATTATTAGTAAAATATTAAAACATATAACATGTATTTTTACGGTTGATAGATATATAAATTCTTAAAATCATCTTATTTAACCCGTATTTTTTACCCAACTCATTGTTCCAAAATCAGTCTGACATTAACATGAAGTTTATCTCAGGACCTATAAAAAAATGAAGGTTAAATTGACCTTGTCCCGACCCAATATAAAAATATTGTCAAATAGAATTTTCAAAAGATAGAGTCATGGTTGAGTAAACCCTAATCCGATATGGCCTACGTGAATTCCCATCTCTACTTTTAAGTTCCCAGACAGTGGCCAAGCTGCCTACTAAAGTGAGATAAAAGGCCTCCCTCACCAAGCTTGCATCTACAATGACACATGAGATCTTGCCATAATCATCATCAGTGGTAGCGACACTAGCAGATTCATTGATCTTGCTTATTAGCTCTTCTAAAGCCCCAGGCATGACCTTCAAAAGACCGTCGCATAGCTTGCACACATATATTCTGGTCACATAGAAGCGGGATCGTGTGTGTGTATAGTGAAGATGCATCATAATTAACGGTGCATTTGGCCCAAAATGGGCCCTGCATGTACTTAAATGTATTGATACTCTATACAATTATTTATCCATACATAAATTTTATAGCAAATGATTTACATGTTAAAAAAATAACTTTAAAGTTCTTATTTATATCAAACTATTTTATTACGTTAGATTTATACCATTTTCAGATGAGGTCTATATATATACCCAATTGGGATGAAAATTAGTATGAGAATAGAATACATAATTGTAAATACAACGAGTGAAGTAGATTATAATTTTAGGGTGTGTTTGGTTACACACAAAACATGTCAATGAAAATTTTTCAATGAAAAACTTTTCATTCCCCATAACTACCTTATTTTTTAATTATTTTTTCACATTTTCCTATATAAACAACCCTACTTTTCAATCATTTCCACACTAATACCCATACAACTACCCTATCTATTTTAACTTTATTCTCTTTACACCTCATTATTACCCCTATCATATTACATAATTTTCTATTAACTTGACAACTTCTACTCTGAAAAGTTTTCATTAAAAAGTTTAACCTCCAACCAAACACACCCTTAGTATCATGTTGAGCCCATTTTGATATAGTTGTACCATAATTGTGGTGTAGTGAAGCTGCATCTGAATATATATATATATAGGAAAATGTTCCAGTGCATGCGACCGTGCAATCCATGCACTGTGTGGGCTCCATTTGATTATGAATAAGAAATTTACCCCACTTATTGTATTTAGAATTGTTCACTTTATTAGCATACTAATTTCTTTCAAATTCAACAAGTATAGGATCCCCATATTAAAATGGTGCAAAATCAACGTAATAAATAGTTTAACGTAAATATCAAGTTTAAAGTGGTATTTTTAATATCTAAGTCATCTAAAGTATGATTTTTATATGGATAAATGATTATATAAAGTTTCATTACAATCTGATATGTATGGGGCCCATTTTATAGCGGACTGCGTCTGCACATGATCGGATCTCGTATATGTATATATATACTACCCTCCCCCGCTGTCATCACGCCCATGATCTTCACCAGATGAATATTCTGACGATCACCCACCTCGCCAGCATTCGTTCTCCCCATGGATTCCACGATGAGTTCGTGAGTTAGGGTGTGTTTGGCAATGAAGAAAAAATGTCAACCTAAAACTTTTCAATCTAAATCTTTTCACTCTCTATAATTATCATATTTTTTAATCATTTTTTCACATTTTCCCATACAACTACCCTACTTTTCAATCATTTCTACACAACTACCCATACAATTAACCTATCTATTTTAACTTTATCATCTTTACTCATCATCATTACCCCTATTATATCACATCATTTGACAACTTTTCCTCTCCAAAACTTTTCATCAAAAGTTTTATCCATTCCCAAACACACCCTTAATTTGGTGTTGGCGAATGTGATTCTGAAGCCAGGTCGATCAAGCAGTGGGAAAGTTCGAGGTGAGGTACGACATGACCTTGGGCTGGGTGGTATGACGAGCGCATGTGGATTTCTCATGGCCATGGCTTCTCTCTGGATCAACGAATGATCAACTACTAGATATTTATTGCTGCATTTGGTAAGGAAAGTCCAGTGTAAATTGGGTCTTCTGTAAGACTGTCACGTGTGTGTGTGTGTGAGAGAGAGAGAGGTCTACTTCATGCTTGTAAAAGATGATTTCTGGTTTTGTAACGTGATATCGGCCAGTGATGTATGCATCATCGGTACAACATCAGGTAATAAAGTCTGTTGTAATGTGTGTGAGAGAGGTCTACTTCATGCATTTAAATCGCTTGTAACGTGAAATCAGTGACTGATGTCGAACGCTCAGTTAATTTTTAAATGCATTTGTTTCCCTCTTTTTTTTACCTCATCCAAATGGGCCCCTAAGTTAAAATCCTTCACATGTATAAAGAAAAATGATCCTGCTAACTCGTACTAAGCAAATATTTTACTTAACCCACTTCAAGAAATCTATTTTCAACAGTTTTTTTTTTTTATTTTTTATTGCAAACAAAAAGTTTATCTTTCAAAAAATTTTCAAGTGAGCTTTTTTCGATTCCTCCCAGCAAGTACTCAGCTTGTCCACACCATGTCTGGCGAGCAGGACAGCTGCTGAATCCCACGTGATCCACTTCAAAGCTTGTTCCAGTGGCTTATCATCACCTCCCCTGCCCTCTGAATTTCCTACAAAATCAGATTTACAGAATCTCAATCCCCAATACAAACTGCTCGACACAATTCTTCTTTGAGACCACGATCGAACACCTGAGCTGATCCGCTTATTTGCACTCTTATATATCCACAATGTACTCCCCACAGGTGGCTGTCTTTACAATGTCATTATAATGGTTGTGAAAATGATTGGCTTCGCGTTTAAAATGATGATTCTAGAATGAATAATTCATTAATCATATTTGATATTATGAGCTTATTGAAGTAAATGAGGAGAAAATCTTTTCTTCCATTTTTCATTTAATTCTTTCTCACTGAATTTTTCTTTAATAAATTTCGTGTTTATAATACAAAAGAAATTTTTTCTAGAATATAAATAGATCTTAGAAAAATCACTAAATTGTTTTAATTACAAACTTTCTTTACAGTAATATCTTGATATAGATCTGAATATCCATAAAATATATCAAAGATATTCTCATATCTTTAACACTTTCCCTTAAATTAATGAGTAATGATTTTTTTACTTCCAATTTGCAACTTAAATATTCCAGTAGTGGATTGGAAAGTGCCTTGGTAAATACATCAGCGACTCAGCGTATAGTGATTACGCTAATTTTTCTATAATTTTTCATGGACAAAATGACAACAATTTTTTCGATTTGTCCACTCATGAGATTTTAGCTATGTAGACAGACCTACTTAATTATCACAGTACAATTTGATCGACAATTTCAACAGGACTTGCACAAGAAGGGTATAAGTAATAGCAAGAAAAGAATCCAAAGAAACCATGGTTGCACCCCTAATAAACATAATTGAATGATAAATATTTAGAAAGTCACCAATATGCTGTTTTTTCAGTGGGACTTCTTCTCCCGAAATCAACAGGCGTGGATAATGAGGAAGGCAGGATGTTCGGACAATAAGTAAGAATTAATTAAGTAGGATGTCAAGCTTTTCAACTACGGCAATGGTTGCACGATGGTGCACCGTAAATTTTTCTTTTCCCGCTACAAAGGCATCCTCAACCCTGGATGCAAATTGGTGGGTTGACATCGGCTTCGTCTTCAATCCCGACACAACCCGTTCGACAAGGTTCCTCTTTGAGACTCTGATCAAACACCTGAATTTATTCCCTTATTCAACAAACTGTTATGCCCGCTGATTAATTACTTGCCCAAGTTATTTTTGCAAGTTCACTCCATGGGTTCTTTAACCTAAAAATTATTCATAACGAAGCATAAAAGATAAAGTTTCTAATGTCCACGACCGGAAGAGGAGGAGAGGAAATATTTATCGCCAACACCAAACGCCTTGGCAGAAGCCGACAGATTCTGTTTTTACAGCGTTAAATTCGGGGATATGATGATACGCAAACGTTTTAACTGAGAAAACGATCGGTTTTAGTTAAGTTGAAATAACGATTTTTGAAATCTAGTTCATTAATCGTATCCAAAGATGATGTCATTGGATATGCTGCCTAATTCATTAACGATCTTTGACATTGCGTGCGGAAAGATTTAAATAAACAGGCACAGGCTCATGCAAAACATTCATTCCGGCAGTGGGAACTGGGAAGCCGTGGCCGTGAAAAGTCCACACGTACTCCTCATACCATACGTAAAGCTAGGTCAAATCATATCCCTCTTGCAGCTCTCATTCTGCTTGATCGACCATGGCTTCAGAATCGCATTCGTCAACACAGAATTCAATCATGACCTCGCGTCGTGGCAGCCACGGCTCCAAGAAGGAATGCAGCAGCTGGAGAGATGGGTGATCGCCAGATTCGGTGAAGATTCCAGATGGGCAAGCTACGCGACAGCGTTTTGGAGGGCATGCCTGGTGCTTTAGAAGAGCTGATAGGAAGGATTAATGAGTCTGCTGCTGCTGCTGATGATGATTATGGCAAGATCACGTGTCATCGCAGATGGAAGCATGGCGGGGGCCATCTCCATTGCCCGAAAGAAGGGGATCCCGAACGCTGCCTTCTGGCCTGTTTCCGTAGGCTGCTTGGCCACCGTCTGAGAAATTACAAGCAGTATTCAAGTGTCATTAGCTCCGATGGTAAGAGCACATATAGCTAGTGTTACAACTGATTCTTTGCATCTTAAATCATGCGTTCATGCTCCAGAGTTAATTCAGTTTGCTTCCACTTTTTCGTCTCTGTTTTTGAATTTGTAGAACTCTCGGTTCAAACCAGTCATGTCATAGGATTTGGAGACCTTCGATGGCTTGCGCTTTCTTGGTAACCAAACGGTCTTCGATCAACCAACCCAAATTAAAATTACTGATGGATACATGGCAGTTTGATTAAAGTAATTCCTAAGATTCTTACAAAATGAATTTTAAGTTTCTAACTAAAAATACCTTTTTTGTTTTTATGCATAGAGCCAGACCATCTACTAGAGCTTTTGAGTTTGCCACGTACCCTAATTTTTATATTAGAACGAGGAATTTGATTGAATAAGTTACATCATGTATTATATGAAGAAATAACGATTGGGGGCCTTAATATTTTGTAGGTAAGCTTATAGAAGATGGATTGGTGAAGCTTTCACCAACGGAAACAGACACGAACGAATTTTTTTTGGCTCTGCAACCAGGATTCCGATAGCTCGGTTCTCTGCAATTCCTTTTATGACATCGAGCAACTGGCCTGCCAATTGGTTGGAAAAATCCTGCCTATCTGCTCCCTCATTGCTGGGAGAAGGAAGGGCGTGTTGGAGTCAACTTCTAGCAGGAGGACTTCACTTGCCTCAGCTGGCTTGACAAATAGCCTGTGGGTTCAGTCATCTATGTGGCCTTCGGCAACTTGATCTCCACCTCCCAGCATCAGTTCCGCCAGCTAGCGCTTGGCCTTGGAACTCTTCAGCAAACACTTTTTTTGGGCTGTTCGGTCAGGGCTCACCGGTGGATCAAAAAAGATGGATTTATTTTTGAAGTCGTCGACCGCCAGCAGATCATCGGGTGGTCGCCCCAGAAGAAGGTGCGAACCACCCTGCAATCGCCTTCTTCTTCATTCACTGCTGCTGGAACTCAACCCTGGAAGGTCTGAGTAACGGCGTTCCTTTCCTATGTTGGCCTTACTTCACAGATCAATTCCCGCACAAGGCCTACGTCACTGATGTTTGGAAGGTCGGATTGGAAGTGAAACGTGAGGCCGGTGGTTTCGTATCACAGGCAGCGGTCAAGAGATAGCTAGAGGAGTTGGTGGGGAGCAAGGAAATGAGGGCGAGGTCTTCGAAACTCAAGAAATTAGCAAGAAAGGGCAGAGGCAAAGATGGATCTTCCTTGAAGAATTTCAATAATTTTATTCAAGCAGTGAAGTCAAAGCGCGATTAGGCCAATCCACGCTTATTTATTGAACTTTGAAAAAAGCATCGATTAATTACTTGGCATGAAGGAAGGATCATCCTTAGGGGGTTATGTGACGATTAATAATCGGTCTCCTTTGAAATAAGTTATAAAAAGAAGAGAAAAAAGTTAGTAAAGCTAGTATTAAGCAATCGAAGTTTGTAAGCTAGGAAGCCACACGAACATATCATTATAGCTTTTCCAAGGGAATTTGTACTCACACATTTTATCCGAAATTTCTTTTATACATACTGATTTTCAAATATTCCTTTTATACTTATGGATTTTATCTGTTATTCCCTCCATAATCATGTCATTACCAATCATTTGTACTTTTCAATTTATTTATTATTTATATTAAATAAATATCGAAACTACTCGTGCATTTGCATATTCATGAACAACGGTTTGAATCTTACCAACAGAGAATATAGGAAAGAAAAGACTAGAAAAATGCTGATGAATCGTAACTAAATGATGGCACAAAATCCAAAGATGAAGCACACAATTGCCGTGACTGTAACAATTTTATGCTCTTCAATGATCTTTTTGCATTTTTGAAACCCTCTTTATAATTTTCTCTTTGAGTTTTTGAAATTCTATGCGGCCAGAGGATATACGCAAAGATGATTAGAAAAATTGCACGCCAATGATTCTTGTGGTTTCTGCCACACATGCTATGGTGAGATAAGTTGCCCGTATATAAATTCATTTTCACTATGGGCATAAATGCCATTACAACTGAAAGTTAACATTTGTAACTTCTCATTTTAACGATATGGGTATAAGGGGAATAATGAATAAAATTTCTGAGTACGAGAGGGATATTTGAAAATTCATAAGCACAAAAGGAATTCAGGATAAAATACATAAGTATATTTGAAAATTTCCCCTTTTTTATTTGTCACAAGGTTCATTGACTTTGATCAAGCTCTTATAGGGTTCGAACTCTGAACCTGAGCAAGATTGCCAAACATGGAACCAAGTGTGCTAAAGTTGATGCATTATCAGGCTAAATATTGTTGATCTCCAATTTTGATCCAACCCATCCAACGGGAATTAGGGTTCGAATTGAGACCATGAGGGCGGAGCTATTAATGGACTCTTTTTTTTTTTTTTTTTTTTTGCCGGCCTTCACTGCCACTGGGATCAGTTCCTAAACAACCCCGGCATAAATTAACGTTTGAAGAGTGGACTGGAAGCGGAAAGTATGTGCAAAATGAAATATAGAATGAAGATATTTTTAGTGGCTTAATGGATTAGTTTCTTTAAATGTGCATGTTTAATTAGTTAAGAATTTTTTCACCACATTGGAAAAGGTTTTTTTAATTGCGTTTTTGGACAAGATTTTCTAGTCATGCTAGCCATCATTTCTTTAACATGTCTGTGACTCGATAACCGTTTCAACGAAATCATTGAAATTCTTGATAGACGATCCACCTTGAGCTACACTCTTTCGGACATGCGCCTTGAGATCCAAAGACCTCGCCTTAATATCCTCATCACCCATCAATGCTTCAATCTTTTCCTTGATCTCTTCTCTTGATACAATCCCATTGCTGTCCTTTTCAAAAGCTAAGCGCACCGTCCAAACGTCGCAGATGTAAGTGAGGTTAAGCTTCTGGTCGCCGCAATACAGCAAGCACAGGAAAGGAAGCCCAATGCTCAATCCCCCCATCGTGGAATTCCAACCACAATGGGTAACGAAACAAGGGTGGGCCAGCACTTTCTCCTTTTTGGGACCAGCCCACAATCTGCCCCCGCTTCAAGATTCTGCATTTGAACCCATATGGGAAGGCCTTCGTCGTTGAGTCCGTCAGGTCTGGGTGCACAACCCACGGGAATGTTCGATTACAGAGCTCAAGCCCAAGGGCCAACTCCTGGAACTGACGCCGATCGAAGATGGTAAAACTGCCGAAGGCAACGTAGACGACTGAATTCGGAGGCTGTTGATCAAGCCAGCTCGGGCACAAGGGATCTTCTCACCAGAAATTGCCTCAAATCGCCCGAGACGGCTCCCTGCAAGCAGTGGGCCAATGGTCCAGGCTTTCGGACCAACTTACATACTGTGGGCTCAACCTCACAGCATGAGTTGCAGATAAGCCCATTAGCGAATTTAAGAGCTAGGCCGCACTGGGAAAATAGTTCAAAACGGAGTGCTGAGGGTCCCGATCGCCTACAGAAAGCCATGGTAGTTCAGCGGCGGGCATTGCAGGAAAGGCCGGGGACATCTTGATCATTTGCTCTTTCGTTGGAAAACCTGCCAAGCCATTCATCTCCAATTCTAAGTTATATGATTAAAAATTCAAATCAAATGCACGGACTACCAACATACCATCAGTGTCGATGATTCCATCCTCAATCAACTTCGGAATTTGGATCCAATGCTCCAGTCCAGAATGCGACTGCTTGAATTACCATTTGGGCCGAAACTTCCAAGGCCCATGCCATGACCCGTCGGCAACGACGCATGTGATCTTATGATCACCATCCGAGCCGTTGATGTCAGAAACCAGCTTCTTAAAAGCACCGGGCGTGTGGCGCAGAATACAATCAGTCAAGTGGCCCACCTTGCTCCTGTCCTCGCCGGGCTGCACGCCGTCTGGGATCGCGGCCATGCGCAGCTGCTTGCTGTGAATGCTGGCTGTGGTTGAGAGGGCGGCCATGAGACGTGCGTGATTGAATTGGGTGTTGACGAACGTGATTCGGAAGCCGCAGTCAATCAAGCAATGGGCGAGCTCCATGAAGGGAATGACGTGGCCCTGTACAGGGAATGGTATTAGCAGTGCGTGAGGGCATGGCGTGGTGATGGTGGCCGGTCAGAAGTGCGTTTTGAGTTGATGTACACGATTGCAAGGCCGCCATCTGTAAGAGCCTGAAGGGCCGCTGGCTTGTCCACGTACATGAACGAAATTATTGCCGAGCTAATTCCGTTGAACTAGTGGGCTTTGATACATCGCACATCGCTCGCCGCGACAAGAAAACGAGCTCCTGTCAAAGCTGAATATCATTTTGCAGTCACGGGTGCTAAGAGATTGGATTAGACTTTATCAAAGAAAAAAAAAAAGAGATCCGATTAAACAAGGTAGAGTTTAATCCTCATCTTAATCTATTTAAAATATGTTCTATTAATTAATTCATGTAAAAATTTTCAATCTTAACTCCAGTAGTGAGGGACAAAAGTATATTTTCGACGCAGAAAAAATAAAAATAGGACAGTAACGAGAAGATGAAATTAGGTCAACAGTAAAAAAAATAAAAATTAAGTAGTGGAAAGAAAATTTAACGTGGAAAAATAGTTAAACAAATTAAATAGATTGAATATGTTAAAGAGGTTACTAAATGGATTGATGGGTTAGAAAAATCTTAACTATAATCTATTTATTTAATTAAATAGTTGAATAGGTTAGCAGGTCATAACTCGTTAACACCCCTTATAATTGCAGTTCTCTTGTGTGGCTTGGAATGCATTTTGTAATGTTGATTTTTGTGAATTTTGAGATAAGGTGGAAAATGAGAATGAAAATATTTTGGAATTTATGTGATTGATATGAATGGATAGAAATAAAGTTAAAATAAATAAGAGAATTAGAATTAAACAAAGATTGGGTTATATAGGTAAAATTGGAAAATAGGATTGTTAAATTATTAAATAATTTATATAATCTACAGGCCATGTATAATTCTCATGAAATTCTGTGAAATCCCACGCTCATCAGTTACCAAACGAGCCCTTAATCAGCAATCACCTGGGGTTGGCCGCGGGTGATGGACCCGTGTCGAAGTAGATAGCATTTCGCAGTCTATCTTGGGGGCTTGTGTCGGCCACTGGGCATTGGCTGGCCTGGTAGAATGGTTGAATTACTATAACGAAAAAAATCTAAAAGTCCACCAGATGAAATTTAATTCAATATATTTAACGCTATTTATTGGGCTGTGGTCTTAATTTTTTTCGGTACCATCTTAATAGCGAGTCGCAATTGAACTAAATATAAGAATTTTCAAATCGTTAGAAATTAAATATTCAGATTTCAGATGTCATCACCTTGAATTGGATACCCATTTACGCCAAAAGATCTTAGAAAGTACTGATGTCTGACTAAAAACTTCTAAGGGTGTTTCTCAATGTAATCAAAATTTGCATGTTTAATGACACTTTTTCATAATCTAAACTTTTTATATCGAAAAAAAAAAAAAAAAACCACAAGTCGTCTTACCGAAAATTTCCGATCAATTAGAGACTTAGATTAGTAGATCTAAAACCTTGAAAATCAAGGGTCCAGATGTAAACTGCGTCTGACTCTCTGTGCAGCAAACGTAAGTCGTTAGACTAGCAACTGCTAAGTCTCCAGCACTTCCTGGTATTACAACTGTGTTCTGTTAAACGGCAGACAACGACTCGACTCTAAATTGGGACTTTAAATTGGATAAGATAGGGTATATATTAATTACCAGAAAGCCATCCGGGTATTCATATGGGTATCTTAATATATAAATAACTATAAATATATGTATATAAGTACTTTAAATTGGGTAAGATAGGGTATATATTAATTACCAGAAACCCATCCGGGTATTCATATGGGTATCTTAATATATAAATAACTATAAATATATGTATATAAGTAAATACATAATAACTTCTATCCCTAATTTACTAATAAATTATTGTTGGTTTGATTGATTTATTTATTTACTTATAAATTATATAGAGTTTGTATTGTTAATGAAGGATGATTATAATATGAATACGGATGATGATGTTAATGGAATTATGAATATGGATAATAAGGCTACAAAGAATTAGAAAAAAGATATAATTTAAAATTACTAAAATGCTACCGATTTTTAAAAATTCCAAAAAGATCTAAAAATCTCTAAAAATGGTAGAAATTGATATACATGTTAAATAAACTTAGATGAACAGTTGTGTAGAAAATTTCAAATTTTTTTTTAAATAGGCGTATGCACATCGGAGACACATTAACTATCATCATTACCATGACATAATAGTTGAGCAGCGCTGCAGCTAGTTTTTATTTTATGATGTATATGAGAAGATACAATTTCTGGATGAAAACTTTTTGCATAAATATTTTTGAAATGAGAAAAAATAATATGATATAGTAATGATAATGATAAGGAGTAAAAATAATAAAATTAAAATAATTATGTTAGTAATATGAGTAGTTGTGAAGAAATAATTTAAAAGTATAATAGTTGTAAAAGTAGAAGTGAAAAATAATTGAAAAATAAAGCAATGTTTGGAAAACGGTAAAACTTTTCAATATAAAACTTGTTCACTTTTACAACTATTCTATTTTTAATTATTTTTTCATATCTTCCAATGCAACTACTCTACTTTCCAATCATTTCTAAGCAACTACCAAAATACTCGTACATTGAACTTATCTATTTTAACTTCATTATCCTTATTACTTATTATTACCCATATTATATCATATCATTTTTTATCAATTCAAAAGCTATTATACCTAAAATATTCATAAAAGAAATTTATCACTTTTCAAATACACTACCACAAGATAATTACAAAGCCAGATTCAAAATTTTTTGATGCAACCAAACATGCCCTAAATTTAAAAAGGGTAAGAATTTCTTTTATATGAAACCAACTTAGAAAAATACAAGAAATGCTGATTTTACTATTAGTACATGTATTACATGACTCGTGGTAAAGTGCAAGGCCCCTGAATCGACTCCGGCCTAGGCCCGACGATCCAGGTCCCAGGTCCGAGACAGTGCTTTAAGAATCGGATCGAACCGGGCGGTTGGACCGTTCTGGCCGTAAAGGTGTCATGTCCCGATTCACTGGTTTTTTCGGTTCAACAATGGTTTGACCGTCGGTTTGCACGGTTGAAGCACAAAACCTATTCATTGTCCGGTTCGGTTTTGGAAACATGGGTCCGAGATGTAACTTTCGTCTCCAGGCCGACCTGCCTGACCAGTTGGTAAGAGAAGACGTTCGGACGACGTCAAAGCCTTGCGCAACAAGTTTGCCTTTTTGGTTTTTGTGGTTCTCTCTCTCTCTATGTGTGCACAGCAATCTACCTCTTCTATTTATTGGAGACGAAGCTGAATCACCTCAACCAGGCCCCCTAACAATTCACAAATCAGAACATTCGCACTTCCAGTATGACCATGAAAAATCCGCATGCGCTTGTCGTACCATACCCAGCCCAAGGTCATGTCATTCCTCTCCTCGAGCTTTCCTACTGCTTGATCGACCACGGCTTCAGAATCACATTCGTCAACACGGAATTCAATCACGATCTCATCTTGGCATCCATGGAGAGAGGGAATGCAGGCGAGGCGGGTGATCGTCAGATTCGTCTGGTGAAGATCACGGACGGGATGGCAGCGGGAGAGAACAGGAGCGATATGTGCAGGCTATGCCGTAGCCTTTTGAATGTCGTGCCCGGGGCTTTAGAAGAGCTGATAGGTAGGATCAACGAGTCCGCTGCTGCTGAGTATGGCAAGATCACATGTGTCATTGCAGATGGATGCATGCCGTGGGCGGTCTCCGTTGCTCGAAAGATGGGGATCCCAACGGCTGCCTTTTGTCCTGCATCAGTAGGTTGCTTGGCTTTCGTCTGGGAACATGAAAGGATGATTCAAGACGGGATCATTAGCTCCGATGGTAAGAGCATATATAGCTACCTTGCGTTTCTAACTCATTCCTCACATCTTAATTCCAAGTCATTCATGTTCCTAATTTAACTCAGCTTGCTTCACAGTTAATTCATGTCTGTGCTTGAATTTGTACGACTCCCATTTCAAGCCAATCATGTTATATTTGCATCTACTCGGCCATGCTAAATTTTTTATGATTCCAACTTAGAAAAATACATTTGTCTAAAAACTTAGAAAAATACAAGAAATGCTGATTGGGCAGCGTAATCTTTTGTAGGCAAGGTTATAAAGCATGGCGGGATTAAGCTCTCACCAAGCATGCCGGAAATACATACAAGCAAACTTTTTGGTTGGAACTCCATCGATGATCCAGAAGGCCAGCAAACAATATTCCGATATAGCGAGCAAATAAATCAAGACTTCAAAGCCGCCGAGTGGCTTCTTTGCAATTCTTTCTATGAAATTGAGCAACCGGCCTGCGAATTAGTTAGCAGTGTCCTGCCCATCGGCCCCTTGATTGAGGGAAGAAGGCGTGGGTGTCTTGGAGGCAACTTTTGGAAGGAAGACTCCGCTTGCCTCAGCTGGCTTGATAAACAGCCCCCAGGTTCGGTCATTTATGTAGCCTTCGGCAGCTTGACCATCTTCAACCAGCATCAGTTCCAAGAGTTGGCGCTTGGCCTCGAACTCTCTGGCCAACGCTTTCTATGGGTAGTTCGGCCAGACCTCACAAATCGATCAGAAGCTGCCTACCCAGATGGATTCGTAGCTAGAGTCGCCGATCGTGGCCATATTGTTGGGTGGTCACCGCAACAGAAGGTACTAGCCCATCCATCAATCGCCTGCTTCTTCACTCACTGCGGCTGGAATTCGACCTTAGAGGGGTTGAGCGACGGAGTTCCTTTCCTTTGCTGGCCTTATTTGGCCGATCAGTTTATTAACAAGGCCTATATAACTGAAATTTGGAAGGTGGGATTGGAAGTGAAACCTGATAGCAATGATATCATATCAAAGGAAGAGATCAAGAGAAAGCTGGAGGTGTTGGTGGGGGACAAGGAAATTAGGGCGAGGTCTTTGGAAATCCAGGAATTGGCAAGAAAGAGCATAGGCAAAGGTGGGTCTTCTTTGAATAATCTGAATAAGTTCATTGGAGCAATGAATTTGAAGAGCTCCTAGGCCAATTCACCGGGACTGATTGAAAAATCCTTAATAAAGTGTGGCATGGGGGCCATGCGAACATAAGGGAACCCGTTAAGAGTATTCCACGATTGATAACCTTTTCTTTCTTTTGATTCATATAACCAATCACCTTTGAAGAGAAGGAAAAGAAGTGGAAATTTTTATTATTCTTCATATTTTAGTCGTTGTCGTCTTGACTTTTTAATTTATGGTTATAAGGAGTGAGCATGTCACTTAATTTTCAGAAACAATGAATTTGTTAAGTTATAAGGTGAAGAGCATCGGGACGTGTCGATAAACGTCGTGTTGCTGGTGGTCGGATTCGAAGTTTCGAACCATGTATATCCAATTTTGGAACTGCACGACTGAGCACTGCTTCGTATGCTTTTCATCGATCATATGCTGTGCTAGCTCCTCCAGCCTCGCACGCATGGCTACGATCCACTAGTTGCAACTTCTGTCGTTAAGAGACGTTGTAACGTATTTTGTAGTGGGATGGAATAAATAATGGAAAATATAATATTTTAAAATTTGTATAATTAATTTAAAATAATAAAAAAAAGTTGGAATAAATAGAATTGTAAGAATTATAAAGAAAAATGATTGAAATATAAAGATAAATTTGAAAAAATAAAATTATTAAATGAATAAATAATTTGTAGAAAAATTGGAAAGATGAGACGTTTTCCACCCCACTCCACTTCTAAAATTTAACAAATGTCCCTTAAATAATAAATATTTAGTATGTATATATCCACGTCAGCATTATCATACTCAATATTTAAAAATTATTATTTTTGTCTAGCGAAGTCATCGGTCAAGCAGCAGGGTCGAAAGCGCCGCCGTGCTGTCCTTGTCCGCTTGGTTTGAGCAATCAAAAAGTTTTTAACGTACAACGGTTAGATGCAACGATTGGATTTTAAAATTATATTATTATCAGCAGAATTGAAATCGAAAAACTACTTGAGCTCGAAAAAATAAAGTAAGATAATTAAACCTTGGATCAACCTGCCTAAAAGAGAGTAGAATATGAATTTTCAAAATATACAACAGTCTCACCCTACTTTCCGGGCTTCCAACTATGAGCTTGATCAAATATCCTTCTAAGAACACTACACTCCCGTATAGGCCCACTAACTAGAGTCCCGGTTATATGCATCCGGATGCATATGACCCATTTAAAAAAATTTTAAATATTTTTTCATGAAATTATTAATATAAGTATATTTAACATATATATCAAATTTTATTATTTTTATAGACTTTTAGATATTTTTAGAATTTTAAAAATTAGTGCCATTTTTAGTAATTTAAAATTACTCTGATTTTTAAAAATCTCAAAAAAACTAAAAATCTTTAAAAATGGTAGAAATTGATATAACTGTTAAGTAAACTTAGATAAACAGTTGTGTAGAAAATTTCAAAATTTTTTTTAAATGGGTGTATGCACATCCGAGACACATTAACTATCACCATTACCATGGCATAATAGTTGAGCAGCACTGCAGCTAGTTTTTATTTTATGATGTATATGAGAAGATACAATTTCTAGATGAAAACTTTTTGCATAAATATTTTTAAAATGAGAAAAAATAATATGATATAGTAATGATAATGATAAGGAGTAAAAATAATAAAATTAAAATAATTATGTTAGAAATATGAGTAGTTGTGAAGAAATAATTTAAAAGTATAATAGTTGTAAAAGTAGAAGTGAAAAATAATTGAAAAATAAAGCAATGTTTGGAAAACGGTAAAACTTTTCAATATAAAACTTGTTCACTTTTACAACTATTCTATTTTTAATTATTTTTTCATATTTTCCAATGCAACTACTCTACTTTCCAATCATTTCTAAGCAACTACCAAAATACTCGTACATTGAACTTATCTATTTTAACTTCATTATCCTTATTACTTATTATTACCCATATTATATCATATCATTTTCTATCAATTCAAAAGCTATTATACCTAAAATATTCATAAAAAAAATTTATCACTTTTCAAATACACTACCACAAGATAATTACAAAGCCAGATTCAAAATTTTTTGATGCAACCAAACATGCCCTAAATTTAAAAAGGGTAAGAATTTCTTTTATATGATACCAACTTAGAAAAATACAAGAAATGCTGATTTTACTATTAGTACATGGATTACATGACTCGTGGCAACGTGCAAGGCCCCCGGATCGGCTCCGGCCTAGGCCCGACGATCCAGGTCCGAGATGGAATTTTCGTCTCCAGGCCGACCTGCCTGACTGAGCAGTTGGTAAGAGAAGACGTGCAGACGACGTCAAAGCCTTGCGCAACAAGTTTGCCTTTTTGGTTTTTGTGGGTTCTCTCACTCTCTGTGTGCACAGCAATCCGTCTCTTATATTTATTGGAGACGAAGCTGAATCACCTCAACCACGCCCCCTAACAATTCACAAATCAGAACATTCGCACTTCCAGAATGACCATAAAAAATCCGCATGCGCTTGTCGTACCATACCCAGCCCAAGGTCATGTCATTCCTCTCCTCGAGCTTTCCTACTGCTTGATCGACCACGGCTTCAGAATCACATTCGTCAACACGGAATTCAATCACGATCTCATCTTGGCATCCATGGAGAGAGCGAATGCAGGCGAGGCGGGTGATCGTCAGATTCGTCTGGTGAAGATCACGGACGGGATGGCAGCGGGAGGGAACAGGAGCGATATCGGCAGGCTATGCTGTAGCCTTTTGAATGTCGTGCCTGGGGCTTTAGAAGAGCTGATAGGCAGGATCAACGAGTCCGCTGCTGCTGAGTATGGCAAGATCACATGTGTCATTGCAGATGGATACATGCCGTCGGCGGTCTCCGTTGCTCGAAAGATGGGGTTCCCAACGGCTGCCTTTTGTCCTGCTTCAGTAGGTTCTGTTAGGTGGTTCCTCCCACGTGAAGGCAAAGTGGGAGGGCCCACCCATTTTGTTTTCATTTGAAAGATGCCCACCTACCTTTGACTTCTCCTTTGCTTTCGGCGGAATGGGAAGAAAAAGGTGAGAGAGAGAGAGAGTGATATACACACGGCTCTTCTCGGTGCAGGAGAAATAAGAGGGAGAGAGAGATACAGATCTCGATACGACTCTTCCCTCTCGCCAGAGAAAAAAATTCGTCGTCGTCGTTCTCTTCAGTCTCAGCAGCAGCAGGAGGTCCGACAGAAGAGATTCAATCCTCCAGGGCTTCTACGGCAGTTATTTCTTTCAGCCATCAAGCGATAAAATTCTGCCGTCATCTCAATTCGGTGAGATCCATCCGTGATTAATTTCTATGTTGAAATCCATCCATATCGTGATGATGAAATCCTCTAGATTTAACTAGAGAAGACATTGCTTTGTAATCCCATTATTCTATAGTGGAAGTTTTACCTGGACTGGGTCCCGTGGTTTTTCCCCTTTATTAAAGAGGGGTTTTTCACGTAAAATTGTGGTGTGTTTTTTCTGTGGGTTTGGTTATTTATTATTTGTGATATTTGTTGTCTGAGATAAATTATTCCTGTTTAATCTACACAAAAGGGGATAGCTTAAAATCCCAACAAGTGGTATCAGAGCCTGGTCTGTTTTTGCATAATTTCTTGTGTGGATTAGATGGAAGAAACTTCATTCACAATGGTCAAACTCACATCATCAAATTACTCAATATGGAAAACAAGGATGGAAGATATTTTGTATTGCAAAGAACTTTATCTGCCTATTAAAGTGAAAGGAGTGAAGCCCGTGGATAAAACTCAAGATGATTGGGATGTGCTAAATAGAAAAGTTGTTGGGCATATCCGCCAATGGGTTGATCAGAGTGTTTTTCACCATGTTGCTAAGGAAACTGATGCATTCAAGTTATGGGAAACATTAGAAAGCCTATATGAACGCAAATCAGCTGTAAATAAGGCTTTTCTAATTAAAAGGCTCGTTAATATGAAGTATAAAGATGGACAAAAAGTTGCTGAGCATTTGAGCAATTTCCAAGAAGCTTTAAATGATTTATCCAGCATGAAAATTATATTTGCTGATGAAGTGCAGGCATTACTTTTGTTGAGTTCCTTGCCAGACAGTTGGGAAACCTTGGTAATTTCACTCAGTAACTCTGCTCCTAATGGTGTTGTATCAATGAATGTGGTGAAAGACAGCATGTTTAATGAAGAGGCAAGACGGAGAGAACAAGGTACATCCGTCAATTCTGAAGCACTAGTTACAGAAAACAGAGGGAGAAATCAGCACAGATATTCTCGCAATAATGATCGTGACAAGTTTAAATGGAATCGTGATCAATCGAGAAGGAGATCAAAGTCAAGAGGAGTCAAATGCTATCATTGTGGTAAGCCTGGACATGTAATTAAAGAATGCAGAAAGTTGAAAAGAGAGGAAGAATATAAAAAGAAAAATGAAGAAAAGAAAGATGACACAGAAAAAGCAGCAGTTGCATTCGAAGATGATGTTGTCATAGCTTGTGATGTTAATTGCTTTGCCAATGATGTGCCTACATGGATAATAGATTCTGCAGCTTCTTCACACGTTACTCCATGTAAAGAGTTCTTCTCATCTTACACTAGCGGAGATTTTGGCTATGTAAGGATGGGAAATGATGGCAGATGCAAGATTCAAGGTATTGGTGATGTTTGGCTAGAGACAGACATGGGATGCAAACTGGTGTTGAAAAGTGTCAAGTATGTTCCAGAACTTCGATTCAATTTAATCTCTGCAGGACAGTTAGACAATGATGGATACTGTCATCAATTTGGTAGTAGTAAATGGAAATTGACGAAAGGTTCTCTTATTTTCGCTAAGGGAAATAAGACTGACACTCTTTACAGATCTTATATGAAGATTGCTAAGGGAGAAGTGAATGCAGTGGAGCATGAATCCTCCTCAGAGCTATGGCACAAGCGACTTGGCCACATGAGCGAGAAAGGTTTGAATATTCTTGCGAAAAAGCAATATTTGCCTAAAGGTTTACCTCTAAAATCATGCATTGATTGTTTAGTTGGAAAACAACATAGAGTTGCATTTCATAAATACCCTCCACATAGAAAGCATGATATACTTGATCTGGTGCATACTGATGTGTGTTCTATGGGTGATAGAACTCTTGGTGGTGCTATATATTTTGTTACTTTCATTGATGATCATTCCAGGAAAGTATGGGCTTATGCAATAAAGGCCAAAGACGAGGTTCTAAGTATCTTCAAGCGCTTCCAAACTACTGTTGAAAGAGAAACAGGAAAAAGATTAAAATGCGTTCGTGCCGACAATGGTGGTGAATACAGAGGACCGTTTGAAAGATACTGCAGTGAACGTGGTATCAGACTTGAGAAGACAGTTCCCAAGACGCCTCAACAGAACGGTGTGGCAGAGAGAATGAACAGAAGTATTTGCGAAAGAGTCAGGTGTATGCTCTCTCATGCAAAATTATCAAAGTCCTTCTGGGGTGAGGCAATGAGAACTGCAGTTGATTTGATTAACCTGTCTCCTTCAGCTCCTTTGGACGGTGAGATTCCAGAAAAGGTATGGAAAGGAAAAGATATTTCTTATGAACACTTACGGGTATTTGGTTGCAGGGCATTTGTTCACATTTCTAAGGATGAAAGATCCAAGTTGGACAGTAAAACTAAACAGTGTATCTTCCTCGGCTATGCACATGAAGAATTTGGTTATAGATTATGGGATCTTATTGACAAGAAGATTATCAGAAGCAGAGATGTAATCTTCTTTGAAGATCAAACAATCGAAGACTTTGAGAAAATTGAAAAGGCAAAGTCTCCAGAAGAAGGCCCAGTTGATTTGAGGTCGTGTACTCCACCTGTTGCGCATACAGGAAATGGGGGAGATATACCAAATGCTACACCAGAGCAACCAGATGAGCAAACTGCTCCACATCCGTTAGTTGATAATCAATTGAGAAGGTCTGTAAGACAACGTCGGCCATCAGAAAAGTATCCTCCTCATGAATATGTGATGCTTACTGATGAAGGTGAACCTCAAAGTTATCAGGAGGCAGTGTCTCATGAATGCAGTGAAGAATGGATGGACGCCATGCAAGAAGAGATGAATTCCTTGCATGAAAACCATACGTATGAATTAGTAAGATTACCTGCAGGCAAAAGAGCACTCAAGAACAAGTGGGTTTTCAGATTGAAAACAGATGAAAATAGCTCACGGCCAAAATACAAGGCAAGATTGGTTGTGAAGGGATTTGGTCAAACAAAAGGTATTGACTTTCATGAGATCTTCTCACCCGTGGTGAAGATGAATTCAATTAGAGTTGTTCTAAGCTTGGCAGCTAGCTTGGATCTGGAGATTGAGCAGCTTGATGTAAAGACAGCATTTCTTCATGGTGATTTGGAGGAAGAGGTATATATGGAGCAACCTGAAGGTTACAAGGTCAAAGGAAAGGAGGATTTTGTGTGTAAATTAACAAAGAGCCTATATGGACTGAAGCAGGCACCAAGACAGTGGTACACAAAATTTCAGTTCTTTATGAGACAGCACGGGTACAGTAAAAGTATGTCTGATCCATGTGTATTTATCAGAAAATTCTCCACTAATGATTTTATTATTCTTCTGTTATATGTGGATGATATGTTGATTGTTGGTCATGATATTAACAAGATTCAGAGATTAAAACTGCAGTTGAATAAATCCTTTGCTATGAAGGATTTGGGACCGGCTAACAGAATACTTGGCATGAAAATTGTTCGTGATAGGAAGAACAAAAGGCTTTGGCTATCACAAGAAAGCTATATTAAAAAGGTGTTAGAAAGGTTCAACATGGGCGAGGCGAAACCTGTTTGTACTCCACTTGCAGGTCATTTCAAATTAGGCTCTCATCAATGTCCTACAAGTGAAGAAGAGAAGGAACAGATGAAAATAATTCCTTATTCATCTGCTGTCGGTAGCTTAATGTATGCAATGGTGTGTACAAGACCAGACATCGCCTTCGCAGTTGGAGTAGTAAGTCGGTTTCTTTCAAATCCAGGAAAAGAGCATTGGGAAGCAGTGAAGTGGATCCTCAGATATCTCAAAGGTACCTCCAAAGCCTGTCTATGTTTTGGTTCTGATAGACCTGAACTTAAAATTTACACAGATGCGGACTGGGCTGGTGATGTAGATACCAGAAAGTCCACTTCAGGTTACTTGGTAACATTTGCAGGGGGAGCAGTGTCATGGCAATCAAAATTGCAGAAGTGTGTTGCATTGTCTACTACTGAGGCAGAGTACATTGCTATAACAGAAGCAAGCAAAGAGCTTCTATGGATGAAGAAATTTCTCAAAGAATTGGGAATGACTCAGGAAAAGTACATCATATACTGTGACAGTCAGAGTGCTATTCATCTCAGCAAGAATCCTACTTTTCATTCAAGATCTAAGCATATTCAGGTGCGTTATTGTTGGATTCGTGATATCTTAGAGTTGAAGATGTTGCAACTTGAGAAAATTCACACAGATGACAACGGATCAGATATGATGACAAAAATTGTAACTAGCGAAAAGCTAAGGGTATGCAGAGAGATGGCAAGTTTGCTAGAGCCCTCCACGTAGTCGGAAGGGGGAGATTTGTTAGGTGGTTCCTCCCACGTGAAGGCAAAGTGGGAGGGCCCACCCATTTTGTTTTCATTTGAAAGATGCCCACCTACCTTTGACTTCTCCTTTGCTTTCGGCGGAATGGGAAGAAAAAGGTGAGAGAGAGAGAGAGTGATATACACACGGCTCTTCTCGGTGCAGGAGAAATAAGAGGGAGAGAGAGATACAGATCTCGATACGACTCTTCCCTCTCGCCAGAGAAAAAAATTCGTCGTCGTCGTTCTCTTCAGTCTCAGCAGCAGCAGGAGGTCCGACAGAAGAGATTCAATCCTCCAGGGCTTCTACGGCAGTTATTTCTTTCAGCCATCAAGCGATAAAATTCTGCCGTCATCTCAATTCGGTGAGATCCATCCGTGATTAATTTCTATGTTGAAATCCATCCATATCGTGATGATGAAATCCTCTAGATTTAACTAGAGAAGACATTGCTTTGTAATCCCATTATTCTATAGTGGAAGTTTTACCTGGACTGGGTCCCGTGGTTTTTCCCCTTTATTAAAGAGGGGTTTTCCACGTAAAATTGTGGTGTGTTTTTTCTGTGGGTTTGGTTATTTATTATTTGTGATATTTGTTGTCTGAGATAAATTATTCCTGTTTAATCTACACAAAAGGGGATAGCTTAAAATCCCAACAGGTTCCTTGGCTTTCACCTGGGAATATGAAAGGATGATTCAAGACGGGATCATCAGCTCCGATGGTAAGAGCATATATAGTTAGCTAGCTTGTGTTTCTAACTCATTCCTCACATCTCAATTTTAAATCTTTCCTGCTCCTAATCTAACTCAGCTTGCTTCAACTTTTAATTCATATCTGTGTTTGAATTTGTGCGACTCCCATTCCAAGCCAATCATGTTATATTTGCACCTACTCGGCCATGTTAAATTTTTTATGATTCCAACTTAGAAAAATACGTTTGTCTAAGAACTTAGAAAAATACACGAAATGCTGATTGGCCAGCATAATCTTTTGTAGGCAAGGTTATAAAGCATGGCGGGATTAAGCTCTCACCAAGCATTCCGGAAATACCTACGAGCAAACTTATTGGTTGCAACTCAATCGACGATCCAGAAGACCAGCAAGCAATATTCCGATATGGCAAGCAAGTAAATCAAGACTTCAAAGCCGCCGACTGGCTTCTTTGCAATTCTTTCTATGAAATTGAGCAACCGGCCTGCGAATTAGTTGCCAGTGTCCTACCCATCGGCCCCTTGATTGAGGGAAGAAGGCGTGGGCGTCTTGGAGGCAACTTTTGGAAGGAAGACTCCGCTTGCCTCAGCTGGCTTGATAAACAGCCCCCAGGTTCGGTCATTTATGTAGCCTTCGGCAGCTTGACCATCTTCAACCAGCATCAGTTCCAAGAGTTGGCGCTTGGCCTCGAACTCTCTGGCCAACGCTTTCTATGGGTCGTTCGGCCAGACCTCACTAATCGATCAGAAGCTGCCTACCCAGATGGACTCGTAGCTAGAGTCGCCGATCGTGGCCATATTGTTGGGTGGTCACCGCAACAGAAGGTACTAGCACATCCATCAATCGCCTGCTTCTTCACTCACTGCGGCTGGAATTCGACCTTAGAGGGGTTGAGCAACGGAGTTCCTTTCCTTTACTGGCCTTATTTGGCCGATCAGTTCATTAACAAGGCCTATATAACTGAAATTTGGAAGGTGGGATTGGAAGTGAAACCTGATAGCAATGATATCATATCAAAGGAAGAGATCAAGAGAAAGCTGGAGGAGTTGGTGGGGGACAAGGAAATTAGGGCGAGGTCTTTGGAAATCCAGGAATTGGCAAGAAAGAGCATATTCAAAGGTGGGCGTTCCTTGAATAATCTGAATAAGTTCATTGGAGCAATGAATTTGAAGAGCTCCTAGGCAAATTCACCGGGACTGATTGAAAAATCCTTAATAAAGTGTGGCATGGGGGCCATGCAAACATAAGGGAACCCGTTAAGAGTATTCCACGATTGATAACCTTTTCTTTCTTTTGATTCATATAACCAATCACCTTTGAAGAGAAGGAAAAGAAGTGGAAATTTTTATTATTCTTCATATTTTAGTCGTTGTCGTCTTGACTTCTTAATTTATGGTTATAAGGAGTGAGCATGTTACTTAATTTTCAGACATGCTTAATTTTCAGAAACAATGAATTTGTTGAGTTATAAGGTGTAGAGCATCGGGACGTGTCGATAAACGTCGTGTCGCTCGTGGTGGGGGATTCGAAGTTTCGAACCATGTATATCCAAGTTTGGAACTGCACGACTGAGCCCTGCCTCGTAGGCTTTTCATCGATCATATGCTGTGCAAGCTCCTCCAGCCTCGCACGCATGGCTACGACAGCTTCTGTAATTAAGAGACGTTGTAACGTACTTTGTAGTGGGATTGTGGGATGGAATAAATAATGGAAATTTTAAAATTTGTATAATTAATTTAAAATAATAAAAATAAAGTTGGAATAAATAAAATTGTAAGAATTATAAAGAAAAATGATCGAAATATAAAGATAAATTTAAAATAATAAAATTATCAAATGCATAAATAATTTGTAGAAAAATTAGGAAGATAAGACGTTTTCCACCCCTCCCACTTTCATAATTTACCAAATGTCCCTTAAATAATAAATATTTAGTATGTATATATCCACGTCAGCATTATCATACTCAATATTTAAAAATTATTATTTTTGTCTAGGGAAGTCATCGGTCAAGCAGCAGAGTCGAAAGCGCCGCCGTGCTGTCCTTGTCCCTTGGTTTGAACAATCAAAAAGTTGTTAACGTACAACGATTGGATTGTTCTTATCCAATCGACCGCTTGCAGTTGGCATACTGCTTAACCAGATTCTAATTTTCTACAGCAGGCACACATTACTCGAGTCAACCTCATAGGCTTTTACAATTTCCCTTTGTTATCAAGGGGACGTTTGGTAATCGGGTGTGAGAAATGTGGGAGGAAAATTGTGGGAGTACGGGTTTTGAGGCAGCTCATTAATCAATCAATCATTATATTTTTCCACTTTTATCCCTATATTTTAATCATTTTCTTTATCAACTACCTTCCAATAAACTTATTTATTCCAACTTTATCCCTATCATTTCATATCAATCACACAATTTTCAAAATATTCCATTTTCTATTCCCACCAAATACCACATTTCCCACAAGTTTTACATTCCCAAACGTCCCCCAAAGATCCATCGAATGAACTAAAAAGTAAAAATTAATTATTATAAATGGATTATACTTGTGGCCTAATTTTAATTTTTATGAATATGCGATCTCTTATTAGGGGACATATGGGGAGGTACAAGTCGTGGGAAATGCGGTATTTGGTGGGGGTAGAAAATGGAATATTTTAAAAATTGTATAATTTATATGAAATGATAGGGGTAAATTTGGAATAAATAGGTTTGTTGGAAGGTAATTGATAGAGAAAATGATTAGAATATATGGATAAAAGTGAAAAAATATAATGATTGATTGATTAATAGAGTGTCTTGAAATCTGTGCCCCCACCATTTCCCTCTAACGTTTCCCACGGCATATTAACACACGTGCCCTTAGATATTCTATATAATAAAAGTTGGTATTTTTAAAATTTATTTGATATTTTATTTTATTCTTAAAAACCAACATTTTTGTTGATTTTAAAAATCAAAAAATAAAATAAAATAAATTCGAAAATTAAAAATTTTCGAAAGTGAAATATCATAACGAATTCCGACCGCTAACTGTTAGTATTTGAGGTAAAATCGCAAATTTTAAAAGATTGTTGATCAAAGATTGCAATCAATTTACGATTTTTTAGATGTTTGTATTTCAAAGCCGACCAACTATTTTGTTGTACAACAAATACGTCACATTTTTAAAATTGAATAGGCATGGCACTTGGCACTGAATTGAGGTACCGATCAAAAGGAAATTAAATTATTTGAATGTAAAAAATTGATAGTTCAGATACGTGTTACATCAACCATCACTGTCTTATTGATATTTTTATATTTGTTTCTCTTTCAGGTGTTATTTAGGAATGTAAATTTTGGTGGAATTTTGAAATGATGTAAAAAGTGGAAAAGAAAATATTTTAAAAATAGTGTAATTTTTTATGACTAAAAATAGTGTAATTGATATGAAATGATAAAAGTAAAATTAGAATAATATGTTAGTTGTAAGAAAAAATTATTAGTATATAGGAATGAAGCTAAAAAATTAGTATTGTTGAATAATTAAATAATTTGTAGGAGAATATTAGAAAAGAGAAAAATTATGGAAATCAGAATGTAGATTGCTATATGTGCCCTTAGAAAATTTATCACTTTCAAATGCAAGATTGTACATTCGTCCCAGCCGGCATTGCAATAATTACGGCAGATCCACTTAAATATGATACTTTGTGAAATTTAAAATTTTTAAAATTTATTTTTTTAAAAATAAAAAAGGCATGAATCACATAAGCATAATATTGTTATCTCTTTTTTGTTTTAAAAAATCATAATAAAATACCAAACAAAATTTAAAATTTTCTAAATTTTACAAGGTGGAAGTTTAGGCAGAGCCCTTATGTTTATAAAAGATAAAAATAATTAAAAATTCAATATGTCAAACACATTCAGTCCTTTATATAAATAAGATTAAGAGTAGAGTTAGAGTTGGTATTTAGATTTTACAAGTAAACTTAGAGTCTAGGTTTTAGAAATAAAGTTATAACTAAAATTATGGCAAACTTGAGTTTTCATAAACAGAAGCTGCACCCTTACAACGACTTTCAAGCAGGGTTCCACTTGGATGGGTAGTGGATACATGTAGGTAAATCCATCATGTACTTTAAAATGGATGATGAACATTTTTATTTCTCTTGCCAGCAAAGTAGGGCAAGTTTGAAATAAAAAATACTTGACACAAGTAAGATAAGGTAGGCTTTACAGTTTGGGTGCCCAGAATTTGTCCAATAAATTTTTTATAAAATATATCTTTTGATTATGAAGAAAGTTGATTGATTTATATATTGATTAAGATAGTTAATAAATATATTTTAAATGAGTCCACTTCTATGTAACTGGGTTACATTAAAGCAATTTCATGTAATATTTTCAAATTTTAAGATTTTGATACTTGATAGAAAGTCTAATCTATTCATTGTATTTAATATCATTTGTTTAACTATGAGACCAAGTTTTACTTAATTCAAATATGTGAATAGGCCAAACTTACTCAAAAATAAATATATTCTTGTGTAATTAGGAAAAATACTCAGATCCATCCATATATATATTAGAATGTAATTATACGATGTAAAATCATTTATTTACATAGTAGTGATATTCTAAATGCCTTAAATGTTGAAAATACTACTTAAAAATTGATATCTAATATTAAATTATTTTATTATTTTGACTTTATATATTTATAGATAAGGACCATACACGGTGATACTAAATAAGTGAAGGAATTTTCATGATAATATAAATAATGCTAAATAAAATAGATGAAATGGATTTTTCATTATCCATTAGGATATCAAAAATAGAAAGGATTACAAAGAAAAGGAGTTCCATAAAAACATCTCAACAATTTAAAACTTACTGTTATCAATAGAACTAAAATTAAAACCAACTTGAACTTAAAAAATAAAATAAGGTAATTAAACCTTGGATCAACTTCACCCAAAATTAAATAGAATAGGAATTTTTAAAATAAAATAAGTATTGCAGTTAACCTTAAATCGATTCTACATTCTAAGTTGTACCCCTACTTTCAAGGCTTCATACTATGGACTTGATCAATCTACCCTTTTTTTAAAATAAAATAAGTACTGCAGTTAACCTTAAATTGATTCTACATTCTTGGTTGTACCCCTACTTTCAAGGCTTCATACTATGGACTTGATCAATCTACCCTTCTAAGAGGCATATACTCCCAAGTAGGCTAGTTAGCTATCGTCACTACCAGTGAATCCAGCAGCACTACAACTAAATTTTATTTCACTGGGTGTGTTTAGGAACTAATAAAACTTTTGAATGAAAAATTAAAGAAAATGATATAATATAATAAGAATAATGATTAAAAGTACGATTGTTGTATATAAAAGTGTGAAGAAATGATTAAAAAATAAGATAGTTACAGAGAGTGAAAAGTTTTATTAACAAACAAGAACATTATTAAAAAACTGCAAAACTTTGTTTTCCATTTTCCGCGGAAATTAAATCATTAATAATCTGCAAAAGTTTTGACATGAAAAGATGGAGTGCACAGGTATGTAATTGCAAATGCAGTTTATTATTATTAATACATGTGGAGACATAATATTAATAAATAATTTCCCAATTTGCACGCCTATATGCTTATTGAATGGACGGATTATCTAAAATTTTTGCTCAAGTTTCATTGAACTCTAAGGTTGAGAAAGAGAAGCTTGTAATATATAATTCATGGACAGGCCATAACGCTACGCGTGGCCCCGAAAATACTGCAATTCATATCCGCATCACCCTACAGTTTTGCACTATCAACTAGTTCCGAAAATATTATGACGGCTTCAGCGTTGTCTTATATGATTGCGGACTTGGAGTTAAAAAGTTATGATAGCCAGCTTTGAATGATTATGATGCCATTAATAATAAACGCACGCTTAGGTAAGCTGAACCTAAAAATATGTAATTATTGTGGGTTGTCTGACCTTTGAGAAATGGATCGTTATCATCATATCCAAAAGGATTCAAGTAGGGTAACAGGCTGTGCTGCGGGCTGTTCCAAACAGCTCCACTCTGTTTTTGCTTGCCTTGCAACAGATGACTCCGCTTGCCTTACTTTTCCTTGATCAGCACAGAAAGGAGTGGTTTACTTGTATAGATGCTATATCAATAAATTTATGTGATGAGATTTTACATGAAGCTGTGCTTATGGTTTATAGCACAGAGCCATAAGCCTCACTGCTTTCTAGGCACCACATTTGGGATGATACAACGAATAGCTTGGGAGTTCGATTTTTACTCGCACGGGCTGCAATCCAAGCTGACCACTGGCCCTGTTTCCAGTGGGAGTCGCAAGGAGACAAAACCGTGTATTGCCAGAGGATTGACATGTGGAACAACGAGTCTTGTGATGAGTAGATCAAAGTCTGGAGAGGACTTACCGATGACGAGATTGATTGAATTACATGACTTGTGGAACAATAAGTGCAGAGCCCGCGGATCGGCGCCGGTCTACGCCCGGACGACTTCCGGTCTTCCAATACGGAGCATTCACCCCGAGTCCGACTTGCCCACGTATTTGCTAAGAGCATATTTTGGTAAATACAAAAGTTTTTTCAATCGAAACTTTTTAACGTAAATTTGTCAACTTCCGTAATTATTTAATTTTTTAATTTTTTTATATCCTCCTGTATAATTATTTTAATTTTCAATCATCTCTAGCCTATCTATTTTAATTTTATTTTTTTTACTCATCATTATTATTTCTATACTATCATATTATTTCATATGAATTTAAAAATTTTGTTAAAAATTTTCGCACAAAAATTTTTTTATATAAAAGTTTCATCCAGGTTGTTTTTTGGGTTTTGTGGGTTCTCTTTTCTATCGCACAGCAATACGCCTCTTCTATTTATAGGAGACGAAGCTGAATCACCTCAACCACACCCCCTAACAATTCACAACCTTCGCACTGCCAGTGGAGAGAAGCTATGGCCATGAAAAATCCGCACGCGCTTGTCATACCATTCCCAGCCCAAGGTCATGTCATTCCTCTCCTCGAGCTTTCCCACTGCTTGATCGACCACGGCTTCAGAGTCACATTCGTCAACACGGAATTCAATCACGATCTCATCTTGGCATCCATGGAGAGAGCAAATGCAGGCGAGGCGGGTGATCGTCAGATTCGTCTGGTGAAGATCACGGACGGGATGGCGGCGGGAGAGAACAGGAGCGATATCGGCAGGCTATGCTGTAGCCTTTTGAATGTCGTGCCTGGGGCTTTAGAAGAGCTGATAGGCAGGATCAACGAGTCTGCTGGTGCTGAGTATGGCAAAATCACATGTGTCATTGCTGATGGAAGCATGCCGTGGGCGGTCTCCGTTGCTCGAAAGATGGGGATCCCAAATGCTGCCTTTTGTCCTGCTTCAGTAGGCTGCCTGGCTTTATTCTGGGAACATGAAAGGATGATTCAAGACGGGATCATCAGCTCCGATGGTAAGAGCATATATAGTTAGCTAGCTTGTGTTTCTAACTCATTCCTCACATCTCAATTTTAAATCATTCATGCTCCTAATCTAACTCAGCTTGCTTCCACTTTTAATTCATATCTGTGTTTGAATTTGTGCGACTCTCATTCCAAGCCAATCATGTTTTATGTAAAATTGCTTGCTATGTGAAAATTTTATATGGTTCCAACTCAGGAAAAATACAAGAAATGCTGATTGAGCAGCATGATCTTTTGTAGGCAAGGTTATAAAGCACGGTTGGATTAAGCTCTCACCGACCATGCCGGAAATGCACACAAGCAAACTTTTTGGTTGGAACTCAAACGATTCAGAAAGCCAGCAAACCGTGTTCCAATATAGCAGACAAATAAGTCAAGACTTCAAAGCCGCCGATTGGCTTCTTTGCAATTCCTTTTACGAAATCGAGCAACCGGCCTGCGAATTAGTTGGCAGCGTCTTGCCCATCGGCCCCCTGGTCGAGGGAAGAAGGCATGGGCGTTTCGGAGGCAACTTCTGGAAGGAGGATTCGACTTGCCTCAACTGGCTTGATAAACAATCCCCATGTTCGGTCATCTATGTGGCCTTTGGCAGCTTGGCCATCTTCAACCAGCATCAGTTCCAAGAGTTGGCTCTTGGCCTCGAACTTTCCGGTCAATGCTTTTTGTGGGTCGTTCGGCCTGGCCTCACTGATGGATCAGATGCCGCATACCCAGATGGATTTGTGGCGAGAGTCGCGGATCGTGGCCATATTGTTGGGTGGTCGCCGCAGAAGAAGGTGCTAGCCCACCCATCAATCGCCTGCTTCTTCACTCACTGCGGCTGGAACTCGACCTTGGAAGGGTTGAGCAATGGAGTTCCTTTCCTTTGCTGGCCTTATTTCGCCGATCAGTTCATTAACAAAGCCTACGTAACTGAAATTTGGAAAGTGGGATTGGAAGTGAATCCTGATAACAATGATATCATATCAAGGGAAGAGATCAAGAGAAAGCTGGAAGAGTTGGTGGGGAGCAAGGAGATAAGGGCGAGGTCTTTGAAAATCCAAGCAGCGGCAAGAGAGAGCACGGGCGAAAATGGATCTTCTTTGATTAATCTCAACATGTTCATTGAAGCAATAAAGCCGAAGAACTCCTAGGCCAATTCACCAGGACTGATTGAAGAATCCTCAATTAATTAAGTGTGGCATGGGGGCAGTCGAGCTTAAGTGAACTTGTTTTTTTTTTTTGTTTTTTTGATGAGAAAAGTGAACTTGTTAAATGTGGGGATCGGTGCAGGTCATACTAAGTAATATATGTCTAACTTTGACCCTACTTTTATATCACGTTAAGGCAAAGTCATTTTGATCTTTTTTTTTTTTTTTTTTTTGTCTTTAGACAAATTTTAAGTTTGTCTCGAGTTAGTATTGGAACGACATTGCAAGTAAAAACTGCAGATCAAGCAAGATAGTTTTAAAATTTTATACACCTATAAAACATAAACACAAATCTATGCTAAATTTAAATGTTAAATGTTTAAATATCTTACTAATTAATAAAAAATATCATTACTAAAACAAAACATCAGTAAATATAGCATAACTTTATCAAAATAAGTTAAAAAAACATATTTCATTCAAAAATGGATTTCTGCATTTAAAAAAATCTCTAAAATAATAGTATTTTTTTATTAGTGTTTCAAACATACTAGAAAAATTATAGTTATGCACAAGGGTTATATGTATATATGCAAATACCTCTTTTTTTAATAGGTATTCTTATGTTACAGTCATCTCAATATTATATTACAGTCGAGCTTTGAAACATTTTTAATTTTTCCTAACAATATTTTCTAATTTTTCACATAGTGGACACTCCCACAAAGCTAGGAAGAAAGACGTTGCCAACTATTGCATAAAGCCATAAAATAGAGATGTTGTGTTTCAATCCAGGGACATTCAATGTACTGGGGCGAATCCCTGACCACTGAGGCAATGTCTCAATAGCGCAAATACCTCTTATTGATTCTTATACTGTTGACATAATTAATCATATATAATGTGAGAATTTTGATAAAAATGAGAATAAGATATAAAATATATTTATAATTTTTAATAAATGAATATATGCAAGATAGGTCAAGAAATGGTTAACCTATTCCAATCTTTATTTTTGAATTCTGGTAAAAATTTTTGACTCATCTTTATATTAGGTTATAAAAGTAATAATTTTACCAAATTTAGAAACAAGTCAGATTGAGGGCAAGTCGCTTGTCAACTCGCCCTAATTTGCACCACTAAAGTTGCATAACTATATTCCATGATTGATAAGTAGTCGTCTTTTTTTAAGAAATAAGTAAATCAAGTATGTTTGACTCGAGTTTAGGTAAACATAACTCTAACTCACCTTCTAAAATCTGAATTCAATCCCACTTTTAACTTCGTTTTTCACACTTAACCCAACTTATTTTAATCCTATAGAAATTGATTCAGTTCGGATCACAAACTAGGTTAGAGTATGTTTGAGAAGTGACAAAGTTTTTTAATGAAAATTTTTTTGGTATAAAAGTTGTTGAAATGAGAAAAAATAATGTGGTACGATAGAAGTAATGATAAAGAATAAATAGAATAGAGTTAAAATAGATATATTAGTTATATGAATAATTGTGTAAAAATAAAAAGATGTGAAGAAATAACAAAAAATATATACAGTTGTAGAGAGTGAAAATTTTTAGATTAAAAAGATTTTAAAGAAAATTTTTATTTAAAAACAAACGCACCATTCATAAACATATAATATCTAAAAAATATTTTCCTTAATTAAATCTATTTTAAGGTATAAATTTATATGAAGAATAAAAATTTATCCTTTTTATAGAAGTAACTTCCAGCTTATGACTTATACAATAATATAATTGCAAAATAAACTTATTTCAAAGCAATGATGTCTAGCTAATTCTTATATATTATGTACTAATGTATGATTATTTTTAATAATCTATTATATTTTATACTAATATATGAAATTGGGTCGGGTCGAAGAACATTTTACCCAAACCAATCCACTTTTGAAATCGAGTAAGTTCAAATTGACTTATATAACTTGTTATTTTTTTCAAAATGCTTAACTTTACCGTATTATAAATCGGGTTGCGTTAATTAGGTTCGAGTTAAAACTGACCCTATTTACACTCTTAATCTATACTTACATAGTTTGAATGAAATTACATTATATCACTAGTTTTTAGAAAATTGCATGTGCATCCATTGGCTTTCTAAAATTGATAGTATACCACTTTAGTTAAGGTTATATTAAAACTGTTAACAAAGCCACCACCCGAAACGGGGTTGATTCGCAATTCAAATCATCAGGGAAAAAAAAAGAATTTCGCCTTCCCAATTTTTTCTGTTTCATAAATTTAGGACTCAATTAAGATATGAAATGTCCTGGTCAATGTTCGTGTCGTACAGAAACATTGTGAATATGTTTGCATGTGATAGGGACTCCGTTATTATGTATGCACCAATAGCCTTTAAATCATGTAAATTAAGAAAAAGATACACGAAAAAGCAAAATTTTCATTCTTTAAAAATATCTTTTGGGTCTTATAATTAACTAAATTACACAGCAAAGTTTATCAATAGTTTGGATCACTTAGCTCGACGCGCATGTACATGGACCAAGCAATGCCGCCGGAGCACTATTCTAAACAGTCCTTCCGAGCTCCGAAGTGGCTGCCCACCGGTAAAACAACTAGTTGCGGTCACTTTCTTCTTCTATCTTCAAATCCCGCACTGCTTGGAACCCAAAAAAAAAAAAAAAAAAAAATTCCCGCACTGCTGCTGCCGCCCTTTTCATCTCCGGCGACTAGATTCGCCATTTTTATCAAAACAGAAGAACCGCCATTAAAAGGGAAGAGAACTCATTGCCATTGCTGCAAAACCGGACGCCCACAAAAACCCAACTTCGATCCACCATGAAATCCGTCCCTTTCATCGGTAAAACCACCGCCATTAATCATCCCCTTCAGTGACGTTGTTGAAGATGACAGCCGCCACCATCATGACTGGTGGAGAAAATCCACCACCTCTCTGCCGAAGAACCCAATAAACATCCAATTTCCCCATGGAAACTTGTTGAACAGACGAACCCAACCAGAAATCCAAAGGACCAAATCCAGCGTCCCCTTGTTCGCAGGGGCTTTTCTTGTCATTTTATTAAAATTTTAAACAAAACTCTAGCCAAAGTGATACGCATGCAATTTCATAAAGAATATGCAGTCATACTTCCAATTTTTCCCTTGTTGTCAAGATGCACAGAATGAGCCGAGTATTTATTACCACCTAAAACTTTTTAAACTAAAATATTCTAATTTAGAATTTTTTACTCTTCGTAACTATCTTATATTTAATTATTTTTTAATTATTTTTTCACTTATTTCTATAAAATTACTTTACTTTTTAAGAATTTCTACGTAACTACTAATATATCTAACATATCTATTTTAACTTTATTCTTTTTACTCCTCATTATTAAATCTACCATATTACATCATTTTCTCCTATTTCAAAACTTTTACACTAAAAACTTTTTGTCAAAAATTTCAGAGATAATTTCTCTTATACTTATAACATTTACAGCTAATTCTTTATATACCAACAATATTTCACAAATTTCTCCTATATCCATAACATTTCATCATAAATTTCTATCATGCTCATGTCATCAATATAACCGTTATCTACCATATTAAAAAGACGATTTTATCCATTTAAAATTTTCTAATTGAGATAATTTAACCTCAACACGACTCAATTGATGATAGTAAATTATTGACACAAGATATTAAATAATTTAAAAGTCATATTAAGGTTGAATTATTTTAATTAAAAAAATTTTAAAGAGACAAAATCGTCTTTTCAATAAGTAGATAATGGTTATGTTAACAACATGAGTATAATAAAGAATTTAGAGTGAAATGTTATAAGTATAAAAATAATTTATGAAACGTTATGAGTATATTAGGAATTAGATGCAATTGTTATGAGTAGAAAATGAATTATTCCACAGTTTTATCATTTTCCAAACACAACCTAAGCATGACGGTAAAGGTTCAAATCCCACGTTTGAAATTTCAAGCTATTGGTCTCCTGTATGTAAGACCTATGGTCTCCCATAGTGGTGAACTTCTAGTTTCCTCATTTATAATAGGGTACTTTAGGAGTTGATTTGTAAGATGAAAGGTGTGTTTGTTTATATAAAAAAAAATTCAAATTAGAATTTTCAATCTAAAACTTTTTAATCTTCATAATTAGCATATTTTTAAATTGAGTTCTCACATATTCAAATATAGCTACCTTATTTTTTAATGATTTTTATATAATTATCCATACAACTAATCTATCTATTTTAATTTTATTCTTTTTACTTCTCATCATTAATTCTATCATATCACATCATTTTCTTTCATTTTAAAAGCTTTTCCACAAAAAAATTTTCATTCAAAAACTTTATTATTTTCCAAACACACTCAAAATGAGATAAAATGATGTAATAACTTTTGACTTTGATTGTAATATGAGTCGAGACAAAATGTAATACAGTAGAAATGATAAAAAAAAAAATCCACCGAATGAACTAAAAAGTAAAAATCAATTATTATAAATGGATTAACACCTCATATACTTGTTGTCGAATTTTATTTCATAAATATATAAGCCTCTATTAGATCTTTTATATTATGAAATGTGAAATAATTTTTCGAATTTATTTGATAGTTTATTTCGAATTTTCAAAGTCAACATTTTATTGATTTTTTTTAAAAAATATAAAATAAATTCAAAAAATAAAAAATTCTGCAAAGTGAAATACCGAATCAAATTCCGACCGCTACCCCGTTAGCATTTGAGGAAGAAATTGCAAATTCTAAAAGATTGTTGGCCAAAGATTGAAATCAACTTACAATATATATAATTTTTTGATGTCCAAAGCTGCCATTGCTCACGACAATTAGAGATGCGAGCGAGGATTTGATACCCCATCATGTGATACCATTGGGCTAGGCCAGGTTCACCAAATTTACAATATTTTGGATCTTTGTATTTTAAACGACCGACACCAACTATTTGGCTGTAAAACAAAATGTTACATTTTAAAAATTGAATAGGCATTGCATTGGCACTCAATTGAGGTAGCGATCGAAAGGAAATTAAAATATTTAAATGTATAAAATTAACGGATTAGATATGTGTTACATCAGCCATCATCAACCATAATTACAGATGACAAGAAATACGACAATATTATGTGCATCAGCTACAGTGCTGTATAGCCTGATTTTTGTTTAAAAATTAAAGATAGGCCTACAAGACGCACAAGTAAAACAAATCCAAAACCTAAACTTTGAATTCCAACCTTTTGCTATGTGATTTGTAGCCAGATTTCTTTAATAACTAAAGATAGGCCTGCAGGACACATAAGTAAAACAAATGCAAAAACCAAAACTTTGAATTATAACCTATGCCATGTGATGTATAGCCAGATTTCATTGTCTAGAAATTAAAGATACGCCTTCAAGATACGCAGGTAAAACAAATACAAAACCAAAACTTCTGAATTCCAACTTCCAACCCTTCGCCCTGTGACATCACGTGGCTATAGGAAATTAATTTGAGAACCAATCTATTCCAAAGAATCCTACTTGGTTGAATGGGATAATATGGTACATGATTTCTCATTTCAGGATATATTTTTAAATTTTTAATACAGGTTATGTTTGGTTATCTTTTCACTTACCATAACTATCATATTTTTAATTATTTTTTCATCTTATTATTCTATTTTCCAATCGTTTCTATATAAATACATGTGCAACTAACTTATCTATTTTAATGGTATTCTCTTTTCTTATCATTATTATTTCTATTATATCATATTATTTTGTCCTATTTTAAAAAAAATTACAAAAAGGCGTGTTTAGGAAGTGATAAAAATTTTGATGAAAAGCTTTTAGAATAAAAATTTTCAAAATGTAAGAAAATGATGTAATATGATAAATATAGTAATGAAGAGTAAAGATAATACAATTACAAGATATATATGTCAAATATATGGGTAGTTATGTAGAAATAGTTGAAAATAAGATAGTTATATAGAAATAAGTGAAAAATAATAATTTAAAAATATGGTACTTATGGAGAGTGAAAAATATTAATTTGAAAAATTTTAAGTATTAAAAAACATCCTAAAAATTTTTTATCTACAAATTTTACCATTTCATGAACACACATAATTTTTATCATTCACACGATACAATCCTTGCATTTTCAACCATTTTGTACATCCTTTCAAACCCCCTCGTGTCTTTAACTTACGTGCTCTGGAACTCTCTTTCAAAATTCCAGTAAATAAATTGCGTCATAAAATTAAATCAAATTCAACGGCTTAATATTTGAGATCTATTATTCTAATTTAAAATTCATTCTAGCATTGATCTTATAAATTCTATCAGAATATGTAGTCAAACTAGAACATGAACATCATTACTATTAATACATGTGGAGACATAATATTAATAAATAATTTCCCAATTTTACGTCTATATGCTTATGGAATGGACGAATTATCAAAATTTTTTGTTCAAGTGTCATTGGATTCTAAGGTTGAGAAAAAAAAAACGCAATATGTATTGGATTTATTCGCAGACAAGCTATAACGCTATGCGTGGCCCCGAAAATGCTGCAATTCATATCCACGTCCTGCTATCGTTTTACACTGCTAATTAGCTCCGCAAATATTATGACGGCTTCAGCGCTTGTTATGATTGCAACTACGTAGGTATAAATACCCTGAAATGGATAAGGAAAATTTTTATTTTCCTACCCCTAAAGTACAATAAGTTGTAAATACGAAAATATCAATATAATTAGGATAAGATAAGTAATAAGATTTAGATACTCAAATGACTTGCGGATATATTTTTTATAATTTAAATATATAAATTAAATATATCCTTTATTTTTTTTTATAAGTATTATATATTAAATCACCTCAACTGGTATTATAATTAGGTACCGAAACATTCTCACAATTTAGATTCTCTCAACATTTCAAATTTCTCTAACAATATAATTCTAAACATGGACGCTCTCACGAAAGCAACGGGGAGACAAGATGCGACCACTGAACTGAAGTAAAGGAAGCTTGGCGAGCTTCGAACCATGGCTGTGAGAAAACGCATCGAGCGACGTAACACTGAGGCAAACGCCTCAGTGGGTAAGGATATCCTTTAAAGATGGGACTTCGATTTTATTCAATGCAGCAGCAATGGTATGGATTTATTCTCCGCTCATCCAACGGCAATGAAGGCATCTCGCATTTGGAGTAGTTAGCGTCGGTGTCGCATAAAATCAAGAGTCCATCTTCCTGCGCGCCCCTACTTTACAGTCTCAGAACTTCTGGGATTATCTGTGCCCATCTGTAGAGGCCCACTCGGCACCGACTAGTTACTAGGGTCGCTGGCTCACTGACTCACTTCATGGCCTATGGTCGAGCTGCGCCTCCCTTTCCGTTTTCTTCAGCAATTAAATCACTAATAATCTACCGCTTTCCACACAAAAAAAATCATTAATAATCTACAGAAGTTTTACATAAACAGATCGAGTCTCAAGTATATTAAGTAATAGCAAATGCAGTTTATTAAACTTCCACAGTCATTTTTTAAAAGTAAACTTTATTCTAAAATCACTTAAACAAGCATAGAGATAAAGAACTGGAATTTACTGGAAATGATCCCATAAAATTTATAGATGAAAATTTTAAGTAATTGTAAGGGATTCAATTATGATATTGTACCAATCTTATTGAAATAAGAGAAAAAAATGAAAAGATTTTTTTTTTAAGTAACGAGATTTAGATAGGGAAATTGGATGAGGGGCTGTATTGATAAAAGATTGCACCGAAAACTAAAAAAAATTGCACAGAAAACTAAAAAAATATATATATATATTGAGAAAGGAGAGTATAATAATTATATATTAGAAGAAAGACAATATTAAATAAGAAATGAGAGAATAATATTAAGAAAGTAAAATTAATCTAATAATCATAGTCTCGTTGCATCGCTGATCACTAGTTAGGTAGGATGTGGATGGGATAAAAATGAAATAAAATCACACATTTTTTTAAAAAATAATAATTTATTTTTCTCTCCCATTCACATTTATCAGTTCAAATACAATTTTAGCATAGCATGGGCTCCGCATCCTTAATTAAACCTATACCCAGCAGCCTATATAGCCTTGGAACCCCAGGCAAGAATGCAGTCGATGGCCATGAAAAGTGCCCGCCCTCATGCGCTGGTCATACCATTCCCTGCCCAAGGCCATGTCTTCCCCTTCTTGGAGCTTTCTCATTGCTTGATCGACCGCGGCTTCCGAATCACGTTCCTCAACACGGAGTTCAATCACGACCGCGTCACGGCCGCACTCTCAAAGACGAGCGGCGGCGACCTACCCCACAGCAATCTGCTGCGCATGGCCGCGATTCCGGATGGCATGCAACCTGGCGAGGATCGGGCTAACGTCGGCCAGTTGATTGATTCTATTTTAACCCACATGCCCGGCGGTTTAGAGAAGCTGATTTGCAGCATCAACCAGTCCGAAGAAGGTGACAAGATCACCTGCATAATCGTTGATGGGACCATGTCGTGGGCTTTTCCGGTTGCAGCCAAACTAGGAATAGAAGCTGTAGCGTTTTGGACGGGAGCAGTTGAGTTCTGGAGGGTATGCCTCCAAATTCCTGAGCTGCTTGAGGTTGGAATTATCGACGCCAATGGTGTGTACTAATTCATCTTAGCCAGCTAAGTAATTATGGATTTTATCGATAAAAATAAATCATATATGCCGTCCCAAATTCCAAATATTGTGGCAGGATTCCCGACGAAAGAGGAAACGATAAAGCACTCCCCGGTCTTTCCCGCAATGCCCGCTAGCGAACTACCTTGGCTGTCCGTGGGAGACCGCAGCTCTCAGAACGCGGCCTACCGGTTGCTGTCCCAATGCGGCCTCGCTCTCAAATTCACCGATTGCCTCCTCTGCAATACATGCTCTGAGATCGAGTCCACGGCCTGCGAGTTGCTTCCAAAAGTTCGGGCCATCGGCCCACTGCTCGGGGGGAGACGGCTGGGGCGGTTGGAAGGCAACTTCTGGCAGGAAGACTCCACGTGCCTGAGCTGGCTCGACCAACAGCCTCCTAATTCAGTCATCTACGTTGCCTTCGGCAGTTTCACGGCCTTCGACCGGCATCAGTTCGAGGAGCTAGCGCTTGGGCTCGAGCTCTGCAATCGCACCTTCCTTTGGGTCGTGCGCCCAGACCAAATCGCAGACGCGTCTGCCGATGGCTTCCCAGATGGGTTCCAATCCCGAATAGCGAGCCGTGGGTATATTGTAGACTGGTGCCCTCAGCAGAAAGTGCTAGCCCATCCTTCCATTTCCTGCTTCGTTACCCACTGCGGTTGGAATTCAACGACGGAGGGATTGAACCATGGGCTTCCTTTCCTGTGCTGGCCTTATTTCGGCGACCAGAAGCTCAACCTCACTTACATCTGCGACGTTTGGAACGTGGGCTTAGCGTTCGAGAAGGATAGCAATGGGATTGTCTCAAGAGGAGAGATTAAAAGAAAGATCGAAGCGTTGCTCGGTGATGAGGGCATCAAGCAAAGGTCTCTGGATATCAAGGCGATTGTCAGGAGCAGTGTGGCTGAAGGTGGATCTTCTTTCAAGAATTTCAATGATTTCGTAGAAACAATCAAGTCAGTGAGCGGTACAAGCATCAGTTGCAAGGATGATTAGAAAAGATTGTCCAAAAATTCAATAAATTTTAGTCCATTCCACTTCTGGGTTAATTCCATCTCGTATTCCCGTTAGTATTTGAGTGAAATTTTGCAAATTCTAAAAATATTGGTGGTAAAAGATTGCAATAAAAAAGGCATGGCACTCAATCGAGGCAACGATCGAGAGGATTATAATTTTTTTATTGTTCGAATTATAATCTCACTTAGAATGTCTCATTTTTTTCATCTCATATTACAAATTAGCCTCGTGAAACTTTACGATTTTTTGTTTATAAAAATATCGCACTATTAAAATCAAAATTACTTAAACGAAAAACACGGCTCTCACTTGAAAGACATACATTACTCCCATTGAATTTCAAATCCAAAGCTCATATCAAGTAACGGCCCAGCTACATTCATTTGGTAGAGAAGATTATAAATTATTGAAGCGTATAAAACTAATAGGTATGTCACATCATCCATCAATAAAATTATTGAAGCCCATCTACATTCGAACCCCCGTTTCCTTTTTCTCGTGGTTTTCCCCGCTAATCTCGGCGCCTTTTTAACCACGGGACAAAACGCCACTTCGTTTACGCTCGAAGGATGAAGACATACCGAGGTCCATTTTGAGAATCGATAATTTTCGACATTAAAAATTTTCAAATAATGTGATATAATAGTAATAATGATAAAAAATATGATATGATAGGAGTAATAATGAGGAATAAAGATGATAAAGCTAAAATAGATAAATTAGTTGTACAAGTAACTATATAGAAATAATTAAAGAGTAAAATAATTGTATAGGAAAATTTGAAAAAATAATTAAAAAATATAATAGTTTTGATGACATAATTAGTCATATATAATGTGAAAATTTTGAGAAAAATAAGAATAAGATATAAAATATATTTATAATTTTTAATAAATGAATATATGCGAGATAGGTCAAGAAATGGTTAACCTATCCCAATCTTTATGTTTGAATTCTGGTAAAAAAATTTTACTCATCTTTATATTAGGTTATAAAAATAATAGTTTTACCAAATTAAGAAACAAGTCGGATCGAGGGCAAGTCCGGGTCAACTCGCCCTAATTCGCACCACTAAAGTTGGGTAAGTATATTCCACAATTGATAAGTAGTCTTCTTTTTTTAAGAAATAAGTAAATCAAGTAGGTTTGACTTGAGTTTAGGTAAATACAACTCTAACTCACCTTCTAAAATCTGGACTCAATCCTAGTTCTAACTTTATTTGTCACACTTAACCCAACCTATTTTAATCCTATAGAAGTTAATTCAATTCGGGTTACAAACTAGGTTTGAGTGTGTTTGAGAAGTGACAAAGCTTTTTAATGAAAATTTTTTTGGTGTAAAAGTTGTTGAAATGAGAAAAAATAATGTGGTATGATAGAGGTAATGATAATGAAAAAATAGAATAGAGTTAAAATAGATATATTAGTTATATAAATAGTTGTGTAAAAATAAAAAAATGTAAAGAAATAATAAAATAATTATATAATTGTAGAGAGTGAAAAGTTTTAGATTAAAAATTTTTTAAAGAAAAGTTTTATTTAAAAACAAACGCACCCTTTATAAACATATAATATTTAAAAAATATTTTCCTTAATTAAATCTATTTAAGGTATAAATTTATATGAAAAATAAAAATTTATCCTTTTTATAGTAGTAACTTTTTTTTTGATTGGTTTTATAGTAGTAACTTTAAGCTTATGACTTATACAATAATATAATTGCAAACTGATCTTATTTCAAAGTAATTATGTCAGCTAATTCTTATGTATTATGTACTAATGTATGATTATTTTTAATAATTTATTATATTTTACGCTAATATGTGGAATTGGGTCGGGTTAAAAGCATTTTACCCAAACCAATCCACTTTCGAAATCGAGTTGGTTCAAATTGACATATATAACTTATTATTTTTTGCAAAATGCTTAACTTTACCGTTTTATAATTAGGTTCGAGTTGAAACTGACCCTATTTACACCTTTAATCTATACTTACATAGTTTGAATGAAATTACATTGTATCACTAGTTTTTAGAAAATTGCATGTGCATCCACTGGTTTTACAAAATTGATAGTGTACCACTTTAGTTAAGATTCTATTAAAATTGTTAACAAAGCCACCACCCGAAACGCGGTTGATTCGCAATTCAAATCATCAGGGAAAAAAAAAATTCGCCTTCCCAATTTTTTCTGTTTCATACATTTAGGACTCAATTGAGATATGAAATGTCCTGGTCAATATTCGTTTCGTACAGAAAGTCAGAAACACTGTGAATATGTTTGCATGTGATAGGGACTCCGTTATTATGTATGCACCAATAGCCTTTATAAATCATGTAAATTAAAGAAAAAGCTACACGAAAAAGCAAAATTTTCATTCTTTAAAAATATCTTTTGGGTCTTATAATTAACTAAATTACACGGCAAAGTTTATCAATGGATTGGATCACTTAGCTCGACGCGCATGTACATGGACTAAGCAATGCCGCCGGAGCACTTTTCTAAACCGTCCTTCCGAGCTCCGAAGTGGCTGCCCACCGGTAAAACAACTAGCTACGGTCACTTTCTTCTTCTCCATCTACAAATCCCGCACTGCTTGGAACCAAAAAAAAAAATAAAAATCCCGCACTGCTGCTGCCGCCCTTTTCATCTCCGGCGACTAGATTCGCCATTTTTATCAAAACAGAAGAACCGTCATTAAAAGGGAAGAGAACTCATTGCCATTGCTGCAAAACCGGACGCCCACAAAAACCAAACTTGGATCCACTATGAAATCCGTCCCTTTCATCGGTAAAACCACCGCCATTAATCATCCCCTTCATTGACGTTGTTGAAGATGACAGCCGCCACCATCATGACTGGTGGAGAAAATCCACCACCTCGCTGCCGATGAACCCAATAAACATCCAATTTCCCCATAGAAACTTGTTGAACAGACGAACCCAACCAGAAATCCAAAGGACCAAATCCAGCGTCCCCTTGTTCGCAGGGGCTTTTCTTGTCATTTTATTAAAATTTTAAACAAAACTCTAGCCAAAGTGATACGCATGCAATTTCATAAAGAATATGCAGTCATACTTCCAATTTCTCCCTTGTTATCAAGATGCACAGAATGAGCCGAGTGTTTATTACAACCTAAAACTTTTTAAACTAAAATTTTTCAATTTAAAATTTTTTACTCTCCGTAACTATCTTATATTTAATTAGTTTTTCACTTATTTCTGTAAAATTACTTTACTTTTTAAGAATTTCTACATAACTACTACTATATCTAACATATCTATTTTAACTTTATTTTCTTTACTCCTCATTATTAAATCTACCATATTACATCGTTTTCTCCTATTTCAAAACTTCTGCACTAAAAACTTTTCGTCGAAAATTTCAGAGATAATTTCTTTCATACCTAGAACATTTGCGGCTAATTCTTTGTATACCAACAATATTTCACAAATTTCTTCCGTACCCATAACATTGCATCATAAATTTCTCTCATGCTCATGACATAAATATAACTGTTATCTACCATATTGAAAAGACAATTTTGCCCATTTAAAATTTTCTACTTGAAATAATTTAACCTTAACATGACTCAATTAATGATAGTAAATTATTGACATAAGATATTAAATAATTTAAAAATCATATTAAGGTTGAATTATTTTAATTAGAAAAAATTTTAAAGAGGCAAAATCGTCTTTTCAATGAGTAGATAACGGTTATGTTAACAGCATGAGTATAATAAAGAATTTAGAGTGAAATGTTATACATATAAGAGAAATTTATGAAACGTCGCGGGTATATCAAGAATTAGATGCAATTGTTATGAGTAGAAAATGAATTATTCCACAGTTTTATCATTTTCCAAACACAACCTAGGCATGGTAGTGAGGGTTCAAATCCCACATTTGAAATTTCAACCTTCTGTGTAGAACCTATGCTATTAGTCTCCTGTATGTAAGACCTATGGTCTCCCATGGTGGCGAGCTTTTAGTTTCCTCATTTATAATAGGGTACTTTAGGAGTTGATTTGTAAGATGAAAGGTGTGTTTGTTTATATAAAAAAATTTCAAATTAGAATTTTCAATCTAAAACTTCTTAATCTTCATAACTAGCATATTTTTAAATTGAGTTCTCACATATTCATATATAGCTACCTTACTTTTTAATAATTTTTATATAATTATCCATAAACTAATTTATTTATTGTAATTTTATTCTTTTACTTCTTATCATTACTTCTATCATGTCATATTATTTTCTTTCATTTTAAAAGCTTTTACACACACAAAAAATTCATTCAAAAATTTTATTACTTTCCAAACACACTCAAAATGAGATATATATAATTTTTTGATGTCCAAAGCTACCATTGCTCACGACAATTAGAGATGCGATTTGATACCCCATTGTAGAGCACGAGTGCCTTCATGTGATACCATTGGGCCAGGGCCAGGTTCACCAAATTTACAATATTTTGGATCTTTGTATTTTAAACGACCGATACCAACTATTTGGCTGTAAAACAAAATGTTACTTTTTTTTAATTGAATAGGCAATGGCATTGGCACTCAATTGAGGTAGCGATCGAAAGGAAATTAAAATATTTAAATGTATAAAATTAACGGATCAGATATGTGTTACATCAGCCATCATCAACCATAATTACAGATGATAAGAAATACGACAATATTATGTGCATCAGCTACAGCGCTGTATAGCCTGATTTTTGTTTAAAAATTAAAGATAGGCCTACAAGACGCACAAGTAAAACAAATCCAAAACCTAAACTTTGAATTCCAACCTTTTGCTATGTGATTTGTAGCCAGATTTCTTTAAAAACTAAAGATAGGCCTGCAGGACACATAAGTAAAACAAATGCAAAACCAAAACTTTGAATTATAACCTATGCCATGTGATGTATAGCCAGATTTCATTGTCTAGAAATTAAAGATACGCCTTCAAGATACGCAGGTAAAACAAATACAAAACCAAAACTTCTGAATTCCAACTTCCAACCCTTCGCCCTGTGACATCACGTGGCTATAGGAAATTAATTTGAGAACCAATCTAGTCCAAAGAATCGTACTTGGTTGAATGGGATAATATGGTACAAGATTTCTCATTTCAGGATATATTTTTAAATTTTTAATATAGGCTATGTTTGATTATCTTTTCACTTACCATAACTACCATATTTTTATTTATTTCTTTTCATCTTCTTATTTTATTTTCCAATTGTTTCTGTATAAATACATGTGCAATTAACTTATGGATTTTAATGTTATTGTTTTTTTCATCATTATTATCTCTATTATATGACATCGTTTTCTCCTATTTTAAAAAAAAAAATACAAAAGGGTGTGTTTAGGAAGTGATAAAAATTTTGATGAAAAATTTTTGGTGTAAAAATATTTGAAATGTAAGAAAATGATGTGATATGATAAATGTAGTAATAAAGAGTAAAAAGAATAAAATTAAAATAGAAATGTCAAATACATGGGTAGTTTTATAGAAATGATTGAAAAATAAAATAGTTATGTAGAAATAAGTGAAAAATAATTTAAAAATATGGTAATTGTGGAGAGTGAAACATATTAATTTGAAAAATTTTAAGTATTAAATAACATCCTAAAAAAAATTATCCAAAAATTTTACCATTTCATGAACACACACAATTTTTATCATTCACAATATATAATCCTTGCATTTTCAACCATTTTGTACATCCCTTTCAAACCCGCTTGTTTCCTTAACTTACGGAACTCTCTTTCACAATACCGGTGAATAAATTGGGTGATAAAATTAAATCAAATTCAAAGGCTTAATCTATTATTCTAATTTAAAATTCAATCTAGCATTGATCTTATAATTTCTATCAGAATATATAGGTAAACTAGAACATGAACATCATTACTATTAATACATGTGGAGACATAATATTAATAAATAATTTCCCAATTTTCACGTCTATATGCTTATGAAATGGACGAATTATCTAAATTTTTTGTTCAAGTGCCATTGGATTCTAAGGTTGAGAAAAAAACGTAATATGTATTGGATTTATTCGCGGACAAGCTATAACGCTATGCGTGGCCCTAAAAATGTTGCAATTCATATCCACGTCCCGCTATGGTTTCGCACTTCCAAATTCCAATTAGCTCCGCAAATATTATGACGGCTTCAGCGCTTGTTATGATTGCAACTACGTAGGTATAAATACCCTAAAATGGATAAGAATTTTTTTTTATTTTCCTACCCCTAAAGTACAGTAAGTTGTAAATACGAAAATATTAATATAATTAGGATAAGATAAGTAATAAGATTTGGACACTCAAATGACTTGCTGATATATTTTTTATAATTTAAATATATAAATTAAATATATCCTTTATTTTTTTGTAAGTATTATATATTAAATCACCTCAACTGGTATTATAATTAGGTACTGAAACATTCTCACAGTTTACTAACAAGATTCTCGCAACATTTCAAATTTCTCTAACAATATAATTCTAAACATGGACGCTCTCACGAAAGCAACGGGGAGACAAGATGCCACCACTGAACTGAAGTACAGGAAGCTTGGCGAGCTTCGAACCATCGCTGTGAGAAAACGCATCGAGCGACGTAACACTGAGGCAAACGCCACCCTTTCCGTTTTGAATAATTTGCATATATACTCATATAATTTTACCGATATTGCAGATCTACCCACGTAGTTTCACGAAATGCATATTACCCCCACATAGTTTCACCAAAATTACATATTATCCCCACACCGTTATATTTGCAAAAAATGACGAAAATGTCATCATCTTCATGGGGTAATATGCAATTTTGGTGGAACTATTATGAGGGCATTTTTGTCATTTTTGAAAATATAACGGCAAATATTAATGACAGTTAACGGCATAGGGGTGATACGTAATTTTGGAGAAACGATGTGGGGATAATATGCGTTTCGTGAAACTACATAAATATATTTGCAATTAGCATCAAACTATGTGGATATACATGCAAATTACCCTTCCGTTTTCTTACCGTCTCAGAACTTCTGGGATTATCTGTGCCCATCTGTAGAGGCCCACTAGGCACCGACTAGTTACTAGGGTCGCTGGCTCACTGACTCACTTCATGGCCTATGGTCGAGCTGCGCCTCCCTTTCCGTTTTCTTCAGCAATTAAATCATTAATAATCTACCTCTTTCCACCAAAAAAATAAAAAAATCATTAATAATCTACAGAAGTTTTACATAAACCGATCGAGTCTCAAGTATATTAAGTAATAGCAAATGCAGTTTATTAAACTTCCACAGTCATTTTTTAAAAGTAAACTTTATTCTAAAATCACTTAAACAAGCATAGAGATGAAGAACTGGAATTTACTGGAAATGATCTCATAAAATTTATAGATGATAATTTTAAGTAATTGTAAGGGATTCAATTAAGATATTGTACCAATCTTTCTTAAATAAGAGAAAAAAATGAAAAGATTTTTTTTTATATAAGTAACGAGATTTAGATAGGGAAATTGGATGAGGGGCTGTATTGATAAAAGATTGCACCGAAAAGTGAACCTGAGCACAGTCAAGTTGTTTTCACATGCTGGGCGTGTGTGGTGTGATTCAGAGTTCGAACATGGAGGAAAGAGTGTGGTCTCCAACGATACAATAAAAATAAAAAAATTGCACGGAAAACTAAAAAAAAAAAAAAAAAATATTGAGAAAGGAAAGTATAATAATTATATATTAGAAGAAAGAAAATATTAAATAAGAAATGAGAGAATAATATTAAGAAAGTAAAATTAATCTAATAGTCATAGTCTCGTTGCATCGCTGATCACTAGTTAGGTAGGATGTGGATGGGATAAAAATGAAATAAAATCACACATTTTTTAAAAAATAATAATTTATTTTTCTCTCCCATTCACATTTATCAGTTCAAATACAATTTTAGCATAGCATGGGCTCCGCATCCTTAATTAAACCTATACCCAGCAGCCTATATAGCCTTGGAACCGCAGGCAAGAATGCAGTCGATGGCCATGAAAAGTGCCCGCCCTCATGCGCTGGTCATACCATTCCCTGCCCAAGGCCATGTCTTCCCCTTCTTGGAGCTTTCTCACTGCTTGATCGACCGCGGCTTCCGAATCACGTTCCTCAACACGGAGTTCAATCACGACCGCGTCACGGCCGCACTCTCAAAGACGAACGGCGGCGGCCTACCCCACAGCAATCTGCTGCGCATGGCCGCGATTCCGGATGGCATGCAACCTGGCGAGGATCGGGCTAACGTCGGCCAGCTGATTGATTCTATTTTAACCCACATGCCCGGCGGTTTAGAGAAGCTGATTTGCAACATCAACCAGTCCGAAGAAGGTGACAAGATCACCTGCATAATCGTTGATGGGACCATGTCGTGGGCTTTTCCGGTTGCGGCCAAACTAGGAATAGAAGCTGTAGCGTTTTGGACCGCAGCAGTTGAGTTCTGGAGGGTATGCTTCCAAATTCCTGAGCTGCTTGAGGTTGGAATTATCGACGCCAATGGTGTGTACTAATTCATCTTAGCCCGCTAAGAAATTATGGATTTTATCGATAGAAGTAAATCATATACGCCGTCCCAAATTCCCAATATTGTGGCAGGATTCCCGACGAAAGAGCAAACGATAAAGCACTCCCCGGCCTTTCCCACAATGCCCGCTAGCGAACTACCTTGGCTGTCCATTGGAGACCGCAGCTGTCAGAACGCGGCCTACCGGATGCTCTCCCAATGCGGCCTCGCTCTCAAATTCACCGATTGCCTCCTCTGCAATACATGCTCTGAGATCGAGTCCACGGCCTGCGAGTTGCTTCCAAAAGTTCGGGCCATCGGCCCACTGCTCGTGGGGAGACGGCTGGGGCGGTTGGAAGGCAACTTCTGGCAGGAAGACTCCACGTGCCTGAGCTGGCTCGACCAACAGCCTCCTAATTCAGTCATCTACGTTGCCTTCGGCAGCCTCACGGCCTTCGACCAGCGTCAGTTCCAGGAGCTAGCGCTTGGGCTCGAGCTCTGCAATCGAACCTTCCTTTGGGTCGTGCGCCCAGACCAAATCGCAGACGCGTCTGCCGATGGCTTCCCAGATGGGTTCGAATCCCGAATAGCGAGCCGTGGGTATATTGTAGACTGGTGCCCTCAGCAGAAAGTGCTAGCCCATCCTTCCATTGCCTGCTTCGTTACCCACTGCGGTTGGAATTCAACGACGGAGGGTTTGAACCATGGGCTTCCTTTCCTGTGCTGGCCTTATTTCGGCGATCAGAAGCTCAACCTCACTTACATCTGCGACGTTTGGAACGTGGGCTTAGCGTTCGAGAAGGATAGCAATGGGATTGTCTCAAGAGGAGAGATTAAAAGAAAGATCGAAGCGTTGCTCGGTGATGAGGGCATCAAGCAAAGGTCTCTGGATATCAAGGCGATTGTCAGGAGCAGTGTGGCTGAAGGTGGATCTTCTTTCAAGAATTTCAATGATTTCGTAGAAACAATCAAGTCAGTGAGCGGTACAAGCATCAGTTGCAAGGATGATTAGAAAAGATTGTCCAAAAATTCAATAAATTTTAGTCCATTCCACTTCTGGGTTAATTCCATCTCGTATTCCCGTTAGTATTTGAGTGAAATTTTGCAAATTCTAAAAATATTAGTGGTAAACGATTGCAATAAAAAAGGCATGGCACTCAATCGAGGCTACGATCGAGAGGATTATAATTTTTTTTATTGTTCGAATTATAATCTACTTAGAATGTCTCATTTTTTCATCTCATATTACAAATTAGCCTCATGAAACTTTACAATATTTTTATAAAAAAATCACATTCTTAAAATCAAAATTCCTCAAACGAAAAACACGGCTCTCTCTTGAAAGACATACATTACTTAGGGGTGCAATTTTGGTTGGGCTCAACCCGAACCAGGACCGCCGAACCTGAATTGAAACATTGTTAGAACTGCCCACTGTAGAACCCGAGCCCGAATTGAAAAAAACTTGAACCCAAGTTGAGCTAAACCTGAACACAAATTATTTATAACACATATTTTATATTTATTTTATACTCCATATAAATCTAGTTCCATTCAATGTTGTTAAAACCGGACCGGTCCGGCCGGGAACCGGTCCATTCCCGGTTCCACATAGCATGGTTCGGTTCTTTTAAGTAAAACCGCCCGAACCGGCGGTCGAACCGGTAGAGCCGGTTCAACCGGGTTCGCCCGGTTTGCAGGCCCTAGTATATATTAAAAAAAAAACGAAGGAAAAATAAAAAAAACAAACACAACGCTCGCCCTCCTCATTTCCCTCCTGCCGACGAATTTCGAATCTTTGCCCGCCGCTCCCGTGAAACCAGCCCACCCACCACGCCCGCTACCTTGCCGGCCTCGCTCGCCACGCTCGTCGCCCCGCCCGCCACGCACGGGCCTCGTCCTCCGCGCAGGCAAGCGCTGCCGCCCCACACCCGCCCGGACGCGTTGCTGGCCTCGTCTTCAGTGCACGGCCGCTGATAGTTACCGAACTTAAGGGATTTGCATCCGATTTTGATTAACCAACTTTAATCTGCAATCCAATGGCTCAGATAGCCGGATTTGAAAAATAATAGGTCGCCGGAGATGGACTTTTTATGGCTGTTCGCTGCCTGGAATTGAAGAAGATGAATGCAATCAGATGAGATCTCTTTTGACTTGATTTGGCTGGCCGTTGAGATAAGGAGGAGTCCAAAGCAAAGACAGATGAGTTTTTTCGTTTTCCACTACGTGCGGCAGCCATGAACGACCTTGTGAGGAGAAGGGGAAATTTTTTTTCTGGTGGTCCGGCGGACCACTGAATTCGTGTATACACAGATCGTTATTTGCAATATAGGACATTCAAAATAATTTTATAAAAATTCTTCAATAATGTAATAGAATCTCCCAAATTATGTAAATATAATTTTTGTGTAAAAAATTTAAATATTACTAAGTATTGCATCAAAACCTCAATTTCAATATAATTTCTCTTAAAACGAAGTGAAAATGATATAAAATAACTACAAAATTATGTAATTTTTAATAAAGTTTTTATTTAATAAAAAATATTAATTCAATTAATAATATTCTATTTTTAAATTGACATTATCTTCCATAAGATAAGAATTATTATAATCACATGCATCTTCATACCGACGACATAACAATAAGAAAATTAGATTTTAGGTGAATTTCTTAGTACCTAGGACAATTTATGTGCAATCTGAAAATTTATTTTTAATATTTTATTTATTTAATAAAATTTGAGTATCCCTTAAATGTCGTTAGATGCTATTAGATATCGTTAGATGCTGTTAAATGCTATTAGATTAAGGTGAATTTTATTAAATCGTATTATCTGGGTTTCAAATTCTATAATTAAGGTATAAATAATCTTATAAGGAGCTGAGAATTATATTACATGTGTTGAATTAGGATTAACTTATTAATATCAAAAGTTAGATGTCGTTAGATGTCATTAGATGCTGTTAGATAAAGTGAATTTTATTAAATCCTATTATCTAGGTTTCAAATTCTGTAATTAAGACATAAATGACCTTATAAAGGGCTTAGAATTATATTACAGGTGTTAAATTATGATTATCTTATCAATATATTTACTTAAAATTTAAAATTAATTTAATATTTATGATATCATAAATATGTTATATTGACGTAACCGGTTCGAACCGGTCGAACCGGTTCGAATCATACCAGTTCCTTTACCGGTTCAATCACCGGTTCGGTTCTGACAACATTGGTTCCATTCCCCTCATATATATTATATTTATTTTATACCATATATAAACATTATTCCTCTTTAAGTTCAATTATATAATATAATATTTTTATATTTTCTTATAGGAAAAAAGAGTTTAGTTTAATGGTAGTTTCAAAACAAAAAAAAAATGAAACTATTTTTAGAACTTGAGATGTTTCATTTAGTGTTTTAGCTTAACTACTTATGTAGGATGTTATCATTTGGTCGTTTCAATATGATATTAATAGTTAGAAGTTTATTCTACTTGAAATAAATTTATTATAATTTATTTGACTTAATACTATGATCGTTGAATATTTTTTATTATAATTGACATTATAAGGTTTTTCTTATAATTAGATATTAATGTTTATGTATATGGTTATGATATTAATATTAAATTGCATAATAGGAAAATAATGTATCTTTTTATTTCTAAAACAAGCTACTAGTTTACTCTTTTTTTTAAAGAAATGATTATTAGTCTACTCAATATAAAGAGAATGTTTAAATGAACTTTTTCTTTACATTCTTAAACACTCTTGAATTTTTTCTTGAAAATAGAAAAATATTATTTTTGTTTTTTTAATAAAAGATTTAAAATTAAATAAGTATAAGATAGATAACAAATATATAGAATAATTTCAACCCAAATTTTAGCCCGAAAATCAACCAGAGCTCGAATTTTAAAATTAAAATAAGGGTTTAAGTTTATAAATAAAATTAGAGTTGAGATTTTAGAAATAAAATTAGGATTAAAGTTAGGGTGGATGCGAATCCGAATTTCATGAGCATGATCCCTTCGAATTTTAAATCCAACGCTCATATCAAGTAACAGTCCAGCTACATTCGTTTGGTAGAGGAGAATATAAATTATTGAAGTGTATAAAACTAATAGGTATGTCACATCAACCATCAATAAAATTAAAGATATGTCACATCAGCCACCATTCCCTTATAAATGCAAGATTGTTTATATTTTTTTTTCCTTTTTTAGAAAATTTATCTACATGCAAGATCCACTCATGGCCGGGACTGCAATAATTGTGGATGATAAAAAACATCACATAAGTTATCATGATGGATATAAATACCCACTAAAAAAACCATGACAGTATTATGTGAATCATCCACTTTCACTGTCTAAATATTGAAAATAAGGCTGCAAGAAACACGTAAAACAAACCCAGGACCAAAACTTGGAATTCCAACTTCCAACCCTTCGCCAGTGACAATGTGACATCATATGGATCATGAATAGAGGAACGAATATGTTCCTTGCTGCATACATACAACGACTGTCATGCATCAAGCCGAAGTCCATATGGACCATATCCATTTAGGGGTGGGGTGGGTTGGGACGGGTCAGGATGTGCTCAACTCTAACCCTACTTTTCAAAAATCTTGTTTGATCATTATTTTTATACCGGGTCGGGACAAGGTCATCCCTACTTTTTTTACTAGGTATTGGGGCAAAATTCGGGTCGATATCGGGTCAACAGATCGGATAAAAACTGCAGGTCAAATGAGAAGTTTTTAAAAATTTATAAACCTATCAAGTATAAAGACAAATTTATATTAAATTTAACTACTTTATGCTTAAATATATTACTAATCAGTCAAAGTAAAATATAAATAATTAAATAAAACATGAATATTAACATTAAATGAGGTTTTTTTTAATGTGAAAGATAAGAAAACAGGTCAGCATGTAGGTCTGCCCCGACCAGCCCCATCATCCTTACCAAAAATCGACCCGCCCCGCCATTCTTTTAAAAATCAAAAATCCGACCCGTCGGGTACGTAATCCCGACCCGCCCCGATTCCCACCCCTATATCCATTCCATTCACAAGTGCTCCGGAACTCTCTTTCAGAATTCGGGTGGGTAAGTAACTAAATATGTCATGAAATAAAATCAAATTCAAAAGCTTAATTATAATTTAAAATGATTCTAATATTGATATTATAAATTTTCTCTCACAATATAGAGTTAAACTAGAACATATCGAACATCATTACTACTAATACATGTGGAGACATAATATTAATAAATAATACCCCAATTTGCTCGCCTATATATATACACTCTTATTAACTGGATGGATTATCTAAGTTTTTTGTTCAAGTGTCATCAAACTTAAGGTTGAGGGAGAAAATTTCATCATTTATAATTAGGTTAAAAAAGTAATTTCATGTAATTTTATTTATTTTGCTCATTTTAATTATTGATAGAAAATTTACTTTATTAACTGTATTTAGCATCAATTTCGGCCATAAAATTAAGTCTCACTTACTAAAAAAGATATGATTTTCGTGATAATGTAAATGATGTTGGATATAATGAATAAAATGAATTTCTTATTATTAAATAGACAAGGTCACAGAAAAGTAGAATCTTGTAGGAGCTGCGTGATCTACATATGTAATATCTAATGAATTTTTATTTCAGGGACAAGCTCACGCAGGTTGTCGTGTCTGCAGGGGTTGGGAAGTCCGTCGCATTCGCAGGGGCTGAGAAGAAAGATGAGCGGGTTCTCGCTTCCGAATGGGTTCTTTAACTAGCATGCATGATAGGTCTATAGACGAAAGGTCATGAATTCTTTTATCCTCTATCTGTTTGTTGCAAACAATCAATTCATTGCCGTTTCATTATAATTGCTTCAAATTTCTATTTCTGTTTCTCTTTTTCTTTTATTTCAGTGTCGAAATGAAGAAGTAGATTAAAATCCTAATTTTTTTTTTAAAAAAAAAAAAAAATTCAAGCAAAGGCCGAAAAAGGACTAACTGCTGATTTTGACCGGACCCATATGGTTCGGTACCAGGTTCGAGATGGGTCTGCTTCTGGACCATAGGGTCCAATCCGGACCGGTCCCGGTCATGCCTAGCCCCGAACGAACTGCAATTTCATACCGACGTCGCCACTCACGTCCGCGCTTCTCTTATGTGATTGCAATTAAGAGTCATGATAGCGAGCTCTGAATGATACCATCAACAATACAATCATGCTTACTTAAAACTGAACCGGAAAATATCTAATTGATGAAAGGATAAATAAAACCCGAGCCTATGTAACTCACATAGTCATACCTCTACGCACAAAGAGTGTGTGAATTAACACCTCCACCCTCATTTAATTAAGTGCTTTGTTTGGTCCCATGTAATCCTTTCAATTTTTAAAATATTAATGATTGATACAAAATTTAATTTATTTATTATATTTAACATCACTTGTTTAGTTAGGAGATCAAGTTTTATTGAAATTAAATATGTGCGTTGGCCACATTTGCCCGTATATATATATATATATGGAATATATTCAGGTGCAACGATGCTGCACAGCATCACTGTAATGGGCCCCACATGATCATCAAATCATGATCTACTCCACCCATTGCGTTTAGAATAATGTATTCTATTACCATACCAATTTTCATCCCAATCAGATACTTTAAAGTTGTTATTTACGTTGGATTTGTACCGTTTTCAGATGGGGCCCATATACATATCTGATTGGGATGAAAATTGGTATGGTAATAGAATACATTATTCTAAATACAATGGGTGGAGTAGATCATGATTTCATGATCATGTGAGCCCCGTTTTGGGGCCACTGCACGGCTGTTCCGGTGCAGTGACGCTGCACCGGAACAGGTCCCTATATATATATATAATAGCTATTCCGGTGTAACGCAACTGCACCAGAATAGCAATGCAATTGCCCAAAAAATGGTCTCACAGATGTTAAAATGCATGAAACTTTATACAATCATTTATCCATATATAAATCATACTTTAAACGGTTTAGATATTGAAAAAATCACTTTAAAATTGTTATTTATATCAAATTATTTTATTCACGTTAAATTTGTATCATTGTTAGATGAGATCCATACACATACCGATTGAGATGAAAATTTGATATGGTAATAGAATACATTATTCTCTATACTATGCGTGTAGTAGATTATAATTTTATAATCATGTGGGGCCCGTTTTAGCGCAATTGCACCATTATTATGGTATAGTTGCACTACACTTGAATATTGCTCTTTTTATATATATTCATGTGTAAATTATGAAAAATATTTAGATCTATTCACACATATATTAAAATGTAATAATACTTTATAAAATTATTAATCCACGTAGTAATGATATTTTAATTGATTTAAATGCGGAAAACACTACTTTGAAATTAATCGAGCCACCTCAGACACGAGGGATCTTCTCGCCAGAAATTGCCCTCAAATCGCCCGAGACGGCTTCCTGCAAGCAGTGGGCCAATGTTCGGGCTTTCGGGATCAACTTACATGCTGTGGGCTCAATCTCAGAGCATGAGTTGCAGAGAAGCCCATTAGCGAATTTAAGAGCTAGGCCGCACTGGGAAAATAGTTCAAAACGGAGTGCTGAGGGTCCCGATCGCCTACAGAAAGCCATGATAGTTCAGCGGCGGGCATTGCAGGAAAGGCCGGGGACATCTTGATCATTGGCTCTTTCGTTGGAAAACCTGCCAAGCCATTCATCTCCAATTCTAAGTTATATGATTAAAAATTCAAATCAAATGCACGGACTACCAACATACCATCAGTGTCGATGATTCCATCCTCAATCAACTTCGGAATTTGGAAATTCGATCTCCAAAATTCCAACGCTCCAGTCCAGAATGCGACTGCTTGAATTACCATTTGGGCCGCAACTTCCAAAGCCCATGCCATGACCCCGTCGGCAACGACGCATGTGATCTTATGATCACCATCCGAGCCGTTGATGTCAGAAACCAGCCTCTTAAAAGCACCGGGCGTGTGGCGCAGAATACAATCAGTCAAGTGGCCCACCTTGCTCCTGTCCTCGCCGGGCTGCACGCCGTCTGGGATCGCGGCCATGCGCAGCTGCTTGCTGTGAATGCTGGCTGTGGTTGAGAGGGCGGCCATGAGACGTGCGTGATTGAATTGGGTGTTGACGAACGTGATTCGGAAGCCGCAGTCAATCAAGCAATGGGCAAGCTCCATGAAGGGAATGGCATGGCCCTGTACAGGGAATGGTATTAGTAGTGCGTGAGGGCATGGCATGGTGATGGTGGCCGGTCAGAAGTGCGTTTTGAGTTGATGTACACGATTGCAAGGCCGGCATCTGTAAGAGCCTGAAGGGCCGCTGTCTTGTCCACGTACATGAACGAAATTATTGCCGAGCTAATTCCGTTGAACTAGTGGCCTTTGGTACATCGCACATCGCTCGCCGCGACAAGAAAGCGAACTCCTGTCAAAGCTGAATATCATTTTGCAGTCACGGGTGTTAAGAGATCGGATTAGACTTTATCAGAGAAAAAAAAAAAACAAGAAAAAGAGATCGGATTAAAGAGATTAGAGTTTAATCCTCATCTTAACCTATTTAAAATATGTTCCGTTGATTAATTCATTTAAAGATTCTTAATCTTAACTCATTTACAACTTATTTAATAAATGAGTTTGCGAGCTATTAACGAGTTATATAACAAAAGATCGTAAAGCATTGACTCAGGCAGATAATGATCTCACAAGGAGAGACAAGAGGGTATTTTCGGTGCAGGAAAAATGAAAACAGGATAATAACAGGAAAAAAAAATTATGACAATAGTAGAAAAATGAAAATTAAATGATAGAAGGAACACTTAACGGAGAAAAATAACTATGTAGTTTACATTTAGATATATAACTTTATTAGGTTAATTGAATAGGTTAAATAGGTTATTAAGCGGATTGATGGGTTAAAAAAATCTTAACCATAATCAATTTATTTAATTAAATAGTTGAACGGGTTAGCGGTTCATAGTTCATTAACACCCCCTGTAATTACAGTTCCCTTGTGTGGCTTAGGAGGCATTCTGTAATGTTGATTTTTATGAAATTTTGAGATAGGGTGGAAAATGAGAACGAAAATATTTTAAAATTTATATGATTAATATGAATTGATAAGAATAAAGTTAACGTAAACAAGATAATTAGAATTAAAAAAGATTAGATTATATAGGTAAATTTTGGAAAATGGAATTGTTAAATTATTAAATAATTTATATAATCTAAAGACCATATATAATGCTCATGAAATTCTATGAAATCCCACTCTCATCAGTTACCAAACGAGCCCTTAGTCAGCAATCACCTGGGGTTGGCCGCGGGTGATGGACCCGTGTCAACGTAGATATCATTTCGCAGTTTATCTTGGCGGCTTGTGTTGGCCACTGGGCATTGGTAGAATGGTTGAATTACTATGAGAAAAAAAATTTATAAGTCCACCAGACGAAATTTAATTCAATATATTTAACACTATTTATTGGGCTGTGGTCTTAATTTTTTTCAGTACCATGTTAATACCGAGTCGCAATTGAACTAAATATAAGAATTTTTCCAAGTTTGTTAGCATTAAAATATTCAGATTTCATATGTCAACTTGAATTGAATACCCATTTACGCCTAAAGATTTTAGAAAGTATTGATGTCTTATTAAAAACTTCTAAGGGTGTTTCTGGATGTAATCAAAATTTGCATGTTTAATGACAATTTTTCATAATCTAAACTGCTTATATCGAAAAAAAAAAAAAACATAAATCGTCTTACCGAAAATTTCCGGTCAATTAGAGACTTGGATTAGTAGATCTAAAACCTTGAAAATCAAGGGTCCAGATGTAAACTGCGTCTGACTCTATGTGCAGCAAACGTAAGTCGTGAGACTAGTAACTGACTAACTGCTAAGTCTCCAGCACTTCCTGGACCTACGTCTGTTATCAATCTACCTCCAAAGAAGGCCTGACATCTTATAATAGGGGATGTCATAATAGGGGTGCAACCGTACCTACGGTACCTACCAACACAATCCTAAATTGGGTAGAATATTATATACATTAGGTACTCGGAACCATCCAGATTGGTGTTAGTTACCTTAATATATAAATAACTATAAATATATATATAAGTAAATACATAATAGTTTCTATCCCGTATTCACTAATAAATTATTGTTAGTTTGATTTCCTTATTTACTTTTTTATAAATTTATAGGGTTTGTATTGTTAATGACAAATGATTATAACATGAATGCAGATGATGATGTTAATGTAATTATTAATATGAATAACAAGGCTATAAAGAATGTGAAAATAGATATAAATAACAACAAAATAAAATTAATTATACACTTTAAAGTCTAAAATGTAAATGAGTATTGTTTTATATTATTTAAAACAACACACAAAATATTTTTTTTATATGTCATCATTAGTTATCGTAAGAATCGATTTGGAACCGGAACCGGAACCGACCTTATAGGTAATGAATAGGATAGGGTGTATTAAGAACTGACTCTATAAGTGGGTAGAGTAGTGTAGGCTTTTTGAAAATAGAATATGGATAAAGTAGACTACTACCTGAACTGAAGTGACCCGAATTGCTCTTCTATCTTCTAAGGAATTTGATTATATACACCAAAGTTGTATTTTAGGCTAAAATACAATATTTTTTCATTTTTATTTTTATTTTTATTTAATTTTTTTATAAACATATTTTTCTAAGTATATCTAATCCATACACCAAGTTTTATCATTTTATAATAATTTTATGTATTTATTTTTTATTTTTAAAAATATCAATTTTAAGGGCATTTAAGTCATTTTTACCCTTTAAAGACTTGATTTACGAAAAATAAATACATAAATTATTATAAAATATAGAAACTTTACAGCTAAATTAAATACACTTAGAAAAACATATTTACAAAAAATCAAGGACTTTTTCCAAATATATCCACTACATTTTCAAAATTCTAGATATACCCATTAGATTCGCAATTAATCATGAAAATGCTTAGTCTATGAGTTAACAATGTTAATTAATATATGAAATTACTAATATGTCTATCAAATTTTGGACATAATTGAAAATTTGAATGTCATAATTCACCAACGACTTAATTGTGCATAAACTCTAAATTTGGAGAACCCTGATTTTATTTTTATTTTATTTTATCATTTATTATTGTATAACAGAAGTATTTCAAGTATTTACAAAAATTTCACTAACGGTTTTTAACGTAACGAGCATTTTTAGGATTAGCTGTAAACACCATGAGTATATCTAGGATTTTGAAAACGTAGGGTGTGTTTGGGAATGTGTAAAACTTTTTATGAAAAGTTTTGAAGAGTAAAAGTTGTCAAATGATGTGATATGATAGGGGTAATGATGAAAAGTAAATATGATAAAGTTAAAATAGATAGGTTAGTTGTGTGGGTAGTTGTGTAGAAATGATTGAAAAATAGGATAGTTGTATAGGAAAATGTGAAAAAATAATTAAAAAATATAATAGTTGTGGAGAGTGAAAAATTTTAAATTGAAAAATTTGAACTTAACATTTTTTAACCATTACCAAACATACCCGTAGTAGATATATTTGAAAAAATTTAAAAATAAAAATATAACTAATTTATAAAAATAAATTAATATTTTATCTTAAAATACATCATAATGCATATAATCAGGGTCTATCTTCTAATAGCCTATGCTCCTAGGTAAGCCCGTTGGCTTGCTAAATTTTAATTTTTTTAAAAAAAAATTCTGTGAATCTTTTCTTTCTATTTTTGTGGCAATTAAATCATTAATAATGCACAAAAGTTTTAAAATAAAAAACTTGAGTCCACAGATTAATAGTAATATCGAATATAGTTTATTAACTTTCATAATGATTTTTTAAAAGTAAACTTTATTCTACAATCACTTAATTTTACAAGAATAGAGATAAGGAACTGGAATTTATTGGACGCAATTTCTTAAAATTAATATATGAGATTTAAAATAATTATATGGAATGAAATTATGTAATTATACCAGAGTTTTAGAAATAAACAAAAAATAAAAGATATTTAATAAATACATTTAAAATTATATTATTAACAGCAGAATTGAACCTTAGATCAACCCTGCCTAAAATAAAGTAAAATAGTAATTTTCAAAATATATAATAGTCGCACCCTACTTTCAGGGCTACCAACTATGAGCTTGATCAAATAAACCTTACACTCCCATGTAGGCCCACTAACTAGAGTTCCAGTTGTATGCACCACGTAGGCCCACTACCTAGACTCATAATCGTATGCACCTAGGTGCATATGACCAATTTTAAAAAAATTGAAATTTTTTTCATGAAACTGTTAATATAAGTGTATTTAACATATGTATAAATTTTTACTATTTTTAGAGACTTTTAGATATTTGTTAGGATTTTAAAAATTAGTGACATTTTTATTAATTTAAAATTATTAAAATGCTATCGATTTTTAAAAATTTCCAAAAAATTTCTAAAAATGGTAGAAATTGATACACATGTTAAATAAACTTATATTAACAATTGTTGAGAAAAATTCAAAAAAAAAAATTTAATGGGTATATGCACTGGGGTGCATACAATCGAGAAACATTAACTATCGCCGTTACCATTGCATGATAGTTGAGCAACTACAACTAGTTTTTATTTTAGGATGTATCTGAGAAGATACAATTTCTGAATGAAAACTTTTTGCATAAATATTTTTGAAATAGGAAAAATAATATGATATGGTAAGAATGATAATAATGATTAAAGAGAATAAAATTAAAATAGTTTTGTTAGTAATATGAGTAGTTATGAAGAAATAATCTAAAAGTATAATAGTTGTAAGAGAAGATGTGAAAATAATTGAAAAATAAAGCAATGTTTGGAAAACCATAAAATTCTTTCAACTGAAACTTTTCAATTTTTACAACTATTTAATTTTTAATTATTTTTTCATATCTTCCAATACAATCACTCTATCTTCCGATCATTTCCACACAACCACCCAAATACTTGTATATTTAACTTATCTATTTTAACTTCATTCTACTTATTCGTTATTATTATCCATATTATATCACATTATTTTCTACTAATTCAAAAACTATTATACGTAAAACTTTTCAACAAAAATTTTATCACTTCCTGTCTTAAATTTAAAACGGGCAAGACTTTCTTTTATATGATACCAACTTACAAAAAATGCAAGAAATGCTTATTTTACTATTAGTACATGGATTACATGACTCGTGGTAAAGTGCAAGGCCCCCTGGATCGACTCCGGCCTAGGCCCGACGATCTAGGTCCCAGGTCCGAGACAGTGCTTTAAGAATCGGATCGAACCGGGCGGTCGGGCCGTAAATTGGTCATGTCCCGATTCACAGGTTTTTTCGGTTCAACAATGGTTTGACCGTCGGTTTGCACGGTTGAAGCACAAAACCTATTCATTGTCCTGTTCGGTTTTGGAAACATGGGTCCGAGACGTAACTTTCGTCTCCAGGCCGACCTGCCTGACCAGTTGGTAAGAGAAGACGTTCGGACGACGTCAAAGCCTTGCGCAACAAGTTTGCCTTTTTGGTTTTTGTGGTTCTCTCTCTCTCTATGTGTGCACAGCAATCTGCCTCTTCTATTTATTGGAGACGAAGCTGAATCACCTCAACCAGGCCCCCTCACAATTCACAAATCAGAACATTCGCACTTCCAGTGTGACCATGAAAAATCCGCATGCGCTTGTCGTACCATACCCAGCCCAAGGTCATGTCATTCCTCTCCTCGAGCTTTCCTACTGCTTGATCGACCACGGCTTCAGAATCACATTCGTCAACACGGAATTCAATCACGATCTCATCTTGGCATCCATGGAGAGAGCGAATGCAGGCGAGGCGGGTGATCGTCAGATTCGTCTGGTGAAGATCACGGACGGGATGGCAGCGGGAGAGAACAGGAGCGATATGTGCAGGCTATGCCGTAGCCTTTTGAATGTCGTGCCTGGGGCTTTAGAAGAGCTGATAGGCAGGATCAACGAGTCCGCTGCTGCTGAGTATGGCAAGATCACATGTGTCATTGCAGATGGATGCATGCCGTGGGCGGTCTCCGTTGCTCGAAAGATGGGGATCCCAACGGCTGCCTTTTGTCCTGCATCAGTAGGTTGCTTGGCTTTCGTCTGGGAACATGAAAGGATGATTCAAGACGGGATCATTAGCTCCGATGGTAAGAGCATATATAGCTACCTTGCGTTTCTAACTCATTCCTCACATCTTAATTCTAAGTCATTCATGTTCCTAATTTAACTCAGCTTGCTTCACAGTTAATTCATGTCTGTGCTGGAATTTGTACGACACCCATTTCAAGCCAATCATGTTATATTTGCATCTACTCGGCCATGCTAAATTTTTTATGATTCCAACTTAGAAAAATACATTTGTCTAAAAACTTAGAAAAATACAAGAAATGCTGATTGGGCAGCGTAATCTTTTGTAGGCAAGGTTATAAAGCATGGCGGGATTAAGCTCTCACCAAGCATGCCGGAAATACATACAAGCAAACTTTTTGGTTGGAACTCCATCGATGATCCAGAAGGCCAGCAAACAATATTCCGATATAGCGAGCAAATAAATCAAGACTTCAAAGCCGCCGAGTGGCTTCTTTGCAATTCTTTCTATGAAATTGAGCAACCGGCCTGCGAATTAGTTAGCAGTGTCCTGCCCATCGGCCCCTTGATTGAGGGAAGAAGGCGTGGGCGTCTTGGAGGCAACTTTTGGAAGGAAGACTCCGCTTGCCTCAGCTGGCTTGATAAACAGCCCCCAGGTTCGGTCATTTATGTAGCCTTCGGCAGCTTGACCATCTTCAACCAGCATCAGTTCCAAGAGTTGGCGCTTGGCCTCGAACTCTCTGGCCAACGCTTTCTATGGGTAGTTCGGCCAGACCTCACAAATCGATCAGAAGCTGCCTACCCAGATGGATTCGTAGCTAGAGTCGCCGATCGTGGCCATATTGTTGGGTGGTCACCGCAACAGAAGGTACTAGCCCATCCATCAATCGCCTGCTTCTTCACTCACTGCGGCTGGAATTCGACCTTAGAGGGGTTGAGCAACGGAGTTCCTTTCCTTTGCTGGCCTTATTTGGCCGATCAGTTCATTAACAAGGCCTATATAACTGAAATTTGGAAGGTGGGATTGGAAGTGAAACCTGATAGCAATGATATCATATCAAAGGACGAGATCAAGAGAAAGCTGGAGGAGTTGGTGGGGGACAAGGAAATTAGGGCGAGGTCTTTGGAAATCCAGGAATTGGCAAGAAAGAGCATAGGCAAAGGTGGGCGTTCCTTGAATAATCTGAATAAGTTCATTGGAGCAATGAATTTGAAGAGCTCCTAGGCAAATTCACCGGGACTGATTGAAAAATCCTTAATAAAGTGTGGCATGGGGGCCATGCGAACATAAGGGAACCCGTTAAGAGTATTCCACGATTGATAACCTTTTCTTTCTTTTGATTCATATAACCAATCACCTTTGAAGAGAAGGAAAAGAAGTGGAAATTTTTATTATTCTTCATATTTTAGTCGTTGTCGTCTTGACTTTTTAATTTATGGTTATAAGGAGTGAGCATGTCACTTAATTTTCAGAAACAATGAATTTGTTAAGTTATAAGGTGAAGAGCATCGGGACGTGTCGATAAACGTCGTGTCGCTGGTGGTCGGATTCGAAGTTTCGAACCATGTATATCCAAGTTTGGAACTGCACGACTGAGCACTGCTTCGTATGCTTTTCATCGATCATATGCTGTGCTAGCTCCTCCAGCTTCGCACGCATGGCTACGATCCACTAGTTGCAACTTCTGTCATTAAGAGACGTTGTAACGTATTTTTTAGTGGGTCTGTGGGATGGAATAAATAATGGAAAATATAATATTTTAAAATTTGTATAATTAATTTAAAATAATAAAAATAAAGTTGGAATAAATAGAATTGTAAGAATTATAAAGAAAAATGATTGAAATATAAAGATAAATTTGAAAAAATAAAATTATTAAATAAATAAATAATTTGTAGAAAAATTAGGAAGATGAGACCTTTCCCATCCCACCTCACCCCACCCCATTTCCATAATTTGCCAAATGTCCCTTAATTAATAAATATTTAGTATGTATATATCCACATCAGCATTATCATACTCAATATTTAAAAACTATTATTTTTGTCTAGCGAAGTCACCGGTCAAGCAGCAGAGTCGAAAGCGCCGCCGTGCTGTCCTTGTCCACTTGCTTTTAACAATAAAAAAGTTTTTAACGTACAACGATTGGATTGTCCTTGTCCACTCGACCGCTTGCAGTTGGCATCTTGCTTAACCAGATTCTAGTTTTCTACAGCGGGTACATATTACTCGAGTCAACCTCATATGCTTTTACAATTTCCCTTGTTATCAACATCCATCGAATGAACTAAAAAGTAAAAATTAATTATTATAAATGGATTATACTAGTGGCCTAATTTTAATTTTTATGAATATGTGAGCTCCTATTAGATATTCTATATTATAAAATTTGGTATTTTTAAAATTTATTTGATATTTTTTTATTCTTAAAAACTAAAATTTTGTTGATTTTAAAAATAAAAAATAAAAAATTTCAAAAAAAAATTTTAGACAATGAAATATCATAACGAATTCCAACCGCTAACTGTTAGTATTTGAGGTAAAATGAAAAATTTTAAAAGATTGTCGATCAAAGATTGCAATTAATTTACGATTTTTTAGATGTTTGTATTTTAAGGCCGACCAACTATGTAACAGCCACCAACCTAGCCGTGCTCGGTTGGTCACCGCAGGCGAGATAAAGCAGGCGCTGGATGTGTGGTGCGCGGTTCGAATCCCGTATATGGGATTTCGGTCAGAAGTAGAAAAGTTGTTAGTAGGAGCTGTGGTCTCCTGTTTGATTGTTGGAAGTTGTATCTTCCTTATTCTTCGGTGGAGCTATGTCTCCGAATTTCTTTGGGGGAGCTGTGTCTCCAGATTTGTAAGAATGTCTCAGAACTTCAGTGTAATATGTGTTAAGATGAATGTAAAAATGTAACAATAAAAAAAACTATGTAACAACTATCCGTTTCTGTTCTAAGAAACGGAACAGAAACGGATTGGATTCATGGCTCATGCAAGGAGCCGTTTAAAAAAATTATAATAAATAAACGGTGGGATTTATGGTATTTAATCTCAGCCGTTTAGCATATAGATTAGTATAAAAAGGGGCACATGTGAGATGGCTTTCGGTCATTTGAAGAAGAAGGTGCGGAGAAAACAAAGAGATCGACGATAGAGAAGGAGGAGTTTTTATGTAAGTTGCGTCTAAACATCTTACAATAAATCTCGTTCATTTTATAATATATACAACTAATTTCGTAGATCTAAACCATTCACGATATTTCTAGCATAGATAATTAGTCACTGGAGTATTATTGAAATGTTTCATGTTGAAATTTTACTTATTTAAATGAGAAGTATCAAATAAAGGGTATGAAATGATATATGATGAAATAAACATACTTCTGGGCATAATTAGATAATTGTGACCGTATAATAATAAGATAATTATATGATTAGATTGCTTGCAAATTCTGAACTTTATCAGACATATAAATTTTTAGATATAGTAATTTTTATGAAGATTTGGAGTGGTGAATATGTATTTTAAGGATAAAACACACAAAAAATAATTACAGAAAAGTACAGATGCAAAAATAATAATCTAACCCGTTACGAACATTATTTGAGATATTTTACAGTGTGTGTGATGAATTAATTTTATTAAAAAGTAGTTTAGATGGCTATTTGAAGTGATATTTAATTTTAACCCTTTATTTAAAACCTTTTATGTTAAATTTGATGATAGAGATGTTATTTTGAGAGATGGACCGTCCAGATTATAAAACATAATTTTATAAGCTGACCCCTAAAATTTTAGATCAAACAAACATATATATTGAGAGATATAAACTATTTTAATCAGTGAATACGGATCGTTGAAAATAAACGTATAAATAAATAAACTTCTGGACTAGTGGGCTAAGCTTATATGAACAGACCCAGTGTACCAGAAACCCAGCCTAAGCCCACAGAGAATAAAGCTCACAGGCTCAGCCCATGTAAACTGATCCAACCCGACTTCCAAAAAAGGATACAGTCCACTAGCCTGGCCCACTATTCCGGCCCACCAGCAGCAGCCCACCGGCGAGCAGCCGCCGGTGCCGGCCGGCCTGCAAAAAAAAAAATCAAAGTAAATACAGAAAAAATTTAAAAAATACAGAAAATTATGAAAAATACCAAGAAAATTAAAGTCAATATTTAGAAGCTTAAATGACTTTAAACTTATAATTTTTTAAGAAATAAAATTATTTAAAGGTGTGATACTATAAGAATAAATAGGAAAAAAATAGGATTTTGACCGATTAAAATTATGAGAAAATTTGAGAAAGTCTTAAATGCAATTTTAAATAATATTTATGAAAACCAAAGTGAAATAATGAACATATTGTGATGAAAATTAGGAAAAGAGACTTGAGGCTACTACAAGAAATTAGAAAAAGAGGAGTTTTAAAGTCTACTTAGAGGTAAGTAACTTTTACCAAAACATGCCTTTGAAAATATTATGTGAATATTATGATTTGCTATGAAATGTGATTATTTATTTTCTTTCAAATTTATTTAGTCAAATATGAGCATTATTATTTCAAAATCATGTTTAGTAGTGAATTTAAGTGGTGCATTAATTACAGTTCATGAGCATGATGAATAATTGCATATTGGGTTTGCCACCAAGGAGTAAAGTAGTATGGTAGTACCTGGGTAGCGACCTCAGGACTACCAAAGGAGATGATTTAGCTCACGAATGTTTAGCACGGCTGCAAGCGAGCACAAGTAGATGGCAATACCTGTTGGAAACAATGCTTCAAAACAAAATAAAATTGACCAAAGATTGAGTTTTGATGATTAACGACAACTAACTTGAGTACATTTAAAGGACTAATGAGTTTGCCATTTGTTTTAAGGAACTTAAGTAGCCAAGTCGATCCCCAAGTCGACTTGGACTTCGACTTAGGGTGAAGTCGATCTCAAAGTCGACTCAACTATCGACTTGAGAAAGAACCTCAAAGGCAAAATCAACTTGCAGGTGAAGTCGCATCCCAAGTCGACTTCACATGCGACTTGGGAAGCTAAGTCGCAAACGAAGTCGACCTCGCTATCGACTTCAAACATGAAAAACTGTCCAGAGCTGAATTTTGGGGCACGAAGCTGCCCAAGTCGCAGGCCAAGTCGACTCCAGGTGCGACTTGGGTGAAGTCGCAGACAAAGTCGACTTCATCCGCGACTTGAGAAGTTCAGACTTCAAAGATGCAGTTTCAAAGCCTATTCAAAGAATCTCTCACTCAAGTTCAAAGCAAAGATTCAAGATGGAGATCAAATCAAGTCTATCAAGTCTTAAAGACCAACTGAGTCAAATGCAAAGCAAGGCGCATGATTCAACCAAGCAGGACTCAAGCTCTCCTAAGAATCATCAAAGAAACAAACCAAGCAAGATAGAGGAAGATCAAATGAAGAACAAAGCATACTTTGACGAAGACCAAGTCAAGTCGCAACCCAAGTCGACTCCATGATCGACTTGAGTTGAAGTCGGAAGCCAAAGTCGACTCAAGACTCAGACTTGGAAACTGACACGGTGAAGTCGCACACGAAGTCGACTTCACCTACGACTTGGGTCAAGTTGATGCCCAAGTCGACCCTGACTGAAACTTGGAGTTGCGACGGAGAAGCGAAGTCGCACCCGAAGTCGACTCCATCTGTGACTTGGGCGAAGTCGCATCCGAAGTCGACTCCACATGCGACTTGGGTCGCAACGGTCGGAATTTATTCGAACGTTGGCGCATTAAATGCGCGCCACCTACCCTCTAACGTTCGGATTCCCTCAAAAATTATAAAAGACATTCATGGTAGACGAGGGAAGTAGCTGAGAATCATTAAGTGTGCATAACTACCATCTACAAGAGCTTTAAAGAGATTAAGCTAATCAAAGAGGAAGAACTTTGCTTTAAACTGCAAGAGCTCAACTACTGATCATTCAAAGTCAATTCAACAAGTTCTTCTCTGCGCCAAACTGCTTCTACACAACTGTAAAGTGTAGTTTTCTTATTGTTTCTTTTGTATGTGTTGAACTTGATTTAGTTTGAGGAACTAAGATCAAGTATAAGCAAAGTAGTGTGTGATTGGAGTGTGACTCATCACCTACTTGTGCTGTGTTTTGTTGATGCCCCCTAGAGCTGGAATCTAGAAGAGAGCAGTGGCTCTAATTGTATTGAGAGAATACAATAGTGGAACCCAAGTCACAAGGAGTGTGAGCTTGGAAGAGTGGAGTAGCGAGGTTGCCCGAACCACTATAAAAATCCTGTGTGTTTGATTTATACTTCTGTCATTTACATTATATTGCTTTCCATTTCGTTTCTTCATTAAGGGGACTGGATTAATCCAGGGTTAAGTTTTCTGTTTAAGATATAAATTTTTTAAATACCCAATTCACCCCTCCCCTCTTGGGTTTTGCCATCAACTCAGGACCAACAATACCCACAGTATAAATGCATGATTTAAAATTGACATATGTGTGCACATGTAACAAAAAAAAATTTTAATTTCCATTAAGCAGAGTTTGTTGTGCATAAAAGACAATATAGATATTGTATTTGTTTTTGAAAAAAATCAAAATGATTGAAAATGAATTTAGAAAAAAAATAAAATATATTTGAAAATGAAAATGAATTTCCATTAAGCAGCTCACATAGATTTGTTTGCAGTGGAAACACAAGGATACAATGCTAGAGTAGAGCCTCTATCAACACGGGAAAAAGGTGAATCTAGCAGAACAAAAGATCAAGAAGTTTAGATTATTATTGAGATTATCTTATAATGTTTACTTGTTTGATTACAAACACTGAATATGTATAATGACTCTATAATGAGAAACTTGGGATGTAATAGTTAAATTTTTATGGATTTGCACCTTGGTATCTATTTCCATCTTGAGAGATTTTATTCTCAACTTGAACATAATAAACCTCATTTGTAGCACCTCAAGGGTGGGGCGTTACAAACTATTTTGTTGTATAACAAATACGTCACATTTTTAAAATTGAATAGGCATGGCATTGGCACTGAATTGAGGTAGCAATCAAAAGGAAATTAAATTATTTGAATGTAAAAAATTAATAGGTCAGATATGTGTTACATCAACCATCACTGTCTTATTGATATTTTTATATTTGTTTCTCTTTTAGGTGTTATTTAGGAATGTAAATTTCAGTGGAATTTTGAAATGATGTAAAAAGTGGAAAAGAAAATATTTTAAAAATAGTGTAATTTATATGAAATGATAAAAGAAAAATTAGAATAATATGTTAGTTGTAAGAAAAAATGATTAGTGTATAGGAATAAAGCTGCAAAAATAGTATTGTTGAATAATTAAATAATTTGTAGGAGACTATTAGAAAAGAGAAAAACTATGGAAATTAGAATGTAGATTGCTACATGTGCCCTTAGAAAATTTATCACTTTCAAATGCAAGATTGTACATTTGTCCCAGCCGTCATTGCAATAATTATGGCGGGTCCACTTAAATATATACTTTGTGAAATTTAAAATTTTTTAAAATTTATTTATTTTTTTATTTTATTTTTAAAAATAAAAAAGCATGAATCACATATGCATGTATTGTTATCTCTTTTTTAAAAAATATATAATAAAATACCAAATAGAATTTCAAAATTTACTAAATTTTACAAGGTGGAAGTTTAGGTAGAGCCCTTATGTTTATAAAAGATAAAAATAATTAAAAATTCAATATGTCAAACACTTTCAGTCCTTTATATAAATAAGATTAAGAGTAGAGTTAGAGTTAGTATTTAGATTTTACAAGTAAACTTAGAGTCTAGGTTTTAGAAATAAAGTTATAACTAAAATTATGGCAAACGTGAGTTTTCATAAACAGAAGCTGCACCCTTACAACGACTTCCAAGCAGGGGTTCCACTTGCACGGGCAGTGGATACATGTAGGTAAATCCATCATGTACTGTAAAATGGATGATGAATATTTTTATTTCTGTTGCCAGTAAAGTAGGGCAAGTTTGAAATAAAAAATACTTGATTCAAGTAAGATAAGGTAGGCTTTACGGTTTGGGTGCCCTGAATTTGTCCAATAATTTTTTTATAAAATATATCATAATTTAAATAAATATATCTTTTGATTATGTAGAAAGTTGATTGATTTATATATTAATTAAGATAATTAATAAATATATTTTAAATGAGTTCACTTCTATGTAATTGGGTTACATTAAAGCAATTTCATGTAATATTTTTAAATTTTAAGATTTTGATACTCGATAGAAAGTCTAATATATTCTTTGTATTTAATATCATTTGTTTAGCTATGAGATCAAGTTTCACTTAATTCGAATATTGCATAGGCCAAACTTACTCAAAAATAAATACATTCTTGTGTAAATTGGGAAAAATACTTAGATCCATCCATATATATATTAGAATGTAATTATACCATAAAAAATCATTTATTGACATAGTAGTGATATTTTAGATGACTTGAATGTTGAAAATACTACTTAAAAATTGATATATAATATTAACTTATTTTATTATATTGACTTTATATATTTATAGATAAGGACCATACACAGTGATACTGAATAAGTGAAGGAATTTTTATGATAATATAAATAATGCTAAATACAATAGATGAAATGGATTTTTCATTAACCCTTAGGATATCAAAAATAGAAAGGATTACAAAGAAAATGAGTTCCGTTAAAAGCATCTCAACAATTTAAAACTTATTGTTATCAATAGAACTAAAATTAAGACCAACTTGAACTTAAAAAATAAAATAAGGTAATTAAACCTCGGATCAACTTCCCCCAAAATTAAATAAAATAGGAACTTTTAAAATAAAATAAGTACTGCAGTTAACTTTAAATTGATTCTACATTCTAGGTTGTACCCCTATTTTTAAGGCTCCAACGGCACCACAACCAAATTTTATTTTATTTGTTGTGTTTAGGAACTGATAAAATTTTGAATGAAAATTTTTAAAATTGAAGAAAATAATGTGATATAATAAGAATAATGATTAAAAGTATCATAGTTGTATATAAAAGTATGAAGAAATGATTAAAATTAAAGTAGTTATTGAGAGTGAAAAGTTTTATTAACAAGCAAGCACATTATTAAAAAACTGCAAAACTCTGCTTTCCATTTTCCGCTGAAATTAAATCATTAATAATCTGCAAAAGTTTTGACATGAAACGATGGAGTCCACGGATATAGTAATTGCAAATGCAATTTATTATTATTAATACATGTGGAGACATAATATTAATAAACAATTTCCCAATTTGCAAGCCTATATGCTTATTGAATGGACGGATTATCTAAAATTTTTGCTCAAGTGTCATTGAACTCTAAGGTTGAGAAAGCGAAGCATGTAATATATAATTCATGGACAGGCCATAACGCTATGCCTGGCCCCGAAAATACCACAATTCATATCCGCATCACCCTATAGTTTTGCACTATCGATGACGAGATTGAATTACATGACTTGTGGAACAACAAGTGCAGAGCCCGCGGGTCGGCGCCGGCCTACGCCCAGACGACTCCCAGTCTTCCAACACGGAGCATTCACCCTGAGTCCGACTTGCCCACGTATTTGCTAAGAGCATATTTTGGTAAATACAAAAGTTTTTTCAACCAAAACTTTTTAACGTAAAATTTTCAACTTCCATAATTATTTTATTTTTTAATTTTTTTACATCATCCTATACTATTATCTTAATTTTTAATCATCTCTAACCTATCTATTTTAACTTTATTCTCTTTATTCATCATTATTGTTTCTATTCTATCATATTATTTCATATCAATTTAAAAATCACAAGAATTTTTTTTTATATTTACTCCTCATCATTATTTCTATTCTACATATTACTTTATATCAATTTAAAAAATTTCGCACAAAAATTTTTTTTATATAAAAGTTTTATATAGGTTGCTTTTTGGGTTTTGTGGGTTCTCCTTTCTATCACACAACAATACACCTCTTCTATTTATTGGAGACAAAGTTGAATCACCTCAACCACACCCCCTAACAATTCACAACCTTCGCACTACTAGAAAAATTATAGTTTTGCACGAGGGTTATATACTTATATGTATACATGCAAATACCTCTTTTTTTTAATAGGCATTCTTATGTTACAATCATCTCAATATTATATTACAATCGAGCTTTGAAACATTTTCGATTTTTCCTAACAATATTTTCTAATTTTCCACATGGTGGACACTCCCACAAAACTAGGAAGAAAGACGCCACCAACTATTGCATAAAGCCATAAAATAGGGCTGTTGTGTTTCGATCCAGGGACATCTAATGTATTGGAGCGAATCCCTGACCACTGAGGCAATGTATCAATAGCACAAATACCTCTTATTAATTCTTATACTGTTGACATAATTAATCATATATAATGTGAGAATTTTAAGAAAAAATGAAAATAAGATATAAAATATTTTTATAATTTTTAATAAATGAATATATGCAAGATAGGTCAAGAAATGGTTAACCTATCCCAATCTTTATTTTTGAATTTTGGTAAAAAATTTTGACTCATCTTTATATTAGGTTATAAAAATAATAGTTTTACCAAATTAAGAAACAAGTCGGATCGAGGGCAAGTCGCGGGTCAACTCACCCTAATTCGCACCACTAAAGTTGGGTAAGTATATTTCATGATTAATAAGTAGTCATCTTTTTTTAAGAAATAAGTAAATCAAGTAGGTTTGACTTGAGTTTAAGTAAACACAACTCTAGCTCATCTTCTAAAATCTGGACTCAATTCTACTTTTAACTTTATTTTTCATACTTAACCCAACCTATTTTAATCCTATAAAAATTGATTCATTTCAGGTTACAAACTAGGTTAGAGTATGTTTGAGAAGTGACAAAGCTTTTTAATGAAAATTTTTTTGGTGTAAAAGTTGTTGAAACGAGAAAAAATAATGTAGTACGATAGAGAGAATGATAAAGAATAAATAGAATAGAATTAAAATAGATATATTAGTTATATGAATAGTTGTATAAAAATAAAAAGATATAAAGAAATAATAAAAAAAAATTATAGTTGCAGAGAGTGAAAAGTTTTAGATTAAAAAATTTTAGATTAAAAAATTTTGGAAGAAAAATTTTATTTAATAACAAACGCACCCTTCATAAACATATAATATCTAAAAAATATTTTTCTTAATTAAATCTATTTTAAGGTATAAATTTATATGAAAAATAATAATTTATCCTTTTTATAGAAGTAGCTTCCAGCTTATGACTTATACGGTAATATAATTTCAAAGTAATGATGTCTAGCTAATTCTTATGTATTATGTACTAATGTGTGATTATTTTTAATAATCTATTATATTTTACACTAATATATGAAATTGGGTCGGGTTAAAATGCATTTTACCCAAACCAATCAACTTTCGAAATCGAGTCGGTTCAAATTGACTTATATAACTTATTATTTTTTTCCAAAATGCTTAACTTTACCGTATTATAAATCGGGTTGCGTTAATTAGGTTCGAGTTGAAACCAACCCTATGTACACCCTTAGGTTATAAGTAGAAAATGAATTATTCCACAGCTTTATCATTTTCCAAACACAACCTAAGCATGGTGGTGAGGGTTCAAATCCCACATTTAAATTTTCAACCTTTTGTGTAGGAGCTATGCTATTGGTCTCCTGTATGTAAGACCTATGGCCTCCCATGGTGGCGAGCTTTTAGTTTCCTCATTTATAATAGGGTACTTTAGGAGTTGATTTGTAAGATGAAATGTGTGTTTGTTTGTATAAAAAAAAAATTCAAATTAAAATTTTTAATCTAAAATTTTTTAATCTTCATAACTAGCATACGTTTAAATTGAGTTCTCACATATTCATATATAGCTACCTTACTTTTTAATAATTTTTATATAATTATCCATACAACTAATCTATCTATTTTAATTTTATTCTTTTTACTTCTCATCATTACCGCTATCATATCACATCATTTTCTTTCATTTTAAAAGCTTTTACACAAAAAAAAATTTCATTCAAAAATTTTATTACTTTCCAAACACACTCAAAATGAGATAAAACGATGTAATAACTTTTGAATTTGATTGTAATATGAGTTGAGACAAAATGTAATACAGTAGAAATGATAAAAAAAAATCCACCGAATGAACTAAAAAGTAAAAATCAATTATTATAAATGGATTAGCACCTATACTTGTTACCGAATTTTATTTTATAAATATATAAGCATCTATTAGATCTTTTATATTATGAAATCTGAAATAATTTTTTGAATTTATTTGATAGTTTTTTCGAATTTTCAAAATCAACATTTTATTGATTTTTTAAAAAATATATAAAATAAATTCAAAAAATAAAAAATTTTGCAAAGTGAAATATCAAATCAAATTCCGACAGCTACTCCGTTAGTATTTGAGGAAGAAATTTCAAATTCTAAAAGATTGTTGGCCAAAGATTGAAATCAACTTACAATATATATAATTTTTTGATGTCCAAAGCTACCATTGCTCAGGACAATTAGAGATGCGAGCGAGGATTTGATACCCCATCATGTGATACCATTGGGCTAGGCCAGGTTCACCAAATTTACAATATTTTGGATCTTTGTATTTTAAACGACCGACACCAGGTTCACCAACTTTTTGCTATGTGATTTGTAGCCAGATTTCTTTAAAAACTAAAGATAGGCCTGCAAGACACATAAGTAAAACAAATGCAAAACCAGATCTTTGAATTATAACCTATGCCATGTGATGTATAGCCTGATTTCATTGTCTAGAAATTAAAGATACGCCTGCAAGATACGCAGGCAAAACAAATATAAAACCAAAACTTCCGAATTCCAACTTCCAATCCTTCGCCCTGTGACATCACGTGGCTATAGGAAATTAATTTGAGAACCAATCTATTCCGAAGAATCCTACTTGCTTGAGTGGGATAATATGGTACATGATTTCTCATTTCAGGATATATTTTTTAATTTTTAATATAGGCTATGTTTGGTTATCTTTTCACTTACCATAACTACTATATTTTTATTTATTTCTTTTCATCTTCTTATTTTATTTTCCAATTGTTTCTATATAAATACATGTGGAATTAACTTATGTATTTTAATGTTATTGTTTTTTCTCATCATTATTATTTCCATTATATGACATCATTTTGTCCTATTTAAAAAAAAATACAAAATGGTGTGTTTAGAAAGTGATAAAAATTTTGATGAAAAATTTTTGGCGTAAAAATTTTTGAAATGTAAGAAAATGATGTGATATGATAAATGTAGTAATAAAAAGTAAAGAGAATAAAATCAAAATAGATATGTCAAATACATGGGTAGTTGTATAGAAATGATTGAAAAATAAGATAGTTATATAGAAATAAGTAAAAAATAATTTAAAAATATGATAATTGCGGAGAGTGAAAAATATTAATTTGAAAAATTTTAAGTATTAAAAAACATCCTAAAAATTTTTTATCCAAAAATTTTACCATTTCATGAACACACATAATTTTTATCATTCACAGTATACAATCCTTGCATTTTCAACCATTTTGTACATCCTTCCAAAGCCCCTTGTGTCCTTAACTTACGTGCTCCGGAACTCTCTTTCAGAATTCCAGTGAATAAATTGGGTGATAAAATTAAATCAAATTCAAAGGCTTATTTGAGATCTATTATTCTAATTTAAAATTCATTCATCTTATAATTTCTATCAGAATATATAGTTAAACTAGAACATGAACATCATTACTATTAATACATGCGGAGACATAATATTAATAAATAATTTCCCAATTTTCACGTCTATATGCTTATGGAATGGACGAATTATCTAAATTTTTTGTTCAAATGTCATTAGATTGTAAGGTTGAGAAAAAAATGTAATATATATTGGATTTATTCGCGGACAAGCTATAACGCTATGCGTGGCCCCGAAAATGCTGCAATTCATATCCACGTCCCCCTATGGTTTTGCACTACTAATTAGCTCTGCAAATATTACGACGGCTTCAGCGCTTGTTATTATTGCAACTACGTAGGTATAAATACCCTAAAATGGATAAGGAAAATTTTTATTTTCCTACCCCAAAGTACAATAAGTTGTAAATACGAAAATATTAATATAATTAGGATAAGATAAGTAATAAGATTTGGATACTCAAATGACTTGCTGATATATTTTTTATAATTTAAATATATAAATTAAATATATCCTTTATTTTTTTATAAGTATTATATATTAAATCACCTCAACCGGTATTATAATTAGGTACTGAAACATTCTCACAATTTACTAACAAGATTCTCCCAACATTTCAAATTTCTCTAACAATGTAATTCTAAACATGGACGCTCTCACGAAAGCAACGAGTAGACAAGATGCCACCACTGAACTGAACTACATGAAGCTTGGCGAGCTTCGAACCATCGCTGTGAGAAAACGCATCGAGCGAGTAAAGATGTCCTTTAAAGATGGGACTTCGATTTTATTCAATGCAGCAGCAATGGTATGGATTTATTCTCCGCTCATCCAACGGCAATGAAGGCATGTCGCATTTTGAGTAGTTAGCGTCCGTGTCGCATAAAATCAAGAGTCCATCTGCCTGCGCGCCCCTACTTTACAGTCTCAGAACTTCTGGGATTATTCTGTGCCCATCTATAGAGGCCCACTGGGCACCGACTAGTTACTAGGGTCACTGGCTCACTGACTCACTTCATGGCCTATGGTCGAGCTGCGCCTCCCTTTCCGTTTTCTTCAGCAATTAAATCATTAATAATCTACCGCTTTCCACACAAAAAAAATCATTAATAATCTACAGAAGTTTTACATAATCAGATCGAGTCTCAAGTATATTAAGTAATAGCAAATGCAGTTTATTAAACTTCCACAGTCATTTTTTAAAAGTAAACTTTATTCTAAAATCATTTAAACAAGCGTAGAGATAAAGAACTGGAATTTACTGGAAATGATCTCATAAAATTTATAGATGATAATTTTAAGTAATTGTAAGGGATTCAATTAAGATATTGTACCAATCTTTCTTAAATAAGAGAAAAAAATGAAAAGATTTTTTTTTTTATATAAGTAACGAGATTTAGATAGGGAAATTGGATGAGGGGCTGTATTGATAAAAGATTGCACCGAAAAGTGAACCTGAGCATAGTCAAGTTGTTTTCACATGCTGGGCGTGTGTGGTGTGATTCAGAGTTCGAACATGGAGGAAAGAGTGTGGTCTCCAACGATACAATAAAAATAAAAAAATTGCACGGAAAAATTAAAAAAAAAAAAAAAATATTGAGAAAGGAAAGTATAATAATTATATATTAGAAGAAAGACAATATTAAATAAGAAATGAGAGAATAATATTAAGAAAGTAAAATTAATCTAATAATCATAGTCTCGTTGCATCGCTGATCACTAGTTAGGTAGGATGTGGATGGGATAAAAATGAAATAAAATCACACATTTTTTTAAAAAATAATAATTTATTTTTCTCTTCCATTCACATTTATCAGTTCAAATACAATTTTAGCATAGCATTGGCTCCGCATCCTTAATTAAGCCTATACCCAGAAGCCTATATAGCCTTGGAACCACAGGTAAGAATGCAGTCGATGGCCATGGAAAGTGCCCGCCCTCATGCGCTGGTCATACCATTCCCTGCCCAAGGCCATGTCTTCCCCTTCTTGGAGCTTTCTCACTGCTTGATCGACCGCGGCTTCCGAATCACGTTCCTCAACACGGAGTTCAATCACGACCGCGTCACGGCCGCACTCTCAAAGACGAACGGCGGCGGCCTACCCCACAGCAATCTGCTGCGCATGGCCGCGATTCCGGATGGCATGCAACCTGGCGAGGATCGGGGTAACGTCGGCCAGCTGATTGATTCTATTTTAACCCACATGCCCGGCGGTTTAGAGAAGCTGATTTGCAACATCAACCAGTCCGAAGAAGGTGACAAGATCACCTGCATAATCGTTGATGGGACCATGTCGTGGGCTTTTCCGGTTGCGGCCAAACTAGGAATAGAAGCTGTAGCGTTTTGGACCGCAGCAGTTGAGTTCTGGAGGGTATGCTTCCAAATTCCTGAGCTGCTTGAGGTTGGAATTATCGACGCCAATGGTGTGTACTAATTCATCTTAGCCCGCTAAGTAATTATGGATTTTATCGATAAAAATAAATCATATATGCCGTCCCAAATTCCCGATATCTGGCAGGATTCCCGACGAAAGAGCAAACGATAAAGCACTCCCCGGCCTTTCCCGCAATGCCCGCTAGCGAACTACCTTGGCTGTCCGTGGGAGACCGCAGCTCTCAGAACGCGGACTACCGGCTGCTGTCCCAATGCGGCCTCGCTCTCAAATTCACCGATTGCCTCCTCTGCAATACATGCTCTGAGATCGAGTCCACGGCCTGCGAGTTGCTTCCAAAAGTTCGGGCCATCGGCCCACTGCTCGGGGGAAGACGGCTGGGGCGGTTGGAAGGCAACTTCTGGCAGGAAGACTCCACGTGCCTGAGCTGGCTCGACCAACAGCCTCCTAATTCAGTCATCTACGTTGCCTTCGGAAGTTTCACGGTCTTCGACCGGCATCAGTTCCAGGAGCTAGCGCTTGGGCTCGAGCTCTGCAATCGCACCTTCCTTTGGGTCGTGCGCCCAGACCAAATCGCAGACGCGTCTGCCGATGGCTTCCCAGAGGGGTTCAAATCCCGAATAGCGAGCCGTGGGTATATTGTAGACTGGTGCCCTCAGCAGAAAGTGCTAGCCCATCCTTCCATTTCCTGCTTCGTTACCCACTGCGGTTGGAATTCAACGACGGAGGGTTTGAACCATGGGCTTCCTTTCCTGTGCTGGCCTTATTTCGGCGACCAGAAGCTCAACCTCACTTACATCTGCGACGTTTGGAACGTGGGCTTAGCGTTCGAGAAGGATAGCAATGGGATTGTCTCAAGAGGAGAGATTAAAAGAAAGATCGAGGCGTTGCTCGGTGATGAGGGCATCAAGCAAAGGTCTCTGGATATCAAGGAGATTGTCAGGAGCAGTGTGGCTGAAGGTGGATCTTCTTTCAAGAATTTCAATGATTTCGTAGAAACAATCAAGTCAGTGAGCGGTACAAGCATCAGTTGCAAGGATGATTAGAAAAGATTGTCCAAAAATTCAATAAATTTTAGTCCATTCCACTTCTGGGTTAATTCCATCTCGTATTCCCGTTAGTATTTGAGTGAAATTTTGCAAATTCTAAAAATATTGGTGGTAAAAGATTGCAATAAAAAAGGCATGACACTCAATCGAGGCAACGATCGAGAGGATTATAATTTTTTTATTGTTCGAATTATAATCTCACTTAGAATGTCTCATTTTTTCATCTCATATTACAAATTAGCCTCGTGAAACTTTACAATTTTTTTTTATAAAAATATCGCACTATTAAAATCAAAATTACTCAAACGAAAAACACGGCTCTCACTTGAAAGACATACATTACTCCCATTGAATTTCAAATCCAAAGCTCATATCAAGTAACAGCCCAGCTACATTCATTTGGTAGAGAAGATTATAAATTATTGAAGCGTATAAAACTAATAGGTATGTCACATCAACCATCAATAAAATTAATAGATATGTCACGTCAACCACCATTCTCTCATATATTTTTTTCTTTTTTAAGAAAATTTTCCTACATGCAAGGTTGTTTATATTAGTTTTTCCTTTTTTAGAAAATTTATCTACATGCAAGATCCACTCATGGCCGGGACTGCAATAATTGTGGATGATAAAAAACACCACATAAGTTATCATGATGGATATAAATACCCATTAAAAAAACCATGACAGTATTATGTGAATCATCCACTTTCACTGTCTAAATATTGAAAATAGGGCTGCAAGAAACACGTAAAACAAACCCAGGACCAAAACTTGGAATTCCAACTTCCAACCCTTCACCCAGTGACATCATATGGATCATGAATAGAGGAACGAATCTGTTCCTTGCTGCATACGTACAACGTGTGTCATGCATCAAGCCAAAGTCCATATGGACCATATCCATTCCATTCACAAGTGCTCCGGAACTCTCTTTCAGAATTCGGGTGGGTAAGTAACTAAATATGTCATGAAATAAAATCAAATTCAAAAGCTTAATTATGATTTAAAATGATTCTAATATTGATGTTATAAATTTTCTCTCACAATATAGAGTTAAACTAGAACATATCGAACATCATTACTACTAACGTGGAGACATAATATTAATAAATAACACCCCAATTTGCTCGCCTATATATATACACTCTTATTAACTGGATGGATTATCTAAGTTTTTTGTTCAAGTGTCATCCAACTCTAAGGTTGAGGAAGAAAATTTCATCATTTATAATTAGGTTAAAAAAGTAATTTCATATAATCTTATTTATTTTGCTCGTTTTAATTATTGATAGAAAATCTACTTTATTAACTGTATTTAGCATCATTTTCGGCCATAAAACTAAGTCTCACTTGCTAAAAAAGATATGGTTTTCGTGATAACGTAAATGATATTGGAAATAATGAATAAAATGAATTTCTCATTATTAAATAGACGAGGTCACAGAAAAGTAGAATCTTGTAGGAGCTGCGTGATCTCCATATGTAAATATGTAATGAATTTTTATTTCAGGGACAGGCTAACGCAGGTTGTCGTGTCTGCAGAGGTTGGGAAGTCCGTCGTATTCGTGGGGGCTGAGAAGAAAGATGAGCGGGTTCTCGCTCCCGAATGGGTTCTTTAACGAGCATGCATGATAGGTCTATAGACGAAAGGTTATGAATTATTGTATCCTCTTATCTGTTTGTTGCAAACAATCAATTCATTGCCGTTTCATTATACATGCTTCAAACTTCTATTTCTGTTTCTGTTTTTCTTTTATTTCAGTGTCGAAATGAAGAAGTAGATAAAAATCCTAATTTTTTTTAAAAATAATTTCAAACAAAGGCCAAAAAAGGACTAACTGCTGATTTTGACCCGACCCATATGGTTCGGTACCAGGTTCGAGATGGGTCTGCTTCTGGACCATAGGGTACAATCCGGACCGGTCCGGGTCATGCCTAGCCCCGAACGAACTGCAATTTCATACCGACGTCGCCACTCACTTCCGCGCTTCTCTTATGTGATTGCAATTAAGAGTCATGATAGCGAGCTCTGAATGATACCATCAACAATACAATCATGCTTACGTAAAAGTAAAAGTGTAAAACTAGGGGTGGGAATCGGGGCGGGTCGACCCGTGGCCCGCCCTGTTTAATACCGGGGCGGGTCGGGATTGTGTACCCGGCAGGGCGGGCGGGGTCGGGATTGTGTACCCGGCAGGGCGGGCGGGGTCGGGATTTTTGATGATTTTAAAGAAATGTGGGTCGGGGCAAAATTCGATTTTTTACAGGGTGGTGGGTCGGGTCAAGGCGGGTTGGGACGGACCTACCTGCTAACCCGTTTTCTGATATTTTACATTAAAAAGAAAAACCTCGTTCAATGCTAATATTCATGTTTTATTTAATTATTTATATTTACTTTGACTGATTAATAATAGATTCAAGCATATAGTAGTTAAATTTAATATAAATTTGTCTTTATACTTGATAGTTTTATAAATTTTTAAAAACTTCTTACTTGACCCGTAGTTTTTACCCGATACCGACCCGAATTTTGTCCCGAGACCTTGTAGAAAAAAGTAAGGGTCAAACCGACCTTGTCCCGACCCGATATAAAATAAGGGTCAAACAAGATTTTTGAAAAGGAGGGTCAGGGTTGGGCACACCCTGACCCGCCCCGATTCCCACCCCTACGTAAAACTGAACCGGAAAATATCTAATTGATGAAAGGATAGATAAAACCCGAGCCTATGTAACTCACGTAGTCATACCTCCACGCACAAAGAGTGTGTGAATTAACACCTCCACCCTCATTTAAGTAAGTGCTCTGATTGGTCCCATGTAATCCTTTCAATTTTTAAAATATTAATGATTGATACAAAATTTAATTTATTTGTTGTATTTAACATCACTTGTTTAGTTAGGAGATCAAGTTTCATCGAAATTAAGTATGTGTATGGACGACATTTTCCCATATATATATATATAGGGAAATGATTCAGTGCATGCGACTGCACCGTGCAGTCCATGCACTGTGGGCCCCACCTGATCATTTCCCATAAATCCACCCCACCCATTGTATTTAGAATTGTTCACTTTATTACCATACCAATTTTCATCCAAATCCAACATGTGTGTAGTCTCCATCTTAAAATGGTGCAAAATCAACGTAATAAAATAGTTTAATGTAAATATCAAGTTTAAAGTGATTTTTTCAACATCTAAACCGTCTAAAGTATGATTTATATATGGATAAATGAGTGTATAAAGTTTCATTACAATCTAATATGTGTGGGGTCCATTTTATAGCGGACTGCACAGGATCGGTTCCCATATATATATATATATGAGGGTTGTTCCGGTGCAGCGTCACTGCACCGGAACAGCGGTGCAGTGGCCCCAAAATGGGGCCCACGTGATCATGAAATATGATTTATTCCACCCATTGTATTTAGAATATGTATTCTATTACCATACCAATTTTCATCCCAATCAGATACTTTAAAGTTGTTATTTACATCAAATTATTTTATTATGTTGGATTTATACCATTTTCAGATGGGGCCAAATTATTTTATTATGTTAGATTTATACCATTTTCAGATGGGGCCCATGAACATATCTAATTGGGATGGAAATTGGTATGGTAATAGAATACATTATTCTAAATACAATAGGTGGAGTAGATCATGATTTCATGATCATGTGGGCCCCATTTTGGGGCCACTGCACCGCTGTTCCGGTGCAGCGTCACTGCACCGGAACAGCTCTATATACATATGTGTGTGTGTGTGTGAGCTATTCCGGTGCAGCACAACTGCACCAGAACAGCGATGCGATTGCCCAAAAAAGGTCCCACAAATATTAAAACATATGAAATTTTATACAATCATTTATCCATATATAAATCATACTTTAAACAGTTTAGATGTTGAAAAAATCACTTTAAAGTTGTTATTTATATCAAATTATTTTATTACACTGAATTTGTGTCATTGTCAGATGGGATCCATACATATATCCGATTAAGATGAAAATTAATATGGTAATAGAATACATTATTCTAAATACTATGGTATAGTATATTATAATTTTATAATCACATGCGGCCAATTTTGGTGCAATTGCACCGTTGTTACGATACAGTTGCACTATACCTGAATATTTCTCTCTCTAGATATATATATTCACGTGTAAATTACGAAAAATACTTAGATCTACTCACACATATATTAAAATGTAATAATACTTTATAAAATCATTTATCCATATAGTAATGATATTTTAGTTGATTTAGATGTTGAAAACACTACTTTAAAATTAATGTTTTAGCATTAAGCTATTTAATTATGTTGATTTTACACATTTATAGATGAGAGTTATATATAGTAATAGTAAATAAATGAAAGAATTTTCATAATAATATAAATAATATTAAATACAATAGATAGAGTAGATTATCCATCAACCATGTAAATGTTAAAAATGAATATGGTTACATTACTTTCAGGACTCAAAAATGTATACCATGCGCATCTCGAAAAGGATTCAAGACAAGGGCAACAGGCTGTCCCATTGGGCTGCTGAACAGACCACGCCTCGTTGCTCGCTTTGAAACAGATTACTGTTGGAATTCGGGTATGGAGGGATTAAGCAACGGAATTCATTTTCTCCCCTAGCTTCACTTTTCCTTAATCAGCACTAAAAGGAGTCTTGTTGGTAATTAATGAAATATCGTGTATATATTAGGAATTAGGGGGAAATTTATTGGTATAGAGTAATTTTCCAAAAACCTAATAACAATAGAAGTAAATAATGTAAATATAAAAAATAGATGCGACGGCGACAATCATTTGCGGTCGGAGGCAAAAAAGCCCAATACTGTGTCCAGACAACACACCTATTTTTAATTTTTTTTTTTTTTTTTGAAATCTTTTTATCCATATGCAACCCCACTCATATCTTCCTCCATGTATTTATTTAGTATTTTATTTTCAATTTTAAAAACCGATAAGATAGGCATGGATGCATATACATCCATTGATACATTTTCAAAATTCAAAATTAAATATTAAATAAATTCTAAAATTACCAAAGTTCGCAAAAAAAAGAAGATACAAGTGGGCCTAAATGTAAATGACAATAATTTAACTTATTTATAATATAATTTCAATATGACAAACATATATTCAGACATTATATAAAAAAACATAAAAAAATGTCACCACATGGATAAGTGGTTGACGTGAGTACATAGAAGTGTGCATAAGAGATCCAAGGTTCAAAGTTGAGTAGAGGCACTATCCTCATTTACCTCTCCCTAAAATTGTCCTCCATCAATTACCTAATCATCTAAGATGGTAACACGATAAAAACCAAACCCTAGCATTGATTTTTGTTGGGGTTCGATAGGCGAAGTCAAGCTCAAAAATAAACCAAGTTGCATCCCTAGTGCTACTTCCGCATGGAGGGATTCGATGCAGCAAGCTACCTACTTTACTCCTTACTTTCTTGATCAGAAAAAAAGGAATCGTTTCTCTAAATTAATTGTCTACAAGTTATATCAATACATTTATTTGATGAGATTTTACATGAAGATGTGGTTTTGGCTTAGAGCAGCCATAAGCCTACTTGCTAGGCATCAGATGTGTGAATTTACAATGGACTGCTAGAGGAGAGCTGTATAATACACTAATTACAAATATTATTAGGCTTGAATTAGTTACAAAGTATCACCTGTTATCAATCCTGGTGACCACAGCAAATACATGAACCCAGCGGCATATTTTAGAGTCTTCTGTGGTCGCCTCTGAAGTACTGGTGGAAGTGGTCCTCTTCCTTGCAATATTTATATATGACTTTATAAACTTCCACTAAGAGCTTGGGAAATCGGCGGGTAAAATAGCCATAATACCCATTAGGAACCGGTCCAAGAAGTTCCTGACACATCAACCAAACCGCAAACTTTGAATGAGAATTTGGAAGAACATAGAACCATTACAAGTGTTATGGTGACCATCCTCTCAAAATTAAACACATCAAAAGCAATGAGAGGATCCAAAGATTGGAGACATCAATAGTAGGCTCGCAGTCCGTCTCAAAGGAGACATTGTTATCAGAAAAGAATATAGACTGCACAGGATCGGTTCCCATATATATATATATATATCCTCCCACTAGAGATTCTAGTGACAGAAATTGGAATCACACGAGCAGCAGATGAAGATCTTAATCAAGATCTAAAAACCATTTGGAAAACAACAACCATTTGGGGAACAAACAATTTGCTTACAGAAAGCATGAGACACAACAGTTTACCTGCCCAGTTTCCACCCAGTGATGCATCAGTATAATCTAACATGGAAACTGAGTTAGTAGAATCGCATTTGTGAATACCTGCCCGGTTTCCACCAGTTGGGAATAAATGATCTGCTGTACAACAACCATTTGGGGAACAAACAATTTGCTTACAGAAAGTATAACACTCAACACATTACCTGCCCGGTTTCCATCATGCCATGCATCAGTCTGCTTACATCACCAGGAATCTAACCTATCAACTGACTTAGTCAAATCCCACAGATGGTAGACCACATTTTCACCCTATTTTCTCGGCCCCTGATCCTATGCTCCCAGGAGCATTGAGCGGGCGCATATACCTTTTTTAAATAAAAAAAAAAATTAAAATTTTTTCATGAACTTGTTAACCTAAGTGTATTTAACGTACGTATCAATTTTTACCATTTTTGGGATATTTTAGATATTTATTTTTGATTTTTGAAAATCAGTGGCATTTTAGTAATTTAAAATTACATAAAATGTCACTGATTTTCAAAAATCAAAAATAAATATCTAAAATTCCCCAAAAATGGTAAAAATTTATACACATATTAAATACATATAGATTAACACTATTGTAAAAAAAATAAAAAATAAAAATAAAAATAGGTGTATGCGCCTGGGAGAATGCAGCACTACATGCTCCTGGGAGCATAGGATCAGGGGCCTATTTTCTCTTGTACAAACAAAGACACACCAAGTCTTTCGATCTATTTTCATTTTGTACAACCAAATATTGAATGTCCAAATTTCTAACCTCACTGACATTTGAATGTACTTTGATGGGTCTGAAAGTGAAAGAAAGCAATCACGACAAACTAGAAGCTTCAACAATTGAACCTCTAAAGTCTAAACATAAACAGTGCCAAGTCTTAGAAACACCAAAAGATTTGTCATGTCATCCATGAGGGATCTCCTCAGAAATTTTTTAAAGCAAGAACCAAACAAAATTTGAACCATGAAAATAGAAAAATCTTAAAACATATTCCTTCTTGGTGAAGGAAAACAAACCTGAATATCTTTTGGAAGATCTCCATAATGATTCAGCTTGTTCCGAATGACGCGCAACAGATCTCGAGTGCTTTCATAATTATAACGTCTATAGCGACCAATATTTGCAATAAACACAGGTTCCAATTTTTCGTCCCATTTCCCACCTAAAGCAGCAGGTGCAATATTCTCCAATGCCTTAAGAAGAACAGATTCATTCTCTTTGTCCTCTAACTCTACCCTGTCACTTGCATCCCGAAGAAATGCAAGGCGTGTCTGAGAACTCCAAAGAAAAGGGTGATACAAAACCTCATTTGCATTGGGCCTGACAAAAATATTAAGAAGAATATAAAAAATATGAATTATTATGTTTTCAATCAATAAATATGCAATCAAGAACAAATAAATTGTAAGTAGGAAATTAGACAAAGAAGGTTCACTTGCCTCTGCTTTGGATCAGAATATAACAAATGAGAGAAAAGATCTATAGCTTCTGGAATATGATCTACCAAGAAAAAGTCAACATGATTGTTGAGAATGTTTGCATCACGGACAAAGAATTCACCAAAAGGGTGTTTTCCACCAGTAACACAATAAAAAAGGACACAACCCAAGCTAAATAAATCCACCGCACGTGTTTGACGCCCATTTAGAAGTTGTTCAGGTGCTCGCCACCCTGAACTACCACAGCCTGCAATTAATCATGTCAATATGATTACCAACAATAATCCATTTTCTAATAGTACTGACTAAAATTAACAAATATCCTTTTCTAATGCAGTTGAAAATAGGCTACGATAGGATAGAGATTACCCAATATCTATAAATGAAAAAACTCATGGTACATGAATAGCTAAGAGAGATTACATCCAAATATAGAGAATTTTTGTATTTTTGAGAAAATAAATTAAATGTTTTTTCAAGGACAAACGATTGAGAGAAGAAAACCAAAATGAGCCATAAGCAAGAAGGAAAAAAATGCAAATTTACAAAAAGAGATGAAATACCAATTATAAACCTGAAAGAGTAAAACCTTCATGCTTCAGCCCATTATAAACCCCCCTTGACTTTAAGAAATACTAATTACTAAAGAAAGCAATTTCTTTCTAAACAACTGGCCCACATTAAAGCAATCAGCTTTTGACTGCAGCAGCAAATCACTAGATATTTCATTTCCTCCAAGCAGGAACAACAACAATTTTAGGGTGTGTTTGGTTACACATATTTTCATACAATTACCCTACTTTCCAGTAATTTTTACAAATTATTCCATACAATTACCCTAATCCTAAATATACTTATAACGTTTCTGAAATCCTAAATATACCCACCGCATTTGCATATAATCCCAAAAATGCTCATTTCATCACAGATGTGACTAGACACCATTAGCTAATGGGTCAAATTACAAAGATGCCCACAGTAGGGCCCACTAGTTGAGCCTCACACCAACACATTGATGGGTTGAGGTGGCTTGCCGAAGGTGCAATGCTTGAACTACCATTGGAAAGAGGAGCTTAAAGTGGAGATCGGTAACCCTAACCCGATTTTGGTTTCCTTCCCTCAAACATCCATCACTGCTTCCCTCATCATCTCCTCCTGCTACTACCGCTTACACCGATTGTTGTTTGCTATTGCTCTCTTCGCCTGCCAGGTTCAGAGAACACGCTACTCTTATCCTCTTTCTATGCAAGAATAACAAGGAAGATGAAAATCTCATACTCCTTCCAACCACGCTCAGTCATGGTTGCCTCTATTTGATGAAGATAGCACCTACTGTTATCTTCATTGTCCAGATCTAATGCCAGCATTTTCCCAAATCCAGCATTGCGTACACCAATCCATCATCATGCACACCGACCAGACGATTAAAAAATCCCAACCCCCCAACCCAAGTGCAAAAATCTCAATCTCTAGCTTCCTTTCCTCCCACTTCCATCTGAAACGACTACCTCCCATCTCATCTGATTCTTCCATCTTCGCTAGGAGTTTTGCACTAGATGCTCGACCCAGCCTCACTTCCCCTTGCTATGAACTTCGGTTGCCTCCAACTCCAACTACCTCTACCCTAGATCGTGTGCCTGCTTCAGATAGGGAGTCATCGCTTCTTCTTTTTTACATCAAGGGTATTATGGGCATTTAGAAAATTTTAACAAGCAAGTAAACCGACAGAACCTAACGGATAGTGATGAAATGGGACAAAATGGACATTATTGGGATTTCATCCAAACATAGGAGGTACTTTTGAGATTTTTAAAATGTAATCGGTACATTTGGAATTAAAGTCAAACGTAGTGGATATATTTGAAATAAGCCGTTTTTACAAGCAGGTTAGGGGTAAGGGTTAGAATTGAGGCAACCCAAATTTTTATGAACTTGTGTTGCACCCCTAGTTACACATGCCCTTAGGAAATCATGCTTTAACTTCTAAGTAAATTCACTAGCCAGATATGCTAGTCCTCACTAGCAGATCTTGATATCTAGGATATTATATGGAATGTGATGTCAGCGGTAAACTGGTAATCCAAATTAATGAAGCATAAGAACATCAATAAATGTGTAAATTGAAATTTGCACGGCACTTATACAAATTGCACAACTTGAGGAACCAACATGCAAAAAACCCCAACAAAAGAAACAATTAAGGATATAGAAGACAGATAAGTTAAAAAATAAAATCTAGCAACTGCCTCATTTTCCATGTACGACCCTACTCACCGGTGGTACAATGGCCCAAAGAAGATGTGTCATTGCTAAGGAGTTTGCTTATACCCATATCAGAAATTTTTGCACATAATGATCCTTCTTTACTTTCTTCTAAAGGAGATTCTGCACCACTTATTAGCACATTTTGAGGCTTTAAATCCCGATGTATGATTCCCAATTTATGCAAATGCGCGAGTCCGGAGACCACATCTCTGCAAAATGAGGTAAAAAGTTAATATTATCAAATACAAAAATTAATTAACAATCTTAAACCAAAATCACAACCAACCATAATATACCAAAGCTATGCCAGGCCAAACATACTAACATTAATGAAGGGCAAAAATATTAAATTACAATAATTGGAAAGAGCTTTTTGTAGTGACGATTTTAAAAGGAGAAACTACTGAAAAGCAACATGGCCATAAATTTTCTATTTGATATTCCTTAAACATATCCTAATTTGTCAATGGGCATTCTTTTATGTTCTAATTTTTCACTTTCCTGTGAAGCTTGTTCACAATAATCAAACCGCCAACTCCACAAGAAATTCTCTGGACTGCCTCCACATCTTCACCAGTGAGAAATTCTCATCATATAGTGTGGACCCACATTTCTTCAACACCCCCTTTCCAAGATTCAGCTTTAAGATTGTTAACCTTATTAACATGGATCCAGAACATTATAAGATGAATAGTTTAGCTAATCCAATGCATCCTTAGGGAAAAAACAAAATATACAAGTTTCACTAATAAGTTAATCACCAAGCCATTTAGTGATTATCATGAGATTAATAGAAGCCCCAAATGATTGTCATCTAGAGAGACATATGACAACAGATTATTGGGGGAAGAAGAAAGAAGTGCTACAACTAACCGCATCAGTTTCAACAAGAAGGATGTAGGCATTCCATTTGCTTTCCACAATTGAATATCCTTGCTGAAACCCTTTATCTGGTCCAGCTGAATGTGGTACCCACTAATGGAATCTGAAACCTGAAGCTTAGAAGAAGGCTGAGTGGAAGTTTCCAAGCATAACTGAATCAAATCATTGAGATTGCAACAACAACGCTCTAGTGATAGATACACATAATCCAAATCCTGCTCCACTCCATAGAATCTAACAATATTTGGATGCATCTCAGATGCCATTAGATTTTCAATCTCTTTCAAAGCAATATCGTTGTGAGACAATGCTAATCTTTTGACAGCAACTTCTCTAGGACGTTCATGAACTTCCCTACCATTGACTCCCCTGATGGTTTCAATATAGACCCCTTCAAATACAACTGTCCCATTGCTTCCTTTAGCAATTTCAGTATTGGAGACAAAAAGTTTACCGACCCGCCGTCCTTTACCATCTCTGTTATCCTTGCGAAAATTCAACAATGAATCTTGATCATTTGCCCCAATGTTTAGAAGCTTTGAATCTTCATTTTCGGATGATATATCTTTATCAGGCCTATTAGTGATTACAACATTTTTTCCATTTCCAGCTCTACGGGACTTTCTTTTCTTAGAAACCACATGTTGCCTCTGAACATCCAGTCTATTGAATGTATCTTTGCTACCTCCCATCAAATGATACCATGCTACCAAAAAGGATTTCAGTAGAATGATGAAGCAGATTTTCAGCTTAGGACCAAAATAATAGCCCACTGGTATAAAAGCAGGAACAATGAAAAGATATATCCACTTCCAACCACTATGTTCAACACTATCCAAAGCATCCTGATGTGCAGCAGCATCTATTTCCATAAGACAACTGTTATGAGATTCACATGAGTTTTCATCACTACCCAAGGTTGGAAAACTTGAAATCCCAGGAAGGGGTAGTGGAATCACTTGTCCATCAACATGAGGTTCCAGTTGATTATCATGAGTGTGGTAAACAATGGTTGGTATTTGACATTGCAGCGGTGCCATCAAATCCCTTGGATATTCCAAACCACTCTCACCCTGCAAACTGAAAGGAAGCCCATCAAGTGATTTACCCAAATCTCGACATAAATAGCGAGCACCAATTTCAGCAGTCGTCATGTTCCAGGAAACCTTGCTTGAGTTAGGAGCAAAAGACTGCAAAGTGTAATCTCTCCGTGTGATGTAAAGTAGCTCGAATGTCTCCAATTCTCTGTCTCCAGAAGTTTTCCAGTTTTCCAACCCTTGTGTGGACAAAACCGGCTTGGATTCAAAACTTTGAATTCCTGTTGTTAACTGGCTGTCAGGCAATCGACTTGTATGAATTACTCTTCCACTTTTGGCATCAACAGTAAACACAGTTGTGGTCCTTGATCCCAAGATAATCCTTCCATCATCTAAAATATGTGGAGTGTGATTCATGAACTCCTCTAATGTCATATGGAGATTCTGGTGAGAGAGAGAGAGAGATTAGACCAAACTTCAATGGCTGATAAGAATATGGCATTTACAATGATAAAAACCAATTCTGAAGTCATCCTCCCTTAATATTTGAACAATATCATGATGATGTGAACAAAATAAACAATCCAGGACACTAACAAAATACAATTTTGTTGTGAATGATATTTATCATGTGAACAACCTTGTGAACAGTATTTATTAATAAATATTTAGTAATTTCTGGGCAAAAGGACCAAATATTGATTGGTTGATATTAACATTTTGTGCATCTCGGTCCAAATAACAATAGACGATTGGACCTGATAAAAGTGGGCCAAGAAACTATTCATGAATGAATAATTAATATTTTGTTCATATAAACATACCCTTCTACCAGAGTTCCTTGTGTGTACATATAAGTTCAAGTCATCTCCATATTCTACAAAATAGTCATCTTCAAGGTGAGCATCGTTCTCCTTTTGTTTATCCATTTCATTTACCAATTCATCATTGCTGTTGCGATCAAGAGGACAACGATATGAGGAAGATAGTGCAGGGCCAGATGAGAATGACCAGTGAACCTTCCCAGAATTAGCATCCACTAAGTAAACTGTACCATCCAAGGAAGCAATAAGGGCAGTGCCATGTTCCCTGTTTACAATGTTATAGGAGTTGTAAGTGATGTAATTTGTGAGAAAAGATGCAATAAATATGCTGAGGACACAAATACAAACACAATAGCATTGATTCAACAGAAGTGAACTGGAGACCACTTCAACAATCCAATTTCAGCATTAGTTCAATTTAAGGGCACAAAAAGGATAGAATTACCAATTACCAAAGCATGCCACCAGATCAACAAAATAAATATATATTTATTGTAAAAGATATTGGAACAAACCACAAAGAATAGAAAAAGAAATAAAAAACAACTTAGCATATACTACTCTGGAACTTATTTCAACAACGTCCATCCATCCTATGGCCTAAATGCTAGCGGTTGATTACTAGAACAGGGATTTGCATCAATGTGCCATATGCACGGGAATCCAACATGATATGATGTTTCCCGATGATATCTGATGCTTTTTTAAAGGATAATTGTCTTGCTAATGAACAGCCTCTTTTAATCTTCAGGTTGTAATCTTTCCTCCAGGACATATACAGCATCCTTGACTGTTTCAAAATGTAAAACAAAAATAATAACAACTCATAGAAAAGAGATGTTGAAATTGATTAGTAGTGTCAATTTCTAAAAGTAAATCAGCATAAGTTTATTTCCATAAACAGACTTCCAATGATAATTATTAAACCCCCTTCAAACTATGGTATCTTCACCGAAGTCTCTCATATTCAATCAATGGTTATATAACTCTCTTTACATACATCATCATCATCATAAGCCATTTCCCACCTATGTGGGGTCGGCTGCATGGATTCTGTTACGCCATTCTTGGCGATTTAAGACTAAATTTTCAGTAATATGTAATATTTTTAAATCTTGTTTAATTACTTCCATCCATGTTTTTTTGGGTCTTCCTCTCATTCTTCTACCACCTTCTACTTGGATAAACTCTATTTTCCTAACCGGTGCTACTTCAGGCCTCCTTTTAACATGACCAAACCATCTTAATCTATTTTCTCTCATTTTATCATTAATTGGTCTCACTTTTAAGTTTTCTCGAATTATTTCATTCCTAATTTTATCTTTTCTTGTTTTACCACTCATCCACCTTAACATTCTCATTTCCGCTACGCTCATTTTTTGTATATGTTGCTCTTTAACTGCCCAACATTCTGCCCCATAAAGCATAGCAGGTCTAATCGCAGTCTTATAAAATTTTCCTTTTAATTTGACTGGAACTCGACGGTCACATAAAATTCCTGACGCACTTCTCCATTTCTTCCATCCTGCTTGAATTCTATGTATTATATCTTTCTCGATTTCCCCGTTCTCTTGAACTATTGATCCTAAGTACCGAAAGTGATTAGTTTTTGTTACTGTTTGATCTAAAATCTTAATTGGTTCATCATCCGGGTTCTCACTATTATTAAAATTGCATTTCATATATTCAGTTTTTGTGCGACTAATTCTAAAACCATTAGATTCTAGAGTATCTACCCACCTATTCAATTTTAAATTTAGTACTTCTTTACTTTCATCTATTAGAACAATGTCATCTGCAAATAACATACACCAAGGTACTTCTTCTTGGAGATGTCTAGTAATTTCATCTATTACTAAGGTAAAAAAATTATTTGATAGATTTATTGATAACAAGACATTATTTGTGAAATACTTAAATATATATATATATATGATAATTATGGAACAAGGCTATGATTCAAGTGCAACAGGCACATATAGTCAAACAAGATGTGGCAATATCAGCCATGAAATGGAACCCTATCCATTACCTCCCACCTTTTGTTTATTTTTTCGGAATTGGGAGAATGTAGGACCCAATTGTGGCATTACAGATATAAGCACCTTTTTGTACGGGTACGTGCCACCAGCAGGTTTCGGCTTTCCTTAAGATTCAAGGCTTCTTTACAGTGGATCTCCTTATACATGTTGCTAGCGGACAACCATATCATCAGTCTTGTGACTCAGCCTTCATTTGACTTTATGAGACGGCAGTCCAGACTTCATAACCATCCAACAAGAGCTATGAGCTTTGAGCAAAGATGCCCAAAAGACAACATTCGTCGTTCATCTCAACTATGACGGTGAAATTGAATTTTAAGCTAGAGATAAACCCATACATTAAATCCATAAGAGAAAGCTTGCGGACAAGGTGTAGTTCCCCAAAAGGTCACATCAGGGCAAGCTTAAATCTGGGTGATCTCGAGTTGCCATTTCCTTTAGTTATACGGTCTATACATATTACTAATCAACCCAACCAAAAGACAATGACTAATTACAGTTTCTGAAAAGCCGAACTAAGAAGCAATTTCAAAGAGAAATCAACAACTCCCTCAGAAAAGTAATGTAAGTACTGACGCGGAAGGCGAAGAAGACAAGATGGATCTTCCAGCAGGGCGAATACTGGTGGGAGCAAGGGGATACTTGGAGCCATCTACAACTGGAACGGGGATGGGAGCGCGCCTTAAGATCGGATCCGCCGGTCGTTCTACATCATTGGAGTTCCGGAATCCTGGTACAACAGAGGGAAAGAGAAAGAAGAGAAGGGAAAGCAGAGAAATTGGAGCGAAAGAGAGTTTCATGAGGCAAGAGATTTCTTCGGGCTTGTAGGAAACAAAGGAAGGAAGAAGGGAGGAAGAGGACAGAGAGGTCGAAGGGAGTCACGACTCCCTCAGATTCTGACCGGGAAATTGGTAAATCCAATCCCAAACCCTTCCGGTGTACGTTAGCAAAGCAGCCAAACGTATGCCTTTCTGTCCTCCCAAGGCCCCACGCGGCTTCGGTTTTTATTTTTCTCTCTCTTTTTTTTTTTGATCTCTCTTTAAGCTGTGAAAATTCACTAGCTAATCGGCCATGAATGTCCTCAAAATATCTGTTTATATTATTTAATTTTAAATATTTGACCTCCTAATTATTATTAATTATATCTTTTATTGTTAAGTTGTTTCCACTTTCCAATATATTATTTTATATTATTTTAATATAACATATCTATCCATTTTATTTTTTTTATCTAGTTTGATATTGGTCGTTGACGTCCATGGCCTGTTTGTCTTGGTATGGGAACACACAAGAAAATCGTGCAGATAGAACACCTAAGGTATTCACACGTTTCACTTAATCAACCTAGTAAGAACGAAGGGCTACAATTACTCAACAGCTCGTTATTTTTCATTCGAATTTTTTAACAAATTCAGATTAGTAATTACGTTCATCAATTTATATCTATTTATCATCACTTGATTTTTTCAGTTTATAAATAAATACATATTGATTAATACTATATGGTTTGGATTGAGCGACAAATTCTTCAAAATAATAAATCAATCATTGCCAACATGAAATGGTTAATAAATTTATAATTTAAATATATCGAGTAATAGATAACTTCAGCCAACGAGATATGTGAAAGTGAAGCGTTGTGATTAAGTGGTGTCCACATCGCTTAATTGTATTCAAGTTAATAACGTTTACCACATCCAAATCCATAATAACATTTTTGCATTAGTCACGTGACTTACAATAATAATAATTTCAGAGGTCTATAAACAATTTTTGTGTGGAAACTTGTAAAATCAGACATTTAACTCGTCAAAATACGTTGAGCGAATTGCATGTTAGGATTTTTCTTTTTCTTTTTTACAAAAGATGTATTTAGTTGGACACAAAAAGATATCAATCAGAACTTTTCAATCTAAAACTTTTCATTCTCCACTACTTTATTTTTTAATTATTTTTTCACATTTTTCTATATAAATAACTCTACTTTTCAATCATTTCTACGTAACTACTCATATAACTAATATATCTATTTTAACTTTATTCTTCTTATACCTCATTATTATATCTACCATATTACATTATTTTTTATCAACTTCATAATTTTTAGCTTGAAAATTTTTCATCAAAATTACCCTGAAAACTTTTCATTAGAAGATTTTATCTCTAACCAGACGCATCAAAGTTTTATACTTAGCATGTTAGTTTGGCTTTTACGATTTGCTTTTGATCCGATGGCCAGAGACACGGCCGCGCAATTCAACAGCTCGGAGGCCTTATGGACCGGTCGGACAAGATCACGATTCTAGGATCTTTATGCACCTAATCTTCGGTGAAAAGCAATCCCGACACCAGCTCGTCTTAATTGTTTTCTTGGTGAGGTTTTGCGGGATTCAAATCCGGCTTCAAATGTCGAAAACCATTGCACGCTACCAAGATGGCTTCCAGCTTCAATCAATGAAGACCCAAGAAAGGAGGAACGCCACTGTGCCTTTCCCTCATGCTAAGTAGTATTAAGGATGAGGAATGTTATATGCTTTTTTTTTCTTGGCTTTTGGTTGAGATCGGGGAACTTGGAATGGATTCAGCAGGGTATGAGTATCCGTATTCCCCAAAACACGGGTGACAGACAAGAACACACCGTGGTGGACAATCACACCATGTAAGCTATACTAAACTTCCTTGCTAATCATAACCTCTAGAAAAAATAAAGCAGTTGAATTTTAAATATATATTTTATTTCTCTAGATTTTTTTATATCTACATAACTCTAATTTTTTGAGTCCAGCTGAGTCGGACTCCATAAGGGCATCTCCCAACACTTGTCTCTCCATCCACAAGATTTGAAAATAAGACCTTGCTTAAGGGAAACCAAACTCTTTACTTCTTGGACCGACGGGCATTGGTATTTCTCAAGATTGAATTTTTTTTTTTTTTAGATAGTAATCAAGATTGAATTGAAAAATGGTTTTCATAATTTATTTACTTTCTATCTATTTAAAATTTATTCACCTTCTGGTCACTCTATTCCTTTGTTGCCCACATCAAATTTTCTTCTCATTCAATTCTATTTCCAAGCAACTCCACTCTCAACCAAAGATTCTTCTTTTTTCTTTCTATTTTTTCTTATGTCCTAGACCAAAGATTGATGTTTAAGCAATTTCATCCTGGAATATAACATTCGAAAATCAAGAACTTAAATTTTACTTGGTTGAATTTCATTACAAGAAATTAACTTTGGTAAGAAACCAAACTTGTATATCTTCTATCTATTAGAAAATGTAATAGGTATCCCAAGCATAATAGAACTGCGTAGTTGGATGCATTTACAGCAGTTCAATGCCAATATGCTTTTGAAACATCAGATGACGTGTATGGATGTTTTACTGTCACTGCGTAGCTAGATTATTCCTGTTACTGTTCTCGCAGTTCACCCTATCTGTCTCTCTTTTTCTTGATCCATTTGTTGATGTCGTTTCTTCCTTCTCATTCACGAAGGACATGAACGTCTGCAGACGACGAGATACAGATCCTCCCTGGCCTGAGCTACTGGCTCCATCAGAGAACTGCCTGCTGAATTGGCGTACAATGAGAATGAAGTACATTGAAAGAGCAAGAACACATGCAGCGCCACAGATGGTGAATAGACCCCAGAAGCTCTTGAGATGAAGCTGATTTGACTCCAGCTCAGTGCTTTGGAAATTGCAACCGCTTCTCATCAGCCACTTATCATGAATTCTTTGGAGATCACCATTCTCCGAAAGTTGTAAGATGGCAGTTGATATGTCAATAGCCAAGGCAGAGTCGCGCGGGAACGCCTTGGGAGACACCAGAAAACATGTCAGCAATGAAGAATTGAGCAAAAAGACAAGCAGTGTGTCCATGCACCCGTGTGCGGGAGGACCGTGAAAGAAATAATCTGGAAGGGCCATATCTTGTAGGCAGCATTGCATGCATATCAGGTCTACCTGGTCATGAGGTGTGCTCAACATGTGTACAAGAAATGCATTAGTGTAGAAAATTGTCTCCCGGACCATATTGTTTGGCACACTGATGTAAGGTGCATTGGAATTACCTATTTCTTGAGCCATCACACATGTTAGGAGCAAGCCACATGAATTGCATGCATCTCTCGGACTTGATGCTAAATTAGTCAGGTTCAGTAAGCAACATCAGTTGTTCTTTTTCCCTCTTTTTCTTTCTTTCATTTGCTAATGGCATACTTACAAATCCCCATCCACTTTTGGTGAACTCCTGGCCAATAATTCTGTATTCGCAGTGAGTAGAGAGGAACAATTGTATGTATGGGAGCTCGTCCACAATAGCAGCAACACCACCATGTTCAGGCCCTCGCTGGAGGGCTGCAGCATAATCTTCTGGTGTGCCAAGGGAGATAAGCCTGGACTTGGGAATATGTAGCTCCTCGCTTAAATAGGTCTCCGCAAAGGAGCCAACTTGAAATCCAATAGGCTCATTGCTTTGTATCAAACTTTCAATTCCCCTGATGGATGATGAGATCTGTTGCACTGTCAAGATTGATGTCAGGCTTGCAGTGTAGCTTGATTGAATTATAAATACCACAAACAACCATATGAGCAGCACAAAGCGACCCAGTGTGCTAACAGTGTTCTCCCCTACAGAAGTAGAAATCTGAGTCAATCAACTAAGAAACGCTGCACAACTTTAAATTAGACTGGTAGCATTTCTGTCCAGATCAGCATCTGAATTGCCTCATGACTGACTCAACATTTTTTGTTGCCAGTCCTTTTTTTTTTTCTTTTTTTCTTTTTTACAATTCCAATATTAAAAGGCAGAAAAAAGGAATCTGACATAATGCAATTCAAAATGCACATGGGAATGTTTAATAAACGAAGCAGCTAAAACGTTCATCCCCTCGTGATTTGAATGCTTCTGGACAGACCTACTGATGATAGGGAGAAGAAATGACCAACAACATGATTACTTACTATGAGCAAAGAACAAAGTCGAGAAGCTGAACCTGCAAAGTGAGGATGTAAAGGGCATCAGCCACAACACAATTAACTAGAAGAATCAATTTCCATATAAAATTTCATTTACAGGGTCATCTTAGTGAGTTGATCTAATTATATTGCAATAATTGGTCCAAAATGCCATAGCAGCTGGCAAACAAATCAATTCACACCATGGAAAGTCAAGGAACAAAAGAAATTGGCACCATTATCATCATAAAACATGCAGAAGCAGTATTAAGTACCTTCTTTACCACCCATCAAGATTTTACTTGTAGATCTATTTTGGGTGGAAAAGCCACTGTTTCCATGACAAAATTAATCAAATGATGACATGATATGCCCCCCTCCAGAACTACCATTCAACCAGTTTGATCTTTAGCCATTACTTTTTTTCTATTGTCATGTGAACTGTGTAAGAACAACTTCATTGACCGCAAATTCAGATTGAATTGCCTGATATGCAAAAGGCTATGGCTGTCACCATTGAAGCAGAACCTAGTATCTGAATGAAGTCACTAATATTTTTGGCAACTAGAGTTCTATTGAAATTCTCAATCATGGAGATATAATAGACAGCATAAGTAATTTGTAATTATCCATTTCCGACCAGAAAATCAAGCAACAAACTGAGTCCCAAAGACTGTTTCATCCATATCCAATTTAAAACAGAAGAAACTTCAATGTTAAGATTTGTTATCCTTTAAGTGATATAATTTCATTCCGCATGATCAGTTCCAGTAGGGGGCAGCGGGAGAGGAATGGACAATTAGTTCAATTATCACAGAGATCTTTACAAAACAAAATTTTAATGTCTTAACTGACACTTCTAATGAACAAAACGAATTTACTTTGAAAGATGTGTAAATTCTTGTATGGAGCATTCATTTGTAGAAGGTTGATCCAGTTTATGCTTTTCACTGAGATCACTGAAATGAATAAAATTAAGTTTCTCCTTATCCAGACATAAACTAAGTATTATGATCGATTTTAAATGCTTACCACAAAATGGTAATAATTTGCTTTTTAGGTGGACCACGGAACTCATCATTTGTCCTGTGCTCTAAAATCCAAACAACTATGCCAATGACAATGAAGAATAACCCTGTGACAAACCACATCTTCAGAGTGAATGGCCGCAGAAAAGCCCATGGATTTGACTTCAATTTCTTGACAGGGACCACAACAACAAGACCAGACTCAGTAAATGGCTGAGTAAAATCCGCAATCTTTGTTCGGTTTTTGACAATGGCTATGTCACCAACAACTCCATCAAAGACCTGTAAGGAGAGGAAAATTTCTTAGTAGAAGAAGAACAGAAAATGGTTCTTCTAAGAATCCAATGATTCAGAAGATGTACATCTCCTAGTGACCTGCATGTTTCCAACTTTGACCCATGGTGATTTAATACAGGATATCCCGCGATCTCCCTCTACATAATTACTCTATCCTACTTATCTGTTTTTTACTCATAAGTTAAATGTTGAGTCTCATCAGCCAAAAGGTTCTGACACCATATTTGGGATTCCCTTAGTGGATGTGAGTTGAAGCGAAAATTTTTCAGGATGGTTTGATGATTTTAAACATATGTTCAATATACAAGGGAAATTATTCAATACAGACTCCATGCAGCCTCTTGCTTTTTTGTTTTAAAATGTTTTTTTTTTCCGAATCTAAACCATTTGTCATATCTATCCCTAGGCATTTATCTGTGGTTTCAGAAATCACATGTATTCAAAACTTTTATGTACCATATATATACTATACGTGTTTGGAAAAAAAAATTTAATAATTACATATTCACTTCCAAAAGATGCTAATTTTTGCAAAATATAAGTTTCCAATGAAAATATCCTTGATAACAAGATAAAGAAAATGGCATTGAACAAAATAAATGGTTTATATTTTTTAAAAAAAAAATTAAAATTAAAATTAGAAAAGGGGCTGCATGTAGTCTTTATTGAATCATTGCCCACCAATACTAGCAAAGGGAGGTAATATCTTGGAAGCTGTGCATTCATACTCACATTTAATGTGATCTCATTCACAAGCTCCGTGTAGTTTGGGTTATTCTCACCATCCCCATAAGGGATAAATCTATATTGAACAGGATATGGCAAGAGATTTGCAGCAGCTGTAAATACATCTATGCAGAAGCCCTTCACCATGTTAGAGCCCCTAACTTTTGTAACAAAATCCCGGTAACTAACTCTATTGGGTACACCAATTCTCAGTTCATTTCCGTAGCTAGGGAAGACCCATCCACGAGGTGTGGCAACTGTCTCTCCTGGCCATAAGACAGTCTTGAGAGATTGACTAGCACTTGAACGATTAGGTGGCTTTAAGTACAGTGTCTCGGGAGGTACAGTTGACAATCCAGAGTAGTTAGACCAGTAGCCGATGCTCCGAAAACCATTTCCAGCTACATTAATGATGTCATAGGCTGGATGAATGAGGAATCCATTTGCATCAAATTGAATTGGACCAGTCAAACCCACCAGATCAGTTTCCAATATCTTCCTCAGCAAAAGGTTCCCACTGTCAAAGATGCTCATTGCTTCAAGGTGCAGTGACTCACCTTCTGCGTTCTGTAGCCTTGAATCATTAGAAAATGATATGGTCCCACCCTCATTGAAAAAAGCATTGACGGCATTGGCAACTGTCCATACAGTGTCATAAGCATACAAACCATAAGCATTCAGACCCAAAGACCCCACATTATTTTTAGCAGTCAACTTACTCCACCTAGAAATAAAACCTCTTTTTCTCTGGGAGTCCTCTGTGTGTGGACGCAGTGCAATAACTCCTTGCATTGTATCCATCACTTCCCAAGCAAGTGGCCCTGAGGTGTCTAAAAAAGAAGACAGCCAGTCAGTGGCTATCCACACATACCCATTTTCCATCATGCCAAGATAGCGTGCCACAGAGAAAACTAGGCGGCCAATATCTGGATTTGCATGCAGAACCACAACCCGTGATTCCATTGTCAACATTGTAACCAGCATATTCATTATGTCGTCTTTTGTCGCTCCAATGGAAACTGCAGCTTTGAAAGAAATCCTGCAGCGATTCTCAGCAAGCTTATCACCAAGTGTAGAAATTCCATTTCTTCCATAGTCGTCATCAATGAACATAGCAATCACATTCTTCCAACGATAAAATTCAACTATTTCCGCTATTGCAGACATCTGAAACAGATCATTCTGAGTGGCACGGACAAAAAATGGATATTGAAGAGAGGATAGGGAGGGATCGGTAGCTGCAAAGGACAATAGAGGAACTTGGAGTTCATTTGCTACATGCGAAATCACATGGGCAATTACAGAAGACTGCGGACCAATTACTGCTACAATGTCGGTCTCCATGAACTGAAAGGCTGTAACAAGATACAGGTTTCAGAAGACAATTCCTACATTACAATCTGCATAAATTCAAAACATAGTTGCTATCAATAGAAGCCGAATGATGCCAATTACATGGGCACTTGGGGCGAACCCTCTTCACAATTTAATCACAAGAGTGGTTAAATTTATCTAGTTAAATACCCTGTGAGTTCTGCTGAATTCCCTTCCATGCAATCAATGAAAGTTGGCAAGGGAAGTCAGGCCGCAGAAGGAGATAGAGCAACGGAATCCCGGTTATCCAATGGGGTGATCTTGAAAATGGGAAAAGATGATGCTTTCCAACTGAAACATCAACGTCATATTCTATCAAATGCAGGATTTCAGCAATTGCTTTCCGCTGACAACACCAGCGGGGGAGAAATTGAGGGCTGAAATTCGGGGAGAATAACGCTGCTACTATTATAAACGTCTCAAAACACTAACATTTGTGAGATGCAGACAGTCTGTGATGATGGATATCAAAATGCAAGCATACAGAAGTGTGACAATTACCTTCAACCATACCAATGAATCCGCTGCAGTTGGAATCCTGCATCTTAACCGCCAACTTGGGTCCACCAAGAACTCTGGGATTGGAGTTTATATCATCGACTGCTGCCTCAATAGCGATCTTTGCAACTCTCCCAATGGTGGAGTTGAAGGAGAAAATAGCGCCAATGTTCACAACAGCAGGCCTTGAAGGAACAGGCTTGCTCACCGCAACCGAAAACAACCCACAGCAGAAAACCAACCACCCAACGCTCCAGTCCAGCCTCATTGCGAAAAACCACACCCAAGTCCCACCGCCCAGATCAACAACACCCACGGCACCTGAGCCAGAAAACAGAACTAAAATCTCCAAAACTGAAGTGGGGACGATTGAATTTGAAAAATGATACAAACCCAACTGCCAGTGTCATGTAAAATTTACCTAGCGGCATAAATAGCACCACCCATCAAAGCAAGGTAGCAGGAGTACCCAAAAAAATCACTTTCTTTCAGTACGATGATGGGGGAAGAAGAATGGAATCAGGTGGAATGAGTAGCTCAACTTCTTTGCGTAGTGGAAGATATTAACAGGCTGACGCTTTGCCAGTGGAGGCTTAGACTATGCTCATTTCCTTTCGCGCTTTACTTTGAACTCTCATCCATTCTCTTCCGTAGCATACCCAAATCTGAACAATAAAGTGTTGGATGTGGAATGCGGTCCTATTCCGGAGACAACGCCTGCCTGGAGGATGCTCCATTTTTTCCGGGTCCTAAAAGCAAAGACGAACATGTTCCCATAATGGTATTATTCGTTTTCGAATAAGGATGCGGTGGCTAAGTGCGCTCGGGTGTTTTAATATATTTTTTTTAAAAAAAAAATTATACAATAATTAATATTAGTATATCGAATTTTATCATTTTAAAAAAAAAATTATTTTAAAACTCTAAAATACTTCAAAATTAGTAAAATTTGATACATATTAATTATACTTGAGTTAATAATTATATAAAAAAATTCAAAAAATTAAAAAATAAGTTAAATACACCCAAGTATTTAGCCTCCACCCTTCTTTGTCTCTCTTTGACGACCCCGCCATCGAATCATATCTCGAGTGAGTTGCTTTCCTAAGCATCCATATGCATTCTATGCCCATGTGAAGAATTCAAAAAGCTCGACGCGGCTGAGAAATGAAATGAAAATATGATAATATATATTAAAAATAAGAAAAATTTTATTAAAAAAATGTATTTAGAATTGAAAACTTATCGTGTGAATGGATATATACATCTCATTAAAGCATCTCGACCTTTTGGAACACTCCCATTTTATTCAAACCATGTATTTCATCTGACAAAATGTGATTTTGATTTTTACCCGACTCCCAATTTCGTCTTGCATGATTGGGTTGAAAAAAAGTAAAAACGTGTTACTTATGCAGCAACTATTGGCGGCTTTTCTAGATCACCACGGCTCTTGTTTCGCAGATAGCGACACCATCACATTACTAATCGTGGGAATGACTTTCTTTGATTCGTTGTGCACCCTCCAGCTAAAATGATACTATTTTTTCTAATATTTTTTGCCCGTATTTTTATTTCATGATTGATTCCAAACGCACAACCGATCGTTGGCGGATAATAGCGTATTTAATGCAAGCGGACTCGGTGATCACCATCCTCTCTCTTGAAAGAAAAAAAATGGGACTTTTTTTAATTTATAGTGAAATGGAAGCTGAGGTCACCATGATAAAATAGTTTGCTGTGACCAGAGAGGTAAACTTTTTGGTAAAATTATAGTTTGATAAAAAAAAATTGGGACGTAAATGCATCTAAAGATTAAAAGAAAAAAGTTACTTTTTTGCTCTTTTCAATAAAATTTAAATACAATTTGATATCTTAATTACTTAATTATTTTAATTTTCTATAATTATTTTTATACTATAATCATTTTTTATCTTCTAATACAAACTATTCTAGGAGAAAATCCCAGGTATCCATAAACGTATGAAGAACCCTTTTTGACTTCTACACACGTACTTTAAAACACATCTATCACCCCTGCTCGAACGCCGATAATGGGGCATATAGACGGAGCTTTACCTTTTTTATTTTAGCATTTCCTGTCCCCTCATGGAGCCTACGGCTGCCTATCAATGAATGAGCGTCTATAAGGCTTCTTTCCTCTCTTTTTGTCAAATTCGGAACCAGCACTTGAGTTCTGGTTCACGTAAAGTAGGTTCGCTTCTACACTTTTTAAAAGTGCCATTGAAAATTTGAGAGCGTTTACACATGCAGGTGCCATAGGATAATTTTGTAATCTCACGTTTTTAAAAAAATAATACCATATATTTTTCATTTTCAATTCAACTTTTTTCAATCTCAATATGTTTTTTTTTTTTTTCTCAATACACTTTTATTTTAAATTCTTATTGCTTCCTCATTTCATCTCATTCAAGCTTTGAACAGCACGAATACGTTCCCTGCGCAATTCGAATCCCATTTAGTATATCGCACCAAATTTATTCGTGTAACCCATGGGTGAGTTGAGGGTCGTTTTCATGATGGGCTCAAAGACAAATTAGCTGACAATATTTTACACTATTTATTTTAGCTTAGAATAAAATTCATATAAATTAGAATTATGGGTGGACCACATTTACTTAATGCTATATCCATTCATATGTACCTTGTAAAAAAAATATTTATATTTATTCATAGATGTGTTAGAATAAAAAAATACTTTGAAGAACATTTATATAGATGATATTTTAGACACTTTAGATATTAAAGATATATCTTTAAAAGTGATATATAAATTTAACTACTTTATTAAGTGGATTTTGAACTTTTATTAGATAGTGTGATACACATCTTCAATTGAGATAAAGTTGATTTCCGAGGCAAGCAAATAATTCCAAATGTATTAAGTTGATTCAATTTTAATTTTATCATCAAAATAAGCTTCATCCATGAGACTACTTGCAAAAAAAATTTCAAGGCAGCATAGTTACATAAAAAGCAAAACCCTTCATCTATAAAGCAAAAAAAATTATAATTGAATATTTCATAAGCCACGAAGGGACCAACTACACCTCATTAACCTCATTTCTTTACTTTTTAAATTATTATTTCCAAATTTTGAGTTGATCCATATGGATTTTAACTTTTTAATCAGATGTGTGTTTGACGTTGTTATAAATTTATCAATCTAAATCTTTTCAATGTAAAATTTTTTACTTTTCATAACTATCTTATTTTCTAATTATTTCTTCATATTTTTACATATAGTTATCTTACTTTTCAATCACTTCTTTACTCCTTTTTTTATAAAATCATTTCTTTACTCTTATCCATATCTTATTTATTTTAATTCTTTTTTCTTTACCTTTTAGGATCATCCCTTTCGTGTAACATCACCGTGGGTGTGTTTGATATTTGATAAAAAAAAATTTTAAAATTTTTGAATGAAAAGTTTTTTATATAGATAAAAAATAAAATTAAAATAGATAAATTAGTTGTATAAGTAGATGTTATAAAAAAAATTAAAAAGTAAAGTAGTTGTATAAGAATGTGTAAAGAAATGATTAAAAATAGAATAGTTATAGAGAGTAAAAAGTTTTAGATTAAATTTTTTTTATAATGACAAGTTTATGAGATACCAAACACACCCAATGTATTTCGTTTTCAAATACATCCTATAATAGGCTTTATCATACAATTTTATACACTACATACCTAGCAGATACTCTAATCCCATAAATATCCAAACATACTGTAAAATATAATTTGACTTAATATTAGTTTTAAATTAAACTTCTATAATGCATCTACAGAAAGGATATAGAAATTACGTTTGTTTTAGGGGGAAAAAAAGCACAGCAACTCTACGTAAACGAAACTATCTTTGTTTCGTTTGTTAAAAGATTACATATCTAACAAATCGGAAGATATTTATTATCTAATATATTTCGCTTAGGTAAATATACCCTTTATATTTTGATCACCTGTATGAAATCTATTTGGATGATTTCAAGGTAGAATGGTGCGATTTTTAACCTCTTTTCACCTTTTTAACCCAAAGTCGTATTTAATTACCTAACAACCTAAATTTTTTTTTATTCCATTTCCCAGACACAAACATACTACGTACGGAGCTTTCCGCTCTGGGGACATATCGCCTGCACCCGGGAGCAGGCGAAGCGTGCATATACTTATTTTTTTTTTTTAATATTTTTTTAGAAATATTAATATAGGTATATTTAACAAAAGCGACACTAGCAGGAGACGCCTGGCTCACAAAGTCTGACAAAATTCGAACAGTCCAAATAGACAACTACTGAGTACTGAGCCAACACCGGAATATTAATTAACGCTTTTGAGGTGGACCGACAGAGTTCTGCTTTGTTTGTTGAATTGTTATTAATCTATTATTGTTCTTCTTCTTTTATTTTATTTTATTTGACAATATTCTTCTTCTTTTATTAGATGCTTGAGTTGTGGTCGCAAGCGTACGAACGCATCCGTTGAGAGTTTAGCACCTATCTCCTTGCATATCTCATAAGAGGATTACCACCATAATGGAACCCCAAGTGGCCTTTTTTTTTTGCCTTTTTTATAAAAAAAACTGGTGCACCACGCCGGACTTTATCTGTCGCAGCGGGACCACCTTCGAACCTCGGGTATAATAGCCCGCGGGTGCGCTACCATCACTAGACAGCTGGTCGCCGCACACGCAAGTTGATCGTACACTCGGAGAAACGTAAGGGAGAACGTTGTCTCTGTTGCGTTTGACGTTGCGTTTGATAGCTATGGGGGCGAATTTGACGGAGCGCAATTCAGTGCACCCGGGTGCATTCAGTCAACGCACCCGGGTGCACTGCACCTATTTTTTTTTATTTTTTTTTGAAATTTTTTGTATAAAATGGTTAATCTAGGTTTATTTAACATATGTATCAATTTTTACTATTTTTGGAGACTTTTAGATATTTTTTTTAGATTTTTAAAAATGAGTGGCATTTTCGGTAATTTAAAATTACGAAAAATGGCACTCATTTTTAAAAATCTAAAAAAAATATCTAAAAATCTCCAAAAATAGTAAAAATTGATACATATGTTAAATAAACCTATATTAACAGCTTCATGAAAAAATTTTCAAAAAAAAATAAAAAAAAATAGGTGCAGTGCACCGGGTGCGTTGAGGCTGAATGCACCCGGGTGCACTGAATTGCGCTCCGAATTTGACGGACATAGGTAATAAACAGGAGGAAGATGATTTAGTTACTGGGCTAAGTTAGGCTTTACTTAGTCCGGATTAAAAATATATATTTTTTCAATTTTTTTATAAATATATAGAGTTTTAACTTCTAAACTAAATTTTACCATTTTTAGATGTTTTTAAGTATTTTTTTGGATTTTTAAACACCGTGGCATTTTCGTAAATTTCTGAAAAAAATTAAAAGCAACTAAAAATGATAGAATTTGGTTTATAAATTAAATATACTTATCTCTATATGTCTGTCAAAAATAAAAATATATGTATTACCAATCATCCGTCCAGCCATATAAAATCACAGCTCTAAACAGTACCATCTTAAAACAAGGGATGTGATTTTCTTTGCAGTATGCTAATTTGCATACGACTACAACCGATCACCTTTTATGTTTTAGAAATATTTTATTAAGATTTATATCATTTCAAATATAAATTAATATAATTTATTAATGAAAAAATCACTTTGATTGTAAACTTTTATTATTCTAAATATTTAGGTTTCGAAATGCATGATTTCTAAAATCACAACTAATACTTGTGAATTTATATTTTAAGGATAATGTTTCCGTACTTGTGTAGAGTTTTAATGCCCATCCTTGATTTTTAGTTTAAAACATTTTTAAATCTAAACCATTATTTATCCATATGTGTTCATTTATTATTATAAAGTTATATTTATTGCATTTTTTGTATATTATATTTACATTATATATTTTTAAAAATTTTAGTCATTATATATTCATTCTCAAAAGAAGTTTATTTGCTAAATATAATTTTTAATAAAAACTAATGTTGGTAGCATAATAAAAAATGAGTTAAATCTAATAAATAATTTATATTTAAAAACCTTAGCTTGAGCCTCCATACTTGCAATAATGATTGAATTGCTATCCATATTTTAAATAGTTAATTTTTTTAAAAATCTAAAAAACCCATTATAGTTTTTGGATATTTTTAAATGCACCAAGTGTATTTCGCTTCAATGCACCCAGGTGTGTTTAACCTATTGTTTAATATTTTTTGAAATTTTTTATATAACTATTAATCTAGGTGTATTTAATATATATATCAATTTTTACCAATTTTTTGGATATTTGTAGATATTTGTTTTGAATTTTTTTAAATGAATGGAGGTTTCGTAATTTGTAAATTGCGACATGAAACTGTCGCTAATTTTAAAAAATTCAAAACAAATATATAAAAATATCTAAAAATGATAAAATTTAACACACATGTTAAATACACCTAGATTAATATTTGTATAGAAAAATTTTCAAAAATTATTAGAAAATAAGTTTTTGTACCTTGGTGCATCGTATCACAACACTATAGTTTTCATGACAACTACAATAAGTTTTATAAAATCATAACCCACATATCGAAAAACATCAAATATAATCATATATCCTATCATTGTTTCCAAATATGATCATATTGCCATTTTTGTACAACATTTCAATAATAATCCAAACATAAATCTAGGGGGTGCCATTTGGGTAGGATAATCGTAAGTTGACTCATTAGGTACTCTAAAAGATATTTTATAAAATTTATATTAAATATATATTAATAATTCAAGTAAGTTCCGGGTATCCGAACCTTAGAACCTACCGTACCTTAATTGAACTGGGTATTTTTTTTTAACTTAAACCTACACCATCCATTTTAAGGCACTCAACAAGTTGACTTAGGAGTATCCTATCCAAGTTGCATCCCTAGCTACCGGTGGCTCTTTTGAATTTAATTTTTTTATTTGAGTATGTTTGCCTCTAATATAAAGTTTTCAAATCAAAATTTTTTCAGCATATATTTGATAAGTAATACAATTTTAGAATAAAAAAATTTTGTTGAATAAATTTTTAAATAAAAAAAATAATGTAGTATAATAGAGACAATGACAAGGAATAAAGAGAATAAAGTTAAAATAAATAGTTTAATTACATACGCGATTGTGTAGAAATGATTGAAACATAGGATAATTATATAAGAAGATGTAAATAAATAATTTAAAAATAGAGTAGTCGTGGAAAAAGAGAATTTTTTTTTATAAGTGAGAGATACAACTTTTGATCTAAAAATTTTAATTTGAAAAATTTTGAGGGTAAACAAACACAACTTCAATCTAAAACATTTTACTCTCTACGACTACCTTATTTTTTAATTATTTCTTCATTCCTATATAATTAACTAAGATTTTAATTATTTATATACAATTACCCATATAACTAAACTATTTTTTTTTAGTTTTAATTTTTTTACTTCTCATCATTACCCAGTCATATCACATTAGTTATCAAAAAAAGTCTTTATAAGTAATGGACACAATAATATTCGTATCATCTGAAATGTTATATGTATGTATTTTGTCGATACGAATTTAAAGTCTTTTATTTTGAAAAAGTATTTCATATCAATTTTTACTTGTTAAATGAATATTTTTTATGATTTTTTACTTATTTAAGGTCACAAAAATATATATTTTTTTCAATATGAACGGTTATAATCATATTTTAATTAATACGTGGAGTTAAATTATTGAAATAAAATAAAAATAAAATTTAGAAGAATTTCCATTACGGTGCCAACACTTTTGTAATCTATTTACCGACTTGAAAACATACTTTTTAAAATCGTTTGTATTTAATTAATGCATTAAAATTTACCAACTTTGATAGTATGTATATATATATATATATATTTGAATTTCAAACATAAAGGCATTTCATTCAATTTTAACCCCTTAACAACGAGTGAAAAATGCTCGTACGTTTGAAATTAAACAAAATATACATCCATGAAAATATTAAAATTTTGTAATAAATCAAATACGCTTAAGGTGTGTTTGACAATGCAAACTTACGAATGTAAAACTTTTCAATATAAAACTTTTTACTTTTTATGATTATTTTATTTTTAATTATTTCTTCATATCTTCATATTTAATTGTCGCATTTTTAATCATTTATTAACAATTACCTTATTTTTTAAATTTTATTTTTTTTAGTTCTCATCAGTGTTACTATCGTATCACATTTTAAAAGATTTATTAGGCCAAACATACTCTTGCAATATTACTTTTATAATGTTTGGCCATGGATAAAAGTTTTTAAATCAAAACTTTCCGATAAATTTTTTTTGCACTTTATAACTTTCTTATTTTTTAATGATTTTTTTACATATTCTTATATAACTATCTAACTTTTCAATCATTTCTATATAATTATTTATATATCTAACATATTTATTTTAACTTTTTTTTTACTCTTGTTTAGTAATTGACATTTTTGCGGGATTATGGGATAATGTGGGAAGTGAGAAATGAAATATTTTGAAAATTATATGGTCGATGGAAAATGATAAGAGTAAAGTTGAAATAAATAAGTTTGACAGAGGTAGTTGATGAGAAAAATAATTTAAACATATGAGAAAAAATAGAAAATATAATTATTAATCGAGGAAACGGTGCCCCCACACTTTACCATCCCATTTCATAAATGACACTTAATAAGTGTCTCGTTTATTATTAATTCTATCATATCTTATCATTTTATTTCATTTTTAAACTTTTGTATCATAATTTTTCATTAAAATTATAAATGGGCCGAACTGCCTGTGAACTATCATACGCTCAGTACCGGCATTATCTTTGCAAGGCTACCGAATTAATGATGTCTTCCAAATCACAGATGATTCTGGATAAATTTGTATTTTGGACGAGAATACAGTGATGTGTACTTTGAATGAGTAAAATTGTATTGAAAATGGGTAAAAGTGTATTGAAATTTGAAAAAGCTATATTGAAAATGCTGATATAAATTTAATTTAAAATTTTTTTATGATCTGCAAATCGCCCTAAATAATGTGGCAACTGGCGCGTGATAACATACGAAGCGCGGTGGAAACTGGCACCGGTCAACCAACATCCAACGAAGAGCTCCACCCGCCAGTGACACGTGTCAGTTCCCCTCATGCCCCCACGAGCAAAAGCTCGAATGGAAAGGCGGGCACCGAGGTTTAAACAAAACGACGTCGGTTTCTCCTCTGGTTTTCCGCCCATTTCTCGCAAGCTCTGCTTTTTCTCCTCTTTCGCTCTCTCCTCCCTTTCTTTCTCTTTTTCGTCCGCCGAGGATTAGGAAAAAAAAAAAAAAAGGAAATTGCAGGCAATCAATCAAAAGATACAAACTTGATTTCGTGGACGAATCTCTGCTATTAATGATGCTTTTGCTTTCCAGAAGCATCCCAGATTCCCTTCTTTCGCGAAAATTTGTGGCTTTCGTTGTGGAATTTGGTGATTCATAATTTTTTTTGGGGTTGTTTTTTAAGGTTTGTAATTACTCGATCTGTATGTTCTTGCATTAGGAAGCGGATTCCCGATTGCAATGTATTTGGCCGAGGTGATCTCTGACGATTTGTGGGTGCGGATTGGATATGTGAAAGAGAGTTCTGCTTGCGGAATTGCTGTATGTGCATGGAAAACATCATTCGGAGATTTCCAAGATCCGGAGTTGGGATTGTTGCCTGAGATCAATGGATTTAATCCTTTGCCCTGACGATGTGATTTTGTTAATAGGTCACTGCAATTAAGAGTTGATGTTTTCTTTCCTTGTCTTCTATTTGCGGGGTTCTGCTTTGATTTATGGTAATGGAATGGTAGTCTTGGGGACATATAGAAGAATTGTGTAGTTATATTCGTCTGGGAGATGAGGCGGAAGAGCCTGCTTTTACTGTAAGAAGATTGATTCCTCCCCCCGCGCCTCTTTTGAGTTTCTCAATCTGGAGTAGGCGCATGCATTCTTCTTCTTTGAAGTTAGTAGCTGGGGCATAGATTCCTGGGTTCTTGAAGCTTTGGTGAATATACTTGTTGGGTGTCAAATGGTTGCAGTGAGCGATTTATCTTCTCACACCGCCATAACGGAGCTTAGTGGTGGCAGCGCGGATAACGGGTCTTCTTCCATGGACAAGGAGACTTCAGAAGCTTTGAACAGTTTGAAGCAGATGAAGAACGGGAAACCTCCACGGATTATTAGACACAGCATGAGTAGCACTCGGCTGATTGTTTCAACGCATTCGGTAAGCATCGGCTTCCATTTTGCTGGCTTATGCAGAATTCTACGTAGATATATTCCTCTTGTACGGAATTTCTGAATTACTTTTTTGCCTTGCCTAGTTTTGGAGACGAATGCGAATAACTCTGTGTTCCTCTCCTGCTCTCTAGGATTTTGGTTCTCTTAGTGCAAACTCCTCACCAGAAGGGACTAATTTTCTACCTATATTTCGATCTGGTACCTGTTCGGAGATAGGCCCAAAGCAGTTTATGGAGGATGAACACATCTCTATAGATAATCTGGTTGAACATCTTGGAGAAGCAGCAGATATCCCATCACCTGGAGCTTTCTACGGGGTGGGTAACGCATCCAACAATTCCAAGTTCCAACTCTTCATTTAATTTTATGAGGGTGTTTCACTGTGTTGTGTAGATACCACAATATTACTCGGGGATGTATTATATCAGTTAGGCCACCCCGGCCCTAAAGTTTCTAGGGCCAAGGCATGACCCTCTTTTTTTTTTTTCTCCCTTCTTTCCACTTAGCGATTGTGCTTTGCTATCTTCTAGAGTGGGCGCAGCTTGGCGCTAAAGTTTTTAGCACCAGGAGTGGCCCATTTGGTCTTTCTCTTGAATGTGTTTTGCTACTTTGAGAGTAGGCACAGCCTGATACTAAAATCTTCAGCACTAAGACTAGGAGTGGTCCATTTGGTCTTCCTCTTGAATGTGTTTTGCTGCTTTGAGGGTGGGCGCAGCTTGGCACTAAAGTCTTTAACACCAGGTGCAACACTTACCAACAATATGAAGACTATCCATTTGAAAATGGGTGGTGACTTCTTTCTCAAGAAACTTATTCGTACGATGACAAGATATAGAATGTAAAAACCCTAGCTGCCTTTGGGCCCAAATACCCTTACTTATTCCATGATTTTATGAAGGACCCATTCTCAGGTCTATAAAATTCAGCTATTGCTGTCGACAAAGGGATTATTCTGGAGGAAGAGGAGGTTGAAGGGATGGAGAATTAAAGAAGCTTGGGTGAAGGAAGATGCTCGGCTCTACTCGTTTTAAGCGCTGATGCATTGTTGTTACCCGATTTTCTTTGAATTTCTTTAAGTTTGAAGGAAAGTAACAGAGAGGAAGAATTCTTAGGCACTAGGCAAGGAGTACAGCTATGTTCCTCAGAGAATTACAAGCCAAGGCGTCATGTAGGTGCTCAAGATAGTTACTTGTTTGAATGCGTTTTGATTGAGAGGATTCAAACTACAAGGCAGTATTATTGCCTCTCTGTTTTAATTTCAAGACTCATAACTGAATTTCAACTGTTCTTGAATTACACTAGGATTTTTTAAAAAATGCTTTGAAAGCTGGCCACAAGGAATTCAAAGGTATTTATAATATTTGTTGAATTTTGATTTAGTTCTGTTGTAGAGCAAGCTGTTTGGGTTTGAAGTTTCAGCAAAAACCTAGTGGGAAACCTTTTTTGGCATGCAATGGGTGCCTAATACCATTGTACAACTAAGAAAACTTCCATAGAATCTCTGCTTTGGACCAGTCCAATCTCGTTGTTTTTTCCAGTTTTCTTGAAAAATTGGTAGTGACTATACCTTCTACGTCACATTTTAAATTTGAATTCCTGTATTTTGTAAATGTACCATCGTTTGTCAGCAATTATCCCTTCCTGATCTTTTTCAGCCTCGAAAGTAGTTGTGAAGATCATGTTGGCACACAAAGGCTGTTAATATGTGTCTATATCTTAACTGGTTCTGAAGCTTGAGTTAAAGAGGTTTACATGTTTCGTGAAGTTAGCAGCATACTATATTCTGCAAACCAAAATAGCTGGAACAGAGGCATAAAATTTTGGTGATGATAGCCATTCTATTCATGTAACATGCTATCTGATATTCTGATTCAATCAACTTTATGATTTCTCAGATATTCTCCTGTTTTTGACCGCAGCATAGATGGTCAGTTTTTCTTCAGTCTATTTGTTCATTGTTCTAGGATATTGATCATTGAATATTTTGGACAATTTTCAATTTTTCACATGTCAGGAATGTTTGGCCTAGCTGTTTCAGAATATCTATATGAGGAGTGATCCTATTAGCCCGGGCTAAGCAAATGTCCCGCTTAGCCTACCTCAAAAAACCTATTTACAACAATTTTTTTTTTTTTTACTTTTTTCTTCATAAACTTGTTTATCTAAGTGTATTTAATATACGAATCAATTTTTACCATGTTTGGATATTTGTATATATTTTTTGATATTTTAAAACATCTATGTGTATATATGTATTTAAAATTCTCTTATTTCTAAATTTTTTAAAAATATATATACATATATTCAAAAAAGGTAAAACTTGGTTCATATGTCAAATATAGTTAAAGAAGCATATGAAGGAAAAAAAATGTTATAAATAGTTTTTTCGAGATGAGCTAAGTGGGGTATTTGCTTAACCTGGGCTAACATAATCATTACTCTCTCTCTCTCTCTCTCTCTATATATATATATATATATATATATGTGGGAACCGATCCTGTGCAGTCGGACTGCACCGTAATTACGGTGCAGTCTGCTGTAAAATGGACCCCACACATATTAGATTGTAATGAAACTTTATACACTCATTTATCCATATATAAATCACACTTTAGACGGTTTAGATGTTGAAAAAACCACTTAAAACTTGATATTTACATTAAACTATTTTATTACGTTGATTTTGCATCATTTTAAGATGGAGACTACACACATGTTGGATTTGGATGAAAATTGGTATGGTAATAAAGTGAACAATTCTAAATACAATGAGTGGGATGGATTTATGGGAAATGATCAGGTGGGGCTCACATTGCATGGACTGCACGGTGCAGTCGCATGCACTGGATCATTTCCCTATATATATAGCCGACTGATCATTTACGATTTCCGACCGGTCAAAAAATATATATATTTTTTATTTTTTTTGAAAAATAATTTTATAAACATGTTAATCTAGTTATATTTAATCTATAAACCAAATTTTACCATTTTTGGATATGTATATATATTTATTTTGGATTTTTAAATACAGGGGTATTTAAGTCATTTTAAATATTCTTAAAATGACTTAAATACCCCTGTATTTAAAAATCTAAAATAAATATATATACATATCCAAAAATGGTAAAATTTGGTTTATAGATTAAATATAACTAGATTAACATGTTTATAAAATTATTTTTCAAAAAAAATAAAAAATATATATATTTTTTGACCGGTCGGAAATCACCGGATTTCCGACCGGTCGTAGAAGATCAGGTCTCATATGTATATGGCATGAATGGATTATCTACAGTGGATCATATTCTGGCATTATATCACACTTTATAGACATTTATATCTAAATTTGAAACTGGAAGGCGAAGATAATTTTGTGCACTGTTATACTGGGTGCTAATATGTTCCGCCTGTGCTCCGTGTAAAGCTTATGATGGACGGTTATGACTGGGTGAATAAGAGCTTTGTCTGAGCTCCATCTACGTTGGGCTTATGATTTGGAAAAACAGATGACATGAGTACAGGCCACTGTGTTGAAATTGGTGGCTCCCTATGTTTGGTATAGTGTGCATTACTAAGGTTTTTCTTTCCATAGTTGATGTAGTCTTCCTGCAGATTGGATCTTTCCAGTGAAGTTGAATCTCTAAACAGTATGTCCAAAACAGATACTTGATGCTTTTTCTGACCAGGTATTTGATGGACATGGGGGCTTGGATGCTGCATCATTCGTACGGAAAAATATTCTTAAGTTCATTATTGAGGATCCTTCCTTTCCCATGGATATGGAGAAATCTATCAAAAGTGCATATGTCAAAGTTGATCATGCTTTTGCTGATGCTCAATCTTTAGATAATTCATCAGGCACCACAGCACTGACTGCCCTTATCTTTGGAAGGTGATTATCCCCCTTGCTTTTCAAATTCCATCCTTATGTTTTCTTTGTGCTGACTTGAATTAAAGTTCTATAACCTGATTTTGGTCTGTCGTATTTCTGGTTTTTTGAGTTTAGGCTGTTTTTTTTTAAGTCCACAGTTTTATGCTTGTTCTTCTTGTTTAATTTTAGTGACGCTTATTGTCATTTGGTTTCATCAAATAGAAAGGAATTTCATACAGAATTTGCTAACATCATAGCAATCACTATACTTGAAAGAAAAGGCCGTTGTGTTTCCCCTCAAAACCTCCTTCTCCTGACGAAACAAACACAAACATGTCAAAATAAAAATAAAGAAATCATAAAATAACGTAAATACAACATAAAAACAAAGGATAAAAAATAAAAATGGCAATGAACTCTTTTTATTTTTATTTTTATCTCATTTACTTTTTTTATTTAATCTTCTTCCATTTCTTTTTGGTTGTTGACTTGCTGACACCCTAGGATCCTCTGTCATGTTCTCCATATCTTGCCATAGCTAGAATGTGCTGATTTTATATTCTAATGCATATATCCCTTGATAATACAGGACTATGGTAATTGCCAATGCTGGTGATTGCCGAGCTGTGTTGGGCAAACGTGGCAGAGCAATTGAACTGTCCATAGACCACAAACCAAATTCCAGCAGTGAAAGACTGAGAATCGAAAAACTTGGAGGCATCATCTACGACGGGTATCTGAATGGCCAGTTATCAGTAGCAAGGGCTCTAGGCGACTGGCATATGAAGGGCCCTAAAGGCTCTGCCTGCCCGTTAAGTGCAGAGCCAGAGTTGAAGGAGGCAATCATCTCAGAGGAGGATGAGTTTTTAATAATGGGCTGTGATGGTCTCTGGGATGTGATGAGCAGTCAGTGTGCAGTCACTATTGCCAGGAAAGAACTCATGATCCATAACGACCCTGGGCGATGTTCACGAGAACTAGTAAGGGAGGCTCTCAAGCGGAACACTTGTGATAATCTAACAGTCGTTGTTATCTGTTTTTCGCCTGATCCACCACCACGAATAGAGATTCCAAGGTCACGAGTCCGAAGAAGTATTTCTGCAGATGGGATAAATTTTATTAAGGGGGTCTTGGAAAGTAATATGTGAAAATTCTTTTTTTTTTTTTTTTTTAAAAAAAAAAATTTCCCTTTACGTATTTTTAAATTATTTGGGAGGCTCAATTGCAGCATTTTTGGAGGGCTTCTGTACAACTTTTTTCCAACCTTTCTTCAGCATTAAGCCTTTGGATAGTAATAAAGGTTTGTAGGATGTGTTTGTCAGGGTAGGATTTGACGATGTGCATCGCATATTACATTATGTATATGCATCAGAATCATTGAATTTGTTTATGTATTTTTTTTATTTTTTGATTTTTGAATTTGTTTATGTATTAGGAGCATGAATATCAATCTTACAATAAAATTTCTTATAAGAGTGGCTTGTTTTGTTGTTGAGTGGCAGCAGTGATCATGTTAAAAGAAAAAAAAAGAAAGAAGATGTAACGAGTATTTGTTTGAGGAGTATTCTGACAAATTGGAACATTATGTAGTCAGTGTATAATAGAAAGTGTGCATCACAGATGACATTATTTATATGCATCAAGGGCATTTAATTTGTTTTAAAAAATTCCCCCTCCTTCCTATACATCATTTGATGTGATTTGATATCTTAATTATTAATTATCTAACTAAGTCATTTTTTTATTATTATTTCTATATTCCAATTATTTTAATATATTTTAATAAAATTACCTTATTATTTTATTCTTATTTTCTTTATTTCTATTATATTACGATACATTTTTTCAAGATTTTTTTCCTTTTTTTTAAAAAACCTCTGACGTAAGAGTGCCTTGTTTTCTTTGTTGCTCAGTGACAGCAATGACTATGATATCAAAGAGTTAAAAATAAATGATGCCATGGGTATTTTGTCTAAAGGGCAATGATTCAAAACAGTTGAGTGCTCTGAATCATAACCCAACAATCTGTCTATATCAGCATTAATGTGAAGCTTGAATGAAATCCAATTCATCTTAAGTATTCTACATTATTTATTAATTTGGTTAGAACGCATGCTAAGATATTAATCAACGACTCTTGATAATTATCAAATAGTTTTAAAGGTGAGTATACCATAATGTGATTTACTTTTGTGGCCCGCCCAAGCCTCTGATCAACTTAATGTTTTAGATTATAATTTAGTATCTTAAGATAAGTATAATGAGCAGTGGCATATTGAGGACTTTTGGTCAATTGCGGCAATTTGATATAAAATAATTATATTATTATTTGATGGGACAGTCACATAAAAAATAAATAGAGTTTTGAGGTAATTTTTTATACTTACTATGGAAAATTATATAAAATGTGAAATTTCAATGGAGGCAATTGCCCTGCATTGACCTATATGTAGATCTGCCTATCATAATGAGTGTACTAGATCATGTTAAAACATAAAATTATGTGAAAATGAAGAGGTTGTTGAGTTATGATTTAAAACATTAAGAAGCTGTTTAACAAAATAGTAAGAATGTGCAACAGAAAAAAGCATGATGCGCAATACAAAAGAGCAGTGGAAAATGATTCATGAAAATATATCACTGTTAAAAAGTAAAGAAAGTGGGATTACGGCCAGGTGCACCTGAGTGCACTTAGCTTCGATACACTTGGGTGCAAATATTCATTTTTAAAATTTTTTAAAGTTTTTTTACACAACTATTAATCTAAGTGTATTTAACATTAAAATTACTAAAACTACCATTAATTTTTTAAAATAAAAAATCTAAAATTTTTCAAAAATGGTAAAAATTGATACACATGTTAAATATACTTAGATTAATAGTTTTACAAAAAAATTTCAAAAAAATTAAAAATGAGTTAAATACACCTGAGTATACTGAAGTTAAGTGCACTCGAGTGCATTTAATAATAACCCAAGAAAGTGATTGATATATTGAGAACGTTTTTAAATTCACCTGGGTGCACTTAGCCTCAGTGCACCCAGGTGCATTTAAGCTATTTTTAATTTTTTTTAAAAATTAATACAATTGTTAGTCTAAGTATATTTAACGCGTGTATTAAGTTTTACTATTTTTGAAAATTTATGGATATTTTTTAAAAATTTTTAAAATCAAGATCATTTTTCATAAAAAAAGGTAAATTTTGATATATATGTTACGTACACTTAGATTAATAGTTGTATAAAAAAATTTTAAAAATAAAAAATGATTTTTTTTTCCACCCAGTACACTAGATCAGCACTCAACGTATTGATTTTGGGATTCATTTCTAGTGAATTGGCCCGGGCCTAGACTAGCTTGATGAAGATGTTAAATCCATTCCATCAATTACTTTTTTTTATGGATTCCATCCATTACTTTTAAAATTATTTGTTTAGATAGAAAACTAAAAATTTCATTTAATCAAAGATGTGCATGAGTCTTGTTCAATAAATGCGTAAATCAATTTAATTTTAATTTATACATTAATTTCAAAACCGTTAACTCGAATGATTTCATAATTATATAGCATTTTAATGCATGTTTACCATCCCAAAATTTTACATTGTATGCTCTAAAATAGCTGTAGAAAAACTTCGAAAAGAAATGAATTAAGAAAAAATATATATTCTTTTGTAAATAGCATGATCTGTCTGTAATGTGTAAATATATTTAAAAGGCCTTGAAAACGTTTAAAATACGTTCATAAAAGAAGTATTAATTATGTTAATCGGATATTTTTATAAATTTATAAAATTTAGGCAGAAAATAAATTGAATAGTGAATTGTAACGAGGAGTTTTGACGCATGAAGAGGGTCACTAGTATGATTTAAAAATATACCCAATTTTGCTATCAATATATATATATATATATATACACACGCAATTTTTGGAATGATTTTTTATGTTAGAAATTTTAAATTTTAATATATTTAGAATCTTTATAAGAAAATTTAAAATCCAAGCCAACTTTGGCAAATCGTTGCAACTTGCATTAAATGAATTCGTCTCAAAGCATAGATATTATAAAATCAAATCTAACAAACAGCTTATCACTCTAGGGAGAAGTCACCTGCTAGTAAATTTTGTCCAGCCTCTAAGTTGGCCTCTTTATGTAGAGCCCCTTTCGGGAGTTGGATTCATGATCTCTAGGTATATTGCCAGGCTCTGATAACATTGATACCAAAAGCCAGAGTTGATCATTTTTTATACGAGAAATCCTTTTAATGTAATTTTTTTAGTCATGGGTCTCGTTAGGCTGGGAGTAAAATTTTAGAATTGGGTACAACCGTGTTAGCTTGCACATTTTTAACAGGAGCTTGTCATGGTACGGTTCGGAGAGCATGCAGAGAAAAGGTCCATGCTCGACAGACATGGGGGACAGAGAAGATTGCCACTATGATAAATGAACATTGTCCTTGGAAGTAAACCTTCAATGTAAAAATTTCTTCAATAGAATACCACGATCGACAACAAGTTCTTACATCTGATATCATGATAGTAATTGCAAAGAGAATCAAGAGGAGAGTTTTGTGAAGAACAAATGACTACGGATGGATAGTAACTGCTGCTACTGACTAATAGAAACGGAGTTTCCAAGCAAGAATCCAAAGGTCTAATTGGGAGCTCAATCAACATTGCTGCAGGAACCTACTCCATCCAAAATAACAGTCTCGACCTAAAATTATAATTTACAGGCTGCCAATTCCAACTTGAAATGCACAAAATTGGATGCTATCACTTGTGTTATTGCCACCTTAAAAAAAAAAAAAAAAAATCAAAAGTGTGACATCCAATGCACGAGTGCTAGGGTAAGACTCCCTTGTTCTGCACTTGTGCGCGTTCATTTTCTCCAACATAGAGAAGAGAACCAGGCTAATGCTTTTAACCCGTCTTCTGGAAGACACCAGAGAAATTGGTATCTTGTCCACATGCTTCAAGGCCTCCTCTGCAATCTGCCGAGTACGGTAATCTCCAGTACGGAAGGCATCAACCAGAGCTGTTCCTACATTAGGATCACCGGAAATTTCAAATGCAATTTCATCTGTCCTCAAAATCCTTTCAACAGCCCATACAGACCGCTGCTGAAGGATGTCTGTTCGGTGCTCAAGCAAGATATCCAAGATTGGCTTGATCCCCTCAGCTTCGCACAAAACATTTACGCCTCGCTCGATGTTGACATCATCGTCCAGTAGTGTGCAGATTGCTGCAAGTGCTGCTTCAACGACCTTTTCATTTGTGTGATCTAAACATGCTACTAGTTTCCCCACTGCTTTTCCTTCCAAAAGACAGAAAGACTCCTTAAATGAGCATAGTCCTTGGTGGACCGGACACAGACCAGTGAGCATGGGCTGCTGCCTAAAACAAGGGAAGATTGAAAGACAGAAGCCAACCGGTGGCGCCTGTGGCACTTTTCTCAGTTGTTTACTCTCCTGTGAGAGATTTTCCAGTGCCACGGCAGCTAAAACTTGTACCTTGTGCAGCCCGTTTGACTGGAGAAGATCTGTGAAAAGTGCAGCAAGGTTATGCTTCTGGGCAAGAAGAACAGCCGTTGGCTCATCTGGCAAACTAAATGTAAGCCTAGTCAGGATGCCAACCAGGCCTTCCAGATATGGAGTGACAAATCTGCTACTGAGGGACTCCCCCTTCCGGATCCTTAACAGCTTTGAGATGGCCAATTCGAAGACACCTTCCCCCAACATTCGCCGTGTGAGGGATGAGTCCCTCTCTGGAAGTTCTGCTAATAGTGCAACTGCAGCGACTTGCTCTTCTATGATCCCCTCATTTTCCGAGATGATTTTGATCAGGCTGCCTAACTGGCCTCCAGTTCCGCATAATGCATTGGCAAGCTCTTGACCCATGTGAGGTGAGAGGCGATGGAGAAGCTTCATGGAAGCTACACGCAGATCCCTCTGGGGAGCTTCAATGAATTGAATCAGGCTGATCATCGCACCAGAGCTTTTGATGGCAGAAACGACATTGAAAACTGTTTCTGGAGAACTTGTTAGCCCGACAAGAACCTGCAGAAGCTTGCACTCTATGTTGGGGCCTGTGTTACTGATCAGATGGAGTAGGTTGTGGATTATGTCTTCTGAGACCAGAGTCTGATTGTTAGGACCAATGGGAATGGATTCAAAATCACAATCTGAGCTCACAACATTGGCAAGAATTGTCGCAGAAACCTCTTTCAGCCTCATGGGAAGCTGGTTGATGCCTACTGTGAATAGGTTCTTGATTAGTGGAGGAAGAATCCCAGTCTCAATCAATACCTTGGCACTCACCTCACTTGATGATATCTGATTAAGAGCCTTCAGGGCTGCTTCTCTAGCATGCATGTTACCGCTTCTCATTACATCGATCAATGATGGGCCAACCATCCTGGCCACAAAAACTTTCACATCACTACTCATTACCAAGTCCCCAAGATGTGAAGCCATAGTTAATTTGGTCTCAGGTGAACCTGCACTGATAAAAAATCAAGACAGATTAATACTTCATAGATTGTATAATTTGAGCAAAGGCATGGTTCCATGAAATGTCAAGCACTTTCTGTTCATTGGGAATCGAAAACAAGAATGTCTGCAGAGTCTATGAGTATCGTAGTGTCAGTCCGTTCAAGTGGGACCTAAGATCTAATGATCTGAGGCGTTGATTGAGGTATCCATGGAAGGATGACTCCCGAATTTCTTCAGAATGGAAACACTAGTCATCTGATGTGTGGGACCAGTACATCCCAAAGAAAACATGTAAGTTAGGGATATTCATGGAATATTCCTTATTTGGTATTGCCAAAGGAAAAATATTTGTTCATGTTTATGTCTAAGCCTTCTCAGTAGCATGCATATGAACCAATGAGCTCCCCTTCCAGAATTATTAACCAAATTTACACGAAGCAAAAGAATGATGACTAAAAAAATAAGAAGCACCACCTTCAAGGATGAGTGAAAGAAGAGGCTGCAGTCTTCCATTTTCAGCCATCTGCAGAACATTCTTTTCACATTTCTCAAGGTTCTGCAGGGTTTTTTCAGCTTTTTCAACAGCCAGAATGTTCTCTGACTTGCTGCTTGTCATTCCAACTAATATAAGGATTGCTCCATTTATCCCACCAATCTTTTCACATAATGATCCGGATTTTGATAACTCCCACAACAAAGAAACTGCTTCTTCTCTCTCCTGGGAATGCTCATGTGACAAGAATTTAACAATTCTACGCAGAGTATCTTCACCAGCCAAAGCTTCCTGCAAAGAAATTTCTAAGAGTAGTATAAGTGCATGTTTGTCCACGACAGATGCAATGCTTCCGCATGAATTATAAATGACAAGGCAGAACCATCAGTGTAATGGCTCTTCAGGAACAAATACCACGACTGTGCATTTGGTGCATCATTGATGTACTTTAGCTCAAAGCCGGATCAGTTCTTGATCAAGTGTACTGCAAATACACGGAAAAGGTTGGCACCTAAAAACTTTTTGCAAAGTCTACTTTTATGCACACAAGTGCACATCGCATGCCCACGTTATTCCATCTTCATGTGCTGATGGATCATGTGTCCAAGTACATGGAGAGGATTCATTAAATTGAAGATGTTGTATATCTGAATTGAAATGACAAAAATGCAAAAGGAACCTTATTGTCAGCATCGTCTTCTGCCACCTCCTGAAGTGTTTCTAGTGCTTTACATCTAACCACTCTGCTGCTGCTCTTAAGCAAGTTAATCATCATGGGTATTAGGTCTGCATGGTGGACATCATGCCTGCCAGCCCTGCTTGTCTTGCAGATCTGCACAATATATGTCAATGCCTGCAAAATATCGCTCTCTGAGTTGCCCAAAGAGAGTGACTTTTTCGCTGCATCAAGTTGAGCAGCCGTATTTCTTGCATTCCACTCCTCAATTGTATTCCGCAAAGCTATGCTTGGGTTCAGCTCAGGGCTTCTTAACTCCTTCAATGTCAATGGGCAAACAGGCTTTCTTCTTCTCTCCTCACATTCTTTAAACCACTTCTCGATTGCTCCACGTTCAAAAGTCTGTCCATTCTCTAAGGTTACTGGATCCCGCATGATTTGTTTTGTAAGAGGGCAAACAAAGGAATCATAAAGAGGCTCAAAGCGTGTTCTTTCAGTGTGATGACTACCATCATCAGATGGACTAAAAGATTCACAACTTGCTACTGAAGTTTCTGCCATGTTCTTCAGGAGCCTACTCCACAAGGAAGAAGCAGAAAATGTCAGAACTCTTGTTCATCCTCCAGAACTAAATTATTGTTAGCAGTGCTTGATGTTTTAAGGTACCTTGTATTATTTTTTCATTTACCACGAGAATGAGACAAGTAAATGGTGCTTTCTTCTTTACTAGAACAGTTCATAAAAGATTGGTGCCGAAAATGTACTTGATTTTTTTTTTTTTTTTAAAATCTTAATTTCATGGAAGTCAAGAAGATAACTGACAAGTCAACTTTCTTAGAAAGTTATTCAGAGTCCTTAACTGGTCTCCTAGTCGTCTCTACTATCTGTAATCCCTAAAGTCTCTGAACTTTTAGCAATCTCTGCAAATTTGTCCATTTGTGGAAAAGGCACATTTAAATTGCTGCGCTACAAATGAAAAACCCAGGTGCACTGGGGTGATCCAAGCAGTCAGCCTGTGGTAAATGAGCCCTTGTCCTGCCAATCACTGCTTGGATATGATTTACCTCCAAGCACTCGGTAATGATTCATTGAAAGTCACTCTTCTGTTCCCTGAAACTCACTAGCTACTTAAGCATCACTTTTTCTAGCTATTCGATGGTGTAATCCTGATAATAGTCCAGCTATCAGCCTCTTAGCATGGCTGATAGCCTGGTGCAGAAAACAACCACTACACAGCAATATCATCTCATGCTCAGACAGCTTCTTCGACCTGCCCAACATGAGCCCCCCTGTTTCCTCTTCGCAACGAATCAAGCTCGTCGTCCAACTAAACGATGTAAGCATAGAAATCAAGGAAGGAAGGAAAAAACCTACATGATATCAAGAATCCAATCTCTCAATTCATGATTTCCGATTGAGGCGGACAGATCATATCGTAAGAAAGAACTATTTGGTCCGTGGAAACAAATTAAGCTGGAATTGGGAATTATTGTCGGAAGATATCGCCAAACATATGCCTGCGTCACAGCGCACGTCTAGAGGCCGTGTATCATCTGCGGCGAGAATTCTTCAATCTGGTCCAACAAATACCAAGATCACACACCTCTTTGCAACAGTTCCAACTCAATTTAACTAAAGAAAGATACAGAGACAGAGACAAAGGAAGACGGGAGGGGGAACTAGAAATGTATACCTGGCTGAAATACTCGAAGGTATAGCTGGGCGAAACATCAATATCGGTGTCTGAAACCGATGCAAAAAATACGAGGTTGAGAGAGAGAGAGAGAGTAGTGCGGAGGCCGGAGAATTCTGCAGTGAAGACAAAGGTAAAGGTCGGGATGGGACCCCACACGATGTAGCGGTAGGGTCCTGGGCAGGAAGCCAACGGCCGTGTACGTAGGTATGACCGTGTCTGTACGATGAGGTTGCGGCCAACGGTTTTTTAAGCCATTCCAAAACAGTGAAATGCCATAACCAACCCAATTCATTGGAGGTTTTGGGCAATTTCGTGTGGGTAAGGTAATGTAATGCAATGCATGTAGATATTGTAGGGAAGGGTATATCTTATCTTGAAGATTTTGTTTATGGATGATCACTGAGTTTTGGAATTTTGTATTCCGAGGATAAGTGGAGAAAAGAGCTGGCTGCATCTGCATTGACCTGTGCCGGTCTCCTCTGGCTTGGCTTGGCTTGGCTGTCCACGTGCTTTTGGAGTCTCTTTCACACTTGCTGCTTGCTACTAACTCCACACTACCCAAGCGGCTTACTTCCGGATTTTCTGCTCTGCTTGCCAAGTGGATATGATATGCCCCTCCCTCCTATTCAACTTCCCCAAATTAAAATCCCGTACCCATCAATCGACTTGCTACGCAAGCAAGCACCTTCCAACTCGGCCGGTCAGGTCGCCCTGCTTCAAGTAATTAATTAATTTTTTTTAATAAAAATTTCGGGCCATTTGCATTTACTTCGATTTTTCAATTGATGTTACGATTTTTGTTTTCCAAAAAATGCCTTCGCGTAGGATTTTATTTGCAAAAATATCCCTAGCATATAAGCGCTTGTTATAAAATCCATGGCAGCATCATTATATCGTTTCAGTCATGTTAGATGGCCACAAAATCCCATTTTGACGACAGGGGTATTTTCGCGAAAGAGCATTCTTTACAACTCAATAATATAAAATAAAAAATTTTAAAATTTAAAGAGAAACAGGAGAACATGCTAAGCAGATCATTTTTTTCCTAGGGATAATTCATCTTATACCCATAACAAATGCACATAATTCCTCTTATACTCATAACATTTTGTAAATTCTTTTTATACACATAACATCTCATCTTAAATTCCTCTCATACCTATGCCGTTAAAACTACTCTTATCTATTCCATTGAAAAGATGATTTTGCCCTTTTAAATTTTTTCTAATTAAAATAGATCAACCTTAGTATGACTTTTAAGTTATTTAATATCTTGTATTAATGATTTACTACTATTAATTGAATTATGTAAGGTTAAGTTATCTCAATTAAAAAATTATAAATGGGTAAAATTGTCTTTTCAATTGGTTAGATAACGGTGGTTTTAATGACGTGAGTATGAGAGGAATTTCGGGTGAAATGTTATAAGTATAAAAAAAATTTATAAAATATTATGGATATAAGAGAAATTATATATTATAGGTATAAAAAAATATCCTTTTTTTCTATTACTTTTCTCTCTTGGGATTCCTACTGTGGGATTAATTGGACTCTCTTCAAAATGATTGGCGGATCCACGTGGAGTTGAGGAGGGCTCTTGTAAAAAAATAGTATTTTTTGAGGGCAAATATCTAATCAATAAAAATTTTAAAAAATAATGCAGTATATATAACCACCAGGCGCCATTCTGGTGAATGGTGTAACTCATTGCACAGCCATACCGTCGGCGTGGGTTCAAAAGGTTGTTGGAACAATAAATAAATATGATAAATAATTTAAATTTTCAAAAAAAATCGTAAAATTGAAATATAAAGGGTAAGCGTAGAACCTTCCATGCTTACATAAAGTACTAAATTGTTCTTTTTCTTTGTTAATTTATATGATCTTATCTCCGGTGCAATCCAATGTATTTTCAAATTCTCACTTAAATTTTTTTTCAAAGATTCAAACCGTCCATTGTGTTTAAAGTCATCAATTATCTTTTGTATTAAAAATTAAGTGAATTAAAAGCTTTTAGAATTAACCATCTTTAAAAATACAATTATAAATAGCCTTATATATTTACACTTGTTGTGGATTATATATAAATTAAGCTAACATGATTTTTCATGCCATATAAATATCAATAGAGAGAAAATTAATGTATGACTTGGATTTTAGACTTGATTTTGAAGAATAAAAAATTAAAAGCAACTGGTTGCGCCAATATATATATATATTTGATAGTGGATTCTTTGTTAATAATATTCATACCCTTATTTGTAAAAGTCATATTTGATTTTGTTCATAGGTCGTTTACTCGTTTGGTTCTTATTCAATCTCATCTTAATCATGTGAAAGGTCCTCAATTTTGGTTACAAATTGGTTGCTCTAGTACAAAATATAAAATATTGCAGATTGAGAACCTGCAATAAAAATATGCCTCCCATCATCCAATGTAATAAATAGGGTATTGCGTGGTTGTTGATCACGGCCTAATTCCATGATGGTTTGGGTGGTCCGCTGTTAATTATTTCATGACTTAGGAGGAAGAATAATAAATGAATAAAAGAGGTTTGGATGCATGCATGTACGAGTGGAAGAGCTCCCACGGAGATATTTTCAGGTGGGAAGCCTATCCTGTCCTGATTGGTCCCCGAGTCAATCATAGCCCAATAGCCTCCTCCCTGTTTGTTAAGGAATTAATATGGTCCCTTATTTCTCTCTGCCCGGGCCCCAGATGGGGATGCCCCTCTTCGTCTTTAATCCATTTTTTTTTTTTTAAGAAAAAAAAAAAACAATATCGTTCATATCTTTGTAACTACCAACAATACACGATATACATCAGTAAGTGAGAGTGCAACTTGGTATTAGGTCGATCCAAACTCTCCATATCCAATTTCAAAACTAAGTTTAGGTTTTATTTTTTAGATTTTTTAAAAAATTATACCCAGTTTCAACCTGCCTTGGGAAAACCCAAAATTAATACCAAGTTTACATCAACTTAGTACTAAAATCAGACCTAGTTCAAACCTGATATTCCCCTTAATTTATTAAAATAATTATATTTGTTTATGCATTAAGCATTTTAACTATAATTATAATAAAATTTATTTCATGTAATCATAACATAATTAAACTATAAAACAATTATTCTAAAACATAAATGTCATGTACATTTGTCCATAAAAGTTAAATATATTACATCTACGTTAACTTTATTTGCAAATAATTACAAATATACTAACTCTTTAAAATTATCACATACATACAAATTAAATATAAGACATATAAATCTCACTTTTATTAAACTTTAAAAAGTAATTTCATGTAATTTTATTTATTTTTCTTACCTCAATTGTTAATGGGTAAATTCATTATATTCATTGTACTTAAAATTATTTTTTAATTAGAAGACCAACTTTAATCAAAACCAAAAATATCATAGATTATATAAATATATTCATGTACCAATTCAATAATATTCAAAAAATTTGTTATTTTTGTCGCTAATTTCAACTTATATTGGTTTGAAAGTAATCTAAATTTCAACCCAAAACTAAAACCAATGTCAACCGGTCTAAATTCAACATGAACCCGGATTCTAATATTAGAGTTTATGTTTGGGTTCATCTAAACCTGGAAGGCTTAGAGTTTGAGTTTATTTAAATCCGATACAACTCGACCCGAGTTACACTCCTATGAGTAAAAGAGTAGAGATCTGAACATAATCAAAAGTTTTACCAACCAAACTATACTCTTGTCAGCTTCTTTAGTCCATTGTTAAACACATCTTTTACGCTTCAACTAGGTAAGAGTGCAACTAGGGTCGGATAGGTTCAGTTCAGAGTCAACTTTACCTTTACCTTATTCCCAAAAACTCATATCGTACCTTATTTTAGGTCTTAAGCATACCCTATCTTATTTTTTAAGGTCGAGTTGATTCCGGTTTCAGTTCCAAATCGGTTTTTTAAAATAGTCCTTATACTATATTTGAAAATCATACTTTTTATTACAAGTGTTACTCAAAAACTTAAAATCAAGATCATAATTTCTGAAATACATTTAATAAATTTACTAAATAATTGATAAATTGAATAAATTTCTATATATTTAAATAAAAAATTGAAAAATTAAACAAATTTCTATATATTTAAATAATATATTTATATATTTCTGTATAAAAAGATATTTTATAAAGTTTATATTAAACGTATATTAATAATTTGGGTCGGTTCCTAGTACCCGGACCTTGGAACCTACTATACCCTAATTGAATTGGATTTTTTTTTTTTTTTTACTTAGAATATAAACTACCTTACGAGTATAAAAACAAGAACCTATATTGCCCATTTTAGGATACCCAACGGATCGATATATGGGTACCCTACCCAAGTTGCACCCCTAGAGCTAGGTGGTACCCTACAAATCTGGCATCAACAAACAGTATTCGTTAAAGATTTACTGCAATAAATTGTTGAACCACTAAACGCGTTTATTGAAAGATGGTGACAGGTATAGGATGAAGAGAATGCAAAGTTACTTCTTAAGTGTTTGACAGATGTTTGGATGCTGTTTGAGGATTAATGATAATGCTCAATTATCATAGGCAAGAGGATTTGGGTAGGTATTTTTCATCTTCGCAAGAAACACTTTATACGATACTACTCGACCAAAACTCTAATAAGTCCAGCCCTCGGTCAACTAGAGATTGTCATAATACCCTACTTTACCTTGTGAATGAAATTGGCAATTTCTTTCCATCCCTCTCCTCCGTTCATGCTCATGATTTCTGGAATTAGAAAGTCACGTTAATGTCTTTCCTACATGTACTTGAACTTTTTGAATTGTTACATGATTTAGATATAGCAGGATGCTTCCTTGATTTCTTTCATGAAAACGCTGTACCATCCAATTCTTAGGCAAGAACAATGTGAATTTTGACATATTAATATATTTGAATGACATTTTCATTGATAATACACCGGACAGCATTCACATGGCTGAAGCTTGCAATCATAATAAGAGGGCAAGTATGTCTGAGAAGGATAGTACTGCATTCGAAAAACTAGGAAAGAAATGTGCTTTATGCCTATTGTAATTATTAAAAATCAGTAATCCTATCTTTAGAACGAAAATGTAAACTAAAAATGATGAAAATCCACCGCCTAACACTTGCAAATCCCTCATATGTAGGAGAACTGCTTTCTGGAATTAGGTAATTCCTCGCCAGAAAAGAAATACTGCTCCTCAGGGCAAACTTCGTAGGAGCGTTTCCCATTCCGCGGGAAAATCAAGAAGCAGGTGCAGCAGATGGCATACATTGAACTATCCATATGACGAAAAAATTTCTCCGATCTTCCTTTCTTTTGAAGTAGCTGTTGCAAAAGCTGAGTATAGGCCGGCGAAGCTCGTGACCTCGGACCACTTAAACATAAGCACATTAAGCTACAGCAGAGCTAGAACAACGAGAGTGGGCGCCAAGATTCAAACACTATTACTTATATTGGGGCCATGTTTCACCGTCGATTTGAAGATTAGTACCTTAAGTTAACTTAATTTGCACTTTTAATTTGGATCTTCTTTTTGCTTGAAAATACTAGCTACATATATACAACTTATGCAAGACTAATCGCTATCTTCTTGTTACTAAGAAATGGCAAGCTATCATATATTCAGCTTAAGCGAAGCTGATTAATAACTTGTTTTTGCTCTGAAATGACCAAAGTCAGTTTATAGTGTTAGTATCCTCTTTGTTTATTTGCATTTTCCCTCCATTGTGAGAAAGGGAGCCCAATGGTGCTTTCCATTGGATCTCCCCTTTTTACTCCTAAAGACGGTATCTTTGGTGCTCGGCCTTTGAAATCAGTATTTTTGCTAGTGAAGACCTGTTCGGAAAAAAATAAAGGACTAAACCTTAGCTATTTCTTGCAAAAAGAGAAATTAATATTGTTGCCACGGAACCTGCCCAGCGTTACTTCCTCGTTTTTTGAAAACTTTTTTTTTTTATTAAAACCCCATGAAGGTATTGAAAATGGCCACTGGACACACCACAACAGGGCTGAGAACACAACGGATAACAAGGGCCAGCAACGCCGATTTCTCACAACAAATTAAAGTATGTAAAATCCGATAATTTCAATGAAAAAACGATAAATTGAATCTCTCCGGTTGACTAAACATTTAATTTGTGAATGGGTATATCATTTTTTTTCAGAGAGAGAGAGAGAGAGAGAGAGAGCAGCCCTTTGCTCATGCGATATTTCATCAGCAGCCACCCGCGACTACATGGATAATATTTCATAAAATCAGCAGTATTTTCTCATTATTTCCCATGAAAGAAGTATCTACAATGTATAGTCTCATTCACTTCATAATTTCTTCATACAAAAAATGTCAAAGAGTTCCGACAGCAGCAAAACAGAAATCGAATACAACTGAACCCTCATGACACAAACAATATGGAATACACTACACAAAGAATGTTCAAGAGCGCATGCTAAATGCGGTTAAAGGTGAAAAAAAAAAAAAAAAAAAAAAGAGAACAAGACAGTCATCCCTCATCCAAATAGAAGCCCTCCAGTGATGGGAGATATACCACACAAAAACTGCGCCCGGTGCACCATCTCAAACAAACAGAAACTTAACAACACACGGATTCACTAATTGCACTGCTAGAAAGCGCTCCAGCTATCAGACTTTCTTGATGTTTGGCTTTCTGAAGATTTGAATGGTGCATTCAAGCCAAATGGATCTGAATCATCAAATGAAAACCCACGGCTGTGCTCAGAGTCTCTAGTGCTGCGGATGGAATCAAACCTTGCTAGATTCTCATGCCCACGATTGTGATTTGGGTCTCTGGTGCTGCGGATGGAGTCGAACCTTGTCAGGCTCTCTTGTGCAAAGAACCCACCATCATGGGTGTGGAAGGAATCAAACCTTGTGAAATGGTCAGTGTGGTCCTCTGAGACCTCACTGTACCTTGCCGGGGAATTGGAATTGAATAGTGGAGTGTTAGGTATGGAATCTGCAAACACCGAGTTCTTCTTCAGAAATGTCCCTTCTGCACTTGGTGATTCTGTTCTAACCGGATTCAGACCAAAATCACTGGACCCAAAGAATGAACTCTGATCCTGCTCATGGTCCTGTTCAAGAGTAAAAGACAACAATCAAAAGAACAATCCTTAATCTTTTTATTACATGTGTTTGAAATGCTTCTTTCTGGCTTTCACATGCAGTTCATCCCACGAATAGAGGAATTGCAATAGCTTCGAATCTGATTAGGCCAAGTTGCAACGGACTGATAACGTTCATTAAAACAGGATGCAAGCCAGAGAGCACCTGTCTAGTAGGGATTCACAACTTGGCTCAAGCTAAGCAAGCAGTCTGATTCACTAATACTGAAAAACCATGGCTGCAATTTGCACCCAGTCCATGACTACATGGCCCTAAGGCATAGTTGGAATTTATTCTGGCTCACCAGAGATTGGTGGTGAGGCAACCCCAATCATCATCCGGTGTGCCAACAAATAAACTAAAATGAACAAAATCAAAACAAATCATCACAGAAATGTTTGCTTTGCTAGAAGTTAAACTCATGCAGGGATGTTCGTTACCTTAGTTTTGACTGTGCTGAAGCCCCATACTGAGTCAACATCATCATTAGTATCGAAAGTTGCACCCCAGGAGGATTCATCATATTTGTCCCCAGAAATAGTGGATTCAGCACCCCCATGATCACTGTGTAAATGGCAAGAAGTTAAATTAAACTAAAACTGATTGCTTCTACAATAGAAAACAGAAAAAGCACAGGCAACTTCCAACGCAAAAATATGATGGTTTGGCAGCATTCCCCTAGAGAGTATCAAATCTTCCATTTTCTTTGTCAAAGTCCCTTGAAAGTAGAAGCAAAGGCATGCAAACTAAGGACAAATACTACTAACTGAATTGACTATTTGACTTAATAGAATATTGCCACCTTAAAATATCCATAGATCTTGTGAAATTGCCATAGATACATATTCCTGCATGTTACAATTTTTAACATTAAGGCACAACTTTAAGCCCTTAGCTTTTCAGTGTACACATTTACAAGAAGAAGTCCCTTCGGGTGTGTTTAGAAGTGACAAAACTTTTGGATGAAAAGTTGTTAGTGTAAAGGTTTTTGAATTGATAGAAAGTGATGTGATATGATATGGATAATAATGAGGATCGAGAGAATAAAGTTAAAATAAATGGGTTAATTGTGTGGGTCGTTGTGTAGAAATGATTAAAAAATAGGATAGTCATATAGGAAGATGTGAAAAAATGATTAAAAAATAGAATAATTATGAAGAGTGAGAAGTTTTAGATTAAAAAAAAAAATTTATTGCCAAGCACACCCTTAGTATATGTTATTTGTAAATGTCTTAATCCAAATAGATGAAACAAGAAATGGGGTAAACTTGAAATTAAACAAATGGTGAGATGTAAAAGAAGTGAAGGTTTTTCATTTCAAAAAAAAAAAAAAAAAAGTGAAGGTTTTTAACAAAAAATGAATATATGACATAAACTTTGATAATAATGAGAATATAGACAAGGAACCAATTAAGATTTGAGACCAAGTATTACCAATAACTGATCACCTTACGTATGATCAATAATTTAAAAAAGTGGAGAAATTGATAAAGACATTATAAACAGAATTCAAGCAGGATGGAAGAAATTGCAAGCTTTTGAGAATTTTATGTGATGGTTAAGTTCCAATCAAAATAAAAAATAAGAATATAGATAAGGAACCGATTAAGATTTCAGAACAAGTAGTATAGAAAACTGATCACCTCACGTATGATAAATAATTTAAAAAAGTGGAGAAATTGATAAAGACATTATAAACAGAATTCAAGAATGATGAAAGTAATAGCAGGCTTTTTGAGAAATTTGTGTGACAGTTAAGTTCCAATTAAAATAAAAGGAAACCTTCAAAAGACAACAACAAGACCAGCTTCACTTTATGGAGCAGTGTGTTAGAAGGTTACTGAATAACATATATGGAGTAGGATATTAGGAGGTTAGAGAACAGCATGTGTATGTGTAACATGTAGCAGAAGTGAAGCACTTAGGTCGCTACGTGGTAAAATAAGAAAAGAGAAATGTAATAAACTGAGATAATCTACATGTGAAATGAATATGTAATGAAATTAGGGAAGTAACTAAGGTGGTTTGGCTACATTAAACAGATCTACTGATCATCTACGACCGGTCGGAAATGGAGGTATTTCTGACCGGTCGTAAAACTCATTTGTTTGTATTTTTTTAAGTTTCTGTTTTTTGAAATTGTAAATGTAGATGTATATCATCCATAAAACAATATTTACCATTTCTGAATTTTTATTTTTTTTGAATTTTAAACACAGAGGTACGTGGTCATTTTCACACATTAAAAATGAAAATGACCACTATACCCATGTTTAAAATTCAAAAATATATATTAACGTATCCCAAAAAGGGTAAATCTTGATTTATAGATAATGTACGTTATCCATAAAACAAGATTTACCATTTCTGATTTTTTTTAAAATTTTAAACACGGTATCATGTTCATTTTTATAGGTTAAAAATGAAAACGACCACCATACCCATGTTTAAAATTCAAAAATATATATATTAACATATACAAAAATAGTAAATCTTGGTTTATAGATAATATACATCTAGATTTACAATGTCAAAAGAACTACAAAAAACAAATATGTTTCATGAATGGTCAGAAATGCCTCCCAACCTATCATAAATGATCACGACCCATTAAAAAGAGGCCTGAAATAGCACCGACAAGGAAAACTGAGTTTATTTAAATAGAAACTTGTAAGAGAACAAGCACAATTCATAATCGTCAAGACTAACACAACAGGATCCATGTAGGTGGAAAACAGCCTATGATGATGATGGCCAGGCATTGTAAATTTCCACCTCTTGGCCATGTCAGAGTGCTTGAATGAAATGGCTTAGAATCATTGAAACCAAAAAAAAAAAAAAAAACTGCAATAAGAAAGTAATGTAAGAGATGCATATCCTTGGATAAAAAAATTAGGGTAATGCGAAAGTAAGGTAAGAGATGCATACCCTTAGATGAAAATAAAAAATAAAAATTTATAGTAATGCAATAAAAAAAGAAAAGAAAAACGAAGGGGAAGGTAAGAAAGATATAGAAATGCTCGACCTTGCAAAGGAAATAATTCAACATCAACAAGAATAGCACAGTAGAATTTCTATCTAGTTGGACTACACTTGGGTGGGAAACAGAGCTTTCGATGATTAGTTGACAAAAGATAAATCCGAATACCAAACTGAACTACCTTTGAGTTTCTTTCGCACGTGGGGAAGAATCAGTGCCTATATTCTTTCCAAAATGAGGAGCTGCAAAATCTCGAGAACTATCCTCTGACCTACGGCTTGGTGTTGGACTTCCAGAGGGGCTTCTCACTAAGTCATCTTCACTATGGTCAAATGCTGAGCTTCTCTCAGCAGCCTGCGCAGCAGTACTAGAAGGTGTATCCATTTTAGAATCATCATACAATGATGAAGTAACCCCAAAACTATCTTCCATGATTTCATCCCTTTGAACTAGAGAGGGCTTGGTTCTTGATGAGGCCGTGTTATAATCAACATCAGTAAGATCCTTGGCAACCATGAAGCCTGAAATTGGAAGTGAAACATCAAAAGATTTGTTGACTAGATGTTCATGAAAACAAAAGTTATGCACAATCTCCGAACAAGGGTTAAAGAAATGAAGAGATTATGTGTGTGTTTGGCAATATATAAAATTTTTCAAATAATAACTTTTCAATCTAAAACTTTTCACTTTTTTAATCATTTCTACACAATCATACATACAACTAACCTATCTATTTTTGTTAATGGTACTAATCTTTTTTAACTTTAACTTGAATCTTTTTACTTCTAATCAATACCCCTATCATATCACATTATTTTCTTCTCTTTCAAAAACTTTTACATTAAAAACTTTTCTTCTAATATTTTATCACTTCCCAAACATACCCTAGGTACGGAAAATAGACAGTTTCTTCTCATTCATAACTGAAATAAGTATGAAGGAATGATGGAACCAATAAAACACAAAAAGCTTTCAAAAATATGCAATTAACAATAACATATGAGGACTCTAACCCAGCAAAACTGACTTCTAAGTATGCACCATTTTGAAAATGTTTTCTGCACCATTTTGAAAATGTTTTCACTATAAGTAATACTGAAGTCATGGAGATGCATAATTGAATATCCATTTTCAAATGTAAAGAGCAAACCTAGTACATAGAGCTGCCACACATTGCAGTCCAAGGACAGGCATCCATGTGTGCAGCCTTACATTTGTCTTTATAAAGAAGTTATTTCTCATGACTTGAACGCACAAGCTCCAGTCACAAACACAACAACTCTTACCCTTGCGTTGCTGCTAGCACACCCTAACTGACTTGATTGAAAACATATTAAAGCTGCAGTTTTCATGTTTCAACAATTTAACACTTTTAGGGGGGAAAAAATGGGTCTTTCATGATTGAGACCATATAGACATGAATATTTGCCATGTTGTTTTCTTCCACTTCTTCTGTTGTTGTGCTTCATTTTGCCAACCATTCGTCAAGACAAGTATAGCAGACCCTAAAGACCAGATGTTAAGCTGAAAGAATAAGTGCATCTAGAAGCAACCAGCTGCAACATCTCCTAGGATTTTAAGTAAATTCAGAAAAATCAACTATCTGAAAATAAAAATTGCAAGAAGCATATCAAAGGCAATAGATGTGTACAAAGACAAGAATTTAAGCTGGAATGTCCTTAATAGAAGATCGGTCTCTGAAAGTAACCCAATATGGAGCCTACGACTACCACCTTTAGGATTTTAGGTAAGGGTACTTATCCAATATAACCAGGTACATCAAAAATTCTTATTCTAATATTTTTTTATTAACCTAAAGTCATCTTTATGAAAAACATGGATCAGTCACAAAAAATGCCAGTTGAAAGCATTGTTCAAAAATAATTTTTAAATGCTACTGCATACATAAATTTCTGATTAAGGGTCTATATTTAGCGGAACTAATTGCGTTGAAATTTTAAATCAAAATCTAATTCAGCCAATGTATTTAACATCATATTTTACATATCATAACACGCCCACACCTATACGTTTTTAGAAGTCATAAAAATCATGTGTAAAATATATAATTTGTTAGATCAGTTTAAAAAATAATATGTCATGATAATTAATATAATCATTCATCCACATGGAAAGAATATTTTAGAAAGTATGGACCTTTAGTTAAAAGCTCTAAAATTGATATGATATTCAAAGAATTTCAATACATTGATATTAGCCCTTAAACAGTAATCACCATGCAAATCTTTAATTTGGATGAAACATGGATTCCTAGCTAAAAAAGAAAATATTCTAGATGGAATGGTTGGATTGAATTGTGATTAATCAGCAAGATGGGCCCAGCAGAAGGAATTCCACTGAATATTGATACTTAGCATTTGACGTCTTGCATAAATAAACCATATTAAGCAGGACAGTAGATTTTGATTTAATAAAATATAAGAACCTGCGGAAAATGAAAAGGTGCATGGTGTATCCACGTACTTGGCATACATACTCAGGAAATTCCAGAAATATCAATATATTCAAGATAAAAATTATAAGATTATTTATATAATTTATTTTCCCACTCCCTAGGACTTTCTAGAGGAAGAAACAGTAAGCAGAAAGAAGGAAAGTAATGGCACTACCTTCATCTTCAAACTTATCCCAGTCTTCATCCCAATGTGCTGCTCCCTCTTGAATACCAGGTTGCCAGCCTTAACAAATAGCAACACAGTTATTCAAATTTTCAGACTCAACAACTAACAAGATGTGTGTCAAGTGTCTGATGCCAAAGCATTTGGGTGCAAGTGTGTTTATAAGTATGCCTGTAAATTTGTCTATAATGCCAAGATTCAAGACAAACAAGAAGAAAGCAGAAGGAGTTCCAAAAGGAAAGAAGAGATTAGAGAAGCGAAGATTGGAATAGGGAAAGAAAGGGATAGAATTTTGTAACTCATCCAAAAACTGAAACCCTAATACAAGTCAACCAATCTAGATAACATCGAGAAGAAATCACAAGCAGATCCCCACTTAGAACATTGAATAATCCCCCAAAAAGGAAAATACAATTAAACACAATTTAAATATCTAAAAAATTTGGCCAAATAAACCACAATACATGTATCAGACAAAACTGAATTATGTATCAGATTGTAGCAATCAAGAGAAAAGGGATTGGTCCATGCCAGTGTGGATTTCTAGTAGTGTTGCTAAAGCAATAAAAACATGTCGTTCTCAGCAGAAATAGGCTGAAAGAAACAGAGAAAACTATATTCTCTAAGGTACCAAATGGAATCTCAATCAATGTTGTTGACTTGACATTTAATCCATGTAGTTTGCAACGATCATTTAAAGCTTTCCCCAGCTCCTCAAGATCTGATTGTATCCGATCAGCGCGAACCTGATGATCCATCATATAAGTAGGATTAATGGAAAATTTCACAGAGCCTCTTATATGCATAGAAGAAATAACTTCACCTGAAGTAAACCATCAGCACTGCCACCTTGCTCCATATTTAGAATTGCATTACGCAACTCCATTTTTCTTTCCTACAGAATAAATCAGATAACTTTTATTTTGCAAGTGAAATAAGAATAACAGGGTGAAAGAGTACTAATTGAAGGTGTGACTTGAATACAAAATAAGGTGAAAGGACCTGCAATTCACGGAATGCAGCCTCTTCAATGGTTAACTTGGAAGCTGTCTCTCCCACTTGCTTGTACTTTTCCTCATATTTCTTAGCCAGTAATTCAGCCTGAAAATTAATGCACAATAGTATGAAAGTCAAGTAGTTACTGAGCCAGAACAAACCAATATGAGCACAAACACTCATCAAGCTCTGGATGAAAATTAAAATTAAGGGTGTGTTTAGGAAATAATAAAGCTTTTAAATGAAAATTTTTTAATAGAAAAATTTTTAATATAAAAGTTTTTTAATTGAAAGAAAATACGTGATATGATAGGCGTAATGATGAGGAGAAAAGAATAAAGTCAAAATTGATAGGTTATTGTATGGATAGTCGTATATAAATGATTGAAAAGTAGGGTAGTTGTATAGGAAAATGTAAAAAAATAATTAAAATTAGGGTAGTGATGGAGGGCAAAAAGTTTTAACTTGACAACTTTTGCACATTGCCAAACACACCCGAAAAAATAATAATAATAAAAAACTTTATCATTGAGGTTATGAAGGTTCTGAAACAACCAGATGCGCAAGGTACTGGCTTTAATACACAAAATCCCAGCAGTCTCACTAAAACCAAGCTCGAGCCAATAATAACATTTGGACAGTTTATATCAAGACATGAAATGGGAAGATTGATTTTTCCAAGATAACACTTCATGTAAACAAGAAGCCAATGTCCAAACAGCATATAAAAATCATAGTAAAGCAAAATTACATGGCAAATATTACCACATTATGAAGCATAGCCACCTATAGTGCCTGTACATGGAAAATACTACTGCATCATGGTAAAAGCCCAAGTGGATCACACGTGAAACCCCACAGGCAAAGAAAACCATAGTTGGTCAAATGTCAAAAGCCAACAGGCTGATAGACAGCATGATCAAAAAACATTTACTGAAATCGTGAATGCAATAATTCCAAAAAAATAGCAGTAAAATACAATAGAGATTAAAAACAAGAATGTCCTCCTGCAGTTACTACATGTGCAAGCAGCACAAAATATGCTATCAAATGCCCCTAATTTTATGAGAACCAGACCAAACCTGCCAGTTCAACAATGAACTGGTAATAACTCCAGTCCAAAGAGCACTTCTTTATAGTTAAGTTAAATCTGAAGAGAACCAGAAGAACTACTCTGACTGGTTCATCAGATCACAAGATATTAGAAAAAAGAATAAAAATTGAAATTTACTGCAAAAGGAGCATTCATTTGAAGCCATCATGGGCCTAATAAACAAATGACCCTAACCTTGTCCTTGCCTTCTCTGACAAGGAGGCAATGCTGCTGCCAATCCATCACCTCGGATGACTTAGCAGATGGGAAATCTAACATCAACCACAAGGATCTGTTTCTGGGCCCTGATTGACTATGCCTCCCACCATCACTTGGAGCTGGTGTCGCAGCATAGGCAAGAGAGGTGATTGGCAATTCCTCATCTTCATCTCATCCAAGGTGAAAGCCGCAACTCAGTTGAAAAAAAAGAAAAGCAGAAAATACGCCAACTTTCACCACATGTCACTGGAGCGGAAGTGGGAACTATAATTGTGAATGAAATGAAGAAAGATGCACTAGTAGACTAAGACAGCTGAGAAGCTTATGTACACAGTACGCTCAAGCTTATATAAAGCCTATTTCTTGTAAAAATGAAAACTCTATTGCATCTACAAGATCTAAAGTCATTCTAGAGTGGGTTTGAATGGAGGATGCATTTAAGTATTCACCAATTCTTTTCTCGAATGCGACACTATAACTATCTTTAAGTTGCAAGTATTCCATTTCTTCTCATTGTTGCATATATTTCTAACCATTGCTGCTTACATTTCCATAAAAAAAACCCATACTTCTGACACCGTCCTCATTTGTCCAGGCATCTACATGCGTTTCAAATAAATCTTTCTAGTGCACTCTCCATGAAATACACAGTAAACCCCACTCAGACACACCCTTAAGGTATACATTCTAAAGTCAATATATTAAATTTTTATTTAATACAAAAATTATGGTAAATTAATCCGTAGTAAAAACATCGAGGTCAGTTTAAACCAGAAAAAGCAGTGAATCTCTTTAATTATTCTGACTTGGTTCTAATAACATTGGGGCCAAGCAATGTTTGACAACTGTATCAACCACAAACATGTATTTGCAGGAAATACCAAACAGAAGCATAAGTTGGAGATTGAAATGCTCAGAGAATGTTATGCAAATTTTCACACACAAATCAGCCCATAAGATAATTCATACAGATTTTCAAACTTCAAAATCAAATAATATCCTAAAAGGTTCTCTGAGTAGCTTGGAAGCAGACTCAAGGAACCAGAGTCTGAACTCTAGAAAGACAATAACCTAGGTAATAACCTTAACAGTAACCATAAGTCTCTTGAAAACAGAGTAAAACACTGTTCAAAGGTGAATTTCTGCAGTATATTGAAGAAAGATACCTCACGTTTATCAGCAGAAGCCCTTTCAGTGATCTCATTAAGTCGATTATCACACCTGCTCTTATACAAAACCTGATGCAAAAATAAAGAAATTCAAATGCGCATACACACATGAATGCAGATATATAAGGAAACACTTAAAATAACCATGCTCAACAAAGATAATGTTTCGAAAGTAAGCCAGTTTATGAATTCAACAATATCTTGACCAGGACCTCCTTGAAATTTCAGTCTGCTTTTAAAGCAGATGTGCTACAAATAATGTTGAAGAAATTAAATAAAAATACAGATTATAACAAATAACAATGATAACTGACCAGTTCCTGCATCATAGTGCGATAAAATGCAATTTTTTCCTTAGAATCCAAAATGTCCTTCTGGGACTCTTCATTCTGATGAGATATTGGATAAGTATTCAGTTAGAGCATGAAATATTTTCTTTAAAAAACTGCCTATGCAGCCAAACAAAAAATAAAATTTGAGAAGTACCAACAGAACAGGAGCACAACATAGAAAATGAAAAATGCTATGAATTCAAATTCTGATTCGTTGAGAAATAATAGATGACAAAATGATGTTTATTACCTCATCAATAACCATATGACATTTATGACGCAATGCACTTCAGTAATAAATTGCTGCTTGCATTGAAACTAAAACAACCAAATCAGACACTTCCTTCCAATCCAAAAGAACTAGCTACCCTCCCTTCCATGCTCTCTTCCGGTAAATGGACAGGATGCACACGGAGTTACGAACCACCATTGATTGCAATTTTTATAACATCATTTTTCAATTACCACTATCTTCTTCATTCTGATGAATTACTAGAAGCGAAGCATTCAGAATCTCAAAATAAAGCCATGATTCGGAAAGTTAGGCCGCGAGAGACAACAACAAAAATCAAATAAAAAGTTCAACTCCAAACACAAGATAATGACAAAATAACCTAAAAAGCAAGTTTAACTACAAGAAAGAAAACTAATAACTCAAAAATACTATACAATCTGAAAGCCTTATTTTGAACAAATTGAGTTCAACCACATACAACGTGTGTTGGCATCGTGTTCGATTCTGAACCCTGTCCCATTAACCTATCCCCCCCAAATCTTCCCTTACTGTCTCCCTCCACATCTTTTGGACATCCCATTCACTTTCAATAGCCATGAATTGCTGAGAGACTTAGTTGTCAATATAAATAGTTATATGAGAGACAAACGTGACTGAAGGACCATGGCCCATGATGGCAATAAAAGAATCTGAGGCCAGATATTCATGAGTGCAAGTAATACAATCAGTAATGTTAAGGCGAAAAACAGAACTGCTGGATACAAGCCTGTATCTCAATTGTCAGCGTGCTCCTCTTTAAAACTAGGTCTGATTTAGGTCCAAGTGATTGAAACAAAATTGAAAGAGAGTATTCCAAATCAGAATTGAAAAAAGAGTATTCCAAATCAGGGTTCATAAAATACCATATAAGCATAAGTTCCCATTGCAAAACAACCAAGCACAGCAAAAGATATCAGCAATAAGTTAAACAACAGGATCCCAAGTCAAATGGCTATGCCTTTTTATCTGCTTCTGTTGCTTCTTGAAAGTTCAAGTTCAATGTCTTCTGCTCCTTACTGATTTGATTACCAATATTTTTTTCCATTACAGGCATGCCTGACTTTTGTGGAATGGGCTGTACGGCACCATCCATACGAAACATGGTGCCTTGAGCGGTTGGCCTCGTCCCAGATCCAGGCATGGCTGCCTGTACTCCAGAGACTCCTGACTGTGAAAAGCCTGTCAAAACATAATAGCATGAAAACCATCAAGAAACAAAAAAAAACAAAATTAGAAGTCAAAAACTATGAAAACAACTGTTTTCAGATGATGCGAAACACAGAACCGACCACTCAAGTGAAAAACAGAATATGATGATGAATGCAAAATAAAGCAAGAAAATTTCTGCAAAAGAGCATAACAGCGTGCATATCATTACTTCAAAAGTGCATGAGAAGATATTTTAAAGAATCTTCCAGAGAAATATTAACACTACCAGGAGAGGGCTGCCAAGCTGCTGAGCCATATGCAGGTGGTGCAGGAGGTCCAGTAATGGCTAACAAAGTTTTATCAAACTTGATGCTGTCAGGGAGCACTCCTGGAAGAGAATGACCCTCTCGGTACCGTTCCATCAGATAGAGTGCTGTACAGAACTCTCTCAAGGAAAGCATGCTATCATTGTCTTGGTCAGATAAGTCCCAGACCTGCTTTAAGACCTCTGGCAAGTGGAGAGAAAAAACAGAAAAAGCAATATGAAATCAGACAATAAAATGACAACTACAATAAATTGAACACTCTTTGTAGGTATATGTACGAGTATGTAAATGAGTTAGGTTGTGCTGTCATTGTGCAAATCAAGGAACATATAAGTCAACATATTTCCACTCAAAAGAAAAACCTCAATCTTGGAACACAATAAACCAACCTCGGGGCAATCTCCAACTAAGGAAAAGATTACGTGCTTGTTCACCAGTAATTCTCCCATCTCTGTCTGTGTCCACTGCTGCAAATACCTTCATGTATTTTTGAATATCTGATTGAGTCATCCTAGGCCATGGAGTTTGCAATTCACTAGAAGTGGATGCATTAGTTTCAACGGGAACACCAGCTGCAGCTAATGCAGAGGCTCTCTGGGCCGAATTTACTTGGCTCTGTATACCAAGTGAAGACATCTGCTGAAGTTGACTACCTCCACCTGTCATTGCCAATGCCTGAAAAGGATCAACCTGGCTTTGCTTAATAGAAGATTGAGGCCCAGCAGCAGCAGGGACAGTAGCAGAAGAGTATTGAGGCCCAGTGGCTGCTGGAACACTCCCAAAAGAATATTGAGGCCCAGCAGCTACCGGGACAATCGCAGAAGAGTTAGCTGTGGTAGTTGCAGAAACACTTGATGCGGGAACATCTTGCTTCAGCTGAGAAGCAGACACAGAGAACACATCCCCACCAAAAAATGAGTCTGGAGAAAAACCATTTCCAGATGCAGATGATGTTTTCAGATCCCTGGCAGCAGGTTGAAGTGATGATAAAGATGCATCTTGTGGTTTATTGGGCACAGAAGATAATGGAAATGAAGGAGCTTGTGGTCTAGATCCCAAGCCAAAACCTTCTTGGGTTATAGGAATGGCTGCTCTATTAGAGACTCCTGCAGTTGCTCCAATCGAAACACCCAGTCCAAAACCATCCTGAGTCGTGGAAGTTGAAATCCCTTGAATTGGACCTGTTGAAGTAACAGTCGTTGAAGCCCCTGCTGGTCTTACACCGGACAAATCATTTGATATGTTTGGGTTCATGAAACATGGACCCACGGCATTGACTGTTCCAGGGAGTCCTTGAGTAACAACACCCTGCATTGGAAGTGCAGCGGACGTGGCTTGAGAAGGTCTCATAAACTTAGTGTCTGGGAAGGGAGAACTTTGCTGGTTCATACCCACATTTGGACGCGGTTGCATCCCTCTGACGCCAAAATTTTGAGGTAACGGTGATGGTCCCATGCTGTTCTGAGGAGGTGCCATAGAATTTTGACTTGCAGGGGATGGTGTTGGGTTTATCTGAGGAGGTGGAATTTTTGCTGCGGCTGGGCCATATAACGCGGCCTTCACAATGTCTGGAGTAAGTTCTCGTCCACTTTGTGCTACAGTTACTAGTTTTAATGCATTGTAGAACTCAGCACGACCTAGGAAACCTGTCCTGTTCTGATCAGCATGCATCCATACCTGCAGACATGCAAATCAGTATGCGATGAGTGGAAACCCTGGAAAGCGACTTAGCCTTTATGTTTACATTAATGGACAATCTAACAACCAGTTTTCATGTACTCAAAATTTTAGAAATTAACTGCACAACCAGCCACCAAATTCTTGAACAAAATTATGAAATCCACACAAGCACAAAAACGCCTGTTACATGTCTATACTCTATAGCCAACAGAACTACTCACAGATGTATAATAAGATGTTTAGGAAAATATCCAAATAACAGATGCAACAACTCAGAGGGCATTATAGGAAACAAAGATCATGGGAAAAATATAGGTAAGCAACAGGACACTGCGGGTAATAACAGAAAGCATCTTGACTGATGCAACAAATCCACAACAGTTGTATAAAAAAGAAGAAGACTGAGTAATGTAATTACTGCAATCTAACAACTTAAGTTCATACACCATAAGAGAGGCTTTGTACTGACTGACATGCAAAGTGATTATAATACCTAAAAATTTGACATTGCTCGATAGGACATAAATAACTAGGCAATAACTCGAATAGTTTCAGAATCCAAAAACCCTGGGTTCACTTGAAAGCTGGCTTAAGCAGTTGTGTGTCTGCATGTCTTTGGGGTGGTGGTGGTTGTCAAGTCTTACGGGCTTCTCTTAACTAGGGGTCAACTAGCAGGAGGACTTAGAAGGCATCAAAATTTTTATCAATCTGGAAATTTCACGTCACTAGAATATTATCTTGCAGCCTAAAGCCATTTTAAAAAGCAACAAGAACAATGATCATGGAATAATAATTTAGCACAAATTATTAAAGCATACAATCAGGAAAAGCATTGTGACTGAATGAACTCTTTTGACTGCGCATGATCAGGACAACAAATTTGATCCTAACATCGACCTTAAAAAAAAAAATTATGGTTCAATCCTTCATTATATCAATTTGATTAATGTCATGCCACTGGTTGTGTGGTAGCATCATCACAAGCATCATTTGTGTTGCAAATTTTAAGCGCATACCTGAACAGGCTTGGTTCAAAAGTGACTGAGCTAACTTCCCTTAAAAGGAGCCTTAAAAAATGGTGCAGCCCCACAAGACTTCACGCACTTCTTTGCAACACATTGAAATAAAGAGAAGCACTGTCATCAAAATTTAATGGTTTCATGCTCTATAATACAGTTTTCTTGTCAGTTTAGAAGAAATGATTATTTCAGCTTTACTTGATTCACCAAGCGAAACTTCTATGAATGGAATTGATACCTCTTACTGATTGATAGTTGGTTCTTTAATCTTGGAACTGAATAAACTCACACTTATCAACGGCATTTTCATGTGCGCCACCACAAGAATAATTTAATTGTGATTTTCAAGTCTGCTTTCACGCAGTCTAGCAACAAAATGAAAAACCTTGCTACTAAATGTAGCTAAAAACAAATTCAGAGAGTCACCCAGGAACACCATCTCACTCAAATACGAGAAAGGCCCTGCCTACCCTTAAAACTGAACAGTATGGTGCTTTAAGCAACAGTTTTCTTGTCAGTTGAATGATAATGACCCTTTTCGGTAAAGCTAATACTTCACTTCTGGAATCCTTACTGGTTCTTTGGTTTGAAACTGAATAAAAAAAAAAAATCCCGTTCCACCCAAAGAACTAAATCTTGAATCATAGAATAGATTCTCCGTAATATGTTTCTTCCAATAATCAACTAGAAGCTCCAGAAACCATACATTGGGAAAGACATCCAACCGTGAGATGAATTTCAGCTTCCTCGTGAGTTTTGTATAAATATTAGAAACAACAGAAAGGAGAATTTTAGTCAGCTGAAATAACTTTCCAACCGAAATCCACTAATATTTTTTACTCATCCGGAGCGCAATTTCGATAGAAATTTTCTCGTTTTTCGAAGGAAGGGCCCCACGCCTCCACCTCGAAAGAAAATCCCAAATTTCGAAATGGTCGGATAACGAAAATCATACAATTCGCAAGAAAAATATCAAAACTACCTGTGCCAGGATCTGTTTCGGCAGATTCGACCCTTGAAAGAATGCCACTGCCTCCGCGCCGCTAATCCTCCCATCCCGATCCAAATCCGCCCGCCGAAAATACGAATCGAAAACCTCCATGTTCGCCATTTCCGCGTCTGAAACCAGGCCAGAATCAACTCAATCCCCAGATCAGACCATCAATAAAAGAAAGGGCAGAGCGCAGTGGGATCCGACCCGTGGAAATTGAGATTTAAACGCGGGCCCAGCAACCAACGGCTGACCGGGAAGGCACCGAGGGTTTAGGAGACCTGGACGATGGGAGAAGTGCCGGAGAAACGAGAAAGATTAGTGCTTTTACTACGGTCCGATCGAGGACGGCCAACGTTGGATATCGGAGGAAAGCGATTTTCCGACGCATTTTGGGGTGGGCTGGAAAATTAAAATCCCTTCTTTCCTCACCAGCACCCGCCGGTGAAAAGGGCACTACTCCGAAGTCCAGGAATCGCGATACTCGGGTGCTCAATGGCGGGCTGCAACTTAAAGTGTGTTTGGCAATGAGTATAAAAGGTTAAGTTAAAACTTTTCGATATAAAACTTTTCATTTTTTACAATTATCATAATTTTTAATCATTTTTTCACATTTTCTTATACAACTATTCTATTTTTCAATTATTTCTACACAATTATCCATACAACTAATCTATCTATTTTAACTTTAGCCTCTTACTCTTCATCATTACTACTATCATATCACATCATTGGATAACTTTTATTCTCTAAAATTTTCATCAAAATTTTATTCATTCTGGAACACACCCTAAAAAAGAAGTCGCACTTGTCACATGCAATTAAAATTGTTTGGTATTAGTACATCCAACTAAGGTAAGGGGACATTTGGTAAAATGGAAGTTGCGAGAATTATGGGATGTGGTTGGAAAAAAGAAAATGAAATATTTTAGGAATTTTGTGATTGATATAAAATGACGTAGATAAATTTAGAATAAATAGGTTTGTTGAAAATGTAGTTATAAGAAAAATAATAAAAATATAGGGATAAAAATAAAAAAAAATATAATGATTGGCTATGAGATGATAAATCTCGAAAACCATGTTTACCGCAATTTTCCATTATATGAGTGTGTTTGGTAATGAATATAAAATATCAAGTTAAAACTGTTCAATCTAAAAATTTTCACCCTCCGCAACTATCATATTTTTTAATCATTTTTTCACACATTTCTATACAACTACTCTACTTTTCAATCATTTATACATAATTATCCACACAACGAACCTATCTATTTTAATTTTATCATCTTTCCTTTTTATCATTACTCCTATTATATTTCATCATTTGACAACTTCTGTTCTTCAAAACTTGTCATCAAAAATTTTATCTATTCTCAGACACAAGTATATTGCACGGAATTTATGATTATATTATACGCTGATAATTCAATCGTTGTGCTTGTATGCAAGATGGCCCTAAAATCGTCTATCCCCGTATCCCGCGAACAAATGCGGCTTATTACGCAGAATAAAAGTTTAGCATTGTCCGCACAATTCTTGAAATGCCCGGTTTGTCGGCATCCACCGCCGAACGTGCTCTGTTTTGCTACACGCCAGCACGTGCGAAAGCAGCGCATAAGCTCGTTTAAAATCCGGTGGTTGAGAGTTGAGACAACCGTCATCTAAATCCTAACCACTGATTACGCTACGTAGAAAAGTATAAAATCGAAAAACGCCGACTGCTTTATCCAGAAAAAAAAAAAAAAAAAACAGCCGACTGCCTATCTAAACAAAAAAGCCACCCCTGCCTCGTACGCATGCAGCCCTTAAGAGTTATCATAGCCTATGGTGTTTGCAGTGCTTATGTTTTTTTTAGTGTTTATATTTATTTTTCCCAGCTTAGTCATTAAAACTCAATAGTAATAATATGCTAGAAGCCTTAAATAATCGTTTATAAATATACATAGAAGTCAAAAAGGCAGTACAAAGTGATTTTTGTGATAAAAAATTTAATTTATTCATACAAATATTCATTTATGAAATTTTACGGACCTACATGCAAAATTGAGGCGGGTCTTAACTAGGGGTGTTAATGGTCATGGTCAACCCGTCAACACGCTCGTCCAACCCGTTTATAAATGAGTTTGGGTTGGGATTTTTAAATAAATGGATTATAATCCGCCAACCCGTTTAACAATTTAATTAAATAAATGGATTAGGGTTGAGATTTTATATCTCGTCAACCCGTTTAGTAACTCATTTAACCCATATAACCTGATCAACCCGTTTAATTTATTCAACATATTTTATATATATATATACATATAAACCCATTTGTTATTTTCTCTCTCTAAGTCTTTCTCAAGTCACTTAATTTTTACTTTTCCACTCTTGCCTTAATTCCATTTTTCTGTTACTGTCTTATTTCCATTTCTCCTACGCCGAAAACACCATATCGTGATCATCATCTACTAAAGTTTAGGCTGTCAGGTTATTTGCTATACAACCCGTTAACAACTTATCAACTCATTTATTAAATGGGTTAGGGTTGATGTTTTTTAAATGGGTTAATAAACGAATTAGGTTGATATATTTTAAATGGGTTAGGATTAGGATTAGAATTAGACTCTAATCCATCCAACCAGATCCGTTAATACCCTTAGTTTAAACGTCCAAGCAGCATCAGCTAAGCTAGAAACAGCCCTAAACTCCAGCTTCAAAACAAGAGAAACTAAGTTTCATTAAAAAAAAAAAAAAAAATTTAAAAAAAGAAACTAAGAAACCAACGAGCTTCGGACGCTTTAGCGCGTGTACTTGCGCAGAAGAGGGCGCATCGCTCTCACAGCTGATAGATGAATCTTGGTACGTGTGTGTCTGGTATTCAATGAAACACAAATTTTTATGGTGTTTTTGGCATGGGTTAAGATTTTTGAAAGAAAAATTTTTAGGGCATGTTGTTTAATATAAAATTTTCTAAACTAAAACTTCACGTTGTTCATAATTATCATATTTTTAATCATTTATTCGCATTTTCTTATACAATTACCATATTTTTTAATTATTTATACAGAACAACTTATAAAATTAATTAATTTATTTGAATTTTATCCTCTTTATTCATCGTCATTACCTTTGTCACACCATATTATTTTTTTAATTTAAAAATTTTTATGCCAAAGTTTTTTATCTAGAAGTTTTATCATTTTCCAAATATACCGTTAGTGTAAATTTTTTTTTAAAAAGTGATATGACATGATATTTGTAATAATAAGGAGTAGGAAGAATAAAATCAAAATAGATATGATAATTATATGAATAATTGTGAAAAAATAATTGAAAGTGTACAATAATTATACAGAAAAATATAAAAATAGACAGTTATTATATAAAATGTCAAACACACATTTGATATAAAACTTTTAAAAAATGAGAAGTGATATTATACATTAGAGATAACAATAAGAAGTAAAGAAAAAAATAAAAATAAATAAAATGATTGCATAGTCAGTGATAGAGAAATAATTAAAAAGTAGGATAATTATATAAGAAAATGTAACAAATGACTAAAAATATTATAATTACATGGAATAAAAAAATTTAGATTAAAAAAATTATAACTTACAACTTTTTATAATTGCCAAACATATTTATATTTTAGATGTTCATAAGAAAAAAACATACAAATCAAATAGTGCTAATTAATAAACTACAATTAAAATTTTTTAGTAGTATGTTTTAGACTCTAACTAATATTTATAATATAATTTGTGAAATCTGAAATATTGTATGTATGTATTTAACTAGACGAGTTTAGAACGTCCCTTTATATAGCTAAAAGTATTAAATATCATTTTCATTTTCATTTGATAACTAGATAATTTTACTTATCTGAATATCTAATTCATGTCACTTTCGTAATGCAATTAAGAAATTTATTGACTTTCGTTACTAATGAATATAATATATACTGTAAGATTTTAAAATATAATTAGAATGCATATTATTTGTATTAGTTCGTATGAACGGCCGCGGGCACCACTTTCCACTGAAGCTGATTCCGGAGAGATCTGCTCCAGCTGCTCCACGTACATGGGTCCCGCGTTTCATGATAGCTCACCTTCTATTAAATTACTCCGGCGAGGAAGTACCCTGATACTCGAGGCAACCGACAGGATTGTTGAAATTGCCAAAATTCCACACGCATAATCCCATAATCAATGACCAAACCAACAAACATTTGCGTGGCCACGCAATGAAGACTTTCTTGAAACAACATTTTCCAAACGCCACTTCCGATTTCTTTCCGATTGAGTATTTCTTCGGTGGCCCAGTAACCGAGTATGATCGGGCAGGCCAAGCAGAGTATGACAGATCTCCTGGACCATAAAGTTCAAAAAGACAGTCCACCTTTCCTGATTAAACGCTATAATCCAATACAATCAATCAAATACGGGAGGGAGAACAAGAAAGAGAGAACGGAGAGAGACGAGAGGAGGAATCCAATAGGATGGAATGGGATCGAGAGATGTCGTGCTCTTCGTCGTCGGAAGAAGATGAAGGAAGGGAAGGGTACCGGAAAGGAGGATATCATGCGGTGAGGCCCGGTGATCCGTTCGCCGGCGGCAGATATATCGCGCAGAGGAAGCTCGGGTGGGGCAATTTCTCCACCGTTTGGCTCGCCTACGATGTCAAATTCTCCGTACGTTTGTTTGTTTGTTTGTTTGTTCCTGTTTCCTTCGTTCTCGTTTCTCCTTCTTCTGGAAATTGCCTTCTTTCGCGCTTTTTTGTTGTGTTCTGTCCATTTCTGGGCAGAAGATCCTGTTTTGTCTGACTGCTCTGATGTCTGCGGAAGTACCGTTTATCATTTTCTTGTTTCGGTCATTTCCGTTTTGCCGCTGCTGTTGCGTCGCTGCACTGATTCAGGTCTGGGGTTCGTTGGGATGATTTCCATTTTGTGTCGTGTTTTATTTGCAAAATCGATTATTAATATTTTCTTTCAGGCTTCCTTTTTTCCTCGTGTGATCTGTTTGACTCTGTTGTCGTGGCGAATATTGATCTATATATTCCTTGCAATTTTTTTAAAAGAAATTTTTGTATAGTTCTTTCTCCAGAATGATTTCGTGCATGTTCTGTTGCCACTGTTCGCATGTAATTCTATATTTCCTTATGATTTGCATGATCTCTCGATTTGTGTGCATCGCCATAGTTATTACGTGGATCCAATTTTTTGTCTGTTCTGTCCCAAGCTTGCGTTTGGATGAATTTCCAGATTTTCTAGGAACTCAGAGATGTTTGGCACAAATTCCGTCATTTCTGGACAAAAAAAAAAAGAAGAAGAAGAAGAAAGAAAAATCATATCTTCATTGATGTCCCACCTGCATCTTCTTCCGTCTGTTTTTCCGTACCCGGCTTGAATTGCATCCCCACCTTAGCAATTTTCTTCCAATTTGTCAATCTCTCTCTGTCTCTCTCTCTCTCTCTCACACACACACACACACATGTCTGTCTCATCCCTCCCTCTGTTGAGTAGCCGTGCCTTTCACATTCTTTGCAGAGATATGTCGCTCTTAAAATCCAAAGAAGTGCTACAGATTTCGCTCAAGCAGCCCACCACGAGATTGATGTTCTGACAATAATCGCCAATGGTGACCCCTCGAATTCCAAGTGCATTATTCGGTTGCTGGACCATTTCAAGCATTCTGGCCCAAACGGGCAGCATCTCTGCATGGTCTTTGAATTTCTTGGCGACAGCCTACTTCGTTTGATCAGATATAATCATTATAGAGGCATTGAATTGGATAAAGTGAAGGAGATATGTTCTTGGGTCTTGGTGAGTCTCGATCATCTCCATAGAGAGCTAGGTATAATTCATGCAGATCTGAAACCTGAGAACATTCTTCTTGTTTCAACCATCAATCCTTCAATGGACCCTATACGCTCTGGGTGTTCACCAATTCTTCAGAGACCAGAGGGCAATCTTACAAGTGGAGCTGCGGCAAACATTGATCAGAAACTGTTAAAGAAGAAGGTGAGGAGGGCAGCTGGAAAGATCTCAAAGGGGAGGGGATTGCTGGAAGGGATTTCTCAAAAAGGGAGGAGCTTAGAAGGAATTGATTTTAAGTGTAAGATTGTAGATTTTGGAAATGCTTGTTGGGTTGACAGGAAGTTTGCAGAAGACATTCAGACAAGGCACTATAGGGCACCCGAGGTTATTCTTGGAGCTAGCTATTCATTTCCTGTTGATATGTGGTCTTTAGCTTGCATTCTCTTCGAGCTTGCTACTGGTGACATGCTGTTTGCTCCTAAGACGGGTCAGGGCTTTGATGAGGATGAGGTAGGATTCACCTATTATTACTTTCCTACAATTACTGTGTTATTCAAATTGCTCAAAATGCATATCCTGACTTTTCTATAAAAGTTTGATCAAATACCAATTTTATTAGACAGTTGACAAGATTACTATCAGTATTGGACTACTATGGCATTGTTTCATTGGGGCTATGATGCATAGAATGGTTAGCAGGTTTATCCTCTTTCTAAAACGGTAACCCACGTGCTTAAGAACTTAAAAGACTTTGTTGGAATGCCTACTTCATTAATAAGGAAGGGAATAATAGGGAAGGGAATAAATTGTACAGGAATGCTTCTATAAAAACCCTCTTTCAATGTAATCCCCATCCATTTTCAACATCTAGATGGTTGATAAAAAAAATTTCACTCTATCTATTGTGTTTAACATCATTATATTAGACCAACCGAGTCGTCAGCGCAGCTACCGAAGATTCGCGGCTGCCTGTGGGTCGAGGGTTCGAATCCCATTTCGGCCAGAAATGTGTGTGGGAGCTTTGGTCTCCCGTCTGGATGGTTGTGGGAGCAGTGGTCTCCCATTTAGTTGTTGGAAGCTGTGTCTTCCTGATTATTTGGTGGAGCAGTGTCTCCAGATTTGTAAGAATGTCTCAAAGCCTTCAATGTAATATGTGTTGAGATGTACGTAAAATACATTCCAATAAAAAAAACAAAAAACAAAAAACAAAAAAAAACATCATTATATTATTATGAAAACCCTTTCATTTTTCTAATATCACTGCATATGACATCATCTACAAATATGCAATATCAATAATAATAAAACGATTTAATGTTAAATATTAATTTTTAAGTAGTATTTTAAACATCTGAACCATCTGAAATATCATTGTAATGGATAAATGCTTCTATAAAGTATTATTATATTCCAATACATATATGAATGAATCTAAGCATTTTCCTTAATTTACACATAAATGTACTTATTTCTGAGCAAATCTGGCCTATGTACATATTGGATTTGGACGAAACTTAGTCTCCTAACTAAACAAATCATGTTGAATATAATGAATAGATTGATTTTTCATCAAACATTAAAATCTTAAAATTTGAGGAGGTTACATGGAACCGCAGCGAGCCCGTAAATCTTATTTTGTAAATACTTTTTCTCGAATTACAACATTGACAAGAAGGAGAAAGAAAGTCCATGATAATCTTTTCTGAGTAATAGCTTTCTAAACATTGAAAACCCATGATCATTGATGAAAATTGGATAAATGTCAATGACACATTGTTTTGTTGATGGAAGGGTCGGTGCCTTGGCTTCTAGAGAAATGACACAATACAAAAACTAGAAATTCATGATGAGAGATAATCTCTGAACTTGTGATTTATAGCAAATAGATGATCATCTAATTAATTGATATTTCAATATTCAAACACCCCATTAAATGATTCCTATGCTCATTTATCTGAAAGGTGACAATCTTGTGATGCTAGAAACATTTTTGTTTTTATCCTTTTTCTGAGGTTTTTTTAGTTACTTGTGAATTCTCTTCATTACTTTCACATATGGTTTGAATAACCACAGATAGATATTTACTGTCAATTAGCGTATAATGTTGACCACTGATTTGCTGATTGCCCATTTTGGCGAATCTTTAAAGCTTGTAAAACTAAAATCGGAGTGTTTTGATGATAAAAAAAATGGTCACTCCTTACTAAAGTTATAATTGCCAGCTCTAAGCAGTTAAAGTGGAAAAGGCCTTTACTCTGTTTTTAATTTTGTAAAATGGGATATGGCTGTTCTCGGAAAAACTTTTTTTGAGAAACTGTATATTGTATTAAAAGGCAAAAAAAAAAAGGAATCACTGTCCTACCTCCTCTTCAGATTCATTATGAGGAGGGGTAGGAGGGAGCTCCTCCCTTACACAGTTACACCAGTACAAAATGACTTAACCACGTACAAAAAATTTACAACACTATCTGGTAGTCTTTCCCACCAACAGCGATGGTAACCTTCATTCATTGAAGCAAATTTTGCTGATGTGTGAGCTACTGGGTTTGCCGTTCTAAGAATATGAATGGACACTTGGTGAAAAAATCTGCATAGTCTTCTTATGTCATGCATGTAATGTTTCACAGGAGAGTCGATGTTTCCCTGTCCATTTAGACAGTTAATTAGAATAATGGAATCACTTTCATGCAGCCAATGGGACATACAGAATAAATGACCGCATTGTATTCTTGCTTTCCATCCTAGAAGCAGCTTTGCTTATTGTGCATTTATTTTGGTTTTGTTCATTTTCTTTCCTAACCTTTCCTTGCAACTCACGACTTGTTCAGGACCACCTTGCTATGATGATGGAACTCCTAGGAAAGATGCCAAAAAAGGTGACCATCTTTTCCCATCAACTTGTATTTTTTTTTTTTTACTATTTGGGGTTCTATGTTTCATGCAACTCTCTCTCTCTCTCTCTCTGCACAGATTGCAATTGGGGGATCAAGATCAAAAGACTTGTTTGATAGACATGGAGACCTCAAACGAATTAAGAGGTTGAAATTCTGGCCGCTAGAACGGCTTCTAGTTGAGAAGTACAAGTTCTCCAACACTGACGCACATGAATTTGCCGCGTTTCTGTGCCCTCTTCTCAATTTTGCACAGGAGAATCGACCCACTGCAGCCGAGTGCTTGCAACATCCATGGGTTAAGAGTAGATCTGGAAAGACAAATTATGAATATAAAGAGTTGCATGTGGAGCAGTTGGAAGTTGGGATGAATAAGATCAAGTTAGCCAACTGAATGGTTCCTTGAAGGCATTGGCATCTTAGACCCTTCAGAATTCCCTTGTTGCATTGCCGATCCTCCCACATTATTTTACTAGACATTTCGATGCGCAGTCGTATTGCAAAATCTAAACAGAAGTGGAAATTGACCTGAACTTAGCTTGGACCTCTCACAGTTAATCAGGCCAAGCAACTAATGAAAAATTCTTATTGTTTCAGTTATAACAAAAACTGTATGTGCTTGGATCTAGGGGTGGTTCTTCTTTTTTATCCAACCACTGTCGTGGAATTCCCACGCTATTGAACTGAAACAGTTCACCCAACTGCGCAACACAAATTCATCCTGAAAAATGTAAAGTTTCGATAAGATTTGTTTGATTGGTTAGTTAGAGCAGCTTCAGCAGGCGGTTTCAGAGTGCAAGGGATAAATGCTTGGTACTGGTGCCTCCAACGGTCCAATCTTACGGATCGGCTAGCAGTGTCACTGTACTTAAAAATACGATATGTAAAGGAGATTGAAGACAGTGTATGCATGAATTTTGAGTGTAAATGGGAGCTCTTGTAAGCTCCCACAACATGGTTTTGTTGATATTTAGTATTGATAATGAATTTGCTGTGCCATTTATAAACGAATGCCTTTTCCCTTTTCTTTTTTTTGTTGTGGGGGTGGGAAAAGGTTGTGTTCTGCTTTTTGCTTTTTCAGAGTCGGATTCATGATAGTGGAAAACTTTTGCCCCAAACCCATCTAGTTGTAGCAGATATGTCAGTATGTGTGGTTGGAAAATGCTAGGAAAGTTCTTTCCAGGGAGGAGAGATTTGCAGAAGAGCCCGAATTAGAAGAGGGGGCCGACTGTTCCAACCATGCAGCCCCCTCACCTCTTCACCCCTCGCGTATCGTGCCACTCTCTCTCTCATACTGAATAGGTGCCTACTGTTCCAATCCAGGCACACCGTTCTAGTGAGTTATATAATGAGCGAATAGGCGAATTTATCTTGCGGAATACAAGTCATTTGATGATTCAACCCAAATGGTTAAACTGTGATTAGGTAAGATGATTTTATTCCAGATCACTGCCAACCTAAGTGTGTTAGGTTGACTCAACATTAACCCTAATTGCAAAAAGTTCAACCCAAGTGTAATCCCGTTTTCGGGAAATCCCACTCAATGTCTCAATCTAACTCAACCTTAAGAAAATCAAGTTGGGTTTTGTTGCATTGTTTCAATTCTGCGTTGATATTTTGAAATTTTTAGTTTCAGTTGTCCAAAATCTTTTGACGGGTGTTTGTGGGAAGTGAAAAAAATTTTGTACGAAAAGTTTTTAGTATAAAAATTTGTAAAATAAAAAAAACGATGTGATGTGATAGGATAATGATGAGAAATAAAAATTATAACATTAAAATAAATGAGTTAATTATGTAAAAATAATTAAAAAATAAGATAATTACATAAGAAGATATGAAGAAATAATTAAAAATAGAATAATTATGAAAAATAAAAAGTTTCATATTGAAAATTTTTAATTGAAAAGTTTTATACATAAACAAACATATCCAAAAATAAAAAAATATTTTATGTTAGCTATTCATTCAAAATCTTCCTTACGTGATCCTGTTAGCTACGTAGCCTATTATTTTTTAACTTTTTCCATAAACTTATTAATTTAGATATATTAAATATTTAGATTAAGTTTTACAAATTTTGGAGATACATATAATTTTTGAATTTTTTTATTGGTATATATACACACTATGATATTTAACAATATATTCAAGCACATTCATGTTTAAATCAAAAATATATATACACATCTTCGAAAATTGTAAAATTTAATTTATATGATAAGGAAGTGTTTGTTTACCCAAAAAAAAAAACTTTTTAATTTAAAATTTTCTGCTCTTCACAATTATCCTATTTTTCAATTATTTACTCACTTCTTCCTATACAACTACTCTACTTTTTAATCATTTCTACACAACTACTGTATATCTAACCAGCCTATTTTAACTTTATTTTATTTACTCTTCATCATTATCACTATTATATTATATCATTTTCTCTACACAAATGATATATTTCGTTGAGCATAAAACTTTTCAACCAAAACTTTTTAATTAAAATCTTTTTATTCTTCGTAACTATCCTATTTTTTAATTATTTCTTTCCATTTTCCTATAAAAACTATCTTACTTTTTAATCGTTTTCACACAACTATTACAACTAACCTATCTATTTTAACTTTATTCTTTTTGCGCTTCATCATTTCGTATTATTTGTTTTATCAATTTAACAACTTTTACACTAAAAACTTTTCATCAAAAAATTTTATCACTTCCCAAACATACCTAAAATTTTTCAACAAAAGTTTTATCACTTCTTAAACACACTCTAAATATACTAAATTAAAAAATTTGTGGAAAAAAAAATTTCAAATGAGTTTTTTGGCCTTAGTCCAATGCCTCTAGATTAAAAAAGAGCATGACATTGCTCAATCTATTCATTACACGCGGGTCCCATACTCGCATAATCTAGAGATTCTAGACAGTCCCGTTCCAATAGCAGGATTTGCAATACGCTCATCCCTGCCTTAAAGGGTCAATTCAGCCATGACAGGCCCATGCCTCCCACCAAAATCATCGTGGCTAATGGTTCTATTGCAAGAAGAAGACAAGAAGTGATACGCGTGTGTATGCATGTCTAGGCAAAACACACATCACTACCAAGACAAGAGGACAACATGACTCGGGGTGCAACTTGGGTGGGTAGCAACTTGGGTAGGGTACCCACCGACTTGACCCTAATTTAGGTAGGATAAGGAAAAAAATATTACCCATGGATATGAGTATGGTAAAAATTATTACCCGTCTCTTCAAATATTGTTCGGGTATAGTAGATACGCTGAGTACCCAAAACCGACCCACATAAGTACTCATATGGGTAATTAATTAGGTGCATAATTATATATATATGTATAATATATATTATATAGTATGTATTATGTTTTGTCTTTGACATCCTATATGCACACATATTTTAACAAATTCAAATTGAAATAAATTTTGTACCTTATGAAGTATAAATTTAAATAAATTGATATATATGTCATTCACTTCTAAAAGACTCTTATAAATGCGTTTGTGACTTATGATTTTAATATATTAATAGTTTTAATGATTAGGTAATGATGCTCTATACTTCGTATTTTTATATAATAATATAAACAATAATATACGTATTTATGATTTTAAAACATAAATGAATATTATTTTACATTATTTAAAATAACATAGAAATTTTTTTAAAATATTATATTTAAGTATTAAAGGAACCAATTTAAACCTGAAATCGGAACCGTCCCTATGGATAATGGATAGGGTAGGGTAGAGTATACTAGGAACCGAACTGACAAATGGATAGGGTAGGGTAGGATAGGCCTTTTACAAATAAGGTACGGGTATGGTAGACCACTACCCGAACCGAACCAACCCAAGTTGCACCCGTACTGGTACTGAAGACACATCCACAATAGAACAGAAACCAAAGGCTAAGCAAACTTAGAATCAGTATTCTTACAGGGAACATAACTATGACTTCCGTTGGCCTGAAAATTCACACCATATAATTAGAGCCCAAACAATAACAAAATCAAGGTCCAAAACCACTTGGATACCCTACAACTTTACACTACGTGACAAGAAAAATCAATCAATCAAGACAACCGCTCATGAACCAGCTTGTCCCGGCGGAATAGAGATTGTCTGTTTCCCTTTTCAACTCATATCTAGTAATCCCAATGACCCCGTTCATTGAAAATGGATTCTGTAGAGCAGATCTGAATGATCACGCAATCGCCAAATGCTAAAATACTCCCATGAGGATTTCACCTAAACCTATCTTCCTGTATACTGTTGTAAACATAAACTATGTTATGTAACCATATTTTGGTGTTCAGCAGTCCTTCAGTCACCAATATCAATATGCAGCTGGCTCGAATTAAAGTATCCACGAAGCCCGTAAATCAAAACGATGCCAGGTCAAGAACGTCACCCAATCATGTCAAAGCCTTCTCCTGTCCTGAATGGACTGAAGCTGCCTGGAACCTCCATCTTCCCGATCAGAGGGTGATCAACTCCTGCAGGCATTGACATAATAAGAATATTTGAAGTATTTAATGTCACCTGCCATGTTGGCTAAAGAGGAACTATGAGATTGCAGAGCAAGAAAATAACTGAGGGTAAGGGTCCCAGAGGTAGACCCCATGGTTTCAGTGATTCGAGCCAAAATATTTTCTGTAGTAGGCCTCTGATCTTTCATGTACTTGGTCTTTTCTCAACCATTATCACATCCACAGTTTGAATCACCAAACCATCGGTCTATGGCCTTAAATTACTGAATTGTGACCCAACAAGAGATGAGCATCCTCATAAACATATCGGATGATCAGCATCATGACAAAAAAAAAGGCTACTGATGACAGAAAAAGGGCATACTTGAATTGGATAGCACATTTTCATAGAAAGGCACGCGGCCCAAACTGCCAGAAGACTTAGAACCATCGTTCAATGGATACGTTCCCTGTGCTTTGCTGGATTGTGGATCTAAAGAATGCAAATCTGAACCAATTTCAGAACTTTGAAAGCACATATCATCTGCCCTTGAAGTTTCATGAGAGAGTATGTTCTCTGGCTTTGCTTTCTTCTCCTTTGGGGATTCTGTCTCTGTCTCCACTTCAGATTCTGCACTATTTGGCAAAGGTTGCAGTTGTTTTCTTTTGGAGCGAGCCCGCCTGTTCTGGAACCAATTGTAAACATTTGTTTCAGAAATTTGGCCATGCTGGGAAAGTTCGGAAGTAATCTCTTTTATTCTCTGCTTGCTGGGGGTCCCATTGCCCTGTTCAAAGATACCCTCAAGAATTTGGAGCTGCAGTGGAGTTGGGGTCCATCGTTGTCTCGCTGTAATCTTGTGGCCACTGGACGCCATCAATGGATCACAGTATATATTTCCCAGCTTCATACCTGAAGAAGGAAGAAGGTCCACTAAATGCTTCCAAGAAATTCTGACAACATTGGATCTTGAGAAGATATTTCATTACAACCAAAATGGAAATTTAAAGGAAAAGCAGCGCCATAGATTTACAAGGATTACATGAGACAGGTTTTAATCATTCATGGAAACAGATCCCCAAACAAAATCAACATCCAGATCACTGTTTTGTTTGGGTAAGAAACCAATGTTAATTTGCCAACATATTCAAATGGATAGTGGCTCAGTCCTTTCCTTATGCATATTACACATGGATATCAGAGACTTGGCCTGAGAATGTTACCCAAAATGTTGCTGTGGAAACATTTGAGGAACGAGTAGAAGTGTAGGACAATTACTAGTAATAAGTTCACAAGTTGATACATATTCAAGGGCTCATTGTGCCCAATCAAACCAAGAATAACTCCATTCTCATAGCAATCTACGACCAGCCAGTGATAAACAGGTGAACGCACACATAAAAGGCCTCTAAAGACGAGAAATCAATAGCATAAACACCTCACATGCCAACACAAGTCCTTTCATCTCTAGACAGTAATAAATAACAATGGTTGCAGGCCACTCCATAGAGTAAATAGGAGTCAAAGGCTTGGCAAAGACGATCTCGAGGAAGTATAGCAGAAGTGGCAGGTTGTAATGTCTCATTGACATTCCCGCGAGAAGTGTTCTCGAGGTCTGCAATACGGCATATCATGATATCTTCGCATATTGTAACCTAAAATCAAATGCTTCCTGACAACGAAAGAAAAAAAATGCAAAAGAGTTGGTTTTCAAACTACTCCCTCATTTTCTACAGCTTTCTTTGTCATGTTACCCATCCTCTTCAACTCACATATTTAATATACCCTACGAGATAGGCAACCAAACTCCCAAAAATGATAGAGCTGCCATCAAGTCAACAAGTTATTTTAAAAAGGAGGCTTTGAAGAAAACTTGCAGCAAAAATCATGCTCAGAAGGAATCAACATGGCCTAGATTTGAGATCACCAAAAAGGCAAAAAGAAAAAGTAAGTCGTAATCCGAATTCTTGCACCGATAGAAATGCAAATCCGTACATGCAGTAAGAATTTCAAGTTTCAAGCAATTGGGACTTGAATTAAATAACAGCCTTAGGTGGAATTCGATCCCTTTTTGCAATCGAAAGCAGGAAAGGGTGGACATGGACGCATTAGAAGGCAGGCAAGTAGAAATCTCTATAGAAACAAATAATTCCTTGTTCAAAAATGGAGGAAGGAAAATCCTTTGAGGAAGCCTATGAAAAGATATCTACTTTCAGTAATCGAATTGCCCAAGTGAACTGCCGAAAGAGCCAAAATCCAAACAAGGATAAAATAAAATCCAGGAAGGAGGGGGGTGGGGGGTGAGAGAACCACCAACGCAACCACGATCGAATGGCTGGAGTCCAGGTCTCCGTTTCCCATTTCTAGGATTGCAAAGATTACAAAACGGGGAATGCATGGCAAAGAGAAAGCATCAAGGCATGAAAGTTCTCAGAAAAAAACAAAAGGAGAAAGGAAAGACCTGAGATGGAGTCTTGCTGCGCAGTGATTGCCTTATGCATCTCGACGAGCTGCTCGCAGATGGTGGCGTAGACGGAGATTTGGCGACGCAGGAGTTCCATCTGCTCGTCCGTCATCACCTTCACGTACATTACCCCGTTCTGCTGCTGCTGTTCTTGCTGCTGTTCTTGCTGCTGTTGCTGTTGCTCCCACTCCATCTTTTTCTTCGCAATTTCTCTCTCCACAACTACTTTCCTGTCTTCTTCTTCCTTCTTCTCTTCTTCAAATCCATTTCTCAAAACACCCATCTCTCTACCCGCGCTTTTCTTTCCTTCTCATTCATCTCTGTCTCTCCTTTCTCTGTCTCTGCAGAGGGCGGATGAGAATAGAAGCACGAAGAAGAAGAGGAGACAAAAAAAAAAAAAAAGAGGAAAGCAGGACAAGCGTGCATGGGATGCGTTCGTGCGGAGGCGCCGTTCACACGCGTTATTCTTTTTATTTGGTATGGGCGGGAATAATTACACAAAGCCCCTCCATGCTTCTTGATCAGCATAATCCCCTCCTTTGGTTTGTTTTATTCCCGTTTTGTCTTTATGCTCGTTGGTCCAGACGTTGCGGCGCGCAATCGGCAAGCATTTCCAACTTCGAAGCCTGACTTACCTAATTCGTTGCATCATTTCTCCTGTAAATTATGTGTAAATGGTATTCAAAATACTAAAAGAAATTCTATTCAAGGCAGCTTATTCGAATGAGGAGAATACAGAATTTAATTGCATCACAATTATCAATACATACCAATGCTATATATATATATGTGGAAAATAGAACTAAGTTAATCATGAATAAAAAATTTAATCCGCCTGTTATATTTAGAATTATTTGTTTTATAAGCATACCAATTTTCATCCAAATCCAACATATGTGTTGGCCTTATCTTAAAATAGTACAAAATCAATATAATAAAATAGTTTAATGTAAATTTCAAGTATAAAATGATATTTTCAACATCTAAACCGTCTAAAGTGTGATTTTTTATATGGATAGATAATTGTCTAAAATATTATTATATTTTAATATGTGTAAGATCCACTTTGCAATGGACCGCACCGTAATTATAATGCAGTTCGTCTACATATGTAATCGGGTTACATGGACCGACTTAAATAAAAGCGGACCCATGTAACCCCTTCAAATCTAAAATTTTGATCATTAATGGAAAATCAATTCATTCATTTTGTTTAACATCATTTTTTTAATCTAGCAATCTAAGTTTCATCCCCATCAAGTATGTTTATTGTCACATTTGTTTAAAAATATATATATTCATGTGTAAATTATGAAAAATGCTTAGATTTAATTACACATATATTAGAATATAATAATACTTTATAGAATCATTCGTTCACATATAAATGATATTTTGTATGGTTTAGATGTTGAAAATACTACTTTAAAATTGATATTTTAACATTTTTCATAATTTACACTTGAATATAATATATATATATATATATTCTAACAAATGTTGCCCATAAACATACTTAATTGGGATGAAACTTGATCTCCTAGATAAACAAATGATGTTAAATACAATAAATGGATTAGATTTTTCATTAAAGATCAAAATCTTAGATTTTGAAGAGGTTAAATGTATCAACTTTATGTAACCCAGTTAGATAGAAGTGGAGCCCTATGTATATATTATTTGCCCAAAAATGGGTTTCACACATATTAGAATGTAATGAAACTTTATATAATCATTTATCCATATATATATTTTACAGCAAATTGTTTACATGTTGAAAAAATTATTTTAAAGTTATTATTTACATCAAACTATTTTATTACGTTGAATATGTACCATTTTCACATTGGGTCCATACACATATCTGATTGGGATGAAAATTTGTATGATGATAGAATACATTATTCTAAATACAATAAATTGAATAGATTATAATTTTATGATCATATGAAACCTATTTTGATGCAACTGCACTGTAATTATAGCGTAGTTGCGCTGCACTTTAATATAACTCTATACATATATAAAGAGAGAGAGAGTCTGACTTCTATACATCCAGATGTACCAATTCACTTCAGTACTCCGGTCTAATCTAGGCCCTATTTTGATGACTTTGTTAAATTCAATATGTTCATTATATTTTGCACCATTTATTTTATTTAGATACCAAAAATCACATCAATTGGATGTATACGTATGTCGCATCTTCTAAAAATGTATAAAATTATATACAATTTTACAAAAATCACTTGAATCCATATATCAAAGTTTTAGAATATTAAAATATGTTATAAAATTATTAATGTAAGTAGTATGAATATTGTAAATGTCTTAGATATTAAATTGAGATCCTATAAGTCCTTATAATAAACAAATCATTTTCAATGGATCTAAAGTCACTCTTAAATGATTGTTAATTTTGAAAATGATGCAAGTTATGAATTAAGATAATTTTTGGTATCTAAATAAAATAAATAGTACTAAATATGATGGATGGAATGAATTTAACAAAATCATCAAAATAGAGCCTAAACTAGACGGGAGTATCGAAGTGAATTGGTACATCCAGATGTATATAAGCTGGACTTATATATATATAGGAAAATGTTCTAGTGTATACAATTGCACCGCGCAGTCCATGCACTGTGAGCCCCACTTGATTATGAATAGGAAATCTACCTCACCCATTGTATTTAGAATTATTCACTTTATTACCATACCAATTTTTATTCATATCCAACATGAGTATGGTCCCCATCTTAAAATGGTACAAAATCAACATAATAAAATAGTTTAACATAAATATCAAGTTTAAAATAATATTTTAAACATATAAACCGTCTAAAGTATGATTTTTATATAGATAAATGATTATATAAAGTTTTATTGTAATATAATATATGTGGGACCCATTTTATATGGGACTGTACCGTAATTATGGTGCAGTTCGTCTGCACAAGATTAGATCTCATACATATATATATATATATAAACTTTTCCTATATATTTGCTTACACCGTAATTATTAGTGTATTTGGCCCAAAATGGGCACCACATGTATTCAAATATGTTAATACTTTATACAATCATTTATCTATATAAATTATATATTAAATAGTTTACATGTTGAAAAAATAATTTTAAAGTTGTTATTTACATCAAATTCTTTTATTATATTGAATTCGTACTATTTTCAAATGGGGCACATATACATATCCAATTTAGATGAAAATTGGTATAGTAATAGAATACATAATTTTAAATACAATGGGTAGAGTATATTATAATTTTGTGATCATGTGAGGCCCATTTTGAAACAACTACACCGTAATTTTGGTGTAGTGAAACTGAACTTGAATATTTTTTTTGCTCTCTATGTATATAGTTCCCATCTTAGATGAGCGTTACCAATCGCTTAAAATTCTTTCAATTATTAAAATATGTAATTAAGTATTTGCATAGAAAATTTTAAATATTTTCTTTTTATACATGATATAATCATTTTAATGTATTAATTAAAATTAATGGAGCCGATTCTAGCAAATAATTTGCATGTATCACAATGTTACGATTGAACAAATGATTTTTTGAAAAACGTATTTTTGAGCAAATTTAACGATGATCAATGAATAAATAAATAAAGTTGAAGCCTATCTACAAATATGTCAAAATATAATATGAAGCCTGGATAATATTTTATGTGTAATATTTCAATGCATTTGAATGGATTGAATTTTCAATATATTTGGATGCAAAACTCATTTTTATAGAACTGTTAATCTAGGTACATTTAATTTGTAAACTAAATATTATTATTTCTGAAGATATGTATGTAATTTGTATTTTTAAAAACGGATTTTAATCATTTTAAAATGACTAAAATACCCCTATTTTTAAAAATAAAATATATATACATGTCTCCAAAAAAAATAAAACTTCATACATAAGTTAAATATACTAAATTAACGGTTTTATAAAAATATTCTTAAAAAATAAAAATAAACTCTACACCGAAGTGAGTTTAAATTCCAAGTGCATTGAAGCGGGACTCTGACTTTACTGTCATGGCTGACTCAAAAAAGTCAATCCAAGCTCAATGTTAATGGAAATATGGTTGGAATTAAAAGGCAACATCTTATTGCTTTAATTGTCGTGGCCAATTAAGGTAGGGCTCTAATTTTGTGTCCACGGTTGCATGATCCATGTTTTGTATTTTTTTCGTTTTTAACAGTACCATGCGAACATATTATATGTGTGGTTTTAACAGTAAAATACAGAAAATCTTTGAATTGTTCAATATGCACGTGGGGCACATGAACGGTGCTAAAACTTTTCATTTTCAAATTTCAATAAAAATATTTTAAAAATAAAAGAGTAAAAGTATACATAATATGTTCATGCTTGAGCCTATATAATACTGCAATATATATATATATATATATATATATATATATATATATTATGTAGGAATATATTCTGGTGCAGCATCGCTGAAATAGGCCCCACATGATCATGAAATACTCCATCCATTGTATTTAGAATAATGTATTCTATTACCATACCAATTTTCATCCCAATTGGATATGTATATGGCCCCCATCTGAAAATGGTATAAATCCAACGTAATAAAATAGTTTGATGTAAATAACAACTTAAAAGTATCTGATTTGAATGAAAATTGGTATGGTAATAGAATACATTATTCTAAATACAATGGGTGGAGTAGATCATGATTTCATGATCATGTAGGGCCTATTTTTGGGCTACTGCACCGCTGTTCCGGTGCAGTGATGCTGCACCGGAACAACTCTCATATATATATATATATATATATATATATATATATATATATATAAAACAGGTCAAGCACCAACTGCGCTGATTAAAGTATTGTACATCCTCATTTTATTTCAAGTGCTTTAGTGTTTTATTCCTCTCATGGGGGTGAATTGGTGATGGTCAAATTGCCAAACAATCTACAATTATGATTCAGGCTTATATTCTCTTAATTACGAAGAGTTTAATAATAATTCAGACGTTTCTTCTCTTAATTATGAAGAATTTCAATTGCAGATTTGTTAAAAAATTGTTGGTATTTAGAATAAGATCATCGGCTCTATATAGATGATACGATTGAATAAAAAAATCAAAGGATGCTCCGAAATATGATCGGGAGTTTTCGAAAGTGTCTGAAAAAAGGGCTGTTAAAGCATTAACTAGAGTCTCCTATGTCATCCATCGTCGTCCTCCTGGTCACTCCAACGAATTTACCACAAGTAAAATGGAAATATATGAGAATAGAAATGTATCATGACGCATTCCTATACGTTGGATTGTAAATTAACGTTAAGAATAAAATAAAAATAAAAGATATGGCCCAGCGTCGAGTGGCTTGCGTCATAAATTGATGTCTTTGGACCCACCTTGTATTATATATTTGATCGCCTCCCATATTAATTTAGTAGCTATTGATAATTGGTAAAATGGTAAAAATAAAATGAATTTTGAAAAATAAAAAAAATGATGTAATATGATAAGAGTAAAATAGATATAAATATGACTTTCATATGAAAATGGATAAGAAGAGTATTAAAATACAGAAGTCAATGAAAAAAGTAGAATAATTGGATGATTAATATATCAAGGGTGTGCTTGATAATAATAAAACTTTTATATAAAAATTTTTGTATAAAAGTTTTCAAGTAGATGAAAATGATATGATATGATAAGATAATGATGATGAGTAAATAAAATAAAAATAAAATAGATATATTAATTTAATGAGCAGTTGTGTAGAAATGATTGAAAATTAATAAATTTTCTCGTGCAAGCTTTTGCAAATTTTTTTGATTTTGGAAAATTTTGACCTTTTTATTTAGGTCAGAGCTAATAATTATATTTAAATACGTTGGCTTAATTGAAATATAAAATCCGCCTTCGTTAGAACTTATTATCGCCGCTATTTTATTTAAATACTTATGTATTTTATTTTCAAATTATTTTTTTTTTCTTTTTTGACTTTTTAGATTCTATTTTTTCTGCCTGAGCTAAAGCTTGAACTGAGGATACTAAATAAGATGTGGTTTTACATTGAATTTAACCTTTATCAAAATTGAGTTAAATGTGTTTTTAGAAGATTATATTTTCGATTGTTGTTTCTTATTTATTTTGACCTTAATTATTTTATGATGGATATATAATGCCTTTGAATTCCGCTACAATCGAATAATTCGCCATCCCAAATCTTAATAATTACCTGCGATTAGAGGAGTTTATATTTGCGAATGATGGAATCCTGGGTCATCTCTCGTGAGGAGAGAAGGCGATTGCAATTATTAAACATGATAAATTGTTCGAAAATACCCCCATCTGTATTTCCATTTTAGACGAGCCAACAGCCACGTGATGCGTCCATCTTCTCGCTCACGGGCCTCTGGTGCGGAACCACGTGCACCTGACTTCTTTCCCCTTGCTCCAACGGACCAAGTTGCCAACCAAGACCGGATCTGGACCGTCTCATTCGGGAGTTCGACCCGAACAAGCTCGAATGCTCGATCGGATCAAACAGATGGAGCTCAATCAATCCTTCGGAGTCAGTCGGTCTTGCAGGATGGCTTCTCCGTACGGTCATCGACACGTGCCCTTTGGGAGGTTGGGGACCGAAATTCTCATACGGTGGAACCGACCCGTGCGGCACGATAAGGCCATCTTCTCGATTTGGACCGTTGACATGGCGACCAAGGAAAGAAAAAATCCCAGCCGTTCAACGATTGATTCGTTTTCGCGTCGATCGGTGGGCCTTTTCCTCAAAATCAATAGCCTTGATCATTTTCAACGGTCAGGATCATTGAACGAAGGGCCAAGAAATCCCCAAAAAAAAAAAAAAAAAAAAAGCGTCGGCATCTTGGGGTGGACTTGAATCGTACAATCCCATTGACGTTTGCTTCCAACATTGACTAAGGGCAGCGTCCCTTTGAAGGGAATGATCAGACGTCCCAGTCCCCATCGCCCTCTGATCACGAAGACGGTGGAAGTGTAGGGCCCACCGATCTCCTCACCCACTTTCTTCAACGTACGCCGTTCAGTAGTAGCTGGGCTTGTTTCATGCCGAATTGGACGGTCTGGATCTAATGGCCGATGCCCGGGCAGCTCCACATCCCGTGGACTCTCGCCCGATCGTTAAGGCAGTGATCCAGCGGCTGACCGGGATTGCCCATGTGGGTCCGAGAGAAGCCATCAAAAGCTGAAAAAACCGGGGACTCTGGGAGTCTCTTGAGTCTTGATGGGGACTTGCAAACTGCCACGTTGCTGGTGGAAGGGCGGCATCGGAATGATGCCATGCAATTGTTGGACCCTGCAATTCGATCCCATGGGATTGGGTTCGACCGACGGGATACATCATTTTCGTCCAAACTAATGTTTTAAAAACGGAGAACTGAAGAGTTCCAACCTGTTAAACCGTGGTTCAAACCGTTTTGAACCATGATGTCAGCATAACATAATTATGATGTAATAATTATATTTAATTTATTTTAATCATTTCAAAATTAAATTAAATATATAAATTCTATGTAATATAAAAATTACACTTGGCATCAACAATACATTCAAATACATCATATTAAAATTATTATGCAAATCAAGAAAAAAATAAGAGTGCATTGACCTGAAATAGGTGCAATTCTTTCATCTTTTTTTGTTCCTATATGGTTGATCAGAATATCTGCAATGAAATTTCAAATATTAATGGAAAGATAAAAGATGTTTAGAAAAAAATTAATTTTACTTTACTTGAAGAAATTAACCACCTAAAAATAAGAAAAAATATTTAAAATTGTACTGTAATTGAAAATGTTCAAATTGCTCATCATTGTTCAATTTTGAGCAAAGTTTAACTACGATTTTGGTCTAAAGTGAGTACAAAACACAACTGAATAAAAACATATTTGAGATATCTAATTAAAAAAAAACTTCAAAGTTGATATCTTCAAAATATCTAAAAAGAAGCATCTCCACAATTGCATCTTCATGAATTTCTTCAACTTTCTCTATTTTGTTCCTGATCTTCTTGGATTAGCATTGACCCAATTAATGGATATTACAATCAAATATTAGTCTTTGAAATAAATTATTATGAAAGTAAACAAAATAATTTAAAAAAAAAGTTTATAAAATATTACCAAAATCTTCAATTCCTGCTGTAGCAATTGCAGCTTGTGGTTGGTCCATTTGCATCCAAGTCTCAACATCTTCTTCAGTAAATAAATCTTCAGAGTCTTCAGACTCCATGGTCCAATCTTCCAAAATATCTATGTTATCTAAAGATATATGATCAAAGCCAACCTTCCTTTTTTTCTTCCTACATAATGAGAATAGAAGTTAAAGAGAACATATAAAAAATAAATTAATCACAAAACACATTGAATTCAATCATACCTCTCAAGCAAACGTAAATTATATTGAACATAAACAAGATCATTCAATCTTCCATGCTTCAATCTGTTCCTCTTTTTGTGTGTATACGTTCAAATACAGACCAATTTCGCTCGCAACCAGATGAGCTACAAGTTTAGCTTAAGACTTTAATAGCAACGACTTGTAGTTTTGGAGCGCTGCACCTATAGGACTCCCACCAAAGAGCTGCAATATTATATAGAAAAGTAATGTAGTTAAAATTTCAAAAAAAAATATTATAATCTAAATTTAGAATACCTGGATCCAAAGTATAACGTGCTGCTATAGCCGCTGGCCTCCCAAAGTCTCCTACAGCATCTCGATATAATTTTGCATCTTCACTGATACTAACTTGTACTTCCACGTCGTCACGATTTAGTCTCTTAATTACTTCAAGTACTCCAGACCATGTATGAAACTTAGTCTCCCGATCAGCATGATAGAAAAATATTGGATTGAAATAAAAGCCTACTAGATGAAGAGGACGGTGAAGTTGATTTTCCCAACATGGCAAATTATTGCATGATTTTAAAAAATTAAATAACATAAAATTAAAATTACAATGATAGGTATACGGATTTGTTCCTTTCTAAAATTTTCTTGGCCGTGCAGACTGTGGCCCACAATGGAGTTTGAAAGATCCCACGCACACACACAGGCAGCACACTGCCATCTGCAAAAAAACACTGCTGTCTGCAAAGGTCGTGCAACCGGGAATCGATGTGGGCAGCACAGGGTCCCGCAGTGGCTATCGGCCTCCTCCATAGTTTTATTTCCATCCACTTCCAAAAAATGCGAAACTTACGAGGAATCGTGTAAACAGGGGGATGCTATGGATTTAAGCTCGGGAAACTGAACCTTGCTACCTTGCTGTCGGAAGCTCGGAATTGATGGTCGCCGGACTTTGCTGCCTGCCAGCCAGCTCGGATTCTATGACCGGAAGCTCGGATGCGCTGGAAGCACGGAATCGATCGCCGGATGCTAGGGTCGACGGAAACAGAGCCGGTTCTGCTGTTGGAAATGGGTCTCCGCGATGGTCGCCAGAACCAAAGAGGATGACCGCGAAGAAAACGCAGAAGCTCCAATCGACGCCGCGGTTGCTGGAACCAGAAGTTCGGAGCCTGAAAGTATGGCGGAGCTTGCTGTGAGGAGTTGTCGGAGCAATAGGTGATGACCGGACGCTGGTGACTGTTGCCGGACGTCGATTCCGGCAGGCTGAACGACCTGGATCCGTTGCCGCAGATGGCGATGGTGGGTCCGCAGCAAACCCTAGCCGCTGGTGAAGTCGCGATTCGCGAATACGATGAACAGGGGGAGCGTCTGCGGCGGGGGCCCGCAGGAAAGGCGTTTTTTTATTTTTTATTTATTAACTTTTTTAAAAAAAATAACGAACGAACTGAACCGCGGTCAGACCGGTTTTTACGGTCCAACCGCCCGGTTCGAACGGTTTTCATCAAAAATGGAAAACCGGTGCCAAACCGAACCGTTCCACTGGCAGTTCGCGGTCGGACCGGACGGTCCGGTCCGGCTTTTAAAACACTGGTCCAAACTGCAGTTTTTTCCCACCTCTTCCGAGGTCAAAACTGCAGCTATTTTTAGCATTTTGCTAGACCAAGCTCGAGAATCTGAATTTTGGACAAGCAGCCAGCCTATCGCATATGGCTATACGAGTAAAACTAGTTGGTCCGTTGGAACGGGCCACTTGGTATAGTTTGTAGTTTTGTACAGCCGACTAAAACGATACCATTAAAAAAAAAGAATGAAAATCACATGGCCCGTGCAAGTGATTTTCGGGATATAGAAATTTTAAAAGTCGATAGGCCGACTTCGTGAGCGGTCTGTGTTTTATTACAGCTCCAAGCGGAGAATTGCAGAGGTCAATATCGTCAGCATTGAACAGGACTGCGTGCCGGTCTTCGAATTTTGAAGCGATTAATGCATGAGTTATGCCCATGGATGAAAATTGATGTAAACATTTTACTGTGTTTATAACAGGGGGACCATGAAAGTCATTACATAAACAATCCACAATACTTCCCTGCTCAGTTTTCTTCCTTGGGAGGAGATGGGAGGGGCGGGTGACAATATTTCAATTTTTTAAATAAAAAAAAAAACACACACACACACACAAGAGGACCTGCATATCTCGAGTTTCTAAAATTTACACATTTTAATCATTAAGTCTTATACTTGCAGCAAATTACTTCAAGTCTTGAAAATACATGATTTTTTATTGATGTATATTTATATTGTATCTTAATTTATATTATAATCAAGCTCCAAGATAGTTCTTACAAATTTTCAAAGGTAGATCATAAACTTCCAAATATTTACAGGAAGATCACAAGCTTTTAAATATGAAGTGGAGAATAAAACTCTCAAGTTGCAACAACGGGAATTTGATACCCGAACTACTACTAAGTACTAACAGGGGCATTGCCCCAGACTACTTCTAGCTTGAAATAACCAAAATCCCTTTTTACTTTAATAATATTTGTAATTAAAATTTAAATTTTTCTAGCAAAAATCCATTAAAAAGTGGACCAAAAAGTTTCGACCAAATAGAATAGTCCATTTAAATTTTGTATAAATTTAAATAAAAATTATTTTGGTCTTTTCTAGTAAAAAATAAAAGTGTTAGGAATTCACATTAGTGGAAGAACCAAAACTATATGTATTTTAGAAAGTTCGAGTTATCTATTATAAATATAAAATTTAAGGTCAAGAGTGTAAATTTCAAAACCTAATGTAATTTTTCATTTGTAATACTTTGAAAAATGCAGCTTGGGTGGTCTACCCAAACCCAAATTTTGAGAGGGTTTGGATTGAATTGCTTAGAATGAATTTTCTTAGAATTTTTGCAAATACGTTTATAAAATTTTATCAATATTACATAAGTGTTTTTAAATTCGTCAGAATTGCAATTATATTCACAAGATTTACATAAAAGGACAAACATGTCCTTTTCATTAAGACATTAATAAAAAAATTTGTAAAACGACAATAATGCGCTTCAAGCGAAGTAGTATACTTACAATTTTTGTAAATGTTTGCAAAAAATCTAAAATAGTAATATACATTAAAAATAATAAAATTGCAAATATGTCTACAATATTTATAAACACTAAAAGTTTATCACTTAGGGTGTGTTTGGCATGTGCAAAAACTTGTAAAAATCTTGTAAAACTTTTCATTGTTCAGGGCTGCAGTGAAAACCCGTCGATTCAGACCTGCGCAGCATGTCTTTCATCTTCACTCACTTGTACCAGCCATGACAGGTGCGTCGGTAGAGAGCCTGAACGACAGCAACCACAATGCGTGATTTCATCTTCACCGTCGATTTCCATGCTTCCGCACGGTCTGCAATGGAGATGCAAACGGCGCATGCGCTTATCTCACGTGCATGTATGAAAAGGACAAAATGTCCCGTACAGTACAACCCAAGTGAAAGCGGCCGTATACATGCGATGCCTCCCCTGTTCATTTAATGCACATCGTCTGGCGCACATCATTTATCTGCAGTGACTTTTTTTGGTCAGGGAAACTTGTCAAAAAGTTGTTGCAAATGCCAAACGCACCCTTAGTTTAAAGGGAAATTTTATTATCTTATAAAGTTTTTAGTGGTATCCTAACGTAAGGAACACGTTTGTAATTTTATGCAAATTTAATAACATACTTGTAATTTCAGCAAACTTAAAGACACAGATACAGTATCGATCAAATCTCTTATGAATATCTGCAAAAATTCCATTTTCTCATGAAGTCAACTACCCAAGGCTTTATTTGACATACATACATATATGTAAACTACCACTGTTTTTTTTTTTCCTTCCTTTCATGTATTTTTAAATGTGACTTCCTATCTATTCTGAGCTATATCATTTTAGGACATCATAATATCTTATCCTATGGACACCATTCTCAACGCGTGAATTACTTATGCGAAGCGCTGCATATTAATTACTTTTAAGGCGCTGCACGACTAGTATCGAAGGGATATTATTCGGGTCCATCGGCTGCATGAAACCAGAGCTGTTACGTACGTTCCACCATTGGGGGCTTATGTCATGCGCCCCACATGATTTTCCAGCAACCCAACTATAGTATGGATGCATGGAGCTGATTTTTCGGTCAATGTCGAGACAAGATATGATATTTTAACTTCCAAAAAAAAAAGAAAAGAAAAGAGAGAGAAAGAAGAGCAGGACATACGCTCATTGTTTTAAGCCACAGGCACCAAAAACTGTTAACATTTTGACCGCTATCGAAAGCAGCCGCACAAAGCCAATCTCTTTCCAACCGTAGCTCTACAAAGTACAAACCAACCCTTTAATTAATTATAATACCAACCGATGGTCAGGAGGCTCGTAATATTTAAACCAGATGTTTTTTTTTTTTTGGAATTAAACAAAAACTCATGCATGGGAGGCTTACATACGTGTGCCAGAATTCGGAAGGAAAAAAGTGGATACTAACAGCGTACCGTGTCGAAATCCTCGTATGATCTGGTGTGGGATTTCAATTAGATGCTTGTAGTAGGTCCACCCTGGCGTTTGTACATGGATGGTGGCCCCACCATGACTGAAACCAAGATTCCCTTCAATCAGGCCCGTCTAATCATGAGGTGGGCCATCGAAAAGAAACACATGCGGACAACCAACCAAAGCGTCCAAATCCAATTCAGATTCGGGCTAGCTAGGCAATGCATCCAGCTGCTTTGCAAATTGCAACTCCACTCAACGTGTTTGCACCAAATGGGTAGGACCCACACGGAGATATACTTCATTATTATTGCAAAGGTTGAGCGGCTGGCCATGTATTTGTGTCGTCTTTTTATTTTTATATTTTTTTTCCCTGATGTGGGGGCCAGAGTATCATCTGCGATCAGATGGGCGTCGACTGTGGAGTGTGGACTGTGGAGATATTGCGCGGTAAAGTCGTGATCGGAGTCGCGCGATTCGGTTTGAGTTTTGAGCGAGACGAGGAGGCGCGTGGGGAAGGGGTGGGTAGATGGATAAGACGCAAAGGCACGCTTTCTTTTTACTCTGGCCTCGTCTTTTCCTTGCAATTTTTAAAAATATTTTACAACATTATTTTATTTTTAAAATGGGCCATGGATGGATGATGATGTAACTCCCACTGTCTGCCATGTTTGGGCCATTCGATCATACGGCATGGCATGAGCCCGGCTCATAATCCCTACGATTCCTCCGCCAATAGAAGGTCTGGCAACTTCGAGTCCATTATAGAGCGCTTCTGGCAAATAATAGACTGTATAAATAAATTATGTTGGTAATATTAAATTATTTTTTCATCGAAAAACGTTAAATTAATTTTAAAATGAATGAAAAAGACTTCATTCGATTACCAAAGGAGGATCTAGGACCTTTGGCCAATAGAGGCACGAAGGAATTATATTATGATTTGAAATGGACAATCATGTTAAAATAAATACTGTTTTAAAGTATAAGAAATATTTTTTCAACACATTTAAAAGTAAAATTATATAATTTTGAAATTTCAATGGCGGCCTACGAACTTCTGCATAGATCCGCCTACGATGATTACGCCATTTTTATTCCGCACGGCCAAGTACTAATAATACCGGATGTCATGAAAATCAATTATATATTTATTACATTACGTGTCATTCCTAATGTTATATACTAGTTTTAAATTGAGTCTCTTTTGATACAAGACAAAAAAAAAAAAAAGAGCAAAGGAAAAATTAAATTTGAAAAAGTGAAAAAATGACGTGGTCTGGTGGATGTAGAGATAATAAAAATAAAATAAATAAGATAACTATATAGAAAATAAAATTTACGAAAAATGTAAAGTTATTAATAGAAAAGCAAAGTAACTACATAATTAAGATATCAAATCATATAAAAATATGTAGAAAATAAAAAAAAAATTCTTTTATCCTATTGACTCGAACCTGAGTCTATGAAAAGAAAACATCAGGGGTCACGATGATAACTGAGCTCCAAGTCAATTATAGTGAATTAGCTGGATAAATTTATATTTCATGGGTATTTGAATAAATGAAAATATAGAACAAAACAAAATAATGGTTTAAAAGGATTAAGGGACTTGAATAATATTTTTAAATAATACAAGGGTGTGCATTAAAAATGAGAAACGTTGTGTTAAAAACGGAACAAAATTCACATACACTATCCATTCGAGCCGTGAAATTCTTTTTTTATTAGTATATTTATACTTATCTTGAATATATATTACAATGAAGCATTTAAGACATTCTTACAAAAAAGGCAATCTACTGTCATTTAGGAATTTGAAGACATAATTCTCAAATAATTGAATGAGATAATCTTCTCCTATCAAAAAAAATCTGAAGACACAACTTCCAAATAAATGAACAGATACAAATTTTGGCATAGGATTTACTATCAAGGTGGCAAACCTATGGTAGCTCGTGGAATTCTTTAAAACACCTTTTACCGATTTCATGCCGGGGCATTTGGATAGTGAAAGGAATTGTCATATTCACAAGTTGCAATGCTTTTTTTGTATTGAAGCAATTCACTACAAACTTTCCCGCAACCATTCTTATAAATCCAAGTCACCATGATTGAAAATTTTAAACGAATCAAAATTCAATCGGTCATTTAAAATAATTTCCTCTACAATGATAAAGTTCATTCACGTTTATAATTCAAACAGCTGTTAAAATCTTAATTAAACAACGAACCCAATAATCGGTCATCTAAGTTTACTGAATTTGCAGTTCATACGTCGATATTGATTTTGCAAAAGGTGTAGTAAGCAGTAATAATAATAATAATAAAATGATACCACTTAAGTGTTTGTTTGGATACATTAACATGCACCCCTTCTAACTCATTGGACAAGTGACATGTGGAGGATGAGGACTATAGACGTTACACCAGATAGTCCAATTTAAGAGCTATTTTTAAAAAAGCCATTTACTCTTAACATCTTCAAAAGCTGTGCATAATTTCATCCGAAAAAAAGGTTCCTGCCACGTAAAGTCAAGATTATTGGATTACATGGCAAGCAAAAATTAAAAAAAAATGAAAAGGAAAGTGGATCTTCCTCCATTCACTTATAGGGTGTGTTTGGCAATTGATAGAAAATATCAAGTTAAAATTTTTCACTCTTCACAATTATTATATTTTTTAATTTTTTTTTCAGACTTCCTATACAACTACTATACTTTTCAATCATTTTCGACACGACTATCCATACAATTAACATATCTATTTGAACTTTATTATATTTACTTCTCACCATTACCCCTATTATATCACATCATTTGACAACATCTACTCTTCAAAATTTTTCATTAAAAGTTTTATCTATTTTCAAATACACCTATAAATTAAATTATCTGCAAAATTCCAATGCTCATGGGATCGGCGAATAAAAAAACACATGGATGGGCTCGACCCATGTGTTACGTGGCAAAGATCCAAAAGAGGACGTTGGGATACCAACAGGACCAGCCGTCGGATCAAACAAGAGCAGGTGGCTTCTCCCTGACGCTGCCAGTGTCGGTTGTCCTACTGCCATCCCGATGAAGAAAGTGTGCAATTCCAACTCCAGGCAGGTCGAAGCTTTGATGAGGACTAATCGGGGGTGGGCTCCACATGCTTGACGGATTGGATCTTTCGATCACTGGTGATGGGTCAGCATCTATTGCCTGCTGTGCTGCCGCAGCTGCACCGCAAGTCTGCATTGTGCAAAGCTGCTTACGGTGCGGGTTTGAGAGCGAGTACGAAAGTCGTTGGCCGCCTGCGCCAGTGCGCCTAGCTTCAGGGAAGTTGGGAGTTGGGATTCCACGGGCCCTACACGTGTCCCTAGCCTACCTCAGTACGGTTCCGGGTGGCCCACCACCGCGGCCAACCTTTTTTTTTTTTTTTTTTTTTTTTTTTTTTTCTTCCCGTTCGTGGGAATCCGATGTGCGTGGATTGGAAGCAACGATTGCACGGGCCTCGCTTGCTCCAGCTATTAGGGGCCCCGCCCCGCCGCACTCCGACGGAGACAACAGGACATGGTGACCGGGGAAGCCCGCGTGGGCAATGACCCTCAATCCCCCCGCATATTTTTTATTTTTTAGTTTTTTTTTTTAATGAAAAATACGAGCCAGATTTAACTCACATATCAAATTTTAATAATTTCTGGATACGCGCATAAATTTTTCTAGATCTAAAAACAGTTTTTTAGTGTAAAAGATAAAAATTACTTTAATACTTCCAAAAGTATTGATTTTTAAAATTCACATAAATATGTATAGATATCTAAAAATTGCAAACTTTTGCCTGTAAATGAAATACACTTGGGCATATTTTTTTCATGGAAAAAATTTTAAAAATAAAAATAAGAAAAAACCTAGGCGTAAGGCTACGATGAGTGGGACCCCATTGGAGTTATATATTATTCTTATTTTTAATTCTACCTCAGTAAAAGCCGTTCACCCGAAACAGTATTAACTTGAAAAATGAGATAACTTTGAACATACGTGAGCATAAACTAAGAGGTTTCAAAAAAGTCAGCTAAGTGGCAGTTTGATGAAAATTTAAAAGAAAATTTTTTGATTGAAAAATTTTTAAAACGAAAGAAAATAATATATATGTAGAAGTATCGATGAATGGTAAAAATATTAAAGTTAGGATAAAAAGATTAGTTGTATGAAAAAAATTAAAAGGTAAAGTAGTAATATAAAAAAGATATGAAGAAAGAGTTAAAAAATATGATAATTATATAGGAGAAAAGTTTTAGATTGAAAATATATTTTCTAATGAATCCCAAAAGCACCTTGAAACTAAACTTTTTTATTTATAACTTTTTCTCATAACTATCTATTTTTCAATTATTTTTTCACATATTTTTATGTTACTATCTTACTTTTCGATTATTTATTCACAATTTTTCATAAATTACCTTAATTTATTTTAACTTATTCTCTTTGCTATTTATCATTATCCCTATTACATTATATTACTTTCTCCCATTAAAAAAATTTTCACTAAAAATTATTCTTTGAAGAATTTTATCAATTATCAAACACCTATTAATATATATATTTTTTGGTATGTTTTTTTTTTCTCTTTAGCTTTTTCTCATTTTCTGTTTTTTCATCAATACTATTTTGTCTGCACATTCATTCTTGTTTATGATTTTTTTTTTTAAAAAAGAAAAGAAAAACCATTCCATTAGGTCTATTAGAAAAAAGAAGATATTATGTGATTAATTATATTTTTTTCTGACCTCGTATCTTTACATATAAATTAGCCAAATTCTGAGGGTGATCGTTGTTAGCATTTTCTTAAAATGGTTTGATGTTGCTTTCGTTGTATGCATATGAATGAAAAAGGGAAATAAAAAAAAAAGGATTTCTCTCTTTCAAATATAGTTGTTTTTCATGAAAAGATAACAAAATATCTTCTTAGAAAACTACGACAAAAAATTAGTTTGACTTATACATGCATGCAAGAAGATATCTTCTTAAAAAATAACTCCAAAGCATTGGCTGCCCTCTTCATTTTGTAAAGTATCGATATGAGTTGCTTATTATTGTGCAATTTGCAAATATGTCCACATAGTTTAATTATAATTATAAATGTATTTATATAGTTTCCAAAAATTATAAATTACCCTATATAATTTGACTATAATGGCAAATATACTTACGGTATTATTACAATGTCACCATGTAGGTATATTCGCAAAAATTAAATATACTTAATTAACTTTTAAAATTATAAATATACCCATATAGTTTATATACAATGACGTAAGTATAGTTGCAATTACGATTAAATTATATTAAGATCATTTATAATTTCTGAAACTACGTAGGTATGGTTTTAATTATATTCAAACTAAGTGGGTGTATTTGCAAACAACCCATTTTTTTTTAATCCCGCTTTTGCAAGTAAAATAGGCATTTCATGAAAGTTGGCTGAAAATTTCCCTCATGCAGCTGCTTTTTCCTAATATTTGTGTGGCGGGAAGACTAAAAGTACAATCTATTTATACATTTGAAAAATTAAAAGCACAAGGTATGAAACTTATGGAGTTAGAAAGTGCAAACTTAATAAACTTGAAGTACAAATATGCCAATGACCTGAGACTTATGCCATATGCGGTACACACCAAACTCATGGATCAAAAAGCACAAATATTAAATATTGAAGGTACCAATATGCAAACAGCTGGATTTTTTTTTGTTATTTAAGGAGGTTAAAAATGAATTTTCTTGCAGTGACCCCTCAATACTTAACTAAAACCATTTTATGTTGGGAAAAACATGGAAGCTTAAGAAAGTGAAAATAGAAAAAATTGAGACAGTGATATAGTGGGACAGATGTAATTATTACGAGCAACCAGTGTTGTTAAAACCGGACCGGACCGGGCGGTCCGACCGGGAACTGGCCCCAATCCCGGTTCGAATGGGCGCGGTTCGGTTCAATTGCAATAAACCGTTCAAACCGTTGAACCAGCGGTCGAACCGGATGTCGCGGTTGGACCGTATTCGACCGGTTTGACGGATAAAAAAGAAATCGACGTCTTCGGCTCCTGGTCAGTCATCCTCCCTCGCGGCCTCACCCCCAAATCGGCGACCCTGCCCTAGCTGATTCCTCATCAGTCATCACTCGCCATCTTCCCCTCGTCCGACCGACGTCCGGCGACCAACAGACAGCGACCTCTATTTCCGACGATTAGCAGGGTAGCAGCAAATACCCATTACCCACTGCTGTCCCGATGAGCAATCGCCCAATGCCTGCTCGTCTTCTCGTTTTCGCCCGCGAAACCCATTGTTGCTCGCTGATGCCCGACGGCCGCTGATCATGTTGCTGCCTTGCTGGTCGAGTTCTCCCGATTTGGAGCGCTGAGGAGATCGATGGGTATTTAACGACGGCCGACGACCAGAGGCGAGAATTGCTTTCGTCTCCCGAAGTCCCGATGAGTTCTCCCGATTTCATCTCGACGTGATTGCAGACGAATTGGATTTGGGCAATTGCAGCTATTAACAATGGGTTCGGTCATTTGGATTTGGGCATTTAGGCTTCGAATTTGATATTTTGAATCTTTGATTGCAGACGCAGCTGCTGGCTTGCGGCGGCTACATTTGGGGCTGATGGAATACCGAAACTAGTGCTCCGGTGGTGCATGGTTTTTCGGTGCTCCTGCAGCGCATTTAAAATTTTAAATATGAATTTAAATATTAATTCTTTGATAAATAATTTCAATAATATCATATATCATCTTAGTTTAATTCACATTATCAGTTTATTCTTTAATTTAATTTATCTAAATATAATAATCTACTTTGTTGATTTGTTCCCCATATTTTAAAATATAATTGTAGTCATATATGTATGATTTTTTCAATTAAATAATTTTATAAATTTGCTCAAATTATATTAATAAGTTAATACACTTTTCAACATTAAAATTTTCTAGCCCATTGACTCATAATTTTATATTTTCATTAAATCATATTATTTGAGTTTTATGTTCTATAATTAAGGTATAAATGACCTTATAAGGAGCTGAGGATCATATTACAAGTGTTAAATTAGAATTAATTTATTTAGATGCTGTTAGATTTTATTAGATCTGGTTAGATGCCGTTAGATGCTGTTAGACGTTGTTAGATAAGGTAGATTTCATTAAATTCTATTATCTGAGTTTCAAATTTTGTAATTAAGGTATAAATGACCTTATAAAGGGCTCAGATTCATATTAAAGGTGTTAAATTAGGATTAACTTATCAATATATTTACTTAAAATTTAAAAATAATTTAATATTTATGACGTCATAAATATGTCATGATGACGTCATCGGTTCAAACCGGTTCGAACCAGACCAGTTCATTTACCGGTTCAATCACCGGTTTGATTCTGACAACATTGCGAGCAACGAGAATAAAGTAAAAATAAAGAAAATAGTTGCATAAAAAAAAAAAAAAATCAGAACATAAAAAAATAAAGAAGCAAGTAGGTAAATAGTTAAAACTTCTAATTACAATAAAAGATAATATAAAAAATTTGCAGTAGAAGATGCATGAAAAGGAATGTTAGGCTTTTTTTTTTTTTTTTGGTTTAAAGAAGAAAAACCTTTACCTATGCCCAAGCGAATGTGAGAAGGACTGGCTGGTAGGTTCGAACGAAGCTTGCATAGGGTGCTGACACTGCACCAACCGCTCGTAACTTTTCTTCCGCAGCCATTTTCGGTTTGTTATTTATCGGGTCTAGTCTATTATCTACTTCGTTAGGAAGTGATATATATATATTTTTTGGAGGAGAGTTAGGAATTGATATTTTAATTTTCCCATCTCTAATCATGGCATGGTTAGCATCTTTTGACAAAACAAGTCATTGTTAGGTCATGAAATGATGGTTTATGATAATGTGGGTAACACAACCTCATAAAGCCTATCTCTTGATGGCACGATTGCAAGGTAAAGAAACAATTCCATGAGTCATTTTTAACAAAATAACCCCCATAAACTTTCCTGATTACAAATCAAGTCCTATGGTTGAAGTATCAGTAAATAAGCCTTTTAATTTTTTAAAATATCGCAAAATAAGCTTTTATATCGACGTTTGTGAGAAAGTTTTAGACAAGTGGACTGCATAGTTTTTTAATGTTTGGAGTAAATTTAACCACGTTCGACCCATTTTCCACCTAAAACTGCATCATGAACCTGAATATCAAGGTTCATTTTGCAACATCATGAATCCTATAGAGATTTTGTTTTTTCAAATATCCAGCCGAGATGGTCTAATCTCTTATTAATTAAAATCATAATGTTTATTCTATAAAAAATCAATTCCTTGTTTGTTCACCTAATTAATCCTCCTTCAGCAAATAAAAGTTTATTGACTGTGCAAATATTGCCCACTATCATTGCCCACCTTGCCGTGTTAAAATAACTGATGACCCAACATTCGTAGAGGGAAATTGTGTAGGTTAAATAGACCACCAATTGGCATTTAATCCAGGTAAAATACTTCCATCACCGACGTTTTTGAAAACTAGTCCTCAAATTTTTCTTAATTATAAATTTTGCTTTTGGTTTGAGTATTTACGAAATAGACCTTCTGAGTATAAAGTATTCCAAGATAAATTTCAAGGCAGTTTTTGTGATGCAATTTTATACATAGAAGAGGTTGAATGTGATTTTTTATTATATATATATAAGGGGTCAAGATTCAAGGTTTGAAGTTTGGTAAAAAATACTTGTCTCATTTACCTTTTTCCAGAATTGTCCTAAGTTTATTGTCTAGTCATTTTCTAGAGTTGTCCCAAGTTAATTGTTTGGTTATTTAAGGAGGCAACATGATAAAAAAAAATTACATTCAACCTATTTCATATCTAAAATTACTTCATAAACGTCATTACTGGAGTATGAAATTTGTTTTGTAAATGTCTAAACTAGAGGGTCTAAGTCGTCATTAAGCAGAATTAAGAGTCTACGGGGAAGTTTGGGAAAGTAAAAGTTATGAAAAATATGGTATTTGGCGGGAGTAGAAAATGAAATATTTTGAAAATTGTGTGATTGATATGAAATGATAGGAGTAAAGTTGGAATAAATAGGTTTGTTAAAAGGTAGTTGATAGGGAAAACGATTGGAATATAGGGGTAAAAGTGGAAAAATATGATGATTGATTGATTAATGAGGTGCTTTGAAATCCGTGCCCCCACAATTTACCTTCCATGTTTCCAACACCTTATTCCCAAACGTCTCCTATGATAGAGAAAGCCCTCCATTAACCTAAAGCAAGAAATCCTTCATTATTTAGAGCCTCCTGCAAAAATATGAATAAGATCAAGGTCGCTTACCATATTTGTTTTCATATATGTTTTGCGATATCAAAAATCATCTTAACCAAATATTTGCTTGAACAATTAATTACAATACGTGTCAATTCATTATATAGCCTAAATTTACTTTTCAAGGACTATGACTCTTGGTAATTTGATGAAGCTTTTTATATTTTTGCTCCTATAAAATAAGTGTGTCACTCGCAGATCTGGTGATTTATGGGTGACCGTAGAAAATAATCATTTTTAATAGATGTATGAGTTTCACTTAAATTTTGCCCTTTTTGAAATTTGATATTTTTTAAATTTATATAAAAAAATTTATTTTTAAAAATCAATAAAATAAGTAAGATCTAATTAGAGCTTACACATCTATATAAAATAGAAAATTTTAGATAATTTGAGAATATATTTACATAGTTTGACCATAATTGCAATTATATTTATATAGTTTCAAAAATTAGAAATAATTTCTATACAGTTTGATCATAAATACAAATATATTTACATCATAGTACTATCACCGCACATCATGGTATAGTATATTTGCAAAAATATGTGAACTATATAGATATATTTGTAATTTCATAAATTAAATAGGCATATTCAGTCGCAAATATACCAATACCAGGACAATGCAACAATGACGTCATAACAGTGTGAATATATTTGCAATTATGATCAAACTGTATTGAATTATTTGTAATTTTTGAAATTGTACGAGTATATTTACAGTATGATCAGACTATGTGAATGTATTTGTAAATTATTTAAAAAATTAAAAAATTATTCAGTGGCTAGTAAACTATTTATAGAGACATATGGGTTGCCGTGCATTGAGTAATACCAAGTATATTTATAGCTAGGATTTAATAAGAGATAATAGCTTATAAAGACTTAATAAGTTTTATAGTAAAATTAGTATTTTCTATGAAGACGGCTTAGCACTCTAAGAAAAGAAACCCACTTATACAATAGACGTAGCTTGGGATGTGTCAATGGATTTGAAACGAAAGGGTAGTGTGCCATGCTTGACTTTTCATACATGAAAGATTGAAAATTCCATTCTCTCTCCCACGATCTATTAGATCTTGTTTGGAATGTTGCGTGTTTTATCTCTTACAACGCTAGCTGCCCATGCATGCGTCATGCAAGATTCCATATAGTTTTTCAATTTTCATATCCATCCCTAAATCACCCATGCATGTGACATCCCTCCCTCCCATCCATGTGATTTTTTATGTTCTCATGTTATCTTAATAACAAAATGATAATAATAAATGTCTTAGGGAGAGTTTTGACACATGGCCCATCCAATCAGCAAATCAACGGTCAAGATTATCAAATGAAGGTCAACAAAGCCCAAATAAGGGGCCGCGTGCGAGTCAATTATATTAATTCCACATGCCATTAGAAGATGCAGTTGGGTTAACAGCTTTCATGCGCCCCTTTTCAAAGTTGATTCCTGATTAGTAACGGGATTTCTTTGACCTAATCAATACTTTAAAAAGTTATTAGTGATGGAATTAGATTAATGAGGTTGATCCAAATCCAACCCCAATATTGACATTTGAGAACCAAAGTTATTATTGGGCTTGATCTGGGTGACCCATGTTTAGTAGTAATAATAATAAATTACCGACTAGTATCAGTGAAGCTAATACAACCATCCAAGGATCCAAAGAAAGGGAAGTAGACCTACGGTTGGGATTGATCCAAACCCTTGGGAAACTGGATAGGAGAGGATAGACTAGCTTGTATATATGTTACCTTCCATGTTAAAAGAAGAATACCGTGCACCTTTTTTAAAATTTTAATCTAAAATGTCCACGCATTTTCATTGGGCTAGCTAGCTGCTTAACCGATCTCCAAAGACTAATAATTTTAATAAAAAATTAATTAAGGCTCGTTTAAGGGTTGTGGGACCCAGCCGTGGGCCATTTCTTCAGCATCTTTCCATGGTCTGTGGGGGTTTCCAGATGCAGAGAATGTCCGACATGTCATGTGCATGCACCCACCCATGTTCTAATCCACAGCTTGAGAGCGACATGCATGTGGTGTAGGCTCAAAGTCATGAATTTTTACTACATAATCGTTTTAGATTACTTGTAATCTTCTCTACGAAATGCTTTCCTGGCCTCCGCCTTTTTTTAAGGCCTCGCAATCGCGTTTCTTACTCTTCTATTTTTCTACCACCGCAGGAAATATTCTTTTTGAAATAAAAGAATTCGAGTCTCGTGATTTTACTCGTAATAAAATAACGTAACCTGAAAATAATATCCTCATTGTACAATAAGGATAAACAGAGAAATAGTCTCTTTATAATAAAGCTAGAATAATCCTGTGCATGGAGAGGCCTCTTTGAATTTTAAATGCGTGAGAACTTCACGTACCAAGTTAAGCCATTTAATTTTTTTTTTTTTTTTTTAAAAAAAGAGAATTCTGATGTGTTGAGATAAATAATTTAGTTTGTAATTAGATAAAAACTTAGAAAACTTACTATAGGATTATTAAAATAAATAATTTAATTTTCAGATTGTGCTAGTTTAAGGTCGAATTGTGCATTTGGTATAGAGAAAAAGAGTTAAAAATTTTAGGAGAATTTTTTTTGTAAAAGTTAAAAGTGGTGTGATACAATAAAAATAATTACCAGTAGCGGAGAAAATAAAATTGAAATAAATAAGATCCATACATTTTAAAAATTTTAATATGTTTAATCTCATCACGTTGTCTCACAATAATTCTTCCATGTTTTTGGGGAAAGCTAATAATAATTGTGTCTCATCAAAACGCTGACCATAACATACATTTGGCTATGTAACGATATTAGGCTAAACAGGCCTTACAACTTGTGAAAATGGTCTGCTTCTTTGGGATCTGCGTTCCTATCCCGAACAGGTTTGGTCTACTTCTTTCGGCTCCGCGTTTCAATCCCTCATGGGCCCAGCGTGACAATTTCAATCCTCAATAGTCCCTCCATGGGTGACGCTAGGCGACGAATGAAACGGCTTGAAAACAGGAGGCGATCGGGTTGCCGACATTTCTATTTCCATGTCGCCCATGCGATGCGAGGAGTGGACACGTGGGAGAGGTGGCAGTGCGAACTGCGAACGTCGTCATGGATTGACCGTCGTGTTGGGCGGGGCGTACGAAGACGATGAATGCCGAAGACTGCTGCTGCCAAATGCCAACGGCAGCAGTCCACGCGCAGGAAAGAGCGGGCAGTAGGTGCCGTGCGGCCAACCGTAGTTGATGGCTTGAACGCGTACTGCTCACAGTCGCTGTTGTATTCGTATATCCGTCCATCCACAACATTTCAAACATGGGGCTGATTGTTTCCTTTTGATTTGACGCTGATGACTGCTGACAGATTCCAACCGCATGCATGGATTTCTCCAACAGTTGCATTAAATAGGAAAAGAAAGTATTTTGGATGGGCCGGGCATCCATAGCCTTTCAGCTCCGACAGTTCCCGCTTAGGAAATGGATCCAGATGATGAATGATACTCTTTCTGGAGTACACTGGTGAAACATGGGAAGAACTATGGACAGCCAATGCTTCCCAGTGAATAGTTTTTTTTTTTTATTGGTACAAGTACATATCTCAACACATATCATACTTGAAGATCTGAGACATTCTTACAAATATAAAGGATACATCTTTCCCAAAGAAGTCTGGAGACACAGCTCCACGAAAGAATAAGGAAGACACAGCTTCCAAACAACCACCTGGGAGACCACCCGCTCCCACACTACATCCATCCGGGAGACCTACTTGCTCCCACGCATATATCTATCGAAATCCGCACGCCCGCGGATTCGAACTCTCGACCGACTGCGCGCACGCGTTTCTGCGCCGCAGTCGGCCACCAACCGAGCTAGCCTCGGTTGGTTAAATATGAAGAAATGAGGGTGGTCAGATCAGGTCAAGCTAGCCCGCATTTGCTTGCTGCCTCTCCCCCAACCTCAAACTGTTAACCGTGCCCATTCAATTCTGGTTGAACAACATTCGTACGTTGTCTCCATTAACAGATCTTCAGGATCTAGGCCTAACCTCATTTATTACAACTCAAAACATACAGACAGCAGTTACAGCACCCGTAAGCAGGTCTGGAGTACTTTGCAAATATACCACTTAGTTTGATTATAATTACAAATATACCTACATAATTTCAAAAATTATAAAAAACCCACACATAATTTCATTATAATTGTAAACATACTCACACCGTTTTTGCACCATTATGGCATGTTATATTTGCAAAGATATTCAAACTATATGAGTATATTTGCAAAAATTAAATGTACTCACTTAATTTCTGAAATTATAAATACACCTACATAATTTGTATATCTTTGCAAATATACTTATGTCGTAATAATGCAATAATGACGTCATCACGATATGAGTATATTTGCAATTATAATCAAACTATATGAGATTTTTTCTGTTTTTCGAAATTATATAGGTGTATCTATAATTATGTTCAAATCCATAGGCTCCAACATATGCTTCAATTGAGAAATGTTTGCCCGTCTCTAGTTTCTACTCCTTTTGGACAACCTCCAATAGCTAACTTTATGAAATTATCTAAGCTTGTAGCTCTGAGCGAGATGCTATTGATGAACAATTGTATTTAGATTTTGGAAAATAGAAAAGAAAGAATTGATGGATTGGTACCTTGTCCCAAATACAAGCTAATGTAATTACACTTCATAGCAAGTTACCAAACTCAATGGTGTTAGCATATCACATCCAAATCGAAAGCCAAAATCAAGTCATATAGGTGAAGCCTTTGCACGAGAAGGCTCACGAATCATTATTCATCCTCACCAACCTCACTATACATCCTCAAACTGTAGAAGCACCCTCGCAAACTGCAACAACCATACACCATGCCACAGAAATAGCTAACGCCTTCCCATTTATGAATCAAGAACATCCTTATAATAAGTACTCATGTTACTTCAAAGCTATCATTTGCTTTCAACTCACCCACAATGAATATCACATTCATTGACCTCAACACGGTTATAGGATCATTCTTGTACTCTTTTTTAGTACGAGTATAAGTCCCACATTGTTAAGTGACTTGTAGAGTTCCAGGTCGTTGTGCGGGAATAGCATTCTTGACCTAGCTAGTCAATTTGTGATAGAACCAGCTCCTTTCAACACTTTTTATGCTATCAAGCATTGGAACTGATCATCAGCACCAACATTGGTGGAACTGTTCATCAAACTGCTACTAGGCAATGATCACCCTACAATAAGGCCAATCCATACAATTCATGGTCGATCAAATATATCTGACACTACTCCCTCAACTAACTCCTTTGTAATCATCCACTCGATCTCTGCTCCAATCACATCGACTTCATCTTGCACCATGCATGACCAAGTGTTTCTTCCTATATCCTCAGCTGCCATGTCACGATATGGATTCCCTGCAGGATATACATAGACCTGTATCATCCTCCACACATCATCTAAAAGTTTCTTTCCATGCAGCCTGACCATTGTGGGAACAAATACCCCTCTTAGGAATCTTGGCCTTCCTGAAGCTGATTTTAGAGTAGTTGAAATTACCTCATTTAACAAATCAAATAATAATCTTCTATGATTGATCTTGCTGTCATCTTTGCCTTTGACAACTCCTCTGCCATCCTTACCATTTCTCATGTAAGTTGCTTCCACTTCCTCAAATATGGAGCTATCAATTAAACTGGTGAGTGTAGATTGCACGTCATATAATCCAGCAGCAATAAGGATATCTTTTATGTAAGTTTCTTCTTGGCCATTAGAATGTGCTATTTCAACCGTGGTAAGGTCCTCCTCGATTGGCACTTCTTGGTATCCACCATATTTAAGTTGATTTAACTGTTTCTTCAGTTCTGCAAAGGAATGAGCAGATAGTTATGTTATTGATCTATGCATACTCATTCAGTGGTTCTAAAGATAAAAGGAATGCAGTCATATTCACAAACATTCATTCTCGTTTATGTCACCGGGTGCTTTTTGTATAATTTTAGTCACTTGGAGAAGAAAGTTTCAGGTAGGTTCACATGATAGCAAGCTTAAAAGTTTTACGTAAGTATCTTGGTGACACTGGGGATCTCGAATGGGAGATAATTTTGTTAACATAAGCCAAATGATGTGAGCTTATAAGAAGATAAAGATGTATTCAAAAAAAAAGAAAGAAAAGAGGATTGAACAAAGATTTCCTACCGCTAAGATTAGAGCTGATCTCTCTAAATACACCTGAGACTGGTTCATCTTCAACAAAAGGTACAACATCCAATGCGGAAGAATGACTATAATTCTCTTCTGGCCTTGAAAAGTCCCTTCGAGGGCTGCTGCATAATGAAGCAGGACTGGGCGGCACCTCCGTTGAGTTCTCCTAAAGTAAAGAAGGTAAATATATCGCCATCATTATCATCATCTTAAGTTCCTTATGGAATTTAATATTGACTTTCCAACATTAGGCTTCAAAAGTTTATGATCTGCAGCCTCAATATTAACCTACATCTTTACTGGAGATCCTGGGTATAGTCACGGTGCTTACATTGGCATCAGTCACATGCTAGCATGGTTCCTATCAGTGTTGGCTCGAAGATGAGCCATGAATCCACAAATTAAAAGGGGAGTAGGCAAAGGACATTAAAGGCCATTTGGAAGATAAATGAATGAAGAAATGAAAAGTAACAAAACACATGCATTAAAACAGTCAGAAAATCATAGAACACATTCAGTTATAAAATAGAAGAGAAGTTTGCTATGAATCTCGCCTTAGCAATGCCCATATTCAGTAGAATCGATGGTGCAGTTATGAAAGCCTTCACAAAATCAGAATCATTGTCTACCGATTCTTCCACAGCTGGAATCTTCTTACCAAATAACCTACCCCGGAGTGTCAAACTATATCTCAAACTGGAAACCTTCCCTCTGAAACTAAACTTGTCTTTTCTGTTTTTTTTAACTTCCGCTGATATGTTTTCTGCAGATTCTTGTTTCCTTCTGATGTGGGCACCTGTTAAGATGTGGGGCTCTTCCAATAGCAACTTTCCAAAAGATGTCCCTGATACTGGTGCTGATAAAGATCTAATGAGGTTCCTTGGGGATAATTCACCAGAATTGAATGCACAGTTGTTCTTTTGCTCATGTCTGAAAGATCTAGTTTTTGTTGATCCAAGGTCATCTGTTATGTTTTCCCAATAACTTGACTTTCTCCTTGTCTGTGGAACATATGTCATTGATCTCAAATGTCCTCCTTTCCTATCTAAGGCAGGATTATTCAACCTCTTATTGACTATCACTGGAATATCTACATCCCTTTCATGCCTCAGGATGTTCCTCAATCGTTCTGATAAGAATTTTCTAGTATCTTTGTCGATGAACTCAGGGGAACTTGGTCCATTGAGTTGAATTTCACTTTTGTATGATCTTGTGGATTCTGATCGCGGCAAATTCATTCCAAGGTCCTTTGTAACACTTTCTCTCACCTGTTTCACAATATGGCGAGCAATCTCTTTTGGGTACGTGTGCCCATCTTTAAAAAGAGTCTCAATTTCATCCCTTCTCACCGTAGCATCTTCCATAACACTCCCTTTCATTTCAAATCTGAGTCTTTCCTTCACCTCCTTGAGAAAGTCTTCAATGTTGCCACCTTCTTCCACTATCTCTGATGACCCAACTTGGGACTCTTTAGGAACACCATTGTTTTCGGTACCAGGCTTCAATATAACTATCCTTGTGGGTACAGTGGATCGACCAAAAATTTCAACATTTTTCATTTGAGAGAACTCATCAAAGTCACAACTTTTAGTTCTGTTCCTCAAAGTTATGGCTTCCTTGCTCTTATATCTACAATTTTGTGATCCAAGTGGTTGTTCAATGCTCATTCTTGATGTAGTTGGATACATATAATCTAATGCTTCTATAAGATTTCCATGAGTTGGGTTCCTCTTACCATCTATATAGTACATAGCTGATTCCTTGTTGAGGTTTTTATGCAAAGGATTCTGATGGTCCTTCCATCGCCTTGGATACTGGTCCGCTTCAATTCGTATTGAATGTTCCTGGGCTGTTGATGCTTTCCATGCTTCAAATTCTTTCTTGAATTTTTGAAGTTGTTCCTCTTGGGGATGTTCTCGATGCTGCATCTTTGTAAGATTTACTTGCTCTTTTAGCTGCTCAGGGTCTTTTCTCTTTCTGGGCATAACAAAATCTTGTTTCAACAACCTGGTGGGTTTTGAGCTGAGTTGACGATAGTGACTTGTATTATTTTTGGCTTGCTTGCTGTTCTTCACATTTTCATTGCTTTTTTCCTTTGCATGGGCAAATGGTTTTATATCCGATGGTAGTGAATCTACACCCATCAGGCGGGCCACAACACTGGGTACATTGCGTCTAGTATTTGTTTGTTTACATACTTCATTATCAATCAACTTTTTCATGGGGACTCCACGTGGATAAAAGTTCTTCTTGCAGGAATGCTGCTTCAATTGATATGAGTACTGAAAATCCATAAGCATATAAATTCCATAAGTATGTGTTTGGGTCAAGATGAATTACTAAACATCACATGGAAGTTCTCCTGAACAAGATAGACCATGAAAAGAAGGGAATCATATTTAGTGTCCGTAGATCATATCAAATGGATAGATAACGAGTTTATTATAACTAACCTATAACAGAAAGCGAAATAGTGTGTATCTTATCGTACATTCAACATAATTTTTCATGGAGCTCGTAACAAACTTTTCTCACCTGTATTATCTGTTCTTAAATTCAGAAGTCTGAATAGATTTTGACAATTCAATTTCAATTAGTTATTGAAAACCAGAACTAAGCAGTCAATGTTGCTTAGGGGAGATTCAACATGAAGACTAGTCTCTAGGTTTGTTCACTAGAAATATGCAAAGTAAGCTACTAGTAAACTGAAGTTTTGAGAAGCAACATTTACATCTTATCCATTGAATTCGATTAGGAGATAATAAATTCAGTGATAACTGAAATAAAAGGCTGGATCTTATTACAAGAGAATCATAAGGTTTACTTACAAGTATGCTTCCATTTAAGGTGCCATCATTCTGCAATTTCTCTATAGGCAACTCCAAGCCATTTTGAGGAGCTTCAACGCCTACAAATATATTATGGAATAACATCATTTTTCTCATGTTAAGAAGAGAAGTACAACAAAAAAAGAAACCTAGGAAAGTGAAGAATAAACATCGTGTGGTAAAAATCAATAAAGAAAACGCATATCAACTTGCACCAAAACATTAAACACAATCTCCTTTGTGGTCTCAATTGAGCGACGTGGTAGGTGTGTTTAGAATCACCAAGACCATTACTTAGGCGTTTTTTCATTGAATTTTCTTGTCAATATGAAGCTGGTTTAATGTGGAAAATTTGTTTCCTATACACCTATGTTAGAGATCATATCTCCCTATGTTACTGGAATATTTTCTAGATAGTTGCCTTCAGAAATGCTCTTGACAAACGTCATATTGAAGAATTCTCATTTGAACGTGTTCTCAATACCCAACTCCATTCACTTCTAAACATAAAAAACTTGAAACTGTTACACAAAAACAGATTTAGCAAATACTAGGATTTAAGAATCGAGGTATCATTAATAGTTGAAATCCTCACCACCAGCATGCCTTCTATGTGTAAGTAGTTTTCGTGATGCGCTTCTCTGTTTGAAGTCAAAAAGATGTAATATACCTCCCATATAGATGTTCAAAACTTCCTGAATGCTTTATTATCCTTTTTTACCACATTTGTATTTTCTTAAATGATAACCCAATATCTTCATTTTGAGACAAAGACTACCCAAAGTAGCAGTTATAACCTGCAAAATCAAAAATAAAAGTTCAAGCAAGGGTATGTTTCAGCTAAAAATAGGCAAAATAGAAGAAAATTACAAACATGGACACTTTCCACGGAAGACAGCAATAATCAAGCTCAAAAAGCTCAGGATTTTTCAAAAAAAAGGCTCAGGATTTAAGAATGCAATGAGAGATTCATATTCATCTTATCAAATAATAATCATTTAGAATACACATGAATAATTCCATTTAGACATAAATCCAGTTCAGATTCTAACCTTTTGATGTGAAGAACTTTCTATAGGAATTATACCATGTACAAGACAACAAAGATTAAAGTAGACTGAGGATCGATATTGAAGGAGGTAAAATTGAAGAGGAGTTAGACGCTATTACAGTGTGAAAAGTTGAATTGAACTGAAAACTAACTCAGAAAGGAGAAAGAGTAAAATGCAATTATCACTTTTGACATTGTAATGATGAAGTGTGTCAAGAAGTGAGGAAATGTTTATTTGGGCTCCACCTCAAGCGCAACAGAAATATTGCTTAAAGCATAAATATAATAATGAATATACATAAAAGTAATTGCGGCTTGGAATTTTTCATCTCACTGGTAGAGTCTTTTGTTCCTCCCAGTTTATTAAAACATGTAGTTCAAAAGTTTCCCTATAATTCAATTGATTTGTGACCTATTTCAAAAAGGGAATCCCAAAGCAACGTTTAAACATTCACTAAACTGATATTACAAAAGGATTTTTCTCTTCCTTTTTCCCCCACCCCTTAACTTTCTTCCCATTGTTTGGCAGAACTAATGTGTAGCATACATAGTGATAACAAAGTTGAATGAAAGAGATGCAAACTGCTATCTACAGTAACCACAGAAACACTTGAATAAAACACGTGTATCCAAACCTAATCCCCATGGGAAGAATCAATTCCAAACAACAACACAAATGAATTCACAAAACATAATTCCATCTGTAATCAAATCATCAAAATATTTTGATCCTAAACCAAAAGTAAACAAATTCTAAATTCACTGCTAACAATAAAAGTATTGATGGTCCCACCCAACAAGCACATCATTTTCATCCGCATTTCAAAAATATCATGTGTTATTTAAAAATCAGAAAAAGCTTGCGGAATTTACAAGCTCTTCAATAACAAAATTTTGAGTTCAACGAAATCATTTATCCTGGGGGATAAAATTTCAGTTACATAACCCAGGTGATATTTTTCTCTAATAAAAAAAAAAACCCAATAACTACCAGACAATTCACTTATGCCGCCTGATCTTTTTAGGCCGGACTCACGGCCTCCTCTGTGCGCCCGGCCCAAAAACCTATTTTTTTCATTTTTTTATGGATAAGTAAATCCAGGTGTATTAAATCTATAAATCAAGTTTTACCATTTTTGGATTTTTTAAGTATTTTTTTGGATTTTTAAACACAGTGGCATTTCCGTAATTTTCTGAGATAAAAAAATTACGGAAATGCCACTGTATTTAAAAATCCAAAAAAAAAATATTTAAAAACATCTAAAAATGGTACAACTTGGTTTATACACCTAGATTTACTTACCCATGCAAAAAAAAAAAAAAAAACTTTTTTAAAATAAGTTTTTGGGCTGGACGCACGGAGAAGGCCGTGCATCTGACCTAAAAAGATCAGGACTCTACCAACCGAGGCTAGCTCGGTTGGTGGCCGACTGCGGCGCAGAAACGCGTGCGCGCAGTCGGTCGAGAGTTCGAATCCGCGGGCGTGCGGATTTCGATAGATATATGCGTGGGAGCAAGTAAGTCTCTCGGATGGATGTAGTGTGGGAGCGGGTGGTCTCTCAGGTGGTTGTTTGGAAGCTGTGTCTTCCTTATTCTTTCGTGGAGCTGTGTCTCCAGACTTCTTTGGGAAAGATGTATCCCTTATATTTGTAAAAATGTCTCAGATCTTCAAGTATGATATGTGTTGAGATATGTACTTGTACCAATCAAAAAAAAAAAAAAAAAAAAAAAAGATCAGGACTCTTCACATATGCAAAAATAGAACTAAAATTTGCACTCATAAATTGCATAGAAAAGATAATCTAGGCATCACATTCAAGAAATTCATCAAACACGTGGTGCTCGAGGTCCAGGAACTGGAAAACCCAGTGGAGAACAAGAACATGGAAGTCAACTGAATTCCAAAGGGGATGGTTGAGAGCAGTGAAGTAGGATGGATTGGCTGAAAGATATAAAAGTATGATTTTATTCTTGAAACCATGGAAGTGGTGGAACAAGGGAGCTCTTTGAAGGAGTGGAATCCATGGCTGGAATGAAGAAAGAGCATTTTTCCTCCTCTTTTCCTCACTCCCCTTCCTCATCTTTTTTACCGTTAAGGCAGTTGAAAATGCAGAAAGCTGGGAAGAAGCTTCCCTCACTCTAACGGCAAAATACATCCTAGTCGGCGGGATCACCATATTTCATGACTCTCTTTACTATTTTTAATATGGTATATTGATCGAATCCTTCATAATCTATTTATAAAAACTCTAATTTTTGATAAAATAAGAATTTTAATTATTTTATTATATAGTTATGGTCTTCATCTTTTATTTTTAGGTCATTACAATCAGGGCTATGTGCGGTTGCACTATCGTGCCAGTGGCAAGGACGCACAGCACTGACGGCGCAGCCACCAATTAGTATGGCTGCATGAAAGTATGAATGACATTTGAAGTGCAAAGTTGCTATTTTAATGTTGAGGAATAATTCTATGAAACCGAATTTCATAAAAGTCATTTTTATAACACTTTCTTTATTTTCGAGACGTTAATGATGAATGTAAAATTCAATTCATTCATTTTATTTAACATCATTTGTTTAGTTAGGAAATCAAACTTCATTCAAATTCAATATGCATAGGCCACATTTACTCAAACAAATGTACGTTCATATGCAAATTAAGAAAAATTTAGATTCATTCACATATGTATTAGAATATAGTAATTCTTTATAGAATTATTTAAGATAATGCCTAAATGCACCAGGTGCACTTAGGCTCAGTGCACCTGGGTTTATTTAACCTATTTTTAATTTTTTTGAAATTTTTTACATCATTGTTAATCTAAGTATATTTAACATGTGTATCAATTTTTACCATTTTTAAAGATTTTTAGATATATTTTTAGATTTTTTAAAATTATTGGTATTTTTAAATGAAAAATCAGTGGTATTTCGAGAATTTAAAATTACAAAAATGTCACTAATTTTAAAAAATCCAAAATAATATCTAAATGTGTCCCCAAAATGGTAAAAATTGATACGCACGTTAAATACGCTTAGATTAACAGTTGCGTAAAAGTTTTCGACAAAAATAATAAAATGAGTATTTAGATCCGGGTGTAGTAAGTTGCAACCCAATTATTTATTCACATATTATGATATTTTAGATAGTTTAAATATTAAAAAAAGTATTGAAAAATTGATATCTAGCAGTAAATTATTTTATTACGTTGATTTTACACGTTTGTCGATAAGACTTATATACAATGATACTAGATAAATAAAAAAAATTCTATGAGAATATAAATAGTGTTAAATATAATAGATGAAGTAAATTTTTCATCAATTATCTAAATATTAAAAATAAAACTTTTCCCGTTAAAAAAAAGTTTCAGAAAAGCATCCCGGTTTAATAGCTGCCCTTTGTAATGGAAAGAAAACAGCTCAAGATTTTGCAATTGGTCGGCATATAAGTCTGTTTGAAACTCCTGGCTCATTTTAACGACAGAGAATTTTTCTACGACAGAACTCTTGGACCATTTCTATTCGCTTGTCTACTCATTTTAAAATGAGAAACAAAAGAAAAGGATTTTTGTAGATGTAAGGAACCCACACCATTTATCCATAATTATACATTTATTAATTTTTTAAAATATTTTAAAATAGTAGTATTTTACCCTTAAAATGCCTAAAAATACTTTACCTTTGGAAAACTTATTATTGTAATAATTTTAAAATAATTTAATAAAATAATAGTTCTGAAAATGTTTAAAGACATTTATAAAGTATAACGGTAAGTAAAAGATTTGCAAATGTTTCAAATATTATGTGTGTATTTACGAAAGAGAATTTGTGAAACAATTCCATTTGAGCTCATCTTGGTAATTCTATGAAAGTTAATTCAAATATAATCTTTCTGATGCCAATATTAAAAATGAGGGAGGGTTTGGGAATTGTTAATGGGTGGGAATGGAATAAAATAAATTTTGAGAAGTAAGAGAGCAATATAATATGATAAGTGCAAAATAAAAATAAAGTAAAAATAGATAATGTAGTTATATGCAAAGACATGAGAAAATAATTAAAATACAGGATAAAAAATAAAACAAATAGAACAATTAGATAGTTAAATTCCCAATCATACTAAAAGTTCCGCATTAAAAAGCGAAAAATATTGAACATTCAATTCCAGCCGAATCAAGTTCAAATTTAGCAACGGCTGCGTATGTAGAAAAGTATAAACATATACGTGAACTCTTTATTTTTTGATGGAATTCCGATCAATCTCACTCCTCCATTGAAAAATCTGGAGAAGGAGAGTCCCAGCCACCAACAGGAAATTCAATTGATGATGAAACGTGTTTACATAACAGATCAGAAATAAAGCAAGTAGAGAACCCCACCAAACAAATTCATGCTCGTCTCCCTAACGGCTTGGGCTGCTAGACTCTGCGCAGGGGCGTTCCCTGTTCTACAAACATGGAAGAAACCACAACTCAAAATGTTGAGCATGACTTCTGATCTTGTCTACCAAGGTCCCCCAGATAGGATGGGCAAATTGTCATTGAGCAAGGTTACTAAGCACGGGGAGTCACTTTCTACTTGGAGATTTTGGTAGGGAAGATCAGCAGACCATTCAAGCCCCTTTAATAACGCCTCTGCTTCCAACTGTGGAAGATCAGAGAGCCCCTGCCTCTTCCACACTTTTGCAGCCAGGAAGACACCCTCCCAATCTCGGATTACAGCAGCCAGCCCCCTACACGGTTAAGACTAAAGTTGCATCCAACATCAACGTTCATTTTCCAAAAACCTTGAGGAGATTTCCTCCATGATCTGACTGCGCTCTCCTGGCCTACATTGTTGGAGGTGTGGATCAAACGAGAAGAAGCGATGGAGGGGAGGAGCGTAGCTGTTCGTTTAGTCACGTCCCCAAACTGGGGATGAAGCCCCTCCATACACGTGTGCCACAGGTTCCAGCAAGGGCAGAAGAAGAAAAAGACAGGGTACAAATTCCTTTTTTTGAGAAGGTGAGAGAAGATCTCCCATGGGTTAGCAGATTCCATACCTGAGCAGGCCTGAAGAAGATGGGATTGAAATGCAGCTCTGGTGGCTCGACACCTCCAAAAGAGGTGTAGGCCATCTTCGGCATCCCCGTTGCATAGCTGACAAGATGACGATGCAGGCAAGCCTCTTTCGATCAGATTGGATATACGTGAAGTTCGAAGTTCATGTAATTCTATATATAACAATCATGTACCCGCGAAGACAAGTTGCGGTGAAATTTTCAAGCCAGCTGTGTAACGTCGTACAAAGCTTGTCCCGGGAAAGAGGATGAGTGGACGTTGGAAGCAACGAAGTCCGATCAAATCATTTTTCATGCTAGTCATTCAAGTAATTAAAAGGCTCCGTGGCTCATGCATTGCAACCATTCAAACCATTTGTATCATGCGCCCCTAGTTATTAACAAGAAATTTTCTAGATCCAAATCCAATTAAGGGCCTCTAATTTAACCAGTGAGATATTATTCCGGCATATTAATTCAAAGAGAAGTTTTCCAGGAACCTTAATTATTAATTCATTGCCGTCCAAGCATGGTTGGGGAACCCGTAATAATCGGTTTAACCATTCGATCACTATGATTTTGAATGGTATCAACCCGTTTCGGGCTTACCTTGATGATTTACCTGACTTAATTTGCCTCCCTGTTGTGAATTACAAATTAAGTCCTGGCACACGCGTTGGCTTTCTTGAAATTCTAGTTTAAAAGATTGCTGGTGTGATTAGTTAAGGGGAAATGAGTTTAGATGATACCCAATTGGTGCTGGGGAAAAAAGAATTGGTTGCATGGAAAGAGCTCGCGTGATTAGGTGTAAAGGCTATTTGCATGAAAGAGCATGGATGGGACCTTTAAAAGAAGGAAAGGAGCGAAGCCTTAGTGTGAAATGATTCCAAGGAACATGTGGCCATGTGCATTGTAGCTTGAAATATGAGACTTGTGTGCCCCATACCAGCCTTTTTTTCCATGTTAGAGGAAATTACGAGCACACGACAACAGGACAGGCTTTGTGGTCCAAAAGCTGACCACTTTATATCTTCTTCTCTTTCCTTCCCCTCATTCGGGTGGTGGGACAGAGATAGTCGGCGGCATAGGGTCACCAAGTCTGCTCAGGGGCCTGGGGGACTGAGCACTGCTCTAAGCCCAAGCATGCAAACACTAAGGCGAATTACAAATTCTCTTTGGTTTAGCAATTCCGAGAGTTTCCATTAATTATTATCTAATATATGTACTTGAATTAGAATTACAATTATTATTTTTCATGCTTTGAATTCTTCAATATCTTGAATTCTGACATGTACATAGGTCTGAGTAAATTCATGTTAAACTCACAAAAAAATGTTTTTGGAATCAAACATATAGTTGAACTATTCAAGGGATTGGTTTGGTTTGATCTATCTTTTTTTTGTTAAATCGGGTTGCGCTTCTTGTATGATCAAGTATGCAACAAAAGCGTACTTCAAGGAAAGGATAATGAGGTTACTACTTTTATCTAATTTTAAACTTCAGACCTTCTTATACTAATATGTTATATGCACTTGTCTAGTTACTTGGCCATCCAAGTGACAAAAACTCTTAATTGTCACTCTAATAACTAAAATATGTAAAGAAATCAACAAAAAAATTTCGAAGATATATTAACTAAGCATATATGACATATTAAATCAAAGAAAAATAACATCATTAATTAATTTCAAATAAAATATAATTTTAATTTTTTAAATAAAACATATACCAGGTTCACCTAATTTTTAAATGTATATCTGGACTGAAGTAACCAGAAGGTAGGTTTGGTCCAGTCCTAAAAATAGTGCGTGGAAGCACTTATAATTTTATATATTATGGTTTCGGTTAAGAGTGTTATGAATTCAGAAATACGGAGATGGGTGGCGACATTAAGGAGTTGATGAGAAATTAGGGCAAGACATTTCAGAAAATGGATGTGAGACATGAGAGAGAATGTTTCAATGCACCTTGTCGCATTGAAATTTCAATGCATCAGGGTATAAAATTCTATTTTTAACATATTTTTTTTTTAAAAAAGCTTTTTACGAGATTGTTAACCTAGGTATATTTAACTTATGTATCAAGTTTTACTATTTTTAGAGATACATAAAAATATTTTTTTTTTATTTTTTAAAATAGGGGTATTTTAGTAGCTTTAAAATGGCTAAAGTACCCTTATTTTTAAAAAATTAAAAAATATATATACGCATATCTAAAAATGATCAAATTTATCTTGTAGATTAAATACAATTATATTAAAAATCTTCAAAAAATTTTAAATATATATATTAAAAAATGAGATTTTGCACCTAATCAGGATGCATTGAAATATTCTCCGTATGCAAGTGCTTATAGACGATTGTAATATGCAAATATTTGGGGGAATGAACCTGAGGAATTCCAGGAAACAGGTGAAAGATGCGATATTTTGCGGTCCGACAGTGAGCGTTGCTAGCATTGCGTGTATTCACAAAGTAAGCAATGCAGATCATCGAGATGGAGGCCAGTAATGCAAACTTGGAATGGGAAAGCTTCGCCTTTGAGTTGCCAGGGGGTTATGGCTGGAACTTTTATTACGGCGGTGCTGTCCTGTGCAAGTTTATTCAAGCACGATAGGTAGGCATCAGGCTTAGTACAATTAGATTGACATTCATGGCTATCAACCAACAATGGGGCAGAGAATTCATTCACAAAAATGGTTAGGCATGATGCTATCAAGTCGCATTTATGAAAAAAATTGCAAATATACTTATAAAGTTTGACCAATATTGCATCTGTGTTCTTAAGTTTATCGATATTACAAATATACTTATAAATTTTGTATGAAATTGCAAGCGTGTTACTTCTGTTAGGATGTCATTAGAATTTTCTATAAAATGACGATAATGTCGTTTAATTCAAGCGATGCACTTATAAATTTTATGAATACTATAAACATATTTGCAAAAAATTTAAAATAATACTACTGTAAAAAATATATAAAAACAAAATAGCAAATATGTCTATAATATTTGAAAAATTACAATTATTTCACTTAGCTCAAAGGGCATAATGTTATTTTATTGAAAATTTTAACAACGTCTTAACGGAAAGGACATGTTTACAGTTTTATACAGCCTTTGTGGACATATTTGCAATATTGTCAAACTTAGGAATACGAATGCAATATTGGTCAAACTTTATATGCATCTTTGCAAAAATTTTATAAAAGTATATATTAAGCTTGTGAGCAAGCATCATCATTTTTTGATGCAAAGTAGTAGTGAACGAACAGCCTCAGCTAAATAAAAGCCTGAGACAGTGTTTGGAAATGCAGGCGGTTTTGAGATTTGTGAGGGGATGTGATATGATATAAGTAGAAATAAATAAAATAGTTATATGAAAAAAACAAATGAAATATAAAATTACGAATGAAAAAGTAGGGTAATTAAGGAAGATAAAATTATTAAAATGTATTAACAATTGCGCTTTCTGTTCTCGCATTCCTCTCCCTACTTTTCCAAATGTCGTTATCGTGGCCGGAGGACCTCATGGTCGTGGGAGTTATGGGATTGTAAGTGTCAATGCCTAAGGAGACGTGGGCTTGGCATCATTTTCCGGAAAGATCCAAGTCCAACTGAATGACTGATAAAACCATAGAAGTTATAACAGAGCCCTTATACAGCCCTTGTTGGGCTATGTTCATATGCAATTTGAATCCCCCTCTATTGTCCATACCAGCGGCTATGGGCGGAGCCACTTCTCATTTCTCAATTCAAATCCTGATCATATTAAAGTTTTGATTACTTTAATTTTTTTACGATCCAATTCTCAAATAAAGATACTTATTTAAAACTTTTTAAAAATATTTCGTAATTTAATTTTATAAAAAATATATCAAACTCATTAATTCTGTTTCATAGACTGTTTACCAGAAGACAAGACTGTAAGCTGGATGCTTAACTTGGTCTAATATGGCAGTACATGGATTTAATCTATGGAAAATAATACTTTTCTAATCAAGCACACATGGATGCCTCTTTCATTCGCTGGACCCTGCAATTTTGGAACCTCTGTGCTCCGTGTCAACTCTTCTTTATTTGTAAACAATATTATAAGTGGATTTTTTGTCCGTGAAAATTTCATTGCTTAATTACATCCTATCCATAGTTTTTTTTAAAGAAGAATTCTTTTTATACTCATAATATTTGTACGTAATTTCTAATATACCTGTAGTGTTTAATAAGTATAATTTTTTCTTATATTCATAATATTTCATCTTAAATTCCTAATATACCTATTTAGTTAACGTAATTATTATTTACTCATCGAAAAGATAATTTTGCTCCTCTAAAATTTTTCTAATCAAAATTATTCAACCTTAATATAATTCTTGAATTATTTAATGTCACTTTTTGATGATTTATTATCATCTATTGAATCATATTAAGGTTTAATCATCTCCATTAAAAATTCTAAATGGGTAAAATTATTTTTTGATGGGATAGGTAATGATTATGTTAGCAATAGACGCATGAAAGAAAGTTATTGTGAAATATTACGAGTAAATGAGAAATTTATAGAATGCTATGGTTACATAAGTAATTAAGGGCATGAGATGAATTTTTTTATTTTTTTCGATATATCCTATATAAAATAATTTTATTCTTACTTTTTTATGAAGCAAACTTTGTAATTAAAGTCTTGCTTGGTAGTAATTCTATCTCGGGCTGCCTCTCCATCATCTGCCACACGTACGAGGCGGGCCTACCCTGTCGCGAAACGGCTTCAATGCGTAGGGTTTTTTTTTTTTTTTCTTATGATTGGATTGCAGCGTCCGCGCGGCAGGGCCATCTCGGTCATGAGTTTGACTCACTTCGTTGTTGACGAGGCTGACTACGATCACACACGTGGCATACCGCTATTCCTAGATTTAGCACCGGGCCACCGGCGCGTATCGGTGGTTGTCGGTCGGTCGGATATGGATATGGATATGGATATGGTGAAAATCGTTTCCCTGGGTTTTCACACCGACATCTGTGCTGGGGAGAATCCTGTACCAGTCCTTTTCATAGACGGTTAGGATTTACGCATCTCCGAAACACACGGCGACCGGGCGCATACACCTATTTTTTTATTTTTTTTAAATTTTTTTATAAAACTGTTAATATAAGTGTATTTAACATATGTATAAATTTTTACCATTTTTGAAGTATTTTAGATATTTATTTTTAAAAAAAAAATCAATGGTATTTTAGGTAATTTTAAAAATTTATAAACATATTAAATACATATAGATTAACAATATTGTAAAAAAAATTAAAAAAATAAAAATAAATAGGTGTATGCACCCGGGAGCATGCAGCGCTACATGCTCCCGGGCGCATGCGATAACGATCCATTTGTATTACGTGCATCTTTGGCAAATACTAAAACTCTTTAAACAAAAAATTTTCACTCTTCAAAATTATTTTATCTTTTAATTATTTCTTCACATTTTTCAATTATTTCTACACATATACTCATACAACTAACCTACTAATTTTAAACTTATTTTTTTCTCCTTGATATTATCTTTATCATGTCATATTATTTTTTTTCCATTTCAAAAACTTTTATACAAAATTTTTGTTCAAAAGATATGTTTGGTAAGTAATAAAAAATTTGGTGAAAAATTTTTAGTGTAAAATTTTTGAAATTAAAAAAAAATATGATATAATAGGGATCATGACGAGGAGGAAAAATAATAATGTTAGATATATGAATAGATGTGCATAAGTAATTGAGAAATATGGTATTTATATAGTAAGAAGTAGAGAAATAATTTAAAAATATTGTAGTTGTAGAGAATAAAAAAATTTTAATTAAAAGTTTTAGGTTGAAAAAGTTGTTGGAAAAAATAAATACCCCTAAAAATTTTATCACTTCTCATACACACTATAGAAAAAATAGGAATGAAAAGATACTATCTGGCCATCTATCAGTGGGTCACCATCATGGTTCATCATGAGGACCCATTACGATGATACATTATCCAATAATTAAAAACTGCTATAAAATGGCCTAATAATTCTAATATGATGTGGTTGAGACCTAAGAAGGTCGATAAATGATGGATGTCGTTTTACTTATAAACCTTATAAGATTCTTTGATGTAATTTGTTATTGGGATGAGAATGTAATAATATTTATTAAAAATATTAAAAAAATTATTGAAAATTAAATAAGTTGTCCTCATAATTGAAAAACTGTCTTGATAATGAGGATACAAATTCAATTCAAAAATCCTATATGGTTTGAAACAAACCTTATATTTCATTTCGTGATAAGCAAATCCAATTTGGGAATATGTTGAAATGGAGTTGGTAAAAATTAAAATAATTAACGTAAAATCAACTATATTTTATAGAAAATAATATATAAATATACCCACATAGTTTGACTTTAATTATAAATATATTCACTTTTCATAAGTCTAAATAATGTCACATAGTTTGATTATAATTGTAAATATGCCTACCGTCACAAAATGAATATATTCGAAAATATACGCAAGATATATGGTTATATTTGCAAATTAATTATTTGTATACCACATTTGCAAATATAACCACGTATCTTGCATGTATTTTGTAAACATATTCATGTCATAATAACGTTGCGACAGAGGTGTGAGGACACAGTGACGACATTGATATATTTATAATTATAGTAAAATTATAATTTATATTTGTAAATTATCCATTTAATATACAAATTTCACGCTGGAGTTGTTTCTTCTACAAAATCAATAATTATAATTAAAAGTGCAAAATCACATGGATAGACAATTCTAAATGAATAGTGATTTAATACATACAACTTCCTTGTATGTATTTATCTATAATTTCAGAAATTACAGATATTGCAACTTTTTATATATTTGAATAGTTGATAAAAAAATTCACATCATCTATTTTATTTAATATTATGTATAGTATATTGAAAAAAAATTTATTTGTTCAATATTAGTGTTCGCATAAGTCTCGTTGAAAATCAACGTGATAAAATGGATTAACACTAAATATCAATTTTAAATTTGTATTTTCAACATCTAAACTTGTTTAAAATATCATTTCGATGTTGATAAATAATTGTATATAGTATTATTATATTCTAATATATGTCTAAATTGATCTATGTATTTTTCATAATTTACACATTAATATATATTTTTCAACAAATATAACTCATAAACGTATTTAATCAGGATACAATTTAGTATTCTAGATAAATAAATGATATTAAATACAATGAATGGATTAAATTTTTCATCAAAAATTAAAATTTTAAAAATTAAAGAAATTATATGACTCTGTTTCTATGTAACCTGGAGCCTTTGAACCAATTACACAACAACCGTATTTTATTTTAAGAATCTCGTTTAAAATCACGAGTGCAAAACTTATTTTTAATTTTTTGATGATTTTTATAGAATATTAATTTAGGTGTATTTAACTTATTTATGAAAATTTTCTATTTTTGAAGATACAAATATATTTTTTAGAAAAGTAAGTTTTAGCCATTTTTAAAAGACTAAATATTTCTATTTTTTAAAAATAAAATAAATATTCTCACACATCTTTAAAAATGACAAAATTTAGTCTCCAGAAAGTAATAGTTTTATTTAAATCTTTCAAAAAAATAAAAAATGAATTTTTGCACATGAGTATGCTAAAGTTTCAATGCACCGAAAACTCTTATTTTAATGAAAATTACACGGCAAATGGTTAAGCTCTCCTTTGAAAGGGTCGGTTGCTGACAAAAAAAATTTAAAAATCTTCCAAATTTGTATGCTTTCTTAATATGTTGTGAAAATTTAACGTTTAATTATTCTATTTCTTATTGTTGTTTTATTATCTTTTTTATATTTTTCCACACAACAATCAGAACAATCTTATCTTTGTTTTTTTTCCCTTAATAATTTACCTTGATATCAAGTCAACCTTTTACTCGTTAAAACAAAGTAACAAACAACATTTACGACCGAGGCATTTTCCATGTTATGAAATTTTCTTTATGAGTGGCATTTCGTGGCCGGAGGTGATCAGCTGCGAATCCCGGAGATCTAGGAAGCCCTGATGTTCGTTGCTTCAACCACACGTGTGCAACAGAGCGTGCGTAGCGGAGCTGAATGGCTTTCCCCTGCTACTTCAGAAGACAAGTTATCTCGAGTTCGGTTTAACACACGTGCTTCAGTTTCCCACGTATTGCTAACCGAATTGGAAAAGGATCTTCATCTGATCATTTTCGAACCAGCGCCATTTTGGGAATTACAGCCCATTTTCTTTCTTCGTAGTCTGTATATTCTTTCCTTTGTCGCTTGCAGAGAAAACGTTCCGACGCCAACAGTAACGCGCGTACCCTAACATCACACGTGGCGCACTGTGCCTCTTTCAAGATCTGAGCTGGCCAATCAAACGGCCATCTCTGTCTGACGCCTTTGGACCGCGGTCACGGCCACTGCTCTGTAAGAATCATATGTCGAGTGTACTCTCGCACCTCCCTTGCATCTTGCCATAAACGTCAGTTTCCTCGTTAAACAAGGGAAAGACGCGTGTCCAAGGCTCTGTATCTTTTAAGCGCGCATCCAACTGCTCTGTTTCTCGCCGCGGCGGTTTTTCTCCAAGCAAAGCTCCTCCTCCTCCTCCTACCAGAAAAGCTCCCCGCTCTCTCCCTGCGTTTCTTCAATCGTTAAAAATTCATCGGAAGGAGCTTGCTATCAATGTTCGTGAAAAAGCTCGTCGACAAGGCTTCTAAAAAGGTGCGTCGTCTCTGCCCGATTCTTCATCCCTTTCGTCCATGAATTCGATTTTGCCTTTTTCCTTCCATCCGTCTGGAATCTGAATTGGATCGGATCGGATCACGTCTCCGGCTTCTGCTAAATCCCGGTGAACCGAGAAAAACGGTGCATCCACGGCCGGCAGTCGGTGCCCTTTCTGACTTTCTCAGTCTCCCGACTTGCTTCGGGATACTTACTGTGAGCCCGGCACGTGACGTGAAAGCCAGGTTCTTCTGGAAATTATCCGGTGTTCGCCGGTGCACGGGTTTCTCGTGTCCGTGTGACGGGTTTGGCCTGCACATTTCATAGTGGACGTGGTTTCCCGATGAATTTACTCTGCGTGCACTGCTTTTTTTCCCGGCGGGAATACTTGTATTAAAATATAATAATACTTTATAGGATTATTTCTCTCTTTATTATTAATATTTTACATAATTTAGATGTTGAAAAAATTATTTTAAAGTTGATATTTTAATATTAAATTATTTTATTAGGTTAATTTTATATATTTATAGTTGAGACTTATATACAATGAAATTAAAAAAATAAAAAAAAATTCAGGATACTATAAATGATGCTAAATATAATAGGTAGAATAGATTTTGTATTAACTATCAAAATTTTAAAAAGAAATGAAATTTCTTAAAAGAAATGTTTAATAGAATCGTCATGCGATTTCGTAGAAGAAAGGTTTAACAGAAGCGTCCCCGTTTTGCCGGTATGGATTGTGAGAGTTCTCGATCGGTTTCTACGGTGATAATTAGAAGAAAGGGACGACTGATGGTGTGGATGTTGTATTGTCAAGCCCGATAGTATGTTCCGTGACATTCGATGTTACAGTGTAGTGTAGTCTCGCAGATTATGTCCCACCTGTCATTGGGGGAAAAAGATCACCGCGTGAAAAGAGACGCACTTGTCGCTGTTCTTGTCGCCGTCTTTATATGGAGCCGTAGAATGTAGACGTGTTGGTTTGTCTTTGTTGCTCGACGGCAGATTTATCGCATCGACACAGACAAAGAAGCTGATGGATAAAAGCAACAAAGGAGTATTATGTTGATGAGTAAAGGGCTATGGTGTAGCCAGCCAAAATTCGGTGTTCTAGCTTGGGTGCCGATTCAGGATTGCGCCTTCCTCGAGCCATTGAGGAAGTTTGAAACTGAAATGGCACGTGCAGCCGAAACGGTGCTGCAACGTGTCGAGCTCTCCATGGATTTGCGTGTCATTTAAATATTTCGTCCTCGATTGGCGTGTGTGGCGGGTCCCGGACGCTCATGCAAAGCATTAAAAAACAGAAAAACTATAAAATAGGCCGACTATTAAATATTAGACGATAAACAAAGCTCCCGGCGAGGATCGAACTCGCGACCTTTCGCTTACGAAGCGAACGCACTACCACTATGCTACGGAAGCGCTGAGCCCGGGATGCGAAAATTTATAATTCTCATATCTATTTTGGATAAATTTCCCTTCGAACAAATTATTGTATTGAGAGGTATTGGTGCCGTGCTTTTCCACCTGGTTTGCAGCCTGCAGGAAGTTTAAACAGTTTGAAAGAACATGATGTCGATCCACGTCTCGTCTTCCACTATGGGATCCCAACAGGATGCATCTCCTTGGCGTTCGACCCATATCAAAAAATTCTGGCTGTTTCTACCAAGTAAGCTTCTTCAGCTGACACAACTTCAGAACAAGTACCATGATGGTACATGAACACCTAAAGGCATTTTGCAAGTAGAATGCAGATTTTTATTTCAGGTGGCTGCATCATGTACGCTGTCTCAGATAATCTGTTTTATCTGACGCGCAAGCATGTTAGATAACACAGTTGGGGTGTTCCAAAGGATCCTATCCTAGATCCTTGAACGTAATTTGGATCCTCCTTCTCCACACAGTCTTCATTCCTGATTCACAATAATTTGTGTTTATTGCATGGTAGAACCCTCATCCTTTTCCAACACTAAAAAATAGTCTAGTACCAGTGTTATGTATCTTCAAACTGAAACTGTTTTATTACAATCAAAGGATTGTACACTGGAAGATGACCTCACCGAGATCGATTACAATTACCCAAATCCCTGGCTACAAGTATCTCTCACTACTCTTCTCTTTAAGTACTCTCTCCTACAACTATTCTAATGGCTACAGAACTAGAACAAATCATCTTCCCCTATCAAATGAACCCGCCACCCCATTTAGCAGCTTTGATCTCCCTTGAGTATGCATATTAGAAGTGGTCCCCCCATGACAGATGTCAACACGTAGAAGGTTACCGACCATAGTTGTGGTCCCCTCCTCTTATCTGTTCACCACTTGTCCCAAGAGATGTTGCTGATTCATCTGCTGACTCACGATACCAGACCTATCCTATCAGTCAGTTTTGATCTCTGGGCTATTCTAAACTAACCAGTGTGCTGAAAGAAAACCATAAGGTCACCTCTTCTTTGCCCAACTTTGTGATCCTCTTCATCAAATTTTCAGCTACCTGATAATTTTTTTCTGTTTCCACTCTGTATCTTGATGTCTCTAACTGCAATAATCTTCTAATCTCCCATTGATTTTATTCAAAGTGATCTATAAAAGCCAAGTAGAATCATTCTGCTTACTTTATTTTCTTCTGCAGAGATGGCCGGATCAAATTATACGGCAAAGATAACACCCAAGCCCTGCTGGAATCTTCTGAGCCAGTCCCAAGCAAATTTTTGAAGGTTGTTACCTGAGATCTTTTTCCTCCTTCGCATCCTCACGTTGATCACCGAAAATAATTTGTTTATATTTCAATAAGGTGGACGAGTATTATATATGCTTCAGTTTCTTTCAGATTTCTATACCATTATCTTCACTGTAGTTGAACATTCAAATTCATAAAAGAGTCTTTTCATCAGGGCTTCCAAAGCTTATTTGGTTATGCACTCTAGCTGTTCCAAATTCCCTCTTCTGACTAATACTTTCCGTGGCGCATGTCCTTCCAGTTTTTGGAGAACCAGGGGATCCTCTTAAATGTGACAGTCCATGACCAAATCGAGGTAAGTCATACTTTTAGTTGTTCCTTTGCATTTGATTAAATCGCAGAATGACTGAGTGTGGATGCACGCATGCTACTCATTGATGTATCTCTCGTGTTTCCACTGGGATTATGAAAGTGCAATGTGATTATAAAATTGATAAGAGAGAGAGAGAGAGAATTGTATGCTTTGATATATTCTTTTTAGTCAGTTTTCTGAGTCAAAATGTAACACATTTGGTTCTAGGTGTGGGACGTAGACAACAAGCAATTGTCGCATGTGCATTTATGCGAGAAACAAATCACCTCATTTACAGTAGTGCAACAGAGTTCCTACATGTAAGTAATTTGTTTTTTAACAGGTAAGTAATCTGCTAATAACAGCACTGTCATGATTTCATAAGAGAATGACAGTGCCATTGTTATTGTAGAATAACGGAATTGAAATTTCAACGAATGTAGGTATGTTGGAGACTCTCTTGGGACTGTTTCTGTTCTGAAAGTCGAGAGAATATCAGACCATTTAATAAATATGCAATACAGTATTCCTTTATCTGCTTCTCGTGGTAAGAAAAGTCAACACCACCTTCCTTTTATTTTTCTTCCTTGATTCCTATTATCATCCAGATTTCTTATTGTAAATCACGGGAAAATAGCTGTTGTTTGCATTTGTATAGAGGAGCTTTTCTTTTTATATATGAGAGAATTTTTTATATTTCGTGTGCTAGGAGCAGTTCTTTACCTTGAACTGAACATGCCCTAAGGAACCTAGTTCTAGGATATTGCAATAAATTTCAAAAAACAAAAACTTACCAAGATTCTCCTTCCTTTGAGATTTCATTCTATTTCATCCTTCCATATTGTCTAATTAACACAATTCCATCTTTTAATTTTCTCAGGTAGTGTTACTGAAGTGGCAGAAGATGTTGCTATAACACACATCTTGCCACAGCCAATGGCTGAGAGCAGAAGGTTGTACACTTTATTGTCTGATCTTTCAAAATTTTCAGACACCCATATCTATAATTGCTGCTCATCCTTGAAATTTTTTTGTCTATAGCCTTGTATTGGAAATTGGTGTTTTTTCTCCCAATAGTAGATGACTAGATTAATTCAATGCGATCTCATATAGGTTCTCTTATATCTTATTCCATACATTATCTGAAAGAAAGAAAAGAACTCAATTTTTGTACTGTTTTCACTGCAAAAATATTCGCCAACAGTCGTTTCACCTTGCACAATATGCTTAATATCTGCCTCTTCAAGCCACACCTCTTACGAACATACAAAACATAATTACAGTCAAAATCAAGAATGGATTGCTGAACATGATACTGGCTGTAGCATATCTTTTCTTATTATTTTTACTTTTTTCGAAGTATAGCTGTAGCATATCTTATGGAAACCGTATATGAATCAATCTCAGTTCATGACTTGTCAAAGGCACCACAGGATCCAAATATCATATGCAGTTTAGCTCTATATCATCATGCTTAAGGTAGATATGTCAGGGCTCACTATGACAGTTACTGTATCAAAAACTGTCTATCACCAGTCTTTGGGATAAAAAGTATATAGTGAATGTAGGATTGCACAATAATTAGGCTTTTCCCCATTTCTAGTGAATCCACCATTCTTGATTGAATGTTTTTGATGGTTTCTTTATTAATACAGGGTCCTTATAATATTTAGAGACGGTCTAGTTGTACTATGGGGAATCCAAGAGAGTAAAGTCCTTTTCATAACAGGTGGAAAGACACTACTATCGTCGGGGCATGAAGCAAGGAAAGTAACATCTTCTTGCTGGGCATGTCCCTTTGGAACTAAGATAGTTGTTGGCTATAGTAATGGGGAGATTTTATCGTGGAGTATTCCAGGAATTTCAAATCAAAGCAAAGCCTCAGCTATGGATAAAGGACTGTTTGCTACCCAGAATATTCCTATTGCTAAAATCAATCTTGGGTATAAATTGGACAGAATTCCAATAGCTTCACTGAGATGGGTTCCAGGAGATGGCAAGGCAGGTCGCTTATATGTAAATGGAGCATCAGACACTGCAATTTCAAATTCATTTCAGGTATATTTTTTTCCTTCATTCTTGATAGTTTGCTTTGATACAATGTATATTCATGATATTTCATGTGATGCATTTGGTTTTAGGTTTCATACTATCTGTCAACTTTAATGACACCACAGCCATAAGGGGTTTTGTCTTTTAACTATGGGCATTGATTTTATTTGCCCAGGCAAGTATGTGCTTTTTTATGGAAACATTGTTCCAAGTAAATTTAATTGGTATATTAAAATCAAAAATAAATATATATCCAAAAATTGTAAAACTTGGTATATTAATCAAATATATTTGGAACAACATTTTCATAGAAAAACAAAAAATAAAATAAATATACTACCCACTCTAACAGATGAAATTGTTAGCCTGGGCTAACAAAATCACTACCATTCAACTATTGGATTGCTTATTATTGCCTTGTTATTCAGTTGTCTGTCTTCAAGTTTTGCATTTGAAGGAAAATCTGCTCCTCGTGTCCTGCAGTAAAAATAATCAACCAGACTCAATTTATGTGAATCGTGCCAAGAGAACAACAAAAAGATATGCCAGGCTTGTTTTTATCTTTAATCTCCTTGGATCTTGCCGGTGTGAATGAACAGCTCGAAAATCAGACTGAATCTGATCTGCACGCAGAAGTACTAGCACACATTGTATCTCTGTTTTCAGTGAGTGGAACTGACCTGAGTTCAAAATGAAAATTGAAGAGAAGGTTTAAAATTTTTAGGCCTCAAATGAGCAGTTCAATTTTTTTGGAAAATAGTACCAGAGCTTAGCAACCAACTGCCAAGTCATGAGTTTGGCTCTACCACTAGGTTTGGGTCACTAAAGCAAGGCTCTGGTATATGGGTCCTTGCAGGAGCATACTGATATAGTGATATGACCCAAATCAAGGATACAATAAAATAGTTCCGAGCTTTAAATAAATAGGTCAATCAAGCTTTTCAAGTTGTGCATGTACACATCAGATCTTGAATTCACATAAAAGTTGCCTAATATTACTCAAGCATCATGTACATAGTCGCATACAGTTCCTGATAAGCTGTCAAATAATAAAGAGGCTTTTAAGCCTTAACCTACAGAAGACAAAAACAGCATACCGCAGCTGTCGAGATGAAAGCTAAATAATAATGCAAAAAATTCTGTCGTGCATCTCTACTTTTCTTTGACTTCTTCAAATATTTTCTGCTATTTCATAATTTCCCTACCTGCATCATTTGTTTCCTCAAAGGTCATTGTAAATGTGACAGATAATCCTTCTCAACGACAGTGCTGAATCTCGTACAGTCAAGTTGATGCTCCCTTTGCCTGAAGCTTGTCAGGACATGGAGATTATTTCAACTTTTGCTGATAAATACAAACCAGATTCATTGGTGCTTTTGTTAAACTCTGGCAGCTTATGTGTTTATGACGACTCAGAGATTGAGAAGTATCTTATACAAAGCCACTCCAGATCACCTCCAACAATCCCCAAGCAGGTAGTGGTCAAGTTACCATTTATGGAAGCAAGCATTACAGCTTCAAAATACATCACAGATAACTCAGATCTGTCAGGGGTTGACGATAAGGTACTTCGCTTTTCTCATGTAATGGCATTTTTTTTCCCGATTTAAAACTCGTTATTAAAATGATTGCTGATCTTCACTATCATGTAGGATAATATGCAGGCCAAAAGTTTCCCTCCTCTTTTTCCTACTGAATCGAAGGTTTTAAGTCATGTAAACTCTGGTCGCATTGGTCTTACAAAATTCAAGAACTTGTATATAACGGGGCACAGTAATGGAGCTATCAACTTTTGGGACACATCGTGCCCATTTCTTCTTCCTGTTTTATCAGTGACTCAACAGGTAACTTTTCCAATGACATCACATGCACATGTGGGACTGCATAGAGAAAAGGGAACATTTTGTATGCAAAAAATGTTATAACCACAACATCAGGATATTCGAGCCGTTAAAGGAACATTGCAAATGTGTAGGGATGTTTGACCCCTAATTTTTCACAAATTTCTCTTTCATCACTTACGAAATTACAGAACAGCTCTACTGGCAAAAATAATTTTAAGAAAAAAATGTCTCTTTCAGGAATTGAAGGGCATCTCTCAAATATAATTCCAAAAGGCAAAACCAGTCTACTCTAGATTTCTGATAGGCAACATGGTTTGGATTGAGGATTTAAAGCTACTTCCTAGAATTACGAAGAAGATTGTGGTTAAAAAATTATTTGACATCTTTATGATGATGATATTGATTGGATCAGTAACTAGGTTGTAGTTGTACAAATTAGGGGATTGTGAAAATTTAGGGGTGTATTAACAGATATGCTTCAAGATGTATCAAAGGTATTTGAAAACCTTGTTATTTTCTTTTACTATAAATTTTCTGACACAAATTTAATTTTGCGTACAGAGTGAAGGCAACAATACCCTCAGTGGTGTTCCAATAACTGCACTGTATTTTGATGTCTCCTTGCGAGTGCTTGTTTCTGGAGATCAAAGTGGAACCGTTAAGTATTATTCTTGATGGAGATGAATTGGTCAATTCCAATTAAATTGCATAACACATTTATCAAAGAACACTTATTAACCATGACATAGTTATTGAAAATAGTTATTTATTGTACCACTTTTTATGCAGATCCGCATCTTCAACTTCAAACCTGAACAAGGCACTGCAGGAAACAATCTGTTCTCCTTACAAGGTGTTAAGGATGTTTATCTCTGTTACTATGGGAATCACGTTGTACAAAATGATCCAGATGTATTGCTACGATGAGCTAATGTATTTGAACCTGATGTTCACTTCTTGGCAGCAGCAGCAACAAAGCAAGGATGCAGTGGCAGCATTATTTCTGTTAAGAATATAAAAGTCAGAGGTGCTATAGTTTGCATCAGTTCAAACCCCAACTCAGGATATATTGTTGTTGGTACTGACCAAGGATATGTGCGTATTCTACTTGATTTTTCTTTTTGTTCAATCAACGGATAAATTAAAACATTCTTGCAACTTATCCACTAACTTAATGGACAATCTCATGCCATTAAGAATCTGATGCCACTTAAATTTTCTTTCTCCCTAGAGATTTGGTAACTTTCAAAGAAAATACACTAGTGGTGACTCTGTTGAAATTTACTTGAGGGTTTAATTTTCTTACCCTATTATTTGTCTAATCGATCTGGAAGACAAACTAAAAGAACGGTCTTTATGACCACTAAGCAAATGAAAGGACAACAAACGAAGCTGCATGTACTAAAAGAGAGATGCTCCCCTCGATGTCAGTGATTGAACTTTCTACATTTCCAGGTGAAAGAAATCACTGCTAGTAATCGAAACCATGAAGCCAATTGTTGTAAATTTAGGTAGTTTATATCCACCTATATTCAGGTGGTCAGTATATTTTTCACCAGCGAAATCTTTGAGCTCTCTAGTAGATGCGTCCCTCAACAGTTCAGCAGTCAACAATACTTTCTAGCTTCTGTTCAAGGAAAACCAAGGTGTCTGATGAATTTCAGTATAAAGGTTTTAGAGAGAATTTTAAACGTTTTTCCCTTTCAAATTCCCATTGTTGTCAAAGATGTGATGCCCATAATGTTCAAGAAAAGGAAATGAAAATTCATTTATTCAAATATCAGCTTAGATCATGAGCTATAGAAATATATACCAAAATAGCTGTTTTTATGGGATATTTTTAAATGCACCCGGGGTGCACTTAGCTTCAGTACACCTGGATGTATTTAACCCTTTTTTATTTTTTGTGAAACTTTTTTCTATAAAACTGTTAATATAAGTGTATTTAACATGTGTATCAATTTTTACCATTTTTGAAGATTTTTATATTTTTATTTTTAAAAATCAGTGGCATTTTTAGTAATTTAAAATTACTAAAATGTCACTTATTTTTAAAAATCCAAAAAAATATATAAAAATATCCAAAAATGATAAAAATTGATACACATGTTATATATACTTAGATTAATGGTTGTCTAAAAAAATTTAAAAAAATGAGTATTTGCACCAGGGTGCACCGAAGCTAATTACGCCCTAGTGCACCTGATCGGAACCCTGTTTTTATAGCTCACAAAAAATGGTATTTTTTAGATCCTTTAAATATGCCTACTTTTTTCAACTTGTCAGGTTTCGGTAGTTGACATGGAAGGATCAACCATCATATACCAAAAGCAATACCTTAGTGAACTTCACACTGGTATTGTTTCCCTCCAGTTTTATAGCTACAGCTTCCATGGCTCTGAGAAGAACATTTTGCTGGTGGTATTGAAAGATTCATCAGTTTTAGCCCTTGATGGAGATACAGGAAATGCATTGAGCAATAGCATGGTCCGTTCTAAGAAGCCTTCTCGTGGTATATTCATGCAGATCCTAGGTAATAAAAGAAAAACATGTTCCTTGTTACTTTTGTGGTCATTTGATTTTATGGATGACCACACTAAAGAAGCTTACTGAAAGAACAGAAATTCTGCAATTATATGTAGATGGGCATGGATCAGAGGGAAGCACAGTTAAAGATTCCGTACCAAAGCAATCATCCGTGCTGCTTTGTTCTGAAAAGGCTGTGTATTTGTATTCATTGCAGCATGTGATTCAGGTATGTGGCTGTTATGATATTAAAATTTTCTTAACACATGAAAGATCGTTGGTTTGAATGACTCCCTGCCCCCATTTTCAGGGAATTAAGAAGGTACTGAACAAGAAAAAGTTTCATGGTAATACTTGTTGTTGGGCATCAACCTTCTATAGTCCTTGTTCAGATATTGGCCTATTACTTTTATTCGCAAGTGGAAGAATTGAAATAAGGTGAGAATTTCTTTAAGCAATGGTGTGGTTCAATGGTAAACAGAGGGATTGTTTCTGTGAGTCAATTGCACTGGGGTGTGTTTGCTTGAATTAACAATATACACCTTCATTTCTGATTTTTTTAGTCAATGGAAGAATCTTGAACTGAACAAAATGGATGTTCTGATCAAAATAAAACGATTCCATGACCTTTTTTCCCAATAGATCTCGATCCAAATTCTTTTGAGGAAAAGAACTTGATTCACTTTTTCCTTTTTCTTCGTTTCCGCATTCTATCAAAAGGTTACCAGGTGCCGTACAAATTGCAGATAAGCTGAGATGAATTTCTTTAATGGCTAGTCTGAACAGAAAACCATAGGTATAGCAGTAACCTTAAGAGTCAATTGTGAAGGTAGTAGTTTGATTAGGGTGCATCCTAAAGATCTTTGTGCAGAACATCTACCGACAAACTGCAACAGCACTGAAATGCCCCATCACAGTGATTGGTCAAGATAAAGAGACTTGACTACCCACTGACCATTGAGTCTATTACAAACTTTTTTTCTGTTGGGTTAGTTATATAATAAAGAGCAGGCACAAGATTCTCCTCCTGACAACCAACATGGTGGAGGAAGTTTAAACATTTCTAAGCATGAATTTGATTTGGAAACTTTGAGAAATAATCTGTGTAGGAGTTGCATAAGATGCCACATGGAGATATATAAGATGTTATAGTTGCTACCTGCTAGTTGGATAAATTCGTGTGTTATTCTTCATACATCTATCCCTCTTGCACGCTCCATTTTAGTGTGCATTCCTCAGTATCTTATGTTGATTCTTCTGTCATGGCATGGATTTTAGGTCTTTACCTGACTTAGCCCTCCTAAGAGAAACTTCATTAAGGGGCTTCCAGTTTTCAACCTCGAATGTGTGCTCTTCTTCGGAAGGGGAACTTCTAGTGGTAAAATGATTAGCTTTTAAGCTTACACAAGACAGCTACAGGAGAAACTTATCAAATTTTATTGAATCATGGATATCATCTTCTTACAGGTCAATGGAGATAAAGAAATTTATTTCATCTCAGTCCTGGCCCGACCAGAAATCTACAGGTCCACTTCCAATCTAAGTAGTTTGTTCACCCATATTTAGTCAGAAAAGTGAATTGGATGGTAAAATTTTCGAATTTCCGCTACCTGCTATTGTGCGTCCTTGAGCAGTTTATGTTCATCCAGATGTGCTCCTGTCCTTCCTGAAGGGATTTATAATTCTAAAAAGCTAGAGTATTTTACTCAAATGGAATGGTACATCCAAGACCACTCAACATATACATTCCTAACTTTGGTGCCATTGACCACTTGGGGCTCCCATTTGTGCACTGAGACAAGCACTGAGCTGCCATTTTTTTTTTTTAACAGATAGCTAAACCTTAAAGATCCTTTTTCAGGCATTTGGAGTCCATCAGTCATGTTTTCAAGAAAGAGATTGTTTCTATGCAAGAAGGGCCTGCCTTGACTTCTACTATTCCAAAGGAAAAGAAAAGGGTAAGTGATATCCAGAAACTGGTAGTTGGTAAAATCCAGAATCATTAGGTAATAACTTCCTCATCTGGGGGAACTAAAATTTGGAATTAAATCATTGAACCAGGGAATATTTGGCTCTGTTATGGGCATAAAAGGCACGAAGGGAAAGGACCATGAAGAATCAGAAACCACAGTGTCCCCAGCAAATATAGAAGAAGAACTGTCTGCCATATTTTCCACAACCAATTTTGAATTGGAGGTTGAGATCAGCCATGGCTTGGATATGAACGACAGTGATGTTGATATAAATATAGGTATCAACTTAATATCACTTGATTTCTTCTTTGGTTTCTAATGGTTGAATTTCAATTTTTCATTCATGATGAATTTCCTGTTTATGTCCATGAAGATGATATTGACCTTGAGGAGCCAAAAGATAAACCAAAAGCTCAAGGTATTTTAACTTTCAACAAGAAGAAGCTAGCAGGAACATTGAACACATTCAAAGGTTCGTGCATACGTAGATTGCTATGCCCCTGTTCATATGAATTTTAAATTATGCCAATGATTGGTTCATTCACATTTTCTTTCTAGCCAGAGCTATAATTCATTTTACATCCGTGGAATCTATAATTTGAACTTTCCAATTAATAGACCCTCTGCTTTTTGCTATTCAAACTGCAAGTTGAAGTACTAGCCCTGAATTGTTTTAATGTCTTCAGGTAAACTGAAACCAAGGAAGGCTAAAACAGAAAATACATCAACAAAAGAGGAGACTGAGGACCCAAAGAGTTCAGACACCATTGATCAGATAAAAAAAAGATATGGATATTCAACATCTAGTGTAAGTGCGCACCCTTCCATCCAGACCTTTGAGGTCTCAGCATTCCTTATAAAAGGTTCATTCCCATATTCTTATCTTCAAAAACATGCCTCTCTCACTTGACAGTATTTGAAGGAAGGAATTCCCATCAAATCCTTCTGACTGAAAATATGACATTTCTTCATGTTCATGACTCAAAAAAAAAAAAAAAATTGCGTTTTTACATTTATATGCTGAATTAATCTTAAGTAGCTGATTTTGACACAGGAATACAGTGCAGCTAAAATTGCGCAAAGCAAGCTTCAAGACAACTTGGGGAAGTTGCAGGTAGCTCTTGACAGCATAGCATTTTTTTTTCCCCTTCCTAAGAGATATAGAAGCTGACATTGCACGCTGACCACTCTTAATCTCAACGCATTTACTGATGAAACAAAAGACAGCTGATTGTTTAGCTTACAGTGTTTGTATCTCTATTAATTTGTCTAATTCATTTGGTTAGGGCATCAACTCAAAAACAACAGACATGCAAGACACGGCTCTCTCTTTCTCATCCATGGCAAAACAGCTGCTGCGAACGGCAGAACGAGAGAGTAAAAGCTAAGCTTCAAATCTCACCCCCACCCTAAATTCCTATGGCTTGTGCATAGTTGAAGTATATTTTTGTTGATATTTTGTATTTTTTATTTTTTTTTTCTTTTACATTATGTACACAACTGTGTCCACTTGTGGGCATTTTTTTCCTTCTCCGCACAAGTTCCAGTTCATTCATTGGTCTTACAGCCAATGGCCTGCAACATATTCTTTATCTAATGGGTTTTTCACATACTGCTTATGTCCCATTTTCTTTTAGTTTCTTTAATTGTTATATCAACGAACAAAACAATAATTAGTCCAATTACCGACGTCAAAGAATTTTTCTGCTTTCCACTAGTTCGTATGTAATTATAATTTGTGAAGAGAATTACTTAACCCCAATTCAAATAGAGCATAATGAGTTCATGCTAGGGTTGAAATTTTTTATGAACAGAATTAGGCCGCTAGACGTCTCGAATTTCGCTTTCAAGCATATAATTGCTGATTTATTTATTTTTGAAGTATTTCTGTTGACAAATAAACAGAAGAAACACCCAAAAAAACAACTCGCCAGGCGTACCCTCCTACCTCCCTCATCTGCGCCATTGTTAATTTGGTGGAGTTCCCCACCAAAATCCATGATGCCCCCCGTTCGAAATGCTAAAATTTACAATACAGTGAGCCACCATGTTTGCACTTCAGAGAGCATGCACAAAGGATACTTTTTCAAAACCAGCAGCCGCTTCCTTTATATCTTCTATCCACGATTTCAGAGGTGAGAAAACCTTGTTTTGCCCTTTAATGAGATTGATGACGATCAGCGAATCACTCTCTATTTCCACTTTTTTAATCCCCAATTCCTTGGCCCAAAGGATTCCTAATAGACATGCCTTTGCCTCCATAAGGGGGTGGGTTGATGTGGCCCCTGTCAGTCTAACATCTGGCAGCAATAAACTCCCCATTCCAGTTTCTAATGACCACCCCGAAGCCCCTAACGTGACCAATTCTATTTCCTCCGGCATCAACATTCAGTTTAAAACAGCCTCGTGTAGGTCTGCCATCTAGCAGGACTCTCCTCAAGGATTATCTTCCCCTCTAGCTGATTTATGAGGTCAATGTTCTTGCACCTTGGGTAGTCCTCATGCTGTCAATCCATTTTTTGGGCTAAGAACTTCGAAATGCCAAGCAGATACACCAAAAATTAGGAAGCAATAAGTTTGAATGGCTGATCACCACAATTGCTACTAGGCCACTCAATTCAATTCGTGGAGCCAAAAGTTCTCTTGTCTATCTTTCTTTTTTCTTTTTTTTTTGCATTACAATCTTTACCTCACAATTATCGATTTTGATATAATTATCCTATTTATGAACCTAATTAGTAACAAAATCTTCATTCTCCTTAACAAATTCTATTGCGGGTGAAAAATAATAATAGCGATCAGAAGGTGGGGGCAGCTAATTATTGCTCACATAAAGAACTCGACAAGATGGTGCCGGGTTTCATGCAAATCACAACAGATGACGACTTTTAAGTTTTAAGTCCACACCTGCTAACACTGCCATGTATTATCACACAGCACATTAAGGGAAGACTAACTTTACAACTTTTTATTTTAAAATAAAAAAATAATAATAAATAAGGCAATAAAACGCAACTGGAATCCAAGGTAAAGTAGCCCAAAGGACGATCGACGACTTCGCTTATCTCCCATAGGACCGGCAATAAAAGTGAATTGAAGGAATTCGTGCAAGTTTCAACCAACTCAACCGTGTGTGTGCCCGTACCTTTTTTCTGACCCAGCTATCTGTCGAATAACTCTGGGTGCGGGTGGGTGGGAGGGAGGTGCAATCATACTGAGAAAATCATCATTCATCACCACTCAATTTGGAATTCCATTATCTAAATACATAACTCGAATTTGTCTCTATCTTTGATGTTGAGTGTAAGCTTTTTTAGCATCGTAGTTAATAATTAAAATTTGTCAACTCATATTTTTTGAATGTACCTGGGTGCATTTAGCTGCGTGGCACACTAGCAAACCCTATTTTTTAATTTTTTTTGAAAATTTTTCTATAAAACTATTAGTCTGAGTATTTTTAATCTATAAATTAATTTTTATTATCTCTGGAGACTTGTAAATATTTTTCACTTTTCAAAATAAACTATTTTAATTATTGAAAAATGACCGAGATACCTCTATTTTTTGAAAAATAAAAAAATATTTATAAGTCTCCAAAAATGTTAAAATTTAATATATAGATATATGTTAAATATACCTAAATTAATATTTTTATAAAAAAAATATTAAAAAATAAATTTTTGCACATGGGTACACAGAACGTTAAGTGCACCTAGTGATTAGGATCCAGGCCATGTATTATCATACTCAAAAGTTACCCATTTTTAATCTTGGGTGTTGAAACTATGCGGTAAATTGCATTGCTGGAAAAATACATGTGCTTGCAAAGAATATGTTTCACGGGGATACTGTAGCGAAACCTTTCTTTTGTGAAAGTCTCCGTTTTTATTATCTTAATGGTTGATAGAAAATTGATTTTATTAATTATATTTAGAATCATTTATATTATAATAAAAATCTTTTTTTTGTCTAATATGACTGTATATGAGTCTCAAATATAAACATGTAAATTTAACATAACAAAAATAATTTAATATTAAATATCAATTTTTAAACAATATTTTCGATATCTAAACCATCTAAAATATCACTACTATATGTTTAAATGATTCGATAAAGTATAATTACGTTTTAATACATACGTGAATAGATTTAATTCTTTTCCCTAGTTTACATGAATGTACCTGTTGTTGAGCACATGATGTAACTTGTGGTCAATATAACTCTCCCTTAGTGCTCACAATATTTCCCCTCTTTTCTCCCACTATCGTACACTACCAACCAAACTAAAAGGAAATTATATTTTTGGAAAAAATTTAAGCGTTTTCAGACCATTTCTTTGATCTACGAGTAGATTCCGTACCTGTTTTCACATTCATCAAAAACAGAACGTGGCACTTTCGAAATGGTAGGCGCGATGACAAAAATAACAAAACGGAGCCACACAATGAGAAGAAAATACCTACACAAATTTTCACGTTCCGTCTCTCTACTTCTATAATCTGCAAGTAGATTCGATTCCTGTTTTCAAATTCATCAAATATAGTCCGTGGCACTCTCGAAAAGGTAGGCACGACGAGAAGGGTGAATTGCACGTGCACCATAAATTTTAACCCTAATTTTTACCAACTTTTAAAAATTCAAGATATATTCATATTCATAAGTAAAATGATGAATATGCTCAAAATTAATCATGAATTTATAAATAAAAATTTACATCTAAATGACATATGATTCTATAACAGTAAACCTATGACCCTATAACTATAAAAGTAATAAAAAATTTATTTAAATGAGAATTTTTAGCTTAAAATTATAATTAAGATTTGAGTGTATTCGTGGGATTCAATGAAATTTTAGACAAAATATAAGCTTATGTGCCAAAAATTTTTATGCTACAAGGTATAAGTAAAATTAAAAATAAAATTCATAAGCACATATAGAACTCGAGCATAACAAAATGTAGTGGCACCACCATAAGAAAATAGATAGTGATACCATATATGTCCATTTGGGAAGAGTTATCCGTGAGGAAGGTTGTAAAAGTATTAAAAAAAAAAACAAAATAGAGAAAATGAAAACAAAATTTAAAGGAAAATTTTCACTTATGACGGTTGCTCCTAACTCCTAATATATATACAACAATTAAAAAATTCATCTTATATCCATGATTGAAAAAACAGTTTTACTGCTCTAAATTTCTTAATCAAACACTAACATAATTCAATCGATGATGATAAATCATTAATTTATAGCATCAAATTATTGAAGCAACGTGCTATGGTTCAAATGAAAATTTTGAAAGAACAAAATTGTCTTTTTAGTGAAATAATAATAATTGTTTTAAAACATAGATATGTTAGGAAGTTATGATGAAATGTCATAAATATGAGAGAATTTTTTTAATGTCACGAGTATATTAAGAGCAAATATTATGAGTATAAGAGCAATTTACTCAATTTTAAAATTAAAAAACGACATAATATGATCAAAGTAATGACTAAGAGTAAAGAGTCAATAATAGAAAAAATTAAAATGTAAAACAAAAAAAAGGCGTATGAGAAAACCATCCCAAAAAAGTATATAAGAAGACGAAAAAAAAATTTCAGTTTTACACGTTGGCAGAGCCACGCATAGCCCTCTTGAAATTTTTCAAAAATGTGCCACAAAAATTGATTTTGCGGTTTTATTTGGAAAATGATAAATTTTGTAAAAGAAAAGTTTTTTATTTTAGATGAAAAGTTTTTGAATTGAGGCATATTTAGATACAAGGAAAATTTTTCATTCTCAACAATTATCTTATTTTTTAATTACTTTTTATATTTTCCTATACAACTATTCAATCTTCTACATAATTACTCATACAACTATCCAACTAAAATGAGCCCAAAGCCGTAGTACAGTATGCCAGGACGTCCTAGCTTCGAACCAAGCATGGGGAGCATGGTCTCTCATTTTTAGGAGCGTTGTCATGTAGAAATACTGTTTAGTTTACATTTGAGCAAAACAATGAGAAAAAAATACATATGAGATGAAAAAGTTGTAATATATAAAAAAAAAAATACATATGAGATGAAAGAGTTGTAATATATAGAAAAATATATATATGAGATGAAAGAGTTGTAATATATAAGACATCAAAAAAAAAACTATCCAACTAAAATAAGTTAATTGTGAATAATAAAAGTAGAATCAGAAGTTTTTATTTGAACATTTTTTTATCATTATTAAACATGCAAATACCCTATTTTTAATTTTTTACACTTTCTTGTATAAATTCAAATTTCATTAAATTTCACAAAAAATATGAATAAAATTTTCTATTCAGCATACCTCTAACTTCACTTATACATATACCTCTAACTTCACTTATACATATACCTCTAATTTCACTTATACATACGAACTTTAAAAATTGACTCTTATAACTAAAAATTGTTATTATAATTCCACATATACCGATATCGTTAGAAATTCATTAAATAAACCATTAATCTCCTTATAAAATTACAAATATGTCCAAAATTTAATATAATTTGAAATTACTTTGCTCAAAATTAAATATTCATATTCAAATAATATATTTTTTATAATTATAAAATTACTAAAGATTCATTATAATGTTAATTTTTCTATAAAATCATAATTAAAAACGAGTATATTATCATAAGAGATTAACAATTCTACTAAAAATGAGTATATGTAAAATTATGATGAAATTTCATAGAAAATTAATTATGTACACCAAAAGCGCTTAAACTTCGATACACCCAGGTGTAAATACCCATTTTTTAATCTAAAAAAACTCAATCCATGAATTAATATTGTTAGTTAATATGAAAAATTATGAATATGCTCATCAAATTTGAAATATAATTAAATAAAACTCATCAATACCTTAATTACACCTTAGCACTAAATTCAAAGTGCCCTAATTTCATTTTCTTTTTTTATTTTATTTTTATTATTTTATAACAAGAATTCTTATAGCATTTACAAAAATTTAACTAATAATTTTAAGCAATCATTAAACAAAATGAATATTTTAAAATTAACTACAAAAAAATGATTATATCTAAGATTGCAAACATATAAGAAATATATTTAAAATTAAAGTCAATCATAGTGGTATATTTGAAAGAATTCCGATTTTGAAATCATACCAAACCAACTACAATACTATATACAATACGACGATTTTTCGAATTTTCCATAACACTTGCTCCATATTTATTTCTATTTTCTTTACTTTAGCGGGCTCCTATCAGCAAATCACATCGATCCATCACCGTTTAAATCCTTAAAGACACTCCAAATACTCGGTGGTGGTAATAATAATAATAATAAATATTAATTATTAACACTTCCACATTTCCCAGACTCGAAAGCAGCGCAACGGCTACCTCAAGAACCCGACTTTCGATTAAAGAATTTTAGTCCCAACTCCCTTCGCATAACTAAGTAAAATGAAGCGCATCAGAAGTTCCACTTCAGCCCTTACCTCAAGGCACCCTACAAATAACATCCGTCCATTTTCATCCAATGCCAAGACAAAAAACAGTAGAACTCTAGTGCAGCCATAATCAGAATACCACAATTTCCCAAACATAGCAGTGCAGGGATAGGCAACTAATTTCCAACTACCGAGCGGAATGGCCATTCATGGAAATGCGAGAAACTGAGAAGAAGAATCTTGTACAGCTGCTGAAATCTCATCAGCATATCATTTTTCCAAGGACGAACAATCATGGAAAAAATCCCAATCCAAATTCCACAGTCAAGCGCAGTCATAGCCAAACAGAAATGGAAAGCAGACGAGTGGAATCAGAAGCAGGAAAAAACTACGCTTCAGTCATTGGAGCATGAAGCAGGTTAGGTACAAGATCAACAAATGGCCAAGACATGGTGGCCACAAGAAGATACACCTCCATAAACCCTAGTACAAAGAACAAAGGGAGAAATCAAAAGACAAAAACATGGCTTTTTTCTTCCTTTTGTAATCACAGAGATTCTAATGAACGGGGAGCTACCCAAAGCTACAATCCCTATTATCCAGCTTTCCCTTCACTTTCCATCCACCTTTTAGTCCTCTTCCTCCTCTTCCTGCACCAAGAAAGTGAGTTCTTAGTCAGAACAAACTACCTATTAACATGCAAACATCTTGGAGAACTGATGAAAAGCAAGAAAAATACACAGTGGTTTGCACTTCAACATGCAAAATTGACAGTAATTTAGCACAAAAAAAGGCAAGAAAACTATTCTGTTTTTTTAGAGACAGTTGAAACACATATCTACCTGAGAAGGAAATGATAATAAAAACAATCAGTTTATCACACGCTTTATTCATGCGTATCTAACTATAGTACAGAAAACTTCGGTTCATCGACATTTATCCAACTGAATAAAAGGAAATGGAAATTTGACAGGCATTGCAAGCATTCTACTTATGAGAGTGAAGAATCGATTAGTACAATTTCAAATCACTCATTTAGTTTAAGTATTTTCTTGCATATATAATTAATTTAGCCACTACTTTCTTCAATCTCAATCATGAGGTGAGAGATTCAGAGCATAAAACTATCAACTACGTTCAATCAGCATCCAGACTGGTGCAGAGAATTCAAAACATAACACTCAACTCAACACCTGGCTCTACGCAATTCTATCATGAAGATTGATGTGAACATCAAATCCTAGACTCCCTGCTCTCTACCATTCTAAGTTTCTTACTACTCTATCGCGAATTTTATATAGAAGTTTGCAATTAGTGTCAAACGGTTTGGCTTCATTGCCACTATACAATAAGATCACGTCACAACAAACAAACCTCTCCACTCTCTTCATCGTCATCATTCACCTCGGACTTGGACTTGTCGGATTCCTCCTCCTCATCTTCATCTTCTTCCTCAGACTTAGCCTTTGCTTTAGATTTAGTTCCTCCACCTCCCTCAGCCTAGTTTCAAGAGAAATCATTAAAAAACGGAAAATGTACAAGTCAAATAAGGAATAAATCAATATGAAAAGGAGCCAGAGAGTACAAGATTAAGAGGACTACCTTCTTGTTGTATGCCGCCATCGTCTTGTTGTATTCGGCTTTCTTTTTCGCAGCCTTAGCTTCATAAGGACCCTTGTCCTAATGGTATTGAGAAGTACAAGAGATTCAGTAAAACGAACATTTAGATAAACAAAAAGCCAGCAATTCAATTCCCTCTCCTTTTTTGGACAAGAATCACCTACAGATGCTGTCATCGACTTCCACCTTTCTCCAGCAGCTTTACCGACCTGGTTTGAAGAAAATAGAAAAAGCATCATCAATGAGATGAAAAAAGAAAAGGTCGATCTGACGAATAGAAAGTAGATCTACAACTTAGAAAATGGAAGCGAAAGCTCACAGCAGCTACAGATTTGTTGTTCGGATTCTTCTCCTTGAACTGCTGCCTGAACTCTTCCCTGCATACAACGAGACAACGACTCAGACGAAACGAAGGGGAAAAAAAAAAACAAAACGAAACGAAACGAAACAAAAATGGAAATCAAAGAAGGAAATCGCTGACATGAAAAGGAAAAAAGCACTCTGAGGCCTCTTTGGCTTGTTCGGATCCTTCCCGGGCTTCTCCTTCTTCGCTGGCTTCGAGCTTGCTTTCTCGCTCGCTTTCCTCTTGACAGAGAGCCTGGGAACAGCAGTGAATTCAAAAAGTCAGCAATAACATCCGGCAATAATTCCAGACCACGTAAACAGGATCTAAGCTAGCATCAGCCACAGAGAAGGGGGAAAAAAAAAAGAGCGCAGAGGGAAGAACTCACTTGGTGTCCGCTTTCTTCGCTGGATCAGCCTTCGGCTTGCCTCCTTTCATCTCGAAAGCTGCGAAGAAAGCATCAAATCGGTTGAATCAGTGAGTAATCAGCAGCAAAAGCAGAAAATCGAGGCAAAAATCATCGAAATCCCAAGGAAATAGACGAACCTGATGCTAGACAGAGCTGGGCTTCGGCAGAGAGAAAAAGAGAAGGGCAGAGAGAGGTTGTGCTTTGGACAAGGGCAGGCAAGGGGCAGATAAGAAGGGGGCAAGCGAAACGACTGAGGGGCTTGGGTGGGGAAAAAATTAAAAATTTTCAATCGTCGCCACGGAAACGAAAACCCGGGCTTGGGCGGGATTTTAAATTCTTCCCACCACGTCAGCGATCCGTGTGATCGTCTCCCATTCGCTTCCCTCTTCCTGCTCTCCGCGAAGATTCCACGCCTCTGCTCTCCCGCCCTTGCCCTCTCCCCCATCTCCACCTCCAGATCAATCTGCACCGTCCAAACAAGCGGCCTCTCCTTCTCTTATCAAAATCGCCAAAAATAGTAAATCTCCGCTTGCCTTTTATGCGATTGCTTGGAAGAAATTAGACGTACAAAGATTTCAAAATTCATTAGTTTCCACTAAATTACCCGATGATTTCATGTTATGTGGCCAAATGATAAATCTGTGCTGCCGTGATGGGCCGTGTTTTAGAGTATTTTCGACATAGGGTAAATGGAAGTGCATGAAAGTCGTGTTCCGCCGGAGTATTAAATAATTCCTTCTCGCCTTTGTGTTTCCTCTTGTGCTTCCTCTATGCATTTGGCTTGGGAATAAATGTGGCATGAGGTTTGCCGCCAAGCTCGCTAAAGGGAGCCTCTCTTTAGCTGCCTTCCATTTTCATGCATCTTTACCATGATCCGCACCGTTCATCTAGAAGAATTCCATATTTTCCATCTTCCCTTAGGAAATTGTTCACAAATACTGCTTCAAAAGTGATTTCTTGTGTTTCACTGTTTCATGATTTGAGGATTGACATTGATCTAAATGAATCCTTTTTCTGGTGAAATTTTTTTAGATACGGTGTTAAAGGACTGGATGATTCCAATGAACGGTTTGGATGATTGCGCGATGGGAAGGAAGGGGGAGATCGCGCTGGGTTAGCGGCTTTTGATGGCCAGGAGGCTGAGGAGGCGAATGGAATTAGATGCGACGTCGCACTCGTCTCTTCGCGGGCCCGCTACGTGGCCAGGGGAAAGAGAAATGTTCCGTTCGGCCCCCTGCTTTTTGGCAAAATGACAGAAATATCCCCCTCGCAATCTCGCTATTGCGTGTCGCCTTGGCTCTTGCTGCTGCGCTGCTTTGCGCGAGGAATCACGCGTTCCTGGAAAAGGACGGCCTGCCGCTTGCGCCCTCCCACAGCGGGTCAGTCGAGGGAGAGTACGAATTATGCAATAGGGCGGTCCAGGGATAAAAGCGTCATTTTGAACTGAAGTGGAGTTTGTTCGCCGTTCTGGATCTGGGACCGTTCATCAACTGGCCTACAAATGGCCCTGCTTAATGGTCGGTAACGATGCGGCATGGGCATCGCATAGGATGGCATCTTGGGACACGTGTTAGCACATATACGTGGGAGTGTGAGATGTCAGGTGCGTGCATTGGCCATGCAGCGGCATCCACGGACCACGGGCACGGTTGGGTGGGCGGCACGTGCCTGTCCGGCGAGGATGCGCGACAAGCGGCACGTGTTAAAAGGATGGGAGTATGGGACGGCGTCGAGATATTTTTAGCTGAAAGGTGTTGGGTGCATCCATCCATCCACAGACTGATCCACCCGCCCTGGGTAACGACTTTCGCTGCGCGGAAGGAATAGTCTTCGGTAAGCACGTCACTTGCGCCAATGAGTTGATGGTGCGGCTGCAAATGCAATTCGTTTTCGTAGAACTTTAGGTTCGTCTCAGCGCTAATTTTAATTTTATTTTAAAATTTTAAATTTAATCTTAGTTTTAACTCTATTTGTAAATTTAAATTTTGATTATATTTTTAAAATTCAAATTCTGGTTAAATTTTCGGTTGAAATTTTTCCATCAATATATATTTGTTATATATTTTAAAGCAAGAGGGTGTTTGTTGAAATATAAAATTTTTTAAATTAAAACTTTTTAATTTAAAACTTTTCATTGTTCGCAATTACTCTATTTTTAAATTATTTTTTTTGTTTCTTCCTATGTTATTATCTTATTTTTCAATCATTTCTGTATAACTACCCGAACATCTAATCTATCTATTTTAACTTATTTTTACTTTTCATCGTCGCTCTTATCGCATCACATCATTTTCTCACATTTCAAAAACTGGTAAAAAGTTTTATCACGACACACCTTAATAAAATTCAATGGTGTTTAAGGCTACAAAAAAGAAAATATCATCTAAAAATCTCTTTACACTAAGTAAATTAATAACCTATTTGGAGAATGAAAAGGTACATTTTTTTCTATTATACACTTTAACATTACTATTACAACCATATACATAAATATTAACATCTAATTATAAGAAAAAACTTATAATCTCAGTCACAAAAAATTATCTAAAAACCATAATATTAAGTCAAATAAAATTATAACAAATTTATTATAATAATAGCAAACATCTAGTTGCTAATATCAAGTTCAAACAACATAGATGTTCTTAAATTATAACACCACCGAATAAAACATTTATAAGTTCCTAAGGTGTCTTCTTGTTGTATTGAAAGTACCACCAAACTTCATCAAAAGAAATAAATTACTACTAAATCAATTTGTTTCCTAAAATAAAATGTAAAAAATTGATAATATATTATATAATTGGACTCCAAGAGAAATAAAGCTTATATATTTGGGGCGAATGGCATGGAGTTGAATTTTATATCAACCTTGGACTAAACAAGTTTTAATGCGATTTCAGGATAAACTCTGTAAATCGGGCTCAGGTTCTATAGTATATAATTCAAATATTATTCCATTTCAGGTTTAGGTTGAGCCCAAAACAAGTTACGCCTTTAATTAAACCGTGCATTTTGATGGAGTGCTCTGCCAAAAATAAGTATTCAATCATTAATAATCTTACCATTATTTTTTAAAATCTGATAATTTGTCTAGTGAACTCCTTGTCTTTTGGTGTGATTTAAAGGTATTGACTATTTAATGATAATACTTTTTTGCATTTTAATTTTTCCGCATCTTTTCATGCAGCTGACATTTCTAGTTTCTCTCTTTCCTATTATATTACTCTTTAAAAAAAAAATCATTCTCACTCGTTTTTTCTCTTTTTCTTTTTTTGCACCATGAACCATTTATTTTCATGTACTTATCTACAAAATCCGAACTTATTTCCATTAAAACTTATATGTTTAAAAGTCTTAACATCTTTTAATAATAATTATGTACCTTTTCAATTTTTAAAATAAATTTATATGAAAGGAATATACTATATGATTTCTATACCAGTGGACATATACATGTTAACGGGTATCGTGAATTGCTTTAATTGGGAAAAAACTTTTAAGACTTAAAAAAAAAAATTTCATGCCCACAACATTTGTTCTTAATTATTAATATGCTAGTCGTGCTTCAAAAATTCCTCTTATGCCATTAGCATTTTATCTCAAATTTCTATTATACACATGGAGTCAAGATAACAGTTAATTATTAATTGAAAAGTTGATTTTGCCCCTTAAAATTTTTAAAAATTGAAACAATTTTACCAATAAAAGTAATCCTATTAGTCCGAATTAAACAAATGTCTAGCTCAACCTACGTAAAAAATTTGTTTACAATAATTTTTTTATTTTTTATTCAAACACTTGTTTATTTAATTGTATTTAATATATAAATTAATTTTTACCATTGTTGGGCATGTGTATATATTAATTCTCAATATATATATATACATACCTAAAAAGGTAAAACTTAGATTATATATTAAATACTCTTATATAAATAAGTGTATAAAGAAAAGTTTAAAAAATATTGTAAATAAATTTTTTAATGTGGGTTAAGCAAGGTATTTGCGTAACCCAAGCTAGCATGATTATTCCTCTTTAACTATCACACGATATTAGAATCATTTTATTTCACAAATTAATAATTTATTAACATTAATGGATTCATAGCAAGGTTGAATCATTTCAACAAGAAATTATGAACATGGTAAATTTGTTGTTTTAACTATATGAGTAGAGTAAGAATTTATGATGAAACATTCCAAGTATAAGAACAGATTTTTAAATATTGTAAGTATATTAAAAATTAGAGGCAGCTGTCATAGATATAGATACGTAAGAATTTTTCCCCTTTAAAAAAAATCTAAGAGATGCATGAACGTGATAAAGTTTCATAATATCTTGCCTTAATAAATTGATTGGTGATAAATGGGCAATTACGGATTTATGACCTTTAGTGAGTGGGGTCAATTCGAAATGCGTATTGTGTTATTACATGAGAGGAGGCAATCATGTCAAAGTAAACTATATTTGAAAATATTTTTCGAAATTTTAAAAAGAATTATACAAGCTTTCAACCTGCCTGCTCTCTTGCCTACTCTCTTGCCTACTTCGATTCATCTAAGATCCTGTTCAAAACTAGTGAATGGGACAAGAGTATTGTGAAAATAAGACGAGATACCTTGTTTCGCAAAACTATTTTATTTTTACTACACAATAACTTTACTTTTTCGAGTTTCAATTTTCAACGTTGATTTCCATATTCTCAGTATAAAATTTCCTGTTATAATTGTACATTTACTCTTAAATGATGTTATTTTTTATCGGATATATATGTTCAATGAAAATTATTTTTGATAGCGTAGCAATCAAGGATGGGTAAATGTAATAAATAGTTTAAGTTTTTTACCAAAAAAAATATATATATACAATTGAAAATCAATGGTAAGTGCTAAGGCTCCGTATTGCCATGTGCATTGAATCGTCGCTCCTATTAAATCAGGGTTGAACTTTTTACACAGAGTGCTGCGCTGCATCAAAGTAAATTGGTAGGATAAGCTGGTTAGGTTTCATCTTCATAGATCTGTCAGATACAATACATCATATCATTTCATCGCCACGTGTGTTTACTTTAAATTAAAATAATAGCAACTCGGAAATACTTTATAAACCTGGGTTTTATAAAAAGTGATTTTGTGCAATTTTTTTCATTTTTGAAATGTTTATCTTTGATGGAAAATTCAATCCATTCATTGTATTTTACACAATTTGTTTAACAAAAGTGATTTCATAAAACCTTTTTATTTTTGAAATGTTGATATTTGATGAAAAATTCAATTCATTCATTGTATTTTATACCATTTGTTAGTTATGAGACTAAGTTTCATCCCAATCCAATACGTAGATAGCCACATTTGCTCAAAATTAAGCGCTTTTATGTTTAAATTATGAGAAATACTTAAATCCATTCTCACATACATTAGAGTGTAACAATATTTTATAAGATCATTTGTGTACATATTATTGATTTTTGAGATGGTTTATATGTTAAAATTTTATTTTAAAGTTGATATTTTAATATTGAACCATTTTATTACATTTATTTTACATATTTATAAATGAAACCCATATACAATGAAATTTAAAAAATAAAAAAGTTTACAAAATATCATAAATAATGCTAAATCTAATGGATGAAGTAAACTTTCTATCAACTATCAATATTTTGAAAATGGATGGAGTTTTATGAAATAGGGTTTTAGAAGAGGGATTTTATAGAAGCGTCTCCGATGACAATTAATAATTTGCGTTATTCCCTAAATTATAAATCATCTAATGTTGCTTTCAAAGTCATTAAATTTTATTTATTTAAGTTGAGAATATTGGTCCTAATGTGTTGGCCTTTGCTCAATAAACGGGTAAATTTAACTTTTAGAGTCTTTGTCAATGACCAAATGTGTATCCGCAAAATGTAAAATATAATTGAAGAGCAATGGAAAACAATGCACCAAATGTTATTGTGACTGCCGTAATGCCGGGACAATCACGGTCAGTGAAATAATTGGCGTGAATTTGAATGTTGTCTTGCATTCATTACATTCGAGCATTGGGAGTTGAAAATACTCGAAGAGGTTATCAGGGTACTCGTATTCTACATTAACAGTTGGGTTGGAGAAGTAATAAAACATTTGAATAAAAAAAATTTAGTGCAAAAGTTGTTAAATTGATATAAATTGATGTGATATGATCGATATAATGACGATGTGTAAAGAGAGTATGATTAAAATCGATAGGTTAGTTATATGTATAGTTGCATATAAATGATTAAGAAATATACTAGTTGTATAGAAATATATGAATAATTAATTTTAAAATATGGCAATTGCGCAGAATAAGATATTTTAACTTGATATTTGTTCTCATTGTCAAATACAGCCGATGATGGGCTAATGTTCTTCTTGCTAAGATATATTGAGACATTATCATTTCATAACGATCTGAACTACATAATTTTAATTTCTTTTACAAAATTGTTATTCTAGTTATATTTAATCTATACACCCATTTTTACCAATGCCGAAGATTTGTGTATATTTATTTTTGAATTCTTAAAGATAGGAATATTCTAATCATTTTAAATTTTCGAAGCATGACTAAAATTTAAAATACTCGCATGTTTACAAATCTAAAATAAATATATACATCTCCAAAATTGGTAAAAATCATTTATAAATTAAACATGACTTAGACTAATCGTTTTGCAAAAAAAAATATTTGAAAAGAAACACAAAAAAAAAGTGTTTGGCGGTCATTTCAAACCGTTCTGAAATTATCATTCTGAATACGTGTTTCACCAGTGTTGTAAGAACCGGACCGGACCGGCAGGTTGGACCGGTCCGACCGTGAACCGTTCCAATCCCCAGTTCAGTCCATATACATAAAACCGACCAAACCGGAGAACCGACGGTCGAACCGTAACGTACGGTCAAACCGGATTCACCCAGTCGGACCCAATGCCTTCTCGTCTTCTCGTTTTCGCCTGCGAAACCCATTGTTGCTCGCTGACGCCCGACGGCCGCCGATCATGTTGCTGCCTTGCCGATCGAGTTCTCCCGATTTGGAGCGCTGAGGAGATCGATGGGTATTTAACGACGGCCAACGACCAGAGGCGAGAATTGCTTTCGTCTCCCGAAGTCCCGATGAGTTCTCCCGATTAGGGGTGTAAATCGGGTCGGGTTGACTCGGGTTGGGACAAATACAACCCTAACCCACTTTGTAAAATCTCAACCCAACCCTACTTTCAACCTTACCTTTCACACCTTAACCCAACCCTATTTCAACCCACCTCAAATCGGTTTGGTTCGGGTTAAAAATTGGGCTAATAGATTACACATATTATCAATGTTAGTTAAGCTTTTGTTCACCCAAATTTCTAAAATAACAAAAAAGCAATGATAATTATAAAAACAATAAGTACTAAAAAGTTATATGTAACTCAAAAGTGGAGGATAAGTTTTGTAATTGATTTATTTTTTTGCTTTCGTATTTTTTGAGCAATTAATGTCCCCTGTAAGTCAAAAAGTGCAAGCCAAGTAAAAGTATTGGAGTAAATTATGCAAAATGAAAAAATGAATATCATAGTCTTACTTACATTCTTAGTTGGCTTCCAATCAAAGCTATAAACATCTCAAATTCCCAACTGACCTATTCGTTATTTCAAATCACCAATGCAAGCGAACATCTAAATAACCTATTTACAATGCAATATAGGGTATGTTTGGCAATTGAAAGAAAAAGTTAATTAAAACCTTTCAATCTAAAACTTTTCACTCTCTATAATTATCATATTTTTAACTATCATATTTTTTAATTATTTTTTCACATTTTTCTATACAACTACCCTACTTTTCAATCATTTATATATAATTATCCACACAACTAACCTATCTATTTTAACTTTATTCTCTTTATTACTCATCATTACTCCTATCATATCACATCAGTTGATAACTTTTACTCTCTAAAATTTTTCATCAAAAGTTTTATTCATTACCAAACACACTCATAACCAATAATCCAAACATAATTTCACAACTAATTAACCAAATATATTTCCAAACCAAATAAATTCAAACAACATTTCACAACCAAATTATCAAACATATTTCCGAACTCCACACAATTTTATTTAAATATCCAAATAACATGAATGAAATACACTCTCATAAACATATCCAAATACATATCTTATGAAATCGAGTCGGGTCGGGTCGACCGACCCCCTAACCTGGCTCAACTTGATTTTGAAAATCAGGTCGGGCTGAACCCGATTTTCAAAAACTGAATTCCCAAAACATCAACCCAACCATGGTATAAATCGGCCCGGGTTGATGCGGGCTCGGATTGAACCCGACCCTATTTACACCCCTACTCCCGATTTCATCTCGATGTGATTGACGTGATTGCAGACGAATTGGATTTGGGCAATTGCAGCTATTAACGATGGGTTCGGCCATTTGGATTTGGGCATTTAGGCTTCGAATTTGATATTTTGAATCTTTGATTGCAGACGTAGCTGCTGGCTTGCGGCGGCTACATTTGGGGCTGATGGAGTACCGAAACTAGTGCTCCGATGGTGCATGGTTGTTCGGTGCTCCTGCAGCGCATTTAAAATTTTAAATATGAATTTAAATATGAATTATTTGATAAATAATTTCAATAATATCATATATCATCTTAGTTTAATTCACATTATCAGTTTATCCTTTAATTTAATTTATCTAAATATGATAATCTACTTTGTTGATTTGTTCCTCATATTTTAAAATATAATTGTAGTCATATATGTATGATTTGTTCAATTAAATAATTTTATAAATTTGCTTAAATTATATTAATAAGTTAATACACTTTTCAACATTAAAATTTTCTAGCCCATTGACTCATAATTTTATATTTTCATTAAATCATATTATTTGAGTTTTATGTTCTATAATTAAGGTATAAATGACCTTATAAGAAGCTGAGGATCATATTATAAGTGTTAAATTAGAATTAATTTATTAATATCAAAATTTAGATGCTGTTAGATTTTATTAGATCCGGTTAGATGCCGTTAGATGCTGTTAGACGTTGTTAGATAAGGTAGATTTCATTAAATCCTATTATCTGAGTTTCGAATTTTGTAATTAAGGTATAAATGACCCTATAAAGGGCTCAGAATCATATTAAAGGTGTTAAATTAGGATTAATTTATCAATATATTTACTTAAAATTTAAAAATAATTTAATATTTATGATGTCATAAATATGTCATGCTGACGTCATCGATTCGAACCGGTTTGTTTAACCGGTTCGAACCAGGCCAGTTAATTTACCAGTTCGGTTCTGACAGCATTGGTTTTCACATATCATGCAACTATTAGAAACATTTATGAGGATTGTAGGCCAGTGGTCAATGATGCATTGAATGCATTTGTTTCTCTTGGTTACCTCCATCCATTTAATTATTAATCATAACCGATGCAAGGCAAGTTTAAATGGGCGCCGATCTCCTGCACCTGCGTTGCCTGCTCCCGGGTGCACACACCTATTTTTTTTATTTTTTTGAATTTTTTTTTTCTAAAAACGTTAATATAGGTGTATTCAACATGTGTATAAATTTTTACCATTTTTTGAGTATTTTAGATATTTATTTTTATTTTTGAAAATCAGTGGAATTTTAGGTAATTTTAAATTACTAAAATGTCACTAATTTTCAAAAATAAAAAATAAATATATAAAATACTTTAAAAAATGGTAAAAATTTATGCACATATTAAATACACTTGGGCTAACAAGTTTATGAAAAAAATAAAAAATAGGTGTATGCGCCCGGTTTAAATTGGGTCATCTCTACAAACCCGGTGAAAGTCTTTTGATGATCATTGTAGATTTTCTTAAACAATTCAACTGAGCTCAATAATTTTCAACTCTTACGGAGAAACTCCTAGAAATAAACATTTAGATTTGCAACTCTCACTGATCGGTCAGAGTAAACAAAAAAAAAAAATTGTTCCTGAAAAAATCCTAAAGATCAAAATTTTGGGTCGTATATAAGGGTGTCTCGATTCTTTCGTAGATCTCCAAAACTGGTTTTGATGCATCTTTTGCAGACGCCTTACACAATTTAATGATAGCCCAACCACTACAAAGAAAATCAACTCCAAAAAATTGTTAATTGGCTCCAAAAACAACAGCCCATATGGAACAAGGCTCCAAAAAAATAAGGCCTACAAACCACCAAATGGGTCTGTCTAGCCTTGGCCCACAGAAGCAAAACTCTAAGCCACCCACCAGCAAAATGGGCTCTCAAGCTTTAGTCCACAGAAACTGAGCTCTACAACAGCAACCCACCAGATCCAGCTTCGCCCCACAGCAGACTGGACTCTACAGCAACAGCCTACCAGATTTCAGCTTCAGCCCACAGCAAACTGAGCTCTACAGCAATAGCTCACCTGTCCAGCTTCAGCCCAACAGGAGACGGGCTCCCAGTCATGGCCCACAACCTATGTACCCACCTCCCCTCTATAAATAGAAGGGCAAGTTCAAACACCAAGCACACTTGAGGAGGTATCCCAAAGGGGAAGGACGGGAGTCTGTGGCAAATCCCCGGTGCCTAGGCTTCTCCTATTCTCTAGCTATAGTTTTCCACTTTCCTCTTTCCCCCTAAAGCTCTCTCCCTTGCTTCAAATTTTTATTTTTTATTTTTATTTCCCCATTTCATGCCTATGTAAACGGCTTCGGGTTAACAGATTTTTGTCATATCTGTTTTAATCCGAAAACCGGAATCCGAGCTCTGTACGACCAGTGTTTTTATTCAATGAAAATGGGGATTGATCTCCCCTTTATGATCAGTGGCGACTCCATCTAGCGGTGTAAATCTCTTGACTATTGAGGTTATTCACACGTGTTTTATTTGATCTAAATACCAATGTTTTTCATCGAATTAAAGCCGCAGCAAAGTAGACGCACGCCATCTAGCAGCTCCAGGCAATGTATTTGCCTCGTCGCGCTACTGAATCCTCAGGAATCCCTCGCACATGCTGCTGCTCCCGAAGCTTGAGAACCAAATCCATAACCGAGGTCTATTCTATGCAAATATTCACTCTCCGAAACGTACTAACAACCCTTTTATTCAATGAGAAACACAGGTTCTGACCCTTTTCAATCCGGCCCGAATTTCACAAGGTGAGAAAGACATCCGAGCCCATCGTAGCGTCCGTGACAGGTGCTATAGAATAGTAATCTAAAAAACATAATCATTTAAAAAATTTCGGCATTGTCAAATGCTATTCAATGTTTTGCACAACACCAGACGCTTAAACTTTAATTTGCTTAATACGAGTAATGGAAATCCATAATTTGGATTCAACAAAAAACTCATGAGGTTCTAATCCAATGAAGAATTCACTAATTCCCAAATCAACATTTAAATCACTTAAGATATACTTCTCAGCTAAAATACTGATTCTATATGATTTCGCAAGATCCCGAGACTTTAATCCATATGTCGAAACGCTTTTATAAATTTATACATAATCTCATGCATTCTCATTAGAGGTGGCCTACACACAACTTCAATTAATACAATTTGGGTATTTAAAAAAAATAATAGTGCGGAATACAATGTACAAATTCGATCGACAAAATTACCCAGATGATATCTAAAGTCTAAACCAGCCTATCTTGCTAATTCACTTTACTAAGGCAACTTATACAAAAACTTACCAATTAAGGCTCTGATTGAAAAGTGATACAATTTTTAAATGAAAAATACGTGTTATAAAAGCTATTAAAAATTGAATAAAATGACGTGATATGATGTAGATAATGACGAGAAATAAAAAAATAAAGTTAAAATAAATAGATTGGTTATATAAGTAGTTATGTGAAAAATAATTAAAAAATAAAGCAGTCGTATGTGAAGGTATAAAGAAATAGTTGAAAATTTGAATAATTATGGAGAGTAAAAAATTTTAAATTTAAAAGTTTTTGTTTGAAAAATTTTGTATCTAACCAAACATACCCTTAATAATTTATTAATTTACAAAAGGCTATTTTGGATATTTATAAAAGTTTAACTTACGATCTTTGATAGAATAAATATTTTTGAGATTAAATGTAAATATAGTGAATATATTTGAAATTTCAAAAATATTATAAGTATATTTGAAATTATAACCAAATGTAACGATAAAAATTTAGAATGAGTCCAGAGTTTTAGCCGGAAAAAATAGATAAATTGCTTACATGAATAGTCATATAGAAATAATCAAAAAGTAAGATAATTATATAAAAAAATAAAAAAATTAAAAATAAAATAATTATAAAGAGTGAAAAATTTTAATTGTAACCATACACCCTAAATCAAAACCATTTCAGTGATGTTAACGCATGTGGCGGTCGATGGCCGAAAGGCCTATGCACGTTCAGGGGAACCTGGACAGCTCGATTCCACACGCAGCACACGTGAGAGTAACGTGGCGGGGTAGCGTGGCGCAGACCTAACGAGGTCCGTTTTCTTTCCGCACACCGTCCGATTTCCCGCGACGCCAGCCCGGCTCTTGGAATATCATTTCCCTTTTAAAACGAAATTCCAGCGTCCAAAACGTCCTCGCAACAGATCGCAATCTCCACACCCGCAGAGTAGAGATGACGATGAAGGAAACCCTACAAACAAGCGGTCCTTCTTCCCTCGCCGCTCCCTTCATCTTTCTTCTAGCCATCGCTACCCAACTCGTTTCCTCATACCTCGAACGCTTCAAGAAGGTAATCTTCAATCATCTGCCGTTTTTCCTTTTCTTCTATCACCGTAGAAATGTGAGAATTGCTCTCTTCCGATTCAATGCCGCAAAATTTGGTTGTTCTCTCTCCTTGATTCAATCATTTCCTGCTCGGTTTTTTGATCGAACTGCATGGTGGGCATTGTGTCGTCTTGTTTTATCTGGGCGATTTTCCTCTGATTCCAGTCGAGAGTTGCAACAGGCCTTTGTTTTGGATGGCGTTCCGCAAGAAAAACACGCTAAAATCAATTGTACTGACTTCCAATTAACAGCAGACGTTGCGATTGAATTGTGGTGGCAAATGGGGTCATGAAGTGTAGGGCCACATTCGTGGAGATAGTGACTAGATGCAGGCAAATCTCCCCACCCACCTTCAACTCTTCCAGGCGCAAATTATCTTGTCGTTTCTGATATGTCATCTGCTGCTGTTCAGCCGACTTCCTTTTCTAGACCAAACATCCGACTGCACTGATATATACATGATACATGTGAAGATTTAGGAATGCAATATTTATATTATTCAAGATTGTCGAAATTGAAGTAATTTGCAGCGATGATGCTGGTCACCTTAAAATTTAGATGATTTGGATTATCTGATTTCACTATAAGTGACCAGGTGAATGAAGTGTCTCCATGAATAAGCTTACTGGCAGGCTGTTTTTTCTGAGCAAAGACGAATTGCTTTTCTTTTTCTTGAATGTAAGATGGATTGCGCTTTGTTTAGTCATTACATGGCGAAAAGACAAATCAGCTCATCATGTGTAGTTATATAATAGTGGTACAAATATAGAAATTAGTTCATGAGTATGAAAGTTGGATGACATAGATATGTTTGCTTTATTGTGTCCAGGGGGCTGTGTGCTTTTGACTCATTGTGGCGAATGCTGTCTTTGCCTCTTTGGTGGTATAATTGTGGCAATAAACTGTTGAGGGTTTGTTGTTGAAGATGGGAAACAAATGAGAAGTTGGATGGCAAAATTTCAGTTGAATTTGTGCTACAAAATTTGTATCGGATTTCTGTGGCTTTGTTTCAGTTCCTTTCTCAGGGACATGAGGCCTAATGAACCTCTGCAAGTTTGATTACCTCCCCACAACAGACTAATGATTTTGTTTTTTAGAATTCCATGAAGTTTTCCTTTGCCCCATAGTTTATCTGCAACTGATTGTGTATGTGTTTTAGCTAACAATTGGGTGTATCCTCAGTGTAACAGACCTGACTAGGATGGGCAAACTTTTATTTTTTTAAAAATCATATGATTGGAAGTGGGACTTTTGACCAAAATCCTATATGGTTGGAAATAGAAAATTTTTAAAAAATGATTTTAACTCTTGAAGAGCTACTAAAACCGCTGTTATTCAGAAGCTTTTACAATTTACATTAAGCTTCTGGGTGAAGCTCTCCTTCAATTCTCACACACAACTGTGCTAACTGAAGCCTTTGCTGCTTGAAGCTATGAAGGGTTGAGACTTGAGATGATTATCAGATGATGCTATCATATGCAAAAATGTCTCATTTACCCACCTGGATTCAACCGTAGTTACTTGTTTGAAGATCTTTGAGTGCATTACTTCACCATTTGGGGAATGTCATTTTGGCTATAGAATTAAGCTATGCTAATTGTCCTGGCATCATGATGTTTTGGTTGTTTTCAGGGAGGATTGAAGAATGCTGAACAGATGCAACTGCAACTTGAGATTAAGAAGCTTTTAAAAGAAGCAAGTTCCTTATCATTGTGGGTGATTCCAGTCCTTTTCATTTGCTTCTTTCATCTGAACGCTAGAAGGAGCCATACAAAAGAGTGAAAGTCACCAACTATGCTAGTTAAATAGATATAAAGAAAACAACCATGTTTTCTAAACAGAGAATGAGGATTTGACTGTCTTAGATTAATAATTCCATCTTGGTATTAGAGTATGCAAATCTAGGATGACAAACAAAAGAGTTTGTCTTGAATTGAACCTGTCTAATTCTGTCAAAAAAAAAAAAAGAAAAAAGAAAAAAAAAAGAAAAAGAAAAGAAAAGAAAAGAAAGAAGAAAATGCTCCCCTTTGTCCGTTAGTTGATAATGTTTGTCAATGATTCAGGTTTATCACTTCAGAAAATTCGAAATGGTTGTATATTCGAGCTCCTTTTCTGATTGTCAGGATACACAACATCTTCATTCCTTTTCAATTATACAAAAAGATGAATAGTGTTTTGCCTGATACAAAATGAAATAAACTGCCTATATGGATCATGGAGACAGTTCATTGTACCAACGGATGGCAATAATCCCAAGTTTACTCAGTTGCATCCAACATGCAGCTATGTATACAATTATATCAGATGTAAATGGATGAGATATGTGTGGGGCAATTAAGCTAAACTTCTGATGCATTCTTCTTATCTTGACTTAGTATAAAAATGAAACCTCCCCACCCCCTGTTTCTGACAACAGCTTTTTTTTTTTCTCCCCCTCTTCGTGAAACCTGTTTTACCTCTTGTTTGTTTCAATTTATCTAGGCATTCGAATTACAGATAGATCAATCTTTTTGTTTTTCAATTTTTGGTTGCAGGCCTTCAACATTTGCTCAAGCTGCAATACTTAGAAGGCAGGCTGCCGCTAAGGAGAAAGAGCTCATGAAAAGTATGTTCATCATCATTATCTCAAATTTGTGGATTTGGATTTTAGAAGTTGATCTTGTCAGTAGGATACGACTGGTGGCATTAATGTACAGTATGCATATATAGCAGTTGATCTTGTCAATTGAATACACCGAATGCTGAATGGGATTTATGGACATATGTATTGAAGTGGAATTCTGCATTTGTTTGTGCATGATTACGTCTACATGTGGAAGGGTTATAATTATTAATGAGATGCTAGAAAGGATTGTTTACTGGAATCAGTTATTACTGAGATTTGGAGACTTGATACATTATCATAAGGTAAATGCATACGAATTACATAATCAACAAATTGTTTTCAATAAATTTTCTCACAGAAGTTCATGAGGATGAAAGAACTATTTCCTTTTACGTCTCTGCCAAATGCTTCCATTGCCTCAGCCAAATTCAGATTTCACCCAATTCATATAGCTTGTTTTAATATAGAGGTAAACGCACACAAATTGCATAAACCAAAGCATATTATCTTCTTGTTACAGAAGCTCATTGTTTTGTGAAATTTATTTATATATTTTTATTGTACCGTATGAAATATATGTTTTTTGCTTGTGTTGATAACTTGTTTTATATGCCAAGAGTTATATACTTTGATTATTCATACTTTCTCCAGTACAGGAGTCTTGTAATAAGGAGGCAAAAGGGTTCTACGATTTATATTATCAAGTCCTGTGGAGCTTGAAGGTAGTATTCAGATGTTGCCAAGTGTTTTCCTTGTGCACTTGTCTCATGGTTTTAAAGAGTTGCTCTGTTGGTGGGATTCATGTAGGTACTGACATATATTGCCGTAACAATTTGGTTTTGGGGTGTTCCTCTTGCTGTCATACCACAACAACTTCTGCAACCTATTGGTAAAAGTCTCTTCACAGTCCTTGGTTTCTCCCAACTCTTAGTCGTTCTTACATGAATCCTTGTCTAGTTGAATTGCATCTGGCTTAAGGGCATTGTTAACTAGTGGAATCTCTAATAGCGTATTATTTCAACTCTTCTATTGATGAATGAGGGTCGGTTTCCTAATTGGGCTGAGAGCATATTGATGAGTTCTAGCTTTCATGATACATAATAGATACCATTGAGATTTCTATCTTTAATCTGTTATATTTTAGAATCTATACTTTTAATCGACGTGTCCTACTCCCTACTTTAAAAGGAATGTTTAGGTAAATGATTGAGGCTAAGCGTCATGCTAAACTCGTGGATGGTTAAAAATTTCATCTTGGATTTGCTATTGCAGGGAATGCTTTGTCATTTAGAGCTGGAGAATACACTCCAGGGTATGTCAAGGTATCTTCCATCTCGATTCTCTAGTCTTAAGATTGTAATACAACGGGACAGAAAACCCCAAAATCCTGTAATGAGATCGGTGTAATTCCTAAATTGATGTGTTCGGAAGTGCAGGTTGGCATAATACCTTGGTTAATATTAACAGCAAGAGTGAGCAAATTCCTTTGCCAGAAGCTGCTGGTGTAAGCCTTGTCTTTCGTCCTCAGCTAGATCCCCACCGATCTATGACCTGTATCTGCACTAGTTGCCAGTGGCCTATGGGGATGCAGTGGATGGTCGACCATTAAAAGGGAAGAGGCAGCTTCATAGCTTTCAACTCCCTCATTTTATTGGTTATGTTTTACTTTGTGACAAGCATGTAAATATAACTTTGAATTTTGCTGGGGGCGGATAATCGTGTCTCAACCACGTGTGCCATAGAGCTATGCCAATGCTGTGTACTATGGGATTGGACCACCAAGGTATTGTCCACCATATTTTGAACGAGTTCTTTCAATGAATTTTTTTCTTCTTCTTCTTTTAAGTGCCAACTGGTGACTGCAAGTTATCTGATGCATCTGTTGCTGGGTCGATTTATCACTTCATTGTTACAATAAGCTACGGTGAATTTGACAACCTCCTTAGGTTATATACCTTTTGAGTTCCCGTGTTCATGCGGCATTTAGTCACTCATTGTTGCTCTTGCTAGCCGTTGGTTCCTGTCATTGTTGGCACATTCCAACTGACACGTTGATGTGTGAGAAAATCATCCATCAGGGAGGAAACCTATTACTGCTGCGCTGTTGTTTGCAGGTCTTGGCGATGCGTATGTAGGAAGGAGGTATTGATCAGTTTTAAATATTTTCCGATCTGTTGGTGGTGTATTTAAACTAGTGCTCTGCGTTAATATAATCAGGTTACACCAAAATTTTTTTTATGTAAGTCTTATCCGTTTTAATAGCAACCTTGAAGATGATGTGGAATCTATTTTATCCATTGCATGTAGAATCATTTATTTAGCTAGTTAACTTAGTTTTATCCAAATGAAAAATGTGCATAGCCCCATCCAACATAGTGGTTAAAATAAATGTAATATGCCAAGTTAGTCGTTTCGGTGTCTAAGCAACGTAAAACATCATTTTTATGTGAGTAAATAACTCTATAAAAGATTATTATGTTTTAACATATATGGTAATGAATTTAAGCATTTTTTTTTATAATTCGAACATAAGCCATGAGGTATATATCTTAAAGAAAATGTGTTCAACCCACACTTGAAATTAAGATGTTTTTAGGTAATCATAAAATTAAGGGTAAATTTCATATATACATATGAATTTTATTTGTAATTTAACTTATACCCCATGAATTTTAAATTTTTTTAAATATACTAATGCATTTTGCTTAAAATTTTACTTATGTACATGTCATTAGAAATTTGTTAAAGGGGGTTCCTATGAAATGATGAAAATGTTTATCAATAATTATGATTTTGTAGCTAACCAAACTACATTCAAATGAATTTTTAGCATGTTCACAACTATAAAATGATATATTATTTAAATGTAAATTTTAGCTTTGAGCAAACCAATCTCAAGCTATATTACAATTTGGATATATTCATCATTTTATAAATGTGTTAGCGGTTTTTTTAACAGATTCTTAATAGCGTAAGTATACGTGGAATATTAGAAAAAATATCTAGAAATTTTTAGATTTTTTAAAAAATTGAAGATATAAGTAAAATTATGGATAAAATTTATAGGGATATGTGGAATTTACCCTAAAATTAATAATGTTAAAAATTGGCAACTATTAATTTTGAGAAAATGTGTTCCAACCACATTTGTAACTAAGTAGATGTTTGGCCAGTAATAAACTAATGATGTTAAATAATGTGAACTATAGATTTTAAATTCCGTTTTGGAAAGAAGGATTCCTCTGTGTAGCCGGGTGGACCCTTTAAACTAATTCTAGCTTTGAGTTTATAAGTTACATAGGGCCAACTGCAACAAGCATGCTTGAATAATTAAATGAACGAAGTTGTTCTATTGTCGTTCGATTGCTGCAATCCCGAAACTCTGCTTGGGCCCTAATGATATATCGGACTGATTAATTGATTACTTGGTTTTTTTTTATCCTTATTCAACATATAATCATGTTCAACAAATTGCCAATGACTAGCAGCACCAAATAAGTCTGCATGGAGTGCATGCCGAACCTACATATGATTGGCAGTAAAATATCAGCGAGGGTTTGCTAAAGGAATGTATGGCGGGCAGCATCTTCTTTTACATATGGGTTGAATGGTCAGCGGCCACTGACAATTTGCAAACCCTTATTTTAATGATACAGCTGTGCATTAAATTAGGCAAGTTTTTTCTATCTCATATTTCACAGTGTGTTCCTTCCACACCCCCTTCTCCAGATATTGTTCATAGAAGCTTATTTCACCGCTAGCTTTTAGGAACACTGCTGCAGTGCTTCGAGTTCCATAGCGTCCCTGCAGGTTACAAAATACGTTAGAGATACGGAGGGAGAAGGTAGATTATCGACAATTGGATACTCCTCGCACTAGTGCGTGCATGAGTGCCCGAGAGCCCGAGAAAAGAACTGCAAGTTCTATGTTCTAATTATGCACTGTGTCACGGTGCTGAGGACACACTAAAGGAATTTTCAGGCATTGATCACTGTTGGGATTTGAGCGTATCAGAATGACATCAGAATTCAGAACATAAAAAGCAATGGGAATTGAGCTTGGAGTAATTACCAGCGGAGTGTCCACCTCGACAAAAATGGAGCTTAGTTTGGATTCCCAGTCGGGATCACAGCCGGTTCTGGGTAACTCGTCTTTGTCAGCCTTCACCTTGTCCTTCATCAGCAGTTCAACCAGATCTTTGGAAGAGATTTCTTTCCCATGGTACCGACGGATCAACTCCTTGAAATTTTGTCCCAAGCGCTGGGCCTATTCATGAGACAATCAGGCTTAATAAACATTCCTAAGCCAATACCCAGCTCATTCCAATTTTTAAGGGATTGGAATTGACATGTGGTAATTCAGCAATCTACACTGATCAACTCGCCTTGTGCCAGGGGGAATCCAGTCTAGCATTCGAGAGGACATGAAGCCCTGGAGAAACTTCCTGAATAGAGGGAGCCTCATCTCTGGGCCTGTTGGAGGCATAGACCATCGTTTTGGCACACAGATCAGCCAGTATGAGGTTAAACCCATTGTACTGGTCTGCTTCCTTCACCACCTCTTCTGCAAATTCTATTGGGCTCTTCCCACTCTGTAAGCATTTAACTCAACAGTCAGTACCACTAATGGTCTTTAATCCAAATTCACAAATAACAGAGGTGGAATGATCAAAAACTAATAAATTAATGTTTGTGTTGAAGTTTGAACATTGTTCAACATCAGATAAGTAGGAAAAGAGGATATCAAACTTACCTCAAGGAAACGCAGGGCCAAGTCTCCTCCGCTCTTTGCATGGTCAAATGGGTCAGGTTCAAGCACGTTGGTAAGAAATGCCAACTTCCCATTTCTCGTGCAAGCTAACCATGTGCCGCCAGCAACGCCATCCCTGCCGCCCAATATCTCATTTGAGTCTCCCCACCATGACGTTGGTGTGGTAGGCCTGCAGTATTCTACCAAATTATCCATCAGAATTCATAAGAGAAAAAAAAGGAGGGAAAAATCAATATCTATATACCTCATCAAATATGTAGGCTAGCTATTAGCAAGCCTCGAAATCTCACACAAACAAACAAAAACCCACCTTTCGTGAAACTCGTCTCTGTTAAGCAAGAGGAGAAGTGGGTAGTGAGGGTGAGCCTGCCAAAGCCAAACGGCAATACACATGTTGTCTCCAGTCCAGCAAGGAAATGAAAATACTGTAAAAGCATTAAGAAGCAAAGCCCTTTTAATAGCCATGTAAATAAGAGTCCAGCGACACTCATAAACCCGTCCAAAGGGATAGCCTCAAAACTGTTTGTGATGGGTCCAAGTAATAAATGACGAGGATGCTTAGCCGGTGGGAAAAAAAAATGCCGAATACTTGGGAGTCCACTCGTGTGGTGATCGCTGGAGAAATCGATGGTGGTGAGTGGTGACTCGTGGTTTGTGGGGCTGTAGGGTCAATAGCCGAAGGACTAAATTGAGATTCTGAGAGCATATATTGGACGGATGAGATGAGTCGATCATGCGGTTTCGACCATCTTCTGCACGCAGGGTATCTGTAAACGGTGAGAAACTATCAGGAGTTATCATGGGTTTCATGTGGAGCGTCCGGATAAACGGTGGCTGGCAAATGCAGGAGCAGGACTCGGTAAAAGATGAGATCATCACTTGCATATATTTGGCATTTTCCGTGGGGCTGCGGCCACCTTACCGATTGGTCTGATTCTACATGCGGTGTGCGTCTAATACCAGCGATTTCAAACCTCGCAACCCGTAACTGTGGACGGTTTTTGCCCCGAAACGCTTGCCCTCCGAGGAGAATTTCCATAAATTCCAAGCCTTTTTTAATGCCAATTCCTAGCTATTAATAACATAATTAGCTCAAAAAATAGCATAATTAGGATATAATAAAGATATTGCTAAAAATCAATCAACGAACATAGGGCAAAATCTCGCTTGAATAATCAAACATTGCTGCGTGTGCAATAGAACAACATAAATCGGCTCTCAAAACTTATAATATTAACAATACGACAAAGGTAATGATGAGAAATAAAGATACTAAAGTTAAAATAGATAAGTTAGTTATATAGGTAATTAGGTAGAAATGATTGAAAAATATGGTAGTTTATATAGGAAAATGTAAATAAATAATTAAAAATTAGAGTAATTGTAGAAATTGAAAATTTTTAAGTGAATGGTGTATTCGAGAGGTGATAAAACTTTTAACAAGAAGTTCTTAGTTTAAAAGTTTTTAAAATGAGAAAAGATGAAGCGATATGACAAGGGCAATAATAATGAGTAAACAGAATAAAGTTAAAATATATATGTTAGATGTATGAGTAGTTGTGTAGAAATGGTTGGAAAGTATAATAATTATAGGAATAAGTAAAGAAATAATTTAAAATTACGATAATTGAAGAAAGTGAAAAGTTTTAATTTGGTAAGTTTTTTATGTTACTAAACACCCCCGAAAAGTTTTACTTATTGACAAACACTTCAAAAAACAGACATATCTCTTATATTGAAAGATAAAAAATAAATATCAAAAGAATATGGAATGATAGAAATGAGTTGGGTTATTAGGTAGTGAAGATATTAAATAATTATATTTTTATCATTATCTTATATTTCCAATTATAAAATAAACTTCTATTATTTATTTATATCTACTTTTAAAAATCCAACAGCATGTAAATTCCTGCATTCTATTAATAAAATTTATTTATTATTTCAGCCACTTTTTTTTTTCACTTGAGTCTTTGAGCTAGTAGTGTGGTAGAAAGTCTAGAAAGGCTCCACGGAAGCGGATGAGAGCGATGAGAGGAAGTCGCTTTCAAATATCAACGTTACCAAAGTTGGCAATGCAATTGCTTTTGTTATTTTAAAGCCGACGTGTCCGGTTTAAACTTTTTGGCAAATGCAATTGCTTTTGTTATTTGCAGAGGATATTAATTAATAATAGTGGTCCACTTAACCAGACACGCACGTGTCAAGCAACGCACGCTTCGATTCTCCAATGATCGCATTCACGTACCTGAGATGACACTCGGTAGAGTTGTAGTGAATTGACATTTCAACAGGCAGAAAAATATATTAATTATCCGCAATAAAGAAAGATATTAAATAGGTCCAGCTGTTGCACGCATTGAGGTCTCCACATCATCAACAAGCTATTTCTTGTAGGATTTGTAAACTTATAATCACGCAAAGACAGCATCTGTTGTTAACCATCACAAAAATTCTTATCAGTGACCTTTTTTCGCAGCAAAGCTCGAATTTGGCTGCAGGCAATTTATTCTGTTAGATGTAACCAAATTTGTTTTTTTTTTTTTTCTAGATTCTATTATTATTTGCAAACAAATGTATCGGATGTTACACTTTGAAAATATCACATTCGGAGAGAAAATGGTGCAATATATATGTTGCAGCATTTTATTCGAGAAATCTTCGTTCTCACAAAATTTTTTTTTTTTTTGAATTTTTAATAACTGGTAAGACTTTTTTTTCACATGGTATATATTTTTGTATCCATTTCAATTTATATTATACTCCAATTCGGAGATATTTTTATAATTTTCTTTTCTTTTCTTTTCTTTTAACAATAGGAAAGACATTAACATGCTCCCATCTAACGATTTAGGAGACTCTTCCATCAAATACAAAGGAGGAACCATATTCTCATAGATCAACTCACTACTACTCTCTGGCAGCCAATGGAGTTACCAACTAGCATTACCTGTAAGGCTCATGAGTTGTAGCCTTTGTATCAAAGAAAAGGAATCTCTGGGTGCGGTTCATTATCCTCTATTTACTAGTGTTTAAAAGAATCCAAGATTGTGTATAGAATGATATTTCACATTCTTCAGACAATTTTTAATTTCAAATATAACTTTTTTTCATTCAAAATATACATCGTTATATTCACATCTTATCTCTCTATCTTATTCAAGCGCCTTGAATTACTCTTAAGAAGCCTGTCTTGATGAAGATAAAATATAATTTTTCATTTTCTAAAAATATTAATTTACTTTTTCCATTTCTATTACAACTTTCTAATCTCAATACACCTTTTTCATTCCCAACCCAACTGCCATGCCCATGCGTCTAAAATTTTAAAAAATATAAATATCCACCAAAATAGCAAATCTTGAACATTTTTTTTTTTATTTTAAAAAAAGGAATGTGCATAGAAATCAGTTAAATGACCAGCGAGAAATGCCTCTAATTTTGACAGATCGTAAATCAACACGGCTCTTATATTTTTTATATCTGTAGATTAACTGCTTTTTTGCTTGCAGTGTTGGAAAGGCTTGATTTATTTTCATATTTATTAATGAAAGCAGAACTTGAATTTGTATACTAAATGATATTTTGTACACTAATAATTCTATCTTTTATTGAGTTTTTTTTTTTTTTTCCCGAGTACACGATACACAACGCATATGTGGCGCTTTTAGTTGATTTTGGCTTGCTGCTATACTTACATTTATGGCCCAGTGTCAGCTTGAGGTTCGCTAATTCTAGGAAGTGTCTTTTTATCCTTCTTACAGAGCATAATATCTCGTTAATTCATTAAAGAAAGTGACATAAGGAGCAGGTATAGATAATGAAAAAGAAAATAGATATGACTTGGTCCCGTGTTAGACGGTTGGAGAAATAACATTGGACTAAAACACAGTTTTTTAGCAAAGGATTATTATTGTAGAAAATTCAATAAATACTTAAAGAGGCTTGATGATAGACGAGTAGTCGTATATAAGCTCCCACACAATATTTATTTTTAAATTTTTATTTCATAAACACATTTTAAAAAATATACTTAAACCCTATATCGAAATTTACCATTTTACAATAAGTTTACACATTTATTTTTATTTTTTAAAAAATCGTCAATTTCAGGGGCATTTTGGTCAATTTTATCCCTTAAAAATTTGCTTTTTAAAAATAAATATGTAATTTTTTTTTTACAAAACAGTAGAACTTTGTAATGGATTAAATATACTTAGGAAAATATGTTTATAAAGAAAAATAAGTAATAAATAGAAAACAAATGTTGTATTGAGAGCTATATATGACTACTCGTATATGACAGACCTCGTACTTAAATGAGAATTGCAAACATAAGGATGCATATGGTATTTGCAGTTTTGCACTGGGTTACCGTCAGATCCATTTTCTCCTTTATTTTCTTCCTTTGTCGCATCTGCTCGACGACAAGTGGTTATAGTTTTCTTGGTGCATGAAACGTCATCAAATGGAGGTTTTGCATTTAAAATAAATTATAAAATTTTCTCTGTTAAAGTAAGGACGTACTATGAGGGGGTGTTTGTTTACACCAAAAACATTTTAATTTAAAAATTTTCAATCTAAATTTTTTTCACTTTTCACAATTATCCTATTTTATAATTATTTTTTCATTTTTTTCTATACAACTATCATTTTTTTCAATTATTTCTACACAACTATTCATATACCTAACATATCTATTTTAATTTTATTTTTTTTACTTTTCATTATTACCCTTATTATATCAAATCGCTTTTTCTCATTAAAAAAATAGTTACACCAAAAGCTTTTCTTAAAAAATTCTATCACTTTTTATTATGTACATTTGGCGGCATTTAATTTTGGCACTTCATTTTGCTGAGAAGTTTAATTGCGATGCATAGGCATAGTTGGCCATGCCTGATTCCATGTACCTGGGTGCATAGAGCTTAGGTGTAGCCAAGTGCAAAAATTTATTTTTTAATTTGATTTAATTTTATGTGTATATTTAACATGTGTATCAAGTTTTGCAATTTTTAAAAAATTGTAAATATTTTTTAGAATCTTTAAAATTAGTAGCATTTTCATAATTCAAAATTACGAGAACGCCACTATTTTAAAAAAATCTCTAAAAACATCAACAAATCTCCAAAAACGGTAAAACTTAATAAACGTGTTAAATACACCTAAAGTAACAGTTGCATAAAAAATTTTAAAAAACAAATATAAAAAATAGATTTTTGTACCTGATGATGGCCCGTAGCTGGCCCCATCTGGTCGCGGGCCTCGTGCGGCTTCATTTTTCTGAGAATTTTCTCTGTGGGCCAATCCTTGAACATTCTGGCCCATTCAAATTCTGAGTAATTCGTCCCCAAAATCTTTCAAGAGAATTCTCTTAACGGTCCCAAGCCCACAAAGGCCAGCCCAATCATGGCACGGAGTGTCTCTAATTATTTATTTTTTAAATTTTGTTTTATCGATTCTTTATTTGCTATATGTTTCTTTTATTCACATACTAAGAAGATTTATGTTTGAATTATAAAATTTTTATTAATCTGCATTATATATAATCTTTAGGTTAATTTAAGCAGAAGAAATAATGATTAAAAATGAAGATGTTTGAACCTCTTCCGCGAATATGTAAATCCAAAATGTCAAAACTTAAATCCGAGTAAAAGATCAAGAGCTTTAAAAATTGTGAAAGTTATATTGGAGGTTCAGAAATTTTAGATTCGACCCCTCTTGATGTTTGTATAAATGAGACGATTTCCAAGTCCTTTGACGCCCCCAGAGTTCTGTAATAAGTTATAACAATATCTACCGTGCATTTTGGAAAAATAAGGATCTCGGTCCGATAACCAATTGAAATAAATGCAGGCGCACATTAATTTTTTTTTAAATTTTTTAATTACGATAAACAATAAACGAAAGCCAAAAAGGACAGTAGCACGGCATGCGTGCATCATGCCCGTGGGCTGTGGGCGGGGATTTTTGTAACTAGCCGATTTCTTTAAGCGTGTTTAAGAAGTGATATAATAAAAGTTTTTAAAATGTAAAAAATTAATGTGATGTAATAGAGATAATGATAAAGAGTAAATAAAAATAAAGTCATAACCAAATACCCCCTGTGTTGGGATTCATAACAAAGGTTGAAAATGACTCCTAATGTAACTAAATTATTATTATAATATACATTCAAGAATGATGTTTTTGATGAACATCAATGCTTTGTCAATCTGTTATCAATCTCACTGTTTTTTAAACGAGAATGCTATTGCGAAAATTTTCTTCTATGCGATTTTTTTATTTTTAATATATTGATGATTGATTTAAATTTTATTTTATTTATTATATTTAATATTATTAACAATTCATGTCCAAGATACATCAATAAGAAATAAGACTTAACTCCCCTCGCATTATTGGAAGACATAAAACTCTCTTAAAGGGTATTAAAACCTAGACCACTTGAACACAAGGTCAAGACTTTAAAGACCGGGTTATACCCGTGTTAGTATTAGCTCATGTGTTTAAGTAAACTGAATGATTTATGTAAATAAGTTGATGAATTTTAAATATTCAATTATCATATGCACGAGTTTTTTTGTTATTCATTTTGTAAACACAAAATCATATAATATTATAAATCAGCACATGCATAATTCTAGTAATAGGGAGAACATTCTATAATACTACTCCCATCACTAAGAGAAGTTTAATACCTCCATTTTAAGGGGGGACAAGATTTGAACGGAAGTTCACCTGACACATTGTTGGGATGCTTTGCAACGGGACCAAAGCCTTGGAAGCATCCCATGCACGAGTAGGTTGCTCACCCTGACCGTGCTATACTCTCGTTCATACATTATAAAAATAGAAAAAAGAGAAAAAGCTGGACAAGTTTGAGTATCTTGGAAGAAAAGAACCCTTTCCAATGTTCCTCTACCACGTCTCATATATACAACATAATTTTAATGAGTCGCTCAACCAATTGAAGACCGTGGAGAAAGAAATTCCTTCCAAACAAAATATGCCTATGCTTCGACGTTCCTTTCCCATGCAAATCATCAAAGAGAGGCTGCTGGAGAAGTTATGCCTACCTCCCCCTTTAAGTAGTTGAGAATTTACCTTTTTTTTAAAAAAAAAAAAAAAAAAGTAGTTGAGAATTATTTCCAAATAAATAAATAATTTTGGACGCAATAAACGGATTGAATTTATAAATTAAACAGTTAATTAGTTAAACTGTGATGGTTACCTAAAATCGTTGCCGTTTATATAGGTCACGTGAAGGAAAATATATCAATTAGATGTTAAAAATATTTTTAAAATAAATTTATTCCAAGGAAATCAGTTCCATGTAGACGACCAATCAGGTGGTCCTTAATTTGAGAATTAATAGATCAGATGGCGTATTTATGAACTTGTGAATAAAAATAAAATATCTGAAGAACAGCAATAAAAATACTTTTCACACGGGATTTACCGAAGAAAAAATTAAACAAAATAATAATTGTCGAGATAAGTTGTTTTGTACGTAATGTCCACTTAATTATTACTGAGTTACCGAGAAGCGGCGACTCAGTGTATATGAGGGTTATTGATATTTTTGAAAAATTATCTATTCTTGTTAAAATATATAAATCTAGAAAATGTCGTTTATTAATGATTTTTATTTGGAAGCCAAGGATGGGTTGGTATTACTATAGAAATGGATGGATAAGTGGTGATTAAGGCAAGGAGAGAGCGGCACTCTCGGACAACAAACAGATGGATGCAGCTCAGCGAATCGTACCAGATAAAATTCATTAGGTGGGAAGGTGGGCCACATTGTAAATATTCTCTTTCTAGTCCATTTCTACGCCCACGTTACCCCTTCACCCACCCCCATCAGGAGTTATGACCAACTTGTTTTTGTGCCCACAAATGATATTTAAATTACCATCAACCGATAAAGATGTCTTTTAACATTTAAGAGATTTTTTTTTATATTCACAATATTTGCCTTAATTCATATTATATTCATAATATTTTAAAAATTCTTATTATTCTCATAATAGTGTAAGTTAAATTCCTATCATATCCATTTTGTTAGAACAACCAATAATTGACCTATTGAAGAGACGATTTTAACTCTTCATAATTTCTTATCCGAAACAATTCAGCTTTGATATAACTCGACTAATATTGGTAAATTATTAATTTGTGAATTCAGGTGATTCAAATATCACAATGGAGTTAAAAAATTTTGATTAGGAAAATTTAGACGGGACAAAATTGCCTTTTAGTGTTTTTGTCAGGGTTGTTTTTGCTGCATTAATGTAATACAAATTTAACATGAAATGTTATAAGTGTAATGTAAGATAAATTTTTCCAAAGTTTAAAATAGAAATGAGTCGGCCACTGACGATTTGCGAACCCTTATTTTAATGATACAGCTGTGCATTAAATTAGGCAAGTTTTTTCTATCTCATATTTCACAGTGTGTTCCTTCCACACCCCCTTCTCCAGATATTGTTCATAGAAGCTTATTTCACCGCTAGCTTTTAGGAACACTGCTGCAGTGCTTCGAGTTCCATAGCGTCCCTGCAGGTTACAAAATACGTTAGAGATACGTAGGGAGAAGGTAGATTATCGACAATTGGATACTCCTCGCACTAGTGCGTGCATGAGTGCCCGAGAGCCCGAGAAAAGAACTGCAAGTTCTGTGTTCTAATTATGCACTGTGTCATGGTGCTGAGGACACACTAAAGGAATTTTCAGGCATTGATCACTGATGGGATTTGAGCGTATCAGAATGACATCAGAATTCAGAACATAAAAAGCAATGGGAATTGAGCTTGGAGTAATTACCAGCGGAGTGTCCACCTCGACAAAAATGGAGCTTAGTTTGGATTCCCAGTCGGGATCACAGCCAGTTCTGGGTAACTCGTCTTTGTCAGCCTTCACCTTGTCCTTCATCAGCAGTTCAACCAGATCTTTGGAAGAGATTTCTTTCCCATGGTACCGACGGATCAACTCCTTGAAATTTTGTCCCAAGCGCTGGGCCTATTCATGAGACAATCAGGCTTAATAAATATTCCTAAGCCAATACCCAGCTCATTCCAATTTTTAAGGGATTGGAATTGACATGTGGTAATTCAGCAATCTACACTGATCAACTCGCCTTGTGCCAGGGGGAATCCAGTCTAGCATTCGAGAGGACATGAAGCCCTGGAGAAACTTCCTGAATAGAGGGAGCCTCATCTCTGGGCCTGTTGGAGGCATAGACCATCGTTTTGGCACACAGATCAGCCAGTATGAGGTTAAACCCATTGTACTGGTCTGCTTCCTTCACCACCTCTTCTGCAAATTCTATTGGGCTCTTCCCACTCTGAAAGCATTTAATTCAACAGTCAGTACCACTAATGGTCTTTAATCCAAATTCAGAAATAACAGAGGTGGAATGATCAAAAACTAATAAATTAATGTTTGTGTTGAAGTTTGAACATTGTTCAACATCAGATAAGTAGGAAAAGAGGATATCAAACTTACCTCAAGGAAACGCAGGGCCAAGTCTCCTCTGCTCTTTGCATGGTCAAATGGGTCAGGTTCAAGCACGTTGGTAAGAAATGCCAACTTCCCATTTCTCGTGCAAGCTAACCATGTGCCGCCAGCAACGCCATCCCTGCCGCCCAATATCTCATTTGAGTCTCCCCACCATGACGTTGGTGTGGTAGGCCTGCAGTATTCTACCAAATTATCCATCAGAATTCATAAGAGAAAAAAAAGGAGGGAAAAATCAATATCTATATACCTCATCAAATATGTAGGCTAGCTATTAGCAAGCCTCGAAATCTCACACAAACAAACAAAAACCCACCTTTCGTGAAACTCGTCTCTGTTAAGCAAGAGGAGAAGTGGGTAGTGAGGGTGAGCCTGCCAAAGCCAAACGGCAATACACATGTTGTCTCCAGTCCAGCAAGGAAATGAAAATACTGTAAAAGCATTAAGAAGCAAAGCCCTTTTAATAGCCATGTAAATAAGAGTCCAGCGACACTCATAAACCCGTCCAAAGGGATAGCCTCAAAACTGTTTGTGATGGGTCCAAGTAATAAATGACGAGGATGCTTAGCCGGTGGGAAAAAAAAATGCCGAATACTTGGGAGTCCACTCGTGTGGTGATCGCTGGAGAAATCGATGGTGGTGAGTGGTGACTCGTGGTTTGTGGGGCTGTAGGTTCAATAGCCGAAGGACTAAATTGAGATTCTGAGAGCATATATTGGACGGATGAGATGAGTCGATCATGCGGTTTCGACCATCTTCTGCACGCAGGGTATCTGTAAACGGTGAGAAACTATCAGGAGTTATCATGGGTTTCATGTGGAGCGTCCGGATAAACGGTGGCTGGCAAATGCAGGAGCAGGACTCCGTAAAAGATGAGATCATCACTTGCATATATTTGGCATTTTCCGTGGGGCTGCGGCCACCTTACCGATTGGTCTGATTCTACATGCGGTGTGCGTCTAATACCAGCGATTTCAAACCTCGCAACCCGTAACTGTGGGCGGTTTTTGCCCCGAAACGCTTGCCCTCCGAGGAGAATTTCCATAAATTCCAAGCCTTTTTTAATGCCAATTCCTAGCTATTAATAACATAATTAGCTCAAAAAATAGCATAATTAGGATATAATAAAGATATTGCTAAAAATCAATCAACGAACATAGGGCAAAATCTCGCTTGAATAATCAAACATTGCTGCGTGTGCAATAGAACATCATAAATCGGCTCTCAAAACCTAAAATATTAACAATACGACAAAGGTAATAATGAGAAATAAAGATACTAAAGTTAAAATAGATAAGTTAATTATATAGGTAATTAGGTAGTTAATTATATAGGTAATTAGGTAGAAATGATTGAAAAATATGGTAGTTTATATAAGAAAATGTAAATAAATAATTAAAAATTAGAGTAATTGTAGAAATTGAAAAGTTTTAAGTGAAAGGTGTATTTGAGATGTGATAAAACTTTTAATAAAAAAATTTTAGTTTAAAAGTTTTTAAAATAAGAGAAAATAATGCGATATAATAAGAGCTACGATGATGAGTAAACAGAATAAAGTTAAAATATATATGTTAAATGTACGAGTAATTGTATAGAAATGATTGAAAAATATAATAATAATAGGAATAAGTAAAGAAATAATTTAAAATTATGGTAATTGTAGAAAGTGAAAAAATTTAATTTGGTAAGGTTTTTATGTTACTAAACACCCCCGAAAAGTTTTACTTATTGACAAACACTTCAAAAACAGACATATCAACTCATCAAAAAAAAAAAAAAAAAAAAAAAAACAGACATATCTCTTATATTGAAAGATAAAAGATAAATATCAAAAGAATGTGGAATGATAGAAATGAGTTAGGTTGTTAGGTAGTGAAGATATTAAATTATTATATTTTTATCATTATTTTATATTTCCAATTATAAAATAAACTTCATTATTTATTTATATCTACTTTTAAAAATCCAACAGCATGTAAATTCCGGCATTCTATTAATAAAATTTATTTATTGTTTCAGCTTTTTTTTTTTTTCACTTGAGTCTTTGAGCTAGTAATGTGCTAGAAAGTCTAGAAAGGCTCCACGGAAGTGGATGAGAGTGATGAGAGGAAGTCACTTTCAAATATCAACATTACCAAAGTTGGCAATGCAATTGCTTTTGTTATTTTAAAGCCGACGTGTCCGGTTTAAACTTTTTGGCAAATGCAATTGCTTTTGTTGTTTGCAGAGGATATTAATTAATAATAGTGGTCCACTTAACCAGACACGCACGTGTCAAGCAACGCACGCTTCGATTCTCCAATGATCGCATTCACATACCTGAGATGACACTCGGTAGAGTTGTAGTGAATTGACATTTCAACAGGCAGAAAAATATATTAATTATCCGCAATAAAGAAAGATATTAAATAGGTCCAGCTGTTGCACGCATTGAGGTCTCCACATCATCAACAAGCTATTTCTTGTAGGATTTGTAAACTTATACTCTCCCAAAGACAGCATCTGTTGTTAACCATCACAAAAATTCTTATCAGTGACCTTTTTTCGCAGCAAAGCTCGAATTTGGCTGCATGCAATTTATTCTGTTAGATGTAACCAAATTTCTTATTTTTTTTTCTAGATTCTATTATTATTTGCAAACAAATGTATTGGATGTTACACTTTGAAAATATCACATTCGGAGAGAAAATGGTGCAATACATATGTTGCAGCATTTTATTCGAGAAATCTTCGTTCTCACAAATTTTTTTTTTGAATTTTTAATAACTGGTAAGACTTTTTTTTCACATGGTATATATTTTTGTATCCATTTCAATTTATATTATACTCCAATTCGGAGATATTTCTATAATTTTCTTTTTTTTAACAATAGGAAAGACATTAACATGCTCCCATCTAACGATTTAGGAGATTCTTCCATCAAATACAAAGGAGGAACCATATTCCCATAGATCAACTCACTACTACTCTCTGGCAGCCAATGGAGTTACCAACTAGCATTACCTGTAAGGCTTATGAGTTGTAGCCTTTGTATCAAAGAAAAGGAATCTCTGGGTGTGGTTCATTATCCTCTATTTACTAGTGTTTAAAAGAATCCAAGATTGTGTATAGAATGATATTTCACATTCTTCAGACAATTTTTAATTTCAAATATAACTTTTTTTCATTCAAAATATACATCATTATATTCACATCTTATCTCTCTATCTTATTCAAGCGCCTCAAATTACTCTTAAGAAGCCTGTCTTGATGAAGATAAAATATAATTTTTCATTTTCTAAAAATATTAATTTACTTTTTCCATTTCTATTTCAACTTTCTAATCTCAACACACCTTTTTCATTCCCAACCCAACTGCCATGCCCATGCATCTAAAATTTTTAAAAAATATAAATATCCACCAAAATAGCAAATCTTGAACATTTTTTTTTTTAAAAAGGAATGTGCATAGAAATCAGTTTAATGACCAGTGAGAAATGCCTCTAATTTTGACAGATCGTAAATCAACACGGCTCTTATATTTTTTATATCTGTAGATTAACTGCTTTTTTGCTTGCAGTGTTGGAAAGGCTTGATATATTTTCATATTTATTAATGAAAGCAGAACTTGAATTTGTATACTAAATGATATTTTTTACACTAATAATTCTATCTTTTATTGAGTTTTTTTTTTTTTCCCGAGTACACGATACACAACGCATATGTGGCGTTTTTAGTTGATTTTGGCTTACTGCTATACTTCCATTTATGGCCCAGTGTCAGCTTGAGGTTCGCTAATTCTAGGAAGTGTCTTTTTATCCTTCTTACAGGGCATAATATCTCGTTAATTCATTAAAGAAAGTGACATAAGGAGCAGGTATAGATAATGAAAAAGAAAATAGATATGACTTAGTCCCGTGTTAGACGGTTGGAGAAATAACATTGGACTAAAACACAGGTTTTTAGCAAAGGATTATTATTGTAGAAAATTCAATAAATACTTAAAGAGGCTTGATGATAGACGAGTAGTCGTATATAAGCTCCCACACAATATTTATTTTTTAATTTTTATTTCATAAACACATTTTAAAAAATATACTTAAACCCTATATCGAAATTTACCATTTTACAATAATTTTACACATTTATTTTTATTTTTTAAAAATCGTCAATTTCAGGGGCATTTTGGTCAATTTTATCCCTTAAAATTTTGCTTTTTAAAAATAAATATGTAAATTTTTTTTACAAAACAGTAGAACTTTGTAATAGATTAAATATACTTAGGAAAATACGTTTATAAAGAAAAATAAGTAATAAATAGTAAACAAATATTGTATTGAGAGCTATATATGACTACTCGTATATGACAAACCTCGTACTTAAATGAGAATTGCAAACATAAGGATGCATATGGTATTTGCACTGGGCTACTGTCAGATCCATTTTCTCCTTTATTTTCTTCCTTTGTCGCATCTGCTCGACGACAAGTGGTTATAGTTTTCTTGGTGCATGAAACGTCATCAAATGGAGGTTTTGCATTTAAAAGAAATTATAAAATTTTCTCTGTTAAAGTAAGCACGTACTATAAGCGGGTGTTTGTTTACACCAAAAATATTTTAATTTAAAAATTTTCACTTTTCACAATTATCCTATTTTATAATTATTTTTTCACTTTTTTCTATACAACTATCATCTTTTTCAATTATTTCTACACAATTATTCATATACCTAACATACCTATTTTAATTTTATTTTTTTTACTTTTCATTATTACCCTTATTATATCACATCGTTTTTTCTCATTAAAAAAATAGTTACACCGAAAGCTTTTCTTAAAAAATTCTATCACTTTTCATTATGTACATTTGGCAGCATCTAGTTGCGGCACTTCATTTTGCTGAGAAGTTTAATTGCGATGCATAGGCATAGGCATAGGCATAGTTTTTTTTTATTTTTATGGTATATATTTACATACATCTCAACACATATTATACTGAAGATCTGAGACATTTTTGCAAATCTGGAGATACACACAACTCCCTCAAAGAAATCTGGAGACACAGCTCCACCAAAGAATTAGGAAGACACAACTTCCAACAACCAACCGGGAGACCACTACTCCCACTACCTATTTTTTGGCCGAAATCCCGAAACGAGATTCGAACCCAGCACCAGCGCTTGCGAACGCGCCTGACAAGCAGCCGGTGACCAACTGAGCACGGCTCGGTTGGGAGCATAGGCATAGTTGGCCATGCCTGATTCCATGTATCTGGGTGCATAGAGCTTAGGTGTACTCAAGTGCAAAAATCTATTTTTTAATTTTATTTAATTTTATGTGTGTATTTAACATGTGTATCAAGTTTTGCAATTTTTAAAAAATTATAAATATTTTTTAGAATCTTTAAAATTAGTGGCATTTTCATAATTCAAAATTACGAGAACGCCACTATTTTAAAAAATTCTCTAAAAACATCAACAAATCTCCAAAAAGGGTAAAACTTAATAAACGTGTTAAATACACCTAAACTAACAGTTGCATAAATTTTTTTAAAAACAAATATAAAAAATAGATTTTTGTACCTGATGATGGCCCGTAGCTGGCCCCATCTGGTCGCGGGCCTCGTGCGGCTTCATTTTTCTGAGAATTTTCTCTGTGGGCCAATCCTTGAACATTCTGGCCCATTCAAATTCTGAGTAATTCGTCCCCAAAATCTTTCAAGAGAATTCTCTTAACGGTTACGAGCCCACAAAGGCCAGCCCAATCATGGCACGGAGTGTCTCTAATTATTTATTTTTTAAATTTTGTTTTATCGATTCTTTGTTTGCTATATGTTTCTTTTATTCACATACTAAGAAGATTTATGTTTGAATTATAAAATTTTTATTAATCTGCATTATATATAATCTTTAGGTTAATTTAAGCTGAAGAAATAATGATTAAAAATGAAGACGTTTGAACCTCTTCTGCGGATATGTAAATCCAAAATGTCAAAACTCTTTACTTAAATCCGAGTAAAAGATCAAGAGCTTTAAAAATTGTGAAAGTTATATTGGAGGTTCAGAAAATTTTAGATTCGACCCCTCTTGATGTTTGTATAAATGAGAAGATTTCCAAGTCCTTTGACGCACATTATATACTCATATAGTTTAATGCTAATTGTAAATATACCCACGTAGTTTCATGAATTGCATATTATATTATTATCCCTATATAGTTTTACCAAAATTGAATATTACCCCCACGTCGTTACCTGACATTAATATCTGACGTTATGTTTTGAAATAATTGAAAAGTAAAGTAGTTGTATGGAAAGATGTAAAAAATAATTAAAAAAAGTAGTTGCAGAGATTAAAAAGTTTTTGTTGGAAAAGTCTTTTGGTTTGCCAAACACTCCTTAAGACTAAAAATCATTTTGATAATTGGTATAGGTAAACCACATTTATTAATATATATTTATGTACAAATTATGGAAAATACTTAAAGCTATTTCAAGATGCATTAAACCGTAATAATATTTTATATAATCATTTATTCACATAGAAATGATATTTTAGACAGTTGAAATGGTGAAAATATAGCTTTAAAAATGATATATAAATCAAACGATTTTATTATATTTATTTTATACATTTTTTAGATGAGTACATACCAATGTTGTCAGAACCGAATCGGTGATTGAACCGGTAAAGGAACTGGTCTGGTTCGAACCGGTTCGAACCGGTTAATTAAACCGGTTTGAACCGATGACGTCAGCATGACATATTTATGACGTCATAAATATTAATTTTTTAAAATTTTAAATAAATATATTAATAAAATTATATTTTTATAAATCCTAAATATATCCGTTAAATTTTAAGAACAACAATATAAGTATAAAACATATAAGAAAAAATTAATAGCAAGTTTTAAAAAATCTTTAATTATAAATTTTAGAAAAATTAACTACATTAACCAACCTTATAAAAAAACACGACCAATTTTTTGAGGATATTAATTGTAGATACGATTTGAATAAAAATTGTAAAATAAATTTTAGTTCACAATATCTAACATCTTGCGAATGAACTACCTAATTGATTTAAATAAATGATATATTTATCATTATATTATATTATTTTAATTTTTATATTTTTATGAAATCTGTCTCAATTGATATTTTGAAAATAAATTAATCTTAGATATGATTTGAATAAAAATTATTCAATATCTTACCAAATGAATTAGATAATTGATTTACATAAAATTTTGTTAAGTAAAAAAACATTTATATTTCTTTATAAGTTTTTTTTTTGAAACCCATCCGACTAATATACTGTGGATAATTAAGTTTTCATACAATTTTCAAAATAAATTTTATTCTTCATAAAAAAATAAATTTTATTTATGACATAATATCTTGCCAAATTATTTTTTATTGTTTAAATTACTATTTAGTTTAACTGTAGGATATTTTCATTGATATTGAATGAGTAACATTTAAGAAAATTTTAGTCTATCTAAAACAAATCAAAATTTATGAAGATAACGTCAACGATTTATATCCAAAATTCCGAGCACTCTGAAATCAAGTCATGTTTTGTAATTTAAAAAGACGCCTAATTACGATAAACGGTGAAGACGGCGCTGAGCCGCTGAAAGCAATGACGGCGCAGAAGGAGATGATGGGGCGCGGACTCGGGCAGGACAACGCGGCGGGCCGGGACGTGATGAGGACAGACCGACGGAGCCGACGGCAGGAGCTGCGGGCGGCGAGCGATGACAGCGCAGGGATTCGGGGAGGAAGGCGCTGCGAACAGGGACGCGACGAGGACGACGCGGATGACGGGAGCTTTGGGCAACGGGTGCTGCAGGAGTCGGGTGCTGCAAGGGCCGAGGAGCAGTGTCGATGATGGCGGGCGCTGCTGTGAGGAGACGATGCCGGCGGATTTCAGAAACGACGAAACACGAGCAGGAGAGGGATGCGAGCGGGAGGGTTTCGACGTTTCGTTTTGTTTTTTTTTTTTGTTTTTTTAAATCGTCTGACCGGTCGAACCAGGTTCGACCGCATATCCCGGTTCGACCGCTGGTTCGACGGTTCGGACGGTTTCCTATAAATGAATCGAATCGGGCATTATCAAATCGGAAACTGAACCGGTTCCCGGTCCGGCCGGTAGAACCGGCCGGTCCGGTCCGGTTTTGATAACACTGGTACATACACATATTCAATTTAGAGAAAACTTATTCTCCTCGCTAAATAAATGATTCTAAATATAGCACATGGAATGAATTTCATATCATTATCAAATTTGAATTAAAATGGATGAAGTTACATGAAAACCTTCCATATCAACTGGTTAAATGGGAGCATCATCTAGAATTTAAAAAAAAGTAAGTAATTAAGGTATAAAATTTTATAAAATGTGTGTGTGGGAAGTAGTAAGAAACTATGAATATTTTTTTTTTATATACCAATTGAAATAAATGCAGGCGCACATTAATTTTTTTTAAAATTTTTTAATTACGATAAACAATAAACGAAAGCCAAAAAGGACAGTAGCACGGCATGCGTGCATCATGCCCGTGGGCTGTGGGCGGGGATTTTTGTAACTAACCGATTTCTTTAAGCGTGTTTAAGAAGCGATGTAATAAAAGTTTTTGAAATGTAAAAAATTAATGTGATGTAATAGAGATAATGATAAAGAGTAAATAAAATAAAGTCATAACCAAATACCCCCTATGTTGGGATTCATAACAAAGGTTGAAAATGACTCCTAATGTAACTAAATTATTATTATAATATACATTCAAGAATGATGTTTTTGATGAACATCAATGCTTTGTCAATCTGTTATCAATCTCACTGTTTTTTAAACGAGAATGCTATTGCGAAAATTTTCTTCTATGCGATTTTTTTATTTTTAATATATTGATGATTGATTTAAATTTTATTTTATTTATTATATTTAATATTATTAACAATTCATGTCCAAGATACATCAATAAGAAATAAGACTTGACTCTCCTCACATTGGAAGACATAAAACTCTCTTAATGGGTATTAAAACCTAGACCGCTTGAACACAAGGTCAAGACTTTAAAGACCGGGTTATACCCGTGTTAGTATTAGCTCTTGTGTTTAAGTAAACTGAATGATTTATGTAAATGAGTTGATGATTTTTAAATATTCAATTATCATATGCACGAGTTTTTTTTATTCATTTTGTATACACAAAATCATATAATATTACAAATCAGCACATGCATAATTTTAGTAATAGGGAGAACATTCGATAATACTACTCCCATCACTAAGAGAAGTTTAATACCTCCATTTTAAGGGGGGACAAGATTTGAACGGAAGTTCAACTGACACATTGTTGGGATGCTTTGCAACGCGACCAAAGCCTTGGAAGCATCCCATGCACGAGTAGGTTGCTCACCCTGACCGTGCTATACTCTCGTTCATACATTATAAAAATAGAAAAAAGAGAAAAAGCTGGACAAGTTTGAGTATCTTGGAAGAAAAGAACCCTTTCCAATGTTCCTCTACCACGTCTCATGTATACAACATAATTTACATAATTTTAATGAGTCGCTCAACCAATTGAAGACGGTGGAGAAAGAAATTCCTTCCAAACAAAATATGCCTATGCTTCGACGTTCCTTTCCCATGCAAATCATCAAAGAGAGGCTGCTGGAGAAGTTATGCCTACCTCCCCCTTTAAGTAGTTGAGAATTTACCTTTTTTTTTAAAAAAAAAAAAGTAGTTGAGAATTATTTCCAAATAAATAAATAATTTTGGACGCGATAAACGGATTGAATTTATAAATTAAACAGTTAATACGTTAAACTGTGATGGTTACCTAAAATCGTTGCCGTTTATATAGGTCACGTGAAGGAAAATATATCAATTAGATGTTAAAAATATTTTTTAAATAAATTTATTCTAAGGAAATCAGTTCCATGTAGACGACCAATCAGGTGGTCCTTAATTTGAGAATTAATAGATCAGATGGCGTATTTATGAACTTGTGAATAAAAATAATAATTGTCGAGATAAGTTGTTTTGTACGTAATGTCCACTTAATTATTACTGAGTTACCGAGAAGCGGCGACTCAGTGTATATGAGGGTTACTGATATTTTTGAAAAATTATCTATTCTTGTTAAAATATATAAATCTAGAAAATGTCGTTTATTAATGATTTTTATTTGGAAGCCAAGGATGGGTTGGTATTACTATAGAAATGGATGGATAAGTGGTGATTAAGGCAAGGACAGAGCGGCACTCTCGGACAACAAACAGATGGATGCAGCTCAGCGAATCGTACCAGATAAAATTCATTAGGTGGGAAGGTGGGCCACATTGTAAATATTCTCTTTCTAGTCCATTTCTACGCCCACGTTACCCCTTCACCCACCCCCATCAGGAGTTAAGACCAACTTGTTTTTGTGCCCACAAATGATATTTAAATTACCATCAACCGATAAAGATGTCTTTTAACATTTAAGAGATTTTTTTTTATATTCACAATATTTGCCTTAATTCATATTATATTCATAATATTTCAAAAATTCCTATTATTCTCATAATAGTGTAAGTTAAATTCCTATCATATCCATTTTGTTAGAACAACCAATAATTGACCTATTGAAGAGACGATTTTAACTCTTCATAATTTCTTATCCGAAACAATTCAGCTTTGATATAACTCGACTAATATTGGTAAATTATTAATTTGTGAATTCAGGTGATTCAAATATCACAATGGAGTTAAAAAATTTTGATTAGGAAAATTTAGACGGGACAAAATTGCCTTTTAGTGTTTTTGTCAGGGTTGTTTTTGCTGCATTAATGTAATACAAATTTAACATGAAATGTTATAAGTGTAATGTAAGATAAATTTTTCCAAAGTTTTAAATAGAAATGAGGAAATTCAAATAAAAAGTTGAAATGAAGCATGCTTTAATGAATTTATGATAAAAAGATAATTAACAATTTTAATAAAACAAGAATAAAGATTTTTATTTTGAATCATAAATCATTAGGATATTTTTTTAAAGGCATGTTTAGACAGATAGTAGGACATTGATGGGATACAGACATTGTTTCGTAGCATATGTGGGCAAGAAATCTACCGTCTCAACTATTTTTGATACATTTTTTAAAATCATGTGATATATTAACTATTTAACTATTATAAATTTCCATTTTTATCATTATATTCTAATCATTTACTCACACAACTATTTTATTTATTTTCGCTTCACGGTATCACATATATCATTCTTATACTTTTTAAGAATATTCTTTATCTTTCTTTCCTGCTCACCTTCTTACTTACATTATCAAGTGCATTCAAAAATACGATACATTTTATTTATTTAAAAAAAAAACAAAGATTTCTCGTTCTCGATGCATGACGAGCTACCTTTCCCATCTCACATACTACTTTTTTTTCATTTTTTATGCAATTTTTTTCTGTCCTCAATATGTTTTTTTTTTTAAATTACAAGTGTACAGGAACACTTTTCGGATCTCGATCCGGTGCATTAAGCTTTGAAGCTTACTTTTTGACTTTTGGGAATTCATAAGCGGCTTTAACCGTAAAGTTTCTATTTATATATCTGTATAGTTTTCATATTATTTGAATTTATTTTAATATTTTTAAAGGTTTCAAAAATTAAAAAAGCCCATTTTCTTGCTAAGCACATGATAACGGACACTTTTCTATTTTTATAAATTTTAAAATTTAAAATAAATTAAAAAATACAAAAGCTACATACACGAAAATTTCATGCTTGGGATCGCATATAGAATTCTCAAAAACTAAACAAAATAATAAAGGGTAATGCACCCGGGTGCACAGTGCACTGCATCTGGTCATTGCTTTTTCATCCCGTTATCCCGTAGCATACTAGCATGCCGATTCCGTTCCCGTACAGGGGAAGCCGTGGGCGCCCATATGTTGCGTATGCACGCGGCGCGTGCTGCTCAAACGCACGAGATGAAAATGGGACCCAGCAGCAGGGCCCACACACGTCCGCCGGCGAAGCCATCTAATGGGATACTCGGCTGCAGCAGCCACACCATGCACGGCTACTTTTAGAGGCTACCATTTTGCCTTGACGCATAAATCCCTGGTCGATCACGTGGGGCCATCCGTTCTGGTTGGGGATATCAATCAACGGCTTGGATGAAGTATCTATCGACGTAGTATATGCACGTAAACTGGAGTCCCAATGCGGTGCATCCGTATGTGCTTAGCTTTAGTATAGCTAGGTATATAATATTTTAAAATTTATTTTTTAAGTAAATACCACATATACTTACTAATTTTATCTATAATTTCACGTTCAAAAATTATAAATATACCTACTTATTTTACTTAAAATTTGACCTATGCCTACATTGCTAGGGATGGTTAAATAGGCTATTATCCTTGTGAATTGACAAATATATTTAAACTCTAACATAATTTGAGTTTGATTTGCTTAAAGTTAAAATAATTAAATAATCTATGATTCTATAGTTGTAAAATTATTAAAAATATAAATTTTTAGTTATAAATTCATTATTAGATACGGACATATTTATCATTTCATAGGGGCTAACGGTTCCTTTAATGTATCCCTAACAGCATTGATACAAGTGAAATTTTAAACAAAATGCACAAGAACATTTGGTATTTTTGAAAGTTCGTGCATATAAGTAAAATTCGTGGCTATGCATAAAATTTGTCCTAACTTTTTTTTTTTTTTTTTGAAATTCATATGTAGATGTATGCATAAATGTCCCATGGATATACATTTTTCACATTTTATGATTGGTTTTAATATTTTTCTTTGAATTTTAAAAGAGTCATTTCTTATGTACTTGCACATGAGAATTACTTATTTTTTATTTTGAAAAATATTTTCTTATATCCACAATATTTGCCTCTAATTTCTCACATGTCAACAACCTTTGAAAAAGCCATCTTATTTCTATAACATTTCAAGTTAAATTTCTATCATATACATAAAGTCGAAACAACCATTAATTACCTTATTGAAAATATAATTTTGTCTATTCAAAATTTTCATAATTGAAAGAATTTAGCCTGAATATAATATCTGAATCACTTGATGTTGTAGATTAACAGTCTATCAACATTAGTAGGTCATATTAAAGTTAAATTGTTTCAATTAAGAAATCATGGATGAACAAAATCATCTTTTAATTGAGTACTTAATGGTAATTTTGATTGCATGGATATGATAATAATTTATGATGAAATGTAATGGGTATACAAATAATTTTTGAAATATTAGAAATATATAGGAATTATGGGCAAATGCTGTAGGTATAAGAGAATTTTTCTTTAATTTTTAAAATATAAAATAAAATATTTAAAAGAGCGAAAAGTATATAAAATCTAGGAACTTGATCCTATGTGGGTGCATGTATCTATTTTTTATATTTTTTTAAAACCTTTTTTATACAAATATTAATATGAGTGTATTTAACATGTATATTAATTTTCATCATTTTGTAGGTTTTTAGATTTTTTTAGGAGTCAAGGACTGTTGTTGATATGCTTCCAGCAGATACACCCATCCAGTTCTTATAAGCAGCATGAGCAAGTGCAGAAGAGTCCAGTTTTCTTCACGAACACGAAATTAGCCTGTACCGTACGTTGTAGCTTCCTTCTCACGCGATTGCTTGATGCCCTTCGCCACGCTTTGCATTTTCACTTCCCCTTTTTTTCACCCTTCAGCGTTTTTGGGTGCATTTTGTCCGTTTGAGATGTGATGACAATATGACGTTTAGTAACTATAAATGGCATTTTCAGCGTAATCCAATTGTACATTATTTGAACTAAAGGTGGACATTGCAGCGCAAGTCGCTCTTAATCTAATTTATTTTTGACGGAGTAAAATTGATAATTTTTTGACTCATACATGTACGAATTATAAATTTAATTTATTTTTGACAGAATAAAATTGATAATTTTTTTGACTCGTACATGTACGAATTATAAATTTTAACCTGAATTCAAAAATACAGTTAAAATAAGACGATGATGTCTGAATCCAAAGAATCTTAATGCGCCCCATGTATATTCACTCATTATAAATTACGATCATATTTTTAAATCTTATTATTATTTTCTTTTAAAATCCTCACATTATTTATGATTACTGTATTAATAATATAAGAATCGATAATACACATCTACATATATACATATAACTCTTGCGCATAATTGAAGTTTTCTCATCATTAGAAAAATACTTGTAGAAAAATAATTTTTAATTAAAAAAATTTATTTTAGAAATGACAAAATTAATTCCGAATGACTATATCTATTTTAATAAAGTTACATTATATTCACTCGTATTTTGTTTTAGTAATGATGTTTATTTCTATCAATTAGTAAAATAGTATAGCTCCCACTTTTATGAAACTCCCTTTTTTTTTAAATTTTTTTTTCATTTTTTAAATCTTAATGTTAGATAGAAAATTCACTTCATTCACTTTATTTAACACCATTTATGCTATTTTGAAAACCGTTTTATCTTTTAATTTAATTGTATATAGGTTTCATTGATAAATGTATAAAATCAACGTAATAAAATAGGTCGATGCTAAAGTATTAATTTTAAAGTAGTTTTTTATTATCTAAAATATCACTACTATGCGGATAAATAATTTTATAAAGTATTATTAATCTAAGTATTTTTCATAATTTACACATGAATATATATATATATATATATATATATATTTGAGCAAATGTAGCCCATGGACATATTTGATTTCGATGAAACTTGGTCTCTTCGATAAATAAATGATGTTAAATATAATGAATTGAATGAATTTTGAATCAATTATAAATATTTGAAAAATTAAGGCAGGTTAGAAGCCCATTTAACTTTAGCATAAATGTGTATTTATATCGGATGTGTATAAATTCATGAAGTCGTTGCATTCTACCTGCCATTTTTTACCCAACCAACTGTACGAAACATACTTCAAATCAATCCGAAGTTTGCCCTTCCAATTTATTTAAAAAAAAAGTGAGGGTCAGATTAACGTTTGCTAAACATTGTCCCATACAACTTACTGGGATTTGCACCCTTAATTTGAACTAAAAAATTAAATGAGAAAAGATTATTATGTTATGAAAATAAAGAAATTATATTGATAGAAAGAAAATTAATATAAAAAAGTAACATCATTATACACCAAGAACGAAAAACTGTATTGAAAATGAATTTTTAAATATAAATTTTTCATTCCATCCACGTACTAATCACATATTATTACATTTATTTGGATTATCTCGGCATGCCCTAAAATTGAGGATGAAAATTATACGGGGTCAACTCATAATATAAAGTTAAATGTATGTTTTTCATAACGTAAGGTAAGAATGAATTAAATTTTTTGACTCTTGACAGGATAAAGGCAGGTTGAGTGGTTGACAATATCCTAAGCCAAATTGACACGACTGTAAGATAATAATATTTTAATCTTATTTTCACGTCGTATTTTTATTTCGCTTTCAGTTTCTTTTAAAATCTGCACGTTTTTTTGGTACTTTATTGGAGCCGTGATTATATACGACTCGTAGTACATAGGCTCTTTATATAATATTTATCTATTTTATTTATTTTTTGTTTTTCTCTATAAACATTTTTTATAATTGCATTTAATCAACATATCAAGTTTTACTATTTTATAATTCTTTTACATATCTATTTTAATTTTTAAAAACTAATATTTTAGGGGTGAAATCGACTGGATACCCCTAGAATTGGGGGACGTTTGGATAGGTGTAACCATGGGAACCATGGTTTTTCCATGGTATTTCGTTTCCCAATGCTAATTATTATTCTATCAATCATATTGTTTTTTCCACTTTTACCCCTACATTCCAATCATTTTTCCTACCAACTACATATAACAACCCTATTTATTTCAACTATACATCTATCATTTCCTATCAGTCACACATTTTTCAAAAAATTCTCTTTTTCATTTCCCATCATTTCCCACAATCCCATCATTTTACACCTATCCAAACATCCCCTTGATGATTTTTAAAAATAAAAATATAAAAATATAAAACGGAAAAACTTGGTATGTGGGTTAAATACATTTTTTAAAGATATATTCAAAAAACTGAAATAAATAACAAATAACAAATAAAAAATAAAAATAAAAATAAAATCAATATTGTATATAAGTCAATATACTACTTAGCCGTATGTAAGCATGACTCCTTTACTGAATATTGATACATAATACCTATTTGCTGATAGGTGGAGTTTAGTAATGCTGTCATAACCGGGAAATATAAGAAGCGAGATAAATAATATTTTAAAAAGTGAATGATATGAAATAATAAAGATGTGCTTGGTAATAAATAAAAAATATTAAGATAAAATATTTTATTCTCTGTAAATATTATATTTTTTAATTATTTGTTTATATTTTCTGTATAATTAACCTACTTTTCAATTATTTAAACAAAATTATTCATACAATTAATCTATCTATTTTAATTTTATTCTTTTTACTCATCATAATTACTCATACTATTTAACCTAATTTTCTTTCAATTCAAAACTTTTATAACTAAAACCTTTCATCTACAAATTTTACCACTTTTCAAATACAACCTTAACATAAAAATAAAATAAATACTATAGTTGCAAGAAAAAAATAATTAATAATATAAGAATAAAATTTAAAAATAAAGGATCTAAAATATCGAATCTTTCGCCAAAGCGGGAGAGCGAAGAAAACCAATCTGAATCTGAGGACATTAACAAACGCTAACGCTGGAAGAGAGAGCCGAAAAGGGCGAACGGTAAAAAAAAGAAGGAACGTGGTTAATTTAAGTCGTCCAAACATGGAAGTGCGTGAAAAATGCAGATCATCAGAATAAAATCAGATTCGTTGCTAGATCCAAGCCTTTTCTAGTGCGAGCTTGTCAGAAAATTATATTTTTTGTCGCGTTTAATCTCAACGGCAAGTTGACGCATCACTCAAAATCAAAAGAATTTCAGCGGCCCTGATGGCTCGGCTGCAAACTTCGCGGAGCACGAGTATGAACCACTGGACTCCGCCGGAGTATAAAATTCTCGGCCCTCAAGAAAACAAAAAGAGAAAAGCGAAAATCTCAAAAAGATCCCTCTTTTGTTGAGAGAGAGGAGGAGGGAGGAGGAGAGAGAGTGGGGTTGGGAAATGGGTAAGAAGACGACAACAGACACGAAGCAGAAGAAGAAGAAAGGCCGTCCTTCGCTTCTCGATCTCCAGAAACGAAAGCAGCTCCAAAACCCTAATTCTAACTCCAAAAGCCCTAACCCCACCCCCACCCGTCTCTCCACCAGGCGAAACCCTAACTCAGAAGCGGATCAGATCGAGGAAGAATCCCAGGGAGAAGAGCAAGAGGAGGAAGACGACGACGACGAGGAATCCGATGGCAAGAGGAAGGAGAAGAAACTTAAGCTCGTGCTCAAAGTTCAGCCTCGGTCGTCGCCGAGGAATCCTTCCGGCGGCTCTGATGCGGCTTCCGACCGTTCGGATGGTTCCGACGAGGAGGGGCCCGTGAGGAAGCGGAAGATCAATGCCGTTGGCAATGATGGAGGAGACAGATCTGAGAATGAAAAGGTAACCTTTTGGGACCTCTGATGACGAAAGTTCACTCTCTCTCTCTCTCTCTCTCTCTGCCATTTGGAATTGCTTCGCGAGCTTCTTATGTTTGGGAATTTGGGTTACTTCTTTCCCTCGTAGAATCTGAAGCTCTTCGATTTGACTAAAGTCAACTACGCGGTCATTTCCGTTACCGTTGGGGGGGGGGTGTCAAAGATATCTTCATTATCTCGTTTACTTTAAAAATCTTGAAATAGTCTTCTCTTTGAATTGATCCGTGGATTGGAATTCTTTTGGTTGAATAATGGAGTACTCGAGCAAGTATATTTTCGGTGTAAAAGTGATAATTTGTCTTTTTCTCTTCTGATTCCTGTTGACTCCGGTGATGATTCTTTTGCTTAGGAGTTATACTCATTGAAGCTGATTCCCGTTTAAAAGATCTCTCCTTTTTCTTTTTTATCAGTTGTTGGATTCGTTATCTTTTATGATATTTTTTTTCGATTTCATCTTGTGTTAATGGACTAATTTGAATCTTGCAGGCAGATGGACATAATTCTGCTCAGAAAGCGACAGATCCCTCACCAGGTTTGGCATCAATTCTATTTAATTTTACAACCGTATTTTGATCGTTTCAGCAAGTTGAATAATTTATTAAAATTTTCACAGGAACTGCGTCAGTTTTGGGCTCCATAACAACTTTGCCGGACAAGAAATTGCTGCTTGCCATCCTTGACCGGCTACAAAAGTGCGTTCTATATAGAGAAATGATCACATACACCCTGATGGGTTGTTTTAGATATTACAGCCATGGAAAAGGTGGGTCCGCAAATGACTATCTTCTGTAACAAAACTGGTTCTGCTCCCTCGCAAACCATTTGAAAACATAGGATTCTGTTTAAGGTGGGCCTGCCCGCGGTCTGCATCTGGGTACATATATGAATTACGTGATAAGTGCCCCCGCTTGATTTTGTGTGCTAGGTACCTGCCATGTTGGGTCCCATCTTTCCAATGGCTGAGATGTATTGTAAAATTTGCCATACAGTTACCTGATGGGGTGAAGTATGTGACAACTTCCTCATTTATACATATCTTCAATACTACGTCACCTGTTCATTTGATTATCTGTTTTTAGATCATTTAGATATTAGTTTCAATGAGATTCTTTAATTTACTCCAGGAAAGACACATACAGTGTATTTGCTGAACCCGTGGACCCTGCTGAGGTACTTTTTGAAGCAACATTCGAATGCATTATTTTGTAAACCTAAAATAGTCATATTGGTGGGGCTAAATGTTCTCTCTTACTCTCTCTATCAGCTGCCAGACTACCATGAGGTCATTGATCATCCAATGGATTTTGGAACGGTCAGGAATAAGCTGTTTTCTGGGGCTTATGCAAACTTGGTGCAATTTCAGGTTACTTAACACTCTCTGGGTTTAGGATATCAAGCCTGAGCATTATCATTTTTGCTACTTGTATCTCTGTCTTTCATGTGGACCCGGGAGGTCGTACTATTTTTTCCATTGCCTTATATTGTAAATTACTATCAGGTTCAACCTTTTGTATACAGTTGAAAATTAATAAAACAATGTGATGACATTAATATAGTTAGCTTTTTTAGTTGTTAATGTTCACACCATCTTGAATGCATTGAGATAGTTGTTTATTTTTTAAATCATATTTATGCATTTGAAGTTTAAATATTTTTCTAACATTCTGACTATGTTATCAAAATTTGAAAATCAAACAGCAAATTTCTGCTGGTGTCTGGAGAGAAACCTTTTGAGAATTAAGAGCTGTTACAGTATCCTAAGTAAATCGTCTTCCAAATGCTTTTTATCTGATATATCTAAATCACTGTTAAACCATTCTCTTCTGAACTTTTTATCTGTTGGTTCATGCTCCCAATTCCAGGTACAATATCCTTCCTGTGTCCATCTATTTTCTGAATCTGACACCGTTGCTTTAATGTTGCGACAACATAATGTTAATTCTCATATTCATATTCGCTCATAAGGAATCTCCATCAAAAATTAGGAAGAAGTCTTATCCTTCAGATTTAGTATTTTCCATTCTCAGTTAGGTGTAAATCCTTACCTTTTGCCTCGCTCAATGTTCCTGTATCAGAACAATGTCTATGCCAGCCTGAGTTTTGACAATTCGGCTCATTGGACAGTGTCAATTTTGGTCCAAGAGAACAGCAATTGGTTGCTATGGCTGCAAAAGAATTGAGCTAGTCAATTTGAATACCTTTCTATGTTTTTCAATGAAAATTTACAGTGTACAATGAAACAATAAGAGTAGGTTAAGAATAAATGGTTTTCTCATTTCAATTCCAATTCCCAAAATATTCTTTTTCACTTTATGTTGATTTTTGAGGTTTCTGATATGTATCATTATGTTGAAAGCCTTTTCTGCTCTGCTATATTTCTGTTGTAGAAAGTTGAGCCAATCTTTCACCCTTGGATGACTGTTGCTCTGCCTACAAATTTCATTTATCAATTGTATCAAATAGAAGGTGGTGAGAGAATGAGAGAAGGACCCAAAAAGGACTGGATGAACATTATTAAACAAGATATGAAAACAATAAAGATTACTGGAAACTTAGTTTTTTATCGTCAAGAATGGCGCAATAGCATCCATGTGGCTGACCCTGCTTATGATGTTGATGATGAATTGTACCGCATATCAACATTGAGGATTATATGCAATCTTCGATACCTGAGATGACTTTTTAAAAATTTCAAATTGTAGATTTTGGAATGAATTTATTTTAGGAAAGTATGTGAAAGCGGATTCCCGACTTCTTTATGTTGTCTCCGTAATTTGTAATTTGGTTCCAGGAAACATCTGTCATTAGGAATTCGTCCAGACTCCTGCCCTTAAGGATCACAGTCCTCAAAACAAAAAACAAAAAAAAAGGGTCACAGTTCCTCATTGTTACTATTTTCATTCTCTTTCAGTACTTCTAAGTTCTGATTTTACAACTTGTTTTATCTTTGCGCATCTCATTCATTTGAGGCAGTGTATATGGGTAATAGTTGATTGCTGCTACTGCTTGGGAACTTAGGATTTTGGAGGTCTGATATCGATGACCTCAGTTGATCTGATATATCTGATTGATGTGATCATCATCATCATCATAAGCCATTTCCCACCTATGTGGAGTCGGCTACATGGATTCTGTTACGCCATTCTTGGCGATTTAAGACTAAATTTTCAGTAATTTGTAATATTTTTAAATCTTGTTTAATTACTTCCATCCATGTTTTTTTTGCGTCTTCCTCTCATTCTCCTACCACCTTCTACTTGGATAAACTCTGTTTTTCTAACCGGTGCTACTTCAGGCCTCCTTTTAACACGACCAAACCATCTTAATCTATTTTCTCTCATTTTATCATAAATTGGTCTTACTTTTAAGTTTTCTCGAATTATTTCATTCCTAATTTTATCTTTTCTTGTTTTACCACTCATCCACCTTAACATTCTCATTTCCGCTACGCTCATTTTTTGTATATGTTGCTCTTTAACTGCCCAACATTCTGCCCCATAAAGCATAGCAGGTCTAATCGCAGTCTTATAAAATTTTCCTTTTAATTTGACCGGGACTCGACGGTCACATAAAATTCATGACGCACTTCTCCATTTCTTCCATCCTGCTTGAATTCTATTTATTATATCTTTCTCGATTTCCCCGTTCTCTTGAACTATTGATCCTAAGTACCGAAAGTGATTAGTTCTTGTTACTGCTTGATCTAAAATCTTAATTGGTTCCTCATCCGGGTTTTCACTATTATTAAAATTGCATTTTATATATTCAGTTTTTGTGCGACTAATTCTAAAACCATTAGATTCTAAAGCATCTACCCACCTATTCAATTTTAAATTTAGTCCTTCTTTAGTTTCATCCATTAGAACAATGTCATCTGCAAATAACATACACCAAGGTACTTCTTCTTGGAGATGTCTAGTAATTTCATCTATTACTAAGGTAAAAAGGTAAGGACTCAAGGCTGAGCCTTGGTGTAAACCTATTTTAACTGGAAAGACATTAGTATCTCCACTAATGGTTCTCACATTTGTAACAGCCCCCTCATACATATCTTTAATAATATCAATGTATCTGTCATTAATTCCTTTTTTTCTCATCACTTGCCATATTAACTTCCTTGGTACTCGATCATAAGATTTTTCTAAATCAATAAAAATCATGTATAAGTTATTTTTCTTCTCCCTATTCTTTTCAAATAGTTGTCTAAGTAAGAAAATAGCTTCAATAGTTGATCTTCCTGGCATAAAACCAAATTGATTTTCAGATATATTAGTTTCTAGTCTTAGTCTATGTTCAATTACTCTTTTCCATAATTTCATAGTATGACTCATTAATTTTATTCCACGATAATTTGCACAATTTTGAATATCTCCCTTATTTTTATAAATTGGAACTATAATGCTTTTCCTCCATTCACTTGGCATTAACTTCGTTTTTATAATCTTATTAAAAAAATTTGTTAACCATGTTGCACCTATATCTCCCATGCACTTCCATGCCTCAATTGGTATATTATCTGGGCCTAAAGCTTTTCCTGTTTTCATTTTCCTTAGAGCTTTCTTTACTTCAGATATTCGAATTTTTGTGAAATAACTGATATTCCTATTTTCTTCCCTATTTGATGTGATACAATCTTAATAAACTCAAGTATTTGTCTTCTGCTACATAACTGTACGTAGAAGGAACTGATTGATTGCATCCTTGCAACGTGGCTATCATCACTCTGCTCTGTCGCATTGCCAGGTTTATCAACTGACCACCACATGGCCTGTGATCATGATGATTGAGCCTATTATTGACTAGAATTGACCTGCAACTGATGATGGTTTGGTGACAGATACTGCCATTGCACTTTTGCTGATGCTCTGAACACCATCATAGGCAGTGTCCGATAGGCTAAGCTTACCAATGTTTCTGTGTATTTAGAACGGAAACCAGGCAGTGAACGTTTTTATAAATGATGCTTTGCTATCACTATGATATGCAATGCTCTTCATCTGTTGGTTTCACGGAGTTGCGGTGACCTGTCCTTGTTTTGCTGCTTTGGATACCTGGTTACTACTGTTTGATTGGCTCATTTATCATGTCTTAATTTCTTGGTCTTATTGGACTGGTTTTGCATTTTTATTTGTAAGAAAGAATTTGGTGCCATCCCACTCTGTTTAAAAACGTTCATCTTACTTTCTGGAAGTTATACAGATCATGGTAATAATGATAATAGCAAAGCTGGTACAGCACAAGTTTCATCCCAATTTTATCTTATGCAATAGATTTAGAACTCGTTTTGCACAGCTTCTGATTTCTGCTTATTGTCTAAGATGCAGAAAGATGTACTAATGATAATAGCAAGTCTTGTAGAGCACAAATCTAATTCTCATTTTATCTTACGTGATAGATTTGGACCTCATTTTGCACAGCTTCTGATTTCTGTGTATTGTCTAATGTGCAGAAAGATGTATTCTTGATTTCTTCAAATGCAATGAAGTACAATGCACAGGACACAGTTTACTTCAGACAGGTACTACTCAGTCTCAACCCATCCAAATTCCTTCTTGATCATCTTTGAGCCAAGCTTTGTCATTTAAAATGTGAATCTTGTTGTGCAGGCAAGATCGATACAAGAGCTGGCAAAGAAGGGTTTTGAGAGTTTAAAGCAAGGCAAAGATGATAATAAGCCAGAGGTGAAAACTGTGCGGAGAGGCAGGCCACCAGGGAAAAGCTCTGGTGCACGGTCAGTGGGCCGACCTCTTGATCGTTCTGGTTCTGATTTTTCTTCAGATGCAACCCTCGCTACTGCTGTTGACAACACTGTGCGGCCCAACCCGATTCTTGATTTCTCAAGAAATTCAGTGTTATCAGATAAGTTTAGCATCACGGATCTATCAGCCAGGGTATCCCAGGGGTCAAACAACAATGAAAAGTTCAGCTGGCTGGCAGAATATAGGCCTAATAGAACTGATGAATTTTCAGGTACTTAACATCACCGTTGACACATTCTTTCTCTTTTTTATGTTGTCCTGTGCATTCCTTGTTTTATTCACTCTATTCAGCACTTGGCACGGAGTTTGCTGTAGTTGCTCCTGTAGCAGTACTATAGTCAAAACTTGGTTAGTTGGCTGGTTGAACCTGCCCTTCGTTTATTAGGGTAGAGACATACCATCAGATCTGCTATACAGAGAACATAATTTGCTGGATCAGTCAACCTATTTTTATTTTGACACCTGACAGCTGGTACATGCTGATTCAGCCTACCACAGGGATGTTATGCTTTTGTCTCTCCTGCGTGTGAGTGAGTGAAGAACAAGATTTGCAACTATTTGTTTGCAGCAGCCATTTCTTTTTGAAATAATTACTGCTAATCTGGAGGATATTTGGTTTCTTTCTTTGGCTGCAGGTTCTGCACTTAAGGGCATGTCAAAATTAGGGAAGAAGCAAGCTGTTGTTGATGATAACCGCCGAAGCACTTATGAATACTCCCTTGAGTCCACCTCTGGGCACGAGGCTTCTGTATTAAAAACTTTTGATGCAGAGAGAAAGCAGCTAATACCGGTAAATACAAAGGGAAAGTTGCATGATAAATTGCAGTTCTGCATATATGTTTAATTCTTAAATTTGAATGAATATTGAGAATTTGGACTCACAACGTTGCTCCTATTAACTTTAGCTTGGGCTTCACATGGAGCATATGTATTCTAGGAGCCTGGCTCGATTTGCTGCCAATCTAGGCCCAGTTGCTTGGAAAGTAGCCTTCAGGAAGATTGAGAAAGTTCTGCCTGCTGGAATGAAATTTGGACCAGGATGGGTGGGAGAAGAAGAAATGCAGCCACAGCGACCACGGCAAGTGGTGTCCCCACTTCGACAGATGCAGCCTGCGTCATTGCCACCTCCACAGATGGCCCCTTGGCAAAGCAAAATCAGATCAGAGACAAATGGCGATGGGATTTCAGAAAGGCACGAATCTCCAAGCGGTCTGGATGTTCATTCGAGCAGGATTTGCCCTCCATCTGCTTCCGTTTCTGCAGTTCCTAACAAGTCTCGCAATCCTGCTGAGCTCTCTCACAGTGCCACGTCTGGAAACAGTAGCAGTGTTCTTAGCTTTATCAGCAGCAGGGGAAGTACACCATTGAGGCCACACTTCCAGCTTTGTCAGAAGCCAGCCATTTACCCGACCCTCAATGGTTTTAAAAGCTTCAGTCCGCCGTCTCAGGTGGGGAAGCCAACCGGCCCATCGAGGTCCCCTTCGAGCTTTAGCTTTGAGGCATCAATACCTTGTGGGATGCCTGAAATGGGTTCTGGGAGCAATAGTGGCATCCATCCCCGACCTACAAACCACTTTCAGGCAGAGTCGAAGCTAACAGGAAGATCAAATTCGGTGAACTCATCTGGTTCCCTCCGGGATTCCAACCGTGAAGGCCAGATAAGTCAGCTTGCACAGGCGACTTGGCCTCATTCAAGGCCGGATTCGGCTCCTCCAGACCTGAACGTTGGATTCCAATCTCCAGCATCTCCACCCACTTCCGGCTCATTGGTCGACTCACAACAGCCGGATTTAGCATTACAACTCTAATGCACCCAACCGTATAAATTCTTCTCCCTTACTATTATTATTATTATTATTATTATTATTATTATTATTATTATTATTATTATTATTATTATTATCAGGTTGACTGAGAGACTGGTGGTACCATACTGAGTGGATGGAATGATAAGCAGCAGCAAAGGGATATTTCGCAGGAAAAGGGGGAGAGAAACCTCCTCCACCTATGATGTTGTACCAGCGTAGAGAGTGGGCCTTGTACAGATTAATGTGTAGTCCAAAAGATAGAAGCCAAATCCCATTTGTAACATTTTAATTTAATTATTTAGTAGAAAAATTGCTCAGTAGGAAACATTTTTGGGATCTGGTCTGCTATTGGATAACATCATCATCCAAAATGGGGTAAGCATCACGGTGCTCCTCTCGGTATCAAGAGAGAATTTTTCTGTTCCTTTTTTTTTTTTTTTCTTGCGTCAGATGTGATGTGATATTGTAATTATTTAGTTATATTTATCTATTATTATTTTTACATTTTAATTATTTTTTGTTTATTTTTGCCCAATTAATTTATTTTTATTCTCTTTATTCTTTATCATTAGCCTTATTGTACAGTATTACTTTCTGGTACCTTCAAAAATTTTACATACAGTTCATGCAATTATCTTTTTCTTTTATACTCTTAATCATTATCCCGTCAAACCGACCTCCATTTTATGTCGACTCAAGGTAGGGCTGGTCTGTCCACGATAATTACTTCTGAGCAGAAAAAAAGTGCAAATTCTATCCACGTAGCTTCAGCGCACGGCGGTCCATGTGTGGAGGGTGGTGGGAATCGGCAAAAGCAGACGAAGTCTTGCGGACTTGGGTGGCAATGGCATTCTGTTATGCATGTGCACAAAAGAACTGGGTGTGGGTGGCGATAGCTGTTTTGTCCTCCACCTTCCACATCCCTCCAAAGCTTGCTGTTGACCATTGTGCCGCTTTATGTATGCAACGAAATTTGGGATGATTGTGGCCAGATGGACGGAGGGTAGATTTGGGAATTCCAATGGCAGTGTGGCTGGCTCGTCTGACAGGTTGCATGGGAATGGAAGGAAGCTCAGAGAAATAGACAAAAAGCTATTTCCTGGGATTCCCTCATCTTTTACACCGCTGCCTCTCAATCATTGCTAAAAGATGCATGCACAGATCAATGTGGCAATTCTTATCGATTTTCTCAATGCCACCAGATTTGTTCGGTGCACTATAAAAATATTATACTGTATTATGACATATGTATATACGATAACGAATATTTACAAGGTTTGTTAAACGGAAGCCATATTTGGTAACGTAGGCAGTAAGTGGGTGGAGAAGTAAGGGAAAACATACATTTAAAAAGTGTGAAAATAATGTTATATTATATAAGTAAAGTGAGAATAAATAGAATGGTGGAATAAGAAAATGATTAAAATACAAATATATAAAAAAAAGTAGGTTAGTTGGGTCATTAAGATGTGAGATCAATTTTTAAATAGTGTGTGAAGAAAAGATTTAAGAGTCTGCTTTCCACCCATATTCAATTACCAAATGGAGCTTAAATAGCAATTACGTCACTCAAGACATAACCAAGTAATTTAACATTTGTGTATACATGTTTTGAGTCCAGGTTGGAGCTATAGTCTACATTTACATAAAAAAAAAACTAGATAACAATTACATATGGATTATGATGATCTACAAGGTTTACTTAACTAAGTAATAATTTCATATGAATAGTGATCATACGCAAGGCTTACTTAACTAAGTAACAACGTTATGTTTTTTATATTTACAAATAATTTTTAATAATAATATTTGTGTGTGTGTATATATATATATATATATGATACTAAAATTCACTTTAATTATGGTACAACTAACTGCAAATGAGGCTTGCTTAGGATATAGAAATAGGAATGTGCATTCTAAGTAACAAAGTTTTGTTTTTTATATTTACAAATATTTTTTAATAATAATATTTGTGTGTGTCTGTATATATATATATGATACTAAAATTCATTTTAATTATGGTACAACTAACTGCAAATGAGGCTTGCTTAGGATATAGAAATAGGAAGGTGCATTCTAAGTAACAAAGTTTTGTTTTTATATTTACAAATATTTTTTAATAATAATATTTTTATGTGTGTGTATATATATGATACTAAAATTCACTTTAGTTATGGTACAACTAACTGCAAATGAGGCTTGTTTAGGATATAGAAATAGGAAGGTGATTGAATGCACTCGGGTGCACTTAGTGTATATAACCCATTTATATATTTTTTTGAAAATTTTTAATACAATTGTGAACCTAAATGTATTTAACATATATATTAAGTTTTACCATTTTTGGATATTTGTAAATTTTTTTGAAAATTTTGAAATTAGTAGTATTTTTCTTAATTTAAAATTATTAAAACGCGACTAATTTTAAAAATCCAAAAAAAATATGCAAATATCTAAAAAGGTAAAACTTGATAGTATGCTCGATATACTTAAATTAACAGTTGTATAAAAAATTTCAAAAAAATTTAAAAATAAAATTTTGCAAACGGATGCTCCGAAGCTAAGCTCACACGGTGTATAGGAATAATACTCATAGAAATACGATAATATACATTTACACATAACATAAATTATAGTATATTTGGCTCAAAATGAGCCATAGATTCACTTAAAGATATTAATATTTTATATAATTATTTATCTATGTATAAATTATATTTTGTATCATTTTCAAATTGAACCCGAATTCCACGTACATATATATGAGAAATATTAAGGTTTATACAATGCAAATAAACTCTGAACTAATTATAAAATCAAAATGTAACCAACTATTGCATTGAGAATGACTTATTGTAGTAACACACCAAGTTTCATGAATTCAGATATTGCATTTTGATTTATCAGTATGGGCGCCAAATTGAAATCTTTAATGGTATGTGAACGTTGAATGGCATAAAACTATAAATACCATTGAAGTATTTCCTCCATATCTTCTGTTATTGAGTTTTCTGTTCTTGCTTTTTGGAAATAGCAATGCACGTACGGAGCATCCCCGTATACGGTACACCTGTCATCTGTGTTCCATCCAGCTGCTAACAAATTGCATGCGGCGTACACATTACCCTACGCATCATGAGCGTAGGGCCATCCAGAGGCCAGTAGCAGAAGAATCCCCGTCGCCTATAGAAAATTATGAGGGCATCACTATCTGACAAATCTATATATATAATATCAGTACTTTTGATACTTTGGAGTAATTTATTTAAAAACCATACACGGTCAAATGATTAATTAATATCGGATAAATTTGAACGTATAATTTATCTATTGCTACTGCATAATTTAATTTATTTTAAACCTAGTTAACCACCGTCATGATGTTCTTTAATTTCCTTCAACCGTGCATGAAAGTTGATTACACATGCGTGTTCTTCAGCGCCACAGCCAAAAGAAAATGGCAATTTGGAATAATAGCATCTCTCGATTAGAATAATAACATATCTGAATGATCTAAACCGTGGAAATTAAACATGGGATATAGAAAAAATACGTGACAAAAAAATAATAATTTTAGAAACATTCATATTACTCCAGGAATAAAAGAACTTGTAAACATTAGTTTGTTCCGGACAAGTACGGTTGTTTACAACATTTTCTTGCTAAGCCGCCTGTGGGATTGTCCGATAAAAAGGAATTCGACGGCATGGAAGTTTTAGGTGGGCCATCCGCACATGAGGTGCGCATTGAACCCGAGTTTTTTTTTTTTTTGTTCACGCTCTGAGTTTCTCCCCCTGCTCTATCACCATGTGAAGCTCCACCAGCCACAATAGTTTGAAGCTGCCCGCCTCTATGCTCCTTGCTTCCACCTCCCCTCCTCGCCATCACCATTTCTAGCCAACTTCAATCCAGGTAAATCATGCCTACACCCCATACATGCACATGCACATAGGCATGCATGCATGCATGTCGAAAAATATTCTTGTTCTGATGTTATTATTATTATTATTATTATTTTGATGGTATGTTCTGCTGTTATTTTTAGTTCCTATTCTTTCACTTCATTTTTTTTTAACAGTAGAAAAGAAAGAGAATCTTTTGAATTTGTTCTTTCTTTAGATGATTTTTCTTATGAAAATCTGTAGATTTTCCCATTTGGGTGTTGTTGTTTTGTCTGATTTTCTTTGGGGGTATCATTTTTTTTTTCGTGCATTTTCTTCTCTTTTGACTAAAATATGACATGTATTCATGCATTCCTGTGTTCTTACCATCTGCATCTGAATGTCTATTTTTATACACTCTCTATATGACGCTCCACCAGCCACCGTTTCAAGCTACCTGCCTCTGCTCCTCGCTTCCTACTCCCTTCTTCGCCATCACCATTTCTAGCCATTCTCAATTCAGGTGAATCGCCCATGCATGCACACAACCCATGCATGCACATACATTCTCATAGGCAGACATGCATGTCGAAATATTGTTGTTCTGCTATTTTTTTTCCCCTCATTCTTTCAATTCATTTTTCTCACAGTACAAAAGAAAGAGGGGATCTTCTGAGTTATTTTTCTGAGATGATTCTCTGATGAAAATCTGCAAAATTTTCCTGGTGGGTCTGATTGTTTTAACTAATTTTCATTCGGGGATTTTTTTTTCCTGGCATTTCCATCTATTTTGACTAAATTTCTAAGGAATATGCCCATGAAAGTATGCATTCTTGTATTCTTGTTATCTGTATACGAATGTCATCAGTCTAGACTTTTTCCCATTGGAGTAGTACTGAAAAGATATATGACTTCAGCGAAATTTTTTCTCCTGATGCAGCAGTCACAGGCTGAACTCTGTTTTCCTTGTATGGATTTCGGTCGTCATCGAATTGCATTGATTTCCTTTTTGGGTTTTTCCCTTGGTGAATCAGAAATCAAAGCCTCCTTTTGGGTTTTCTTTTATTATTTTCCAAAGAATCTTTTGGTTGGTGACTACGATTTCTCACCATTTGAGCAATTCATTGAAGAGCTGATCAGGCCCGTTCAGATGAAAAAGAACAATAGGATAGCCAAAGGGAATTCACTCTTCATGGAGAACATCCTGATTGAATAAAATGCATGCGAAGTGATGCTCTCTTTGGTTCCGATGTTTGCATTTTAACCTTTGACCTGAAGTCGCTCAACTGGGTGAGAGGCATGATTTAAAACCAAGTATGAACCTTGATGAACCGAGGAGGGCAATATTTTGCGTATATTGTATTTGACTGGGATGTTACACCATCCATGGTCTCTTTTGGAGACAGTAATATTAATGCTTCTTAAGCTGTTGATTTCTTGCTTCTTAGAGCTTGTTGAAGTGCTAGCAAATTTGTCTGTTTGAACAATTTGCTTCTGCTACCTTCAACCTATTGTTAGTTTTTTCTCCACAGTCATCATTTAATGGAGTAACAGTGTTTGTATCTTTCTTCTTCTTCTATCTTAGAAATATGCCGAATTTTGGTTGATTTGTGGTTTAACTCTAGATTATGACCATTGCGCTTTTTTGGGGGCTCTAGACTGGTTGATGGCATTGTTGCGTGGTCATCACAAAAAACTCTTCTAAACATTGGATGTTGTACGTTTGCTGTTTTTCTTGCTTGATGATTTATTGGATTGGCAGGCATCATTCGACCTCATATGATATGTGTATGCTGTATCGTTGAGAACTTCGACGTTTCGTGGGGCTCTGGGCAAACATGTGGCTTACCTTTTCTATTACTAGGATTCATTTTTCAACATTTTTTTTCTTTCACTTTCCCCTTTGTCCCTGTTAATGAAAGGTCATTGGTGTTGATGTGTAAAAAAGCTCTTTATGCCTTACCTGGTTGGCACCAATTTGTAAGGTATCAAGGCACCTGCCAGTGGGCCACAAGGCATACAAAGTGTTATTGACCCAAGGCAGGTTGGAATAGCTTCCCCCTCTTTCTCCTTAGTAATGGCCCAACTCATTATGGCACTAACTACACTTGTACACATAGTAACAACTGTAATTGTGACATCCATGAGTGCAGCTTGGGAGTAAATTTTGAACACTAACTGAGCCCATTCCACACTTTAGAACCCTATAACTAGAGAAGCCTGTAATCTTTCAATTGCTCTAGTAAAGCCCTATTGATCTTGTCAATTTGTGGTCTTTCTGTTATCACAGAATATAAATATTAGCTTTGCTTGCATGTGGGCCAGGTGATAACAGGCTTGATAAACATATCTTTTCAGCTGCAGCCAGATGATACCCCCGCAAATTCAGTATCAACAGTTCTCATTAAGAGTTACTGAAATAAAGTGTTGAACTACTAACTGTGTTTATTTAAATAGAGAAATGATCCTGTTAGCACGGATTGAGTAACACCTTAAGTAGATAAGCATAGGATGAAGAGAATGTAAAGTTACTTTTTGAAGATTTTACAGATGTTTGCATCCAATTTGAGCCTTTAGATTAATGATAATGCTCAATCATGATAGGCAAGAGGATCCGGGCTAGTTATTTTTGGTCTTTAGAACAAACACCTTATGTGATACTAACGGACCAAAGCTCCAAAAAGTTCAGCACTTGTCAACTAGAGTTTGTCACAGTACCCTACTTCACCTTGTGACTTTTCTTTCCATCCATTTCCCCCTTCCACGCTTGTTGTCTCTGCAATTAGAAAGTAGCATTAATATCTTTCTTGCATGTAGATTTTTTTGGGTTTGTTACATGATTTGCATATAGTAGGATTTCCTTGATTTTTTTTTTTTTTTGTGAAAACACTATACCATTCAGATCTTAGGCATGAACAGTGTGACTATCAACATCTTAATATATTTGAATTACATTTTCACTATTATCCAAGTTTTACTAATTGGGTTCAACCACACAAGTGCAATACTATCCTGCTTAGATATACTTGCTTTCTTATTGTGATTTCAACATGCTGCCATGTGAATGCTTTGCAGTATATTTGTTATTTAGATGACCCAAAATTGATACCAATATTGACTCTTGCTAGTGACATCTGAAAGCTTTTCTGGTAGACGTGCAGTACATAAAATTCCATATGAGATGTGCCAAGAAAACAAAAATGACTCCTTTTCAGCAAGAAGTGAGCAAATGTTTCATCAAGATTGTCAGCCACCATCTCACCCCGTTGTTATGAGAGGATTGCCAAGTAACGTACAAATTGAGAAGAGTGTATCAGGTTTGGAAGTCTTTCTTTCACACTTTTTTCTATTTAGAAATAAATTGAGCCTTTTATTTATCCCTGAGCAATGGTGTCAAACATCACTTAAATAGCATGTTGTGGGTTCACAACATGCCAAGTGGCATTAAAACCCTTTAGGTACTGTCAGGATACTGTTCTAAACTATATTCAAAGCTAAAACCCCATACTTGGTGTCTGAGGGTAAATACTGTAATGGAAGAATTATGTCATTCCGTCACATACAAAGTTGGCTGTATTATTACCATGTGGTTATGAAGAGTAGACACCAATGTAACATATTTTGAAGTTGTGGATCTTCTTATTGCTTGAAAGTGCTAGATATATATAATGCAAGACTCATCGCTGTCTTCTTGTTACTAAGAAATGGCAAGCTATCATATATTCAGCTTAAGCAAGGCTGATAAATATCTTGTTTTTGCTCTGAAATTGCCAGTTTTCATTTTCCATTCTTTGTGCAGAAAGGCACCCAATGGTGTTTTCCATTGGATCTCCCTTTTTGGTTCCAAAAGATGGTGGCTTTAGTGCTCGACCCTTGAAATTAATATTTTTGCTGGCGAAGACTTACTCATCAAGAAGAATTGCTTTTCTTGTAAAAAAAACAGAAAAAAAAAAGAAACTAATATTATTGCCATGGAAGCTGCCTAGAGTTTCTTTCTTGAGATTTTGGTCATCGTCTTACACTTTGAAAGAAAATTTTCAGAAATTAAGGTAAAGAAGAAGAAGAGAGCAGCAACACAGCATGTGGCTAGCATAGTCTTAGCTGATCTTGCTAAATACTTCGACCTTCCAATCACGGAGGCCTCAAGGAATTTAAAGGTTGGGCTAACAGTACTCAAGAGAAAATGCAGGGAGTTTGGTATACCTCGCTGGCCTCATAGAAAGATCAAATCCCTTGACACTCTTATACATGATCTTCGGGTACTGGCCTCTTCTTTCCGTCTTGTTACTCAGCCTTAATTCCATGTCGGTTGCTTCGTAACTTCTTGAAATTCATCTAATTCTTTGCATCCTTTCTCATTCTTTTAATAAATTGCTGCTAGTTATTAAATTAGAAGCTTGATATTATGCCAGTTGATGGCTTCATACATCTTTTCTTTCCGAGATTAAGTTCTACCTCAATTTGCAAAACTCTGTAGAATATTATGGTTGGTGTATTTTTTTTGTTCTCTTCTGATGGTTAGAATGACTAGGGAAGAAATGCATCATGTACTTATTGCTGTTGTTGAAAATCAGTAGTCTGCAGCAGTTTTGTATCTTGTTTTCACTATTGATGTTGTCAACCCAACACTTAAATTGGAAATAAATATAAAAGAGAGAGGAGAAAATCAATAAATACGAGACAGAATTTTAGTGTGCTTGATAAAATTTTGATAAAATTTTCCATTTCCTATTATTATGGTAGCAGTCGACTAGATATCTCAAACTTTGGCGTTTGGAGATGTGGTCTCTTTTGAAAAATGAAAAATAAATTGACTTGTATATCTTGTTGTCAGAATGATTTTTTAGGATTATTTAGAAGACAAATTCTGCAAGATCCAAGATAGCAGTAAACAAGGCATGAATTCTTATCTGAAAATGGTTATTAGTTTTTATTCATGCAAGGAATTATTTCATCAACCACCCCAAGATTCGGCTGGCTTTTATCGATGGATATTGTTGATAATAGGAACCAAGTGTAATAACGGATCTCATAAATAAAAGATCTTACTACAGATACGTCTCCACAAACATTACTCGCAGATGTTCCCCTAACAATATCTCAAAATGCGTTTTAAGCCCATTTTGTATAGTCCTCCATCTCAATAGAAAATTTCGAAGACCAACAATGTTCATGTTTCCAAACTTGGTGCATCTGCATCTGAAGCCATCAGGGAAGGATGGAGACAGACTACAAACTGCAAAATAGCTGGTATAATGCTATAATGTAATACATGATAATGATAGTTCATCTTCTAGAGAACATCCTGGTCAAACCACACGAGAAACTAACAGGTAGGCATTGCAACAGGAAGAGGCAGAGCGACAGGAGAGGGACAACAAGGCTGCAGCAATGGCAGTGATGAAAAGGCAAAGAATGCTGGAGAATGAAAGGGAGTGCATTGAGCAGAAGCCCTCCATTGAGATACAGAGCGAGACGAAGAGATTCAGGCAGGACATCTTTAAAAGGAGGCACCGCGCCAGGCTCGTAAACAACAATATTCACAAATCATCGTCATCAACAGCAGCAGCAGCAACAACAACATTGAAATCGAATGATTGAGCAGCAGGAGGGAATAATCCTCAGCAATACCAACAATAGAAAACCAATCTTTATGTCTGCGAGAAGAATACAGTGAGTCACCAAAATCTCACCAGTAGGCATCGTAATGATGCTGCACAACGACTAAATGTGACTTCTCATGCCCGTTGGTTCCAATTCCTAACTGTTTTTTTTCCCCTTTCAAAAGCACAAAAATTTAGAAGTCATCGCACTCATCTTCTTGAAGAAATTAATGATAATTGAAGCAACAATCCTCTGGGGGTGATTGAAATGAATGAAAACGAAAACTGGAAAGAAAAGGAAATGGTGTCTCATAAAGTTGGAACTTGATTCTATGCTCTCAATGTTCCCAAGTGCATATCTATGTTTAAAAAAAAAAAATTTCTCGAATTTTTTTTTATAAAATTGTTAATCTGAGTCTATTTAACATGCATATCATTTTTTAACTTTTTTTTGGATATTTTTAAATATTTTTTTCGGATTTTTAAAAATTAGCGGCATTCTTAGTAATTCATATTAAATACATTCGGATTAACAATTGTGTAAATTTTTTTTAAAATTAAAAAAAAATAGGTGCAGTTTGCCCGGGTGCATTAAAGTCCCGTAAAGTTGGGCTAATGATTGAAATTTCAGGTAGACCTGCCTTTGGGAATTGAAATTTTCCTAAAAATTCCTTTTTCCATTCCCTTCCATGTTGCCAATTATATCTGTTATCTCCTTTTCTTTGATTATTAAATTTAGAAAAACCCTTATTTATATCAAGTTTTTTTTTCCCCTCTTTTTATAAGGATTTTAGTGTCGTATATTCTTTGTATGGACTATGCGTTATAATTCGCATGTAAGAGTATGTTGTGAATGTATACCTATGAGAGTGTGTTATGCGGTGAATGCATAAGGGGGTGCATATTGACTTTGCTGTTTGCACAAGTGCTTACGAGAGAGTTTGTATAATAGGGTCATTAAAAGATTCAGGACTGTCGAGAGGAGCTAGTGAGAGACGGAAAAGATATAATGTAGTTCCTTCTGGAGAGGGGGCTTCAAAGTGAGTTATCTAGAGATCGGTTTAATTGTTATTTTTTCTTTTTAATTTTCTCGCTATTGATTAAAAGATTTTTAAAGTAAATTTTTGCATCCTATTTGTATAATTTTGTGCTTTTTTGTTTGATCTTGTTTATTATGGACTCTCCCATAGGCCATAACAAGTGGCATGAGAGGTTGGTATCAAGCGTAAAAGATACATGCTTCCCCTGAGGCCTCCTCGTATATGCGATATATTGCATGGCAACCCCCATATAATATTTATTATTTTTTTAATTTTTGATTTTTTTTTCTTTATGAAGATGTTTTACTTAGTGCATTCAATGCTCATATCTTTTTTTTTTTTTGATGAAAAGGAATAACTCTACCTCGACCCCCCCACATTTTGAAAAGGGTTCGGGATAGAGTAATTCACAGAGTTCGTTGCCAAAAAATTGTCAGCACAAATTTTCTCTACGATATCTTGTGGGGGGTTTCCCCACCAGGACATATAATCCATTGCAGACACAGAAATCATGTCCGCAAAAGCATGAGCCACCGTGTTCCCCTGCCTCAGGACATGGTGAACCGAGAGATGAGTATTGGCTTTGAGAGCCGATCTCATCTCGTCGATCATATGACCCACGGGTGAGAAGATATGACTGTCATTTGTCAGGTATGTGCATAGGAAAAGCGAGTCAGACTCAATCTGGACATTTCGAAGCTTGAAGTGGAGGGCCCACCGAATACCGAGGTGAAAAGCGTTTGCTTCCATAAAAAGAGGAGACTCCCCTCCTCCCTTCCATCTCCGTCCACAGGTAGCAATAAAGTGGCCGCGGGAGTCCCTGATAACGGCAGCGAAGCACGAGACTCCCCGATCCGCGGAACATTGGGCATCCACGTTTATCTTGAAGGCTCCCTCTGGAGGTTTAGTCCATCTGGGTGCAAGTGGAGTGTCCAAAGCGGACGCCTGATCTAGGAGCCTTACTCGCCTCAATTGCTCGATGTATTCCTTGCACCACGGAAGTATGTCAGCAAACACAGGATGGGCCCCCTCAGCCTTGATTTTGTTTCGCATAAACCAGACACGCCAACAGAAGACAATGAAAAGGGCCAGCTCATCACACCTGTTTTTTGAAGCTAGGAGACACATAATTTCCTGCACCGAGGACGCTGAGTGGCTAGCCGGAACAAACCTTCTGGCTATACTTGCAATTCTGGCACACCTCAGGAATAAGTGATGAGCGTCCTCGAACTCCCCCGAGCAAAATAGACAGTGAAGATTCACATCTATTCCCCTCCTCGAGAGGTTACATAGAGTTGGAAGAAAATCCCTGAATAGTCGCCACCCAAAAATCAGGATCTTGCTCGGCAGCCTTGTCTTCTAAATAACCCTATAACAGCTTGAGGGAAAAGGGTTTTCATGCGCCGCCATTAGCCATCTATGCGCCGACTTGACAGAGAACTGGTTGTTCGCCTCGTGTTTCCAGAAAATGCAATCCGCTTCAGGATGACGAGGGAGGGGAACACGACTGACAGACAGCCACCCCTCCTCGCCTACTGCAGCCATGACCCGGTCCTTGTTCCAACCATTTATCCCCGCATCAATAAAATGACTAACCGAAACATCCTCAGGGATGGATAGTGGAAGCGGCCCGCCTTGCATACCCCATCGTCCAACCAAGCATCCTTGAAGAAGCGGACTCTTCTCCCATCACCAATCCTCCACATGCAGCCCTCATGAATCATATCACGCGCCTTGAGAATGCCTTTCCAGGTGTATGAGTCAGACTGCTTTGACACACAATCCCAGATGCCAGAGTTGGGAAAATATTTGGCTTTTAAAACCTTGAAGCAAAAGGATGCCGGTCTCGTTGATAATCTCCAGACTTGTTTGGCGAGAAGGGTATAATTGAACGCGTGGAGATCTCTGAACCCCAACCCCCCCGCACATTTGGACATGCACATGTCCTTCCAGGCCACCCAGCACATCTTCTGCTTATCTCCTTGTTCCCCCCACCAAAACTTTCTCAGCATCCCATTGATACCCTGACAGAACGACTGTGGGAGCAAGAAGATACTCATTGCATAGGATGGGATAGCTTGAGCCACTGCTTTGATGAGTACCTCTTTCCCTCCCCATGACAATAGTCGCCCCTTCCATCCTTGGATTTTATGCCAGATGCGATCCCTAATGCCCTTGAACATCCTGCTCTTAGATCTCCCAAGCCACTCCGAGAGGCCAAGATAGTTATGGACTTCGTGCCCCGAAGACCCAGCCTGTTAGACCACGCCTCCCTTTCCCATCCTTTCATGTTTGAGCTGAAGAATAGCGATGTTTTGTCCACATTCACCAACTGGTCAGAGGAAGCAGAATAGATTCTGATGACTTCCAAGAATTGCGTGATTTCCATATCATCCGCCCTAAGAAAGATGAGAGCATCATCTGCAAACAAGAGGTGAGTAAGTTGGGGCCCCTGAGAATTGATTCTGATCCCATGCAGAGAACCCTGTGCCACCGCAGAAGAGATTAGCGCCGACAGACCCTCCGCACAGAGAAGGAATAGGTACGGAGACAACGGGTCCCCCTGCCGTAGTCCCCTCTGAGGATGGAATAGCCTGAATTTGAAACCGTTGACATTTACGCGAAAGCTAACAGTGGTGATGCAGCATAACATCCAGTTGATCCACATCGGGCAGAAATTCATAGCCTCCATGACCTGTTTTAAAAAACTCCACTCAACGCGATCATAGGCCTTGGACATGTCTAACTTAATGGCCAGCTCTCGTCTTCTTCCCCCCTTGCGCCTCCTGAGAGAATGAATTGCCTCATATGCAATCAACATGTTGTCTGTGATTAGATGCCCGGGGACAAAAGCGCTTTGTTCCACCCCGATGACCTCGTTGAAAATAGCTTTTAGCCTGTTCGCCATAACCTTTGCCAAGATTTTGTAAAGTACATTACATAGACTGATTGGCCTAAACTGCGACAATTCCTGGGCGCCCGCCTTCTTCTGAATCGACACCAATGTGGTCGCGTTTGCCTCCCGAATATGCCTAGCCAAGTGATTGTGGTCCCTCTCCTCCATGAACGATTTGCACCATAGAAAAATGTCCTGGCCGACGATATTCCAATGCTGTTGATAGAACCCCAGAGACATTCCATCTGGCCCAGGAGCTTTGGAGGTTCGCATACCCTTTACAGCTCTCTCCACCTCAGCCATACACAATGGCTTAATCAGACCCCTCCTTTGATCATCAGAGATCTTCCTTGAAATGAGGCTGGAAACCCAATTCGCATCCTGAGGGTTAGAGGATGTAGGGTCGCAATCTCCTGCGCCCGGGAGCAGGCAGCGCTCCCTGCTCCCGGGCGTACACACCTCTTTTTTTTATTTTTTTTGAAATTGTTTTTTTAAAAATGTTAATATAGGTGTATTTAACATGTGTATAAATTTTTACCATTTTTGTGGTATTTTAGATATTTATTTTTTATTTTTGAAAATCAGTGGCATTTTCGTAATTTAAAATTACCTAAAATGCCACTGATTTTCAAAAATCAAAAATAAATATCTAAAATATTCAAAAAATAGTAAAAATTTATACACATGTTAACTACACCTAGATTAACAGTTCTATGAAAATTTTTTGAAAAAAAAATAAAAAAATAAGTATATGCGCCCGGGAGCAGGGAGCGCTGCCTGCTCCCGGGCGTAGGAGATTGCGACCCGAGGATGTAAATATTTCAGAAAAGTGAGAAACTGTCAGATTTAGCAAGTCATCTTGGTCCCTGACCCGATTCCCATCTTTATCTTTGAGCACCTCGATGCAGTTTGTTCGTCTCCGATTGGAAGCCACCCGATGGAAAAAACTCGTGTTTCTGTCCCCCTTCTTAAGCCAATGGGCTTTTCCACGGATGCTCCAAAGCTTCTCCTCATCCTCCAATAAGAGATTAATCTGAAATTTGGTTTTCCGGATTTCGTCATCCCGTACATCGGTTGGTGGTTGATCCACCAATGCGGATAGCTCCCCTTGCTTCATTTCAATGGCATGTCTGAGGTTTCCTCTTTTCTGTCTGTTCCATTTGGATAGCTCCAAGCCACATCTCTGGATTTTCCATCTCAATAAATCATGAACAGCAGCACCCCTGTGGCAATAGGACTTCCATACGTTTTCGATGATTTTTGTTGCCTCAGAATCACGGGCCCAGAATAGCTCGTATCTGAATTCTTTTGGGGGCCTCCTCCTACCCTGCGTGGGGTCGAGCAGTAGCAAAAGTGGGCAATGATCAGACGAGGTTGCGGAGAGGTGGACAATCCTGGCATAGGGAAATAGATCGATCCATGAAGAAGTTGAGAGCCCCCTATCAAGCCTAGCTTCCACCCTCTGAGAGCCCCTCCTATTATTGCACCATGTCATAGGCGTCCCTGCGAATCCGAGGTCCTGCAGATTGTATTTGTCAATGGTGTTACGAAATAGATCCATCTGGGATTGATTGCGAGTCCTCGAACTTAGATATTTGCTCGGCCCGGTCACTTCGTTGAAATCACCCATAACGAGCCAAGGGGAGTCATCATTGTTTGCCAACTGATTGAGGATGTGCCAGGAAAGGTGGCGGCAATGAGTTTCGGGATGGCCATAGAACCCCGTGAAGCACCAGCCCAAAAAATCGGCGTCTATATGATGTGCCGAGAAGCTCCGAACAGACGCCGGATGATCATTATTCCAAAACATAGCCAAACCGCCGCTCCTAGCAACGGACTCCACCACAAAACAAGAATCAAAATGTATCCTTCGTCTAATCCGATCCATTTCCTTCTTATTGCATTTAGTTTCGCTCAAAAAAACTAACTTGGGCGCTTGTTTCCTCACAAGGTCAAAAAGATTTCAAATTGCAAGTGAGTTCCCAAGCCCACGGCAATTCCACACCAAAATGGTCATATTACTGGAGGTGGGCTTGGGGAACCCCCATAGCCACCACCTTCCCGTATAAGACCATATCCATCTCCTTTGCCCTTTTCCTCACTGTCAACATTTCATCCGGCTCCCCATCACGCCCTCTTTTATCCCCGCCTGAAGACACCACTGAGTCAGCCCCGACCAACTCTATGCCTTCTACCTGTCTTGTTCTCCTTTTCCAACTTCCCCTACCCCCCGATGAATGTCCTCGCTCTAGTTCGGAAATCCCACCACATACCTCCCCCGGGCTTCCTGTTATGTGTGAGAGAACCCCCTCATTTCCTCCCCCTACAGCTAGCACCTTCACTTCCACCAGCCCCTTGTCCCCCTCCGCCCTATGGTTCTCATCAGACCCTGTCCCCCACTTTGTGTGCAGCCCCAATACATGATCGGGGCCTGCCTGGGTATGGACCAGCTTCCCCTTGCCCATCCCAGTCTTCAACAGGCTTGCCTCACCGTTGTCGTCAGCTTCCCCTTGCTTCCGCCCCCCACTGAAGGCCCCTTCGTCTCCCACCACTTCCCCCGCTGTGTGCTGCCGCTTTTGGATGGCCAGTCCTTGGACATAACCCGGGACAGCAGGTTGTAAAGTGGAGCACGTTGTTTGCCCCCAGTCGGCCCCCTCCTGTCCCCCATTGCCACCGCAATCCCCTGTTCTGGTTCCCTTTGATCACCTCTGCATTGACTGCCACCCCCATCCGAGCTCCCCATCTGGTCATTAGCCCTCCCGAGCTCAGCACTCGCAGCATCCAAACTCCACAGCCCAACCTCTGCCTCCTCCCGCTGCCATTGCTTGCCTAAGTATTTGACTGGCGCTGATCTGGATTCAGAACCCGTCTCCCCTCTCAACCTCATCAGCCTTACTCCCGCTCGCAGCCAGCTGCCATATGGCATGTCCGCCTCCACCGAACTCCTCTTCTCCATCGGGATTGATCGGCAATCTTTGTGGGCGTGCCCAATGATTCCACACATATAGCAGAATATGGGAAGCTTCTCATATTGGAAGCTTATCCATCTCCTCTGTTGATCCCCAACTCGAATGAACATGCCTCGACGTAGTGGTTTTCGGCAGTCCAGCACCACTCTAAGCTTTACATCAGTCTCCGAGCCTTTAATCTCGACGACATCCTCGAATGTTTTTGCTACAAGCCCAAGCAGCTTTTGTCAACAATGTAGGGGATGCCATGTATTTGCACCCACAGTGGCGTTTTTACGAGTAGGATCTGTGCACAGTCCATCTCCTCCCGTAGTTCTTCCAGGATGATCAGGTTCCGATCGAAAAGCCAAGGTCGTCCCTCCATTACCCGGCTTCTGTCTTCAGAATCAGAGAATGAGGCCTTCAGCAAGTTTTCCCCGACCTCAGTGAAGTGAAGTTGCCCTTTCGTCCTCTAGAGCCGCGCGCAGCATCCCTTTGAAGTATTCCTTGTTGTATGACTTCGTCGACCAGAGCTTGCACAGAAGAGCAGGCTCCCCTCCCGGTTTGACCTTCTTGATCACATTGCCCTCGATGGATAACGTCTGAAGTTCTGCCTCCAGCAGCTCCTCAGTGTTGAGATTCATTCTCCTAGTCCTTCCGTCCGGCTTCTCCTCAGGAATGTGCTTCCGGTCGACGATAGCGACGGTCCTATGCGCCAATCCGCCTGACTTCCGGCCAATCCGCCTGTCTTCCCCGCCTCCGAACTCTCACCCAGACCCGAGCGCGACCAAATCGCCTATCGGGCCTTACAGGGGAGAGACTTGTTTAAATAACATTACATGTGCAATGCTCATATCTAGTTTTACTATTTTATAATATTTTTACATAGTTATTTCTAATTTTAAAATTATTAATTTCAGATGTATTTTAATCAGTTTCACCCCTTGAAACTTGATTTTTTAAAAATCAAAAATAAAAATGTAAAAGAAATATAAAATGGTAGAGCTTGTATACGAGTTAAATATGCTCACAAAAACATGTTTGTGAAGAAAAATAAAAATATTATGTGTGTGTTTGTTTTATTACTAAACATTTCAATTTGAAAATTTTCATTCTCTATATTTACTCTATTTTTAATTATTTTTAACATTTTTCTGCACAAACTACTATTTTTTTAATCATTTCTACAAAACTATTCATATAACTAATTTATCTATTATAATTTTATTTTCTTTATTCCTTATTATTACCCTTATCATATCATACTATTTTTTTTCATTTCAAAAAGTTTTACACAACAAAAATTTCATCTAAGTCTTATAATTTCCCAAACACACCCTGTACGGGGGCTATAATTTCGCAAGGTAGCCCCACTTCAGTAATCGGTTACGTTGATCGTGATGGTTCACAGAGAAGGCACAAGCCTAATCAACAGATGTGCTGCTCCTGGAGATGTGTAAATCTGGTGGTGGTTGGTGACGATGGACTGCTTGGATTGAACGGAACGCTGTAAGTAGGTCGTTAGGATCGTGCAGATTTATGGTGGCGGAGGTGAGAAGAGCTGCTTGCGCATGCAGCCGGCGGCAACGCGGTTTTACCGTTTTAGAGACACGGTCGGGTGTGTTGGTGGAGCAGAGGTGGCTCCTGCTTAGCAATGGTCTCCTTGAGATTTGGGCTTCCTGGATCTGCGGATTATAAAATCTTAAATTCTTCAGATCCTATTCAACTTTGGTGTTGTTTAATTTGGAAAATTCGAAAATACGATAGGTAACTACTATTAGGCGCGTTATTCCTTATAATTAAGGTGCACTATTTATGAAAGAGGGGTGATTTTGTCCCAAAAAAAAAAAATTTTTTATTTTTTTATAAACATGTAGAGTTAGGTTTATTTAACCTATAAACCAAGTTTTACCATTTTTTGATGTTTTCAAGTATTTTTTATTTTAAATATAGTGGCATTTTCGTAATTTTTTGACTCAGAAATTATAAAAAATGACACTATATTTAAAAATAAAAAATATTTTTAAAAAAGATAAAACTTGGTTTATAAGTTAAATACATCTAGCTCTACATGTTTATAAAAAAAAATAAAAAATATATTTTTTTTTATCAAACGCATGGGGCAGCCATGCACTCGACCACACCCGAACACCCCTCTTTATGTCTATATTAGTGATGAAATCAAAACCAATCAATCATATTATTTAACATGATTTGTTTTACCATAATACAAAAAATATTTCAAGTCTTAGGCATGTCCCAAAACAAATTCACATGCAAATTATGAAAGATATCTAATTCATTTGTGCATGTATTAAAATGTTGTAATACTTTATATAATCATTTATCAACTAGGAATGATGTTTTAAACAATTTAGAATTTAGGTATTAAATTAATAATATTAAAATTAAATTAATTAATATATGCATGAAAATTTTGTTAAGGGCATATTTATTTAACACAAAACTTCTCAAACCAAAATTTGTAACTCTTCACAACTACTCTATTTTTTAATCATTTTTTCACATATCTTATATAATTATCCTACCTTTCGCCCATTTCCACACAATTATCCAAACAACTAAAATATTTATTTAATTTTATTCTCTTTAATTCTCATTATCACTGATATTATATTATATCATTTTTTCTCTGTTCAAAAACTTTTATACTAAAAATTTTTTATTCAAAAGTTTTACTACTTTCCAAACACACTAAGTTAATTTTGCACTTCCATAAAATGGGAGTGCAACATGGACTCACCTTAAATAGATAAGGAGGAAGAGTTCTCATTCAATACATACGTTACATTCACTACACGAGGGATTCAATATGAACAGCATAGTTTACTGTCAGCGTCTCCTGCTAAAATTTTATTTCACCAACTTTCACGCTTCATCCAAAAAAATCGTAATTGGGGGTGATATTCGAAATCTTAATCTAGAGAAGAGTTTCAAGGGTCCCAATTTCTTTTTAAAAGACAAAGAAAATTAAAAAAGAAACATTTAAAAATTAATTCGATCACAAATTTTAAGGCGTTAAATAATTCGATTCCATTCATGGATCGGTCATCGAAGTTCTCATTACGTATTTAAAATTAACGTCTTGGATGTACACATCAACCATAAAATGTTAGTCATCTCCCCACAACAACTGTCCAAAACAACCCAGGTAAAAAGGGTTGAAAATAGAGCTTACGTATGATGGCGAAATATTCCATTTAATATTTTTACCTATCTATTGAATGGCCACAAATGAAGTCAACAAATACATAGGTATATAGATGCTAGCTAAGTGCTTATATTAGCTAAATCAATGATTTTCTCTGCAGAAATATGGCACATTAATTTAAGACCGAACCGATTAATTAAGATGGCGAAAATGACAAGTTAAAGACCATGATATAATCCTCGGCCGTTTTACTTAACAGATTTCTTGATCTAGAAGAAATTAAAGTGGTAGTTGGCCACTGGAACTGATGCAGAAGGGTTCGTTGCCCACTGGTGTTAGATTTCAGGAAAATTATCATCCAAGTGATGTGGTTGTTTAAGCAATCCTTTATACATTTAAAAGAATATCTATATATGTTTGAATCAGGGATAATAAAGTAATTATTATTGCTGTTGTTATTGTTGTTTTGTTTTAATAATTTGGTAATTTTATAGACCGGCGCTCTTCTCGGCGAGCATAGCGCTGGCCTAGGTTCGAATTCTACTCAGAGCATGGTGGCTTAATGCTCGTATCGAATTTCGATGCCAGTTTGAAAATCAAAATTAGAGAATTTGGCGATCCATTAAACCATAAATCTTAATCTAAACAAATGGGTATTTCTACAATATTAATATAAAATTTTAATGAATCACCGATCGATAAATTTTTTAAAAATTTATTTCAAGTGATTCTTACCAGTCAGTTGACCCGATCATTCGAAAACAATACTTCAAAAAAAATAAAAAATGAAAAAAGTAATATTATCGTATACAATTTTAAAATTTTGAGGAAGCTTCGTACCAAGAGTAAAATCATTGAATTATTTAAATATAACTTAAATAAATTAAATTAGGGGTAAAACTTTAGCAGGGATCTCTAGAGCGATCCGCTTTTGGATAGTGTAGATTCGGAAGATTTACTGTCGAGTAGGATAGAGCATAAAAGGGTATTCGTATCATCAATTATGGAATGAGAGGTTCTCTAACCAAGATAGATATTTTATCTTTCGTATATACTGTTTTTGTAACTCAAATACCTCTTTAATTATCTTGCTTTCCTTATTCTTCAAAGGATTTACCTTCTTTTCACTCTTATTATTTACTAATATCGAAAAAAACGCAACGGGATCCGAAACGCCCTGCCCGACTTGCGCCTCATTATTAAATTATAAAATTGTTCTTCCCATTTAATTTTTTATTTTGACATTTGACCCGAATAAATAAAACGTCTCATACAGTCATCCTGGGTTGGCTACGGCATTCGGCAGAAGTTGGGAGCCGAAGTGCCAAACGCACGAGTGCCTGGTGGCGGGCCCCACACAGGCAAACTGCTGTAGCAACAAAAGCCCAGCCGACGCCCCCTTCGGACGGCTAAAATCTGGCCATCAATTCCCAACGGAAGGAGACGCCAGTCGCGAATCGTGATTGTAGAAACAGAAATCAAGCAACGAACCATTGGAGTGGTCCGGTCAACTCTTATATAATATGTCCAGTGCGCTACTGCACAAGGAATGCATTTTTTTTTAAAAAAAAAATAAAAATGAAAAAAATCCTATACTTTTCCTGAGAAACCTAGACAAACATCGACGTATATTGAAAATAAAACGGACCGTCCGTTCCAATTCCTCTACACACTTGACAAACGGATCAACGGTATATGGCTGTCCACCTACACCTTCATTTTCATGACTGTATTCTATGTACACGAAGGGAGAAAGAAAAACCCACCACTCACGTTTCGGCTCCATGTCTCGGTCGCTCGCTCGCTCGCTCGATCTGTGCCATAACTGCCCATGGAAATCCAAAACGGCATTTTTGTTGTTGTAGTTGTTTTTTTTTTTTTTTTTAGAAAAAAAAAAAATCAATCTTCCCAAATCATCCTAGAAGAACCGACGGGCAGCGTCAAGCCGAACCACCGCCGGTTCAAATCCCTCAACTGGCTGTCGTTCACCTCACAGAACTTCTGCGCCCACCCTTCCGGCTCCACCGCTGCGAACCCCAGCCCTGGCGTTCGGTCCTTCGATGACGGGTTCACCGCCTCCCGCCAGTCTACCACGTACGCCGACACTCGCCGCCTGAATTTCTTCTTGAACTCCGGCCACGCCTGGTATTTGTAGTGGTTCACCACCCCTTGGTAGTTTGACACCGCCCTCGCCCGGTAGCCCTCCCGCAGCTCAAAGTGGTGGATCACGTTCAGCAGCGACGGGTCGATCGCGTCCAGCATCACCATCGACTTGTGCCGCTCCTCGACCCGCCGCCGGCACGTGTAGCCCTGCGTCACCCCTGATTTCGGGTGGGATCGCTGGTTGGAAGGCCCGAATTCGTAGCATCGCATCGAGATCTGACCGATCGTCAATGGGGACGGGGACGGCGACGACGAAGAAGATGGAGAGGACGATGGGGGTGATGTGGTGGCGGTAGTTAGCAAGGAACTTAGCATGTCTTTAGACGGTTGCGGTGCGTTGGCCCAGGAGCGGGAGAAGAAGAATTCGTCCACGTCCATGAACATCATCCACGTGCATGTGTCGTTGTGGGCGACGGCGCAGTGGGAGAAACCGGCTTCCTGTGTCTTCGGCCACGGCCAAACGTGCGTCGTCACATCGTACCCTTCTTCCAGAAGCTTTGCTACGACCTCCGTGATGTTGTCGTCACTGTCATTGTCGTAGAGCACGAACCGCTCCACGCCGATGGAGGCGTGGTATGTCACCCACTCGCGCAAGAACTTGGCGGCGTTATACACCATCGTGCATGCGCAGATTAGCGCCGGCTTCGGTCCCGTCGCTGTGATAGGCCGAAGGGGCGCGTAGAGCGCTACCGACGGGAGAAGCCGGTCCGAGAAACCCTCGCCGCCCATCTCGAGCGAGACCTTGACCTTTTCTCCCGCTGGAAGCGGGAGGGCGGGGTGGCCGCAGCGGAACACCTCTTGGGTCGAGCTCGTGACGGCCGTCCTGACGCCTTCGCCGAAGACGCAGCGGAGCGCCTCGGGGGGCAAGTTGATGCCCTGACGGCTGTTGATGCCCTTTGCGAAGACGATGACGTCGTCGGCCGAGGAGATAGAGTCGTAGACGAGGAAGTTCCATCGGAACATCTCCTGCCGGGCGGCGGGGCCGGATTGAAAGGAGGGCGACGAGGCTGCGGGGGCGGGGGGAGCCGGCGAGATGATCAGGGAGGGTGTGAAGAAGGGACGGAGACGGCGGACGCTGATGGGCATCCGGCACTTGTAGGTAGGGCGGCTGCCGGATTGGAGGACGACGGAGGGGGAGGCCTGGGATTTGGAGCCGTCCTGGAATAGACACTCGTAGCTCCGACGGCCGGCGATGGATGGAGAGGCATGACTGTGTGGGAGGACGAGGAGGACCTCCCAGTCATGGAAGAGGATGGAATCGGGGGCGTGGGCGTGGAGCGATGGAGCTTGTTCGTGGATGGCGAAGCTGGTTGTGTGGGTGTTGTGGAGGAAAGAGGAGGGAGGGAGAGGGCGGAGGTGGAGGGGCAAGAGGACGTGGAAAAGATAGTGGTAAGAGAAGAAGACGAGGAAGGCCGCGATGAAAACGGAGATGAACGCCGTTGGAATTCTGCGCCTCGTCTTCATTTCTTCCCAAAGGAAGGCGTTGTGCGCGCCACAAATGCGCCCCTCTTGCCTCGTTACTTCTCGATCGATGTCTGAATGCCAGTCCTCACGATCCAGCCTTTTTAAGCGGCATCCGTGGAGCCCCCAAATCTTACTCCAATTACCTACGGTGCGTTGCGCAGGATGAGTCTGCGGAACCCATGATGTGACGGGAAGAGATTCCATGGTTGATGGTGGGTCCCAGTCATTTGGAACATTGGATATAGAACTTTTCATTTTTTTAATAAAAAGGATCTATTTTCGCAATCTAAATGTTAAAAACAATAGAAGATAATACAAGCATGAGTTACTAATCAGGTAAATAAAATTTCGACTAGTGCACGAGATAAAAAGGCCTTGCATGTGTTCCACGCACGTTGCGGAACCCACTGGCCAGCGGCCACTGCGGTCGTCGGTGTTCACTGACAACTACCTCATTTACCTACGAAACACAACGAAGGATCATCCCGCCCAACGCGTTCCTGGCAAGCCACGTATTATCCGACGTTTCACGTATCTTGACAGGTTATCGTAATAACAACAATTTCATAAAAAGTTTATTCCAAAATATTTTATAATTTATACTGAGATGAAAACTAATGAAATTTAAAATTGTAGTATTATTTTTTGAAGAAAAAACTTTACTATTAATAAGTACATAATTATGATCGAGTTACTAAACCATGTATAGTTTAAATTTTTCTGAAGCTCGAATATTAAGGGAAATTATAATGAGTTTTAAAATTTTATTTTAAACTTTATTTAATGGAATTATAAGAATCTAATATTAGTTGTATCATTCTAATATGATATCCATTTTCATTCAACTAAAACATAAAATTGTAAAATTTCAACGTGTCTTAATTAAGAAATAATGATGATTACAGCATCACATTTTGCATATTTGGTGCCTGATTTTTACGTGCGGTTAGACAGCGCCCGTGTATGATGGACGGGCACCGGAGTGCAGATGAGGTAGTCTGTGGATGGTGAACGGACTCGGCAGTTGAAACGCGAATTTACGTTTCGTGTTTATTGGGTACATTTTCCCTTATCATTTTTAATGGTTCTTGAATTCAAATCAGTTATTCTTCATTTCTTCTTACTTCAACACATATTTCCGTTATCCCGTAAACTTTTTTTTTTTTTTTTTTTTTTATATCAAAGAGATGGTCTTTTAAATAATATATTTTTCCGAATTAAAAAACATTAACAGGCACAATCGTGGATCATCACGAAATTTCTAAAATATCATAATTCATAATAGATAAGAATATTATAGTGACATGGTCAATACAGAAAGGGTATCAGTATAATGCAGCCGGCAGTACAATTTTTTATTTCCATTTATATTATTAATTTATATTGTATTTTCTATTTTACCAATAATTACGTTGCTTGAAAACGTATATATTTTAAAAGTTGGCATCATTTGACAATAAATGCATTATCGTAAAATTTAAAAATATGAACAATAAAGTTAACATCATTTCAGAACAAATGCAATATCGCTAAATTTTGGAAATAAATATATAATATATAAATTTTTTCAATAAAATGATTTTTGACATCGGATTTATATGTATTAATAATATAAATGATTTGGAAAAAATAAAATAAAAATGGCAGCAGATTACAGCGACGTGTTTTTGTTGGTACCCTTAAAAAGGTGTACCCAACAAGGTATATATCATTAATTTACTGTTCACAAATATTTTTATTATTCCGATATTTTTCGATTGTGAAGACTCAAAACGGCTCTTTTTCTTTTCTTCTATTTTCTTTCAAAACCTGCACCTAATTAATACGCTATGTAATAAATATTCAGGGGCTGATCCTGTCAGGACTTAGGAGGGCAGATTTACATGCTTATTTTATTTTTTATTTTTAAATTTTTTTTCACGAAAATGTTATCTTGAATGTCTTTATTCACGTATCAATCGTTACAACTTTCAGATACGTGTATATTTTATGAATTTTAAAACTCGGCTGCTTTTAGTGATGTTTAAGTTATCAAAGAATTTTACATCAAAAGAAAAGTTACCAAAAACTTGTGAATCATGGCTCGGTCAGTCATATCAGATTGGGTGCGTGGTATGAGATTCCAACTTCGAATTTTTACAAGAGCAGTCTCCCTGCAATACAAAGTTTGCAACGTTATGAAAAAGATTTGAGTAATTAAATCTGATGCTTATTTCTTAAAAGAAGTTATCAAAAAATAATTGGTTTTTGAAATTCGGTAAAAATATATTTACTTCTCAAAAAATTATAAAATTCGATATATAAATTATTTAGGATAAAGTTTTTCCTAAAAAGAAAAAAAAGTAAACAAGCCTCCCTACCAGGATCAACGCCCCATATAATGTATATATTCAATTAACCGACATAAACTTGTCGAATTCTACCGAAAACCCTTTCTTTTCAACAGCGAATATTGTTCCTAATCCTAACTTGTTTGACCATCATTCCCGGCTAGTATGCATGACAAGACGCCAACCAGTAATCGACCCTCATCTTTCGCAAGCAACCAGCGGTTCAGCGTATGTTGGTTTATTTTCTCGGTGCTAGTGGTCTGTGGTGCACCCACATCCCCTAGTCAATATCCACGTCGCGAATCCACCACTTTAACTTTATTTGCAGCAGCTCTCTCTCTATATATATATAAACTTTTATTTGCAGCAGCTGCAGCCCCAGCCCCATCAATGATGCATACATGCCGTCATTCCCAATCTCTCTCATTAATCCAAAATCCAACACCACTTCGCCATAGTGCTCTGCGTGAGTGACTTAACTGTACGTGATTAGTTTGGGATTTGAAATTTGATAAAACTATTTGCCTCTTAATACTTTCCCTAAAATTATAGTCCGTCGCATGAGACGATTAGAAAAAAAAAAGAAAACACGATGTTAGAATTTAAACCGTCATCTTCATGCGTATTAACGAGCGAAGGACGAGCAAAAAGCCCATCGGCAGCATCAGGCGGTTACTCTACTTTTTCTTCGCTTACGTTTGCCTGGAATTTATAAAAATAAATTAAGGCAAAAACGACCATCTATCTAACCACCTTCTTAGCTTGCATTGTCATCACGCACGCCGAGCCGAACCGATGGAACAAATTTTTAAAAAGAGAGGCTTTTTTTACAAAAAAGGGAAAAAAAAACCTATAGATTATAGGCGGAATGATCTCCTACCGGTCTTGTCCTAAAACCTTCTTTTTTAAAAAAAATAATGTACAATTTTTTTATGAAATTGTTAAACTAAATGTATCATGTATGTAACCTTTAAATAAAGTTTTATTATTTTTGAAAATGAGTATTTATACTTTTTAGAATTTTAAATATGAGGACATTATGTTTATTTTAAACCTGTGGAAATGAACACCATTTAAAATTCAAAAAATATCTATGCATTTTCAAAAATGATAAAATCTGATTTATGAATCATATACATCTAGTTTAATAGTTTCATAAAAAAGCTTAATTTTTTTAAAAGGTATTAAAAGTAGAAAAAATATTAGTAATTGGGTTTGATATGTATAATTGGATACCTGTAAGGCATATTTAATACACCTCAGCATTAAAGATTGTATCGCAACGTTTTAAATCTTATAAAATTCAAAATGCGAACATCCAAAATGTAAGGTTGAATTTTCTGTTGGGCGAAAGTAAATGGCCCATTTTGCAAAAACTCCCCCGAAAGTCCACGAGTCAGTTTTCGGGAAATCATCTTTGTAAAGTGGATCGCATCCGGAGATGGCTTTACTTGTGAAAGAGGAAAGGAAGCGTCTTTCATGATCCTTCGATCACACGATCCAACAATCTCAGCCGTCCCTTAAATATAACGTCTTTTGATTTTTGAAATGGAAATTTTGGACGATTATGATTGGCTATGCCTTGAGCCAAGCCAATTTGTCTGGAGACGGACGGTTTTACTCTGTCCAGATGCGATGAACTGGAGACATCAAACATGTTTGGGAAGCCAACCGCCAGCGGGGAGCAGCACACGCCTGGGCCCGCACGGGATGCGGATTCCGTCGGGCCGGTTTTTGCACTTCCTGCGATGGTTTGCCGCAACATAATTACGATTCTACCCTCGAGTGTGCACCACGTTGGGACGAGTTTTATCCGGAACGCAATCCTGTGCACCCGGGTGCATTCAGCCTCAATGCACCCGGGTGTACTACACCTATTTTTTTTTTTTTTTTTGAAATTTTTTTACACAATGGTTAATCTAGGTTTATTTAACATATGTATCAATTTTTACTATTTTTGGAGACTTTTAGATATTTTTTTTATATTTTTAAAAATCAGTGGCATTTTCGGTAATTTTAAATTACTGAAAATTTCGGTAATTTTAAATTACTGAAAATGCCACTGATTTTTAAAAATATAAAAAAAATATCTAAAAATCTCCAAAAATAGTAAAAATTAATACATATGTTAAATAAACCTATATTAACAACTTCATGAAAAAATTTTCAAAAAAAAAAAAAAAAAATAGGTGTAGTACAACCGGGTGCAAGGATTGGGCTCCGTTTTATCCTAGGGTCTTGTTGGCCCCGCATGTAATCTCAAAGAACTCTGTGCTGCGCTTTTTATTTTTTAAATAAAACAGCCTTGCCCTTTTTTATGTGCGTTCGTCCTGGCTTATATTTTTAAAAAATAAAATAGGTTGAAAGGATCATATAGATAAATGGATAATTTGCATATATACCCACATAGTTTTATATACTCACGTAGTTTCGCGAAATACATATTACCCCCACATAGTTTCACTAAAATTGCGTATTACCCTCACGCTGTTAACTGTTGTTAATATCTACCGTAAAATTTTTAAAAATGACGAAAATGCTCTCATCTTCATGGGGGTAATATGCAAATTTGGTGAAACTATGTATGAGGGTATTTTCGTCATTTTTGAAAATATAACGACAGATATTAACAACAGTTAACGGCGTGGGGGTAATATGCAGTTTTGGTGAAACTATGTGGGGGTAATATACATCTCGTGAAACTACGTGAGTATATCTGCAATTAGCGTCAAACTATGTTGGTATATATGTAAATTATCCGGATAAAATTTTAAATTTATGCTTTCTTGTTGCATGTTCAAAGTTAGACAAGATGAAGATGAGATGAATATTTTCAATTGAAGTATACGGGGTAATGTGAAAACTTACATTGGGATTAAAAATTGGTATTTTAAGGGCATATTTGTGTAACTAGAAGCTTTCTAAACTAAAACTTTTTTTTCTGAAATTTCACACTTTATATAATTGTTATATTTTTAATCAAATTTAATTTTTCTATGTAACTACTTTACCTTTTAATTATTTATAGGCAACTAAAATATTTATTTTAATTTTATTTTTTTTACTCATCATAATTATTCATGTCATATTGTATTATTTTGTTCGAATTCAGAAACTTTTACTTCAAATATTTTTTATCCAAAAATTTTATCACTTCATAAACACATTCTAAATAAAAAATATTTTATTAAATTTTTAGGATAGAAGGAGTATTTTTGAAAAGTCCTACGCAGTTGACGATGAGTTGATCATGCACATCCGCCATCAGGGCAACCATCGGTGGTTGAATCAAAATATTAGACTATGAAAAACCGTTAAAATGACTTAAAGGAGTAAAAAAATACATGGGCTTTTTTTTCTCCTCAAAAGTATGACTCAGTGTTGTTCTGGGCATTCTGGCATTCACATTAAAAAAAAAAATTGGTCTGGCACTTGGTAAAAGAAAAAAGAATTAAAACTTCATCCTAATCCTATATACTTGTTAATATAATTCAATATCTTAACTATATAATTATCTATTTATTTTAATAATTTCTTACATTTTTATATAATTACTATATCTTCTCTCTAGATGATTATTCGATTATATCACATCATGCTCTACTTTAAAATTTTTTTTTTATAAATTTTTCCCATTTGTGGAAATTTATTTTATATTGTTACTACGGCGATGGTCGTACAAGGGATCCGAATATATATATATATGGGAAATGATCCAGTGCATGCGACTGCACCGTGCAGTCCATGCACTGTAGGCCCCACCTGATCATTTCCCATAAATCCACCCCACTCATTGTATTTAGAATTGTTCACTTTATTACCATACCAATTTGCATCCAAATCCAACATGTGTGTAGTCTCCATCTTAAAATGGTGCAAAATCAACGTAATAAAATAGTTTAATGTAAATATCAAGTTTAAAGTGGTTTTTTCAACATCTAAACCGTCTAAAGTATGATTTATATATGGATAAACGAGTGTATAAAGTTTCATTACAATATAATATGTGTGGGGTCCATTTTACAGCGAACTGCACCGTAATTACGGTGCAGTTCTATATATATAGGGAACCGATCCTGTGCAGTCGGACTGCACCGTAATTACGGTGCAGTTCGCTGTAAAATGGACCCCACACATATTAGATTGTAATGAAACTTTATACACTCGTTTATCCATATATAAATCATACTTTAGACGGTTTAGATGTTGAAAAAACCACTTTAAACTTGATATTTACATTAAACTATTTTATTACGTTGATTTTGCACCATTTTAAGATGGGGACTGCACACATGTTGGATTTGGATGAAAATTGGTATGCTCTTAAAGTGAACAATTTTAAATACAATGGGTGGGGTGGATTTTCCATTTATGATCAGGTGGGGCCCACAGTGCATGGACTGCACCGTGCAGTCGCATGCACCGGAATAAATCCCTATATATATATATATGAGAGAGGTGTTCTGGTGCAATACAACTGTACCGGAACAACGGTACATTTGATCAAAAGTGGGCCCCACACATATTAGAATGCAATGAAACTTTATACAATCATTTGTCCATATATAAATTTTATAGAAAAATGGTTTACATGTTGAAAAAACCACTTTAAAGTTGTTATTTATATTAAACTATTTTATTACGTTGAATTTGTACCATTTTCAGATGGGGCCCATATACATATTTGATTGGGATGAAAATTGGTATGGTAGTAGAATACATTATTCTAAATACAAGGGGTGGAGTAGATTATGATTTGATGATCATGTGGGCCCTATTTCAGCGATGCTGCACGGGAATATATCTGTATATATATATATATATATTTATTTATTTACAAGAGTCCCTTACAAATAATGGGCTCGGGTCTCCTACGAAAATTACCCGCGAAACATTTGATCTTCATGCGGGCTCAGAGAGAGGCGGGAATGGGCTTCTTCTCTGTTTCGTCCGCACGTTCCATCAACCTCTAGTTTGGGCCCGCAGATTTCATAGCAGATGCATAAAAATTGTAATCTTTTTTTTTTTTTTTTTCTGAATTTTTAACCATTTTGTGGGCATATGGTATTTTAATATACGCTAAATATTTTATTGAGAATTTTAAAAATCATAAAAACAAAGCATTCAATATTTTCGGGACTGCATTAGCATAAAAGTCTGCACGTTTCGCCACTCATGCCGCCAAATGCCAATCCGCTTCCGCCCGTGATTCCGGTCTCCAGGCTGTCCTCGTGCATTCGAATGGCACACAGGATCATCAAGTTCCATGCACCCGCGTGAGTTACTGATTTTCTTTAATTTGGAAGAAAATAACAATAAAAATTATTTTTCCAGTGTCTTAACCGTCTAGTCGTGTTTAGTAGAAGAATAAACAATACGAAAATTTTGCCAAGTTTATAGTGGCCTGATAATCAATAATTATCTTTTTTCAATCACGAAATTAAGATATTATCATTTATTAAAGTTAAAAATTATATTAAAAAAGTTTCCACGAGAAATGTAGGAGCACGCACTTGCAAGATCCAATACCCTCTTACCGAGCAATGACTACGGTATAATTCTCACAGGGAATTCTCCCACGGCAAATGGCATCCATAAAGCATATGCACCAACGCACCGTATTTATTATGATTTTGAACTTGCTTTCATATATAACACACTTATCTTGTTCCAAATCACAAAATATTTTTGTATTAAATCTGTATTATGATTTCTAATACAGTTTTTCAATTTTCAATATAGTTTTTAAAATTTTTAATACAACTTTATCCATTTTTAACACAATTTTACTCGTTCTCAATACACATCATTACATTCTCATCTCACATATAAATTAAATTTAAGAATCTTATATAATTTGAAACACACCTTTAACATCCGTCGCATGATTGGATCCACGTGATAATGTTCCTACCTTGCTTCGTTTGTGCAGTGCAAATCCACAACTTCACACATTTACCAATTTCAATTGAATTTTAGCAGACTATTAAATTAGTAAATGATAATCATTTTGCTGCGAATCGGTGAAAATATCTCAAAACTGTAACGTCGATTAAAAAAAATTAGAAGATGGAAAATGTAAAAAATACAGAGTTGCATAATTGACAGAAGTTGGGAGCTCATGTGCATGAACCTTCGTGATCCAGCAGAGTGAAAAAAATGATATTAGTGTTATAAATGGCGGGAGAGGGAGATGGAGAGAAGGGCCGTCGCTCGCACTCCACTCCCTTCCCCTCGGGAAAGGAAGGCGTCGCTTTCGCGGCTATTCCTTGCTTTTCATTTCCCTCCACGAGAATAGTAGGGAGCAGGAGGGGATAAACACCCCATTGCGACCGTGTATCCCTCCCTCCCAAGTTCCCAAACCTCCCGGCTCCTGTTATACACCGCAACATTCGGTGTATTACCCGCCACTCCCTCTCAACCGTTCAACGCAGCAGCCCACCTGGCGCTGGAACAACAGAAACCCATCCCTGCGTTTCTTCCTCCTCGGGGAATTCCCTATCTCTCTCTCTTTTTTCTCGTTCCGAATTTGCAGATTTTTAGACTCTGGAAATATGAAGAGAAGCAGCGAATTCCCTCACCATGTTGAGTCCGCAGATGAAAAGAAGGCACGGTGATTTTCGCACACACACAAAAAAAAAATCCTATTTTTTGGCTCTCTTCTAGGGCAGGGGCCGTTCTCGCGATTCTCCTTCAAGGATGAGCTGCTTCTCCTGCATGAGCCCTCGCCTCAAGGAAGGCAATGCCAGGATCAAGGGCCTCCCGCCTGTTTCCCGCCACACCCTCGATTCTCCTACCCCCACCAACCTCCGTTAGTTTCTATCCCTAAAAAATCCTTTTTTTTAATTTATAAAAAAGGTCACATGCCGTTCATATTTTTGTGAATATTCGCATTTTGAAGCAAGTAATTAATATAAAAAAGAAATATTTCAAGTAGCCATTCACTGATTTCTGTGGGAATTGCACAGGAAGTGGGAAGCGGAAGATGTCTTTTGACGCCAGCGGTGAGGAATCGAACGGTCCCATTGTTTTTTATTTGGTCCGGGTCGTGGAAAGGTTTTGTGATGCCCGGAGTTTTATGTTTTGCAGAGAAAAAAAGCATGCTTTCTGACATTGATGAGAAGTTGGACGATATTGTTGGCGGTAGTGACAACGTAAGCAAAACTGGTAAGAGTTTTTTATTCCGTGAGCTGTTGGCTGCGGTTGGGAGTTTCAAGGATTCCAATATGGTCGGAGAAGGGGGGTTTGGGAAGGTTTATAAAGGAACCTTGGATGGACAGGTAAGTGTCTGTTATAATCGCAGCGTTATTCTTGGTTTTTTTCATCCTGTTTGGATTTCATATTATTTAGGGTTAGCTAATGTTAAATTATGACTGCATTTATCTGTGCATATGGACTGCACCATAACTATTGTGCCGTTATAGAATAGGCTCTGCACATATTAAAATGTTAAAATACTTCATATAATTATTTATTTATATAAATAAGCGGACTCATGTAACCCTTTTAAAATTTAAAATTTTAATCCTTAATAGAAAATCTAATCCATTCATTGTATTTAACATTATTTGTTTATCTAAGAAACCAAGTTTTATCCCAATTAAGTATGTTTAAGGGCCATATTTGTTCAAAAATATATATATTCATATGTAAATTATGAAAAACGTTTAGATTTATTTACACATGCATTAGAATGTAATAATACTTTATAGAATTATTTATTCACATAGAAATAATATTTTAGACGGTTTAGATGTCGAAAATACTACTTTAAAATTGATGTTTTAGCATTTTTCATAATTTACACATGAATATATACATTTTCTAACTAATGTGGCCCATAAACATACTTGATTGGGATGAAATTTAATCTCTTAGATAAACAAATAATGTTAAATACAATGAATGAATTAAATTTTCCATCAAAGATTAAAATCATAGATTTTTTGAAGTGGTTACATGAGTCCACTTCTATGTAACTGGGTTACATATAGAAGTGGACCCAAATAACATACTTTAGACAATTTAGATTTTGAAAATACTACTTTGAATTGATATTTAAGTTAAACTATTTTATTATATCGATTTTGTACCATTTTAAGATAGGACATATACAAATGCTAAATTTGGATGAAAGTTGGTATGCTATCAAAATAAATAATTTTAAATACAATAAGTGAGATAAATGTTCATTTTAATACATGTGGGGCCCAATTTGAAATAGTCTGCACCAAAATTATGGTACAGTCTGTTTGCACTTGAATATTTTTCTATATATATATATAAAAGAAATTAATTTAGTGCATGCGATTGCATTGTGCAATCCATGCATTGTGAGGCCCACTTAATCATGAATAAGAAATTTACCATACCCATTGTATTTAGAATTATTCACTTTATTAGCATACTAATTTTCATTCAAATCAAACGTGTAGGTGCCCCCATTTTAAAATAATGCAACATTAACATAATAAAATAGTTTAATGTAAATATCAATTTTAAAGTGATATTTTCAATATCTAGACCGTCTAAAGTATGATTTTTATATGAATAAATGACTGTATAAAACATCATAATATTCTGATTTGTGTGGGGCCCATTTTGCAGCAAACTGTACTGTAATTAAGGTGCAGTCCATCTGCATTAGATTGCTTCTCAGATATATATATATATATATATATATATATATATATATAAATTAAAAGGGGATGTTCTATGATGATATGGTGCTTGGTTGCCTTTTATGTATTTTGTCAATGGAGTGATTTGTATTAGAAGATAACCTACCTACCTCATTGGTAGTGATTTTCTTTCTTTTTTTGCTGCACATTTTTATGGTTATGATTGTCTTGTGATATTGGTCAATTTGGAACTGGACTTGTTGTAGTGTGCACCATGAAATACTTGGTTAGGCTGTCAACTCTGTCATTATTCAAGAATTCAAGTTGTGTAGGGGCTGGCAAAATAAGAATTCCCCCGCTCTTGCACCATGGATTGAATTTTCCGTTCCTTTTTTGGTTATCGGCTTTAAAAATCTGGAAGAACATGCTGCTTAATTCTTTCGTGTTTTTTCTTAAGTTTTCTATTCATCTGGATGTATTTCACATATTTTACCAGAAATAATTTTTTAATGTGGAGAAAAGGTTAATTCGCTTATTTCTTTTATTTCATCTTCTTCTCTTTTTTTTTTTAAAGTTTGGTTTTGTGATATGTTGGAAGCGTGGATTTGATTGGAAAACAGCTTTCATTGTGCAGGCTGTTGCAATCAAACAACTCAATCGGGATGGGCTTCAAGGGAATCAAGAATTTATTGTGGAGGTTCTTATGCTAAGCCTTTTACACCATCCTAATCTTGTCAATCTGGTGGGTTACTGTGCGGAGGGAGATCAGAGGCTCTTGGTTTATGAGTATATGCCAATGGGCAACTTAGGAAATCATCTATTTGGTAGGCGTCATTATCTTTATCAGGATATGAATTTGATGTCCATTTTTGTATCAATAAACATAGTTTCCTTATTCTTCTTCTTTGGATCAGGAGTGAAATCTTGTAATTTAATTATTATGAAAATTGCTCTAATAAATCTCATGCATGAATGTATACTTAGCAAATTAGTTCCTGGCCAGTTAGGTATTTCTTAATTTTCCCCTTACATTTCCCTTTTCTTAGATCAATGGATTATGTAGGTGATGGCAGTTTTAAGTTTTGAATAATAAACTTATGCTTATGTTAGTTTTGAAAGTTCCTACGGATGAGCACACATGTTGAATGGAATTTAAATGAAATAAAATCTCAGTCACTGCTTGTGCATTAATTCATTAAAAATTCTGTACGCCTTACCATATTTTACCAACAATGGTCACTCTCTGTGTATTTTAATATTTGAGAAGACTCAACCGTCATAGGTAGTAAATGGTGGATTGGCATTTTTTAGCTGTTGTCCTTTGGCATGTCTGTTCTGAAAAATAAACTAACGTCCAGGTATTGAGCATAAACAAACAAAAAGATTGTTTGTTTGGAAACTAACATCTAGGTATTGAGCATAAACAAACAAAAAGATTGTTTGTTCAGAAACTTACATCTAGCTGTTGTACATAAATTTAATTTAAAAAGATTGTCTGCGTTATTTTAATCCCTATTTTAGTTTCTCAAGCAATGTCATACTTGAAGTCCAACTGGATACCTTTTCACTTTAGATCCGCATCCTAGCCAAGAGCCACTTGGATGGAACACACGGATCAAGATTGCTGTTGGTGCTGCTCGAGGTCTTGAGTATCTTCATGTCAAAGCTAACCCACCTGTGATTTATCGAGACTTGAAATCAGCAAACATATTATTGGACAATGATTTCAATCCGAAGCTTTCTGACTTCGGACTTGCTAAACTTGGACCTGTGGGTGACAAAACTCATGTTTCTACAAGGGTGATGGGAACTTATGGTTACTGTGCTCCTGAATATGCAATGTCTGGCAAACTGACTGTTAGATCAGATGTGTATTGCTTTGGTGTGGTTCTGTTGGAGTTGATCACTGGACGCATGGCCCTTGACAGCTCAAGAAAAGCAGGAGAACAGAACCTGGTAGCCTGGGTAGGTCACTCCATCTTAGTTTAAAAGATCAGGGTTAAAAAACAGAAAAGAGAATACTTGTGCATGCCAATCTGTTGCCTTTCTTCCATTTTCTCTGCTATTGGGACTGAGTCACAACATATACTTGGAAACAGATGTTTTTACATGTTGAATTATCCATATGCATTGGATGTTGAAAGTTTGGTCCTGTGGGTATGCATTAGAAGTGAACGAGAGATCTTCATATCATTCTTGACTCAATTTAATAGGCGTTTTTATTTCAATATTTTTAATCTTATTAATCTTATTTTTGGGATCATCTGATGAGGGGAACATGGCTTCCCCATAGTAGGGTGAAGAAAGTGAAATGATTGGCTGCCAATGAGCTGTTTAAAGCCAATCTCCTCGTGCAAGCAAATCAAACTCCTGTTTGACTGCAAGATCCCTTTCAGATTTGAACCCATCACATTGGTTTTGAAGCGAGATCGGGCCCAGGTTCTTGTTCCTTATCAATCTGACCGTGTGGAAGAACTGAAGGGTTGAAAGATGTTCACGTTTATGATGATCATGAATTCAATCAAAATTCTGTTTCCACAGCTCTGCTAAAAATAAAGATAAAAATAAAAGATAAGAAAATGCTGTTTTGTTTACATTGTTTTAGATAGCTGCCTTTTGGCATATGAAATAGTTAAGAGCTGCCGGTAATGCAAGAGCGAAGCTCTGCTAAAAATAAAGATAAAAATAAAAGATAAGAAAATGCTGTTTTGTTTTCATTGTTTTAGATAGCTCCCTTTTGTCATATGAAATAGTTAAGAGTTGCTGGTAATGCAACAGCAACGTAGCTTTGTTGTAGGTTTTATTAACCGTAAAAGATGTAATTTTACAGGAGTAGTACCACTTGTAAACAGATACTAAAATCTCTATTCCTTGTGGCATTTAATATTTGCGTCAAAGTTATTTTTCTTATATTTTTGTCTTTCAGTCACGTCCTTATTTGAAAGACCGGAGGAAGCTTCCTGCAATTGCTGATCCTTTACTGAAAGGCTGCTATCCAGTTCGATGTTTTTATCATTTAGTTGCCATTGCAGCAACATGCCTCCAGGAGCAGCCAACTTTTCGACCAGTCATGCGTGAAGTTGTTGCAGCACTTGAGTACTTGCAATCTCAACCATACAAACCTGAGACTGGCAATGGAAGGCAAACCCCCCCACAGTCTCCTGTGAAGGAGGCTGGTTTGTTTCATCAAGAAGTGGACAATAGAATAAGTTCTGTGTCTCTCTAAAAGTGGTTGGAGGAGTTGAGATTGCATGAGCTTTGGATTGTACAGGGGTTTGGGCACTGGCTTGATTAGATGGTTTTCATTGTGACAACAGCAGGGGTGTAGTAATGTTTGCATCACTTGTGATGACGGCCAACGAAAGGTAAGGGTGTTCTTGCAGTTAACACTTGGTAGTTTGGCCTGGGCCTTGTAGCATCTCTCATGAATGCATCACCAAGACTGATCTGCTAGTATCTTGCATGCATTGATAAATTGTGCATGCATCTAAATTCTACATATTATATGAGCTTGTGTACGTTCCATGTCATGCTTGGACAGACAAGGACATCTAAGGATCGGTTATGTGGGTAGTACCAAGGCTATGATTTGGAATCCGGTTGGTCTGCTTGGCAGGAAGGTCATTGAATGTCAACAGTGGCAACTTTTTGTTCACCAGCCAATACAATTTTTGTTCCCCCCCCCACCCAATTCTCCTTTTGGCTGTTAGTCTACTGCCTTACCTTTGGTGCTCGCAGGTTTGACAGTTCTCAACTCATGCACAGAGGGCGGATCAGTTGGAGTACTCGGACTATGGCTGGGTGAAAAAGCGGGAGCATAATATGTGATTAAAATCTAAATCGTTAATTGACTTATATTTCCAATTCAAAGTACCAAAAAAGAGAAAAAAAAAAACTGTTTATTTCCCATTTGATACAACTACTGATACTGAGTGGCTCGATGTAGTCCTTTTGTTTTAGGCCTATGTTTAGGCTTAAATGGAATCTAATCCATCTAATATAGTTTGCAATTGCATTACGCATGGATGTTCAAGCGGTGAGTGGTTGGATTTTGACTGCTACAACTTTACTGGCTGTTATGGGCAGGGGTATTTTTTATAATTTATAAAGAAAATTAACTTGTGAGAAAAATTAATAGCTATCGAGCAAAAACTGCAAAATCACAAGAAGATGCTGCGAAGTAATGCAACAGCCCACTATTAATTGACTGGTCATTCAAGGAGCATTTGGGTTACATCAGAAATTAATATCTTATAGTCTCTCGGCCCTTGTCAAAAGTCAGTGGACTAGAATTAGAGGAATTATTAATATTCAATTTTGAATGCTTAATAGACATGAGACGAAACATGAGTGTTATAAGTTCTGTCCGAACCTTTTATGCATGCCAGTCTTTTCTGCTTTGAAATCTAAGCAGGCTCTTACGTTTTTCATTTTCTAAATTCAGTTTAAATATTTAACTCAGATCAAGGGTTTTATTGGTCTTTATGAATATGCATTTCACAAGTTTTATTGCTTTTAGATAACCATTTTTGCCTTGATAATTGATAAAAAAAATTCTGTTCTGTTTGTTATATTTAGCATTATTTGTTAAACAATGAGACATTTATTATATTTAGCATTATTTGTTAAACAAGGAGATTAGGGCTGCATTGGCCACATTTGCTTCCAAATATATGTAGAAATTAAAAAAATTCTTGGATCCATTCATGTATATATATGTATTATAATGTAAAAATAATTTACAAAATCATTTATCTAGTTATGATATTTTAGACGGCTTATGCTGAAAATATGATTTAAAATTGATATTTATTTTACATGTTTATTGATGGAGTAGACTTGTGCACAAATGCACAATGTTATTAGATAAACGTAGTTTTTGTGATAATATAAATAATACTCAATATAATAATAAAGTAAAATTTCCATTAATTGTTAAAGTAGAAAAATATGTACGATTACATAAAAGTGAATTTTATAGAAGCAAAACTCTACAAAGAAAATAAAAAAATAAAAATTCAAGAAAGTATATTTAGCACCAAGTTTCATAAGAGAAAATCCCAATATAAACCCATTGAAATTGCCCCAAGAACTGGGATAATAAAAATGATGATGAAAATAATAGGTCCTACAACGATAGTCAGCCAAATTAATTTAGCTGTCCCACAAAAGAGTGTGGAATTGGAACTTGCCCAACCCCAGCAGTCAAAGAAATGGTCCACAGCTTTCTTCGCTCATGGATGTAGTACTGCAACGAATTTTCTTTTGACGAATACCGAAAAATACGACAGACTGGGTTGGTGGCATGAGTTGACTACGCCAACCAACCGTTGGTCTTCGAGTACCCCTCCGTTTGGCAACGATGAGTAGACATGGAAGGAGAAAAGTCATTGAAATTTTTTTTTTTTTTTTTGAAAACTTGGAACATTGAGGTGATATGATACGAATAAGGAGAATTTAAAAGTAAGTTAATGAATACTTAAAAAATAAATTAGTGGTACGGAAAAATAGTAATTAGAAATATAAGTAATGATTGGTAAAAATAGTATTGTTAGATAATCAAGATGTTAAGTGACATTAAAAGCGGGGGAAGAAGTGGTAGAAAAATGATATAAAATGGCGTGATGGGTGTAGTACAATTGTATGCATATTTCGAAAAAAGCGATAATAAAGGAGTGATTAAAATTACCAGGAAGAATGATTGCAAGGCAGAGAACTTTACAGGATTAATTAGTTTTAAAATGGAGAAAATAATCGAACAGCGATGAATTTGGGGACGATTTTTTAAAATTAAAATTGTGCAACACTTGAGGTTGATACGGATGTGTAATGGGATTACAAATCTCTTAGATTATCACAGGGGAATGATCTCATGCGCTTAATCAGATAAGAAAATTCATCCGGTCAAACTCCGTGGGACTTATATGTATTTTTTAAATTTTTATTAGAATGTTACGAGTCCTATTGAGATAAGTGTACATAAATTTTTTTCAATTTTTTTTGCATAACCCATATCTGTGTTTTTATTTTGAAAATAAAAAAATTTGAATTTTTCTTTTTTTATGCTCTAGCACATGAAAAATCCATGATTTTTTAATTTTGAAAAATAGAAAAATGCATATAGATTAACCAGAAAATTTTGAAAAAATTTATAAAAAAATCTACATAGCTAATAACAATATAAAAAAATTGAAAAAAAATATGAGTCTCATGCAGTTTGAGTGCATGGTTTCTCCACTATGGTCAATTGCATGGAATCACTCTACATTATTATTATTATTATTCCTCGCCTCATCAAAAATTAGGAGAGTACTATTTTGACCGACGGGCATAGCTGGCCAAGCAGGAGACACGTTAGAATGCCAGTCAAGAACTATCACTGTCTTTTTTTTATTAATAAAAAGAAATGTCACTGTCAGAAGAGGTCAGTATTTGAAGATATATATAAATTCCTTTTCTTACAAGAATTGGATTTGCACTCACGATGTGACATTACCACGATTATTAACAATCGACTTGGATACCAACTCGGCTCTTTCCGTTTAAAACGTTGAAACAGAGGGTTATTGGCATTTTTGTTCTTTTTAATTATACGTTTTTGCTTTTCAATTCGTTAGCTTTGTGAATTTACTTTTAAAATTTTTTAAGTTTGCTCCTTTTATGTATTAAACCATGTCGTTAATGTACCATCACCGAACAGACAAACGGAAAATTTTTCATGAAGGCACTCAACTTGGCCGTAACAAAAATCTCAACGTTTGAAAGTTTAAATTTACTTATTTTTATGAGTCAACTCATGTAGGTCATATATTTATCATGTCTTTGTGTATGAGTCGGCCCGACTCAACCAAGCTATAAGGATATTTAAACTTTTTATTTATAAATGACAATCATCAGTTGAGTGTTTTCATAGTAGAGTTTAAAATGTAGAGGAGGCAAAGAGTTTAAAAGTAAATACATGAAGGGTGTGTTTGGGAATGAATAAAACTTTTAATGAAAAAATTTGGAGAGTAAAAGTTGTCAAATGATGTGATATGGTAGGGGTAATGATGAAGAGTAAAGATGATAAAGTTAAAATAGATAGATTAATTGTATGAGTAGTTGTGTAGAAATGATTGAAAAGTAGGGTAATTGTATGGAAAAATGTGAAAAAATGATTAAAAATATGATAATTATAGATAGTGAAAAGTTTTAAATTGAAAAGTTTTAAGTTGACATTTTTTCCTCATTGCCAAACACACCCGAAACTTGTAGATTAAGAAATAGTTAGCATAGTTAGAGAAATTAAAATATAAAAAAAAAACTCCCCAACGAACATGGTTTGTAAGTTTAAAATTTTGTTTCGGATTTGTATCAAGTTCACCTTTATACAATTTGGTGAGATGTGAAGGTGGGAATGAAATATAATAAAATGAATATACCAGAGATAAAGTGAGAATAAATAAGAAAATAATTAAAATATGTGGATAAAAGTGAAAAAATAAGATAGCTGAGTAATTAATGAGAATGATTTTTTATTATCCTCATTTACGTTCCACTCTCAAAATGCCAGAAGAAATGGTGCAGTAAAATTCTTTCATCTTTTTCGACCAGATCCAACAACCACAATTTTTTATTTTAATGCCATTCTTGTATTTGACACTTTCGGTTTTGACTGACCTTTTAAAATAAAATAATAGCAACGGGCAAAGGAAAACTTCAATTTTTTTAAAGCAAAAGTGAGAAAATTGTTTGCAATAGACTCGTAGGAAAATGAGATTTCTGAGAGTTGACCGTAATTATAAACATAATCATACCTATTATATTTAACATCAATATTAGCATACCTTTTTTGGCTGATGCATTCGAAAATCAGCCTCGTAAATGAAACGAGAGGGGAGAGTATTTTGATGAGATTATATTGAAGAGTAAACCATATCTCATCATATCATCAGGAAAACGCCCATATGTTTTAACAATAACCAAGCTAATAAAATAATAAAGTCACGAAATCTTATATAGGGCATAAATTAGGTAGTATACCATAGGACAACCCGTTAGTTATTCTAAAATGGGTAAAGCACGTGTCCATTTTTATATTACTAGTATAGGATATTTTTCAAGTAAAAAACAAAAAAAAAACAAAAACTTGCTCAATTAGAATAGCATAAGATAGGCTTTAAGGTATTAGTATCTGAAACCAATATGAATTACTAATATATGTTCAATATATATTTTATAAAATATTTTTCATAGTAAAAGATATAAATATGTTCTTTAAATATATAAAAATTATTTAATTTATTCATTATTTAGTTGATTTAATAAATATATTTTAAAAATTATATTATTATCATCTTGGTTATAGATTTTAAAGTAAGATTTATAATTTTCAAATATAATATAAAGAATTAAAATTGAAAGTGAACTAACCCAACCTTAAAAAATATGATAAGGTAGGCTTAGAATTAACCAATCCTAAAATAGAATAAGGCAAAAAATTTTAAGAATTGGATAAGGGTGAGGTTGACCCAAACCTACTCGGCCAAAATTTCACACTAATATACAACTTTGTTTATAAGTTTTTTATTTTTTGGATCATTCTTCTTATACCTATAACAAACACATATAATTCCTCTTATACTCATAATATTTCATAAATTTCTTTTATACACATAACATTTTACCATAAATTCATCTCATACTCATGTCGTTAAAACTATCGTTATCTACCTATTGAAAGACAATTTTACCCATTTAAAATTTTTTAATTGAGATAATTTAACCTTAACATGACTCAATTGATGGTAATAAATCATTGATACAAGATATTAAATAACTTGAAGGTCATATTAAGGTTGATTTATTTTAATTAGAAAAAATTAAAAAAGACAAAATCGTTTTTTTAATGGGATAAATAACGGTGGTTTTAAAGGCGTAAGTATGAAAGGAATTTAGGGTGAAATGTTATGGGTATAAAAGGAATTATGTGCATTTGTTATGGGTAAGAGGAATTATCCTTTTTTTTATAAATATGGAGACCATCTAAATCTTTCTTTATGTGAAATGTGGTAATCTTATGGATTTTTTTTTTTTTTGGTGTTTTAGTTTGAAATTAAAAATTTTTTCACGCGAAGGAAAATTTTGGTAAGACACGCATATTGATAATAAAAAAAAATTTGACCCTCCACATTGTGGATTGTGCCCGCATTATGCATACAATACCGGCGGGCGCGTAGGATAAGAACCTAAAAACAAACCATCAAACCAAGAAATACAAAACGCTGCAATTGGTGGGCAAAATAATAATAATAAATTAAAAAAAATCAAAGGTCAGGAGTGTGGTGCAGGGAAGTGCTGAATTTCCTTCCAAGGTTAGGAGCGTGTTGTGGAGCAGAAAATCCGTAAGAAGTCATTGACAGAACGTGTGAACATGGGCATGGGATGGTGAACGATTGGCCATCTTTTGACTTGTTCGTCCGTACTCGAACAGAGATCCGGTAAAGAAATGATGACGACGATGATGATAAATAATTTTCACCGCTCTCCCCAAAAATCCCTTTTCCCGTCCAATGATTAAAATCCGCAAAACCGATTATAGCAATTGAAGGACTGTCCGACGAAGACGGTCCTGCTATGCCACAGCAGCGACGCTGGCAAATCCATTCAAGGCAGCGAGCTGAGCTGTGTCGGGGAATACGTGGCTCTGCCGACTGTTCATTTTTTTTAATTCATGTATATAAGCATCAACCTGTATAATCTTATAAATCAGTTCATGTCTAATCTTCACAACATTGATAAACCAAACAATCCCATAACTACTAGAGGAACGAAAACCTCTACCCGCACCACCGGAGGAATGAATACCAATAGAAGGTATTGTGCTGTGGTGAAATGTTACTAATGGAACATCTGAACGGTGGCGCATCTTGAGCGGCGCAAGTACTGTTACCACCGAGATGGACCCATTTGAAATAAGCCTCAATCTAGTGCACCTGAGTGTATTTCACTTATTTTTTATTTTTTATTTTAATTTTTTTTTAATACAAGTATCAATCTATGTGTATTTAACATGCGTATCAATTTTTACCTTTTTTGATATTTTTAGGTACTTTTTTTATTTTTTAAAATCAGTGGCAGTTTCGTAATTCATAAATTTCGAAAATGCCAATGATTTTAAAAAAATAAAAAAAATCTAAAAATAGTAAAAATTGATACACATATTAAATACACCTAGATTAACACTTATCTAAATTATTTTTAAAAAAATAATAAAAAATAGATGAAGTACACCCGAGTGCACCGGTCGGTCGCCATTTGAAACACTCGTTGGCTCTTCTAATCCTCATTCTGAAAATTCCACAGAAAAGGACACCTTAACAAAACGGGTTTACACGGGGTAAATAATTTTTCTGGACTTGTTTGACAGAATTTGCGGACGAATTGACACTTAAAGCTTGGATTGGGTAGACAATTCCTATGACAGATGAAAAAAAAGATACCATTTTTTTTGAGTCAATATCTCCCATTTCGTACTCCCATATATATATAAAAAAAAAAAAAAATTGTGGTGGGAATCAGCCATTGACTTTGTTTTTGTACCTTGCGGAAAACCTTGTATGATATTATCCATCGCTGATGTTGATGTATACAGCCTTATAGGGCTGCTGTGCAGAATCCGACATGGTAGTTCAATTGAGTGGGTAATATAATCAATCACCCCCTTAACAATGTTAGACCTTAGACCCACATTAACTTGTTAGTTCGATGTATTGGGAGGAGCAAAATTAGTGGGATGAATGTAATTTGATTTTTCTAATAAAAAATTAGGGGCACGAAACTGCCCCTTTGTGAAATGGGAGGTTGAATCTGGCACAAGAAACCAAATGTAGCCGCCGGCCAAATTCAAGATTCTAATGAGGAAAATTTAAACAGGAGGACAACGCATCTAACTAATTAACCACACATGGCCCGATAATGCGCATTCCAAAATCTATGTGATGAATGAGAAAGCCATCCTTCCTAGAACTAACAGTCAAAAAAAATGATCAAAAGCCATCCTTCCTAGAAATAACAGTCAAAATGATCCGAGTCTTAGTCAACGAACTTCTTCTTCTAGGATTTATAATTAACTATTCGGAAGGTAGATAAGAAACCACAAAGCTTGAAAATGATATATAATAAACCCCTGTGAAAGCTTAGTCAGCATGAAACGATTTTTTTGAGAAATGTTCTTTCCCACTGGCCATTAGGCAAGTTGCAACATATAGAAATGGGTTGATGAAATGCATGATCCAGCAAACTTTTTCGGATTTGCCGTATTTTGCATATACCTCCCTATAACTTTTCGATTATTCGATTTAGACCCAAGAGCCCAAATTTTCAAATTTTTTTTTTTTTTTTTTTTTTATTTAAAAAGCGCTTTCGTTTCAAAATCACCCAAATTACCCCAAGAATGATGTCCATCCCATTTCATATAATATCTTTGAAATATGTTAGGGTCCCACTTCGGTGTGACCAGGTTATACCAAAGTTTTTCACGCAACACTTATTTTGCCCCACCTTAATAATGATGTGAAATTGGGTTTTGCATTTAAAATTGTTTATTTAACTAAGAGACAAATTATTTCATATAAATAAAAAACGTGCATATCCCCATTTAACAAAGTGTGCAAAAAGAATGCGGATAAATTTTTTTGATTTATATATCGATTTTAGAATTGTATTTTTAATGTCTAAACTGTCTAAATAATCATTTTCACATGAATAAATGATTTTTAAAATATTAATATATTTTAATGCATATAGAAATTGATTTAAGCATTTTCATAGCTTAAATATAAATATATATTATTAAGCAGATAGAACTTACATACCTTTTTCCATTTGGATAAACATTGTTCCCCTAATTAGCCAAATGATAATCAAAGCAACGTACAAAGTGGATTTCAAATTTGGTGACAGGATTAATGGGTTTCTGGTCGGGGGGCTTGGGCTCAGCTAATGGGCCTGTGTTTGGAGCCCATGGCCTTATAAGTTTGGTGTTTAGGGCATGTTTGGCAACATAAAAACTTTTTAAAATAAGAGTGTGTTTGATGAAAACTGTTCAAAATAAAAGTTGTCAAGTTGATAGAAAATAACGTGATATGATAGAGGTAATGATGATGTGTAAAGAGAATAAAGTTAAAATAGATAGGTTAGTTGTATGAATAGTTGTGTGTAAATGATCGAAAAGTATAGTTGTGTATATAGAAAAATGTGAAAAATAGGTTAGTTTTGGTTGACACTTTTTGTATCCAACCAAACACACCCTAAATCTATTCCATTTAAAAATTTTTATTCTTCACTGTTATCCTATTTTTAATTATTTATTCATAGATTCCTTTGCAACTATTCTATTTTTCAATAACTTATATACAACTATACATATAACAAATTTATCTATTTTAAGTTAACTTTATTCTCTTTGCTTCACATTATTATCCTTATTATATCACATTATTTTCTTTTATTTTAAAAACTTTTACACTAAAGTTTTATCATATCATTTTCATCAATTTCCCCTCATCGGTCTTGTATGAGATCTTGAACCCTAGGGATATGTAATTCGTTCATTCCGTAATTAAAATCTGTATTTTCTCCAATTGATATTGGATATCCATGGCGTGGATCTATCACTTGGTCTCCTAGTTATAATTTAAAAATATGAAATATATACTTTAAAAATATAAAAAAGTGTCTAATTATATATTAATTAGTACATCGAAGAAATATATTGTCATTGTGTTGATTGTAGATTTTAAGCAAGATTTATAGATAAAATTTTAAATTTTAAATGTAAACATGAATCTCGTTTTAAATAACCGATCAGAAGAAGAAAGGGAACCGAGTAGGCTCTCTGAAAAATTAGAGTGGAGCGCATTACGAGTTTATTTTTTAAACGGCCGTCGAACTTACGTGGTCGCTGCCATTGTTAGAGTTCGAAATTTTTTTTTGTTTTTAATAAATGTGTAAGTCCAATTTTGATTTTTAATCGTGAAATTTAATAATTTTAGAATTTTATTTTGAATTAAAATAAAATGCCTAAATAAATTTTAAAAGTTATTAAATAAGAAATTAAGATTTAAACGAAAAACCAACACACTTATGATTTTAAAAAAAAATTTCGGCGAGGCCCCCTTTTGGAACAGGACAAGGAAGGGTACGCGCCGAAGTTTCACCCCACATGTAGGCATGTAGCCCTCTCTCCCTCCCGCTCTCTCTCTGGATCGATAAAGCACAGTCATCATCCAGGCAGACGGCGTAGACGGCGTTTAAAGATAAAAATATAAAAATTTTCTTTTTTTTGTTATAAAAAGCAGTGTGAAAGTCATCGCGGAAATTGTAGTCTTGTAGACTCTCTTACATCACTGTCTTCTTACTTTTTCTAGCTAAAGCTAAAGAAAAGCAGAGCATTCAATCATCAATCCCAAGCTTGGAGAGAAAGCCAGGGAGATGGGGAATTGCATGACAGCGCCGGTTAGATCTTTCCACACTCCAAGCACCACCAGGCAGTCTACCCCAGGTATGCTTCTTTCTCGCATCAAATCAAATTCTCTTTCTTCCCTCCTCCTTGCTTCCATAATCTCTTCTCTTCAGCATGCGGAAAGTGAAAATAAAAAAAAATAAAAAAAAGGAAAATAAAAAAATAAAAAAAAGGAAAAGACTTTTTGAGTTGATCTTCTTAAACCGGTTGGAAATCCGGCGATTTTCAACCGGGTCGAAATGCTTTTAAAGATTTTTTTATTATAAATACGTTAATTTAGTTATGTTTAATTTATAAACTAAATTTTACCATCTTTAAAAAAGTGTATATATTTCTTTTTAATTTTTAAATACAGAAATATCTTAGTCATTTTAAATTAGATTAACATGAATTAGATACCTTTGTATTTAAAAATTTAAATTAAATATACACGTATCTTCAAAAATAGTAAAATTTAGTTTATAAATTAAACATAATTAGATTGATATATTTATAAAAAAATTCCGAAAAAAAAAAGGTGTTTGGACCGGGGATTTCCCGGTTTGAGAAGATCATTTTACAGACTTTTTATGCTTCTTTGTTCTTCTTCACACCATATTTTAGTGTCAGAAGAGAAAAAAAATGGTGACTTTGACACTCAGAACTTCAGATCTGCACTGCACATTAGTACTTTCAGTCTGCAGCAAGAAAAGAGAGAAAAAGAAAGAGAACTTTTTTCAAAAACCTTGTAATGGATTTTCTTTCCCCCCAGTTTTTCATATATTATTGGTTTTTGGGTTCTGTGCGTAACTTCAGTTTTTTTAACTGACTGCAGGGACTACCGAAGGGCAGTCGTTAGGGAGTGGAGGCGTCGGGCACTCGAGCAGCAGGGAAGAGGCTTTTCCTAATGGGCAAATCCTTCCCACGCCCAATTTGAGGATTTTCACTTTTGCCGAGTTGAAGGCCGCCACGAAGAATTTCCGGTCAGATAGCCTTCTTGGGGAAGGTGGATTCGGGAGAGTTTTCAAGGGTTGGATTGATGAGAAGACTCTGGCTCCAACCAAGTCTGGGACTGGGATGGTTATTGCCGTCAAGAGATTAAATCACGAGAGCATGCAAGGATTGGAAGAGTGGCAGGTAATTTGATTGGTGTTAATTGCAGTAAACAAATTCCTACTTATTCTGCATTTCCTTATTACATGATCTTATCATGGCACTCTAATTGCTGTAAAAGATTGGCCGATGACTTGGTAGATTTCCCGACAGGTGTGTCTGGTTCCAACTGACCCTTTTGTATTTTGTATATTTTATTTTCTAACCTACGAAATGGTGAAGGAATTATTGTCCAAAATTGTTGTTATTATTAATCTTTTAGGTTGCTTGGTTTCTTCTTTTCCTTACCCATTTAATTGATTTCATGCGAAACTAATCTAAAAATAATATATTTTTTTTTATAGTCACTTATATTTTCAATCATTACCGAAAGTATTCTCATGCAAAAGTCTTAGCGAGGGTTTGGATTAGCACACGCCGGTATGGCAGGGTGTATGGTTCCTTAGTTCACAGTCTCTATTCAAGCAAACCCTGTATCCCAACCACAGAGAATATCCCAATGAGAGTGGATTGTTGAACATATCTTGAAGAACACTCTCCTAACCCCACACAGGCAATTGGTTGAATTTTCTCTAGCTATGCATTTCTGGACAAACCTGAGATGATGAAGCCTACACAGTGAAAGCTTAAGTTCTAGAACATGTTACCACATGAAGAGCATTGATTTTTTTGCTGCCATGTCGGTAAGTGAACCAGAATTCAAAAGCCTGGATTCCTGGAAATCTGATTTATTTGGCATGGCTGAATCAGTCCAGCAACGTTTCCCTATTTTGGTTCTTGCTGCTCTCTCAAGGTTGTAGTCCTAACATCCAGTTTTGTTGTTTTTCTTGGATTGTTAGAAATTTGATATTTGTACTAGACCTTCAGCATACTCCTTGAAGTGTTTTCCTAGAAAGATTCCCAAAAGTAAAGAACGAAAGAAAGACAACGAAAAAAGAGAAAGCAAACGTTGAGACTAAAAAAGGGCCAAAAAAGTCTGAAATGATTGTGGCTAATTTGACTCTTGAAATTTCTCAATTCCTTGTAGATATATTTTCCAATTACGTCACTGCTTGGCACGTTCTGTTCTTTGTTTTTTTTCTGTTATTTTTGTTGTGTTCCTGCTGCTGTTGTTTTTTCTTTTTCATGAACCATAGCAAGCTTGTTGTATCCTTTGGAAAAGAGCTTAGCCTACTTGTTAGCTGCCCGGAAACTTCCTAGCATTTTCTAGGGGACTTTTTCTCCATTATACGCAATGTTTCTGTAGCTGTTCATCAAGACAATCTTGTATCCATAATAATTTCTCACCCGGACTGTAATGGCTTCTCAACGGATGTTTTACTTGTTGAGAAAAGGATTTTCTAAAAATATTTTATTTATAAAATATTACAACCCAAAAATAATACACCCAAAAAAAAAATTTTTGAGCACCTCCTAAAACTTGTAAGCTCCCACTTTTACAATATTAATATTACCCACACTATACTCCTCTCACATTACCCACAACTCACGCCTCATCTAAGCACTCCACCCATAAACTAAACTCAACTCCACACACGATCTTCACGTTGCTCCATCACTTACACTCAACAGCCCATGGCCCGTGCATTGAATGAGGGAGTTGCTGCCCTATATAGCCTTCTTTCACTGCCTCTTAACAATTAATGTGATGGCTGATTTTTCAGCAATTTTGGCTGAATGGAGATGGCTAGAAAATTCTAGTTATTCGGCGGCCATTTATGCTTGAGTTGGTGGAATAAAATCTGGCCGCATTTCAAAAATTTCAGCTGCAACTCATAATAATTTTGGCCGTAAACTCTAGAAAAGCTGTGCTGATTGTTTTATTGCTATCGTTGTGAAGAGGAAAAAAGGAAGAAAGATAGAAGGGGAAAAGCATAAATTCTGAGTCATCTCAAAACTGCGAACTCAAAAGCTTGAGTTTATGAAAACCCATACAAATTGTGTTGAAACATTTACAATTGAGAATAACACATTGTTTAGAAGACAGTAATTCTTAAATTGTTATGAAGGTGCACAATCTAATCAGTTCCACTGCTCATGGAAGCATGTGTCAGTCGATAATTTCTTTAGATTTACTTCACTTTTGTTGCATTTTTATTTTTATATACTTTTTGTTCATTATTTCTTGTATTTGTTTTTCTATGCTTTCCCTATGTAGTCAGAGGTGAATTTCTTGGGAAGACTTTCTCATCCAAACCTTGTGAAGTTAATTGGTTATTGTATGGAGGACGATCAGCTCCTCTTAGTGTATGAATACATGTCCAGAGGGAGCTTGGAAAACCACCTTTTTAGAAGTAAGTATTGGCATGAGCTGTGTAATTTGTCTTTCTTACCTCTAGCCTCATTGTTCATCTAGTTGGCATTTTTATTCTGATTTTGAAGGGAAATCTCACAAAAGATTATGTTTACCGTCAAATAAATTACATTTTCACTTTTCAAGCCTAATGTTTTGTTTCAAACTTGGGCAAGCAGATGATCTATTGTAAGGATGCAGATCATTTGATGCATCACCATTCATGACATTTCAGAACTAGTAGTCCAATCAATTCAGGGTGTGTTTGGATTTCCATGAAACATGTCAATCTAAAACTTTTCACTTTCCATAACTACTTTATTTTTTAATCATTTCTTCATATCTTTCTATATAATTACCCTACTTTCTAATATTTTCTCTATAACTACATATACAATTACCCTATCTGTTTTAACTTTATTTTTTTGACTCCGTCATTACTCTTATCATATTACATCATTTCTCCCATTTCAAAATTTTTTACCCCAAAAGCTTTTCTTTTAAAAGTTTTAACCCCTACCAAACGCACCCTTACTGGCTTAAAAAAAGACTAATTTTCATTTCTGTTATTCTTGTTGTTCAAGCTTAGTAACAAATTCTGATACAACACGTGAAAGGTTGTCTTCATGGTTTTGCTGAAATCCTTGCAAAAATGATCCCAGGTTGGGGTCTTTGCGAAAAGGAGTCCAGGTCAGATTTGGATTTAGAACTTGGAGAATGATGTTAGTTACCCTCGCAAACTGGTTTGCTAAGACAGGAACTGGTCTTATTTGGAATGCAGTTTTTCCCGGCAAAGATTCAGAATTTCCATTTCATGTTGTTTATGCTAATGATTTTTTTCCTTTTTTTTTTCTGCAGGGGGCTCTGCTGTTGAACCGCTGTCATGGAGCACACGGCTCAATATAGTATTGGGTGCTGCAAAGGGCCTGGGGTTCCTGCACACCTCGGAAAAGCAAGTTATATACCGTGATATTAAAGCAGCAAATATATTGTTGGATTCGGTAAATTCATGGAACTTTTTAAACTATAGAAACAATGTTAGAATCATTGCATGGTTTGGTTCCTTAACTTTTTTTTTTTTTTTTTTTTGGCAGAATTACCATGCGAAAATTTCTGACTTTGGTTTAGCAAAGTGTGGTCCTTTAGGTGGAAATTCACACGTTACAACACGTATTATGGGCACTTATGGATATGCTGCTCCTGAATATGTTGCCACAGGTAATTCTAGAATCTTTTCCTTAAAACGGTAAAAAAAACTGAAGCAAAAGGATGACAATAGAACAGTATTGGTTGGTTGAACTCCAAAGCTGGGTGCACTGCAAGCCAACCATAACATTTGCTTTTTCAACAGCCTTTCTGAGTTGTTTCTCCAATTTCATTCATCCAACCATAATTGCATGTGCTCACCAAGCAGGTCATTTGTATGTGAAGAGTGATGTATATGGTTTTGGGGTGGTATTGCTGGAGATCCTCTCAGGCCAGCGGGCTATGGACACAAATAGGCCGACTGGTCAGCACAAGTTGGTAGAATGGGCAAAACCATATTTAGCTGACCGAAGGAAGCTATCACGGGTGATGGACCCACGGATAGAGGGTCAATATCCAACCAAAGGTGCAATCCAGGCAGCACAGATCACTCTCAATTGTCTCGAGGAGGACCCTAGAGACCGGCCATCTATGATAGAAGTGGTGGAGGTTTTGGAGAAGATCCAAGCCATCAATTACAAGCCCAAGGAATCCAAAACCAGAGCTGCGCATCATGCCAGCCGCAAAGATGGCCGACGTTGTTCACCTAGGCGTTCGCCCAATCATCCCACATTTTGATGGCACTAGAGCCAATGTTGGCCGGCAACTCTCCCCAAGAAGATGAAGATGAGCTCCAATATAAGCTCAACCACCTGTGAATGATTGTGTTGTAATTGTTACTTAACCCAGCCGGCCCCAATTTTGATATGCAGTTCCATTTGTTCTCATATGTCTTGCAATTGGGTGATGGCAACATATGGAGCTAGAAGCACAGAGCTATTGAGTTATTCGTTCATTTTGTAAGTGGAATGCTATTGCTTTTTCATGCGTTGAAAGCAAACACATGTTGAAATTTTAAATTACTTTTATACAAGCAAATTGATGTTTGTTTAGAGTTTTCCTCTCATTGGGTTTGGCACAGCAGCATTTTATGATAGATAGATACCTGTGTGCAACTTTCAACATGATTCACTTCTGTGCAGTTCTTTGTCAGCTTCACTTTTTTTCTTATTTAATTTATTATGTTTTATCTGTAATGAAGGGTTTTGCATTTGCTCCCCCCATTTTTCCAAAATTTGCAAAACTCTCACGAACCAGGAGTTCTTTGACAGTGGGCTTGGGTTGGGCTGAGTTGCTATTGGGGCATCGTTTCGTTTCGTTGATCCGTTTCCACCTACTTCTATTAACCATTGATCACGAACAAGGCATGGTCATCCGTTCCCCAAATTGCTGAGGAATTCCGAGTCATGAACTTGGGCATGCATGGGTGAGTGGCCAGTAGAAAAATCAGGGCTCTTGACTGCCCTTACAGCAACCATCAAGCTAAGATAGTTTCCACACGTCCGACGAAAGAAGGGTGGTTTTTCCAAAGGTAAGGCTCCAAATACCACCATCTGATCTCTCTCTCACCAGTCCCCATCTCATATATTGTGCTACCAAATTCGTTCTTGTCAATCTGTAACTTTTTTTTTTATATATATAACTAATCTCGAAAGCAAATGTTCCTAAGTAGGTAGGTATATCTTCAAAACCATAGATCTAGATCAATGAATATTTTCAATATTTTCTTCCATGGAGTTGATAGGTCATGATAGGCGGCCATGCAAATGAATTATTGGGTACTCAAAATGCATGTGTTCCTTTCAATTTATCTGAATGGAGAATTGGAGACGGCAGAAGTAGACAATGAGTTGTGTCAAGAAAAAGAAATTGCCGGCTGACTTTGGTTGACATGTTGGGCATTTACAGACCACAGCTTTACAATTAAAAGACTGGTTATACAAATCCATGGAAGAATATTGTCATTTTTAAATTAAATAACAGGATATTGATAAAATTTTATTAATAAAAATAATCTCTGTGCACGTAAATCGCAGATGTCCCATACTTCCCGCCCTACGGACGCGAAATCGCTTGGCTTTCTGTTGTCGTGGGTGAACGAGGAACGGAAGGCCCGGCTGGAGGAGCAACTGGGCAACATCGCCGGCTTCTTGCGAAGGTGCCTCTTCCGCCTCCTCGCCCAGGGCCCCATGCCCAACCACGTCGCCTTCATCCTCGACGGCAACCGTCGGTACGCCCGCAAATGGCGCCTCCAGGAGGGAGACGGCCACATCGCCGGCTTCTTCACCCTCCTCTCCACCGTCAAATACTGCTACGAGATGGGCATCACCAACGTCACCGTCTACGCCTTCAGCATCGACAACTTCAAGCGGCCACCGAACGAGGTGCGCTACGTATTGGACCTGATGCAGGAAAAGATTCAGGGGCTGATCCGCGATCTGAGAGTGGTGAACGACTACGGCGTGCGCATCCTCTTCGCCGGCAATCTCAAGCTGCTGCCGGAGCCCCTCCGCGCGGCGGCCCAGGAGGCCATGGAGATAACCTCCGGCAACGCCCGCGCAGTGGTCGCCATCTGCGTGGCCTACACGTCCACCGACGAGATCGCCCACGCCGTGCAGGGGTGTTGCGAGGAGAAGTGGCGCCGCGGCGACGGAAAAGCAGTAGGGGAGGTGATCGCGGTGGGAGAGCTGGAAAAGCACTTCTACTTGGGGGAACTTCCGGAGGTGGACATGTTGGTGAGGACGTCTGGGGAGACGCGGCTCAGCAATTTTCTGCTGTGGCAGACGGGCTACAGCTACTTGAGCCATCCCAAAGCGCTCTGGCCCGAGCTCTCGCTATGGGATCTAGTCTGGGCCATCGTGCAGTTTCAGAGGGCCCATCCTTTTTTGGAGAAAAATAGAAAGAAATCAAAGAAGATGGTGTGAATGTTTGGGAGTTTTTAATAAAATGCACGGTTTCTAAAGTCTAATTTCCACGTAGGCCATCCTTTTTTATTTTTTATTTAATTACAGGGTTTTTTTTTCTTATGAAACCGGGTGCAAGTTGCACTCTTTTAGATTTCATTTTTTAAATATTTTTAAAGATACAAGTCATGCTTGATTTTCTTTTCCATTAATATTTTTATCGTACCAAAAACAGTTTTAATTAGATGTATCTATAATATATATAGCAAGTGTAAATGCATGAAATTCTTTAAAATCATATTTCTAACAGATCCTAGAAGAGAAAAAAAATATAGAGGAAGAGGAATTGGGTGGCTGCTTTGGTGCCCAAGAGAGAGACTGATTACTTAAACGTAACAAAAGAAAATTTTATAACTTATATAACTAAGTTCTCTTATTTATATTAATTTTTTTATATTTCTATAGTTTACATATTTCAAACAAAATTATGTTGGTGTGATCATTTGAGACCGGTTCCAAATGACACCCCATTTGCCAGCTGGGACTGGCTGCAAAAATCCTTCTTTATTATTTTTTAGTTTTATAGAAGTGTTAATTTAGGTATATTTAATTGATATATTAAATTATATCATTTTTTGAGAATCATAGATATTGTTTAAATTTTAAATATTAGGAGATTTTAGACTAAGGGTGTGTTTGTAAAGTAATAAAACTTTTGATGAAAATTTTTTTGTGTAAAAGTTTTTGAAATAGTAAAAAATGATGTAGTATGGTATGACCAATGATGAGAAGTAAAAAGAATAAAGTTAAAATAAATATGTTAAATGTTTGGATATTTGTGCAAAAATAATTGAAACGAAAGATTTTTTGGGTAAAAAAACACCTCCTAAAATATCTTGTCTTTAAAATTTCAAAAAAAATGGTTTAAAAATGTGTACACATTTTCAAATATAATAAAACTTAGTATATAGTTTAAATACATATAAATTTTTTTGATAGACTAAATATATATAAGTTAACAGTTTTATAAAAAGTAAAAAAATAAAATTTATGATTTGCAGCGTTTGCGACAACTAGAAATCAAAATAAAATCATTCCCCATAGGCAGTTGGGCACATTTTCTATGTCCAATTTAGTTTGTTTTAATAATATTATTTTTCTCAGACATAACTCTCCTCTAACCCTTTAATAATAATTTCATTCGCATTCCAATTTAAAATGAAATCAAAACTAATCATTCCAAAATAGACGAATGCTCTTATGTGCTCTTGAGCAGAAAGAATATTATTATGCTTTCTTTTTTTAACCATTGAATAAAATTCTCTAATTTTTCGAAAACATAAAAAACTATGTATAAATCTCTTATGCCTGCCCTTGCACGAATTGAAAGTGACTTATTAATGAATTTAAATTAATTTTATTATTAATTTATTTAGCATTTTATAAGTTAATTGATTTTTTTTTATCAATTTTTAAAAACTAGTTTATTTATTAGTTTATCTTTTTATAATTTATTTAGTAGTTTACTAATTTATAATTTATTTATAAGTTAATTAATTAACAAAATCAATTACTAAATTAATTTCCAATCTGTGAAAGAGAAGCGTTAATGATTTAGAATTCAGTTTCCAATTTGTGCAAGACTTTACACTCTTTGTGAAAATAGAGCAAAATAATATTCTTTACTCTCAAGAGCACATAAAAGTATTGCTCTCCAAAGTATGCTCCAAACCTATAAAAAATGTAACTATATTAAATAAAAAAATTTATATGATGTTATTATTAAGGAAAACTAGAAAATTGAAGTACCAAGACAACAAGAGTCATTGACAGCAAACAACATCATCTACAAATTAAAGCTCCAGAACTCCAACAGATTCTTAACTAGAAAACATTTTTGAAAAATCCTAACCCGTTTTCAATATATAAGTTCTTGAAATCATAAATAAATTCATACAGATAAACATGGAAAATGATTTAGACTTGAAAAATTCAAATAAAAATAAGTAACCACATGAACATTTACATGCGCTCAACCGTATTGAATAATTATTACTAAAAAAATTTATTGGATAATTACTCATTCCATAGGATTTTATTTTAGTAGAACCATTTTTATATACCAAATCTCTTAATTTTTGCAATTTATTGTAATTTTGATGAACCTATGCCGTTTATTGTACATGTACATATTTATTAAGATATAAAAATCATTATGATTGAACACTTATTTAATTGAACCAGTATATATGAATTTCATATGCCCGATTATTTTATTAGTATTATTATTTAATTTTAAATATTAATCTTTACAAACATTTAGAATAAACTTCATCTTTCATTAGTTTCAGGAACATATAGATATTCACAATTACTGAAAATTAAATCAAGGAATTATCAAATATTAATTGAGAGTGAACGAATATATTATGAAATTCAAATAAGTTATTTCGTTGCAGCTTGTGTAGTGTGTGTGTGTGTGTTTTTTTAATGAGGGAATTTGTGTAGCTTTTAATTAAGAAAATTTATGCTCACTAGCATGATAGCGATGCATGCTGTCCAAGCCAAATAACTTGCCCGACCCAATATGCTCGGTATGCATTCCTGTCAATGATCAAACTAAGCGGGTTAGGTTGTTTTAAATTGGGTTATGCCAACCTGACTTTTTAACTAAACCTCAACCCAATTTAAAAATGGGTTGAACCCAGCTCAGTTTTCTCAGCCCATCTCTCAACCGAACCCAACCCTAACCTAGTTTAAATGAGTTAGGTTCAACGGGTTGTGGGTTGAACTCAACCCATGTGCACCCCTAATCTTACTTCAATTGCTATTCTCTCTCCAGCGCTTTGCAATTTTTTCTTCAGAAATGATCTTGTTAGCTGGGCTAAGCAAATGACTAGCTTAGTCCATCTTAAAAAATTTATTTAAAATATTTTTTATTTTTTAGTACACTTGTTTATCTATATGCATTTAACATATAAAATAATTTTTAGCATTTAAAATATAAATGCATATCTGATTTAGCGAAAGTTGTGAATGTTCTAGGTCTTAAACTCAATAGAAGCTAGTGGAGATTTCACCACCTAAATGTCCTATGGTTTATTATTATTATTATTATTATTATTATTATTATATACATGGTGACATCTGATTTTACAAATCAGGCTCATTCACAATCCCATAATTTAAATGTTGTACGGTTTTTATACCAATGGATAATCACAACTTAAATAGGGAGAAGAGAGTTAGAATAGTATTCTCCAATTCAGGTAAAGTCTTGTAGTATACTTTTTCATACTGAAGTAGAACTGCAATTCAGAAGATAATTTTACATACCTGTTAGGAATAACACAATACCTACAATTCAATACAATTTTTTGGATAATATTCTATTATATTATAATTACAATTATGTTTGGTCATGTAAACCTACGTAACTAATCGAACACTGAATCTTAAACCATTCAATGTGCTACAAAGATGCGACTGGAATTTTTTGCTTTGAAGTCCCTCCTAAATATATTAATAATTTACAAAATGGTCATGCACTTTCAAATCTCTGATCTCTTATTTCTCTCCGACTGACTTCGAGTCCTAACATGTTTACATTTTTGCTTCATAGAATGAAGTGTGAACTCTCTATAAGCTTGTATCTCTGCCCTTAGTTTTGACTAATGTTCCTAATATTGATATTATCTTTTCGATTAGTCACCCATATGATAAATAAGTGTAAAAGGATATTTTTCTAATTTATTGATATTATTTTCGATAAATACGATAATATCTTCTATTTGTCCATATTAGCTCCAATAAATACGATAATATACTCTATTTATCGATCTTTATCTTTTTTCGTGTCGACTTTTGGAAAGAATGCTAAATTCATTTTTAGTTTGTCAATAATAGGTGTTTAATATTGTTAAATAAAATAAAAATTATTTGATATTCCTTAACAGATATAGATTTTTATTTTATTTTTGAGACATTTGTTTTAATTAATTTTAAGATCAATATTATAAAAGAATAAATTAAGATTTGAGAATATTATTTTATGTAGCATATACATTTGCATTTGTAGTGTTTATTTTTACATAAATGTTAAGAAAATTAGGGTGTGTTTGGTTACACACAAAACATGTCAATGAAAACTTTTCAATCAAAAACTTTTCACTCCCCATAATTATCTTATTTTCTAATTATTTTTTCACATTTTCCTATATAAACAACCCTACTTTTCAATAATTTCCACACAAATACCCATACAACTACCCTATCTATTTTAACTTTATTCTCTTTACAACTTATTATTACTCCTATTATATCACATCATTTTCTATCAACTTGACAACTTTTACTCTGAAAAGTTTTCATAAAAATTTTTTACCTCCAACCAAACACACCCTTAGTATAAGTGTGTGTTCAGATTTATCATGATTTATCTGAAAAGTTCACTAATTTTTAATATTTTAAAAAATTTTAAGTTTTATTTGATATCTAAGATTCTTGTAGAAGACAATATTATCTTCCTTTTTATCTACGTACCGATAAATAGGTGTTTATGGATATTAACATCACTGGGTTTGCTCCATGGGGCCCACTTCGTCCCAACGTTGGGCTGGATGCTGGTAAACATATTTACAGTTTTTCTCTACGGGAGTAGTTACAAGATGTCCTCTCGATCGTGGGTATTTACGAGAAATCCCTTCATCATGAGGATTGTAAAGGGGCCCGATTTTATTGTAGTGCCAGATGTCATAATGCATATAATACCAATTTGAAAAAACCATCACTCCGTTTAACAACCTTTCGCTTTCACAACTTGACCTATTTTGGGGTGCAACTTGGTTAAGTTATCGGTTGGATACTTTAAAATAGGTAAGGTAAATTTCAATTTTTATACTCATAAAATAAAATAGGTTCTAAGTAAAAGAATACCTATTTAAATTAGGGTATAGTGGGTTCGAAAGTCCGAGTACCCGGAACCAACCCGAATTATTAATATATGTTTGATATAAATTTCATAAATTTTTTTTTGTAGTGAAAGATATAAATATATTATTTGAATATATAAAACTTGTTTAATTTATCAATTATTTAGTAAATTTAATGAATGCATTTTAAAAATTATATTACTATGATCTTGATTTAAAATATAAGACTTGTAATAAAGTCATAGTTTTCAAATATAATACAAATACTATTTTAAATAACCGATTTGGATGAAAGAACCGATTTGGAATAGAGACCGAAACCAACCTGACCTTCTTAAAAAATAGGATAGGATATGATTAGAACCCTACATAAAATACGATTGGCTTAGGATTTTTCAGAAATAGAATGAGTAAAATAAAATTGACCCGGACCCGGAACCGGACTTTCCCGACCCACAGACGTATCCGCTGGAACGAATCTGGCATGTGTTGGGGCTTGTTTATGACTCGGCTCTCAGCCAAATAGAGATTGGCAAATGGCAATGCCGCCGTCGTTCATGCAATGGGAAGTACAAACCATGGCTAGAGCTAACCATCTCCAAGTACAGGAGAAGACGGTGTAGCATCGACATGAGCTGGTGGTTCTGCAACCATAACAGAGGACAAGCCATGTGCATCTCTTCTGACCGACGATTCTTTTCATTTCCTTTGCCTCTCTATTTATGATTTCCATTCTTGCTAACACATAGAAAGCCAATTCCATTTTCTACTGACAAATGTGCAGCAATTCATTCCGGAAGAAAGTACTTGAGTCATGCTGTATGTAAAAAACTAAAAACGAAATTACATGTATTTTGAAAGGTAGAGCCGTAGAGGTATCCCTGTCCACGCATTTTGAAACTTCAATGCGGATCGCCAGCCCCCCAATCTGGAATCAGATAGTCAGAGATTCCGCATCGAGATTGCAGTGGGGAGAAGTACTTCATCACTGCAAAGAAGTTAAAAAGGTGGGATTTTCTATAGGAGATCCGACCTGGATACCTCCCTTTCTAAAAGCCTGCACAAAGCTTCAGTCCTGGAAACAAGGCATCTCTGTCCATGCAGATGTGATCAAGAGCGGTTTTGAGAGGTATACTTCCGTCGCCAATTCCGTCATGAATTTTTATCTTAAGTGTGGGCAAGTTAAGTTGGCATCCGACGTCTTTAATGACTTCACAGGCGTCAAAGATTCTGTTTCTTGGAATATTATCATTCATGGCTGCCTCGATCGAGGCTCATATGATGATGGCCTTGGCCTCTTTGTGCAAGCAAGGCGGGCAGGCTTTGCGCCCAATGTCGCCACCTTGATCCTCGTCATTCAGGCTTCCCATGCATTTGGAGCTACTACCCAAGGCCTCTGCCTCCACGGTCTTATCATCCGCTGTAGCTTTTCTCGTCTTGTTCCAATTCAGAATTCCTTGTTGGGTATGTACGTTCGTCTGGACGGCGTCGTGTCCGCGTGGAAATTGTTCGATGAGATGTCTGAGAGAGATGCCATCTCTTGGAGCGTGATGATTAGTGCGCATGCAAAAAGTGGGGAGGCTAAGACTTCGTTGTGGTTGTTTCTGGAAATGCATTCTATATCTGAAGTTGATCCAGATGAATTCACTGTGGCGAGTATCCTTACTGCCTGTGCCACTCTACGTGACGCTAGGAATGGGACAACAATCCACGGGCTTGTAATTCGTCATGGTTTTGATTCGGACTTGCATGTGGAGAATGCACTTATTGCAATGTATTCCAAGTGTGCGGACACTAGGTCTGCGCGCACGCTCTTCGATGCCATGCCAAGAAAGAACATTGTTTCATGGAATTCTATTTTATCTGGACTGGTCCACAGCCAGCAGTATTTGGAAGCGGTGCGACTATTTAATTTGATGCAGAAGGCAGGAGAGGAGGCAGATGAGGCAACCATGGTTACTCTTCTTCAGTTGTGGAAGAATGTTAAGGATGCCATTCAGTGCAAGCGCTCCCATGCAATCATTATTCGGAAAGGATTTGAGATGAATGAGATGGTCTCGGATTCTTTGCTGGATGCATACTCAAAATGTGGGCTGGTAGACCCTGCTTGGAGGTTATTTGGGTGTATAGACAAAAGGAGCCTGATCACATGGAGCACGATGATTGAAAGCTTTACCTACTGCAACATGCCTGGTGAAGCCATAGCACTCTTCCACGAGATGAGGCTGCAAGATAAAAGGCCCAATTCAGTCACGATGCTGAGTGTTTTAAATGCTTGCTCAATGCTCGCAGACATATATAGAACGAAATGGGCACATGGCATTGTCATTAAAAGCGGGATGGTTGACGGAGTAGCTGTTGGCACTGCACTCCTGGAGGCGTATGGGAAGTGTGGGGAGATAGATGCGTCAAAAAGAGTGTTTGGTGAAATGCCTGAGAGAAATATAATATCATGGACTTCCATAATAGCAGCATATGGCCTGAATGGCTTGGCACATGAAGCTCTTGCCGTACTCCGGGAAATGGAATCTAAAGGAATAGAGCCAAATGAGATAACCCTGCTGTCAGCACTGTCAGCATGCAGCCATGGAGGGCTGGTAGAGGAGGGGAGATCCCTTTTTGAGAAGATGATCCTTGATTATGGGATTTATCCCAGTTCAGAGCACTATTCTTGCCTGGTAGATATGTTGGCTCGTGCTGGAGATCTCTACGGTGCAATGGAAGTTATCAAGAAGATGCCAGAGGGCATCAAAGCTGGTTCCAGCATGTGGGGTGCGTTGTTGAGTTCCTGTAAGCACCACAGGAACAGTGAGCTCGGCAGAGGAGCTGTGTACCATGTTCTTCACCTAGAGCCTTCGCGGTCAGCAGCTTACGCAATTGCCTCGGGCATGTATGCTGCAGATGGGCAATGGAGTGAAGCAGCATGGATGAGAAGAATGGTGAAGGAGAACGGGGTGAGAGTGATGGCGGGTTACAGTTTGGTGCATGTTGAGAGGAGTGCACACAAGTTTGTAGCAGGGGATAGGACTCACCCACAATCTCCAGAGCTATATCCAGTGGTGGAAGGATTGCACGATTGTATCAGGGAGAGGAAACAAGATTCCTTCACCATCTAATCTTATGGCAGCCCATCCATTTTTCAGATCCAGACGGACCTTCTCGGTGTGAATCAGGGGGAAGCCATTCATCGTTGCCACCAGCAACCCAAGAAATGCTCTTTCCTCACCATTTGTGTGTTCATCAGTCGAAAAGTCAGGATCACTGGAAGGATTTTTATGCATGTAAGTAATTGTAACTAACACTAAATTCAATTCATGGGTTCTCTTGAAAATGTAAATTAGAACTCTTTAACTTAGATTTCCAATAATGCATTTCTTTGCATGCTAAGGACTTGAGATTAAAAATGAAAATAAAAGGGCAAAGCGACAAACACGTCCTTGTCGATCATTACGAGTGGCGGGGAAAAAAACGAAAAGAAAAAAAAGAAAGAAATTGAGTGGAGTGGTGAAGTGGGGAAATAGCTTTTTGCCTTGACGAAATGGCAGGCGGAGAGGGTGATTGGCGGGTAGTAAAAAGAAAATAAATACCCGATAAATATTTTAATCGTAATTGACGAAAATGGTTTTAATATATTTAATTAAACTTCAAGGATTGATCTACAACACGATAAATATACCAAGGCAAGTTGCATAATAAGATTGATATTGGTGATTTGATTTTGCAAGGAATGTTGGCGTGTTGCACTTGCCTTCTTATGATGACTGCCGTCGTCAATGGTGGTGATGCCCACGTTTTCAATAGACACAATCGATCTCATATATAGCGGGAAATGACCACTGAAATGACCACTGCTGCTAAACTGTCCAAGGAAAGAAACTTCCTCTGCTGCTGCTGCTTAAGAGTTAAAAGCATCTGTTCTGTTGCTAAGTATGAACATGCCAGGGAGATGGAGCTCTCACAATGGCTGGTGGGAACGACCGTCCCCATCCCCGTCCCTTGTTTTTCTTTGGTTCTTTCCTCAAATGGTCTTGTGATTTGTGACGAGGAAATCAACCCCAGATGTAGACACTGAAAATATGGGATCCACATCCGGCTACAACAGAAATTATCTTTTAGCAACCATAAGATCCTTGCAAAACAGACCCTATGAGAATGTATAATTGCATTTTAGCACCGTGTTTTGATGTTTTGCGAAATAGATTCTACAAGTTTTAAACCTCCGCAAGAAGTACCCAGCGGGCGATGTACGTGAAGCAGCATGTGTAGTCGCAATAAAACGGTTTGCAACGAATTTATTTTACATAGATATTAAGCAACAGTTTCTGCTTGGCAAAACTCCAATTTATGGTGGTGGGAGTGGCTTTTGAGTATTTACAGATGAGGTCGCTCTTCACAAATTTTGCCTGAAATAAGCAGAATTGACCAGTCTCCAGTTAGATACAATAATATTTCCCCCCGCAGTAACCAAACAAGGTCCAAAGAATTACCCCAAAAAGGATAATATAATGTCATTTATGCCTCAATTTCAGGTATCATGATTACATGGAATAGTTGTGCAACTTGTGTTACACTTACAGTAACTTGCCACTGCCCTCAGCTTTTAGAGGGCGCAGTGGCTGTTATTTAGATTGAACAGACCCCTTTGCCACTGGTTATGAGAACAACTTGAGCAAGAAATCTGGAGTTGTATACAGAAATGGTGGATGTTTCAATCCTCTTGAGCATGGCTCTTCAAACTCAATAAAAATTAAAGAGGATGAGCATGACGGGATTTTGGGAAGAAAAGGATGGAGAAGAGCTGAAATTCTCAGGTTGTAAACCATCTGCACATTTCACCTTCCAGAGACCATCTTCAGTAAGCAACACTTACTCGAAGAAGTGCAAGGCAAAGATAACCAATACTCATCCACGGCCCCAAAAATTTGTTGCTTGAAGATGACTTACCTTTGGAGGTTGGCATCACCATGGTCGTATATGCAGCATTCAATGATCTCATCCTGTCTTTGTGTAGCATTTCAAGGCAGTGGGGCAAGTCTAAGGACTACAGATTATATGGGATTGATAGTCTCCAACCTTCAGCAGTCATGCTTGTTGTGATCACCCGTGCATGCATGCTATGCATATGACTTGGCATCTCCAACCACTATTGTCTACACATGGACCTTTCCCCCCAAAAACACGACTAAATGAAAGGGGAAATTCGGGTGGCTGATTGCCAGTAATCAATGACAAACTGCAGCAATTAGCAAGTCATGATGGACCTCTGTTACCCAAAGAATTTCTTCGCCTAAGATGACCTGCAGTGTGGACTGATAGCTTTATTGTGTGAGCAACAGATGACTTGTACACATCTCTGCACTCTGCTAGGTCTGTATCACACGTCAACAGGACCCACTCGGAGTCATCATCCAAGTATTTCAGATCAACTGTACTCATATCATTAATTCCAAACCTCTTGGCAATCTCTCTTTGCAGTTCTTGGAAGGCCCAAGATGGTTGCAGTCTGAACCTAACTTTATCTTCCCCATATGTCGCTTTCACTCTAAAAAATCCTCCATCTTTAGTTATATGGGAAGACTGAGATCGAGTCGGGCTTTTGATAGAAACATGCTCATGCAGGGATTTCTGGCTGAGGGACCTAGCTGGGGGTTTTGACTCCTCTTTCCATGAGGCACACAATTCCGCCTCACTATGAGCTCTCTTTAATGTATGACTTTGGTTCTTATGCAGTTCTGATGCATGAAAACTCTGGTTGGCCACCGTAGAACAACAGAGGCTAGAGCTAGAGGTCTGACTGCAGGAAGAAGATGGTGAATTTCCAGGAGCAACTTCAGTCTCTGTCATCAGTGATTTGGAATGGCAATCGATATGCTTTAGTGTGGAAAATGTGCTGCTTCCTGACTGATTTTGAGAGGTCAAATCGGAACCATGGGTTCCTACGTTACTCTGAGTTCTTGGCAAATTTGGGTACAGAGAAGGGATATTGAAAACTCCCCCAGCACCTTCGACTGAGTCAATCACTACCTTCAGTTTCCTCAAGGAGTGGTCAACTTTCTTGATCTTTCGTGAAGGCCAGCGAGTGATGCCATGTTGCCTGCATATCCTCTTCAAAGTGGTGGGGCATACTGCAAAAGAAAAAATGTGAAGAAAAAAAAAGATTCAGCTATTGTTTTCCAGAATAAAACAAGATAATGGCCTCACACAGAACAAATGGTTGAGTACAAAGCAGCAACCATCTTTATAAAATAAATGAAAGATTTTACCAAAACTGCTCGAAAAAAAGCCCTTTTCTCCCATTTACAAGTTTCCATTGTACAGTTCAGAATGTTAAAGGAATTAGGGGAAAAAAAAAACTGTCTTTTTACCATACAATCAGAGAAAAGGATATAGTATCTAATATGCAATAATCGGAAAAATGACAATCTATCAATACCACCAAAGTTAGATAAAGAACGACGATCCAACAAAACCTTCAAATATAGAAAAAGAAATCTAAGTATCACTTTGGATGTTCATCTTGATTTTATTGAAATAATCTAATTTGATGAGGAAGAACAGAGTCAGTGGACCAAGCATCTAAACACTCAATTTGTAACTCTTGATTGTTTTAGCTCTTTACTGGGAAAATATGTGGTACGGTTAAGGAGTTGGTCATCTTCCCAAACTAAAAATGCTTAATCTCTTGTCATTTCTTTCGAGTTGACTTATTGCAATTCAGCTCAACTGAGAATCCAAAGGTTCTTAAACTAGTACTACAAGACATGCATTCACCTCCAATACTTTTTGCAGCATCTTTCAGGCTCCCTGCAAAATACTGTCGAAGAACTTGCAAGCTGATTGTCTTCTCCAATTTTGTTCGCCTCCTTTCCATTGTCTTTCCAGAATTTAGCATTCTAGGTTCACCAAATGCAGAATCACCCATGTTGCCAATATCATTGAACGAACCTAGGTGCTGACCAGGACATGCACCAACATCTAATACCTCTGCGTCCTTGTCAAATTCCAATATCAGAGGCGTTGGAACTACATTGCTGTCTTCCATTTGCGAGGCCTGCCTGCAACTGGTAACCTGTGATGATTCATCACTGGAAACTTCAATCAGAAGATGATGACTACCATTTTGCGTTTTGTCTCCATTTAACCTTTCATCTAGAACAGGAGAAGAACTTCCTATTATCCCATTAGAAGATTTTATTTTAGAAACAGCAGAAGTAGTTTCTTCCTCGAGTTCCTTGTCTGTAATGATCCTTAGACTATGGCAAACCTGTTGCAAAGCAATAGAAAGTGAATTAAGCATCAGCTTCTGATGTTCACTATCTGAGCAACTGGAAGGTAAGAAGAACTCCAAGACATAGTCAACAATTCCAGTGTAAACACTTCTCAACCGAACAGCAACTGCAGCCTTCAGACCAAACATCTTAGCATAATGAGACAGAGGGTAATCTGACTTGGTGAAAGCAGTAATATCGGATGAAAAGCATGGTTGATTAGTAGTGAATGCCATTCCGGTTACACCTTGGCCTCTAAACAGGTGGTGCTCAGAGCAAGCCTCATGGAAGTCCCAAACATGTGGATCCCTCACATAACAAGCAGCATCTAATGTTGATACACAGTTGCCGTAGTTTTCATCAGAATGCCTGCCACCTATCTTGCCTTGTTGGTCGCATGGAACCCATGTTTGAGCTAGTGGGAGTCTATGTGCCTCACAGACTGCCCTCAGCACTCCTAAAATCTCTGGCGCCACAACCTGGTAGGAATTGTTTTCCACCTGACAGACAGAAGCCTTATTCATTACCCAGAGGAAGACATTTTATTGCACATGTTCCTGTTTGGAAAGAAGAATTTTACTACCTTCGCATTGGGAATAGTCAAGAGTCCAGAAGTCCTAAGGTTGACAGCCTGCAAGCAAGAATCATCTTTTTTGGTTAAAGAAACCAGTTTCAAAAATTCGCATATGGCAATTGAACAACTAGCCATAAAATGAGATCAAAATCAATTGTAATCTACTCAAAGTACACTTTGGGTACAGTAGCTTGGATTCTGCCATAAATCATAACATCATCCAACCAAACACCCCTTGTTGATTTTCTTTCAGTTCATTTCTCCACAGACTTGAAAACAAATGAAAATCCAAAATTAACAATAAGTATCAATATCGATAAATTGTAACCTGTAAAGCATTGCAGATATTTTCAAGCTCAGGACGGTAATTAATCTTCTGGGTAGTCCTAACAACTTCAATAACACCCAAGCAAGACAAAGTGCTTTGCTCAAAAATAGGAAGAGCAATAGTACTGCGGACATTGTATAGCTGAGCAAAGGTAACACGCGGATACTCATGACAGCTGAAATACTGGACATCTGGTGTCCACTCAGGCAACTTCCCAAGGAATACCCGGCCGGGCAAACCAACTGCCTCATTTGAGTTCTCCTCAGCAGCAAAGAGGTATTTGATTGAGACTGTTCGATAATTCACAAGCCTCTGACAGTTGGGATCCAGCTCAAACGGTTGGTCACAAGTGGTAAGAAACAGTCTCCCTCCCTTCCTTATTGGTATCCATATCTGAACAAGGACATCGTCATCTCTTGAAGACTCCTTGATGAATCTAAGAGCCTTCGTCAATCTCTCTTTCACAGATGAAACAGGGCCAGTGTTTGTGCCTGGCTCAATCCACCACCTTGTACCTACTTCAAAATTCCAATTAATTGTCTCAAGATCACTGACTTTCCCTCTTCCTTCAGCTAAATAGGACTCCGATGCTGAAGCTTCACCATTTCTTGTTGCACTTTCATTAAAATATTCAATTCTGTCAGGATTTTCTGTTTGAATTTTGACTGAACGTGGATTGTCAATTGGACTGAATCCTTGATTGTCGCATTGAACTACACCTTGTGGAGAGCCGGGATTTGAATTGCAGTTGTTATCAACTGATGATGGAGGGTAACAAAAAGAATCAAGAAGAATGGAAGGAGTGGGAGCATTTGATTTGAAGAAATCAGTGGAATCAGCCATCTCCAACCAGCAACCATCCAACAAGATATCATCCATGGAAATGAACTCAGGTGCAGCTTCTGGTAGAGCTTGACCTTGCATCTTACCTTGCTCGGAAAAGACAACTTCCATAATGGGCTTTTCTCAAGATCCTAAGGCAATCATCAGTGACACCAACTGTAGAATCCCATACACACAGCCAGAGAGTCAATTCCTAATAGAAGCTGGCGGGTGCTTACCAAACAGATTTCTATGTGGTTTCCTGAAAACAAGATCATAGCATGAATTTCAGGAAGTGAGACCATAGAGCATACAAATAAGAAAAAGAAATTCATATGCTATGGAATTTCAATAATTTCTCAGCATGAGTTCTCTCTTAATCTAATTTGTTTTCTCTTTCGTCAACCAAATGAATCCTATAGGTGCAAAAACACCCATAAAACTTACAGAAAAGCAAGTGCCAAACTTCACAAGAAAAAAATCATCCAACCAACATTCAAGTTATCACAGCAGCCGACGAATCACAATCCAAACAAAGAACTAAACGTTCCATATCCTCCAGGAACTGCCCAAAAAATCTAGTCCGAAACATACACATGGTCCCAAAAACATTTTTTTTTTTTTGAAAAAAAAAAAACCATAAATCCAATCCATTTTGATGGCCAAAGAACCAACAGCCCAACCCAGACCACGTAAAACCCAAAAGAACAAAAAAAAGAAGAACAAGAACAAGAACAAGAGGAGGAGGAGGAAAGAAAAAAAAAACTCAACCAAGAAACAAAAGCAAAACAGAGAAAAATCGATCTCACCCCTGAAGATTCTTCCCAATTTCGTTAATCGTTTTCTGCTTTTTTTTTTTCAGAAGAAAATTTCTGAAACAACCATCAATTCACCCGATATCTCCCCTCCCACCAAATTAACACCAGGCTCTTCACCAAAAACAAACAGCCCCACAACGAACAACACGAGAATCAAGCCTTGGGATTCCCAACCATTCCCGTTTCTTGGGCCAAAGTCAGCTGTGGTGAAACAGAAGACCTTTTGTATCGAAGGAGAATCCAAGGACCGAATGTGAGGAACAATTTTTATGTTCTTACGCAGAGCGAGAGTTGGGCTGGGGGGTGGAGGGAAGCTTCGCGCCCTCTAGATTCCCCCCCTCCATCTATATAGCACGCAGATTCTCCCCCTCCAGATCCGGTAAATAAAAAAAATATATATATTTTTTAAAAGTTTAATTTAATTTAAAAACACACGCTACCACGGTATCGGCCGGCTTTGAAACCCGTGGCCTGGGAACGTGCCCTTCCGTTTCACTATGGAACGTAATAATAGCCAGATGCTATCCAAATGTGGGGGGGAATTCAGCCTTCTTTGGTCAAGTCATATTTGGCCCACCTTCCTGATTTTATGAAATACAAGCCATCTATTAATTCTCTTATTAACTTTTTAGTTGAGATCTGAAAACAGCATTTTAATCTAAAATTGAGATCGGTCTAAACTGCACTCCAATATCATGGAGTGCAATCCTATGCCCCCGGGTGCATTGAGGGTCAATGCACCCGGGGTGTACTACACCTATTTTTTTTATGAAGCTATTAATATAGGTTTATTTAACATATGTATCAATTTTTACTATTTTTGTAGATTTTTAGCTTTTTTTTTAGATGTTTAAAAATCAGTGGCATTTTGAGTAATTTAAAATTACTGAAATGCCACTGATTTTTAAAAATCTAAAAAAAATATCTAAAAGTCTCCAAAAATAGTAAAAATTGATCCATATGTTAAATAAATCTAGATTAACCGTTGTGTAAAAAAAATTAAAAAAAATAGGTGTAGTACACCCGGATGCATTGAGGCTCAATGCACCCGGGTGCATAGGATTGCACTCGAATGCGACACCTCATTCCGTTGGTTCGATTCTCATGGGCTGCACTCGGGTGTGAATAGTGGTGGCGTCTTTCTCTCTAAAGTTTGCGTGGGAGCGTTCACCGATTGAGAGGAATATTTAGACATTATTATTAGTGAAAAATAGAATATTGATTAGATATTTGTAGTATATTATTTGAAATTATAAGAATATCTTAAAGCTTGATTGTAATACTAATTGAGATAATATAATATATGAATACCAATTAAAAATAGCTGTAATATCATTTATGAGTGAATACTAAACTGTTAAATCTAATTTCGTTCAAAATTGACTTTGGTACCTAAACATTCTAGAATGTTCATTATATAGAAAATGGTTATATAAAAATTTTGTTCATTTTATTTTAGTATTGTTGTAACTAGATTCGAATGACTATGACAATCAGTGGACCGGTCATGAGTTCAAATGGTGGTTGTAGTATGTCCTCCCAAATTTTCATCAGAGCGTCCACCAAGTAGGAAATTTAGAAATATTATTAAATGTCTGTCAGAATGCTATATAAAAAGAAAATGCTTTTAGGTGTATGCTTTATTGAAAATTGGTTAGGTGTGTTTATTTCAAATTAGCAATGAAAAGTTTATCGTATAAAAGTTTTTGAAATAAGAAAAAATAACATAATATGTTAAGAAGTAAATATAATAAAGTTAAAATAAATATATTACTTCTATGAGTAGTTATATAGAAATATTCAAAAATAATATAATTGTGAAAAATAAAAAATTTTATATTAACTTTTGGGTGTGAACAAACGCACCCTATCTCTGTGGACCTCATTACTTTATTTGTAAATCTTACATTCTCATACCCTTATTAATCTTATCCTCCTTTTCTCACAATCTATTCAATTTAAAATAATACTATATTGCTACCAAGTATTGTTAAAACAACAAAAAATTAATGTTTAATGTATTTATTGACACATGAGGCTTTGTTTCTGTTTTGATATCTAAGAGTTTGCCGTTTCTTTTTGAAATTATAAGAACTATCTCATCTCAGAGCTTAATTGTAAGATAAGTTGAGATATGCTGTAAATGTATACCAATCAAAAATAATAAAATTAAAAATATTAATCAAAGTGTATCACAATAAATGCAATCTCAAATAAGAAAAAAAGAAAAATAATATAAGTCTAACAAGTAATCAAGGCTTAAGTGACATTTTGGTATCCCCATGTGTCGGCATTCAAGGTAGCATGGAACCTATTATCACCCTTATTTTAAATATACATTCCTTCTATGATTCTTATGATATTTTAATAGTCTTTAATAATACATTTTATATAACTTTGGACTAATAGCTATATTGTACACTATTATATTTATCCCGAAAATTTTACTCACCATCTTTCATGGGTGGAGAAATGTCATCTTGAAGAATTTTTTTCTAGAGAACCTATGAAAAGAGATTAATTTCAAATATGTCCACTATATTTAATCTTAATTTCAAATATGCTCATCAACTTTAAAAATTTTCATTTATACCTACTAAGTGTGCTATAATTTCTTATTTTATAATTGATATTTTTGTGAAATTGTGGAATAAAAGTGTGAAGTAGGAAATAAAATATTTCGAAAATTGTATAATTGATTGGAGATAATAAGGATAAAGTTGAAATAAATAGGTTTGATGGGGGTAGTTGGTAGGAAAAGTAATTAAAATGCAAGAGTAAGAGTGAAACAAATATCATTATTGACGGAGCAAATGATTGCCTCGTAAAGTGTGCCCCACTCCATGCCATGGTTTATGGCTCTTATAATATACAAAACAAGCCCTAAGTATACTCATTCCATCATCCATTAACAGCATTAAATAATTTTAAAATTCAAAATTACCCCTCAAACCACATCTCCCATGGCATTGGCGACGCAATCCTCCCCCTTGGGTGATCATGCTACTCACGGTCTTCATCGACTTCGACCTGGCCATTGATCATTCGTGAAGTGACAGAAACTCTGTAGTCCAGCGTCTCTATCTAATGCAAATCTGCCGTCATCTTTAGGCAGCCATCACATCCATGATTTCTACAACCATAGTTTCAATTCATCTTCCCTTGCTGCGGATGATCAGCAGCCAAAAGAATCAGCCACTTAATCATCACGCAGTTGGCTCTTTTAAATCCAGTGTCGACCTGCCATTAAACCTGATAACCAGAAATCCTCAACAATTCCATCCTGTTTTGTTCAATAACATCCGTAGCAATTTGCACTCTGCCGCAGTCACCCTTGTTCCCCAGCAAAAATCCAAATCCAGCAAATGTTATTTCCGTCTTCCTCATCATTGATTGCAACAGCTAAGCCATGATCATCTGAAACTCCTTTCAATCAACGTCCACCAGCAGCAGTTCTCTACATCTATTGCAGCAAAAAGGGGTCTTCCTCTGTTATTTTCAAATTCAGCGGGAAGTGGTTGTAATGGAATTGCAGCTTGGTTGTTCCAATTTATCATGGATTGCACTTAGCTTTTAATCTTCTTGAATTTCCCATTTGCAAGCAACAAAGGTAGATCTAGGGTAGTTTAGACATTTTATGTTAAGACAATTAATGATTAAGGATGGAAGGTGTGATGTACATCCCAAAAAAAGCGATCATTGGGCCTGACGCACAGAGCACACAAACTTAGAAAATATCCATTGGGGTTGCGGAACTCTGGGCTTCTGCCTGCAGTCCTGACTTTCACTGATTCAACTCTCTGAACCACATTGACTGGGAGGGAGAGCCGCTCTGATATTACTTCTCAAGCATAGACCCAGAAAAGCAATTATTAAGCCTGACACACATAGCACATAGACTCATAAAACGTCAATTGGGCCTATGAGTTATAAGACTCATAGTGTGATATTGTCCGCTTTAGCCTGACAATTTAGTCGTACGACTTTAAAACGCGTCACACTATATTGAACTTGAGACTTACTTATAAATTATCAGGAACTTTCTTCCCTTTTCGATGTGGGATTTGGTTCTAGGCTATTACAGAAGGGGAGTATATTTAAAATCTAGGGTAAATTTAGTAGATATAAATGACAATTTTAAATTTTAGTGGGTATATATAAAATTAAGATACAAGAGCCCCATTATATACATCATGATGTATTTTAAGATAAAATACAACATTCATTTATTTTTACAATTAGTTATATTTTTTAATTTTTTCTTCACAAATATGTTTATCTAAGTGTATTCAATCTATGTACAAAGTTTTTTCATTTTACAATATTTTTACATATTTATTTTTGATTTTTTAAAAGTATAGGATTTTAAGAGATGGAAAATGACTTAAATGCCCTTAAAATTGATCATCTTTAGAAAATAAAAATAAATATATAAAGGTATTGTAAAATGAAAAAAAACTTTATATATAGATAAACAAGTTTATGAAAAAATTAAAAAATGTAACTAAATGTGAAAATAAATCAATATTTTATTTTATCCTAAAATACATTAAGATGTATATAATCATGCTTCTAAGATATGAAGGGGTGAGTATATCTTAAGTTAACCCATAAAAAAAAACGAAGATGCTTTGCATTTTCCTATTCAACGTAAGATTCCGTTCATTTATTTTCATCTAGTTAGTCGACCATATCATATCCTTTGCCTTCCATATTTCTCACAGAATAATGCTTACATTCCAATTTCCAATATATTATACCAATATTGTAATAAAAATATATTGTTATAGTGTGTGTTCGGTAATGTATAAAACTTTTGATGAAAAGTTTTGGAGAGTAAAAGTTGTCAAATGATGTGATATGATAGGAGTAATGATGAGTAGTAAAGAAGATAAAGTTAAAATAGATAGGTTAGTTGTGTGGATAATGTGTAAAAATGATTAAAAAATAGGGTAATTGTATAATAAAATGTGAAAAAATGATTAAAAAATATGATAATTATAGAAAGTGAAAAGTTTTAGATTGAAAAATTTTAACTACATATTTTTTGTCAATTGACAAACACAACCATAATATACCGATATAAAATTTCATTTCTAAGTAAGTACACAATGCGTCCTCATTCAATCTTATCATCAGCTTCACTTTCCAACCATCCCTTCGTAATTCGTACGTTCCGTACGCATCAGCACTCGACGTCATTGCTTTCCGCAGGCGTGCGTGGAACTGCGTTAGCATGGATCGGTTCCCGCCGTTTTTCTTCCCTGCCGCGAGAAATCGAGAATCAATTAATCAAAAACTCGAGTCTGCGATAAAAATCTGAACTGGTAAAATTAAAATATGAATAATATTGCAAAATATTGAAAAGCATAAAAAATGAGGATCATATGTGTCATAATCAGTATCATATTTATACCATACGCATCGGGTCGATCGACCTGCGTTGATTTTCCTGACAGATGCCACCAAACGGACGGCTGGAATGAACGAACGAAAGTGGGCCCCACATCAAGTTGGCGATTCTGAAATTCTGCTTACTTTTTCTTGGACACGTGTCCGGTTCATCGTACGGACAGCTGCGGCGGTCTAGTGCAAGACACCAGCTTCGGCCAAGCTGGAGAAACTCGGGTTTAAAAAGTGGGCCACGAATTCAGTAATGATTCGACGCTTTCGAAACTTTCTTTTTCAGAGACGGGGGTTATTTTGAAAGTGATAAAAAGAGTAATGTTAAAATAGATAAAGTAGGGGTGTGTTTGGCAATGAGAAAAAAATGTCAATTTAAAATTTTTCAATCTAAAACTTTTCACTCTCTATGATTATCATATTTTTTAATCATTTTTTCACATTTTCCCATACAATTACCCTACTTTTCAATCATTTCTACACAACTACACATACAATTAATCTATCTATTTTAACTTTATTATCTTTACTCTTCATCATTACCCTTATCATATCACATCATTTGACAACTTTTACTTTCTAAAATTTTTCATCAAAAATTTTATTCATTCCCAAACACACCCTAGATGTACAGATAGTTGTAGATTAAGAAGTGAAAAAAATTATTAAAAATAAGGTAGTTATGGTGAATGAAAAATTTTAACGTTAAATTTTTTTAAGGAAAATAAACACCCACAAAATCTAAACTGTTAACATTAAAATATGAATGCATTTGGTAACCTATGAATTAGAACGGGCAATAGAAAATGCAAAATGTTATTGTATATATTTTTTATTTATTTGTATTTATAACTTAGCTCAAATACATATGCTACTAACAAAACATCTTTGAGACATTACACTGAAAAATAGAAGATAAGTTTTTAGCTATAACTTGAATCCTTAACTTTCGGCACTGTTACCCACACTAGTCGTATGTTGACTAAAATGCTAATATATTAACTACACGTGCTCCTACTATGATAGGCATAAACTAAGATGATCAAGCAAGTGAGCCTAGTGTAAAAAACCCAAGTAGGGGTGGGTAGTCGTGAGTAGCTGAAAGTTAGCAAGTGGGATGAAACATTAACAGGGAGCCATTGTATAAAAGGAAGGAGGAACAAGTGTGAAAGGGAGAAAATATCAATTCATTCGTTCATTCCTGGAGTTAGCTTCACTCTCTTCCATTTTCCATCATCGCAATTCTTTCCAATTGCAAGAACCTAAGAAAATGTCCAGAACGTGAGTCCTTGCAGATATGGGTGCAACTTGGGCCGGGTTGAGCCCGAACCCGGCCCGTCAAACCCGATTTTGAACGGTATTGAAACTTGCTTTTTCGTAACCCGAGGAACCCGATTTGTAAATATGATAGGGTTAGGGTTCAAGTGAACCCGAGCCCAATTTCCCATTTTATATTTATTATAAAATACATTATATACATATTATTTTAACATATTTCTTTATATTCTTCATGTTTTATATTATTATATCTATATTTGAATACATATGTGGCATATTGTATTTTTATTATAAATAAAGTATATTATTTTCATTTATATTTTTTTATTTCTATCATTTACTTTTATACTCATTAATTTTCATCCTTTATCTTATTTTTTACGTTAACTTTTTTAAGAAAATATTCTTTATATTACTATTTTTTTAAAAATATATAGTTTGATTATATATTATTATGTTTACTTATATGATTTGTTATTATTATTTATTTATATGAAATTCTAAACTTATCACTTTTAAATAAAATGTAAATTCATCAACATAAATTTCAACCCAAAACTTAACCCGAACCCGATTTTCAAAAATAGGATTAGGGTTTAAGTTTTACAAATAGGGTTAGAGTTAGGGTTAGGGTTGATGTTTTACAAATAGAGTTAAAGTTAGGGTTAGGGTCAAGGTGAATCAGAATTTCATGAGCCCAAGTTGCACCCCTACCTGCAAACAAGGGGTTACCATATTCTTTCTATTTTACCTATATATTTTAATTATTTTTTATATTTTTCTAATTTCACTAACTATTTTTACTTTATTTTTACTCTACTCTTTTTATGACCATGTCATTCCCATTACATGTTCCTCCCGTGTTAAGAATATTGTTTTCACCGTTGATATCATTTTATATTAGTAGATGGGTTGTATGATTATGTAAACATAATTCAAACTGACTAGTTTTTCTCAACTAGACACAAATCACACAATAACAGGATAGTTTTCAACCATGATAATATGCTGTGATATGGACTTTATTGTAAAAATCTGCTCACCACTTGTCTGATTTTAGTGATCTTTAAGTCTAACCGTTTATGGATTATTTCAAATTTTTTTGAAAGGATTCGATGGTTAAAATATGCGAAGTACAGCCCACATTTAAAGACGGTTAGGTTCGGGGTCAAAGAGAATCCATCTCCGGAGATGGACGACACGCTAGCGCCACTGTCTTTTTCGGCCTCTTCGTGAATCTATGACTTGTACATGGCCACCTGACAGGGCCCACCTATAACCATCGATGTCAACAACCTTTTAGGCCTTAGATGGTTTGGATTTGCACAAACACTTGTCCATGGCCTGGAGAACACTAGCAACATCAAATGACAATTTTTTCATCCTACTTAAAAAAAGCTAAAATTTTCATGATTTAAAAGATTTTACCCCAACAGCTACCAAAGGTATGCTGGTGGTAACACCTATGACCCATTTTTATGAGACGGGCGTTCGATTCTCCGCATGTGTATCCAGGTGCATGTGTATCTAGGTGTTTATTTCTCCCATACTCTGTGGGAGTTTTACTTCTTTCTTTTGGTAAGAGTTTAACTGATGAGAACTTGTTGTCTTTCTTAGAAAATGATAAAAATGTCTTAGGGTTTAAACGAAATACGAATTGAGATGAATGTAAATATATACATTGAAATTTTTTTATCGTAATAAATAAACTAAATACTATAATGAGGAATGACTCTGTTAGTTCAGGCTAAGTAAATGTCTCACTTAGCTCACCTCAAAAATCCTATTTAAAACAAATTTTTTTTTTTTTACTTTTTTCTTCATACACTTGTTTATCTAAGTGCATTTAATATATAAATTGAATTTTACCATTTTTGGATATATGTATATATTTTTTTTAGATTTTTAAATATAAAGGTATTTTAAATACATATATACACAAAGATGTTTAAATATCTCAAAAAATAAATAAACATATTCAAAAATGGTAAAACTTGGTCTATATGTTAAATATGCTTGATAAACAAGTACACGAAGAAAAAATAAAAAAAATATTGTAAATTAGTTTTTTAAGGTGGGCTAAGTTGGGCATTTACTTAGCCCGGGCTAACGGGATCACTCATCTACTATAATATCTACTTAAATTAAATTAAGGGTGTGTTTGATTGGAGGTAAAACTTTTGATGAAAAGTTTTTGGAGTAGAAGTTGTCAAATCAATAGAAAGTGATGTGATATAATAGGAGTAATGATGAGGAGTAAAGAGAATAAAGTTAAAATAGATAGATTAGTTGTATGGGTAGTTGTGTAGAAATGATTGAAAAGTAGGGTAATTTGCATAGAAAAATGTGAAAAAATAATTAAAAAATAGTGTAATTATGGAGAGTGAAAAGTTTTAGATTGAAAAGTTTTAGTCGACACTTTTTTGCCCTAAACAAACACACCCTAAATGCCTAATTGAAGTGAAGTGAGATTTAAAATTAATAACTGATGACCGAAACAAATAGTCTAGGGTTCCCTTTGATATTTATGAAAAAGAAAAACTCATCTCTTTTTACACACCTTTCTTACGGGGGGAATTTTCATTAGAATTGGCTTATGTCCAAACAAATGTCGAACCACATCAAGCAAGCCTCATTTACACTATTTATAGTTGTTATAATTTCCTTTGTTGTTTTTTTTTTTTTTTTTTTTGATAAAGGACTCACTCTAGCCCTACTCCCGGTCCACCGTGACCGGAGTAGAGTAGGAGTGATCCAACCGTTCCATTGCCAAAAAATTATCTTTACAAATGTGTCTACAAATAGCATCGGGTGGGTTACCCCACCAAGATTGACAGTCCTCAGAAGAAGCCAAAATCAATTCAGCTAGGGAATGAGCAACTGCATTACCCTGCCGAAGTACATGATGAGCAGAAAAGAAAGCATTGTTATAAAGAATTGACCTAATCTCATCAATGATAAAACCAACCTCAGATGAAATGGGATCCGAGTTAGATATGAAATTGTATAGAATAAGAGAATCGGTTTCGAATTGTACTTGTCTGAGATTTTGTTGTGTGGCCCAAGAAATCCCCATCCGAAACGCCGTAGCCTCCATGAAGAGAGAGTCCCTTACCCCATCCCGTTTCCATCCAGAAGCCGCTACAAATTCACCCTGGGAATCTCTCAAAACAGCTGCACATCCAAACTTATCCATACCTGCATAACTGCGCACATCCACATTAATCTTCACAAAAAAAGGTGGAGGCTTGATCCAACGCGGAACCAGATCCCTATCCACAAGCCCAGACCTCATAATGTTCCCTGCATTCCTATGCTGGAGAAGGAAATCAGAACACCAATCCAAAGAATCAGCAAAATTCGGTTGGTGGTTTTCCTCTCTAAATTTGTTTCGAAGGTACCAAACCCTCCAGCAGCACGTGATGAAAAAGGAAAGGTCCTTAAGCTTGTTCACCCGCACAAGAGATTCCAGAATTTCAATGACCGAGATTCCAAGGGGAGTCAGTCTCGCAGCCCTCCAGCAAACCCCCAAGGTCGCAGTACATTCCAAAAATAGGTGGTTCGCATCTTCAACTTCGTTCTTACACAAAAGGCAGTAGATGTCAATCTCAAGCCCCCTCTTGCGAAGATTGTTAAGAGTAGGGAGGGAGTCAGTGAGAAGACGCCATCCAAAAATAAGGATCTTACTCGGGAGCTTTAGTCTCCAGATTGCCTTAAAGCATCCTGACAGTTCCTGATTCGCCTCATTGGAACAGAGGAGTCTATACGCCGACTTCACAGAGAAGGAGCCATTTGGTTCATGCATCCAATAAATAGAGTCATCTGCCCTTCTTTGCGATAATGTAATCGAATTTACCTCACGCCAGATCGTCTCCCCCGCGACCATCACAATTTGCTCTCTCTTCCATGACTTTGATGCAGCATCAATGAAATAACAAACTTTAACTTCCTCCGGTACGGAGATTGGTAGAGGCCCCGCCTTGTCCACCTTAGAATTGAGCCATACGTCATTAAAGAAAGATACCCGTCTACCATCTCCAATGCGCCACTTACAGCCCTTCTGAATCACATCCCTAGCTTTCAGAATGCTTTTCCATGTGAAAGAGTCCGATGCCTTCGCCTTGCAGGACCAAATATCAGAAAACGGAAAGTACTTTGCCTTAAGTACCTTGAAGCAAAATGATGATTTACCCTCAACCAGCCTCCATACCTGCTTGCCAAGAAGGGCATAGTTAAACTTGTTGTTATTTATTTAATAATATCGCTTAAAATTATTTTAATTAGAAATTGATATAGGCTTCATGGTTTATATTCGCTATAACGCTATAATTATTTGGTGGCCAGCCTATAAGTAATTTTAAATTTAAATAATATATTCCTAATTAAAATTTTTATTTTGATTTATAGTGAATAAAATAAATTCCATACAATAATGCAAATGGGGCTCACATAGAATGATTTAACATTTGCTTAAGCGTGAATCCATTCTAAGTGAATACTACCCTTTGATATAATTTCACCTCTTAATTACTAATTATATATTTTTAGAAATGCTTGTCACAGAGAAGACAATCATTCTCTCTATGGAAGACGAAGCTCACCTGAACTAAAAGATTCGATCCCATACCAAACCGGGACAGCTAGTCAGCGCTGGTGCATCTATCGGTCTTCGTCTGGATTCCTTGGATTAGAAAAATGAGCAAAAAAGCAGTGGCTGCCGCATCCGCGCACCGCTGTCCAATCGGTTGGAATTTACTTGTAACATTTGCGTGGCCATTATTGTTCCATTTTCTGTGGCCCGGGCCTTGCTCTGCTTTTCGGCCGTACCGCAATTCCACAACCTAAAAATATTACCTTGCTCTGCTACACAGCCCAAATACGCGCGCGCCTCACATTCCTTTTGAATCTTATGCAGTTTATGTGGCCCATACATATTCCTAAGACTACTTGTGAAAATGAAAAAAAAAAAAAAAAAAAATTTGGAATAGGAAATTTTATTCTACTCACATCCCCGTTCAGGGTTTCCAACGAACAGACGGGGCTAAAAACCTCTCACTTTTTAATTTTTAATTTTTATAAATATATTAATTGAACTGTATTTAATTTATAATCTAAATTTATTTTTTGTAAATATGTACATATATTTTTTAAATTTTTAAACAAAGAGATCTTTTAATCCTTTTTGTCCATTGAAAATGACTAAAATACTTATGTCTAAAAATTCAAAAATATATATCTTAAAAATAATATCGAAAATAATTAGGATTGTCCTATGTTTAAAAATTCAAGAAATCATATGCATATAAAAAAAATAAGAAAAATTTGATTTATAAATTAAACGCATTTACATTAATATTTTTATAAAAAGTTTAAAAAAATAAAAAATTAAAGAGCGTGTTTGTAAAGTGATAAAACTTTTAAATAAAAAATTTTTGGTAAAAAATCTTCTGAATGACGCAAATTAAAATAGTTCATGGATTGTCCTGATGAGGTAGTTCATAACTGAAAGATAGCATATTACCTTGCTTAGTATGCTACTATCACATGGTGACAATTCGTGAACTATTGCAAATTATGTTCATTTTTGAATTGGTAGAAAATGATTTGATAAAATAAGAATATTTATAAAAAATAAAGAGTATAAAATTAAAATATATAGTTAGGTGTATGAGCAGCTAGTGAAAATAATTAAAAATAAAATAGTTGAATGAAGAGATGTAAAAATAAGAAAAAAGTAAAAAGTAAAGTAGTCGTGAAAAATTAAAAATTTTAGTTTAAAATTTTGTTGACATTTGGCAAATATGTTCAAAATAAGAACGGCTGTGCTTCTTAGACCGAGTAAACAGGAGGAGCCCTCTTTTTACAAAGCTTCCAATTAGTAGGGCTACTTCGAGCCTTTGATGGAGGGCTGGATCATGCGCGCATGCCCCGTCACGGTGCGTGTGGCTGAGGAGCTTCTCCTCACATGCGTCCAGAGGTTCGACGTGTGGTCCCCGCCTGACAAGTCATGTGCAAATGCAGTACATGTGGTGGCTGAGGGGACGTTTGGTAACATTGGATGGGAAACGAGGGAAGGAAAATGTGGTAACACGGATTTCGATATCTATCATTTCACAACTAATTATTATATTTTTACACTTTTACCCCTATATTGTAATCATTTTTTCCTATCAACTATCTTCCAACAAACCTATTTATTCCAACTTTACCCCTATTATTTCATATCAATCACACAATTTTCAAAATATTCCATTTTCCATTCCCACCAAATACCATATTTTCCACCACTTTCATATTCTCAAACATCCCCTGAAACGGAGCTCATCTCATTCCAACTATAACAAATGATTATTTCACAAAGATCGAGATGTGTCCTTGGACACTGGGTAATGCCTTTAAGATGAAGCCAATCCGATTTCTCAGGGCACAGGAATAAAAGAATAGACTGCAGTCGATGTCAACGGTAGCAGAGAAAGTGGCATCACATGGGTGCTGATATTCAGTTACCATTTAAAAGGATCATGAATGATTTGGTTATTTCCTTCAAACGAACAGACAGAATTCCCATGAAAAATCTAATTTGTTGAAAGCTACTTTGACTTATAAATCTTAATCATATTGTTTTTTTTTTATTATTTAGGGTAAATTTCAAATATGCCTACGAATTTTACCCTCTATTTCATTTATATATATGAAATTTTAAATATGCCTTTTGCACCTATGAACTTTTATCATAATTTTACTTATACCTATATCATTAAGAATCTTTTAAGTGGACTCTCATACTCTATGTAAAATGACAAACATGCTTAAGCCTTAATATAATTTAAAATTGTTTTGCTAAAAAATAAAGATTCATATTCAAATAATTTATTATTTTAAAATTATAGAATTTCTAAAAATTTATTAATTCATTATTATGAATTTTTAGTTATAAAATCACAATTAGGGATTGACATATTCGTCATTTCACAAGAAGTTAATATCTACTTTAACAAAACCCTAATGACATGAGCATACTTATGAAATTAAGATGAAAAGTTATGAGTATAAGGGGTATTTTTGTAAGTTCGTGGTTATAAGTGGAATTATAGTTGGGGTGCTCTCGGGTGCATTTAACCCCTTTTTTATCTTTTTAAATTTTTTTTTATAAAAATGTTAATCTAGGTGTATTTAACATGTGTATCAATTTTTACCATTTCTGGACTATTTTAGATATTTATCTTTTTTTTAAAAAAATCAGTATTACTAAAATGCCATTGATTTTCAAAAATAAAAAATAATATCTAAAACACTCCAAAAATAGTAAAAATTGATGCATATATTAAATACACTCGAATTAATAGTTCTATAAAAAAATAAAAAAAATAAAAAAATGGGTTAAAGCACCCGGGTGTACTGAGGCTAAGTGTACTGGGTGCAATGTATCAGAGCTCGTGGAATTAAGGATAAAATTCGAGGATATATTTTGAAATTCTCCTTATTATTTATTTGCATTCTAATTATGTATAATTTTAATTGAAAACGGAAATAATAAAATATTGACAAGAAATGAAAGGTAAGTGGTGGCAACGTCAGTTATAAAGAGATTTTTTTTTTCCCGAGTGGTAGTTATCAGGAATTTAGATTAACATTGAAAAGATAAAAAAAATTGTAATCACCTTAGTTGTATGGCTTATATCCATCATTCCTGCTTCCCACACCCGGCAATATTTTCCATACAATAAATAATGATAAAAATAATAATCTTACTAGGAAAAAATCATGGCTATCCAATCATCATGTAGAATATTCCAAGTTCCAAGAAATCCCCCAACTAAAATGCTTACCGCCCACCAACCGGCAATCGTTTTCATTGAATCCGCATGCGGACCCCTCTTCATGCTCACCACCATCAATTGTTTTGCTTGCTATGGAAACTATATATAGAAAGCTGCTGCAGCAACTTGAAACCGTCTCACTTGAAGTTTTGGGCAACAAAATTGACTAGATAATCGTCCCCATCAACCTGCCTTTTGTTTATTTCATTATTTTTGACAATCCGAAATTATAATTTAGTTGGACGTATATATAATTCTATTATATTTGGCTGCCGACAGTTAATTTATCAGATTGTGTATATTGGGCCCCACCAATAATTGTAAAAATCGTAATATGGGATGCCAACGGTTGCCTGGTTGTTCATGAGAGCTTATTTGTTATTTTTTTTATTGGAATGATGGAAGCTTATTATTATTGCTTGAATGAATTATTAAGTTTGATTATAATATAAAATAAAGTGTAATATTGTGCAATTAATAAAAAAATATTATGAGATTCTCATAAAGATGGAAAAGGATTTTTTCTTTCTTTTTTTTTTTTTTTTTTTAGAATTTCGTTTACGTGCATCCTGCACAGAGCTTAGTTAAATCCCACCACAATGTTAATACGCACATATCTAGTCATTGTTCCATTGATGGACAGTTATTATTTCCTAACACTATGTTTTATTTTTATTGATGTTGCCTTTTGTCATTGGATTTGCCACAACATAATCCCATAATTTTGCATAATTATGAATCAGCCCTTGCATTTGGATATTTGCAAAAGTAGATTATTTTTTTATTTGTATTTTTGTACTCATAATAGGTGATATTACAATATGGTACATTCACAAAATATTACAAAATACGCTCCGCTTGTTTGTGGAGCTTTGCAAAGATCAACGGAAAAGTTTAAAATGTATAAATATGAAATCTATAAAGTTTCATTTATAAATAGTTTGCGAACATAGACCTTTTAACCCTATTAGTATTTGTTTAGGATAAGGGATGGATGAAATCTCCCATTTTTAAAAATATTTTTTATTCTTAAAAACAACAATATACTTTTTCATTTTTAATACAATTTTATTCATTTCGATCATATGATAACACTTTTTTCATCATACATACTCGTGTATCTAACCAAGCTCCTAACAAGACAGACAAGTAGCAACATCTCCGAATGTATCGTCGCTTGCCAGTTAGTCGTCTGTTTACAGATCTCCATTGTAAGAAGGCTAATTAACAGTCATGCAATGGTCCAGAGCAAAAAAGAACTATAAATAGCTTTCATCAAATTGAAAAATTTTACGAAACTGATTGCATCGAAATATTATTGTAATCGTATAGGATTATATCTAGGATATACAATTTCCTTGGCGTCCCACTTGGTACTTTCTTCATAGCCATGCTAACACAAGATCCTAATATTCTATAATTGTCCTTTGCTACTTGAACTATGCTGATTAAGGATTTTATTTAAAAGAAATCCGCGTGCAAGGAGGAGGAGAGGCTTTCTAGATGTGTGATGTAGGCAGATAGGAGGGGTGAAAAACGAAAACCAATATATATATATTTTAAAAAAAAAAAAATCAGAGCTAGGACGATGAAACGGTCTCGATTCGCGGCGTTTCAATATACAATTTCGAAATATTCAAAATGGGGTGAGATTCAATGTCAATAGGGTTGGTGATCCGTCGTACTGAACCCTAATCGGTTCCAGCCCAAATTAGAAATCGAGCGATTGAATTCCTTTGGGCAACAGGTGTGAAAATCCAACAAAAGCAAGCGAAAATTCTCATATTCTGCGCATTTCAATATCTTACGAGGGATCAAAAATAATATTATTATATTTCTTTTTATGGTTCATATTTACATACATCTCAACACATATTACATTGTAGTTCTGAGACATTCTTACAAATAAGAAGATACATAACTCCTCCAAAGAAATCTGGAGACACAGCTCCACTAAAGAATTAGGAAGAACAGCTTTCATCCAGCCAGAGGGAGACAATAGCTCCCACTCCACCTCAAAGAGAGACCATAGCTCCCACACCATTTTTCCGGGCCGAAATCCCAACGTGGGATTCGAACCCACGACCGTAGCCCCGCCAAAGCCCTATTACAGCTGTGGCCACCAACCGAGCACGCCTCGGTTGGGAAAATAGTATTATTTTTGTTTCTTAAAATCATTTATGAAACTATTAATATTTATGTTCATAATCTATAAATCAAGTTTTATCATTTTTAGATATTTATATATATTTTTGAATTTTAAAGACAATTAATTGCAATATGTTGAAGATGACCAAAATACTCCTCCATCTAAAATTCGAAATATATATATATATATATATGTATACATAAAACTTGTTTCATAAATCAGATATGACTAGATTAAAAGCTTCATAATTTTTTTTTAAGAAATACTAATTTTTGACGGTTGGAAATAAGGTTATTTTTAACCGGTCCAGATTTCATATTCCCTCTTAAATGATTGTTTGCTCTCTCTCTCTCTCTCTCTCTCTCTTTAAATCTGTCAAATGTTTGAGCGCCCTGATGGCTGAAATCATGAATGTGTTATACGTGGAGTGTATCTGTACTGTCGCAGATGTCGGTAATTTTTTTATTTTTTTTAGAAATAGCGCACATATCAGTAATTAACACTATAGAAACGGACTGATTGCCCGCACTAGCCAGCTTGCCAAAGCTATGGCACTTGCGTAAGAGGCTTGCAACTTGCTTCTTTCAATTCTTATAGCTGCTATCGTAAAAGTCCACCGTTCGCTTTCCTGCGCACGTCCGTAGTTGCGAGCCAAAGCTGGATGTATACGAACCAAAAAAAAATCTGGCATGGAATCCATTAAAAATTAAAAAAAAAGCATAGGTTAGCTGTCAGTAAAGAAATTTGCCGTCCACATAGCTGGAAGGTTCTGATCACGTAACCATCCCTTCATGTAAATTTTCTCCGAGCTTCCCAATAATAATAATAGTAATAAGTGCCCATCCCAACAAATACAGAAAGTGATGCATTGAACCTTTTTTTTTTTTTTTTAATGATGAAAATATTAATGCATTGAAAATTTGAAACTTGAAATTACACAAAAACGGTCATAGGTTTTCCTGGGCCATGAACATGAAGATTTTATTTCTCCATGTTTCTGGGCCTCTTGACCATGGACTGGATTTTGTATAATTCTACTCCCAAAATTTCCACTTATCATAAGTGTCATGGATCACAGTTGGGTCCTGTTCGGCCTAGTGTTAGCAGCCCATATCATTTTCAGGAGGTTCCATTCTAACTCAAGGCTTCATTTGGCTGTGCATTTAGATAAAGTATATAATGTGCATAGTTGCCGAAAATCTCATTTGAATAAAACCAAAACGTTTAGGCTGTGTTTGGGATTGCATATGTACAGTAATTTTTAAAAAATTTTAAGGGAGTTTTTTATTTTAAAAAATTTGGGAGCTTACTTGAAGAAAATAGCCCCGTAATTTTGCCTAAATATGATTTTAACCTCTCAATTTGGTGTTTATGAAAATAAGTCTGGAAATCTTGGTCCTTTGCAACGATAACATTCAGGGACAACTGTGTCAAAAACTAGACGGCTTTTGCATTGGGAACAAATACCCATATTTTTATATTCCCATTCTAACATTCCAAATGTACGATGTAGAGTGCTTTTACCCAACAATTTATATCTATTCCTCCTGCTCACACTACCCTATATATACTGACTTGGGCACCCAAATACTAATGGTAAATTTTCATATTTTAAAATGAAATAAAATTAATTTATTTTTGAAATATTCTATATTTTAAAATTTAGGATGAACATGGGTGCAACTTTGGCTGGATTACAATGAATGCGACCTGCAAAACTCGATGAAAAACATGTTAAGATAAACATTTTGAAAACGAAACCAGAGGAACTGGAAATATAAAATCGAAATAATATTTCTATATTTATGTATTTTGTATCGCCATTAATTCTATGCGGCTGGGCATATTGTGTCAGCAATATGTCCCACTAAAAAATATATTTTTTATTTTTTAAATATTTTTTATACTTATAGGGACTCCATCTATATTTTCTCAGTGTGAAATTTGATATTTTTGAATTTACTTAATTTTCGAAAATAAATAAGACACGAAAATGGAAAATGGGCGGGATCCATGTCATTTTTATTTTTAAAACCAAAAATAAATAAATTTAAAATATCAGATTTCACAGTAAATAAGCTATAAATAGGGCCCCCGCTTATGCATAAGAATAAAAATTTTTAAAATTTGCATTTTTGGGATGGATGCATTACTATTAGCGCAATGCACTTTTTTGATGATATGTATTTTAAAATAATCTCAATTATAATCAAGCTCGTTTGAGATACTCTTACAATAACTCTATAAACATTCTACCCGATGTCTAAAAATATTCCAATTTTTCCTACAATAACAAGTTAACAACTGGGGGATACTCCCATGCATCAGTAGGAAGACATGCAATGTTACCACTATAGTGAATAAAAATGCTGTCACCCAGCAGTAGTGGGGCATAGCAACGTACCATTCTGCCAAAGGCGTGATTGCTATTAGCACAATGCACTTGGCTACATAGAACTGTGCATAAGCCCATCTGCAAAGGGGTGAAATTAATATAATAAATACTGTAATGCTAAATATTATTTTACAATATTGAAAATATTTAAACGATCTAAAATATTATTATATTCTAATACATGTGTAAATGAATCTAAGTATTTTTCTTAATTTACACACAAATATGTATATTTTAAAGCAAAAGTGGGTTATGTTCATATTTAATTTAGATGAAATTTAGTTTCTTAACTAAATAGAATAATGTTAAATGTAACAAATAAATTTAATTTTACATTAATCATCACTGCATCTGTGCATCTATGCAAATTGCGAGTGGATCTTTGTGACTGTGATCAGCAAGCTGACAAATTCTTGGGGCTGAAGCCCACACCCATGGGCATTTCCGCTAAGAGGCGAGGAATAGGATATCGCATCATCCACGTACCTTCCCCCTTCAAATATTGGATGCTAGCTGCTCATAAATAATTAAACGTACAAGCTGTTTTCACTAAATGCTACGGTTCGTATATAGATAATTGAATATATTTTATTATGACAGTTGTCTAACAAGCTTTGTATCACAAAAGAACAGGATAAGAAGTCGCGATTCGCATCTAATTAATGATAAAAATAACTATATAATTAATGAGGTTATTCTTCTGAAGCCCCCAAATCAACCTCCTTAATTTTCCATTAGTTCGGGGCTTACTGTTACATGCACATCTCTCTCTCTCCTCTCTCACAACGGCCAACACTAGATTGATTTCATTTGGTATATATGATCACGGGAATTGATTCATATCTTCCATAGAAAATGTTATTATAAACATAAATGATACTTGAAGTCCTAGCTAGCTGTAGAGAGAATCCTTGCAATATTCACGAGAGTTGTAAGAAATCGAAAACGAATCGTCCCCCAAGTCATCATTCATCCACCAGTGTTTTGAATGCTGCCCTAAATCCTTTTGAGAAACTAAAGTCCAAGTTTAAAATCGTAGACAGATAGATAGATAGATAGATGGGAAGTCTATGCAGTTGTCTAATAAAATATGGAAGTACGATTTTGTGGATCCTTCTTTATTATCACCTATTACTATTTTATTTTTATTTAGGTCGATCGTGGTCACACCAACGTTTTCGTATAATGAATATTTTCAAAGGCATGGAGGGAATCGAGGGAGTGCGCACGGATGGCATATTTTGAAACAAATCTATTTGGTAAACTAAAAAAAAAAAAAATTGTTACCACTCGTTTGCTTAACTTTTGATAAGGTTTGATATCTTTAACTACCTAATTATCTTAATTTTTTGTTTTTATACTTTAATTAATTTTCATTTCTTTTCATATAACTATATATTCACTTACTTCTGATTATGAAACTCCTTCATTTTTTAAAAAAATTTTCATTCCCATTTTTTTTTAGAAAAAAGATAATTATAAAAAATTTTAGGCAAGTGATTAAAACACTACTTGCACTTTTCTGTTCTTACTCCAAACTTTTGTGTTGAATTATACTTTTACTAACATTTTGAAAATAATTTATATCATACCAATCTTTTACAAATTTTATTTGCTTTATACCATGCCCTTAGATTTTATTTAAATTAATGTAAATATGCAGTTAAATTGATTTATATTCAACGAAATAAACGTTATATGCAGCCAAAATAGCTGCTTTTAATAAACTTTATGGTAGTGACTATAATTAAAATGTCATTTGGATAACAATTCTGAGCACTCGGTTGATACGTGGCTAATAATAACTTTGTTTATTTTATATATTTTTATTTTTTCTTTTCTTTTCTTTTTATTTCTATGTGGGCTCAAATTTGTATATGTTTCATAAATAAAATTTACCATATTTGGATTCTTATTTATAAAATATATAAGAACTTAAAAATTAAAAAATCGACTATTTTTCATGTGCCGGAGAGTGTGAGTTATACAAGAATCCAAAACTAGTAAAAAAATTGTTTATGGACTAAATACACTTAGCATGCATAAAAACGAAAAAAACAAAAATATATATTAACACATAAAGAAGTTGTTGCTCAGATTACCAACAATCCACTGCACATGCAGGATAATTATCCATGTCAGTGATGTCGAAATATGTACTGGTTTTGGTAATATAGGACTGTGCCTTCTTTACAAATGGCATAAGGTGTGAAACGTGAAAAGCATGGGGCAGCTTGCACCCGGCTGCTATTATCTGCTTCCAATTGTAACAGGGTGTGATGCGTCCAATCAGTAACTGAATTAGATTGGAAAGGATTTCTTTGGAAAATTTTCAAGCTTGATTAAATGTACATGTGTTTATATAATAATTTTATTGTTTTTGCAATCGTTTTTTTTTTTCTTTTCCCTCATTACGCCGTAGTTGACACTTTCTAGTTCTGCTATAGTATTTAATTTGAGAAATGATTCAATGCCCTTAAGTGCACCTAGCTTAAAATTCATTTTTTAGAAAATTTTTCTGAATTTTTTTTTATAAAATCATTAATATAGGTGCATTTAACATAGAGGGGTGATCATTTCAGGCCGGCCGCACGGCACTGCTCCGTGCGTCCGGCCTGAAAACCTATTTTTTTTTATTTTTTTTTGATTTTTTTTCATGGGTAAGTAAATCTAGGTGTATTAAATCTATAAAACAAGTTTTACCATTTTTGGATGTTTTTAAGTATTTTTTTTGGATTTTTAAACACGGTGGCAGTTTCGTAATTTTTGGATTTCAGAAAATTACGAAACTGCCACCGTGTTTAAAAATCCAAAAAAAATACTTAAAAACATCCAAAAATGGTAAAACTTGTTTTATAGATTTAATACACCTAGATTTACTTACCCATGAAAAAAAATCAAAAAAAATAGGTTTTCAGGCCGGACGCACGGAGCAGTGCCGTGCGGCCGGCCTGAAATGATCATGCCTCTTTAACATATGTATTCAATTCTAGCATTTTAAAGGATATCTATATATTTTTCTTTAATTAAAAAAAAGAGATTCGGTCATTTTTAAATGACTAAAACCCCCTTATTTTAAAATTTTTTTTAAAAATATATCTCAAAAAATGTTAAACTTAATGCATATATCAAATACATATAAATTAACAATTTTATAAATTTTTTTTAAAAAATAATTTTAAAAAAGTTTTGCACCCAAGTGCCCTCAAGTTTCAATACGCATATGTACATTCAATCACTTCCCATTTAGCTTACCATCACTTTTTTTTTTTTTTTTCTCTTTTCAGTCGTTATATGCACCCAAGAAATAGCGTCAACTGCGGCATAAGCTGATTACATATTTACATTCATATCCTCGTCATCCACGAGATATATTTTCACGTGGGCATATAAGAGTCTTGAAAATTTTCCAAACCTAGTGCGGTGCTGTCAGCCACGAAAATGATGGGCTACCGTGATCTGCACGACCCTACTTAGCCATAGGCGCTTATGTGCAAGCTAGGTCGCCAACTTTTGTATGATTGGTAAGTGGTAATGATATCAAGTTTGTACCCATCTTCTCTTTAAATCATATTTATTCAATTCCCGCTCAAGTGATTTTATGTAATTTCGTCTATTTTTGTGGCTATGTTGATTGATTAGAAGTACACTCTATTTATATCTACAATAACTTGTTTAACTATAAAATCAAGTTTAATCTAAATTAAAGATTTGTGTGACTCGTATTTATTTGAATATATATATACTTATATTTAAATTATGAAAAATACTTAAAGGAATGTGATTTTTTGCGACCGGACGAAGTCCCGATCTGTGCGTCCGCTGCTCGCCCCGCGCCTGGGCGCCGTTGGATCGGGCGGGTTTGATATCCACTGCACGATCGAAATTTTACATTTCGGTCCCCGCCCAAATACTGTTCTGCTCAGCGCCTCTCGCCCGAATCGCCCGAATCGTAGAAAATCCCGCCCAAATTGCCTCTTCAGCCCCGCGCGCTCAACCTCTCCGGTCTCCCTCCTCTCCGCGATCTCCCTCGTCTCTGCTCCGGTCTCCCTCACAGCACCGGTCCTCTCTCTCTCACAGCGTCTCTCTCCTCTCCGGTCTCTCTCCTCTCTCCTCTCCGCATTCTCCCTCCTCTCTGCTCCGGTCTTCGATCTCTCATAATAAGATTCTGCCATCTAATCCGAATCTCTTAAAGCAACAAAAATATACATTTGTGGGAAAGAACGGCTAATTGCACTAGAAAGAAAAATGGTCCAGACAACCCGATTAATTGTGCTGCCAACCATGGACTCGGCACCGTACAGCAACAAAGCATTCATAAGACAGTTTCTCCTTCTCTGCTAGAAAAATGTACAAGTTCAGATACCCAGCTCCCAACAACCTCTCTATAACTACACAACCCAGACAAGCAAATCGAACACCCACATTTGACTAGCATGGCATGATTTTGAATGTGGTGCAATGCAATCTTCCCGGGTTGGGTCCCCAGGTCATCCAGGACCCACTTTAGGTATGTCATAATGCTCGCTAAGATTTGCCAGATATTGAAGTCCTGAATTCGATCCATGTGAGATTTGTTTGAGGTCTTTGCCAGCCTGTGAACATCTATTTTCTCCCTCTGTTCAATGTACCGCCTCTCGGCTGGAGTCAGATGGTCATCATATGCAAGTTGTTGTCCATCATTTGCTTGCTTGTCGTTTTCTTTCGAATCCTCTATCCGCTCAGTTGAGAGCCCTAAGCTTCCACCTACAATAACAACAATGAAATAAAGGGATGTCCTTTTCTGGCTGTAAACTGCGAATTTTGGTTTCTTTATCCAAATATGAGAAATAATACGTCAAATAAATAAGCACATGCTGCACCTTTGATGCTACCTTCTTGCAATCCAGATACCAGGCCAGAGGTCCATGTGCTTTGAAACACCCATCCAGACGTTAAGCAGGATGTTCAGAAGAAACCAGGTGTGCTGAGTTGCACAAAGTAATCTCTGGTCTATATACACATAGTAGATTAGAAACGTGCAATTGGGAATTAGAAATTTCATGGTAGCCAAAGGCTTTAAAAGCCTGGCAATGACCTGTCACTACAAAGCTTAGTATCCAATGGAAGTGAGCAGGGAATCAAAAAAAATTTCGATGCGTGGAAGAAAACCAACCTGCTGAGAGCTCTTTGCTTGAGGTCTACAAAGTTTGATCATATTTTCGTTTCTTTTTCTTCTTCACGCCACCTGCCTTAACATCCAAGGCTTTTCCTTTCAGCTTCAGCTTACCCCCCACAACATTTTCATAAGCAGACATTTTCTTCGCTGAAATTATTTAAAATACCATGAAAATGATTTACAAAACAATGAAGAACAACATGACAAGTTGTGAGCTAAAACTGAGAAGATTCACAGCATACTCAAGTTTTAGTTGCATCAGTATACTCAAGTTTTACTTGCATCAGTGAATTACACTTGTTCAGTAATTCATATCATCCATCAATTGGACACTGAGAGAAGGATGGACCATGTCCCAAGAGCCCTCAAATCTGCAAATCCTATGCTTACTAAAACTGAATATCATAGTTGTCAGGTAGGGCTACTACAAGGGTTGAAATTCATAGTTGTCAGAGGCGCAAGGGGGTCCTGGAGCCTAGGCGCAAGGCACGCTTTCAAGGTGCTGGCCTGATCAAAAGGTGCACCTTTTTACAAAATTTGTCTAAGAAATTGATAGTACTCAAAAGTCCCAAACTAGTGAGTCAAAGCTAGCATTGAAATTCAAGAGTCAAATAGATGCACATCTACTACAATTATCAATAGTGAAAAACTAAATTTCAGCAGCAATTCACATTAGCATTTATGAAATTTCAGCAACAACTCACAGTAGCATGTATAATTTCAGCACAATTCACACCAGCATATATTTTCAGCAACAATTAAGAGTAGCATGTATAATTTCTGGTTTCTTTATCCAAATATGAGAAATAATACTCAAATAAATAATCCTATCATCCTAATACTATAACAGAAATTGGGGGCACATGCTTCAACCTTTGATGCTACCTTCTTGCAATCCAGGAAATGATTCAGCTAGGCTACCCTGAATCAAACTATGGACATTTCCTTGTATATTGAGCCGTTAAAGTAGGTCAAGAATTATGATCAAATAGCTGTGATTGTTGCATGCATGATAGTTTAATGTGGTATAATCATCAACCATTGATAGGCCTCAAGACCAGTTGAACAGTTGCAAAATATTAAAAATGGTGGCTTAATTTTAGAGAATGCAGAGAAAGAATCCACAGATGCATCGGCTGTGATTGTTCCATGCATCATAGTAATCCAGTACAACTATCACCCATCCATAGGCCTACAGGCCAGTTGAATAGCCAAGAATAACTTAAAACACAGCACGTTTTATAAGCAGAAACATCTGAATGCAACCTGAATGCAAGCAGAAACTGGCAACCATTTTAAATGACTTCAATGGGAAAGTTTATAAATGGTTCAGACAACCTGAATGCAAGCAGAAACATCTGGGTGATCAGTTATATGGCCAAAGCAGAAACATCTGAATGCAACCTGAATGCAAGCAGAAATTGGCAACCATTTTTAATGACTTCAATGGGAAAGTTTATAGACTTCAAATGGTTCAGACACAAATTGTGAAGTAACTTCTCTCTCATGGAGGTATCTGAAATATAAAATTTATTTTACACAACCTGAATGCAGTTGTTTGACAGCATCTGGGTGATCAGTTATATGGCCAACTATGCCATTTTGATATGTTAGTCAGATGTATTGAGGTTTGCTTGCAGTTGTATTCCTGGACTTCGAGGGTGGCATAGCTTTTCTTCGCAGGCTGGATGGTGACTTCACAAACAATTTCCATGTTTCACCTAGAAACAGGGTTTTTTCCAAATTTTGCCCCATTTAGAGATCGGGTCGGCTCATACCTGATGACTGAAGTAATTTGCATTTGATTTTATTGGAATTATTAGAATTTACTTTCTGTCACTCATAAACAAAGAATGGATGCCTTGCAAGTAGTTTCTAGTGCCACCCAAATAGTTTCCAGTATGGTTGGAGCTGTTGGGGCTTTAGAACAAGCCTCAAGGAACCTTGATGAAGTCCCAAAGAAAGTCAGAAATTTAGAAGAATTTGTGTCTGAACTTGAGAACCTGACTCAGAGAATTAAGCAGAAACATCTCTACAAGCTTCACAATCCACAATTAGAGCATCAGATTCAGAACTTGAGAACCTAACTCAGAGAATTAAGCAGAAACATCTCTACAAGCTTCACAATCCACAATTAGAGCATCAGATTCAGAGCTTGAATAGGCTTATTGAGAGGTTGCATCCGAACATTACAAAGGCAAGGAGGATTGTTTCAAAGAACAGAGTTAAGAACATAGCTAAGGTTGTGTGGATATCTGTGGTGGGGGATCCACTCTCAAAGTTGGTCCACTTAATTTCGTGATTGAATAATTCTCTGCCATTCATTCCTTTTGGCCATTCTCAAGAAATTCAACATCCATAAAGGCTTCTTTCATTAGAAAAAAACTCCATAAATATAAGTAATCTATAACATTCATCATTTTAGTCCATTAAATGTAAAAACTCTATATAAAAACTCTAGCCATTCATTCATTCCATTTGGCCATTCTCAAATGTATTCAACATCCGTAAAGGCTTCTTTCATTAAAAAACTACATAAATATAAGCAACCTTACATCCATAAAGGCTTCTTTCATCTATAACATTCAACGCTCCATTCCTACATGATTCAAACAACCTTGAACATTGTATCACTTAGAAACAAAATAAGTCCAAATCCAAGCTAGTCCATGCATATATACTCTACACAAACATTAAGATTTCCCATTTGATAATTGTTTCACAATGCTAAGTAAATGACAATGACAAGAACTAGACCGCATAGAGTAATAAGTAAGACTTCATTTCTCTTAAGATTGTTAGCCAACTCCATCTCCCTCTTGTCTCTCTTTTCATTTGCTTCTCTCATAACGAGGTCTCTCATCTCTATTAATTGCTTCAATTGACGTATGTCTGTCATGTGCTGCTCCCTCAAATCATCAACACAGTTGATTAATTCTCCCATGTCCAACATGATTTGGTCTTGATTGATGGCTGATACTTGGGTTTCGGATCGGCTAGCTGCTTCAAGTTCAAGGTTCGATACAATCTCGCCTTTTGATGAATGACATTCGTCCACCCATCTAAAAAACTTACACGCCAGTGATGTATCCTGCAAAATGCAAAATTTTTTTTTTTAACAAATTACGTTGTGGTATGCAATGCAATTCTATAAACGAAATTTATACAAATAACACAAGACTTACACTATATTGTGGACATCGAAGAAACCGTCGACCCGGATTTCATGTTGTATGAGAGGTTAGCACTACGGCTGGTAGACCACATGAACATACAAAAGTCTTACTTCCATGCAACCTAGTTCTTGCACTTGAAGATGTCATTTTACTTGTGTCCACCTGTTTATCAAGAAAAGGAAACCATGATAAGCTATAAAGTCAAGGAAATCGATAATTGCAGTCAAAGTGAGGAGTAAGAAAAATCTATAATGTAAGAAGAAGTTATTGAAGATACCACGACCTCGGCCTCGACCTCGACTCGTAGACGTGCAATAATCATCACCTATCGAAGTAGATACATCAGTCGAGCTTGGGACCTTGAAAGTAGGGCAATTCCGTTTATCATGACCCATAACAAATTTTTTACAACCACGACAAAATCTTGCACCACTTCGTGGTTGTTCTAACGGTCCTTTCATGCGTTTAGAAGACCTTCCTTTTGTTACTGAAACATGTGCAAGTAAAATGGCAGCTTGAGAACTTTCTGATGCTATTGTTTTACAAGAGCCCACTGCATCATTACCCAAACCCGCATCCGGTCCTATGCTTATAATATTGAAGTTATCGCTTGAAACCCCGGTAGGATTTTCTCTTGGAGCAATTTTATCAACCTCGGTCTCTGCAGATGGAGGCTTAGGCAATTCTGATAATGCAGCAGTAATCTTTTTCATACTTTCTTTAACAATTTCATAGGCATCGGGGTTGTGTATGGCCTCACTTCTAATGTAAGTCCACCATTTTGATAATGTATGTCGATGAATAGCAATGGATTGGGTAGCTTCCTTGTCACCAATTGTGGATGAACATCTGAACTGAGATTTAGCATCTCGTGTCCATCGTGGAAGAATATGAGATGGAGGGATGGTTTTCATTTTTAGAAAACGTAACAATGTGATAATATGCTTGCAAAGAATACCAGATGACTCAAATTTTAGGCATGGGCATTTTGCCACCATTTCCTCCGTATTCCATGTTAGGATTTTCCGCTTGTTCTCATCTTCTCCGTCTAATAAGAATACTTTCCATTGTTGCATTGCTCCCCCATCAGTAATTTTCTCTGCAATATAGCACATGCACTCGACCATTTCCGTTTGAGACTCTAAGAAGATATTCCTAGTATACACTTTTGCCATATGATCTTCAATACTACATTTAGTCTTCAGCTCAGGAACGGCATAGAAGGTCTTGAAATCAGCATTAGCTTCAGCCTCACATCTCCGTGCAATTGCTTTATCATAGCCATTTGAAAAATCAATTAAATTGGATTTTAGCGTAACAAACCCGTCAAAAAAGGCATTTATACTCTCACTACGCTGGGTAGTTCTCATCCCGGCCGAGAATATCTTCTTTGTATAAGCAGGAATCCACATATGACGAATATCATACATGTGTTGCAACCATGTATTATCTTGCAATTCAAACTCCTCTATCATTGCACTCCAACTACTTTCAAATTCCTCTTCGCTATTGGTGCCAAACAAACAATAGTTCCATTTTGTCTTGAATGTAGACTGCTGGTGAATGGTATGAGATAATTTCTCTAGTAATTTTTTATGTATATGCCACAAGCATAAGAGATGATTAGAGTTTGGAAAGATTGCTGAAATTGCAGCACCAATAGCTGCATCTTGATCCATGATGATGGTTGTGGGATGGGCTCCACCCATTGCATCTACCCAACTTTGGAATAACCATTTAAAGTCTTCCGTTGTCTCTCCAAAAAGTAAACCTGCACCGAATAAGCATGTCTGCTTATGGTGATTAACACCAACAAAATGACCGAATGACATGTCATACTCATTTGTCTTATATGTGGTGTCGAAACACACTACATCACCAAATACCAAATAATCTTCCTTTGATTTTCCATCTACCCAAAAACACGAGGTCAATCTCATGTCCTCATCAACCTGAATTTCGTAGGAAAAATGACTATCATCACGACTCTTTAGTTGAAACATGTGTAATAAGGTATTTGCATCATTCCCATACATAATTTGCCTCTTTCTTCGTATAGCATTCCCAGCGTCCCTTGCTGAATATTGCAGATGAGAACAACCACCTACTTCATTCATCATAAAATCAATGGACCTGGCCACACCAACTCCGGATTCTTTTAAAGATGTAATTAAACTTAGATCATCCTCTGTCAACTTCTTATGTGATCGCAATTTACGAGTCTTCGTTGGAGTGCAAAGTGCATGATTATGAGATTCTACGAATTGTGATACATAATATATATTCTTCTCCACGTTCAAATTTACATATAGCTTCGCATGACATGAGCAACGACTTATGAAAGCGGTTTTCTGTTTTCTTGGATCTTCATTTCTACATTTTTTCTCAACCATACCAGCTTTAGAGCACCTCAAAACACGCCTTGAAATAGCACCGGACTTCAATTTACGGGTACTATCTTTTCTAACACTAAATCCACAATGCCAAGCATAAGTATTGTAAAAATTGAAAGCTTCTTCTAAAGATACAAACTCCATCCCAATTTTTGGCTTCAATTCAATTACGACATTAGCTATAAACAACCCATCTGTATTATGCGACCCACTTGGGATGACTTCTTCTTCACTAGATGCTCCCTTCTTGTCTGACATGTCCACCAAACTATCTTTAAAAGCTACATCACCTTCATGTGCATGATCAGCTAACGTGACACCAAAAGAAGCTTTTACTTCTACACTCATTGGATCAACTACCATTGTGCCAAAGATATTCATTGGATTAGGTAACATTATGCCAAAGTCATTGCTTTCATGTTCTCCCTTGTGCTCTTCCATACTAAAGAAAAAGATTTGACCAACTCCAACTACCAATTTCAAAGATAAGACAAGTATGTAATGATGGATAAGCTAAAAACAACAACAAAAATTAAAACAAAGTCTCTGTTATTTAAAACAGAAAGTCTCTCTCATTTAGAATACATTTTTGTTTCCTGATCTCTTTCAGTCACCAGCAACCAACAAAATCTCAATATCTCAAAAATTAAAGCACATTCCCCACTTATACAGCATGACATAGCATGGCAGAAATATCAAAATATCACACAATGTTCTGCTTGCGAAAAAAATGTGATTCTCTGCTTGAGCGTTTAATAGCTTTGGGAAATTTCAAGTGGTTTTGGAAATTTCAGCATCAAGATGAAGCTACACCATGGGAAAGTTCACCCAGATGCTGTCAAACAACTGCATTCAGGTTGTGTAAAATAAATTTTATATTTCAGATACCTCCATGAGAGAGAAGTTACTTCACAATTTGTGTCTGAACCATTTGAAGTCTATATATTGGACTTGGGGTATATGCTGATTAACAATTTTTGCATGGAGATTGACATCTGACCCTAAGAATTGATATCTGAACTATTTTATTTTCCATATCAATCTTATAAGATTAATTATGAACTAACAACATAATTTTTCCTTAAACAGGTATAGTCTAATAGTAATCGAGTATTCTTGACTTTTTTTTATGCATGAGTACTCTCGACTTTGATTGTATTACAAACAATTAACTTAAAATCAATACATTTCAGTGAGAATTCTCTATCTGTTATGCTTCTAGATTCTATGCAGAAACTGGCAATGTGCAGTTCTTTGAGCTTGCATTCAAATTCATTTAAAATCAATCAGAATGGGAAAGTTTTACCTGATGTTCAATGAAGTTATATTTGGAGATCGAAACCAAATCCAATCAGAATGAAAGCCACCAATCGGAATGAAAGCTACAATTTCTGTCAATCGGAGAGGAGAGCTGTAGGGGCTGCCGCAGCGTGATCGGAATGGGGTATAAGGAGGGGCGAAAAACGGGGGCCGTGTGAGAGCAGTTTCGGGGTGGGGTCGGAAAACGGGAGCGCTGTGAGGGAGACCGGAGCAGAGAGGAGAGAGATCGCGGAGAGGAGAGAGACCGAAGCAGAGAAGGGAGAGACCGGAGAGGAGAGAGACGCTGTGAGAGAGAGAGGACCGGTGCTATGAGGGAGACCGGAGCAGAGAGGAGGGAGAATGTGGAGAGGAGAGAGACGCTGTGAGAGAGAGAGGACCGGTGCTGTGAGGGAGACCGGAGCAGAGACGAGGGAGACCGCGGAGAGGAGGGAGACCGGAGCAGAGAGGAGAGAGACCGGAGAGGTTGAGCGGGCGGGGCTGAAGAGGCAATTTGGGCGGGATTTCCTACGATTCGGGCGATTCGGGTGAGAGGCGCTGAGCAAAACAGTATTTGGGCGGGGAACGAAATGTAAAATTTCGATCGTGCGGTGGATATCAAACCCGCCCGATCCAACGGCGCCCAGGCGCGGGGCGAGCAGCGGACGCACAGATCGGGACTTCGCCCGGTCGCAAAAAATCATATTCCATGCTTAAATTCATTCATATATGAGGAGTGATTCTATTAGCCCGGGCTAAGTAAATGGCCCATTTAGCCCACCTCAAAAAATCTATTTATAATAATTTTTTTTTACTTTTTTTTTCATGTACTTGTTTATCTAAGTGTATTTAACATATAGACCAAGTTTTACCATTTTTGAATATGTTTATCTATTTTTTTGAGATTTTCAAACATCTATGTGTATATATGCATTTAAAATACCCTTATTTTTAAAAATCTAAAAAAAATATATGCACATTTCCAAAAATGGTAAAACTTGGTTTATATGTTAAATACACTTAGATAAACAAGTGTATGAAGAAAAAAACAAAAAAAAGTTGTTTTAAATAGGTTTTTTGAGGTGGGCTAAGTGGGCCATTTACTTAGCCCGGGCTAATAACATTAGGATCATTATCCACATACTCTATCGCAAATGATAACAAATCTATAGTTTGATAACTCACTTAAGTACGAATTAATCAACTAAAATTTTCTTTAATTTTTGGCCGAGCGATTTGAAATACGAGACTAACGTATATAAAAATAATATAAAACTATAAGCTAACAATCTAAGATTTGGAGGCGGCCGGTGGAAATGCGAGACGTGTGTATACGAACTCACCACTATATTGCCGGCGATACGCAGGAGATGCGTGCTACACACGTGAGCTTAAGCTTGGCTTTATCCTCGTCCTGAAACGTAAACGTGTCTCCCAACTTGCATACGCAATCACCAAAGTCCACGTTCGTCTCTATCTTCAAAAGTGGGACTCGGTCAGTGGGTCCGGGACTATGGCCTAATTCTAGGTGTTAACATACCACTCATTTACCAAAATTTAATCTTAATCCATTATTACCCATTTAATTAACGAGTTAACAGATTTTCTATACAAATTATCAACAGGTTAAAAGCAAGTTACTTTAGAATTCTATTTAGTACTAATGTCCAAAATATACTTAATAACTAAAAGAATTGTGATCATTTACGACCGGTCGGTCGAACCCAGCGTTTCCGACCAGCGCTCTAAGCCGTTGGATCGTGCGGAGAAGTTTTCAACCGTCGGATGAAAACTCGAAAAGACTGCAGGCGGAGCAGGGGAATTAATTACGAGCATTTTCCGTCCAGCCCCTGTCAGAGAGTGTTGTTTGCCCACAAGCCCCTCGCGGACAGCTCTCCTACCCACGTCTCATCCCTCCCTCCCTCCCTCCCTTCCTCTCTTTCCCAATTTCTCTCCCTCCATCGCGCCCGTCTCCCCCCTGCGATCTGCTCTTCCCAGTTCTGTCTCCCGCTCGATCTGCAGTCTAGTGTGCGCCACCGTCGTCTCCTCCAGCTCAGGCGGAGTTGAAGACAGCGGCCTGCTCTTCCCAGCTCTGTCTCCCGCTCGATCTGCAGTCTAGTGTGCTCCACCGTCGTCTCCTCCAGCTCAGGCGGAGTTGAAGACAGCGGCCTGCTCTTCCCAGCTCTGTCTCCCGCTCGAGCTGCGGTCCAGTGTGCGCCACCGTCGTCTTCTCCAACTCAGGCGCAGTTCGCAATCCTCCAGCTTAGGTGGAGTTGAAGACAGCGGCAGCAAGTAGCAGGTAAATGCTTCTCCCGCCCGTCCCGAGATCTTGTTCCTCTCACCGTTCTATTCCACCATCTTCAACAACCAAGAAAAATCTAGATGAACCACGTTGTTGACCTTTCACGTACTCTCGCAGAGATGTATGTGAATCTTTCATGTTTTATTGTGTAAAATTAAATGAGCTGATGGTCACAAAGAAGACATTTTTTATATGGTTTTCACAATAGGAGCTGACAGGGGCTGTCTTAATTCGCATCCATTTCAGCAGATTTTTAATATGGTTTTCACAATAGAAGACATTTTTTATAATAAATTCAAGTCACCCATTTTTATGTGTTTGTTAGTATTTATTCAATTAAAACATAAAAATTACCTTAATTCAATACTTTGGGAGCCCTCAAAATACAAATTCATAATTTGATTAAAATTTCATTTTTGTTAAACCACAATATCGGCCCAAAATGGTGGAACCCCACAAAGCAGGATGTAAAGGATCACACCCGCGCTCCATATATCAACCTCAGGTCCGTAATTCCGCTTCAGGACCTCTGGTGCCATGTAATAAGGACTTCCCACAATCTCTGAAAATCGCTCACCTGTGCGACAAAGCTTTAATGTATCACGGAGTGGCAAAGCTGGAGAACGCCCAAAGTTCAAAGAAGCCTAATGCTTATCAATTAGCAACTATTTGAATGCTTTCCCAAGTAGTGAACAGCCGTTCAACAAGTCCAAATCAGCTGTTGTTGATCTCATCGGACCATCTGAATGCCTAACTACATTAGATTTTAAATCCTTCATCCATAAACATTTCTACGATGACCGAACATTCTTCAAGTCCGGAACGATGCACGATGTCTCAGAGACAAAACTTATAATGAGTGGAAAACGAAGATGAGAAGATCGACCTGGACGGAAGAAAACAGAAAGGCCAAAGTCGATGGCTTTCAAGGGCGCATTCTCTTTCTTATTGGAGAAGAGGAAGTTCTCGGGCTTGAGGTCCCGATGAAAAAAATTGAGTTCAGTAGTCATAAATTGTTGCACAGACCAAAAACGGGGTCATTGTCTTCCTTTATTTATTTTCTTTTGTATAATTTACAGATGCTATGTCAATCATGGTACACGTGAACTTTTCTAAAGCTGTAATTAGCTCAAGCACCTTTCTGCATCTATGGCAAAAAAATTAGAAGGTAATCATGCTATAACTAATTGGTTTCTTGAATTCAAATATAATTGTTACAACAAATGGATGCAATTATCTTAAGAAGATCGAAGCCTCCAAAAGGCAGTGGGGTTACAAATAACATATAGCTCATTACATTCATTAATGACATGTACAAATATTCCTAGCTCTACGACTAAGTCCGTCTTCTATCTGCAGACTTCCATTTCACCATCTTCTATTTGAAAATGCCTTTTAGAGTGCCTCAGGATTTGCCTCAGGATTCGGCCAATTGAGCATTTTTTCATGAAGCATCTCAAGTGCAGAATGATTTTCAGGAATCCTACCCTCGTTTACCTACAAAAAAGAGCAGAAGTAAATTAAGCATTTCAAGTCCACTAACATTCTAGCTGATTTTCATCTCAATGCAATTTGCAATGCAAATTACAGAATTTCACCAAGTCCACATTATATCAAACCACACGGTTCCAAGATGAGCTTCTATCTGCAAATTTCTATTTCACCTGCATAGTCCATACCCTTCACCTGCAATGCACATGCACACACCAACTGTCAATAACAAGCTTCCCAGTCTCATGCAAAGTGCAAAGTGAAACAGTAATATCACAAACATCAAAATAGTTTAAGATTTTAAATATGCTTAAGCACCATACCTTAGATTTTGAATATAAGATTGTTGTCTGATAAGATTGTCATTCAATACACGGATACCAGTCTGAAATAATAAGAACAAACCATCTACCCATAGTTGGGTGAATAAAACAAACAAAAATGGGAACACACAAGATCGTACATTTTCTAATCCATTTCAATTCAAATTTACTCAGCAATAACATATTAAAAATTCCTTGCCAAAAAATTTTAGGACTCAAAAACTCAGAAGCACTTCTAACTTATGCATAGAAAACCCACATCTTCTAACACTGAATAAAACAATTCACTGCATCAAATTAAATGATTATCTCCTTAAAATTAAAATGATAAAAAACCCATTAGCTTTCAATTACTGAAATATACACGACTTTGATATTGCGTTCCATAATGGCATAAAAGATGGACCTGGAAGCAAGACAACTATTCCATGGAAATTTTAAAGGTAAGCCAAGTATACGTTTCATATGCATATCCATGCATGCTTATAGAGACAACAATGTTGATCCATATGGGTGTGAATCTGGACACATGCCAGACACAGACAAAATATGTATCCCATCTCATCAAATAATGGGGGTAGAGGTGCTCCAGGTGATGGTTCAGCCGTATCCAAACGCAAATCAAAAGGGTTAAAATAAAAAACTGCAAACGCAACGACAAAAGCGTAGCTCAACTCTGAGGCCGAATCCATCAGTTGCTACAGCGCACACCACTACCTTCGGAACGGGTACTTGCACCGTCATCTTCCCGCCAGCCCCAACTGTGTAGGGATCTTTCAAGAAGTCCTCAACCCTAGAAATTTCCTCCAAGAACTCCCGCTACCCCTTGTTGTTGTGGAGCTTGGAAGGAAAATCTAGCATGCAAAAGCCAAGCGAGTGAGAGAGAGAAAGAATGAGACGGAGAAAAAGAAAGAAAGGCCGAGGGAGAGTGAGATTTCAAATTTCTCAACAGCGTTAGAGGCAAAACAGAGGGAGAGGGGGTGAGATGGACGAGCGGGAGGAGCTCAGGACGGGCGGGAGGAGCGTTTACCTGCTACTTACGTCTTCTGCGCCTGAGCTAGAGGAGAAGATGGTCGGTGCGCGAGGGATGGCTCCCCAAGACTGCGGCTCGAGCGACGATGGCATCCGGGATCGGGCAGGAGACAAAACTGGGAAGAGAGATCGAGTGAGGGATCGGCAGACGGGTAAGGGAGAGGAGATCGAGAGAGAGAGAGAGAGAGGGCGCGGGATCTGGAGAGAGTCGCTGCGGGAGAGAGAAAGAGAGAGAGAGAGAGAGAGAGAGAGAGAGAGAGAGAGAGAGAGAGAGAGAGAGAGAGAGAGAGATGCGGGAGAGGGAGGGTGCACGGGATCTGGACAGGGCGCTGCGGGAGAGAGAGAAAGAGAGAGATGCGGGAGAGGGAGGGTGCACGGGATCTGGACAGGGCGCTGCGGGAGAGAGAGAGAGAGAGAGAGGTGGGGGAGAGGGAAGTTGCGCGCTGGGAGGGGCCTGCGGGCGTTTGCGCCCACTGACAGGGGGCTGAAGCATATTTTCCCCGCCATTAATGCACTGACGACCGCGCAGTCGAATTCGAGACTCATCCGACGGTCTCCATTAAACCCGCAAGATCCAACGGTTAGCAGCGATGGTCGTTCCGCGACTGAGCGACCGACCGGTCGTAAATGATCACAGTTCTAACTAAAAATAACTCATGTTAACAACTTGGAAAATATAAACCTATCTTAGCTAGGAAACAAATGATCTAATCCCAACATCTATTTAAGGAATTATGGTTTATATATTAGCTTTAATGACTCGTTAAGAGGTTCAATCATTAACTGAGTTCGCGGCCATAAACACCAAACATATTACCATTTATTTAATTAAATGGGTCGTTGGATTAACCGATCATAACTCATTTACTCAAAAAAATCTAATACGGGCTGGAAGAAAAAGTTCATGGGTTACGCATCCATTAACACGCTACTAACAAATCCTATGCATGCGAACAGACACAATATACGGGAGGGAGACTAGCGGCACGTACGCAGGCGTGCGTACGGACAAAATAGCTTACATATCCGCTGCGGGAAAAGGAATTGGAAAGGTCATGTTTGGGAAGTTGGACGGTTTGCAATTTATACTCCACACCTATTGATTTTGAAAATAACCACGCAATTTTAAAATTTATATACCAAATATCCCCAGCCACAATCAACCAGAAATAATCTAGTAAGCCTAAACTAAGTAATTACTTAGCTCACTTCAAAAAATTCATTTAACAAACTTATTTTTACTTTTCCTTGTAAACTTGTTAAATAAATGTATTTATGTATAAACTAAGTTTTAATATTTTTAGATATATATATTTAGATTTTTAAATATAAGGACATTTTAGCCATTTTCAACTATTGAAAATGGCTAAAATACTCACGTATTTAAAAATCTTAAATATATATACATATTCAAAAATTATAAAACTTAATCTATGTATTAAAGTCACTTAAATAACTAAGTGTATGAAGAAAAAATAAAAATAATTTTTAAATGAATCTTTTAAGGTGGGCTAAATAAGTCATTACTTAGCTCAGGATAACATAATCATCTCTCATTAAACTTTTAGAACAAATTTGTAATCTACCTAAATACAAGAATTATAATTCCCTCACATCACGCCTTACTCCATTGTGATGACTTCTGTAAGATGATATTGATATGGACCACAAAAAAACGAAAATCTAATAGAATAAATATCTAAACAATTTAATAGATCGTACATTTTTTTTATATTGGCTAACAAGACAAGGCAAAAACATAACATAATCTAAGGACAGTTTGCTGTTAAATTAATCCAACTTTAGCTTTTGTTTGGAAATCTAATGGCCATTAGCGATAAGAAGGATTTTGTTAATAAACTCCACAACAGAGGGAAAATTTGCGAAATTACTTGTTACGAGAATAAATTGAAAAACAGAAAAGCTTTGGGGCGTCACTTGCAAATGGCCCGTGTATTATTATAATACAACCAGGCATGCTACAATCCACGGAGGCTGCAGCCTGCAGGCTAGCTGGGGTCGAAGAAGGCTTGAGGTTGATGCCATTCGTATTGATATGCTAGCTTTTCTGCTCTTGGAAACAGGCTTTAATTTGTAAGTGACCATGTATATACATAATCTTCTCGCAAGTTGCCACCTAATTAGTGATTACCGCTGGCCAATGACTTTAAACATATGCATGTGACTGAGTTTATAAATAGATAATCCAAGTCAACTCAACTGCATGCATGCCCATTCCTTCCTTCCACTGCCACTCTGCAATTGCATGTGGTCTACAAAATCACTTCTCTAAATGGTCCTGTGCAAATGATCGATGGGAACTGAAAGATATAAAAACCCAAACACGGAAACACCTCAATTGAATTGCATGCCACAGCAAATCCAAAGAACAAAACATGGCCAAGCAGCAGCTCGTCATCTTCCATGTTGTTTCTCTTCTGCTCCTCTTCCTCCTCCCTCTCCTTGTTGCCTCCAACACAGTCCCATCGCTCAAATCCCTCCACTTCACCCTCTACGAGCAAGAAACAGTGAACAAGACGGCTTTCCTTATCGTCAATGGCGTCGCCGGCGCTGACACTTCGCCCACCACCACTCCCTTCGGCACCATATTTGTCAACAGGGATCCACTCACCGCCACACCAGACCCTTCTTCAAAAGTGATGGGCTTCGCCGAAGGCGTGGGGGTGACGTCGACATTCGACGGGCTGTGGAGCGTGACGGCAGGGAGGGTGACACTGAACCTGAAGAATTACGAAGGGACCATCTCTGTACTAGGGGGCACTCTCAACACCAACACTGCCGACATTCCCATTGTGGGGGGCACCGGCGACTTCCTCTTCGTTCAAGGCTACGCTCGGATCTCTCCCGTTGAATTGGGTGGTCTTCATGTCGTTTACAAGCTCCAATTTCACTTGTATTGGCCACCCTTTGCCGCTCAAATCACGCCCATTAAGTAATTGGCCCAGCCAGCTAGTTAATATTGGATTTATATCATTGTCTGTCATAACGTAGATAATAAAAAGCCCACCACACATCAGCCTAGCTCTATATAAATTTAGGAACCTATATCATGATTTCATCACTGCACGCTAGGGTTTGGGTCTTCTCTCCGTTTGTGATTTTACAAACATGTCTGTAGACTGTTGTTCTGTTCCTTATGTTGCAATGTGAACTTTCTTTTCTCTTCTTGGATGATTTTCTTTTTACTTCATGATCAGCTTGCTTCTTTCATGGGTTGGGAGAACATTTGTGATGAACGCATTGTCATAAACGGATGCTCATGAACAAGCACAATCACACATTATGAAGAAGAAGAAGAAGAAGAAGGAAAAAAAAATCAAGATACAGCAGACAACACTCGTGTGGGATCCTATCTAACAGAAAAGCCAATGCAGCACGCACACAACGTACACAGCTATTAAGCGATCTACATGGAGTTAAAAGATGGATCAATATCTTCTCAGCCACATCCTATCAAAGATGCCAAAAGTTTCTCTAAGATTTATTTAGTTAAGGTTCATTTTCTCAATTTATGCGCGTAAAACACTACAACGGAATTTATCCAATATTATTTGTGGCCAACATTATATTATTTGTAGTTAATATACAATATATTTTTTGACGGGAATATATATAATATTTTTTTTTGATGAGAAAGGAGAATATATAATATATGATTGATAGAAAATTGGCCATATTTTGACCTCCCCTTAGTCAGCCGTGTTAATTAAATTTTTGGATAAAATTTGTAATTTCCCTAATTACAAGTATAATATATACTTCCCTTACATACTGCCTTACTCGATTTTCAAGACTACTGTAAGATGATATTCGATATGGAGCACAAAATAAAAATATAATAATAACATTTTTTTCAATATTAGCTAACAAGATAAGGACAAAATACAACATGATCTAAATGTTGCATGTTATTCATCATGTTCAATTGTGCTAGGAGATCGTTGTAACTTTTAACTTTTGTTTGGAAATGTGTTAGTCATTAGTGATAGAGGGCTTTTTTTTGTTAATAAACTTGAAAACCAAAGGATAACTTACGAAATCTCTAGTTCTGTCCCGAGTTAAATTGAAAAAAAGAAAATTTTTTGGTGTTACTTGCATTATTGTTATCATATGATTAGGCATAAGATAGCCCACCACATAGGCAGGCTAATTAAGGTTGAAGAAGGCTTGACCTACGTCGTTGTTGCCATTTGTGTGTTTTCTGCTTTTGGAAACCGGCTTTGGAAGTGATCATGTTATTATCGGATCGTGATTTAATGCACCCACCTCAGAGTGCACCACATTAAACTCATTTTAACCAGTGTTGTCAGAACCGGACCGGACCGGCCAGTCCGACCGGTCTAATCGGGAACCGGTCAAATGTCCGGTTCGTTTACCTACGGTTCGGTTTAATTGTATTAAACCGCTCGAACCGTAGAACCGGTGGTCGAACCGGACATTGCGGTTCGACCGTATGCGACCGGTCTGTCGGTTCTGCGGATGTTAAAAAAACAAAACGTCGGTTCGTCAGTTCGTCGTCGACGACGACGAGAAGCCCCAAATCGCCCAAATCCAGAAGAGGAGCCCCAACGGCAATTTCCTACTACAATGCTGCCCCCGGCGTCTTCATCTCGTCCGATCGGCATTCGGTGATAGCAAAGCAGCGACCTATCCATTTCCAGCGACGAGCAGCGATGTCCGATCGGCGTTCGGTAACCAGTAGAGCCATGACTCTCCATTTCCGGCGACGAGCAGCGATCTCGTTTTCATTTCCGGCGACCAGCAGAGGAGGGACGTCCAATCGACCATGAGAAGCCCCAAATCGACAAGAGAAGCCCCAATAGGTGACCTCCTGCTGCGGTGCTGCCCTAGCTCACGACGTCTAGGCATCTTCATCTCGTCCGATTAGCATTTGGCGACATCAAAGCAGCGGCCTCTCCATTTCCGGCGACGAGCAGCGACGTCCTTTCTATCTCCGGCAACCAGCAAAGCAGCGACGTCCGATCGGCGTTCAGCGACCAGCAGAGCCATGATCTCTCCATTTTCCGGCGATGAGCAGCGATGTCCGATCGGCGTTCAGCGACCAGCAGAGCCATGATCTCTCCATTTTCCGGCGATGAGCAGCGACCTCCTTTATTTCCGGCGATGAGCAGCGACCTCCTTTATTTCCGGCGATGAGCAGTGACCTCCTTTATTTCCGGCGTCCATCAGAGCTGCGCCACCTTCATTATCGACGACTGCATTCTGGTCCAGGGGAATACGGAGGGGGATATCTATCTGAATGATCTTTAGTTCTTTACCGACCGGTCTGATTTCAGACCAGTCAAAAAATATTTTTTTTTTGTTTTTTTTTGAAAAATATTTTTATAAACATGCCCATCTGCTTATATTTAATCTATAAACTAAGTTTTACGATTTTTGGATATATATATTTATTTTGGATTTTTTAATACAAAAATGGTAAAATCCAAAATCCAAAATAAATATATATATATATATCCAAAAATGGTAAAACTTAGTTTATAGATTAAATATAACTAGATTAACATATTTATAAAAATATTTTTCAAAAAAATAAAAATATATATTTTTTGACCAATCGAAACAAATAAGTGCTCGATATCTATTGTCTACATTAAGTAAGGTCTACTACATGCCAAATACAACATACTAGCTAATATGTTAGATATACTAAGAAAAGTATGTTTAGAGATTTTTTAAATATTGCTATTAATTTTTTTTACATATTTTGTACTTATATTGTGATTTTTAAAATTTAACATATATATTTAAGATTTATGAAAATATAATTTTATCATTATATTTATTTAAAATTTAAAATTAATTTAATATTTATGACATCATAAATATGTCATGCTGACGTCACCGGTTCAAACCGGTTTATTTAACCGGTCGAACCGGTTCGAACCAGACCAGTTCCTTTTTCGGTTCAATCACCGGTTCGGTTCTGACAACACTGATTTTAACTCAAATTTTTTATTTTTTTAAAATTTTTTTATACAAGTGTTAAAATTATCTAAAATATCATTGATTTAAAAAAAAAAATTAAATACTCAAAAAATAGTAAAAATTGATACACATGTTAAATACACTTAGATTAACACTTCTATAAAAAAAAAATTCAAAAAAAATTTAAAAAATGAGTTAATGTGCACTCAGGTGCATTAAATGGCGGTCCGTTATTATATTTGGTTTCGGTCTTATACGCGATCATTACGCTGATTGGAACCTAACAATTAAAGCCGGCTTGATTTCTTTTAGACGTATGCTACTGTGTATTGTGTAAACAGTTTTTCCGAGTCAAGTCAACTGCCCATTCCTACTTCCCAGTTCCCACTGCCACGCTAGCTAGCCAGCTGCAATTGAATGTGGTCCGCAAAATCACTTCTCTAAATAGCTTGCCCTATGCAAATGATACGAATTGAAGGATATAAAAACCCAAACACCCCCCAATTGAATTGCATTGCCATAGCAAATCCAAAGAACAGAACATGGCCAAGCAGCAGCTCATAATCTCCCCTGCTGTTTCTCTTCTGCTCCTCTTCCTCCTCCCTCTCCTCGTTGCCTCCAACACGGTCTCCTCGCTCAAGTCCCTCCGCTTCACCCTCTACAATCAAGAAACAGTGAACAAGACGGTGTTCAACATCGTCAACGGCGTCGCCGGCGCTAACGCTTCCCCCAACACCATTCCCTTCGGCACCATTTTTACCTTCAGGGATCCACTCACCGCCACGCCAGACCCTTCTTCTAAAGTCATAGGTTTCTCCGAAGGCGTGTCGGTGACGTCGACGTTCGACGGGCGGTGGAGCTTGACGGCTGGGAAGGTGACGCTGAACATGAAGAAGCACAAGGGAACCATATCTCGGCTTGGGGGCACTCTCAACACCGACACGGCCGATACTCCCGTTGTGGGGGGCACTGATGACTTCCTCTTCGTTCAAGGCTACGCTCGGGTCTCACCCGTTAAATTGGGTGCTCTTCATGTCGTTTACAAGGCCCAATTTCACTTGTATTGGCCGCCCTTTGCCACTCAGATCACGCATTAATTAATTTATTGGCGTCGCCAGCTTGTTGATTTTGTACTTGTTTCATTTCCTGTCGTAATCTTGATAATAAGGCTTGAGGTTGAGGCCATTTGTTGTTCTATGCTTTTGGAAACTGGCTTTCCATGGGACGACGATGGCGTCGCATGTTATCAGCGATGCCATTTTTTCTTACTTTTTTATTTTTTATTTTTTATTTTTCACAAACATGTTTTTCCATTAACTCATATAGCAAGTTCTATCATTTTACAATACTTTTATGTATTTATTTTTATTTTTAAAAATCAACAAATTTTCAGGAGCTTTTAAATCATTTTTCCCCTCTTAAAAACCATATTTTTAGAAATAAAAAATAGATACATATAAAACTATTGTAAAATGTTAAAAATTGGTATACAAGCTAAATACACTAAGAAAATATATTAATGAAAAAATAAAAAAATAAGAAAAAAGGCATTACATGTTTGGAAAGATGCGATGCCACTGCATATAATTACTCCAACATTGATCTTATACATGATCGTTACTTGTAGACTCCCAATTTAGCAAATAGCAAATCTACTGATGAAATTAGCACAACCAACTTCAAAGATAAATTGAAATATAATCCTTAACCGAAGAGGAAAATTTTGTGTATGCATTTTCAAGAAGATGGAAAAAATTACAGTTACAAGACGAGCCAAATTCCAATATGAAAACATCATGCAAGGCTATAAATAGCCAACATTCCTAACAACGGAGTACAAGGCAGAAAGCAGCCAAAACGAAGGGAAAAATGGCTGCTATTGAAGGGTGAGGTCCCTAGCAACACAGTTTGTCTGCAATCTCTTCTTTTAAGCTTTCTTCACTCGATCCATCTATTGTCTGGAGCACATGTATTCTTTCAAGCCATAACAGAGTCATGGTCAAAAATCGATGATGAAATAATGGAGGTACAAAACGTTTGCATTCTTCGATGATGAGCTAAAACCCAAAATTTTAGTTACTTTTCAAAAATAAACACAATAAATGGGTCCTAATCCACCCATAAGGATTAGTGGCGGCTTCCCTTTTCGGATGTTGCTAACTTCTATTTTTGTTTTCTACATTATTTTTGGCATTCATCTACGGGACGCAATCTCCTGCGCTCGGGAGCAGGCAGCGCTCCCTGCTCCCGGGCGCATATACTTATTTTTTTTTATTTTTTTTTCAAAAATTTTTCATAGAACTGTTAATCTAGGTATAGTTAACATGTGTATAAATTTTTACCATTTTTGGAGTATTTTAGATATTTATTTTTTATTTTTGAAAATCAGTGGCGTTTAGGTAATTTTAAATTACGAAAACGCCACTGATTTTCAAAAATCAAAAATAAATATCTAAAATACCCCAAAAATGGTAAAAATTTATACACATGTTAAATACGTCTATATTAACATTTTAAAAAAAAAATTCAAAAAATAAAAAAAAGAGGTGTGTGCGCCCGGGAGCAGAGAGCGCTGCTTGCTCCCGGGCGCAGGAGATTGCGTCCCTTCATCTACTTAGTGTAATAGTGATATAGTTTATTAGGACTGTGATTAGTTTTAGTACGCGTCATCATAGACTAATTAAATCATCTAGTCTCATTTGCATCCTTTTGTATTTTTTACTTTTTGAAGAAATCCACAATATAGCAGTACATAACAGTAATTTTTTAGTAGTTTATTTTTTAAAATTATTTTTTGGTTGAGGCAACCGTTCAAACCCGTAGTAGAGCCTACCGCCAGAAATAGGACTACGTTACCCTTATTGGAACCTAATGTGTGTTTGGTTGCACACAAAACATATTAATCAAAACTTTTCTATCTAAAATTTTTCACCATCCATAACTATATTATTTTTTAATTATTTTGTCATATTTTCCTATACAAACAATTCTATTTTTCAATCATTTCTACATAACTATCCTATCTATTTAATTTTATTCACTTTTCACCTTACTATTATCCCTAACATATCACGTTATTTTTTATCAACTTAACAACTTCTAATTTGAAAAATTTTGATCAAAATTTTTTATCTCCAATCAAACGCAACTTTGAATAATTAAAACTGGCTTGACTTTAAACGTACGCGACTGAGTCAACAGCTAGTCCAAGTCAAGTCAACTGCCCATTTCTTACTCCCACAGCCACGCTGCAAACATTGCATGTGATCCGCAAAATCACGTCTCTAAGTTGCCGTATGCAAAAGATAGAATTGAAGGATATAACAACCCCGACACCCCCAATTGAATTGCACGCCACAGCAAATCCAAAGAACAAAACATGGCCCAGCAGCAGCTCATAATCTCTTCTGCTGTTTCTCTTCTGCTCCTCTTCCTCCTCCCTCTGCTTGTTGCATCCAACACAGTCTCCTCGCTCAAATCCCTCCACTTCACCCTCTACGAGCAAGGAACAGCGAATAAAACGGTGTTCCTCACCGTCAAGGGCGTCGCCGGCGCTAAAATTTCCCCCACCACCATTCCCTTCGGCACCATATACACCTTCAGGCATCCGCTTACTGCCACGCCAGACCCTTCTTCCAAAGTGATGGCCTTCGGCGAAGGCGTGTCGGTGACAACGACGTTCGATGGGCTGTGGAGCCTGACGGCGGGCAAGGTGACCCTGAACATGCAGAAGCACAAAGGGACCATCTCTCTGCTGGGGGGCACCCTCAACACCGACACGGCCGACATTCCCGTTGTGGGGGGCACTGATGACTTCCGCTTCGTTCAAGGCTATGCTCGGATCTCTCCCGTTGAATTGGGTGGTCTTCGTATCGTGTACAAGCTCCAATTTCACTTGTATTGGCCGCCCTTTGCCGCTCAAATCGCCCATTAATTAATTAATTAGCCTACCATCACATTGTACTTGTTTCATTGTTTGTCATAATAATAGGCACACTCATCAGCCTAACTATGGGTATGTTTAGCCATCTACGACTTTTTCACATTCTATAACTATCTTTCTATACGATTATCTTAATTTTTAGTTGTTTCTACAAATGTTCATATAACTTATCTATTTATTTTAACTTTATTTCCTTTACTTCTCGTCATTATCCTTACCATATCATATCATTTCTACCGTTTCAAAAACTTTTACACTAAACTTTTCTTTCAAAAGTTTTATCCAATATCAAACACTCATGCTAGGTTTTGGGTCTTCTTCCTGTTTGTAATTTAATAAACATCTGCCTGGGCTACCGTTTTTCTGTTTCTTAATTTTTCTTATCAGCAATGTGAACTTTCGGTTCTTTTCCTAAATTATTTTGGCTTTTTCTTCAACGTCTTTCATGGGTCGGGAGAACATTAATTGTGTATGCATTTGCATTCACAAACCCAGAACAAGCACAAGCACAAGCACACATCAAGAAGAGGGGACAAATAAATAAATTAAAATCAGGCAACCAAGAAAAAAGCTCGTTTGAAATAAATGAGGTACGCGGTATTTGTCATCGTGGTTTACATGCCCGTCACTAGAAAGGGCCTTTGCAGCCCTTCAACTCCCCCACTGGAAATCCCACAGGGCGCCTTCCTTTGCCCCGCCCATGTCTTCCTCCTATGCCGCTGAAGATGAAGCCCTTATGTTGGCTGGGGCCTCAGTTGTCCCTCCCGTTATTGACCAAGGCAGCTGGGAGAGGGAGGAGACAGACCAGGACGATGTTCATGACATTCTAAATAGGCAGGTTCAGTTTGGACAACGGTTTAAGAGCATTTCGACATATCAAAATCACAAAATAATATAAATAATAATATGAGTTCAATGATTTTTAAAATTTTTTAGCAGACGAGCAATGGTAGCCAGCTGATAACCTTGGTTTGTCCAAAAAAAACATATTGCCAAACCTATGCAAATGCGATGACACTAAAATCGTAGATATCTCTGTAAATTTCTTATAAAAACGTCCCTTTGACAAGTACTCATTAATAGTTTACTACTATAGTTATAATTAACAATAATTTAAAATAAGAATCTAATTAACAAGAATGCTTTCTGGTTTCATGGCAGATCATCATCATCATAAGCTGTTTCCCACCCATGTGAGGTCAGCTTAGTTTCATGGTAGATTTGATTGCCAATAAATCAATAATAGCCAAGCATTGTGCATTAAAAGTCCAAGCAGTAACTTCTCAACCAACAGTGACCCGCCCAGCAGATACGTTTTCCCGGTCACAAATTCTTCCAAACATCTGCGTCCTGTATGTTGGTTGAGATCAACCCCAAGGTGACCATCCACTAGACAGAATTTGTGGAAATGGTAAACACAAAAAACAATCACAGAGAACCACAGCAAATATATCAAAAAACGAAATAAGAAAAAAAAAAACACTTATTTCATTATCGTGTAGGAAAACCAATTTCCCACACCAAGATGGAATACAAATGTATCTCTAAAACTGCAGTCTACAGGAAAATAATAAAGATACATAAGAAGAAAAACAAAATGAATAAAAAATGTAATGCCACATGCATGCCATTAGCAGTATCACCTAGGGAATCAAAATTTCACCATACAATATATCAACGTTCGGGGGCATTCAGGCGAGGCCGGCTGCAGAACTTCCGGCCATTGGCTTTCACAAATGAAGCAATGCCATAACTTATACCAGCCCAAACAATGGCAAGAAACAGCTGCCGGATGTCATGTCGAGCTGCAAGAGGAAGATTAACAGATTCATTTCCTAAGGATCTACCTTGTAATCCCCAAGCATAACATTGCAAAAAACGACTCTTGCACAGATACTCCATAGACTACTCTAGAAACAAGATGCAGGATCAAGTCTTCTATTTTAGATAATTAATTTTCATAGTCTTATCTTCCAAACAGCAGATACACCCCATGAATCATCACATATATCAATAAAAAGCACTTACATTGTGCAAGGTTTTAAGTTCATTCAACATAGATCATGGAAACCAGACCAGAATCATCAGACTGGAAAAGGTTCAACTACGACAGAACCTGCCCAGGCCAGACTAATTAAGAACAACAAGCCTTGAAATTTTCAGATCTGGCTGGAGTGATTTGTATACACAAAACAATTACAACTACTCTCAATATTAAAACTAACATTAGCATCTGCATTATGTTTTTGATTGATCAAAACTGCTCAAACCAAATAACCAGTTCAAATGCTCAATGAAAAGAACCAGCATGATTCTGTGCATACAGTCATATGCTCTTTAAGAAAGAAGCAAAAAATCTTTCCATGTCCACCAAGGCAAAAAAAAAAAAAAAACTCTCCCCTCTAATTCAACACAGAAACCACCATCAAGAATATAGCCTCAACATTGAAATTCCTCAGATCAATATCAGCGATTTGTGCATGTAAGCCAATTACCATAGGATGCAAAATTATCTGACCTTGTCGAAGTGACATCATCGCAAACATGACTCCAACCACAGCTAATCCTGATAGCAATGGTAGAGACTACAGAAGGAAGAAGAAAAGTAGTGAGCATCCTCAAATGAATCAATTGGCCAAGCAGGCAACTATATGGGAATCACCTGCCAATTGCATTAATCCAGTGCCCCAGTTAGGGAGCACAATTTTGTTGAGGTTTCTAGCAACATTTCATTTCTTTAGGAATTACGACTAGAGCAAAGCAATTGATCAGGTTTGGTTTGTTGGCATAGAGTTCGCATTATTGATGACAATTTTGTTGTATCACCAGCAGTAACCATCGATGAATGTGGTAACATAAAAAAAATTTCTCTAAAACCACTAACACTTACCAATCTGAAACAAAAGGGGACAGGAGAAGGTTTGTTTTTATCACTGATAACTATCATTCATAAATGGCTAAGAAGAAAATTCCCAGACAAATAATAAGATTACAATTCTAAAAAGGAAGAAGAAGGGTTTATTTTTAACTAGGGTTTGAGTATATGAAACAATATCAAGAAGTTCCTTGCCAACAGTGGAGATTTTGCATTGAGACATGCCGTTAACAATTGACCAAATCCACCTCAAGGTTGAAAATAGTCTCTGTTCGTTCAAACTAACATGGCTGATGAAATAACAACTAGATCTGCTGAAAAAATTGAAAATGATATATTTGGGAAGGAAGATGACAAGGATTTTGAAAACGATTTTGACAATCAATAACAATCAAATGCCACGGCTGCACTTGGAAATAATTTGGAAACTGTTTGTGGGTAATTTTTCATTTTTAAAACTACAGGGGTATATTTGCAATTACAATCAAATGTATCTGCAAAATACCCAGATTAGTATATATATTTTTATTTCCAGCCACTGTGTTTTTGGTTTTCAGAATGTCTTTCTCATCAGCAATTACCACAACATTGAAAAACCAACAACTACAAGTTACTGAGAATGTAATTTTTTTGCTGTCACAATGCCATTGTGTTTTCCATTTTCTGTGTGGCCATGTCTCAGTTGAAATTTTCTCACCGGCAATAGCCACAAACTGAGATACCAAATTTCCATAACAAGCAGGTGTTTCCACTTTGATCAGTAGATACACTAGGAGTTTCCAAGCAGTTATTTACAATCAACTAGAAGATGGTCAACTCACCACCATCGTGTCACGGCTTTTCACTTCTGATGGAGGGGTCACACCACGATTCACAGAAACGATGTAGTGCCCATGTATGAGATCGATAGCATCCTTTTCCCACCAAAAATGAAAAAAAAATGAAAAAAATATATATAATGACTAGATCTCAAGTGTCAGCTGCACTGATGAACTTAGAAAGCAAAAATAAAATTGGCACCCAAATATCCACACATCAAATCTAACATGAATAAGAAAATTTGAAAAAAGAAAACATTATAAAGAGGAAAGAGACAAGTGATCCAACATAAATTCATGCAAATTTGATTTAGTAACAATTGTTCGCTCAATGTCAATCATTTAGTACAAAAATTATAAAATTTCAGCAAAACAACAATGCTATTTCATCTAAAAAGAGAATGTATAAAGAAACGCTTTCAAGAAATACACGTTTCTTTTTCTTCTTCTTCTTCTTTTTAAATTATAGGAAGCAGCAAGGTGGAATCACGCTAACGGAACTCCAAATTCTGAATCAGACACAACACATGCAGATCTCCACTCTCTGCAAAAGTGAACTATGAGAATACTCCTCGCCACTTAAAGAAAAATGCACACTTCTAGAGCATATGATAATTAACGCTTGACAGAAAGTATGATGGCTCTTCTCTTTTTTAGATATCAAATTTGTGATAGAAAATTGGAGATTATACTCACTGGACTAACAAGATGGTATAAGAAACAATAAAATTCATAAGGATCAAATCTAAACAGGGGTGGGGGAGGAAATCTGGACAACAAACTTCATTCACCAACTGGAATTTGGAAGGTGACAAATCATAAAAAACATTTCAAGCTATGATTAGAACTGCAAATTGATTACACGTTTAGGTTGCATTTGCAAAAAGCATAGAGTACCTGTTTTGCTCCATCAACAAAGTTGTTCAGGTAATAGCGGGACATGGCATTCCAACCATCCATGAGAAACCCAGAGATTGTCTGTTTTCCATATCTACCAACCCAACGAAAAATAAAAATAATTATAAGAATGAAACACACACAGTCACTGAGTATCACTTAAATGAGAAATAAGCATTCATGAACTAAAGTGAATCTAAAAAAGAAAAGAATTATTTGAAAAACTACTATAGCAGAAAATATATCTTTTCTTAGTTTATCTCACTAGTTGAAAGAGAGACTTCCACTAAAATTAAACAACAACGGGATATGGATTTTCTCAAGAAGAAGAATAAGCAGCCCATAGATCCATCACAAGACTAGATGTTATTAAGCCCAATTTAAATAGTTCTTGTAGTGCCATTATCAGAAATTAAATTACCAAGATAAGAAACAGAATCAACAGAAATAAAACATACCTCACCAAGTCTCTTTTCAAAGCAGGAGTGCCAGAGTACTGAATGCTTATCTCATCTCCATGATTTGCCCATACTAACACAAATAGTGAAACTATGTAAGTACCACTCTCAATCTTCTTTTGAGGAACCCTTGATTATCTTGTTGATAGTTATACAAGTAGATCAAACTCAAGATGATAAAGCAGAAATGTGCATTCAAGATTACTTTTAAAAAAAAAAAAACAGAACTTTGCAAGCACTCACTTATTTTAAAGCTTTCATCAAAATGCGGATGCGAGCTGATAATCTCATCAGCATCAAAAATTCCTATTTGTTGAAGTTGACTTTCAAGCACTTTTCTCCCAATCATGCTCTGCAGAATAAGACTCGGAGATTATAGACCTCATAGGATAAGTTTCAATGGTCATAAACTTAATTCTTATGATGGATAGTTGATAAGTCTCAGATTTTTCATATAAATTCATATTAAGTATAAAAATATTAATTAAATGCAGATTTTATGTGAAATTTTGCGAAAATTATAGTTTTCATAAAATCTTTAATTTTGCTATAAAATGAGTCATTTTGTAATATTTATAAAAATATCAAAATAGTTACACATGCTAAGAGAGATTAAATAGGCTAAAAAAATTAACTTCGAAATATGTATTAGCCTATTAATATAACTTGGGTAAATTTATGTAAATCAACATATAGATATATATGGGTAATTTTGTCTAAGAAATGAAATCATATATGTCAAATTAAATAGGTTCAAAAAAATTTTCATCAAAAAAAAAATAGGTTCAAAAATATCTTAGACTATGAGTAAGATTAATTAAATAATTTGGGGCTAACATTATAGACATTTTTGAATAATTTAATTGGGTTGCATATATTTAACTTTTTAAAGCATTCCACAATGTGGTTTCGAAATATGGGGTAGATAAGAAAATAATATATGTTATAGAATTAAATAATTTGGAAATAATTTATGCCCATTCTTCGGTTTATTAAAATGATTAATATGATAGATCGCTCAGATTGTGGGACCCTTTTCAAGTGGGTGGGGCCAAGCAATTAAAGCCCTAGTGGAGATTCGATCTTCGCTTTAGGTGATATAATTTTATTACTTTGTTGTTTTTAATGCTTTGTAGTTATTAATTTTTAGATTTGTAGTTTTAATTCCTAGACTAGATTTACTGCTTTATTTTCTACTTTATAATTTTTAAATTAAATTTAATACAATTTTCTTTCCTGCTTTCATAGTTAAATTTTATAGCTTTTAATTGTTTTATTAGAATAGTTTTAATTAAGTCGATAGTTAATTGTAATTTCTTTCTTTCTAGCTTCTTCTTCTTCTCTCTCTCTCTCTCCACATATTAATCTCAAACAATTCAAAACCTTATCACCTCTCTGTAGATTTAACCCGACTCACCATTATTCTACGCTATCTCCCTATAGTATTAGCCTCAATGTGTTTCAGTTAATTTTAATTAAATTGGTGATCATAGTACTCTTAACAACAAACACTTGGTTAGCATAAATACTGAATCCGAATCAAGCATGAACATTTTCAATATTCAAGAGCAGATTGGTTGGATAGAACAGATAAGAATAGAAACGAAATGATGTCGATAATATAGGGGATAATGTTAGCAATAGAATAAATAAAGGTCAATTATTGGAAAAGAAAAAGTACCAGTGAAAAAAGGTTTGTTATGGTACCAATAAAAAAAAAGCTTGCTATAGCACTAAAATGTCAAATCAGCCCTCAAAAAATGAAAATTTCCTTATGGAATACTTCTTTGCTTGCGAATGTTAAAGCATGATGCTTTCATGGAGACTTGATTTTTCATGCTATGCATGGTTCGTTTGGAATGAAAGGATGGCAAAATGTTCAAGGATTCTACTTCTTGCTATGGCGTGATTTTTTCCAAGCCAATGCCCTTGTGTTCTAGGGTTCTCATGAAATGTTGTTAAGGACTTTCAAGTTCCATCATCTTCCATCTATTATTCCAGATGACGCCTCATCATCTGTTCAGCTAGTGAACAGCTAGCACTCTTCAAAAACGGTACTTGTAAAGCAATAAAGACAATGACTAGATGTGTGAACTACTACAAAAACAACGGTAATAACAGCAATGATAACAAAAGAAACTACCACCAGAGGTGTGCTTGGATGATGTGAGATTATAACCATAACAACTTCTAGCATGCTTGGGTACTAATGAGTACGTAAGTGAAAATATTCTTAAATTTCATGTATACAACCAAATAAAAAATTAATAGCTAATGGAACTCTTGTCAGTATAAGAAAATCTTCCTAAACCTTGCTAATTAAGTTTACTTTTGTATTATTTGCCTCTGGCTACAAAGGACAAAGCCAGCCTAATAATTTTCTGAGGATATTGTTCTCTATTATTTTACTTCTAGATAATAATACCCTCTGGCCTCTGCCCTCCCAAAGAGAGCTGAACAAGAGGGTTGAAATGTATCACAAATTAAAAATAACAACAACAACAGCAACAATAACAATAACAACAATAAATAAGGCTGAGTAAGAAGATGATCCATAGTATCAAATCGTCTGGTCATAAGGCACTAGAAAGTCCCTGTGCAACTGCCCCCCAGAATGAAAGAAATGACATCAAACAGGACGTTTCCTGGCAAACTGTTGCTAAGAAAAAGAAATTGACAAGGAACAGGAACATGGCAACAGTATAGATGCTCATGAAAGAATGAAATGGAACAAATGGAAATTCACTTCACCTGAGTTGCATTTGTTCTGTCTAAACAATCAACACAATTCGTCCTTACAACCCCAACCTGCTCCTTAACTTTCTCTCCATTTGCGTTCAACATAAAATACCTACAAGATTGCATAAGGTAAAATTATTGTTAACCAATCCTCCCCTCTAAAAGGTTTACACTTTACACAGTAGAATAATAGGAAGAATGCAATGTTCAGAAAAGGCAATGAAAAAAAATTATGTAAACAGGGATGATTGATGAGTGATTTCACCTCAAAAGCACAATCATGATTCAGTTTAGCATTTTTGTACAAGAATTTCTTCAAAGAAAGTGCTTAGACAGTTAACTTCTTCACAGGAAAGAGATTTTTTGAAAGTAAATCGAAATTACTTTCTAAAAAGCTTTTCCATAGAAGCTATGCCAAACAAGACAAATGGCCTATTCTGCCCTGTGGTAACAAACCGTTTGCAGCACATTTAGCAGGAAGCTCCAATTTTCAGCCTGCAACAGTGCTTCTCTTGGCTTTTAAGGTAAAATTATTTCTCGGGAAGCTAGAAGCACAAACATTCTGCTAAAAGCAGATGATGCCAGTGCTTCCCACCTCAGAAATGCATGGCCAAACAGGCCCTAAGTAGTCTGCTGCATGTATCACTGTCCAGTTGGCCCAACGGCTGGCATGAAAAAAGCCCAAAAAATTATCTATGATAGTGTCCTACGTACAGTGATAGTTCATACATGCTCGACCAATGTAATCGCCAGCACAGGCTCCTAAGCTAGACTAGTCTAAGATTCAAAAATCATGTCATTCATGCTATGTTCTATGTCTAAAAATTTTTTAATCCTTGAGACAAACTCTGATCCTGTACTAGTATATGCATAACAGTAGCAGCAGGTCACAAAAAGTAGCCACATCAAGTATGCTCCGTGTCAAAAATGAATGTCAAAAAAATCTCATTGATTAAGAACCATTCTATCGCTGATCATTAGAGGAAAAATAAAGTTAGATGAAATAGAATTTATTTAAAATTTTGTAACTAGCATAATGAGAATATAGAAAAGGAATTTCTTCAAATCCGTAAACACAAAGTGCTTTTTGCATACACCTCCCCATAGCTTTTTGATTTCGCCAATTATAAGCCAAAAATCTTGTAAAAGGAAACTTCTTAAAATCCATAAACACAACATAGCTTTGCAGAATCAATTTCACGCTCTTAAAGTATTTTAAAATAATAATAATAAAATAAGAGAAGTTCCCATCAAGACTGATGGAATAGGACAGATTTCATTCACGGGCAGTGATTTTGTAAAGAAAGAGCCTACATGGAGATTATTTGCAAAATTAATATTTTGGGGGTACAAATTGTAAATTTGCAAAATTTATAATGAGATATATGAGAAACCCCTAAGAGAAGATTATTACAATTGCAATGCGTGATCCAGTAAAAAGGAAAAGATGATTGCAGTGGGAATGTATTATCCAGTAAAAGAAACATACCCATTTTTCTTGAGGACATCTGCAATTTGATCATAGAGAATAGACAAACGTTCAAAGTGAACATGACCACAAATCTGATGAAAATCAAAGTGTACATATCTGCAGGACACACGACAGCAGTTAGCATGGGATATTGAACCACCTAAATTCAATAGAGTAGATCTGAAGAGTCCCACCTTATGTCATCACTCAGAATATTCTGCACTGCATTTGCATACCTCTCGCATAACCGCCCCTCGCCACCATGCTGATGGACATGACAAAAAATAGTTAAGAAACAAATATCCCATACATTCAAAGGATGTGCCATAAGAAACCCACTAACACAGACAAATGCCTTCAACTAGAAGAATTAATTCTTCACATGAAGCAAACCCTGCTAGCACACTTGTGGAAGTGCATTAAGATCTACATAAAACCAGAAGATGTACAGGTGCAGATTTGCTGTTTTTCGGACTTTGCATTATGTACAAGAAGGATTACCATGTGAAAAAAATAGTAGCAGAATAGAAGATGTTAGAGCAAAGAGTAGAGACAAATTGGGGTGTTGGGGGCCCGCGGCGGGTGGGGGTTGGGGGAAGGGAATTTTTGCTAGAAAAAAGTTGATGAAAATTACAGGTTTATTATACATAAAAAAGTTATAATGTATATAAATAAATATCATATCAAATAGAGAGGGAGGGTGAAAACTTTCCTGCTTCTGGCAAGCATTCCAAACACAGCCTTACAAGAGAAGAGTAAATGCTGGATATGAGAAAGAGAGGAAGAATAAATACAACAAAAATCCTATGGCCCTAGCAAATTTTCAAGCAGGTAGTACTTCTTCAACAACAGAACAAAAGTACAATATTCTAAAATAAAAAACAAATAATATGAAGGAATAAAAAAAATGAGACAGTTTTGAGTTACATTCACCTTATTGACAAGGTCGACAGCTAAGACAGATCTATATCTTTTTCTCAAGTCTAAAAAATGCCGTTCTGCCACCTTGGGCTGCAACATGAAGCATTGACAACAATCAACCTTCCTTGCAGTATGATAGAAACCACATGAACTGAATATGGCAGAAATGCTTGGAGAAAACATTGCATGACCCAGGAAAAGGATCTGGAAAATTCCAAAAAAAAAAAAAAAAAAAGGAGCAAAACCATGAAACTCACCCCCTCCCCTGGACTCAAAATCTCAAATTTTGGTTTGTACGTCAAATCAACTGTCTGCTGCCACAGGATTGGAATAGAACCACGAACCTACAACAAGCCCACAAATTAATCAATAAAAAGTACAGATGTGCATAAATCAGAAAATTATAGAACAGATGCAATCTGTACATCAACTCGAACTAGTCCCAAAAAACTTGGGTGTAACCCGGACCACACCAAAGAGGGACCCTTTAAAGAAAGGAAAATGATTAAAAATAAATATTTGTACAAATGGTTGCTTTTTGCATTTTTAAATTTTTTGTAACATCTAAACCATCTAAAATATAAGTCAATATGTACATATTTACTATGCTAAAAATCGCTCGGATTGGAAACTTAACAACTCACATATTATAAAGAGGAACGATCCTGTTAGCCCTGACTAAGTAAATGTCCCACTTAGCCCACCTCAAAAATCCTATTTAAAATAATTTTTTTTTGCTTTTTTCTTCATATACTTGTTTATCTAAGTGTATTTAATATATAGATCAAGTTTTACCATTTTTGGATATGTGTATATATATTTTTTAAGTTTTTAAAAATAAGGGTATTTTAAATACATATATACACGTAGATGTTTAAAAATCTCAAAAAAATAGATAAACATATTCAAAAATGGTAAAACTTGGTCTATATGTTAAATACACTTATATAAACAAGTGTACGAAGAAAAAAGTAAAAAAAAAGTTGTTGTAAATAAGTTTTTTAAGGTGGGCTAAGTGGGGTGTTTACTTAGCCCGGGCTAACAGGATCACTCCTCTATTATAAATACGTAACATCATTTGAGGTTAGATATTGAACTGTTAAATTTTCAAAATAAATATATAGTATGTAGGAGTTCTCAAAAGATTTGATTTTTGACATAATAACTAAGTACAGGAGGTATATTATAAACAGTCAAATCAGTGAAAAAGAATAGAATCAAACAAAAAGACAACCAACGGAAATTAGAAAAGAATCATTTGATAATCTAATACAAGCACACAAATCATATCGATTGAAGATTTCCAGCCTAATCTGCTCCTTGATCAACATTGCTCAGATCTTTATTGCCAAGATAATTAGACAATGAATTATCCCATAGATAAATCTACCTCAACATTTGGACCATCTTTTAAGTGTCAGAAAACCCGACCTGCACTGCAGCTAGCAAAACCTGATGAATTAAGAAGGTACTCCTCTCACAATGTAAAATATATTTTTGTGATTCGTTGCAATTCCCACAAATTTTTAGAAGTAAAATGAAGGTTGATCCATAAAGCTGCTATTAATTTTATTTGAATTGAAAAAGTTTAGAGAGAGCTGACTGCAGAACACAGGAGATAAATTCATTTTGCTAGCAAGACTATCAAAATGAGAAATTGCCTTGTATTTTCTCCTTCTAGATTTTATACTATAGCAATAAATTGGAAGGCAACCTAGAAAAGTCAAAAAGTCCTTGAATAAGACGTGATGCATACAAGGATACCTGCACAAAAGATGCCGTAATTCCCTTTGCTTGCATAATTTGTTCTGTTTCTACAAAGTTTGCAACATAGCCATCTGGATCGGCACCTCGTCTCCACAACCGAGTACCTTGAAAAGCAACAAGCTCAAAATCAGCCCAGGATTACCACAAGTTCAGGATTAGATTTCCAGGCTTCTGTTTTCCAGTGAAGGTCTTCCCTCTCTAAAAAATTTGATGACATAAAACCTAACACCAACCCAGCAAACTGCTAAGTTGCCAATATGGCAAGCAATTTATCAGCATTATTGACATGACTCCTAGCAAATATGAACCAATATATGTTTGCGAAGCATTTCACGTGTAGTAATGTGGAAACACACACAAGGTTCAGATGCAGTAATGAATAGGCAAGCATCGCGAGGAACATACACATGATGCAGCATGTCCAAAACAATATGAGCACCAAAATGGTGTAAAATATTTGGACAATGCCATATCTTCATAAATACAATTGAAACAAGGGGAAAGAAAGTCTTTTCTTCATTTCTAAATGATTTAGCAGTTTTGAACATGTGCAGTACCTGCTCTTCTTATGCATCTGCGTGCAATTAGAGTCACATCAACGATATTCTTTTCAACTGCAGCTTGAAAGTGCTGAAAACCTGATGGGGGATTAAGGACCAGAATCAAGGAACACATAACCCCAGTTCTACACTACCAGGACCACATCAGTAGGCTAGTTCAACCTGCTTAATTTTACAACCAATATAAGCATAATATTAAAATTTTGAGGATACTTCCTTGCACAACGGGAAGTAGGTAAGGATGAAGCTGGAAGCAAAAGCAAAATAACAAGGCATCAGATATCATCAGAAAATGATAAAACGCAATGAGAAGTAAAGAGAAGTACTTTGATGTATGTGCTGGATTTTCCAAATGTGTCTCACCTTTTTCTCTATAAGCACCTCCAACATGTAATTATTCCAGACAAACCTCTGGTCTGCCTGAATAAAAACAACATTTTAAAATGTATGTGTTGGACACCAGATCACTCCAGAATTATAAAGTTTGATGAAATGTAAAATACTGTAGAATTCCCACAAAGGACAAGAAAAATAACATTGGATTTCAGAAGACCAGGGAAAATATGCAAAATCAACAAATGAAGTTCATCAGAAATGATCAAATTCTAGATCTATATTTCAAGAGGGATTTAAACCCTAAGAGAATGCATGTGTCTGCATGTGTCTGCATTATTTAGATGATGTATTGAATATCATACACAAGACAAAGATTCCTTAGTCCATATCCATACTTCTATGATTCAGGGCAATTGAGAGGAATGTTTGCTTTATCAGCGATTTAAAAAACTAATTTCAAAAATTTATTTATCTGATGAAGTTCATCAACAAAAGCAATATCATCTCCGATAAAAGTAACAATATCTTCAGGATAGATATAAATACAGTGTTCAGATAAACACAACTTTAAATGCCAACACAACCAATGAATATGCGTAAGGGATCTGTACATACAACCCCAAAAAAATTTTGAACGACTTCAACAAATAAAAATAAGGATGTATTGATAGAAATGAATACAGACAACATACATATGATTTTCAAAAATTTAGTCACTGTTTGAGAAATAAGGGGGAAAATGGTCAAAGGAGGAATTCATGCAATAATTTGTTAAAAAATAATATCCATGATATTAGTGATAAATTGAAGATAAAATCAATAATGTCTTTGACATTGTCAACCAAATCTGACATGCATAAATATCAATTTTGTACACAATCATTTGTTGGTCACCTCCCAAAAAGATGTTAAGGTGATAATATTGAAGATACAGTGAGGAAGCAAACATTGGTACAAAGTTGGGCATATAAAAGGATATCTAAACTGAAAAAAGCACAGAAAGAGAAATAAAATATGTGAGCCATTAAAAGGAATAGGGATTTACCTGCCTCCAAAGAGGAAGTACCTTTGATTCATCGCTTAAATCATGCAACCGCTGTGCACTACAATAATGACATCAGAAAGAAAAGGCAATCAAACATTTAGTCATAAAACACAAGAAACAACAACAAAACAACAGAGAAAACATGTCCAATGGCAAGGAAAGAATGATTTATATTGTTGGCATCAGATACTAAACATGATTGAGTGTGAAACTATTTTAAGAATGGATCTTATTTTAAATCACATCCATGTATCATTAGTATCATCAGATTCTCAACAGACAGATGCTAACTTTTATGCATCAAAAGAGTGAGAACAACACTTCTTCGACAGGTTTCTATTTCTAATTTCAAGCATGAAACTCTTTGTAAGGTGCTTTTTATAGTTTAATGTGCTTTTACAAACAAGTACTATTGGAACTCAAGACTGATAAACTCCTACATCAATCAATTGCCATTGAACCAGAAGTTGGCCTTAATGTAGGTGGTTGAGTTTGCTTCCATGATCAGCTTAAATGGAACTTTTCTTAGTGCAACCCAATGTTGTCAGAACCCAACTGGGTATCAAACCACATTCCCCATGGATCTCAGTTTTTTAACCAGTGAAACGGGCATCAGTGGTTCCCAGTCCGGCTGGTTGAAAGACAGGGAATAATGAGCATAGAAGAATAATGTGCGTCTTCATTAGCCCGTTGCCTTTTAGTTTCAGGAACAATACAATTTAAATATTGTTATAGACAACCCCTTCTTGTAAATCAGTAAGTTTTCATAAATCAATTTCCCTTATACTTCTATAAAGCATACATCCTTTATGGTGAAAGGACAATGCTGAATAGCATAGAGGAAACCTCAATAAAGCAAGGGCCAGTCTGATGTTAGCACAAAAACTTTTTAAATTATTCTTTAGAAAAAAAATTCTGAATATTTGGTAACTACTGGTATCAGTTTAACAGGAAAAGATAAAAATAAAATCAATCAGTTGAATGGAGTCACTCCATGCAACTGGCTCCTTGGAATCATCAACCAAAAGCACTTGGGATATTTAAAAATTGTTTCTAGTTTTTTTTTTAAAAAAATAAAATAAAATAAAAATAAAAAGCAAAGCCAAACAAGGCCTAAAATGAATAAACAAATATTCACGACCAATCAAACAGACATGCAAGGATATGTATGCAACACATGGCAAAAAATCAAAAATAGCAACGATGCTTACAATCACATTGCCAGTGAGTTTCATCAAAAATTACTAAATACAAGATGAACCAAGAAACACTCACCATAACGTCAGATTGACATCATATGAGAAGAACAGACCAGATGTTCTCTCTGCGGCATTTAGGAGCATGGAAAACTCAGTCTCCAACTTTTTCTGTCAAAGGTGATACAAATGCTTATGTTTAATTAAGTGGCATGCCGCCAAGCAACAGAATAAGTATGAAAAAAAATAATTAACTGTTTTGACCTGTTCTGCAGAAGAATTCTTCAGTGACTGATTGCATGGCAAAATATTTAAGGATGAGACTCTGAAAATGGGATGCCCCAAATAAGAGCCAACACATTCACGTTCTGTTATGACAACCATATATGATCCTGACAAAGAAGCAACAAAAGGAAATAAATCTTCGAAAATAACAATTTTTTGAGACAGTTGGGACTTGAGACCACTAACAGTGAAAATTACAGTTTCACCTCACCTACATCCCAAAAGTTAGACAAAATGAATAGCATCAAAAACTGTGACTACAAAAGCACAAGATCTTACATCGAACAATTTGAAACATACCAAACAACAAAGAAGAGAAAAGATATATCTTTTGCCTTCAAAGGAGAAAGAAAAGAAATGTGCATCAAAACAGGCATGTGTATAATCACATATAAATTATGATTATTGGCCCCTTAGTCTCACACTGGGTGGTGGAGATGTGAAAAAAGGTAAAAGATAAAACAGAGAGAAGCAAAGATATGATTGCCTCAACATAAAAATTATCCTTCTGAATCCTGGCACGCACGTTAGCTGACAAAGTGAGATTTTAAGACTCTGATCTCTGGTCTCTAATAGACATGGCCTGTTCTGTAAAATGGTGTTCATATCGTACCACCAAACGAAGTGACTAGTTGTCTATTTCCGAATGGATCTCGATTCATGCGATGCATCCATATATTTATTTTTTTATTTTTACATAAATATGTTTTCTTAGATATATTTTAACCCATATACTAAGTTTTACCATTTTACAATACTTTTATATATTTATTTATTTATTTTTAAAATCAAGTTTTCAAGGGGTGAAAAACGACTTAAATTCCCTTAAAATTGATAAATAACCATAGATAAAAGTATTGTGAAATGATATAACTTGGTATATGGGTTAAATACACCTAAGAAAACATGTTTGTGAAAAAATTTTAAAAAAAATATTTATGGACATGTGATGCATCGCATGTTAGCCAATAATCATTTCACATACATCTTTTCATTTAATTGTCTATCCAACAAAAACCTCATCCTTACACCTATAGAAAAGACACCAGTAATGAGGTGATTAAATTAATCCAACAATGCGTCTACCCCAAGAATAACTTAAAATAGTGGATGGAAAGTTGATCTCTTCACAAAATTTGTCACTCCCATCTATTGCATTCCTCAATCTGCTAACTCAAAGGCAGAAGTTTCACCAATTAATGATATTTTATCTATCTCAATTTCCTTCAAGATATAACCTAATTATTATGACTTAAAGGATTGCATCATCGACTTTTATCAAAGAGAAAGAAGACATGCAACAAAGTTAAGTAGAATCAATGTCAATGTTGAAAATCAAGGATGACTTGTTTGCCAAACTTCTGTGAATGATGCACAAAATGACAGAACAATTATTTAAGCACATAGTAGCTGTTAGGGTTTAATTTATTTTATACATATTTAGGGTTTTGGATATTTAATTAATCAATTTAGGATTTAATATAGATATCAAGTGATTATATCAGGCATCAACTTGATAATAATTCCGATCATAGACGGAATTTTTTTTTTGTTTTTGGGGGGGGCGGGGGGGTGTTGGATTTTTATTTGTACTACAATAAAATTAAGTAAATTTTTATCATAGGGCCTTTACAAATACAATAGGACACTAGTACAGTAAGGGTTTTCATAACATAATTCAAAAAGAAGTACACTGAAGCAAAAAAATATATCTCAACAACAAGTACGCAGTTTCAAACTTCAGTGATGCATTAGTTTCAGGCAACAATCTGATGCATCCATCAATTTCCAATTGTTTTGACATAAACTTCCTTCATCTACATGGTATGTAGATCATTTTAACCAGAGTTTTTCCCGATGCAATTTTAACCAAGTAGCTGTTATTGGAATTTTAGAGGAAAAAATTGAGATTCTCCAATATGCATAAAGAGATATCTCAAATTCCAGACAAAGACATGCTTACCAGCTAAGAGTTTCAGTATCCCAATCACTCCAAACACTGTTTGTATCTTTGGACCGCGAACAGGATTCTGGAGCGGAAGCCCCTCTATATAACGCAGAACAAAATCAGCATATGTCAAATTATTGCCTATATTAGCAATAACATTTTGCTGATAATAAATGAACCGGAAAATAAAACATTCAAAAAACAGATGTCAATCAAATGAACATATCCAACCAATCAGCTCCAATGATCCATCTACACGACTGACAGCCAAATAGGAATCAGAATTTCCATCTGTTGGCTCGATTATATACTGTTCGGGAAACTCCCAGAGTCGCATTCTTCTGTGAAGCTGTCGTTCATGATGTTCAGAATTGTTCTCCTCCATTGCAACTGGAGACCACACTGAGCAAGTAACAAAAAAGTTATCAGAACACCTTCCAGAAGAGATCAACAAATTCATAACAATAGGAAACATCTATTCTCTTTCCTCTCAATGATACATAGGACTACAAACAGTTCCAATTTGAAACAATGAGCAAAATTTGGCAGGCAATAGTAGGACATTTGCCCCCACACTGGGATGATGATGAAATTTTAATAAAGTCCCGCCTAGTCCAGTGACAGATGTTTCCAACCATGTGCAAATCTCTCCGCATTGTGGTATCAATGAGAAGGAATCCAATTCGCATAGAATAGCTCTGCAAAGTAAGACTGACATGAAACAATAAACATGATTTTTTTTAATCCCCTCCAAACTTGAAAGATAAGCTCACATTTTCTTGAAAATTAAGCCGCATTGGGCTCAAGCTCCACATACAGAGAGAAAACCCTGAGGCTGTTTACTGTAATTAATGCAACAAGATCATGTCACCGGCACTATTACGGGAGATCAAAATCATTCATCGGGCACAACACATATAAAAAATTCACCAAAAGTAGAAAATTTTGCTAATCAAATTCGCGAAAGACATAAAGAGAGAAAATTAAGCCACGTTCGTCTAGGAAAACACAAAACGCCACCTGATTCCGACCATAACCGATCAAAGAAGCATGAAGGCCAAAAAAATCGTAAATATATATTTTTTTCTTTAAAGATGCCAACCTTTCTAATACAAAATTCAACAGCAAACGCTATTCGTATCTGGATCTGAAACTTTAATAAAAAGGCGAAGATGATGAAAAAGGAAACCCAGGGACGCAGGGAGAGAGAGAGAGAGAGAGAGGGGAGGGAGTGTGTTTGCCTTTGGAAGAGATGGAGCTGCTGGGAGCTGTGTGATTCGTGGAGAGAGAGCGAAGGCTACGAAGGCGAGGAAGCCGTTGGAGGGTAGAAAAGGAAATGGCAGAGGAAGAGGAAGAGGAAGAGGATGAGGAGGTGGGCAGGGGAGGAATGGGGGATCCGAAAGGAAGGATGCTCCTCAACCTCCGATTTGGGCGGAATAGGTGTCCAACAGCGCACGTTAGCCCCTGCGACGACAGCATGTATGGTGCGCACCACCACTGCACTCCTGTTTCTGCTTTCTAGTCTTTTCAGTGACGATGTCGTTAGAATCGGGTACGGCGAGAGCAGTGCTTGCTTTCAGTGAAGAAATTTAATAATAAACATTAATATATTTTTTTTATTATTTCAAAAAAAATCCAGAACAGCAGTTCCAGTATTATGATTTTTTTAATTTTTTGCTTACCCTGGTGAAGTCGTAAGCCGGGATGCAGCTTGAGTTTGGCGGGTTTAGTTTGGAGTCGACTGTATTTTTATTTTATTTTCAAAATCTTGCACACTATCTTATTTTAAGTTGGTTGAATTCTAAATCTATATTTTTAAGATGATTTGATTATAATTCTGGTTCCAAAAATGTTCTTTATATTTGTCTTCGTACCATATTTGAAAATTATAATCCTAATGTAAATTTTACTTAAAAACTTACGATCAATATGATAATAATATAATTTCAAAATGCATTTATTAAACATATTAAATAATAGATAAATTTAAAAAGTTTGTATATTTCAAAAAAATGATAAATTCATTATATACCCACGAATTTTATTTCTAGTTCTATTTATACTTACAAACTTTCAAAAATGTCTCACATTCATACAAATTTTTATTTTAATTCCATATATACTCATACAGTTTATGAATCTGTTAAATAGGGCAATTAACCCCTTGTGAAACGATGAATATATTAAAAATTCATATAATAATGAATTTTATAACTATAAATAAATATATTATTTGAATATGAATCTCGAATTTTAAATACAGTCACTTTAAATTATATTAAGACTTGGGTATATTCGTCATTTCACAAGAGATTAACGGCTCATTTAATGGATCCCTAACAACATAAGTATATATGAAATTAGGATAAAAATTAGTGGGCATAAGAGATATTTTTAAAAGTTAATGCGTATAAGTGGAATTATGAGTAAAATTTGTAGTTATACATACAATTTATCCTTTTAAAACATACATTTTATATTTTCAAAAATATAATATATTTCATAACATAAGTATTAAATGTATATTAGTAATTCGGATCGTTTGCAGGTACTTAGGTCTTGAAACTTGTCTTATCTTAATTACATTGGATATTTTTTTTATTTAAAAACTATCATACTCTATAGGTAAAAAATAAAAAAAAAACTTATCATACCCATTCTATGATATATGATAGCTTGATCTATAGATACCTTTATCCAAGTTGCACTTATAGCGGCGACCGGGGTTTTCCATTTTTCCTTTTCAAATAACATCTTTTGAATAGATTCAATTTGGACCAAGTTAGAATTTAGCTAAGGATTTAAAAAAATTATGGCTGATTTTTTCTTTTTAGAGTATGTTTAGGAAATGATAAAAAATTTAAATATTTTTTTACAAACATGGACAAAAAAGCGCACCCTTGGACTAATAATATAAGAGATGCAACAAGTGTTCTTAACCACAAAGCCAAAAACATCTTTCTTATAATGTTTCAAAAATATACAACAATTCTAGGTGGGCTTATCTTCCATTCATGAAAATACACCTTGTGAATCAATGTAACTGCACCAGCTCCTGAGCTATCTAGTTACCTTCTTAAAACATGCACAAAAGAAACCTGCTCAAAGTTTGTGCATAGATCCCTTATCTCCTCAATCAATCTCACATTTGATATTGATAAGATATAATGAGTCATGTTAAACTCATAAACTTTTGGAAGAAAATTTTTTGAAATAGAAAAGAATGATTTAATATGATATGAGTAATGATAAGAAGTACAGATAATAAAGTTAAAATATATATGTTAGTTTGATAGGTAGTTGTATAGAAATAATTAAAAAGCAGAATAGTTGGATAAAAAGAAGTGAAAAACGGTTAAAAATAAGATAATTGTAGGAAGTGAAAAATTTTATATTGAAAAGTTTGAGTTACAACTAACCACACCTAAGTATAAAGTTAAGTAATCATTTTGTATAAATTAGAACCCTTCTTCTAAGGTTGACGTATTGACTATTGATAATGTTTTGTGCTCTTATAGGGTCTGTTTGGCATTGATTAAAAGTTTTTGACATGTTTCGTGCGTTTCCATCAATTGTATTTATCGTCGGTGCGTGCATTAATTCCCTAGTCAACGTACGGGCGGGTCAAAATGAGGACACCGCATGAAATCGCACAGCCTCTCCAACGGCACTAGTGCAGCATAGTCCGAATGTGGACAGGTGACGGGCGACGCAGTTGCAGGCGCTGGACATGTTCGGCATCTGATGCCAGGATTGACATGCTTGAATTGACGCGTTTTTGCATTTGCATCCTTCTATTGAAAAGTTTTATACAAAAACTTAAGTTTTACTCGTTGCCAAACAGACCCATAGTCTCGCTTATGCATAAATTGCAACATAAAGTCTACCCAGCGTTGCCAATTACCGTCACCAAGGTAACAAAACTCTTACAATGAAATGGGGAAAATTTATCTTTATTACTACTTTGAGATGGGTTTGTATTCATGTCAAAAAAGAGAAAAGATATTATATCAAGGTGTAAATTATGGAACAATGACAAGCTCGATTTTAATCCCCTACTAGGAAAAGGTAAAAAAATTTCGTTAAGAACAAAATTTGGTTAGAATTTTTTTATCTTGCAATTTGGAGATGATCTTACATTAAGGTCAAAAGATAAGGTGATCAAAACCTAGACAACCAAATTGTTGACATTAATATATGTATGCATATGTAAGATTCAAGATTCAAAATCAGATTAGGGCAAGTAAAAAAAAGGTAAGACTGGCCACGAGGAACGGTGCCTTGGTTGTAGCACCGGCTAGCCCACATGGGAAGAGGTGCTAGTTGAAGTCTTGTGTCCTACTGTTTATGTAGATATTTATTTCCCCAAGAGTCGAGATTATTACAAAAGTCTTCTCGAGTGTGGGAGTATTTACCAGAAAAATCTCATCATAATGAGAGGTTGTAGAAAGGTTCCTGATTAAATAACAAGTTGGCACAATCTATATATAAACACTAACAAAAAAAGTAACGCTGACATTTATCTCGTAGAAGGGAAGTGATACGAATTATTTCGGTAATTAAGATGCGTTTGGTGAGGATTATTAACAGGAAAAATTTTAAAAACGAAAATGTAAAAGACTGATACGATAATTCTATTACAAAAAGAATAAAAAAAAAAGTCACCGTTTGGATGAGTGATTCCCGTGAGTGTCTCGTGTCTATCGTGCGCGGGTTACAATTTGTCTAGTGCTAAAAGATGTGTTTGATAATTTACAAAAATTGTCAAGTTAAAATTTTTTACTCTCAATAACTACTCTTTTTTAATTATTTTTTTACACATTTTTCTATACAACAACCCTACTTTTCAATTATTTCCACACAACTACCAATACAACTAACTTATTTATTTTAAATTTATTCTCTTTACTCCTCATCATTACCCCTACAATATCACATTATTTGACAACTTTTATTTTTCAAAAGTTTTCATCAAAAATTTTATTCATTACCAAACACACTTACCAAGCACACCCAAAGAGCGGGACTTCAATAGGCCCGCTTCAATAGGCTGTACATGTAGCATTGGTTTCAAGTTGAACTTTTCAGCTCCAACAGGTATTAATTTTCGGGGCCGGATCAGATTCTGCTTTTAACCTGAATCCATACTAATTTTTATTAATAATTGTTAATATATCAATTTAGTTTGACACTAATTATTGATATACTCATATTGTTTCACGAATTGCATATTACCCTATAAAATTTCACAAAAATTGCTTCCATACTCATATTAACGGCAGTTAAATAAAAAATATAATTTGCTAATGTACCTACTAAATTTAACTCTAATTACTCATATATCCACATTATTTTACGAATTTCATATTAACGCATAAAGTTTCACCAAAATTGTTTGTGCACCCATGATACCTTTTTGTCGCTAAATGTACATTAAAATTTTGGATAATAACAAAAAATATCATATTTAAAGTTATACTAGAATTTCAAAATTTATAAAACACCCAATTGTGCAGGTGGGAGTGAATTCACTTATATCTGAAATGTTATCCCCTTCCACCTACAGTTGATATTTTATAAATTACAAAATTCTAATATAACTTTAATTATAGTCATTTTTATCATTATCTAGAATTTTAATGCACGTTTGGTCATCAAATATTATGGATGCACAAGCAATTTTGGTAAAATTGTATAGGGTAATATGCAATTCATGAAACAACGTGAGTATGTCAACAATTAATGTCAAATTTATTAATTATATTAGCAAATTATATTTTTTTATTTAATAGCTGTTAAATTTCAATAATTAATATGAGTACGCAAGCAATTTTTATAAAACTTTGTGGAAGATAATATGTAATTCGTAAAATAATAAAGGTATATTAGTAATTAACGTAAAACTAAATAGATATATCAACAAATTGCCGGGTTTTTTTTTTCCGAAGATAGGCTTTGGTCGAAACCAAGATCAATTTGAAAAAAAAGCAATGATATTCAGATCCGAACCCGGCTTTCCCCCTCAGGTCTAAATTCTAATCCGGTCCGAGCTGCACCATAGTTGCGAGAAAGTAATATGATTGATTTTACATTGATTATTGAACTGGTTGTGATGAGAGAGAAAATAGATGCGCACGAAAGGATCAGATCGATCCAATACGGAGGTAATGACGAAGAGAAACACCCCGTATAGAGTTCATCAACACCAGCAATCACCCTATACACGCTTTGATGAGCACTCTCCCCCAAGAAAACCGTTATTTAAATCACATCTCTGACATGAACATGCTAGCTAGGCTTTTATTGATAATGCCATGCGTCTAGCTCTGACTGAGAATGCACGCTTGCAGATAGCCATGAGTCATTGCATTACATGTTTGGCTTGACGTTGAGGCGGTTTGCTAGCTTCTCCCCCAGGGATTTGTCGCACTGCATCGCCACAACAAACAGACACACATTACATACAATTGGCAATCTGAAAAAAAAAATATATATATATATAGTAATAACAAAATAAATTAGGAAATTTCAGCATACTTCAATTACTACTGGTAATCAGAAAGACTCAAGTAAGCAGGCATTGGTACCTGAGACCAGTAGCTGATCCATATGCTGCGAATTTCGTGGGTGACCCTTTGATCAGACAATGCTTTCACCCATCGGCCGATGAAACGCTCTTTCCTATGAACGATGAGGAAAAAGAAATCAGATATTTCATATCTCCGGCAAAAGAAAATTTTTCAAGAAAGAGAAACGTTAGGATTTTATCTTCATAAGAGAAAATGTATTGATTTTATATAAGTACTCATGTCCGTCCTATTTATAATTGTCCCCACAATAAGAGAAGTTGTTAAAGTGTCTAAAATTTGGGTATATGTGAGACATCTAAAGGGCGTGCTTAGCATTCCATAAAACATTTTAATCTAAAATTTTAACTTTTTATAATTATCCTATTTTATAAATTTTTTACTTCTTTTTATATAATTATCATACTTTTTAATTTTACCTTCACAATTACATATACAATTATCTTATTTATTTTAACTTTATTATCTTTACTTTTTTCATTACATTTATTATATTCCATCACTTATCCTATTGCAAAAACTTTTACACAAAAATTTTGTTTTTTTATCAAAAACTAATCACCCAAAGAACAAGCGCGAGTCATTCTGTAACTGTATATATCAGTCTAAACTGTTTATCACATCGAATTGTTATCTCTTTTGTAGTTTTCACTTAGATTGAAGAATTTCACGTGTAGATCATGATATCTTGTGTGTGTGATCCTGTGTTGTTTATTTGGACCCATTTTATTTTTTTAAATATTTCTGTAGCAATTGGAATCATGTTTCGATTTCTAACAAGAAATACCACCAACCGACCTGTCCGGCGCAAAGGAACGGTATCTTTCTCCAGGCTGCTTGAAATTGTTTTCCTTGTCAATGACGCGCTGCATTTGTCGTCAGGATCGTTCATAAAGCATTTTGGCTTTATCAGCCATACGAAAAATCACTACTTACTCGAAACTCTCCATCTTACCTTCTCACGCTTCCCTGTAAGAATTTGGGTTGGAATGGGAAATTTCTCAGCATGTCTAACAGGATCAAACCTCGAAGGGAAGTAGTTTACCTGAAAAGTAGAAATAAAAACCAGGAATAAGTATATATATTCTTCTTAATTCAAAATAAAGATAGATACCGAGCGAACAAGGATGAAAACAGAACAGGACTAATACCTCTCCATCCCTATGCATGAAATTCATGAAACCGTCATGATGATTGTTATGATATTGACATTTGGGTGCATTTGGTGGGAGCATCAAATAGTTCGGGCCGAGTCGATGCCTCTGCGTGTCAGCATAGGAGAAGATCCTGGTCTGCAGCATCTTGTCATCTGAGTAGGAGATGCCAGGCACCACAATTGCAGGGCAGAATGCAAGCTGCTCATTTTCTGTGAAGAAGTTATCAATGTTCTTGTTCAACACCATCCGCCCAACCGGCTCAAGTGGCAACAACTCTTCTGGCCATGTCCTGGTGTCATCCAGCGGATCAAAATCAAACTTCTCCTCATGCTCAGGATCCATGACCTGGATTAAAAACTCCCACTCGGGGAAGTTCCCTGCAGCGATCGAATCGTGGAGGTCTTGTGTAGCATGGCTGTGATTAGTCCCCCCAACAGTTACAGCCTCCTCATCCAACAAACACTTCTCCCCACAGGTGGGCCTCCAGTGGAACTTTACATAACGCACTTTTCCATGTTTGTTGATAAGAGTGTATGTGTTGACACCAGAACCAATCATGTGCCTGTAGTTGAGGGGGATACCAACATCATCAAAGAGAAAAGTGAACATGTGCAGGCTCTCAGGGTGGTATGAGAAGAAATCTAGGATTCTCCAGTTCTCTTGAATGTGAGACTTTGGGTTTGGTTTCAAAGCATGGATCATGTCTGGGAACTTCATGCCATCGCGGATGAAGAACACGGGGAAATTGTTACCAACAAGATCAAAATTGCCCTGGTTAATCAACCAAAAGGAAATATTCTATTAATTTCTCCATTTATAAGATGAATATTAGTGGGTATTCAGTAATTAAGTGAATCAGACTAATATTTGCAACTTGTAGGACCCATTATTTCAGAGATAGGAAAATTTTTTGCAGTCGTCACGCAATACGTGATATGTTCAGACAATGACAAGTACATAAACATGAACACATGGATACCCAGTATCAAATGAAAGAAAAGAAGAATGCTGGACAATCCAAACTAGGAGCAGAAATAACAGGACATCTCAAAGACAGAAAACTCAAAATATCTAGAACACAAGAAAAGTAAAGCATCAACATTCCAAACCTAGCTATTCCTATCAGGTTAGGAACTACTGCTAAGCATGAAAGAAGAAGTTATTAAATATTCGAAACTCGACAGACCAATCCTGCAAGGAAACTCAAATTCAATCTAAAACAAGGACTGAAAAAGTCAGGAAGAAAAGAAAAGAAACACCAACCTCTCTGGTATAGAACTTCACAGCAAAACCTCGAGGGTCCCTCAAAGTTTCAGGACTAGCACGCTCGTGGATAACCGTCGAAAAGCGGACAATGACTGGGGTCTGAACTCCAGGCGCCCGAAGAAAATCAGCGCAGGTGAGATGAGAAACATCGTGGGTAACCTCGAAGAAACCCTTTGCACTAGCTCCCCTTGCATGAACAACACGCTCTGGTATGCGCTCCCTGTCAAACTGAGCAAGTTTCTCAACCAGATGGTAGTCCTCAAGGAGAATAGGACCTACACGTCAAGCATCAGGATTCAAAAAATGCTAATAGGATCACATGACAGGTGAAGAAAATTCCATTATTCTTTCATAATTGAAGGAATTTTCACCCACTCAGATTTCTTCAAAAACGATAGTGAATTGAATAATTAGGAGAAACTGAAATATAGACAAAAACACCTCAATAAGAACCAGCAAAAGTGACGGTAAGCTAATATAGATTTCATCAATCCCCAAAGTTAACACAATTTGCAATCAAATCAATGGCAGAAGAGTCACAACAATCTAATAACAAACAAACAAAAAAAATGAGATCATATAGTGCAAATACTGACCAAAGAAGTGTTTAAGACTCCCTTTTGGCACCATAGTTACTGAGTGTAACAGACATCCAACTATTCCCCTAATCATTGACCACTTTGATTCCTTGTGAGTTTACAAGCTAGTCAATGATTACAAGGTTGAGGTACTATTTGGGGGGAACATGTCCCCTCTCTAAATAACTGTCCCAAATTGACAGAAAGGGAGATATGTCTGTGGCAGTCAGTGAGAATAATGACACCACACAGAAGAACTGATGGATGAAGTAAATAGCTGAGGTCTGAGCAAACTGAAACATCTTAGCAATAGCTAAAACAAAACCAACAGTTGCAATGTGTACTGGTTATATTCAAACAGAACAAAATACAGTCAATTAAAAAGAATGAAATGTCCCCATTTTTTTTAAAAAAAAGAATGAAATGTCTAGATTGGAAATAATTTGATCCATGCACATCACAAAAACTGAATACCTCTAGTTCCAATAGTCAATGAAGAGTTGTTGTTCCAGACCGGCGCACCCGAATTAGTGGTCCAAAAGCGGGAGTCGTAAGAATCTGAAGGGCGGTACTGAGAGAGAGAGAGAGAGAGAGAGAGAGAGTTTTTGTTAATATACCCAAGAAAAATAAAAACAAACAAATACAAAAGAGGGGAAAAGGAAGCTGAACTTAACATACAAAAGATGGTAATCAATGAATCTGGAAGAAAAACAGTATCCGCTTGAAATGAATTTTGGCACTTGATAAAAAAGCGAAGCAAGGTTTTGTGAACTCTTCTTTATGGTAGGAAATGTAGAATGGGTAATGATACTTTTCCACAATCAATTCTATATGTTCGATCATGAAATTTATTTTCTCACATAAAATATTCTATTTATTTACTCTTTACCCACCAACTTGCAATAAATATTTTTTATAATCGACATCATTTTCTCTCAAAAAAAATTTATCTTCCTTTTCTACCAGCCAAATAACCCAGAAAACCAACGGAGATATAGGAAGAGGAATCTGACAGAAAGATGACCCACCACCTGCAATTTGTTATGAATCAATATATTTCCTATATATCTTGCCTGATTCTTTGAAAGTGACCCACGTAAGAAGTGCCAGATTCATGGCCCTCAATACCCAAACATAGAAGAATATATAACCTGGGAAAAAAAGGACCACGTATATGTTACCGACGTTCTTCTATGAGTAAGAACAGAACAGAAATCCCACTGTACAGAGATCTAAAAACAAATAAGAATATCAACATATGCACGTCCCTTCTCACGAACTGATCATATCGCCTTCAACTCGAATAATTAAACAAACTCAAAACAAATATCAACACAGCAATTTAGTGAAGATAAAGAATTCGAGGCAATATCAAGTTACAGGCGGCAATAAATGCAACCAAAGTTTTTTTTTTAAAAAAAAAAAAAAAATCTCTTTTTCCCCCGATCTGTTAATTCTCCAACGAAAGACGCCCATGAACGACATTTCGGAGAGGCCAATTTTTTTTTTTTAAAAAAGGTAATACCTTGTACGGATCCATGGCCCGCGCCTCTCGTACTTCGTCCTCTCTCGCTCTCAGCGTAAATGGCGACATGAGAGCTTAATTATACAGAGATAGAGACTGGATCGGACTCCATTTCCCATCTCTCGCCACCTTTCCAGACTCAATAATCGATCACCGTCCACGTGGACGCATGCAAGGCCACAACTCAACACACGTCATGCAGGAAGCACTAACGGTCCAACTACTGACTATTTCATGCATGAATGATGCCGATCGTACATGGTCGGATATTATATGTCCATAAATCGCCTCCTGCATCTGATCCTCGTATGCGACATCGACGGCCTGGATTTCTGCTGCGAGTCGTGCGTGTGTTTGTTATGACTTCGTATATCTGAATTAAAAATGTAATTTTTAGATATGTTACTGTGTTTAATACATTCAGTATATAAATTAATTAATATTTTGTTTTTTTGAAGGGGCTAGAGCAGCGCTCAATGGCATGCAGCACAGTCAACGGTATCGAATCCCGGATGCTGGGGCAACAAAGCACCAGCTGCCCTAAGAGTAAGACAGGTGTTTATCTTCCCAGTTGGTATACGTAACCAAAAAGTTATATGCAAAATTTTGTTAAGGCCAATTTGATTTCTTGTTGGATTAGTTGTCAAACCATATATGAACTTTCTTAAAACTGGATTTAAAAATCAAATTTGCAGAAATTACATTCTTTATTATAGATTTTTTACGCACAACCTCCAAATCGCAATGGGCGACCATCTCTCTCTAGTCTTTTTTTCTTTTTTTTTTCTGTTCTTCAACCACTCCTCCGTCCCTACGCCATCAACGGCGACGTGGGTGTCAAGCGATGAGCGCACGTTAGCAAAGCTCCTGAAACGGCGTGTATTAATCCACGCAGACAAAAAGGAAGTAAAACGTCTCCGACGGGAGCTTCTGTCCACTCGAGAGACGCCAAAAATCCCCAGACAGTAATCAAAATGCTTCTTGCGTCGGTATAATATTTGTATATACAGCAAAAATTAAATGAAGATAAATCATAAATCCTGATTTTTTATTAAATTAACTGGCTAATGCGGTTTGATCCGTAAACATTATATTCATAAAAGAGGAATTTGCCTAACGGCCCTAAACTTTTTCTGATTTTGCAAATTTAACCGTTAACTTTTTTCTATTGTATCACCTCTTGGATAACCGGGAGGAAAATAAGAGAAAATAAATTAGGTAAGTCTCTTTACTTTTTTTTGATATTTTTATATATACTATGACATCTAGATATTATCATGGAGCATATTCATACCCTCACACTATGAAAGGAAATTTTTCCTCAACCCCCACCATAGAGAAGAAAGTATAAACCCCTACGATAAAGGAAAAATTATAAAACCACCATTAAAAAAAATAAAGTGTAAAAATACCAATGTAATACTTGCACTCAGCAAGAATTGAACAGCTGACCTGAGCAAATAATGCCACTACTGTTACTACCAGGGCAAGGCTCTAATAGCACAAGTGTCTCTACCTAACTTCTAACTTCAAACCGAGATCTTCTATCCTACACATCATTACACATCTTTTATAAACACCTACTTTAACTACTTAGTTATCCAAGTGGCAGCGTCCGTGTAACTTTAATATATGCATAGTAAGTTTTAAAATTAAAAATCCACACATTTTGATTTCACTTCCACAATCATCTCTTATGTTGTCTTTTTATGTATTGGGCATATTAACGGAGACCAATAACTAACAAATCTCTTGTAATAAGGCAATATTTTTACCGAATTTTTATGACATTCTTGGTAAGGAACTACGAAAGTAGATGTCTAACGGAAAAGTTGAGGCCTTTGGGAGATTGGAAAACATGCATTTTCGATAATTGCAATTAATATTCTTTCCACCTTTGTATTAGATACTACGTGATATTTGTTAATACCTAAAACTTTTTATATTAAAATTCTTCAATCTAGAACTTTTCATTTTTTATAACTATCTAATTTTTAATTATTTTTTTACTTATTCCTATACAACTACTTTACTTTTCAATCATTTCTACAAAATTACCAATGCATTTAACTTATCTATTTTAACTTTATTCTCTTTAATCATTATCATCACCCCTGCCATATCCTATCATTTTTTCATATTTCAAAAACTTTCATATCAAAAATTTTTCATCACAAGTTTTATTATTTCCCAAATGTAAAGCAGCCCATTCAATCAGAGAATTAACATTATTGAAGAGACTAATTAATCAGCCAGTACCTAATGATCAATCATGACACGGAAAGCGCCATTCAATCATAATCAGTTCCTGGTAATATTAATCCCAATTCCCATGTTACAACATGAGTTAATAATTGGTTACATACAGCCCCATGAAGGATCATCGAATAATTCAGAGATAAAATTATTCTATATCATGACATCGACCCCTTGTTTGGAAATCCCAACTGCACGCACGTAGCATATTGGTGGTGAGTGGAAGAAAAGCATGCATGCGAATGTGATGGACAAAATGCCCACATTTTGTCTCCAAATTTCTGGAAACAAAATGTCGAATTTCATCAGGAAAAAATAATTTAAAAAATGATCAACTTGAATGAAACAGGCATGACTATGAGAGATACTCATGTGGTCATTGTCTCTCGGTCTCTGCTTCATAATCCCAACTTGAGTTCCAAAAACAGATGCGGGCCCTCAGCAAGATGTGTTGGAGATGGAGCAGGAGGCAGGTTCAAGTCCAGGACACAAGCTTTGGGTGCAGAAGAATAATAACTCATTCCCTGCTCATCCATTCCCTCCGAATGGCACCTCTTGTGCCCCCCAAGCGCTTGACCACTTGAGAAAACCTTCATGCAAATGCTGCACTTGTGGCCCCCCACCACCCTCCCATCGCTGCCATTGCCCACTTGGTCGTCGTTGTCATCTTCGCCATCATCATCCTTGGCACTCGCAAAGCAGCCCTTGACATTCTTGTGCGTAGCCCTGTGGCCATCCAGAGCCTGGCGTGATCCAAACACTCTCTTGCAACCTGAGCACTCGAAGCGGCAATTCCAGCAGTCCACAACAGAACTCCCCGATGGATCCCCGGCGACTATCTGGAAGTGGTAATCCCCAGCACTAGGCCCATTCGCCAGCATCACCAGGCAAGTAGCAACTTCATGTTCCACGGCCGTTAACTCGGACAGGCGGGAGGTTGAGGGGTATTCATCAGAAGAGGGGCGCTGGAAGTTGGGTGGGGGGTTGATCCCGCGCCACTGCCGCTCTGGGTGGCACCGCATGTGGCCGAAGAGGGCCTTCCAAGACCAGAACCGCTTCCCACACTCGGTGCAGGGGCGGGTGATCTTTGCTGCCGACGGGTCTGGCTTCTTCAGGGCCTTTCGCTGAAGAATCCTCTTCGTGGGGTCTGATATCCGAGCAAGCTTGGAGCGTTTCTTGCGACGATGCTCACCGGCAGTGGCTTCGTCATCGGCAATCGTGGTTGGCGCAATCTCTCGGGTGATGGCGAGTGGAGTGAGGGGAGACGGTGAGTTGGGGGGCTTCATGACAGTGCATTCTAAGAGGCATGAATAATGGAAGTGAGAGAGCGTAGGCATGGCATGTGAGTGGTAGTGACTTGTAAGCCCCTGCAGGCAGTTGGAGCGGTTATTTGCTGCTGCTAGTCTCGTTGAAATTTTGAAATAGGTTGGATTAAGGCTCAAAGATCGTGAGATGAACCAGAACTAGAACAACCATATCCCACCATGTATCTGAATGAATCAGCGACGGCGGGCTTCGGAAGGACGAGATAGAAAGCAAGCCAACCATGCTCACAGATACAAAATCCAGATGAATAAAAAGGGCAGAAGTAACCGCAGCCTGGCAACCGTTCCAATGCCTTCCTATCTGACAGATAACTGCTTGCTTTTCCGGTGGTTTCTGTCCGTTGGTTAGAACTTAGAAATGGCGCTGAATTTTAAGCTGAGCTAGAATAACTTACTAGAGAAGAGAAGAGAATGACTTCATTTACAAACCAACTCGGCTTTAATATATGCGCCTTCTGTGAGATCTGCTCATCCAACCACCGATTTTGGAACTGAAACAAGACAACCGGGCATTTCGCTGTTTTAGCTATCCAATAAATGCAAAAGGAAGTGTGTCAAAAAAATAATAATAAATACAAAAGGAGATGCATATAATCTCCATCAGTTGCAAAATGCAAATCATTACCCAAAGAAAAACCAGAACGATTGCCATTCTCTAGGGTGGATCAGAACACCCAAATTTCAAATATCTGAGCGCTTCGTCTCGCCATATTCCAGATGGTCAAGATGAAGCGGGATCACCATATTCGCGTTATTACTATTTTGGGTTAGTTCTATATATATATCCACTAATTTGGTCTTATTTTCAGATACACCCACGAAAGTTTCATACGCTCTTGTTATACTATGTGTTTTGCAATCATAAAAACTTTTTAATCCAAATATTTTTGAGGTTTTAATATAAATATCTTTACTCTCAACAATTATCCTATTTTTTAATTATTTCTTCATATCTTTCTACATAATTCATTTACTTTTCAATTATTTTTTTACAACAATTTTATTTATTTTTACTTTATTCTATTTACTCTTTATTGTTATCTGTACCATATCACATCACTTTTCTCATTTTAATAAAGGCCCATTTGATAATGTAAAAATTTGTGAAATTTTAGGATAATATAGAAAATAGGAAAGAAAATATTTTGGAAAAATGCGTAGGTTCTATAGAACTCATAGTTTTCCATAGAATCCCACACTAGCGCTTTAATAAACGTGCCCTAAGTATGCTAAATTTCAAATATATCCAAACTATCAGCTAACCTCAGTTAATTTGTTGTAAATGCCAAAAATACCTTAGATGAAATATCGAGTTAATTCGAATATGCACGCATTTGACCTTATTTTCAGATATATTCACTAAGTACGTTAAAAATACCAAATATACTCAAATTGTCCGCTTCGTCAATTATTAGGAAAAGATAGTATTCTGGATGATTTAAAATTTTCAAATGCCAAAAACACCCCTGGATTTAAATAAAAGATTTTATTTTCATTTTTCTCACCTCCCGATGGAAAGAAAAGATAGATAGGCGGCAACCGGATTCCAGCAGCACTAGCACCACCTCCGTGGTGCCTAAGTCCAGCATTTCCAGCAATATCAAAGACATGAATATCTTTGTGTGCGTGTGTGTGTGTGTCAGAGAGAGAGAGATCGATCTAAGATCGCAATGACTACAGCATTTCTAATGTAATTACTACTCTGAGAAATCTCAGTGTACCTCTACCTCTTATAAACAAGATGAACTTAAATTCATTCCAGTATCTTCACGTCTTCCGAATCACTCATGGCGGTTGTTGCTATCGCACAAAACAAAGGCTTAAAGTGAGGGTTCTAACATATATAGTGAGTATGAAGGAAACTTCAAGAATCTCGTCGATATATCTGAAATTAAGTGCAAACATAATGAACATATTTAGAATTAACCCAATCTTTCGGTCCAAAGGTAATTTTGGCATTTACAAAATTTAACTGATGACAGCCGTTAGTTATAGCAGTGGGTATATTTGGAATTATTCCTACTATTCCACAAGATCCAATGATCTTTTGAACTAAATGATGATGGGACATTCCAGTAACGATAAATTCAGCACCATAATCTTATCGCGGTGTGCCAGAGAAGACACCGGTAAGTGGAAAGACCATTTTACGAGTACGCCCTTCCACTTTGCTGGAATCACAAGCAAACAGCCGAACTTAGGCCTACATCTGCTGTAGTCCCTTATCCAAGGTCGCCCAGATCATGGATGGGGAAGCACTAAGCCATAATGCGTTACAAAGGAAATTGCACAAGAATATGAAAAAATGAACTCTGCACACTGGCTCAGTATAAAGGTTACAACTCCGGATTAGTGCAGGCTCAGAGAACTTACAAACCAAGTTCTCTTGCACAAATATGGGCTTAGCAGAGCTCGTGAATACAAATACACAATTCAGCGGGTTGGATCTCCATGCTTAGTCATGAGGGAAACATATGTGAAATTTACAAGTGGCCGCAGCCTAAGTTTCTTGACACATTTTCTCTTTTCTTCTCTTACATTAAAAAAGGATCAACAGCCATACCTCTATGGCAAAGTAGATACATGATGAGAACCTGGGACAGTAGCAAGAAATCTCAAGTTGAGCACAATCTGATGTTAATCTTCTGCTGATCTAAGGAAAAAATTCACCCAACTTCTCACTTGCTCAGAAAATGAGGCTGGGCTGGGGCAGCTTCAGGACTTTTAGGGGAACATTTACCCAAGACATTCAGCAACTTCATCCGCTGAATCTCTTTTACTGTGTCAAAGAAAGAAAAAAGGCAATGGTTTTTGTTATATTGAAGGATGAAACTTGTAAATTCTAGCAAAGACAATTTCACCGCAGGAAATACTTACACATAGCATGCCAATAATGTATATTGCCAAGTTTACCATACAACGCATGGACCAGTAGTGAACCAAGATTGGCAATTTTAACATTCTCTCACTGAAACTTTGCAAATAGATCATTATGTATCCTGATCACCAAATCATAGCTTATTTTGCACCAGCAAAGGTGGTGTCCACTAGTTGGGCTATTCCAAACACAATACCTGAGCCATATAAATTGCCATTTACAATTCTAAAGAAATTCTTTAGAGAAAAATGTGTTGTAAAGCTTTGATACCTTCCTCAAGTGAGAGAAGGATTGCTCTTCTTTCCAAATCATATGCCTCTCTACTGCGGTTGGCGGCAGACAGAGACCGAAGTCCTAATATAGCAATTAAAGAACAATAAGAGAAATATAAAAAAGAAACCGTTGGTTGGTGGAAATGAATACATAACGCTGGTAAGGAGTCATTCAGCTTCTTCGGAATAGGAATAATTGTTTCGAAGTAGCTTACTCTTAATGTACTCCTCCTGGCCTGATTGATCACAAGACCTTAAAAATGTTTGCAATCGAAGATATCGCTCTTCCCAATATCGATTTGAAACACTCTGGCTCTGAGGGCTGATTGCATAAGGTGCCCCTGCAGCTAGAGGTTGACAGTTTGATTCAGATATTGCCAGCCCGTTGTGAAGTTTACCAAGTGAATTAGGAACTGAAGGTCCTCCAGATGAGAAAGTTGCAAGAGAAGCTGCTGGCATAGGCGCAAATGCTGGAATGCCTGTTACACCAGTCTCCACTCTTTGATCCTGTGGACCAAGTGACTCTTGATTTCCAGTGCTAGACTTTATTGGCTGCAGGGATTTAGAATTTACAGCACTGAACGCATTTGTGATGCTGGATTCTGTCTCACTTTTTCTACGGACATACACAAGATGCCCATTCATGCTGTTGTTGCATGCAGACTGGTTGCAGACAGAATTTGGTTGGCAATCTGGAGTAGACCGTTTATTACCACAGAGCTTTGTGGCACTGGTGCATGACCCATTGTCCTTTTGAGGTGGGGTGTTTCCTGATAACCTTGGGATATTCTGAGTTTCTTTCAGTTCTCTAAGTGCCATCTTCTTTCCTGATGCTAGCTGTGGCTTGTCACAAGCAGACACCGGAGTTCCATTGCTAGCTAACCCACTTTCAACTTTTGCATCTGCCATTTGTTGAACCATTTGGATATTATATTAAGATTTTGACCTGAAGTATGCACAACACATGCCCGGAAAACAGAAGTCAAGTACTACCGCCACTAAGCCGGTCAATTCCAAAAGTAAATGTCAATTATAGAAATGCATGGATGCTGTTCAAAACTCAATCTTAGAAAACACATCCCACGACAACCTATAAAATATTTTGTTGGGCCGCATGGAAAACAGCCACATACAAAAGGAAGTTTTTCTCTGCTCTTAGGTTTGGCTTCAATGGAAAGATTGGTGGTTTATAAATAGACATGACCAACTGCCAAGATTTCTAGATCTGGAACAGGAGGTCTGGATTTGTTAATCTTAGAATGAGAAGTTGATGTCAGATATAAAAGATAGCGTTGATTATGGAAATTGGATTATGAGATGATCAGGGTAAATTCTACTAAAAGAATCATACACTGATGAGCTATATCAGTTAGCTGAAAATTTGAAGTTTGCAAACGAAATCTCCCAAGAGGGGCAACAGTGACAGTTCCTGTTCCTGTTCCGTGGGAGATACCAAATAAATGACTACTGGAACCTAGGCAATCCAGGTAGGTTTGTGGGCTTAATTGTCTCGTTGTTCCTAATATCACCTTGACTAGTAGTAACTCAGTACTCAACAAGGAGTATTTTTCAATAAAAAAATCCATATAAGATTCCCAGAGAAATTGATTCTTAGGGTGCATTTGGTACCCAAGAAAAAAAAAATCGAACTTTTCCAGAACTTTTCCATAAACTACCCTACTTTATAATCATTTCTTCACATCTTTTCACACAACTATCCTATTTAACAATCATTTCTTCACATGCTTCCATACAACTATTCTATCTATTTTAACTTTATACACTTTACTCTTAATCATTACCCCTAACATATCACATTATTACCCAATCTACTTCAAAAACTATTCCACCAAATTATTTTCAACATTTTTTTACAGATTATCAAACACACCCTTAGTTAATCTGTAAAAACTTTTAGCTATCAACAATAAATAAATAAATAAATAATAAAAAAGAGAATTTGGGTCTTAAAGGCAGCTATTTTATGCAGAATGTCAAAGGTTAGAAAAAGAATATTGCAAGCTCTTAACTTATTTCGCTTAGATGTAGATGTGTGATGTGTCACACTAACCACTCCAAATGAAATAAAGGAATGTTGCGAACATTAGAAGAAAAAGCGGCAACACTGATCCCAGGTTAAGATAAGAATGAACCAGTTAATCCATGGATGACTCTAAACAACTGGTCCAAATGAGAACAAATACGGAAAATGATCACAATCCATGAACCAATATTCCCAAGCAATGGTGCTTTGGTCTCCAATTACACTACAGAACAAGAACAAACACTATGTGGCTTGGCTTGATCCAAACTCCAAAGAAATCAAATAAAGATCAGATCAACCATATGGATGGTTGGGAGGAGAAAAGGCCAGCTTCCTCGCCACAACTTATGTCCATGATATATTCTTTCAAGGCCTATGTTAAATGAACCTAATCCCATTATTCATGTGGTTTCTTTTGTATCAACCTCCAACTAAATAGCTAAACCTCTGTCCAACTAAACAAACTGTTTATTCTTGTGGGAATTAAAAATTTGATCCAGACTATAAGGTTCATCAAGAATCAATACGCTGTCACGTTCAGAATAAAATTTAGTTGTCAACTGAAACAATAGAGTGCACTATTTAAACTCGCATGTTTTATCCTAATTGACAAATAAACAATATTACTACACAATTTCTGAGGCGACGTCAAATTATTTAAAATTGCTTCAAGTTATTGCCATTAAAATTTTCTGCAGCGAAGGAATCAAATATCACATAAATTAGCAATTGAATAAAATCGCATCAAGAACCACACAATATCAAATGTTAAGTAACATGGATAACAACCTATATCTCTGACTATTTCATCTGAAAACATGCCTGAGGGCTATCTCACAAGATAGAGACATGGACAAGAAAAAACATCAACCCACATCTCAATAACATTACAACTACATGTGCGGACAGCTGAACACTGTTACTATCAACAATGTTCTAATTATCTTTTCATTGGTCACCTTCACTTGCATATTTGCACAATCCTTTCCTGTAGGGTGGTCTGTGGAATAAACTGACTTGTACCATTGTTTTTGTTAAAAATGGGCTATTTCTTGTGACTCAAGCGTGCAATGCAACCAATGGTCACAAAGGCAGCAACATCTGCCGTTTTGCCAAGGCCAACCCCCATCTTGTTTTGAACTAAGTGATCTATGCTAAACTCATGAAACAAACAGAGCCAAATTCAGTTGAATTAACCTCTTGGTGGGTCAAATTTGCATATTTTGCATTCCTTTCCTCCTCTACCAATTATTTGTCAGCAAACTTCAAGAACTTCTTGGGAGGCATAAAGACAGAAGGAAGTAAAATCTAGCAGTCCATGACTAAAATTCTTAAGAGACAAAGAGATAAAGAGAATACTAAAATCTCCTGGGCCTATTATAACACTTGTATAAGTGATGGTACCTTTTGCTTGTGAAGTGGAAACATAAAAGCCAGAAAGAAAAGTGCCACAAATCAAAACAGGATTCCATGGAAAACCAGTTCCTAGAATAGCAAAAAATTCATTAACGGATCAAGTGAATGATCAGATTTCTTTCCAATGCTTTCCACACATTTTTTTAAAAAAAAAGGTACTGAACAGAAAATGAAACAAATTGTGCTCAATCATGTCTTTGTAGCCTGAATTCCAAATTTCTCCCAGCACTTCATAAATAATTGAAGAAATGATGTATAAAATCAAAAACATAACATTACTCCCAGCAGATAGATCCCTTTAATGAGATTGATGATCAACATCAACTTAGATTTCTACAAGCAGAAATTGTGAAACTTTTTGGAGAGTGGGAATCGAATGACTAAAAGTAAAAGAATGGTAATTCTAAGCTGCTAAAGTGAGATTGGTGGCTACTAGCAATCATTTAAGCCCACAAACACCTAAACAATTTGTGAAGGACATCAAATTGGAAGCATGGCTAAGCTCTTTCAGGGTGAATTTACAAAAATGATGGTACCTGAGGAGGAGCCAATAGCCATCTTCAACATGCAGAAGTCATTTTACCTAAACTTCCAATGAGGCTGTATTCATATCAAGCCAACATAATGCACAGGTTGTAACATAATCCAAAGCCATGAATGCATATTTTAACAGAACTGCAAAGAACGTACAACAAAAAAGAAATACAATATAATTACGCAAGAAAAATATCTTAATAATGAGTACTGCAAATTGAAAGACACAGGTATTCGAAATTGCTTACAGTAACCATTAGCAAATGCACCCTCACTGTGACTGCAAAAAACTAACAATAAAATCCAGATTGGTGTCAGACATGCATAGTTGAATCTATTCTTGACAGAAAAGAAATCAGCAATGCACTTCTCTAAACTCCCAAAATTATGGGAGTTGCCACCACACAAATCCCAAATGTATATCCAACCTCATCCCATACCAAAATACATATAAACATGTAAAAATACCTCTAAACAGCACCGGATCAATGGCATCGAGGATCCTGCGACTCAAATCCCAAACTACACGAAAATCCAGTAGGCTCAGCCCAGCGAGGAGAAAGCAAATCAGCAGAAATCCACTTGCGTTCCACTATCAATGACAATTATCAGTCGCTGAAATACTTCAAATATTCATAAGAATAGCACCAGTGCAGGAAAACAGCACCCCAATATCATAATCCGAGGAGAGCACGGAACAAACACGCAAAACATATATATCAATACCGAACCAAAGAGAGGGATTTTCTGAATGAAGACAATACAGAGATTACAGCATTCTACAAGAAGCATTTAGAAGAAAAAGATGGCAGGAAATTACCAATAGCAGACCGCGAGATCGCCGAGAGAGGGAAGCCAGCTTCCTTTTTTTCCTTTCTTTCAAAAGATGTAAGCTTTCGCTCCATCCGAAAGGACGAGTCGCGGTGCTTTTCCTTTCCATGTAAAAATTTGCGTGCACAAACAAACGGACTGTTTTTTTTTTTTTTTTTTTTTTTTTTTTTTTCACGCTCGTATATTTTAGTCCGACAGAGTACAAATTTGGGATTTTTGGTTCCTGAAAAGTTGGCCCTCATACAATGCACAATCAGGCCGTTCATTTCTTATCAGAACTATTTACATTTTTTGAAAAATTTTAAATATGTATTCCCTCCTATTGATTTGTATGGATTTTAAAAAAATTTAATTGTATTATAATTTAAGTCCAGCTGGAATGTTTGGGTCATAAAATCATTTCTGGTTAGACAATAACAATATAGAAAAGTTCATGTGGATTAAAACCAAAATTTGGAAATTAAAGAATTCTAGAAGTTATAGTTAAATGAACTTCGTTTAAACGAGTTTTCGGGGATAAATTTCAAGGAAACCCATATACAAAAGTAAATAGAGCAAAATAAATAACTCCGTCTCGTATGGTTAATAATCTGAAAATAAATTCGATATAGCTAGATGGTATGCACTGGGAAGATACGACAAAAACCACTTGTATATATTCATTGGTCTGTAAATTTGATTCCCCAATTTTATTTTATTTTCCTGCCATGGCCATGCAAATAGAAAAATCATCGTCCAATAAACGAGTGAGGATATCTTTGCTCTCATAGAATCACTGGAAGCCATAGAAGACGAGAACAAGACTTAAAATGGGAACTCTGACAACTAGCAGTTGCTCGGTTGATAAAGCTGTGCGTGCGCCTGCAAGCAGCAGTTCGTATCCCCTTGCCGCTAAATGGGAACTTTCGTCTCCCCGTTTATTTTATGCGAGTTTGTTCCCCCTAAAGCTGACACGTGGAGTATGTTGTTTTCTTTATAAATTGTAAAAATATATCAGGGCTATATTGTAATAGATATTAAGATGGTTGTAGATATACACTAATCAAAAAAATGAGAACTCTGTAAGAAATAAAATATATGAGTGTGGTTTATCAATGACAGCCGGTACAAGGAGAAATGCCTTAGCTTCCGAGTTATGAAAAAACAAACACCAAAAATTTGGTACAAGATAGCAAGGATCTCGTCACTGTAATTTGGGTCTGACCACCTTTAGCAGCCAGAAACAAGAGACATGCCTGTCCATCTTGCTACACCTGTGGCTGCTGCACGAAGATCATTGAAAGTGCCTCAATAATTCATACTTCGCAATGAACGCATGGTATAGCATGTAGATCACTTTGCCAAAACACTATATCTCAATTCGTACAGCCCCACTTTCAGAAGACACAAATTTGGGCTTTCTCTTTATGTGCACCAAACATTGAATGACATCTCCTACACGAAAATCATGGCAGTCCTTGATGATGAGGCCACATTCATTCCCCTTCCCAACTGCATCCACGTCCTGCTTCTCACGCTTCAACGAGGCGCATGAACCCTCAAACACTACTTCTCCACTTCTCAACAGCCTCATAGTTGATGATCTAGTGAAGCGGCCATCAACAATTCGGCACCCAGCAATCTTCACAGCATCATCTGTGGATTTTCTATTTCCCTTGATTTCAAATATATCCAACACCTGGGCCTCTCCTGCAACCTGGAGCTCCAATGTCCCTGGTGCCTTCTCAACAATGAGATTCCCCATATCCTCCAAAAGATGGTAAATGACACGGTGTAGCCTTATCTGCAGATAAATAAGAACGAATTTGTATAAAATAATGATAAATAAATAAAACCAACTGAGAATCCAGAGAGCGGGAAGTGCACGAAGTTGCAGCAGGAGAAGATTAAGGATTAGAAGAAGTGATGATATCACAGGACTTGTTTCCAAGGAGCAGCATCCCTAAAGAAGTGATTTGCAATGTATAAGATGGAATGGCAGATAAAATGTAGCAAAACTTTCTATCCAATTCAATGCCAAATAACTCAAGTGACCGATCTGATGAATTTTTCAACCCCAGCACACTCAGGAACCTATCCCATGTCTGACGGCAAATTTGACATGCAAGAAAACATCTCTGTCATTGCTATATCCACACGTTTAAGCATATAGCGTAAACCATAAAAGGGAATGCTTGGCCAATGCATGAATCCTTCACAGCCACCCAACCATACTGCTAATTGATAATTATACCAGGGTCAATTCTCTGTGAAACCACTTTCGTTCTTTATAACCTCAGTTATGATTAAATTCACAATAATCGTATCTACATCAGGGGTCAATGTGAAAAAAGAGAGTAACTAATGTCATGTGATAGAGAATAATGATTTAAAAAAATAAGAATGAAATAGATAAGGTTTTTTTTTTTTTTTTTTTTTTTTTGTGAAGAGAAAATAGATGAGTTTTTTGTGTGTAGAGATTTGAAGCAATATTGGGAAGAGCTGCTGTTGTCAGATGTTTAACATGAAATCATCTTAAAAGGAGATGGAAACCTCTTTTTCCCTTCTTCCCCCTATTGGAGGGCAGAAAAATGAAAGATACAGTCAATCAATAAACCACTCCAAACTTCCTGCTAATGTACTGTAACCCAAGCTTTTCATATTAGCATCTATACTCTACAGCATTTTATTTTTAACTCCCGATGCCCAAATAGAATCATGACAATCATCATCCACCACCATCATTATCATTTTAGCTTTCTCCCATTTCTTTGCAGTGGCCAATGCTTACACAAAAGTCATTCCAGATGAGAACAGCTCGGTCGGGGGGGGGGGGGGGGGGGGGGGGCGCTAAATATACAACAGATGAATAGTACCTTTACACCAGCTCGATATGCTTCTTGGTTAACAGAACTTGGCAAGTCACGTATATTGAACCCAACAATGCATGCCCCACAAGCTTGTGCCAAGTCAATGTCTGACTGAGAAACAGGACCAACGGCAGTATGTACCACATTCACAAAAACCTGGCAAGAAAATATAGAAAGGTGATTTCTGACATTTAAAATCTTATACAAGGAAAGCTAAAAATTAGATATGAAAAAATCTAAGACAATATAAAGGTGAAACCAATAGGTAATAAAATAAGGGAGGTAGACTAAGGTGGTCTAGGCATGTCAAACAAATGCTTGAAATGGCCCAATTAGGAGGATTGAGTTTATTCAAACAAAAGGCTGCAAAGAAGAGCCCTAAAAAACATATTCGAAGTAATTGAGAAAGATATGAAAACATTAGAGATAACTGAGAGCATAGTTCATCACCATAAAAATGGCACAATGGGATCTGTACAGCTGACCCCACATAGGTGGGAAACAACTTATGAACATGATGATGATACAAGAAACCATAATTTTGACACTGTAGAATACATCTGGAGCTTAACTATTTGCAAGTTGCAACATAATGATCAATGCTTCTGTAGTTAGTTTGATATATGAGGATGGAATGAATTAAAAACGGCCATTGTTATTGTTTTAGTAACAGAGAGTTTCTCTGCCTCATGTATTACTAGACTATTCATTGACTTATTGACCATGCATATAAAAACAAACAATTGACAAGCTATCCAGGAGATGAAACCCACTGACTAGAGCAAAGCATGCATTTCAGAGAAATAAATCTAGCGTATCAATCTACAAAATCCAGATCAATTAAATATCTATAGGTATGCACAGCTTCAATCAAGTCTGTTTTCCAAATATTCTCTATTGCCTTGCAAAAAAATTGTTCAGTGCATATCCATTTCCCTTGTTCCGTTAAATGATATTGCTGGAACATTCCAATCCAGGGAAGCTTATGAGCCAACACCAATTGTTAACATGCCATGGTGCACCTCAAACCCTATACACATTCATAAAGGTCAGAAGCTATCGAAGGATAAAAAATGCTGTTAAGAAAGGTAGCTTAGTAGGATTCAAAATCTACCCAAGCAAAGCAGGTAAGAAACATGATAATTCCAATTGATCGTACCTGAGAGCTATTTAGACTCTTCAATGCATCTGTAACTGCTTGAACAGTCCCTTGAACATCACCTTTAACTATAATTGGCATCTCAACTCTCTCAGAGGCCTTTTTTGATGTATCTGCAGCATCAGTCGTCTCTTCATTGATCTTTTGAAGCCTATCCTTCTCGAACTCAGTCCTCTCTTCATTGATCTTCTGAAGCCTATCCTTCTCCAGTTTCTTTCCCCTTCCGGCACTAAGCATTCTTGCTCTTTCCTCTGACTCCACCACAACAATATCATCACCAGCCATTGGAAGCCCCTTAAGTCCTTCAATGACAGCTGGCATTGCAGGCCCCGCCTTCTGAGCGACATTCCCAGACATGTCCCTTATTGCTCTTATTCTTCCCCACTGTGCACCAACAACAACATGCTGCCCACAGGTTAACGTCCCAGCTTTCACAATTGCAGTAGCCAAAGGGCCACGACCTCGGTCAAGCTTTGCCTCTACAACATAAGCTTGAGCAGGTCCATCAACATGTGCCTTGAGATCCATCATTTCAGCCTGAAGAAGCAATGCCTCCTCCAATTTATCCAATCCAATTTTGGCAGTAGCAGAAACTTCAACCACCTGAACATCACCCCCCATCTCTTCTAGCTGTAAGCCCTCAGAACCCAGCTGGATCCTAACCCTTTCAGGATCAGCAGTTGGTTTATCACATTTGTTGATGGCAACCACAATGGGTACATTTGCTGCTTTGGCATGAGACATTGCTTCTAGAGTTTGAGGCATCACACCATCATCTGCAGCAACAACAAGTACCACAATGTCCGTAACTGCAGCACCTCTAGCCCGCATTGCACTGAATGCGGCATGTCCAGGTGTGTCAAGGAAAGTTATTGACGATCCAGATGGCATGCTTACAACAAATGCACCAAGATGTTGAGTGATGCCTCCAGCCTCCTTGGCTGCTACAGATGTTTGGCGCAAAGCATCTAAGAGAGAAGTTTTACCATGATCAACATGGCCCATGACTGTCACCACTGCAGGTCTGGGTTGCAGTATTGCACCTGCAGTAGAGTGGAGCCTTCTAACATTAACTCCCACCTCCTGAAAAACAAGAAATTCGTAATGTCTCGTTCGTTGAACGATGACTGTAAATGATCCATTTCAATTCCACGAATGAAGCCTCTAAGGCTAAACATGGTCCAAATAGCAAATGCAGAGATTTTGTCTGATGTGTGGGTGCATTGTAGCATGCGCCTCCTCTTTTTTTTTTCTTGTGGGTATTGTGGGGTTTGGTGGATAAGCAAATTAGTAGAGAAGTAATGCTTCAATAGAGCATTGAGCAGGACAGGGTCGCCATGAAATGTAAGTCAAATCCAACTAAAATGCAGTTCACTTGATAGCGTTAATCAGATTCACTTCAACACAGTGACACTCCTTGTGGTAAGCTACTTGGATAAGAAATCCAGCTGGTGATCAGCAGAGGGAACTGGCTGATATCTGATACTTGTGTGTGCCATCCAAGTCCAAACATTCATCATCAGCAGCTAAAGAAGAGGGGGAACCAAATCAATTTTTCAAAAGCCTAAGTGGTGATAGTGTGACACAGAATGTATCATGCCGTCCAGCCAACCATAATGGGAATGCATGCTATCACGATGTTCCAAAACTTGAAGGGATAAATGACGTGCAACTAAGAAGCTTCTAAACATAAAGCCATGCTCCCTCAAGAAAAATGGTAATGTTTCAATGCATCCTGATGCATTGAGTGCAAAACTCATTTTTAAATTTTTTTATAACATTGTTAATCTAGGCGTATTTAATTTATAAACCAAGTTTCACCTTTTTGGATGTGTATCTATAATTTTTTTAATATTTTAAAATAGGGTAGTTTTAGTCAACTAAAATACCTCTGTTTTTAAAAAATCAAAATATATACCAATCAAAAGAATTAATATATATATATACATCTCCAAAACTGATAAAACTTAATATATAAGTTAAATACACCTCGATTAACAGCTTTATAAATAGTGTTTCAAAAACAAATTTTAAATAAGTTTTGCACCTTGATGCATGGAAATTCCAATGCATTGGGATGCATTAAAACATTCTCCCAAGAAAATAGGCCCTTTTAATGACTGCTATCTTCAGAGATGCAAATTGTGGAGCTGAATTGAAAAATAGGCTGACCCATAATTATTTTCCATATGGCTATAGGAAAAGTGAGCTGAAAAGAAGCCCTTCTAATATCTGGAGCCAACATTATTTTCAGAAATGACATTTGATAGAAATAAATAGATAAATAGAAGTCTCTTCTAAAGATGAAACACATTCTGTAAAGGGAAGTGCTTCAGTGTTGCCAATAAACTGCAGTTCAGTTTTGCTACCCATTTTGGTCCAATTTGATGATTAAATCAAAAAACGGTCCGCTCATTTTGTTAACAATCATTTGCTTTATTCATGTAGCAAAAGTCATTTCCATCGAAGTTTTAGGCAGGCCATACCTGCTTTAAAATATTTATGATCATATGTAAAATATGAGAATCACTTAAGACCCATTCAAATATTTATTGGAATATTATGATAATTTATAAATTATTTATATATACAGGAAGAATGTTTTAGATGGTATGGATGTTGAAATTAATAGTTTTAAACTAGATATTTCAATAAAACAATTTTATTAAATTAACTTTACGCTTTATCACTTCCATCAAAAGGGGTCCACAAATATTTTTTGATTTGGTTGAAATTTGGTTTCCTAGTTAAACAAGTAATTTTAAATAAATAAAATAGGCATGTTTGATTTTTGATTTAACCTTTAAGTGGGCCTAAAATGGGGGTGACAACACCAAAATCTTCAATGATGTTGTTGGCATCATAAAAGTATTTCCCTTTGATTTAACCTTTAAGGTGAGGCAAAAATGGGATGACAAAACCAAAATCTTCAATGTTGTTGTTGGCACCATAGAAGTATTTTCCTTGGATAAAATAGATGAAGATACATAATTTTTAGCAATTGCCAACTACAAAGAGAGACAGAACTTGTCAAAGGGCCACCCAAGAGACTATGGGTAGACAAAATTTGCATGGATTCATGCAACTGAGACTGCTTAGTTGGAAAACAGCTTATGATGATGACAAGGATGATGGCCATAGTCAGAGACATACTAATTCTTAAATTACTTGGCATTCTAAAACAAAAGCATAAACAGGATAGACTCAGTTACATGAACCTGTAAATTTTAACAGTCAACATCCTCCACTAGTAAATGTAGTTTTCTTCTTACTAAAAATGGAAAAAATAACATGCCAAAAGGCAAAAAATGCGAGATAAAATTTAATAGAATGAATTGATAATAACACCCAAGTGGTAGGTGATAGTAGAGATTTTACAAACTTGTTTAGAATAACAATTAAGAGAAATGATACTATATAATAGGTTGTTACTTAGCTAAGAAAATACCTCATGTATTTTATTTTTAGAGTATTTCTTTTATCTTTTCTTCGCTTCTATGTGGTCCGAAGTGTATTTAGTTCATATAACAAATTTTACATTTTTAGATTTTTTATACATATTTTTACACAATTTTAAAAATAAAAAATTTCACCCATCACATGAAAAATCGTGAAAATTTTTATTTTTGGAATTTTGTAGAAAATGCATACAGGAATTTAATGGTAAATTTTGGTATATGAACTAAATCTACTTAAGGTCACATAAAAGTGAAGAAAAAATAAAATATACATAATAAAAAATACATGAGGTTGTTACTTGTATAGTATCGTAATACAGCAATTAAGCGTATGACAGCAACAATTATTCTGTAGAAATTCATAATAGCATCATATTTCTAGAACAACAAATCATGAAAGACAGAAAGAAAACACAGCAATTTGAGTAAATTCTGCAGAATACCATTGCAACAAGTTCTGCTACGTCAATGCTAATGGTATCGAACTCTGAACAGATCTTCTCGCCCACACTTGTGATGATATCTTGAAGGGTGGAAATTGTGGCACCAGTTCGCTTAGCAAGCTCATTGATGGTCATGCCTTCAAAGATGTCAATAGTTTTGTTTGTTGATGGTTTTGAAGCTATTTTGGATTTAGGAGGAACATATGGGGCTTCAACAGGTGGTTGGGCCCTTTTCTCCTTTTTGACACGGTTCTCTTTCCTGGCAACTTTCAAATCAAAACCCTCCTCCCTCCTCCTTGCAAGTAGATCAAGACTAGAATGGAAAGCCCTAAAAAATATTAAAATAACAGTTTGATCATTTCTTCATGAGCAGTTTCCAAAATGAAAGCAGAGCAAAAACAAAGCCTACTGCACAGCCAAATAGATTAGACACGTGTGGCATAATCTCAGGTAAAGAATAAGATTATTTCCCTTCATGACTATTCCAATTGACAATTTTACGATCTCAGGCTCAACAAAAAAGATCAAGAAGACATTGAAATCAACCAAACAGATATCGGATTACCTGAGAATGCAGTGATTGGCCAATATCTTGCAACTACTGGCTTCATGGACAGTTATAACATGGCCTGCTTATACAAAATAGAAAACCGGAAAGCACAAACACATACACACACAGAGATGTTCAGTCAAGGTTTAAAAAGAAGAAAAAGAAGACTAAAAAAGGCCGACTGGGGTAAAGAACTGCCACACATTACAGGGTCCAAGGAGGGGGTCACATGTACACAGCCTAACCCTGGTGTTTAGAAAGTGGCTGTTTCCCATGACTCAAACATGCAATCTCCAATCAAAAAGATGACAACTCTTACCCTTGCAGCAAGACCCACCTCAAGAAAGAAGACTATGTTGTACATAATCAATCACTACTGGATTCAAGATTTTTCAATCCATGTAAATAAAGAATACTATGGTTTACACTAGTAATCAAAACTACGCCAAACATAGCGCCCCCTCCTCCTCCTCAAAAAAAAAAAAAAAAAATCTGAGTAATAACCAGCAGACACTATCCAGTGGTGCAACGTATGATGCCGTCATCAAGACCTTGAGAGTTGGACTTCTTGGAAATTTGAGGCCCAGCAGAAGTTAAAACTAGTTTTCAAGTCAACATGACAGATTATCTGAAATCATTAGACGATTTCAGCATTAACCTAAATGTCCTACGTATTTGGAGGCTACTTGGTATTGGCGTGCAAATAAATTTTTCATAATGCTCATGGAGTTCAAAGCAAAACCCAGGCTGTAATGTACAAATTATGAGATAAACAGAAAAATAAAAATAACAAAATTTTCTTAGAAATTGTCTGAAGAGGCAAGCAATGATCTATCATCTTACCTGGTAAATTACTGACAGAACTTGATATTTGTGCCCTAACTCCTACTGCAGTTGATCTGAGAGATTTTGCAATACTGGAATAGATGCCCTGTAACAGATTGATTCACACACTTCAGTTCGACAAGCTAACTGAGACAGCAAACTGGAAGTAAGGGCAGGTCCGCCTAGAGAAACTAGAGGAATTATATCCCCCTGGATAATCCATGCAGGTTTTATGACGTAAAAAGAAGCTTGGAGATAACCGTTCCAGAAAACAGACCCTATTTTTTATTTCTCTCCACGCCATTCATAAATGTCACACTCCTGCTAGAAAAGAAAAGGATAAGTCTGGATCAATATCTTAGAAGGCAAAGAAAAATTACAATAATCTAAAATAGTAAAGGAGGTGGGTGGGTGGTTGAGTGACGATGTGTGTGTGTGTGTGTGTGTGTGCGAGAGAGAAAGAGAGAGAGAGAAACCAGCAGTTTAACCTCCACTTGCACATGGTCTCTCAAGACCTTGACTCCACAATTTGAAAATTAGACAAAAATTCATGTTATCATTTGGATAATTGGATCCCCTCTAACCAAATTCAAATCATAATCACACATTTAGTATTAACCATCTGAAGTGGTAGCATACATAACATATAATCAAATTAACTACCCGAATCATACAAAATGATAGCACATATAAAAACAAAAGTGGCAGCATGTACAAAATCAAATTAAATTACCCAAATCATATAAATTGCTACACCAAAACATAGTAGTACATGTGTAAATCAGAACCAAATTCTGTAAAATATGTATTTAGATTGCATAAAAACCTGCATGTATTTCATCAATGGGCACGCAGGGAAATAGCATAAGCAGATACACATATATCTTCCTGCATGTATTTCATCGGTGTGATCCTCAATACTTTTCTGTCAACGTCAGTATTTATTTCCATGAGGATCTAATAATATATCTGGGAAATTCATACATAGATTTGTTGATTTTTTATTTTAAAAATAATACATATATATCATGAAATTCCCTAAAAGTATCTGTATGAAGAAATAAGTGGTAAGCACGTGTGAAGATGAGTGGATGGCAGTTGCATCTTTTTAAAAATACAAATACACAATGTACCTCATGACCAGTTACAACATTCGGCTTAACTCGCTAACCAATGCTATTCGAACAACTCTTTGACTGGAAAATGCATGGGTGTTTCTTTTCAGTATGTCCTTGAATCATGGTAATTATATTTATTTTGAGAATTGCGTGTAGGCAGCATGAGGAACTGTTATTAGAGGGGATCATTGCATATTTTATTGGAAACACCTGCACTACAGTGGGAAAGTTTCTGGCTTTAAAATAATATTTTCACTGGCACATTTTGCCCAGCTGTAATTGCTATATGTCTTTCATCTATTTTCTCTTAGTCCCTGAAATGATTTTGGTCATGCTTGAGTAATTAAAACCATCTATCCCAAATGCACATAAAACATGGCCCTCCTCTGTGGCAACCATTCTAGTTTTCCTCTCAGTCCAAACCCAAAGCTAGTTTTCCTCTTCCTGTGCCCACATCACGAACTCCTTTCCAAAAGTTTGATTTTTGACCTACTTTCCATCAATTATACAGATATTACAGTTTGAATTCATTCATAAAATGCCAAATTAAAACCGGTCACGTAAGTGTAGCATCATCTCCTCCCTCAAATGAGTAAACCCCGACCCAATCTTTTCCTTGGCCGAATACCTACTTCAAAGACCAACCGATTACTTCATGTGCTTCTTCCCAACCCATAAACGAGTAGAGAGGATTTTGAGCGTAACCGAAAGTTTAAATAAAAAACACAAAAAAAGACAGACAGGAAAAGACCACCAATCTTCTAAGAAAGAGGTCCATGACATACAAGTAAATCACTTTAATTCCACAGCCAGAAAATATACAGAGAGAGAGAGAGAGAGAGAGAGAGAGAGAGAAGAGGAATTGAGGCAGAGAAACCGTGGCTGGGTGAATCGAAGCAAGCAGGTGCTGGAAAATAAGGAGATTTCGGCCGCGTCTTTTCCCGCCACAACCACCCGTCCAGAACGGAATAACCGCCGACTGAGAGTCTGAGATGAGAAGGCCAGCAAGGGATGCGAACGGAAGAGATCGGAGGAGCTTCGGCCCTTGCAGTCCTACGTACCAACTTCGCATGTGCGTACGTGAGTGCGTACCCTTGCGGAGGGGGAATTTGCGCCATACCCCCTCTAAGTTTGCGAATTAGCATATTAGACCCCGAAGTTTTCGTATTAGCTTTTTGGACCCTGAAAAGTTTCATTCTGTGCATTTTAAACCCTGCGCCCTAACGCCGTCAGTCTCCCACCGCTTAACAGTGTGCAATTACAAAATTACCCTTCGATAAAAATGAAAGTGGAGCCGCAACGAGAATACCCTTCCCAAATCGAACAGCCAGCCGGGCGGGAGGCCGAACCGAAATCCGGCGCAAAATCGAAAGCTTGGTTGTATTCAGAAACCCCAAAATCGCAGTCTGAGCCCCTCGAAATCGAAAGGTATTTGCTTTCAGAAACACCCAAATCGCAGTCCGAGCCCCTCGAAATCGAAAGGTATTTGCTTTCAGAAACACCCAAATCGCAATCCGAGCCCCCCGAAATCGAAAGGCATATGCTTTCAGAAACCCCCAAATCGCAGTCCGAGCCCTCCAAAATCGAAAGCCCTTTGCTTTCAGAAAACCCCCAAATCGCAGTTTCAGAAAGCCCTTTGCTGTGGGACGTCGCTGGGTATCGTCTTCTACCATAATGGTTCGAAAAGGGCAAAGAGAGAAGGGTAGAGAAGAGAGGTAAGTTGGTTGATAAATTATATATATTTATATGGTAAAGTCGATATTATTTTATGCACATTTGTCACATTTGTTGGATGGTGAGCTGTCTGTGTGGTATGCTTTATTGTCGTGTGCGGAAGACGCAGGGGAGGTGGTCCCATATATGGAAATATGTCTTCGTCTTTTAGAAATTGTCGTTGCTTGGATGCCCCTGTCGGGTGGGTGGTCCCATATGGTGATAAAAAATGGGGCTTTTACATAGACAGTTTATTTAATTTGTTATAAGTAGTTTGATTTATCGTTGCCTAGCTGCCCTTGTAGGGTCGGTGGTCCCATGTGGTGATCGACAAAAGGGTGATGGTAATAATTGTATCTAGGAGTTTGTATTGATAAATAAAAGCTAAAGAACCTGTACAATAGGCAAAATAAATCTTCTTAATACCAGGGGGCAGTTCAAGAGCATGGAGCTGATGGAACCTAAGAATATTCAAAAGCATGGAGCAAATGGATAAGTTTAGATGTCAACAGTTATGATGACAATAGCTGCAAAGTGGGGGCCAGTTCCTGTAGATAATCAATAGAGCAAGAGAAAATTTCAGACAAGAATATGAATAAACTTGGCTGCGTGGGGTTGGGGAAATGGAAAAGGGATGTTATCTGTCTTGCTATTGTCAACATAAACATCCTATCTGTGACTATAAACTTGGCTGCGTGGGGTTGGGGAAATGGAAAAGGGATGTTATCTGTCTTGCTATTGTCAACATAAACATCTCTTCTGTGACTATAAACTTGGCTGCGTGGGGTTGGGGAAATGGAAAAGGGATGTTATCTGTCTTGCTATTGTCAACATAAACATCTCTTCTGTGACTAAGGTCAACATATCAGTACATAAATATATTTTACACACATCAATCAGGCCTAATTCAATGTGGCAGAAATGGTGTTTCTAGGTGTTCTAACTATCATTGTCTTTAAAATGGATGACCATATCATTTCTCATATATACTATTACATCACCATCTAGGAGAAATTAGATTAAATTGTGGAAATTTTTCAAATTTTATCAGAATTTCAAAAAAACAATAAAATACTCGCATAAACTTTTAGGACAAAAATGTCAGTATGCATAATAGTTGTCCATTAGCATAGGAGCTTTAACTGACTGTTGACACAGAATAACATCATGGAAAAATAAAAGACTTCAAAATTTTCAACAAATAATTCCAACGATACTAGCATAAATGATTTTAAACAAATCATTTCATGATACCACTCTTAGTGCATTTGGTACCATCTTGCATCCAATCAATCAATGGTTGTGGCTACATGTGACTGTAAGCAGCTAGTGCTCCTAATTTTCTATGTTGAATATTCTATAATTTTCTATGATGGAGAGCTTCCTTTGAGCTCCTAATTGAAACAGGTAGTGCTCACAAAATGGTGTGCATTGCATAATTGATTACTATTTTTTGAACAACTACTACCTTTTTTACAATATTATGGATTTATAAGATTTAAATCCTTTCTTGTTTCATTATTTTCATGATCAATCATTTATTTCTGATGTTTTTATGATGGATAATATGCAGGAAGACATCTGAGGTTGATTTGATTTTGTGGTGGCACTATGGAGGCAGATTCGTGTACGACATAGAGGAAGGTTGTGAGGTATACGCTGGGGGAGATTTTGGGGTTGGCAGTGCTAATGTGGAGACATACAGCCTATGTAGAATGCATGAACAAATGTCTATAGAAACCGGAGTTCATGGTCATCTATTGGACTTTTGGTGTGGGAAAAGGAAGATATTGATCTCAAATGATGAAGTGTTGCGTAGTTGCCTACGAGAAGCCATTTTGGAAGATTGCATCGATGTGTGGGTCACACCGAAAGCAGGAGTCCAATGGGTGCCAGATCAACAGGAAGAGCCGAGTTCCAAAAAATCCAAGAGTCACCGTACAATTTTTGTGAAGGAAGAGGTATCGGAGGTTGTTGGGCAGGCAAACGAAGTGGAGGACAATATTAATGGAAGTGCAGCCAACGAAAATGCAACTAACTTTAGTGGAAAAAATGAGGGGCTTGAAACTGAGGAAAATGTGAGCGACCTACCTCCGCATGATGATACCAGTGATAGGGGATCTGCAGAAAATGATCACTATGAAGCGCAGCATGACACCAACAGATTTAATAATTATGATAGTGATGATAGTGTTGATTCTTTTGTTAAGGTGCACGAAGACTACAATGGGAATGTGACTTCCCATGAATATGATCCATACTTCGAGCTCAATGATCCATGCCTATGTGTTGGCCTTGAGTTTCAAAATAAGAAGCAGTTGGAGCTAGTGATCCGTCAACATGCAATCGTAAATGGTTTTGATATAAAGTTTGTGAAGAATGAGTGCTACCGCCTAACTGCCACATGTAAGGTTGATGGTTGTCCATGGAGAATACATGCATCAAGGAAAGCTGATGGTGTGTCCTTCGTTATCAAGACATATAACAATGAGGAGCATACATGCACAGTTGCAGAAGGGAGTGGAAATAAATCAGCAAATAAGAGCTGGATCACAACATCGATTGAGAAGGAACTCCGTGTTAACAGTAATCTTACGATCAAGCAATTGAATAATGGGTTGCATGCCAATTTTGGGCTGACTTTGAATTACTGGAAAGTATGGAGAAGCAAGAAGCGGGCGATGGGGAAGATCAACGGGACGGAGGATGAATCATTTGCAATTTTACCAACATTCTTTAATACAATTGTGAAGACTAATGTAGGGTCAATCACACATATCAAGACCGATGCGGATCATCATTTTCAAAGAGCCTTCCTATGTATTGATGCCTGCAGAAAGGCTTTCAGTGATGGCTGTAGGCCATTTATCGGTCTGGATGGTGCTTTTCTCAAAGGGGGTTTCAAAGGAAGCCTATTGACTGCTATTGCAAAGGATGCGGAGGGACAGATCATGCCGATTGCAATTGGAGTTGTTGAGTATGAATGTTACAATAGTTGGGTTTACTTTCTAACACTCTTGAAGAGAGCAGTGGGAGAGGGGGAATTCACCTTTATGTCAGATCGACAAAAGGGTTTAATTAAAGCAGTGGCTGGAGTCTTCCCAACTTCGAGGCATCGCTACTGTCTACGACACATAGCGGGAAATTTGAAGAGGAAGGAATTTGGTCAAAATGACGTGGTTCGAAAACTATTCTGGGCAGCATCCAGATCATACACCCAAGCAGAGTACAGACATCATATGAGTAGAATACGGAAGATCAGCCCACTCGCATGTGACTGGATCGAGAAAATTGAACCAATCCATTGGTCTAGAGCCTTCTTCGCCGATGATTCCCCGTGTTCTGAAATAGATAATAATTTTGTGGAGTCCTTTAATGCTTGGATAAATGCAGCAAGGGAGATGCAAATTTGTCAACTGTTTGAAAGTTTTCGCACTAAGGTGTTTGATGAGGTATATTTTTAGTCATGGGTCTATTATGATAATAATAATAAAAATAAATAAATAAATAATATTAATAATAAATAAATAAAAATGGGAGATTTATTATGGAATCTCAGATAGCTAAAGACTTTGTAAAAAAAAAAAAAAAAAAACCCAACAATATTCTTGTGAAGCTTTCGCATTTCTAATATGTTGCGCAGGCACAGGGAGTAAAAATATAAATGTATATATATATATATTTATGGAAACCTGAGCCCAATGATATTAGTTCAAGCACATGATGAAACATACAAGGCCCGTAAAATTCTCAGCCACTTAAAAAGAACAGAGCTGAGAAATACTTATAAAATGGCCAAGAGACTGTTGCCCGCTTAAACCCGCGGAATTAGACTACAATGGATCAAAAGGGCTGCAGGTGTCAGAGATATAGGCATAGCCAATGAGAATGGAAAGCTCGGCGGGAGCACTTTACATAGAATTAGAAGTCCCTGACAAAGCATAATTGGTACGCAACAAAAATGTACAAATTTCAATTCAAAATTGTGCTCATCCAATAACAGCATATCATTGATATAATTTTTCATTGGTAAAAAAAAAAAAATATATATATATATATATATAATAATAATAATAATAATAATAATTAAAAATTAAAAATAAAAAAAATAAAAATAAATAATAAGATCGCCATTAAGAAGGAAAGTGCGGAAGCACCTGAGTAGGCAAAACGGGAACGAAGTGCCTGCCTATTCGAGAACCCTTCCAAAACCCTCCCGCATTTTTTTTCACCTCGTCGCAGAAAATGTCAGGCCATGCTTCAGATCCCGACGGAGCTCTCAACACTGGCTGCTTCCTGCACTACTCAGATACCGATTTGTTTTTTTTTGAATCCCCAACCAAGCAGCTGAAAGAGGGAATTTCCACTCAGGAACCTGGAATTCGTTGTTTGCTTCGGTGAATCTGAAGATTCTTGGACTCTTTACTTCTATTCATTGCAGAGGAGGAGATTGGTGGTGTTTTTCCTGAAATTTCTGGAGTGCGTTGTCAGATTTTGAGAGGATTGCGAAATCCGCACTCGAAAGGAGCCGTTTTCTGGTGGATCTCGCATTTCTTGCATTTAAGTGGAGTTTTCTCGTGGAATCGTTCGCAAGTTGAACAATTTCTGAGTTTCTCGTTCGAGCCTAATCTTTCTGAGCTGTTTTTGGGGTCTGCTTCCGGAACAGCTTCAAGAAGACCATTATTTGTATTCGAAGAGTGGAAGCAGCTTGGAGGCAGCTTGAGAGGTTTCGGGTCCGTGCTTGTTGCTGAAAAATCTGTAAAACCAGTGTTTCAGCCAACTCCTTTCAGTTCAATGCTCGAAGGCTGGCCGAAGGTTGGATTTTTTTTAGGTGAGCGATTGAAGTGCAGGAAGCATTTTCGCTAGGATTGTAACTGGAGGAAACAAGGAGCGAGAGCTAAGATACGGCCTGTGGCCAAAGCAATGGACATATGGCCGTATTCCTTAGTTAATGGACTACAGAGAAGAAAATGACAATGCCGCTGTCAGAAGTTTCTAAGGGAGCACTCAAGCTGCGTGTGTAGCCACAAAAGCTGATTTTCACGCAAAAAGAAGCTCCGGACAGAAAAGAAGACCGTAATATGCGACGGCGTGAGTTGCACGCCACGCTTACCCGCGGAACCGTAGTTGAACAGCAAAGACGCTGCACACGATAGATACCCGCGGAACCTCGGTGTCAAAGCACTCAAACCGCGGAACCATTGCAACCAAGGACACGTGGAAGAAGGTTGCCAGTTCCGCGGAAACACTTCTACAAAATTGCCTGCGTCGTCCAAGGCCTATAAATAGAGACCCTTGCCTTTCAAAAACGACGACAACGGGAACTACGACGGGAAGAGAAAAAAAAAAAAAAAAAAAAAAGAAAACTTGAGAACGACGAGAGAAACCCAAGAGTTCACGCTGAAAGAGTAAGTTATTTTTTTTATTAAAAAAAAAAAAGAAGTTTCTTTCTTATATAAATATACATATACATATATACATATTATTTTCAAAATTTACTTTTCCCAACGTGGATACTCCCCGACTGGCGGGTTGAATTGACACACGGGATAAGTACTTTTCTCCTTAAAAATAAAAATAAAATATATATATGTGTATTTTCTATATATAAATATATATACGTATATACATATTATTTTCAAAAAAATTACTTTTCCCAACGTGGATACTCCCCGACTGGCGGGTTGAATTGACACACGGGATAAGTACTTTTCTCCTTAAAAATAAAAATAAAATATATATATGTGTATTTTCTATATATAAATATATATATACGTATATACATATTATTTTCAAAAAAATTACTTTTCCCAACGTGGATACTCCCCGACTGGCGGGTTGAATTGACACACGGGTTAAGTATATTTTCTCTTTTAAAAAAAAAATAAAAAAAAAATATATATGTGTATTTTCTATATAAAAATATATATACGTATATACATATTATTTTCACAAAAATTACTTTTCCCAACGTGGATACTCCCCGACTGGCGGGTTGAATTGACACGCGGGTTAAGTATTTTTCTCCTTAAAAATAAAATAAAAAAAATATATGTGTATTTTATATATATATAAAAATATATATATACATATATATTATTTTCAAAAATTACTTTTCCCAACGTGGATACTCCCCGACTGGCGGGTTGAATTGACACGCGGGTTAAGTATTTTTCTCCTTAAAAAAAAATATATATATATATATATGTATATTTTCTATATATAAAAATATATATACATACATATATATATATAACTATGTATTATTATGATAAAAATATAAAATAATACATATGATATATATAAGGGCCGGGGTCCCGGGATCTCACGAACCGTCAAATATATATATATAGTATATATATATTAAAGCGTTTTTTTTACATATATATATAATAGTTTATATATATAGGCCCCGGAGTCTCGGGATCTCACCGGGTGCGCTATATATATAGTATATATATATATTAAAGCGCTTTTATTATGATATAAAATATATATATATTATAGTCTACATATATAGGCCCCGGGGTCTCGGGATCTCCCCGGGTACGCCTTATATATGTATATGATATATATAGTTAAGTGTTTTTAATAAAAAGTATATATATACATAAGTCCCGGGATTCCATTGAGCGCGCCATGGAATGGCCCGGGATCCCGGGATAAGTTTCCTTATTAAAAAAAAAAAAAAAAAAAAAAAAAAAAAAAGGAGTTACCAGAGGATCCCGAGATAATATACATACATACATATATATATAAAGTCTCAAATATATATATATATATTATAAATATATATTAAAAGGCCTCCAAAAATTAATATTTTGATTTCTAAAAATTATATAGACGTCCCGCGGGCGTCCAAAAATCAAGATTTTGTTTTCTAAAATTATATAGACGTCCCGCGGGCGTCCAAAAATCAAGATTTTATTTTCTAAAATTATATAGACGTCCCGCGGGCGTCCAAAAATCAAGATTTTGTTTTCTAAAAATTATATAGACGTCCTGCGGGCGTCCAAAAATCAAGATTTTGTTTTCTAAAAATTATATAGACGTCCCGCGGGCGTCCAAAAATCAAGATTTTGTTTTCTAAATTTATATAGACGTCCCGTGGGCATCCAAAAATTAAGATTTTTGATTATATAGATGACCCGCGGGCATCCAAAAATTAAGATTTTTGATTTCTAAAATTATATAGATGACCCGCGGGCATCCAAAAATTAAGATTTTTGATTTCTAAAATTATATAGATGATCCGCGGGCATCCAAAAATTAAGATTTTGATTTCTAAAATTATATAGATGTCCCGCGGGCATCCAAAAATTAGGATTTTGATTTTTAAAATTACATAGATGTCCCGCGAGCATCCAAAAATTAAGATTTTAATTTTTTTTAAAATTATATAGATGTCCCGCGGGCATCCAAAAATTCAGATTTTGATTTTTAAATTACATAGATGTCCCCGCGGGCATCCAAAAATTAAGATTTTGATTTCTAAAATTATATAGATGTCCCACGGGCATCCAAAAATTAAGATTTTGATTTTTTAAAATTATATAGATGTCCCGCGGGCATCCAAAAATTCAGATTTTGATTTTTAAAATTATATAGATGTCCCGCGGGCATCCAAAAATTAAGATTTTGTTTTCTAAAAACATATATGCCCCGCGGGCCTCCAAAATGAATATTTTATTTTTCAAAAATATATATGTCTCGCGGACCTTCAAAAATATATATATATTTGTCCCGCGGGCCCAAAAAAAAATATATATTTTATATACACATACATCTTAGAAGACTTTCAAATATATATATATATAATTATGTATTTCTCCCCAAGTAAATACTCTCCGGGAAGTGAGCTGAGTTGATAAACGGGTGAATGACCTCTTTGCTCAACCCGAGCCTTAATAAGCCTAAAACTTCCAGCAAACCCAAGATAGCTCCAAACCCTCCAAAAAGCCCAAGATGGCTCAAAAATCTCCAAAAAGCCCATGATGGCTCAAAAACCTCCAAAAAGCCCAAGAGGGCGAAAAACTCTCCCAAAAGCCCGAGATGGCCCAACACTCTCCAAAAAGCCCGAGATGGCCCAAAACTCTCCAAAAAGCCCAAGATGGCTCAAAACTCTCCAAAGAGCCCAAGATGGCTCAAAACTTTCCAAAAAGCCCAAGAAGGCCCAAACTCTTTTCAACAAGCCCAGTTGGGCCCAAACCTTTTCAATTGGTCAAAAATGACCCAAACATACTTTTTAAATTCGGTTGAATCCATTTCTTGGTAAAACCACCCAATTATTCAATCCAGAGGCTGAATGCGGGAGACGCTGGTTTCTTGTATAAATACAGAAGCTGAAAGCGGGACACGCTGGTCTGCTGTGTAAATCCAGAAGCTAAGAGCGCACTTAGTTTGCTGTGTAAGGTCACTAGTGTAGCCGACGGGCCCCTCACTAGTTCCCAAAACCGAGTCATCGCTGGTCGACGGGCTAAGCGTAAACTCACATTTAAGACATGGCGCGTGGCGTCATGTACCTCACATTTAAGACATGGCGCGTGGCGTCATGTACCTCACATTTAAGACATGGCGCGCGGCGTCATGTACCTCACATTTAAGTCATGGCGCGCGGCGTCATGTACTTCATATTTAAGATATGGCGCGTGGCGCCATATACCTCACATCCGAGTCACGGCGCGGGGCGAAGTGTACTCATTTATCTTTATATTTTTGTTAGACACGATTTTTCGTGCACTTGTAAAGACGTAGAAGGATCTTCTACGCACTTCATTATTATTAAGCATTTTTTTTTATGGACCATTGTATTCAGCTCTTTTAATCAAGGGTTTTCTCGTTAGAGATGTAAAATCAGAATGTGGAACACAATGCAAAATATTTCTGTGATGTACTTTTCGGACTCGGTTAAAGAATTAGATGCTTTAAAATTTTGCTGGGAAATTAATTAAGCATTTATTTCCAAAGCCGCAGGGAACATAATTTTATCTTTAACCAAGTTTATGATATGATTTTCTCACGAGGCAGTTCGGGAAAACAACTTCCCGGTTAAACTTGAAGGCTTCGCCACCACTGCCGCCAGGATCAAGGTATAGGCTATTTTCACACCCCCGACAGAGGGGTAGGCCGCAGAAGAAGCCACTGCAGAGCGCTCACAAATTAAGAGCGTCCCAAAAGCCAAGGCTCTTTAACGGGTGGCAGTATCCCCAGAGGCGCCATACGACGTATCCACGTTCGGTGCTCAGGCTGATCCCTAATTTCATACACAAAAATCAATTCGCCTCATTAATCAGACTGAGGGAGGATATGACTTATGCGCCTATTGTGACCCCATTTCGAGGAGAGCATCGGATGTCGCACCCCAAGAGAGAAGCTAAAAGGAGGAGACATCTCCTCCAAACGACGGAAGTCAACATGGTGGACCTCACCCAGCCAAGCACTTCCAAAGCGTCGGAGATGTTAACCCGATCAAGGGCAGCCGCAATGCCCATTACGCCGCCATTCTGTAGCCTCTCTCATCCTGAAGGGATTAGAGGCGCCCTCCCGAGAGGTCAATTTGAAGCCTCTTACATGGTGGGAGAAGAAGAAGAGGTTCTTACACCCAAGTCTCAGCTCATTCATGACCTCCAGGAGGAGATTAAGCGTATGAAACGGGCCATGGAAACTCCAGACAACAAGACAATGAGTTCCCACCAGCCGCTATCACCAAAGAACCGCCAATCGGTCCATCGGCCCGAGAAACCAATCAGGCAGCGGACCGAGGAAGATGAAAATGCAGATTTAGAACAAGGCTTTCCGCAGTTCAATAATTTGCGTATCAATACCCCTCGAACGCAAGACGCGCGGGTAAACACACCCATGGGGTCTCCACCCAGGTTTATGGCACAAAAGGAGATGGTGCATCAGCTTGTGGCCGAATGCCTTCGTCGACAGGCACCTCAACTCACGGGGGTCCTTACGACGACAATCAATAGACCTTATCCCCCAGAGGTTGAAGCAGAGTTGCTACCTAGGGATTTGAAGCCACCGAAGATCCAATTCGATGGGACTGGGAGCGCGTTAAAGCACCTGGCATCGTTCCACTATGCCATGGGCAATTGGGCGCACCATTCAAATTTTTGTCTTCGCATGTTCCCCAATACTCTGTCTGGCGATGCTTTCCAATGATACATATCTCTCCCAACCGGCTCAGTGCAGACATGGGAAGAGATGAAGGAAATATTCACCTCCCGATTTGTTGATACTACACGAGATGTACAACTATCGGAATTATCTACCTTGTCCCAAAAGAAGGACGAGCCGGTTGAAGACTACATCACTAGATGGCAAAGGGCCGCTAACCGATGTCAAGCACCCCTATCTCAAGCAATGAAGGTCAATCTTTGCCGGAATGGCATCAAGACGGAAATCTCATTGCTGATGAATGAACAGCTAAGTACATTTCAGGCCCTAGCTACAGAAGCTTGTCGAAAAGAGTATTTGTTGTCTCAACAAAAAACTTGGAAGGAGTCATCCACAACCACTACATTTAAGAAGAAGAAAACTGGAGAGACCTCTGCGAACACCACGGAGGTTAAGAAGCAGCCAGATAAAGCAAAGCCGCCTGTAAAAGAGCAGCCTGCAAGACCCTTCCGAAGAGAGGAAATCCAATATGCCTTTGGGGAAGATGACGTAGAAACGCTATTCCAGCACCTCATGTCGACCGGGCTATTCGAGTTGCCTGCCCCAAAAAGGCCAGAAGAAGTTGGACGCACTTCTCACCAGCGATATTGCAGTTACCACCGATATGTCGGTCACCCCACTAAGAAGTGTTGGGATCTTCAAGCAATATTGCAAGATTACATCGACAAGGGGGTTATAAAACTCAGTCCTCCAGCGCAAGCTTCATCAAATGTTGTGACAATTGAGATAGCAGAAAAGGGTGATTGGGAAGTGGTTCGAAAACCACCAAGCCTAAGACGGACAAAAAGATGTCTCAAAGATTTATGCAGAAAAGACAAAAGAATGAGGGATAAGGCCATTCTCCCTTTCTTCTCAAGGCATTTGAGGCAATCCTCACGGGTGCAACCATTCATGATCATGGACTTTTTGCAACCCGAGTTGCTATTCCCATTCTATCGACGGCTTGCTGGAAGATCACCTCGACCAGAAAAAGAAAGACACATTCTCGAGGAGTTACCAAATACAACTCCATGTGAGAATGGTCTGTTTTGGGACCGAGATAGCAACAACGGAGAAATCGAAACTTGCTATCATATAAATGCATCTGCATCCAAGCCTGCAAAGCGGCGAAGAACTGCCTCGGTGCTCATCCCTAACTACACCAAGTTTGAAGTTGGGATGTCACCGGTAAACCATATCATCACGTATTTGCGAGAATCTCGGCTTTTGCCAGCATCTTAGGAAACCAGAGTGGAATACTTCCGGTACTCACTGGGGGAATCAGTGATGTCTTGGCACCGAGATAATCATATCGAAGAAATTACCGAGTGGGTCATCTTGATAGACGCGTTCTTGGTCCGCTTCCTGTCAAGACAAAGAGAGCAGTTCCCTAGTAATTACTTGAGGGAAATACAATACAGTCAAGAATCTACTGCTCATTACGTAAATTATCTCAGAGACAGTACATGGAGTGATCCCTTGGCTATATGGTTGCCTGAACCTGAAATGGTCACGAAGTATCTTTCGGATGCAGTATGCCCTCCGGCTGACAATGGGTACAAGACCTTTGGAGCTAAAACTTTCATAAAGGCAATCCGGTGGGTCGGCAATGAAGGCTTCAAACAAGAGGCAATCTTTAGCGACGCTGAAGGTTTTGGGAGGACAAATCAACTCCAAGTTCTGCATGTGCTGCAGTTAAACGATGCGCCCATTCTTCGAGTGTTCCCTTTCTTAACTAGGGAGTTAAGCTATGATTGGCCGCATATTCAGTTATTCCACGAGAATCATAAGTACGCATTGCCGCACTTGTTCGATTATTCACTGGCGGTCTGTCAAATGGGGCAAACAGAAGAGTTTGCACTCGGGCACTTTGTTTTGAGCTTGGCCCATGACAGTTGTGCCCTTCTCTGGATCTCTTCGCTCCCCTAAGATTCCACGAATATGAAACAGAGTTCCCTCCAGAGATGATCGAAGTCATGCACCCCCTATCAGGAGAATCTCAATATGACTACATCTTGAGATGGATAAACTGCAGAATAATCAACCAAAAATTCGACAAAGAAGAAATCATGGTTCATCAGTGCATCAAGTCAATGAATGAGTATTTTCCTGAAATCCCAAAAATGCAGCCATTTTTCTCAGATGTACTACGGACATTGGCTACAAATATTCAGGACTCTGCCTCCTGCAATATGGTGCAAGTTGAAGAGGATGTTCTCGCAATTCTTCGATCTGGTCGAATCACACCAGAAAACAAGGGTAAAGCCCCGATACAAGAAAATCGTACTCAGCCAGAACAGCACATACCAGCCGATCATCGAAAATCCTCAGTAAGCTATGATGTCCTTGGACACTTGAAGCGACTCCCTGCTCGACTCAGTATTTACGATGCCTTGCAGTTGTCACAAGAAGCCAGGGATGCACTGGTGAGTGCTCTGACAGATGAAAATGTCCGTCTTGCTTACCTGGTCGACGCCGCTGAATGTGATGAGGTTATTTCATTCACCGATGAGGATATGTTGCTTGGAGACGTTAATCACAACCGACCCTTATATGTTACGGGCAACCTGGGCGGTGAACTGGTCAACAGAATCATGATCGATGTCGGGTCTGCAATTAATATCCTGCCCCTTCGAACACTCAGAAGGATCGGAATTTCTCCATCAGCGTTAAAAGATACTAGTGTGGTGATTCACGGGTTTAATCAAGGGACTCAAAAGGCCATGGGCCTGATTGAGTTGGAACTAAGCATAGAAGATTTCTGCACCGAAATCCCATGCTTCGTGATTAATGCTCCGACCTCATATAACTTGCTGTTAGGAAGGCCTTGGCTCCACAGTAATAAGATCATCGCATCAACGGTGCATCAATGCTTCAAGTACTGCAAGGATGGAGTCGAAAAAAGAATTTTTGCTGACCATAAACCATTCACAACGGCAGAATCATTTTACTCTGATGCTAAGTATTATGACTTGGCATCTGCTGTCAACACATCAATGAAAGCAGTTGAAGCGACCACACGCGAAGGTCAGCAGGAGGTATCTCCGGCTCCCCCCGCCCCAGTAAGCACAGACATATCCTCAAAGGGTGAGAAGATGGAAGGTCAAGGTCGTGGTCGAGGGCACGGTCATGGACGAAGAACGACAGAACCAAGGGCTCAATTTCAAACGAAATTTGAAAATATGAGTCTCGATCCAGTACATCCGCTACCACGACAACGACAGGGGGCAACCATACCACCTCCTACCAGCTATAGCAACACTGCTGCAGGATCACGGTTCTACTTGGACCTCGAAGTCCTGAAAAAGATTGCTAAACCGCCTCGAGCCAATTCCCCTAGGTTTGAGGTGGATCTGGAAGCTCTTCGGAGATTCCGGAATCAGGCCAATGAGGAAGCCAAGTCACTTTGCTGTGAGAGTGACGGAATGGCCACTGAGGCCGCTCACCAAAATCAAAAACCTAAGGAAACGCTCGATGAGGTTTTAGCAATGCTCGTGGGGTTTAATGTATCTGCTCCATGTGTGCAGGAACCTCAAGATGAAAAATTTGCCCAAAAATATTTCATAAAGCAATATGGCAAGGTTTACGGTAGCCCTAACAAATCCTCTTGTTTGCCCACCGCTAAGCTCAAGAAATGGGATTTTCATCACTATAGCAGAGAAAGCAAGAAAATTATGGATTTGATGGGATTCTATCCCGATGAACCACATCTATCAGGCCTCGGAAGCGACATCCCTATCCCGTTATCCGAAAGGCCCCCTGGTTTTCAAAAGGGTAACAAAAGACTCGGCCTTGGGTATAAAGAAGAAGAAGACGGCAACTTCGTCACCACCTACTGCGTCTCCACAAGTGATGACTCCAACAATGATGAAGAGGCATTAATGGAACCAGAGGATGCTCCACCTGCGATTGAGGATGGAGGACAGCCTACTATTGACGTACTTGAAGAGTTCAATCTCGGGACTGAGGAGGACCCGAGACCCATTTTTATCGCCAAAAACCTGGCCGAAAAAGAAAAGGTGGCATTGAGGCAGCTTTTAAGTGAATTCAAAGATGTTTTTGCTTGGGGGTATTCTGAAATGCCAGGTCTCAACCCCGCGATTACAATGCACCATCTGCATATTACGCGGGATAAAAAGCCAGTCAAGCAAGCTCCGAGAAGATTTCGACCAGAGCTCGAAGAACAAATCATCAAGGAAGTTGAAAAACTCATTGATGCTGAATTCATTCGGGAAATCAAATTTCCAAAATGGATTTCTAGCATTGTTCCTGTCAAAAAGAAAAACGGGCAGATCTGCATTTGTGTAGACTTTCGAGATCTAAACGAAGCATGCCCTAAAGATGAATTTCCTCTTCCTTTCACTGATGTGTTAATCGACAGCACAGCTCTGTACGACACGTTCTCCTTTATGGATGGATATTCGGGATATAATCAAATCAAGATGGCTCCAGCAGATGAAGCCGCAACAGCATTTCGAACACCGATGGGTGTCTTTTGCTACAAAGTCATGCCTTTTGGTCTTAAGAATGTTGGCGCAACTTATCAAAGGGCAATGCAAAATATATTTCATGATATGTTACACAAACATGTCGAGTGCTATGTCGATGACCTGGTTGTAAGATCTGAAGGCCACAATAAGCATAAAGAAGATTTGAGATCGGTATTCTTACGCCTGAGAAAGTATGATCTCAAGATGAATCCTCTCAAATGCGCATTTGGAGTATCGTCTGGAAAATTCCTCGGATTCATAATCCGTCAAAGGGGAATCGAGGTTGATCCCCTCAAAACAGAAGCAATTCAAAATATGCCGCCTCCACGAAACCTCCGAGAATTAAGGAGTCTCCAAGGACAATTATCATATATCCGACGTTTCATCTCCAACTTATCCGGCCGGTGCCAGCCTTTTCACAAGTTGATGAAAAAAGATACGACTTTCCAGTGGGACGCGAAATGCCAACAGGCCTTCGAAGCCATCAAAGAATTGCTGCAAAATCCTCCTGTTTTGACAACTCCAGTAAAAGGAAAGCCGCTCATTCTCTATATCGCTGCCAGCCCGCAATCACTGGGGGCATTGCTCGCACAAGAAAATGCCCAAGGCAAAAAACAAGCCGCCTATTATCTCAGTCGACGATTATTGCAAGCTGAATTCAATTATTCCTCGATCGAGAAAATTTGTCTAGCACTGGTTTTTGTGGCACAAAAGCTGAGACATTACTTCCTCGCGCACCAAATTATACTTATATCAAAGGCTGATCCCCTCAAGTTCCTGATCACTAGACCAATGCTTTCAGGACGCCTAGCAAAATGGTCACTTCTGCTATCTGAGTTTGATATCAAATATGTGCCACGAAAGGCAGTAAAAGGGCAAGTATTGGCAGATTTCCTAGCAGCCCATCCTCTTGAAGAAGAATTTCCCATCTTAGAAAACCTACCTGATGAGAAGGTTTTCTACGCAAATGATGATCCAATGTGGCAAATGTATTTCGATGGCGCTTCCAAGCCATCCGGAGCCGGTGTCGGAATTGTCGTAGTCTCCCCTCATAAAGACTTATTCCCGCACTCATATTTTCTTGGAAGGAGCACAACAAATAATGAAGCTGAGTATGAGGCATTACTCATCGGCATGGAACTTCTTCTGCAATCAGATATTTTATTTGTGCGAATATTTGGGGACTCTGAATTGGTTATCAAACAGTTAAATAATCAATACGAAGTACACCAGCCCCATTTGCGAAAATATTATGACAAAGCTCAAACTTTATTGGCAAGGTTCGAAATGGTTTCGGTTGAGCATGTTCCTCGGTCAGAAAATGTAGTTGCTGATGCATTATCAAAGTTAGCCAGTATCCTTGCTTTCAATGAGCTTGATGACATGACAGTTCGAGTACAAAGACTAGAAAATGACGAAGAGCTCCAAGTAAATCAAATTGGACGGTGTGTATCTGAGGTAACTACAAACAATGATGACTGGCGCATCCCTATCATTAACTACCTCAAATATGGCATTGAACCAGATGATCCAAGCGCAAGGAAGTCATTGAGAAAGCAAGGAAGTCATTGAGAAAGGCTGTTTCCCGATATACTGTGTTTCAAGACGATTTGTACCGGATTGCTTTTGATGGACTTTGGCTTCGCTGTATTGACGGAAATGATATCTGTCAAGTTCTTCAAGAGACGCACTCCAGCGAATGCGGCGCTCACCAATCTGGACGTCGTCTTTATCATAGGATCAAAACGTTGGGCTATTATTGGCCCACAATGGTCCAAGACTCCATCAATTTTGCGAAATCCTGTGAAGCCTGCCAAATGCATGGAGATATTTATCATATTCCTGCTTCAGTAATGTCTCCAGCACCTATCTCATGGCCCTTCTCTTGGTGGGGTTTTGATATTGTCGGTCCGATAAACCCGTCATCATCTAAAGGACACTTATATATTTTAGCCGCTACGGATTATTTCTCCAAATGGGCAGAAGCTAAAGCTTACAAGAGAGTCCGAGCACAAGAGGTGGTTGAATTTATCAAGCACAAAATCATCTACCGTTATGGTGTTCCCTATCAAATCACCTCAGATAATGGCACGCCATTCAAAAACGATAAAGTAAATCAGTTATGCCGAAGGTTTGGAATCAAACAAGTGTTCTCATCGCCCTATTACCCACAAGGGAATGGTCAAGCAGAGGCATTTAACAAAAATATTATTCGAATCCTCAAAAGGACCACTGTGAAAAATAAGCGTGATTGGCACGAGAGGTTACCCGAAGCATTGTGGGCCTACAGAACCACACATCGAACTGCAACAGGAGCAACACCATATTCATTGCTCTTTGGCACGGAAGCGGTTTTACCAGTGGAAATTCAGTTAGCATCTTTGAGGGTTGCCATCCATTCTGGGTTAACCACTGAACAGCAAGCCAAACTTCGCTTCGACGAGCTCGAGGCACTAGACGAGAAACGAGTTCAAGCATGGCAACGGATCGAACTCTATCAAGCTCGAATGGTCGAAGCATACAATAAAGTCGTGAGGCATCGCTCATTCAAAAGAGGAGATTTGGTGCTAAAGCTACGCACAGAGCTTATGGCCGGGGGCAAACTTACCGGCAAATTCGAGCCTAAATGGGAAGGGCCTTACATCATTGAGAGGGTCCATGGCAATGGCACATATGAAGTTGTTAATTGCGAAAATCAAGTGAAAGCAACTGTAAATGGGAATTACTTAAAAAGATATTATCCATAAAAGTTACAAAAGGAGTCATACATCAAAATTTTGTAACAAAATCCCTACAGTCTCCCTTGTAGAAGAAAAGGACTCCTTCAAAACTCGGATAGAGTTCACTACATCAGCGGGAGGAACTGTATACGCCCGCAACTCTTCGACTTTAGCCTCCATAGAAGAAATATCCCGACTCTCTGAATCAATTCTTACTTTGTAGAGGTCAACTTCAGCCTGAAGATCGTTGGAGGTAGAAATCAACGAATTTAGTCTACTTCTATCCACAAAGATAGAAGTGACAATACGACGAACCTCGGCCTGTTTGGCCGCTATGGAAGATCGAATCTCCTCGGCAATCATCTTTTTACTTTCCATCTCCTTTGCAACCTGAAAGTTACGTTCCTTAAGTTGAGCAAGGCTATCTCTACATTTGGCGAGGTCGACTTCTGCGGATGCTAGATCTTCTGCAGAAACCAAGGGTCGTGCAGCAGCCTCAAGCACGCGCCAATGGGCACGCAACTTCTCAAGTGAAAGTATAACATCACCAAAACCAGAAACGTGAAGTTGGAGCCTATCCAAGACCATGGAAAAGTCTTCACAAATATCCAACGCGTCGGTGATATCATCAGGAGAATTCATGTCCCCCAAAGAAGAGATGATGCACCCCTTGAATTGTGCTATTGCGCGCCTCAAACGTTTGAGATCCCGTTGCTCTAACTGCTCCGCCCCGATCACCTTGAAAGTTGAAAAGAAATGATGCAAAGGATCCAAGAAGCGATCTTTGACATCAGGAAGCTGACGAGCCCCACTTGAGCTCGCGCCAGTGCTAGGACCGGTTGAACTAAAGTGAGGACCACTTGAGCGACTAGGACCCAAGGCTGAAAAGTATAAGTCAAGATGTCAGAACAGCGAGTTAACTAGGCGAAAAGCCAAAATACAAATACCTGGTGATATAGGAGAAACAGGCAATGGCCCTATCGGTGTCGAATTCTCCCCGCCATGAGCATCGTCATCAGATACTTCGACAACTAAGACAGCTATCAAAAAAAAAATGTAAGAGAAAAAAAAAAAAAAAAAAAAAGGAAAAGGGGGGTTTACCTTCAAAATTCATACCCGCGCCTTCTGGGTGATTACGTGGAGCCTCCGACCGGATTTCCCCTCCCGAACCAGACCCTGAATGAGAAGCTGCCTTCACAGGAGTATCTTGGGCTATAGAAGGAGGAGATTGACATGCCTCGGGAGTTCGAACCCCCAGAAAATCCCTCATGAAGATGTTATCAGAAAATATAGGCCCACTATCACAAGACCGCATCGGTTGGTCAATCTGACCCATGTTTAGATCTACATGGAAGCCCAAGAGATCACTCAGAACACGGTCGCTGGAGTTCGGTAACACAGGGGAGTTGTTCTGCGCCTCGGCACGCATTTCTTTACTCACTTCGTGGTCATTAGAAGGGTTTATGGCGACATTCGGCTCTGCTACAACGACCCCTTCCTCAGATGGTTCGAGTAGCTTGGAAATGGGGTATGACCTTTTATCAAACTCTTCTGAAGGTCTCACAGCTTCTTCTTGCGATAAGGAACCTTTCCCTTGTGAAGGATCTGAAAGTCCATCAATTGGAGACGAATCCCTCGTTTTTCGAATTTTTCGCTTCTTACCACAAGTGTCATGCATTGTCAATGACTCTGTAGCCTCTAAGTTGGTGGGACGATTGGGAAACCAAAAGCGACTGATTGGCTTTGGCGGATATACAACCTCGGGAAGCTTGACATTGTATTCTAAAAAAAAAAAAAGAGGGATAGTTAAGGATAAAAGCGTAAAAAAAGGGGGGAAAAGAAAAGAGAGAAGAAACATACTCCAAGTCTCCATAGGTTTCTCGTCCTTTTTAGAAGCTGCCTTTTCAGCAGCTAACTCCCATAAAGTCTTCTTGGCTGGCTCGGTGTCACGACGAATATACTCTTTTCCTTCCGCAACCCAGTCAGTGCAGTGAAAGCTACAACCGACGATCCCAGGGTAGGCCTTGAAGGAATCGATGTGTTGGACACAAACAGCCTCAGTCTCCTCCACGTCTGGTTCCTTGAAGCGTCTAATCCCAAAGGGCATCACCAAGCCCATTTCACCCCAACTGGTGGTCAAGTCAAGGAGTTTAAAGGCCCAAAAGCGAGATTTAGGCGCAACTTGCTCGACAACTTTCACCGCACAGATGCCATACCAATGAACATAATCTTGAGTTGCCCGGACTCGACGGTCAAACGAAGGAAATTTCAGCTCGCAGGAGAACTTAACTCCCTCAAAGCGCGAGCATACCGCGAGCCAGTGAAGAGATCCGACCCCAACTTCCCTTTGATATCTCGGGATGCGAGGAAGATATGCAGGAACATCCTGATCAAAGCCGAACTGACGAGCAAACCTGTGAGGATAATACGGCTCAACTTCAAAACGAGGACCATCCCTGAAAGCCAAGAGACCTGGTTGAAGCGACAACGCAAAGTCTTTTTCATCAAGGGTCAGTCCATCGGAAGAAGATTTTGTTGACCACTCACAGGGGGCAACCATACCAAAGAACCTCTCTTCAAAATAACCAGCTTGGATGAGGAGCCCGGTCATGTCTTCAAAATTATAGCTGGCTAAGTTACGCTTGGCAAATTTCTTCAATATCAAACCCTGAGAAGGAAACTGGGTAACTTCCTCGACTCCATAAATCTCTGGGAAATAAAAACCAAGCCAGCCAAGGAGAAAATGAGCCGGGAAATAAGAAATGGTGCGCCCGGGACCTTTCTCATTATATATAATCTGATTTAAGCCCTTATAAATGTCACACAAGACTCGTGGTGCCAAAGCAAAGCGCTTGCCTTGAGTCATCTCGCAAGCCATATAAAGACATGACCATTTGACGAGACCATAGGCCGAAGAGGAAGGACAAATGACCACAGAGATCCAAAGCCACAAAAAGAGGATAAGCTCGACCTCAGGCTGTACTTGTTGTAGGCGCTCAAGGGAAAGCCACAGGGCGCCTTGCCCACTGGCATGAAACTCAACAATGTTAGAAGGCCAGTTGTCATTAGATACCCGTTGGTCAGAAATCCTTGAGAATAATGCCACCCAGTCTCTTGCTGTGAACTTTTCCCTCTGGGTTGTTTGATATAATTCGTCAAGAAGATCTATGACCTTTGAAGCAATCGGGTTCTTGTTGAAGGAAGAGTTTGGAGGGGTACACTCATCAAAGGGCAATCCACATACAGGGAGACCGCATATCCCCTTCAGATCCCACAAAGTAACACTCATCTCTCCAAATGGAAATATGAAGGAGTTAGTCGCCGGTGACCAGAAGCTTACAAAGGCATTAATAATGTTGTTGTCTTTCCAAAAACCTTCTCCGGTGGCTAAGATCGCATCTTTCACACCAGCGGCTGTAAGTACGGCTTCATGACGAGAGACCAAATGTTGTCCCCATTGATTAAAGCCCGGGATGTCACCTAAGCAGCCACGGTAGACATTAGCACCCTCCTTGCATATAAAAGAATAGTCTTCTAATTCTTTTTGCAACCAGCGAGGAGTCTCCACGATAAAATTATGAGGATTGCCTAATGCCCTGGTCGGAAGTAGAAAGCAACCAGAAAAGGTCTTGCGGGGATCGGTCGCAGCAACACCTTTTCCAAAGATATAACCTTCTTGACAGTTCAAACGTTCAGTAAAAATCTTCTCTGGGATCATAAAGATCCGAGTAGATCGACCGTTAATGTCCTCCATAAGGTGGCAACTCATTGGGCTGAAGTGAGAGGGCCCATGTGAACATTCAAAGCATTCACGGCTTGCTAAAGCAGGATACCACCCGAAATAAGAAGAACAGCCTCCACAAGGACGACCGAAGAAAAGATCGTACTTCTTGGCGCTCTGTGCAGTTTTCTTCTTCGGAACACGCTGCTTTTTCTTAGATGTCATCATTTCTTCGGGAGAGCTTTTCTCAGAAGATTCATTTTTCTTTGAAGAAGATTTTTGCCTTTTAAACTCCCTACGGGCATATGCAACAGCCTTACGCTTCTTAACGAGAGAAGGTGACATTGGAGGCGCCGCAATTGAAGCTACTTTGGAAAAAGGAGTCGCACTGTCCTTTGGCTCCTCAAGGAAAGAACGCTTCTTTTTCACCGCTGATTTCTCTCGTGGTGAAAGAATAGGAAATTCTGGAGAAGACATTGCCTGCAAAAATATATACATATATATCAGATTCAAAAAAAAAAAAAAAAAAAAAAAAGAGAAGAAGAGAAGAGAACTACCACAGGTCACAACTCTATTACAAAAGTATGAAGTTGCTTATGCTTTAGTCCCAACAATTAAAATGCTCCTCTTAAGAACCAAGCAGTGGCCGTCAAATCTGAAATAAAAAGCCAATAGAACTCGTGAGCGGGCCATTTCAAAAAAAAAAAAAAAAAAAAAAAAAAAAAAAATAATAATAATAATAAATAAAATAAAATAAAATAATAAAAATAAAAATAATAATAATAATAATAATAATAAAAAAAATAAAAAAAAAAAATAAAAAAATAAAAAAATCTCATTACGCCATAAGTCAAGAGAAGCCTGCCAGACAACATGTCAGGAATCACGCCTTTACAAGTGGCCCACGACGTCATAATTCCTGAGGGGGCATTTGATGAGGTATATTTTTAGCCATGGGTCTATTATGATAATAATAATAAAAATAAATAAATAAATAATATTAATAATAAATAAATAAAAATGGGAGATTTATTATGGAATCTCAGATAGCTAAAGACTTTGTAAAAAAAAAAAAAAAAAAAAAAGCCCAACAATATTCTTGTGAAGCTTTCGCATTTCTAATATGTTGCGCAGGCACAGGGAGTAAAAATATAAATGTATATATATATATTTACGGAAACCTGAGCCCAATGATATTAGTTCAAGCACATGATGAAACATACAAGGCCCGTAAAATTCTCAGACACTTAAAAAGAACAGAGCTGAGAAATACTTATAAAATGGCCAAGAGACTGTTGCCCGCTTAAACCCGCGGAATTAGACTACAATGGATCAAAAGGGCTGCAGGTGTCAGAGATATAGGCATAGCCAATGAGAATGGAAAGCTCGGCGGGAGCACTTTACATAGAATTAGAAGTCCCTGACAAAGCATAATTGGTACGCAACAAAAATGTACAAATTTCAATTCAAAATTGTGCTCATCCAATAACAGCATATCATTGATATAATTTTTCATTGGTAAAAAAAAAAAATATATATATATATATAATAATAATAATAATAATAATAATAATTAAAAATAAAAAATAAAAAAAATAAAAATAAATAATAAGATCGCCATTAAGAAGGAAAGTGCGGAAGCACCTGAGTAGGCAAAACGGGAACGAAGTGCCTGCCTATTCGAGAACCCTTCCAAAACCCTCCCGCATTTTTTTTCACCTCGTCGCAGAAAATGTCAGGCCATGCTTCAGATCCCGACGGAGCTCTCAACACTGGCTGCTTCCTGCACTACTCAGATACCGATTTGTTTTTTTTTGAATCCCCAACCAAGCAGCTGAAAGAGGGAATTTCCACTCAGGAACCTGGAATTCGTTGTTTGCTTCGGTGAATCTGAAGATTCTTGGACTCTTTACTTCTATTCATTGCAGAGGAGGAGATTGGTGGTGTTTTTCCTGAAATTTCTGGAGTGCGTTGTCAGATTTTGAGAGGATTGCGAAATCCGCACTCGAAAGGAGCCGTTTTCTGGTGGATCTCGCATTTCTTGCATTTAAGTGGAGTTTTCTCGTGGAATCGTTCGCAAGTTGAACAATTTCTGAGTTTCTCGTTCGAGCCTAATCTTTCTGAGCTGTTTTTGGGGTCTGCTTCCGGAACAGCTTCAAGAAGACCATTATTTGTATTCGAAGAGTGGAAGCAGCTTGGAGGCAGCTTGAGAGGTTTCGGGTCCGTGCTTGTTGCTGAAAAATCTGTAAAACCAGTGTTTCAGCCAACTCCTTTCAGTTCAATGCTCGAAGGCTGGCCGAAGGTTGGATTTTTTTTAGGTGAGCGATTGAAGTGCAGGAAGCATTTTCGCTAGGATTGTAACTGGAGGAAACAAGGAGCGAGAGCTAAGATACGGCCTGTGGCCAAAGCAATGGACATATGGCCGTATTCCTTAGTTAATGGACTACAGAGAAGAAAATGACAATGCCGCTGTCAGAAGTTTCTAAGGGAGCACTCAAGCTGCGTGTGTAGCCACAAAAGCTGATTTTCACGCAAAAAGAAGCTCCGGACAGAAAAGAAGACCGTAATATGCGACGGCGTGAGTTGCACGCCACGCTTACCCGCGGAACCGTAGTTGAACAGCAAAGACGCTGCACACGATAGATACCCGCGGAACCTCGGTGTCAAAGCACTCAAACCGCGGAACCATTGCAACCAAGGACACGTGGAAGAAGGTTGCCAGTTCCGCGGAAACACTTCTACAAAATTGCCTGCGTCGTCCAAGGCCTATAAATAGAGACCCTTGCCTTTCAAAAACGACGACAACGGGAACTACGACGGGAAGAGAAAAAAAAAAAAAAAACTTGAGAACGACGAGAGAAACCCGAGAGTTCACGCTGAAAGAGTAAGTTATTTTTTTTATTAAAAAAAAAAAAAAAGAAGTTTCTTTCTTATATAAATATACATATACATATATACATATTATTTTCAAAAATTACTTTTCCCAACGTGGATACTCCCCGACTGGCGGGTTGAATTGACACACGGGATAAGTACTTTTCTCCTTAAAAATAAAAATAAAATATATATATGTGTATTTTCTATATATAAATATATATATACGTATATACATATTATTTTCAAAAAAATTACTTTTCCCAACGTGGATACTCCCCGACTGGCGGGTTGAATTGACACACGGGATAAGTACTTTTCTCCTTAAAAATAAAAATAAAATATATATATGTGTATTTTCTATATATAAATATATATATACGTATATACATATTATTTTCAAAAAAATTACTTTTCCCAACGTGGATACTCCCCGACTGGCGGGTTGAATTGACACACGGGTTAAGTATATTTTCTCTTTTAAAAAAAAAATAAAAAAAAAATATATATGTGTATTTTCTATATAAAAATATATATACGTATATACATATTATTTTCACAAAAATTACTTTTCCCAACGTGGATACTCCCCGACTGGCGGGTTGAATTGACACGCGGGTTAAGTATTTTTCTCCTTAAAAATAAAATAAAAAAAATATATGTGTATTTTATATATATATAAAAATATATATATACATATATATTATTTTCAAAAATTACTTTTCCCAACGTGGATACTCCCCGACTGGCGGGTTGAATTGACACGCGGGTTAAGTATTTTTCTCCTTAAAAAAAAAAAATATATATATATATATGTATATTTTCTATATATAAAAATATATATACATACATATATATATATAACTATGTATTATTATGATAAAAATATAAAATAATACATATGATATATATAAGGGCCGGGGTCCCGGGATCTCACGAACCGTCAAATATATATATATATAGTATATATATATTAAAGCGTTTTTTTTACATATACATATATAATAGTTTATATATATAGGCCCCGGAGTCTCGGGATCTCACCGGGTGCGCTATATATATAGTATATATATATATTAAAGCGCTTTTATTATGATATAAAATATATATATATTATAGTCTACATATATAGGCCCCGGGGTCTCGGGATCTCCCCGGGTACGCCTTATATATGTATATGATATATATAGTTAAGTGTTTTTAATAAAAAGTATATATATACATAAGTCCCGGGATTCCATTGAGCGCGCCATGGAATGGCCCGGGATCCCGGGATAAGTTTCCTTATTAAAAAAAAAAAAAAAAAAAAAAGGAGTTACCAGAGGATCCCGAGATAATATACATACATACATATATATATAAAGTCTCAAATATATATATATATATATATTATAAATATATATTAAAAGGCCTCCAAAAATTAATATTTTGATTTCTAAAAATTATATAGACGTCCCGCGGGCGTCCAAAAATCAAGATTTTATTTTCTAAAATTATATAGACGTCCCGCGGGCGTCCAAAAATCAAGATTTTGTTTTCTAAAAATTATATAGACGTCCCGCGGGCGTCCAAAAATCAAGATTTTGTTTTCTAAAAATTATATAGACGTCCCGCGGGCGTCCAAAAATCAAGATTTTGTTTTCTAAATTTATATAGACGTCCCGCGGGCATCCAAAAATTAAGATTTTTGATTATATAGATGACCCGCGGGCATCCAAAAATTAAGATTTTTGATTTCTAAAATTATATAGATGACCCGCGGGCATCCAAAAATTAAGATTTTTGATTTCTAAAATTATATAGATGATCCGCGGGCATCCAAAAATTAAGATTTTGATTTCTAAAATTATATAGATGTCCCGCGGGCATCCAAAAATTAGGATTTTGATTTTTAAAATTACATAGATGTCCCGCGAGCATCCAAAAATTAAGATTTTGATTTTTTTTAAAATTATATAGATGTCCCGCGGGCATCCAAAAATTCAGATTTTGATTTTTAAATTACATAGATGTCCCCGCGGGCATCCAAAAATTAAGATTTTGATTTCTAAAATTATATAGATGTCCCACGGGCATCCAAAAATTAAGATTTTAATTTTTTAAAATTATATAGATGTCCCGCGGGCATCCAAAAATTCAGATTTTGATTTTTAAAATTATATAGATGTCCCGCGGGCATCCAAAAATTAAGATTTTGTTTTCTAAAAACATATATGCCCCGCGGGCCTCCAAAATGAATATTTTATTTTCCAAAAATATATATGTCTCGCGGACCTTCAAAAATATATATATATTTGTCCCGCGGGCCCAAAAAAAAAATATATTTTATATACACATACATCTTAGAAGACTTTCAAATATATATATATATAATTATGTATTTCTCCCCAAGTAAATACTCTCCGGGAAGTGAGCTGAGTTGATAAACGGGTGAATGACCTCTTTGCTCAACCCGAGCCTTAATAAGCCTAAAACTTCCAGCAAACCCAAGATAGCTCCAAACCCTCCAAAAAGCCCAAGATGGCTCAAAAATCTCCAAAAAGCCCATGATGGCTCAAAAACCTCCAAAAAGCCCAAGAGGGCGAAAAACTCTCCCAAAAGCCCGAGATGGCCCAACACTCTCCAAAAAGCCCGAGATGGCCCAAAACTCTCCAAAAAGCCCAAGATGGCCCAAAAATCTCCAAAAAGCCCAAGATGGCTCAAAACTCTCCAAAGAGCCCAAGATGGCTCAAAACTTTCCAAAAAGCCCAAGAAGGCCCAAACTCTTTTCAACAAGCCCAGTTGGGCCCAAACCTTTTCAATTGGTCAAAAATGACCCAAACATACTTTTTAAATTCGGTTGAATCCATTTCTTGGTAAAACCACCCAATTATTCAATCCAGAGGCTGAATGCGGGAGACGCTGGTTTCTTGTATAAATACAGAAGCTGAAAGCGGGACACGCTGGTCTGCTGTGTAAATCCAGAAGCTAAGAGCGCACTTAGTTTGCTGTGTAAGGTCACTAGTGTAGCCGACGGGCCCCTCACTAGTTCCCAAAACCGAGTCATCGCTGGTCGACGGGCTAAGCGTAAACTCACATTTAAGACATGGCGCGTGGCGTCATGTACCTCACATTTAAGACATGGCGCGTGGCGTCATGTACCTCACATTTAAGACATGGCGCGTGGCGTCATGTACCTCACATTTAAGACATGGCGCGCGGCGTCATGTACCTCACATTTAAGTCATGGCGCGCGGCGTCATGTACTTCATATTTAAGATATGGCGTGTGGCGCCATATACCTCACATCCGAGTCACGGCGCGGGGCGAAGTGTACTCATTTATCTTTATATTTTTGTTAGACACGATTTTTCGTGCACTTGTAAAGACGTAGAAGGATCTTCTACGCACTTCATTATTATTAAGCATTTTTTTTTTATGGACCATTGTATTCAGCTCTTTTAATCAAGGGTTTTCTCGTTAGAGATGTAAAATCAGAATGTGGAACACAATGCAAAATATTTCTGTGATGTACTTTTCAGACTCGGTTAAAGAATTAGATGCTTTAAAATTTTGCTGGGAAATTAATTAAGCATTTATTTCCAAAGCCGCAGGGAACATAATTTTATCTTTAACCAAGTTTATGATATGATTTTCTCACGAGGCCGGAACAGTGTTGGAATTGTTTAATGTTAGGAGTAGCAAAGGCATTTCATCACAAGCGCCCTTGTCAGATAAATCTTCTAAATCCCTGGATAAGATTGGTGTAGACGGTAGACGTGCAACATTCTTCCATTGTGAGAATGAAGAGTATGAGGTTTCATATGGAGTCAACACCCATGTGGTTCAGTTTGGACAGAAGAAATGCAGTTGTAGGCAATGACAATTGGAAGGAATGCCATGTTTACATGCATACAGGGTTATTCTTTGGCGACGGGAAGACCCGATGTCGTATTGCAGTTGGTTTCATACGATGGATTCGTATCGAAAGACCTACCGCCATGGGTTCCATGCAATGCCTAGTAGACAATTTTGGGAATCTGACATTGATAGTATACTTTTTTCTTACCACTTGTCTTGTTTACTTGAAAATTAGTTGATCTTTCACTCATTTATTATGTTTGTTTCTGCTTTGGGGTTGAATTTAATATTTGCCGTTTAATTTTTACACAGATATGGTAGTTTTACCCCCGAATGTTGAGAAGACAAAGGGTCGACCTCAAACTGAAAGACGGAGAGGTCCAGAAGAGGGACCCCCGCAACATGTGAAGAGAACTTGTGGAAAGGTACATTGCAGCCTATGCAAGGGAGAAGGGCACAATCGAAGGGGTTGTCCTAACAAAGGACCAAATACAACAAGTCAGCCACGGCCTCCAATGAAGAACTCAACTTCACAAGCTTCTACGCAAACAACTCAATCACAAGATGACACCCAGCCAACGCGCCAACCAAGACCAACACACCCATTTGCAGAACCAGCTCCCACCACTACTCACAACCCATCATTTTCACCGCCATCGAGGCGTTGGGTGAAGAAATTGGCACGAAAGAGGACATTTGCATCGACACAATGACAATTGAGCGACTGTAGAAATTTACATTTTTCCACCTTTTAGGACTTGTAAAAGTTATATCCAATAGATTTTCAATACATGAATGAACTTTGTTGTATGTATTTAACAGCTTGGTCATTAACTATACAGCTCTTGTTGAAACTGGTAGAAAGTTCTTTGCAGGGCATGATCTCCAAATGTAGCACAAGATAAACTACTTTTTTTCGTCCATTTAAATGACTGAACTTTGTTGTATGTATTTAACAGCTTGGTCATTAACTATACAGCTCTTGTTGAAACTGGTAGAAAGTTCTTTGCAGGGCATGATCTCCAAATGTAGCACAAGATAAACTACTTTTTTCCGTCCATTTAAATGAATGCAGTGACAATAAATATTTCCTTGGCATTAGTTTATTCCACCATATAGTGGAATAAATAGATTATTTCTATTAAGTCAATACCTATATGAAACCAATACTCACAGAAATGATATCATTATACCGGATGTCCACGACATAAAATAAGTTCCATAGTCAATCCATACACAAGCTAATTCATTGATTACCAGTACTCACAAAATAAGTTGAACAACAATCCCATACTAGTTTGCTTTTAAATAGATTAGTACAAATCATTCCTTCGGATTAGGAGAAGAACATATATTAATATTTATGGTCATGCTTGGCACTCCTTTAGTTATCTCATCCACTGAAGTTGCTTTCTTCATTTCAGATAACTCTTTTTTCAAAGCATCCAACTCCATCCTCAAGGTTCCATCAGTTCCAGTAGAGCACTCCATCTTGCATTCTTCTTCTAATATCATCAGCTCCTTGGAGTTATATTCATCACACCAATGAAAAAAATTACATATCTTCAAATCCTAACAAAGAAATGCATTCATATGTTATTAAGTAATCAAATGACGAATATCATTGTCTAATTGCGAACAAAAAAAATCATATTTCATACCTTTTTAGGGCAACGGTAGAACCACCTATTTGGATTTTTAGATGTTCTTGACATAAAAACTTTACAAGTTCCCATTCCACATGGACATTGAATCTCTTTAATCCAGCAAGGGATATTTCTGCTTCCACAAAAAAAAAAAACAAAAAAGCGACATGACGAGATAACAAACATTTTAAAAAAAACCTGTGCAAGTCTAATTTCTATATGTATTTTGGAAAACCAGGAAAAAGGTAAAATATCTCCAACATTTCTATATATAACAAAACATTTTAATGGCGCATTTTAAAATATAATGTGTCATTTATGGTTTAATCAAAACTAAAAAACATTTAAAGTTTAAAACACTAATTTTAAAATTGAACCTGTAATTTACCGTTAAACATACTGAAATTTTCCAAGATTATTAAGCTGATTTTGATATATTATACATGGTATACAATTTACACTAAATAAATTTTTTTTTAAAGTTTATAGGCTCACCGACAATTATTACACATAGTTCCGATTTAATCAAAACCAGAAAAAAATCGAGGTTGCAGGAGAAAATTTTTTTCGTAAATCATCTTCCCCATTCACCCAAAGCCCCAACACAGCCAGAAAGCATACCTTCTTTCAGCCATTACCCAAAGCCCCAACACAGCACCGTCCGTCTTTGAAAGAAAAAAAGTGAAACAATCCTTCCCACTTTCATCGTTTCAGCTTAAAAGCATCTCTACAATGGCATATTCGTCATTTACAAAGAACCAAACGAGATATCACACTGTTAAGTGGTGGGAGACTGACGGCGTTAGGGCGCAGGGTTTAAAATGCACATAATGAAACTTTTCAGGGTCCAAAAAGCTAATACGAAAACTTCGAGGTCTAATATGCTAATTCGCTAATTCGCAAACTTAGAGGGGGTATGGCGCAAATTCCCCCTTGCGGTGCTAATTCGCAAACTTAGAGGGGGTATGACGCAAATTCCCCCTTGCGGAGAGAACCGCCACGGATCTTCCTCACAAACCCCGTGCACTTTTGGATTTGCCATTTTGTAAAAAAAGAAGAAACGATCTGGACCGTTCAAGGAACGGATTCAAGGTGTCGTTTCCACCGTATAGAAAAGTTTACCAGTTGATTTATTCTCCGCACCCAAAGCAACTATAAGAATGTAAAATGACACATGCAAAATACATGGATGGTGATGACGGAAAAATGATAATGATTTAGGAATACAAATAATCGTTCAAAATAAAGAGTTGTAATGTTTAATTAAATTTTAGGACTTTATTTAAGAACATAATAGGTATGAGACAAAATGTAAAAAGGGAGTAAATACCAAAACTATTCGAGATACGTATTTAGATTAATCTTGCTCTTATGGTGCTTCGCCCGGCCAATAAATAATAAACCATTTAAATCATTATTTTTCTATGATAAGGAATAACTACAATGTCAATTTAAATTCAATTCCTTTTACAAAATGGATCAGATTAATCTCATGAAACCACAAATTTTTAAATTTTCGTACAATTCAAATGTGTCTAAAATCCAAATAAAGAAATTTAATAAAATATAAAACTTAAAAGTATCCATCATAAAAGATAATAAGTATATTATTAAAACCCTCATAGGATGTCAACGTGTCTATTTTTTTATCTGGGGGTAATAATCATGTGCAACCCGTTGATTTTTTATTCAACAAATGTTTTCAAGAACTCCGAACTAACAGTAGTGTTCATCCATATGTATTTGTTTACAATTCGAACAAATACTTTGATTGAAAACTTATATGTTCCAAAAAAATTTAAATTATTTGAGATTGAATATTGTAACTAATATATTTTAAAGATGAAAAATTTTCCGATATATAAAATTCCTGGGAGCATACATGATTTTTTCATTGAAAAATAAATTTGCACGGATTATTAATGTTTTAGATTTCATGAAACATTATTGATTAACAGGATGCCGATCTAATAATGCCACCGGTGCGATCAAAAAAATAATGCCACCGGTTAGCTTTTTTATTTTTTGTTAGTTTTTTGTTTAAACCATTCATAATGTGTCCATATTTGTTTATTTATAATACCAAAAGTCGATCTCCATCTGAAAATGAACCTTTCTATTTTTGTTTGTGGGTAATGATTCAGTATAGTCTGGCAGCATGGAGACTCGCCTTTTTATTTCAAAATTTCTTTTCTCAAATTTAAATTATTCATCTGCATTCATTTATAATTCAAAAAATCACACGTATTTAAAATTGTATAAACTATCAATAATAGTTATATTTTACTCTGAAAAATATGCTAATTTTTTTTACAAGATATAGGCTACAACTGAATTATTTTTGGTAGCACCGCAAAAATGTGTGGTATTAAATAAAACAAATGGTTTAGAACTTTTTTAAAAGTTTAAAAAAAAAGAGGTTGCATGTCATTGCTCTTTGTTTTAATTTATTTTTAAAAAAAAAAATCAGCTAGTTGGGAGGAATGTGTGATTGCATGATTGCATCCCATCGTCCCTCTTTCGACATGCACACAAAGCAAGACTAGAAGTTACAGATCCAGTAACTGCTGAAGATATGATTGCTGTCCAATCCCTTCCCGTCAAGGAGGCCAATATCATAACACGCTCGAGCCAAGAAAGAACTTTTTTCGTTTTCCAAATTATTTCGGAAGAGGCACACGTTAACGAGTACCAAAATCGTTCAAGTGATCCAAGGTTACAGGGCCAAAACATGGATGATAGCACCAACTCGATCGTCTTTAATCTTTATGCTGGCTGGATTGATGCATCATTATTCTCCACAACTACAACTCGGACTAGCTCGTACACAAGCATCATACTATCGTTTCCTGTTCTGCGTCTGAAGCTGAGCGGGATTTTGGTTTTCATGCTGCGACGAGACCAAATCAGATGCGCTAGGCTGCTAATGCACGGCCGAGTGGAGATGTAGTCCAAAAAACAAAACTAAAAAAAAAAAAGAATAAACAAAAAACAAAAACAAACGAAGACAAAAAAAATATACTATTCATGCTGCAAGCATCAGAAATTCATCATGCAATTCACAAAACGTTAACTTGGGCCTGTTTGAATAGTATGTGTATGTACAAGAGCACAAATATTTAATATCTCTGATAATGGGCGCACAGGCCTAGAAATGTATAGCTATACCCAAAGTGTCACAGCTCTTTACCACACAATGTACTTATTTCATGCCCAAACTGGACGCCGAATGTGATCGATCTGCCAAGTTAAAATGACGACACGGTGGTGGAGTCCGTCTAATCTTACAGGTTGACGACACAAGCAGATGCTAGACATATATAACGCAAGGATGTTGCGCAGAAACAAAAAACTACTGCCCAAGATTCCCTAGGAGACGCTCAACTGCTGCATGGACATTTCCTGCTGTGGCAGTCAATGCACGGATGTTCTCTTGAGTATCGAAGAAACCCATTTCTTGAAGCTGTGAGAGCTGAGTCGCATACAACTGCTCTGGCGGCACTGGAAAACATAACAACAACAAAAATGTAAAGGAGGCAAATTACCCAGAGGGAACAGAGTTGAGCTTTTATCATAATTCTTCAAAGAACTCGCAACAGACGGGTTTGTTTGCTCTCAGTGAGACCAAGGGCATTGTGCTCCAACACCAGATTTGCCCACACCTTGTTCAAGATATGGTTCTCAAAAAAACACGACCCCCCTTCCAGCCTTGAAAAAATTTGCCCATCAGAATCTTAGAGAGGTTGTATGACACCAAAACCACTTCAGTCAAGTTCATTCAGGAGTCACTGCAAATTAGACCCTCACGATTTGGGTATTCACATGATCAAACTCTTTAAGTGTCAAAACATTGCAAAATGAACTTTAGCGTTGCCACTTGTAAGGAGATTTCAAGTACGGCATGTGCTGGATATGGTTTTGTAAAGTAGAATCTGTGTCAGAACATACACAGAAATGGTTTCTTTGTTTTAACATGTTCAAAACCATTTTCAACCCATGTATGCAAAAAATTGACTTGCAAGAGCCAATGTATATGTTCAAGTTTATAACATTCTGAGACTTAAAAAGGTTTATCCACCAAATAAACAAACAAACAAACAATAAAAAAAGATACATTTTGCAGCAAGACAGCTGTAGTAACTTTAAATTTGGAAACATCCTCATTGAGGACTCGCACACACGCCCATAAACTTTCCTGGAGTCATTCACAAACAATCACATCTACAAAACACCTATGTAATCAACACAAACTGACTCGTGCCAACAGCTAATTTGACCAATGCATCACATGTTACTCATTACCACAGCAATTGGACAGGCAGCCTATCAGTAGTCAAAAGTGCAATAACTAAATTGTTTAGCTGACAGGTCCATAAACCAGCCATAAATAGCTCACAGGTCAGGCAACATGAAAATTTTGACACGATGATAAAGGAACTTACTGGACCTCAACAAAATAAGGATGCCACAATCTATGGCCCCACTAGTCAAATTCAATGTGTAAATCATCTGCTAGAGATTGAAGCACAAGAAAATTTACCATTAGATGGGTTAGGGACACTAAGGCCACCAGCCCCAAGTCCACCAAACATGTTCATCAATAATTCCAATCCCATATTGTTGGGCGCACCTGCTACAAAGTTCGACAGAAAATGTCAAATATATTAAAATTAACTGGTAACAACTACTATTTAGCATGCCAAGTCTGTCATAAATACCATTGTTGCTGCCTGTCTGACCTTGTTCCCTGCAAGAGAAAAAAAAAACATAGTTAAGAGTGAAATTGACAAAAAAATTTAGTCTGTTATCACAAATGGTTGCTGATGGAACAAATTAGAAAAGCTAGATGTAGATACAAGCAAGCATTTAAATAACATGCTGACTTCATAGGAGGACGTCAACGTGAGTAATATCAAGGTCTAATGATCACGTAGTTCCAGTTTTATGTTGCCATGAATCAACAACACAAGTGAACCATGGGTTAATCATTATTGAAACAGTTTGCTTCTAAATCGGCAGACACCAACACCATGTGTTTCTGCATAAAGAGATGGAAGGAGGCTGGCAGACTTACTGGGTTGATTGTTGCCGACCAAGTTGAGACAACAAGGATTGCTGTAAAGCCAACACTTGCTGCAAAATAAATAAAAAGCACCCAGATTAAGAAGCATTTGAGAAAAAGTAGCACATGAGAACAACTATTCAGAAGCAGTGTTTGCATAATCACTGTGTACCTGCATCATCTCAGGGGAAGTCATCTGGCGAAGAAATTCGGGATTTTGCATCATTTCTCTAAGTTGAGAATTGGAATCCAGCATACTACGCAACTGGGGGTTGAAACCCAAAAGCTAGCAAAGAGAAATATAATACATACATCAAAACACACAGTAAATTCATACTTAAAAAGGCCAAACAGATGTATAGTAATTATATGACCCTGGGACAAAGAAGAAGTCATTTTACTTAGATTTCTACCCCATCCATAGGACCACACATTATTCCACTGACTAGATAGAGCCTAGCATGAATCAGTGACAAGCACCACCAATCTATAAAAGTAGGAAGATTCAGAGACCTTGATTTGAGGCATGCTTCGGTCATATATACACATTCTCTTTCTTCCTATATCAATCAGTTGACAACAGTTCATGCATTCCCAGCTGTATTGCTGTAACACTGTCAAATAATTATCCACTCAAGGCCTAACTACAAACAGACGCATAGGATCCCATTGACAGGCAATATTTGGAAGATGAAGGAATTCATCCAAAATACTCGCCAGTAACTTGATCCACCTCTCCAACAACAAGGACAAATGGCATTAAAACAAAATAGCTCTCACCTGATTCATGTACTGAGGATTGGATAGTAGACTTTGCATCATCTGCGTCACAGCAGGATTCTGCAGAAGCTGATTCAAAAGAGTAGGATCCTGCATGCCACCTAGCATCCGTTCAAGATCTGGTGGACCACCAAGGCCACCTAAGCCACCGATACTGGGCCCTCTAGCATCCCCGGTAGGATTAGACCTTGCATTGGTGTTTGTCTGTGTCCCTGCTACTGTCAACATAACAATGCAAGGTAGTGAACAAAAAGCAGAAAGTTCCAGAGTTTCACCTCAGGGAAGCCAAAAGGTCAAAAATAAAAATTAACAAAATTTACAGCTTTCTGAACCATTAGCCGGCTGGATCCTCGTTGGTAAAATATCTGCCAGATTAGAATATCAGTACTACTAGATCAACATAACATTTTCAAAAGAGTTATATTTCTTTCCTTTTCAGTTTATCTCATAGGTTGATGAGTCGTTAAACATTAGAGAATAAGATCCTTAAAGGGATCATTTTACCAACCAGCCGAGTCCTTCAACCATAGGACCAGCCTAGCCAATTAAAAGTAGTTAGAGTACCAAGTCCTACATGAGTTACAGAATGACAACATCTTACCAGCATTACTCCATGGGTTAGGAAGCGGATTGGTGTTCGGTGCCGGAGATCCAGTTGTTGTTTCTGAATTGGTGGTTGAAGGATTTGGTGATCTGGCCTGTGCTGCGCCCTGATTCCCTAAAAGAGCTGCAAATGGGTTTGATCCTAAATCACTTCCAGCATCACCTGCCATCGTTGTCGCATTAAGAAATGGCTCTTGAACAGTTTCATACATGCGTCTGAGCATGTTGAATCCTTCAGGAGAAGATTCAATATTGCTCATGGCCCTGTCAGTGTTCCTCATCATCTCTCGCATGAGTTCAGGGTTCCTAGCAGCTTCCAGAGTTTGTCGAAGGGTACTAGGATCGTTAAGTATATGAGCAAGGTCAGGATTCCTATCTATAATTTCACGCATTTGAGGGTTACTCATGATCAGGTTGCGCATCAGGTCAGGATTATTCATGAGATTCTGAATGACAGGCATGTTCATTATCTCCCTCATGATATTTGGGTTCTGGGTCAACTGCTGCTGCACTTGTTCAAACTCTGGAAGTCCAGATCCAAACAAGCCAGAGGCACCACTTCCACCAAATCCAGCAAGACCAAGCCCAGGAAACAGTGAGCCTCCAAAGCCACCACCTTCATTGGAACCAACACCCCTTGCAATACCTGGAGTATTGGTTGGACCTCCAACAGTGGTTGCAGTTGTAGCATTACCAGATGGAGGTTGCGGTGGAGCCCCACGGACCATATGAATAGTGTGATCTCCCTGAAGACCTGGTTAAGGGGGAAAAAACAAACAAACAAACAAACAAAACAGGGAACAAAGGCAATCAGTCACTTGAAAGATCTGGCAGTATCACATCACTTAGAATCATCCATGGAAATATCATCATCATTATTTTTCCTTTTTTAAGATTGTGCAGACATAGAGCAGCCACTTGATACTATGGCTTAACCAGTTCAACCAACAATGCTACAACGAAACAGAAACTGTACATAGAAGAAACTAATGAAATTTGTAGCACTTCTGTAAGAGCAGTCATTAAGTGGGGCAGAAGATGCAGCAGTCGAAAAGTATTTAGAATATGAAAATATTTTTTCCTTTAAAAAATAAGAGCACTTTGTGGCATTACAAAGTTAGCAAACGCAGCTAGTGGGACTAAGAAGTAGCATCAGTAGACAACAAGATTAGGAAAGCATATTTTGATGAATGATCATGGGCCATGAAGACCAAGAAGTGCACCAAGAGTCGGATGGTTCAAATTACTGCTGACAGAAGGCAAGGAGAAGACCTAGAAGAAAAAGGAGGGAGCATTTTAAACATAGAATTTAACGGACATAGCGTCCTGGATAGAGAGAAATGGCATCAGAAGACTAATCTAGCTGAACCTGATAACTTGATTTTATTACAAGTTTGGTGCACTCTCTAATTGTATGTTTCGTGGCTGCAAAATGCCAGTGTTTTCTAAGTCAAAAAGGACCTCAAATGAAGAGTAATAAATTGGCTAACCTTTTAATTTCCAACATCCAACTCTCTCTCCCTTAATGTGCAAACTAGAATTTGATCTATCACTCGATTAAGCAAAAGCACTGTTATGCGCTGTTCATTATTCGACGCAGTACACCAAAAGACTAGTGAAGAGTGAAGAAACTAAATTCTGCTGAGTTATGATCCCATCTGTCCTTTTCCCTAAAATCCTTTTTGAGAACATTCCATCATCTAAAACCATTCTCAACAACAGCAAAGATTATATGAAGAGAAGTGGTCCATATTTGTTCTCATCTAACATCATAGTTGCATGTTTCAGTTACTTCCACATTGACACATGAGGGCCAAATTCCTTGCAGTAGAGGACGGGGGGACTGCACATTTAGTGGGAAGCTCCAATTTTTGAGCTTCCTGCAACAGAACTTTTTACAACTTTCGTGGCAAAAAGAATTTGGAAAAACTGGAAGCCAAGTCAAAAGTAGGTGGTGTCAATGTTCCCTGCCTCAAAAACACAAGGCAAAACAAGCCCTAAGTCTCCAAAGTTGTTCAAGAAGCTACTTGATTCATGTAGTTGTCTGACTCAGTCCTTATGGACTTCTCTCAAGTATGGAGAAAGTACCTTTTCAACCCCTAGACATTGGATGTTCCTTTTAGATTATCCAAGCCTTTCAATGGAACTATCTTGGCACTGAAAAAGACATAACACATACGATAACATATTTCACCCTCTTTTACTCTGTGACTTCATTACTATGCTAGTCTCTCTAGATAAAAAGGAATGATTAGCCTAAAAACAACCTAAATCCTTCAAACGGGAATCTAATCTCCAATCCTCCATACTATCTTTCAAATTTAATCAGATTCAACCTCTATGGTACAGAGGTAACACAAATTCCACAATAGAGAATTGACCTCAAACTTTGAAAGTCATGATTCTGCATGTGAGATTTCAGCAGATATGAGACCTAACTCCAGATTCCAGAAAAATACTTTTGCCAAAGACAAGCTTCTCGATGACAGCACATTACAGAGGATCATTCCTTTTCACACAGATTTGTATCATCAACCAATTAGTAGACCATTTACATATATTCCATATAACATGTAGATCTACCCATCTCTCACCTCAAAATTCTAAGGAAAACAACAGCAGAATGGAATTCTTCCTCTGGAAACATCAGGAACTTGAAATTTGACATATTGCTAGACAATCACAAGCAATTTTCTACTCCTAGCTGAACCATCTCTGCTCCATCCTTCTCCACATCCACGAAACTTGGTGAGGGAAAGAATTATTTCACAGACCAATGAAGGATCCTTCTAGCCTTTACATACATCTTCGGCACCGGATTGCACAAACTTCAGCAAGTTTTTTCAAATTCCAAAAGCCCTTAATTAAGGTCAAAAGTTCTCTACCCCACTGATCAATCTCTTCTTCTCATTTAACATGGTTGCAACTCTATCAATAAGCAATTGGAATCTTTGAAGAACAATGGAACTGCCCTCAGGCTGCATTTGATGATTATTTTTTAATTGACCATTTACAATCTCTATAAAGTTTGATTTTGTATCACGTGGCTTAGAAATTCTTAAATCTTGAGTCCACAAGAATTGTCCGAACCCACCGTGCAATTAAAATTTAGAAAAATGAATATATAGCTACTAGTTCTTTGACCCTGCAAGGATATCTTAGCTCATGGAGGCTGTCTGCAAAATGGGATTGGTAGTTTTCCTTACAAGTATAAAAGTTCAGCCATCTAAAATTATTAAGATATTAAAATAAAATAAAATAAAAAGCAAAGAATGTCCAAGACAAGTTCTGAAAGACAATAGAATTTCCTACATGTGCACGAGTTGGACCATGGTCCTAACTGAATATAGAGGATAAACTCCTCCAAACTCAATGGATGTAAATTTTTAAAAATGTAATTTAGGTAAGAAATGTATTATAGGTCAACTGCTTGTTGGATTTGTTACCTTCTGCAAAACAGGTTATATTTATTAAATCATAGAAAGAAGGAAAAAGGAGAAACAAGGAAACAGAACTCTTAAGCACAGGCAGCAAAACAAGTCTAACCTGGGTCCCATTTGGATAGAGTCAAACTGCTAAAGTTATGACAGCAATTTTTATTAAAAGGAGATAAAGACCAAGCCCTGAGGGTCTGTTTCGTAAGGAGCATAAGTGGGAAATCAATTTCTCATCTCTTCCTTCGTACACTTTCTAAAAAATTATTTCACGTCTTAACTACTTACCTATCATACTTTTCTATTTTTATTCTTATATTTCAATCATTTCTCATACAATTACCCTATCTATTCTCACTTTACCCCTATCATATCGCATCACTATCGTACTTTGCAAAAATATTTTCTTTCTTACTTCCCTCCCCACCCACATAAACAAACTAACCCTTAATCATTGACTGAATCATTTACCATCTAAAAGAGAAATGTGACCATGGGAAAGATAGGCCAACCAGAAAACATTATCTTGTTAGAATAAGAATAAAATAAACACCTCGCTTTGTAAATTCTGCCCAACCTTCAGGAATATCATCAATTCCACCTAGCAGATTGCGCCCTACAGGCAGTAAAGAAAGATGACATATTTATCCATATATGCATGTATATAAAGCTAAAAATTGAGAAAATAACGATAAAAAAAGTTTTCACGGCCACACAATTTGTAACCTTGTAAACTTTATGAGACAGCCTTTGCATGACCCTTCCCTTAAATATATTTTACTAGTGGTGAATATGCTGGACTCCACAATGTGGAGCTGAAAATATTCAAAATTAATGTTTTGTCCTCCCTCATCTTAGCAATTGCCACTGATTCATCCGAATAGAATTCAAAGGCATATTTCGGTATGGAAACTGAACCAAGCACTAGGAACAAACATAATCCCAAGACAACATAATCCCAAGACAAAAGTGTGGGAAAGAATAGGCACCGCCAGGCCCAAGAAATGCATATGAGAACACTTGTTTGGATTTATGGTGGAATGGCTGGCAATTATATGTTTTCAACTATACATCAGGAAACATAAGAAGCATAGTAATAGATAGAAGAATCTCCACAGCATTTATTAACTAAGAAAAAAGAATATGATGATTCATAGTCAGTTAATGTTGTTATGAATACTAACAACAGAATATTGTGAACTGTGAGAATCAAAACTAGAAACACAAGCTTCCAATTATGGAATGCAGGCCATGATTAAGCATAAATCCTTTTGCATTGATTGCAGAGGAGATGACAATGAAATTTACAATCTGGCATCTTCTAGCATGCCTTGTCAGCAAGGGAATCTGATGGTATACAAGCAGCTGAATTAACCATTGCTCAAACTAATAATACAATTTGGAAATTCAAAAATATTGGGACGAGAAAAGAAACCATAGCTAACACTGTTAATGAAGTACCGAAATCTTTATTGATATATATATACAATCAATAATGAATTCAAGTGGAACAATAGAATATGTATGCATAGCATACTCCTTTTGCCAAATTGAAAACATGATTTACATTGTAAAGTTCCTTAATCAGAGTTGGAATCTTAGTTTGAGAACAATTATACTATTAAATTTTTTTAAACAATCTGTTCTACATGTCAAGAGAATTATTTCCTTCTATCCACATTGCTGCATGTTCTTGGAGCCAAACCTTTTTGTTGAATGCAACAAGATATATAACAACCGCTGTATATCCATCTATATCCAAATTCATTTTACATATCTTTTATATCAAACCAATAGATAGAATTGTTAGCTAAAATTGCCTAGCAGGTTTCAAAATTAATTTAGAAAATAGGATTTTGATTGAAGTTTTGAAAAGGGGTTTAGGAGATATTTGTTGGAGATAAGAAAGGGAATTAAAGAGAGTAATAAGAATAAGAATAAATTATTGAAAATAAATGTTATAATGGAAAGGGGGAAATAGCTCATCTTCCCCTCTATGCTTCCAACCAACCATTTAAATTTAGGTTCTAAAAATGCAGTTAAGGTTGGAGCTGACTTTGACAAACCTAACCAACCAGTCACGCCCAAAACAAACTTAAACGCTGATAACATGGCACACCAATGGAAAATTAGACTGCAAAACAAAAGCATGATGAATCCCATTCTCACGATGATCTATTTATGCTTAGAAACAGATAATAGTCATCACTTGGATGACTACCTGGCTGACATAAGTATGTGTATAGTAGGGTTGGGAGGTCCAGGGTTCAAAGTTAAGTAGAGATAGTGACCTTGTTACACCTTCCCTGGAGTACACCTCTATTAGGTACCTAATCATCCAAAGTGGGTGGCCCAAACAACAACAAAAAAAAGGGAAAAAGAAACAGATAATAGAGAAATGTCATAATTTTGTCAAAATAGAAGATGAACATGTAAGGAAACATGTGATGCTTACCCTTCACAAGAGAGAGAGAGGGAGCAATATTTTCACTGACGAGGAGAAAGCAGGTAAACTAACAACCGCGGAGAAAGAAGAGAAACTGACATCCAACTAAGCACGAATTCACAAGAACTCTTGCATGGAACTATGTTCTCATTATCTTACCACATCTAGAATAAGACCCATGAATGAAGCACAAAACAGGAATATCAACTTCAAAACTATTAAGCAGATGTCATCCAAAAATAGTTAAGAGATGGCAATTAATTCGTCATGCACAATCATGGAACCAAAAATTTAATATTCCAAATATGACCAGTGTCAACAAATGAGATAGTCAAACCATCACAACAATGCAATTGACTGGCACCAAGAGATGGTATCATGGACAAGAAGAACAACATGGAAAAGCACAAGTGTATGTTGCCTTTGTATTGTGGCCTACAGACCTGTTCCAAATCATCCAACAGAATGGGATATAGCAGAGAAAATTAGAAGACAAAGGGTCATTGTGTATTGGAAAATGAGAAATTATAATAGAAATGAAAAAAGTACGATTGTTATGCATTGAAAAATGAGAAATTTTATGGGAAATGGGAAAACTAATATTCAGATTAGGATTATATTTATTTATTTTGGATGGAAAATCCTATCCTATTCCATCCAATGGGATGATCCTGAACATGCATATGGGTCACCCGAAATTGCTGATGAGAGTCTGGATAGGCTACTATACTCTTCATTGGCTCTTATTTTAGCTTTCAAATAGAATGCTCCATTAAACAAAGTAGAACAAGAACAGCTTGGCTGACCCGAATCGGATGTTATGAGATTAAGATGAAAATAATCATGAATTTAAAAATCCAATCTTCCCATGTTTATTGTTCCACAATAAACACTTGTCACTCATCAGAATGAATGAAAGAAAAGAAAATCAAAGATCGTTATTATGCAAATAGTAATTGAAAAATAAAAATCTTCCCCTTTATTGTTCTAGCCCAAACACTTGTCATTCACCAGAGAGAAAAAAGGAAAAATCTCAAGATAGACTTCATGAAAATAGCAACCACATTATAGCTTGCTGTGTCATATTGTCATGGAGCACAATAAACTAGCAGCTGAGAAAAATGGTGGCATTTCAAAGGCGCTAATAGAAGCATTCGTATAACTAGATTCAACCAAGCAGCATTATTCATCTGCTAACCTAATGATCTGACCAAGCTTACACCAGAGAAATAACAAACTTGAGAATCAAATACATTATTCATTGCCACCTGCTTCAGCTTCAACTGATATCCATTGAAATGGTAACCCAGTTGATAAATTATAAGGCAACAAGTACAAGAGACAAGCAACAAATAACAAGAAGAATGACTGATCCAACAAGTCAAAGGAGAGAATTAACTAATAGTTAAACAGCATGCAAAGCAACAAAATCGCAGTATCAATCACCCATGACTTGCACACAGGAAGGGGAATAAAAAATGGAATATGCACCAAAGTGGAAGTTTTAGTTTCAAAAAGCTAGCAAGGTCTGAACTCAAGAAACTTCAGCAATACAAAGAATGCGTCAGAACTGGATGATCCATAAGAAATGACTACCACAATCCGCATGGCAACTAAATGTCTATATCATTGGCTATTTTATTCATGCAAACTAGTTGAGAAGTACTTGGCGTCGAATGCCTAAAAGTGCACCCCGGAACCAATTCACTACCAAATAATATCCGGAATCACAGCACACATGGGCCATATTATCCTCTGAAGCTCATTTATGTGGACCTGGATGTAGCAACTAGAAGATGAGCCAGGAGAGTGCAAATGCCCGTGAAGTAATATGGAAAAGGAAGAAAAATAGCCCATAGAAAAAGAATAAGAAGAACCAATTTGCAAATAAAAAGGTGTGGTGCAGTCCATGCAACAATATTCAAGGGACAGGAGTCATAGAGTACTCATAACAACGCTTCAGCCCTTAATAACAGGCCAAGATCACCTGTGGTAATCAGCACTTCAGCCCAACACTTGCAGAAGAGGATAAATGGTAGTCGTAAATAGAGACGACAATGACCTGTATGAGACCTAGATCCTCCATAAGTGAGCATACTGCGTGCTAGTTACATGACAACCGCCAGTCTATTTCCTCAGCCGTTAATCTTCAGGGACAAATACCGCAAACGAAATAATCGCTCCAGAAATAACGGGAAAAACCAAAGACGTAGTGACAGATTCTTATTATTGATTTTTTTTAAAGTAGGTAAATCACAGATTCGTAGCAAGGCCCTGCAAAGCATCCGGGAAAAAACCAAATAATAATAATAATAATAACGGTAAAAACTGAGTGTAAATACGATATCAACCAATTCTCCGATTTTACTTAAAAAACAACAGTGAAACGCCGAAATCAGCTCGAAAATTGCATTAGTGCCGATATTCTCATTAACAGAGAAACCCCACAAAATGGCATACATCAGCACATGTGCACATGGGAATTTCAGGAACCGTATCAAATATTGCATAGATGGGGACATCGCAAGCACAGATGCAAAACAAAAACAATAGGGTCTGAATGAGGGCATACCGTAGCTTTCTAGGGTTTGTTCGTCCTTCAGGATCCGACCCTTGTAAATCAGACGCTGCTGCTCGGCGGGAACCTCGCAATTCCCAGCCAGGACTGCCTTGAAGGCCCCGACGGTGATATCGAGACCGGTCTGGACGGAGAACTTGGAGCCGTTGGAGCATCGTATGTGGACCGTGACGGTACCGTTGCTGCTGACGCCGGAATCGCCCGCATCGACGGAATCGCCGTCGCCACCCATGGTTTCCCCCTCGCGGAGAAAAGAGAGGCGGAGGAAGAGATCGAAGACGGGTAATAAACCTCACCTCTAGCCCTAAACGAAGAAAAAGAGAAAAGGGGGAGCAACACGAAATCCCGATCGGGAGGGACAGGCAGGTGTAAAAGAGGGGAAGGCGTTTGAAGGAAGGAGAGAATCGATGTCCTCAGGAAAGGGAGGAGAGAAACGGTGGAAGGGGGAGGAGTATTTATTTGTGCGATTATGCGACCCTCTTCTACGAATGCATACGCGGGTTTTTATTGTCCGCCCAGCCGCTGGGTCTCCTTTCTTTCTACGTCGCGACGGTGGCCGATGCAGTGCAGGCCCATCCCAAAATTACAAGACGGTATTATTACATGGATTTTTACGGTTTATAGAGAAGATAAATCAAAAGGGAAAAAAATGATGATGATAAAACACACTACTGCTAAGTGAGATTTTATCAGATGTTGGTTTTTTTGCTCCGTGATTTTTATGGTTTATAGAAAAGATATGGATGAAGATAAATCAAAAAGGGCAAAAATGATAATGATAAAAAAACACTACTGCTAAGTGAGATATCATCGGATATTGGTATTTTTGCTCTGCCATTTTTTTTTTTTGTTTGTTTGTTTGTTTGTTTGTTGTTGTTTTGTAGGGAGGGGGGGGTGGGGGTATTGTTAGTTTGCTCTGCCGTGTTAAAATATAGAAACCCGCGTTAGCTGGTGCTTGCATCCATACAGCGCGGCTGTCGGAGTTTCTTCTCCTTAATTGTATAGTGCCGGTTTTAGGTGGCCCGTGCAAAGAGTCTGTTGTTCGGGGGCCAGTGGGGCTCTGTGGTCTGCTGCCTCTGTCCGATCCAACCCATTTGCAGTTCGCTGTCCACTATTGGCCGACGGACAGAAAATTTCAGTTGAAGATGTAAAATGCATTTTGTTTTGGTTGATAGTTTGTGTTCTCGGCTGAGACTATTTACGCAATGATTCGTCTGTAAAACTGCAAGACAATGCCTAATATGCATAATGCTTGGCATTTGTTTTGCCTTAATATGTATGGCATTGGTTTTGGAAAAGTATGCATAAAATTCTTTATATGTATAAAAGTATATACGTTGGAGATTAAGTGCGTGTTTGTTTAGGGAAAAGGGAGAGAAGGGGATGGGGTGCAAAAGTTAACACTCGGCTATCCTATTTTTTTCTATTTCTACCCCTGCTGCATTGCATTAGTGCATTCCCATCATTTCTCATATATTTTCAATTATTTTTTCATATATTTTCGGATAACTATTCTGTTTACTTTTCCTTTATTCTACTTTACTCATACTATATTCATTTTATTTTCATTTTCTTTCTCTTTATTTCTCTTTATTCTTTTCTAAATAAATACACCCTGATCAAAAAGTCTAAAGAAGAGCTCAGGGAAAGACGGATAAACACCGTGTTGTCCTTGATGAATGAGTTGACAGCAAAACAGAGATGTCTTGAGCATCTCAAAAATGAATGTGTGTTGTTTTATTTGTGTCTACTTATTTATTATCATAATTTCATATATACTTTATGATAATGTATTATGAATGAAAAAATGTGTCTTGGAATTAAAAAAATTATATTGAAAACAAAAAACATAAGCTACTATTTTTTGAAAATGGGAAAAGTATATTGGCAAAACGGAATGTTCTATTTCAGGATCATCCCGTCCTAGCATTGAACACATGTGATGTTGTTATTTGTTCGCTATTGTATGAGTTTTTTCTCAAATATATCAAACACATTTCACCATAATTATATTATTAATGATAACTTTTCCAAATTCCAAAAATGCCTACCATGCTTATATTTAATCTTGAAAGTGCTCATTAAGTTGATTAATATGCGAAATTACTAAAATATCCATCAAATTTACAATGGATTGAAAAAAATTAAATGTTGTAACTCACTGGTTTCATATTTTGGACAAGCTTTAAATTCAGAGTCTTAATTCATTTCATTTTTTATTATTTTATACAAGGCATATTTTAGACATTTATAAAAATTTAACTAATGATTTTTTATGGTAAATGCAAATGTAGTGGTATGTTTGAAATTCTATAAATATTATGGATATATTCGGTATTAAGGTCGAACATAATAAGTATATTTAGATAAAAGTGCCATTAGACATTCTTTTGTACGATAGTAAATCAAATCACATTTCTTAATAAAATTTGGGTATGATAGATAAACATTAAAAAAATGCGCTGCAAATTTTCACGCCCATTTTTCATGCAGCTATTCTAGGATTCCTTTGTTTATTTAAACTCCAATTACTTTATTTCATCTCGTTACCTTAGTCGTATTATATCATTATCCTGTTTATTTCAAAAAAATTCTATTAGTTTTTTCTACAAATTCGAAAAAGGATTTATACAAATGATTATTTTTTTTATAAAGATCTAGGATATAAATTTTTTAAAATATTGATGATTGAGCCCATGGGGTTCAATATCATTCAAATAGAAGGTTTTTGCATCGATACTTATACAATTTGAGTGAAATTACAAAAATATTATGAATTTTCAAAAAACTGCATGCTGACCTCTATAATTTGGCTAAAATTAAATACGTATTACTTTTTTTGATAGAAAGATTTTTAAAAAGGTGTATCACTTTTTTAAAAATTCAAAGAATATTGAAAATATACTTACAAATAAGTAAAAGTATAAAGTACAAGAGATTACCTTTTAAATATAAAAACTATTTTGAAAATACTCCATATATTAAATAAAATTATTAAGTACTAAATATGAGGAATGCTGAATCTATTTACAGCATATTTGTTTAATAAAAAATTATAATCATAGCTTTTCAATTTAAAATTTGTTATTCTCCACAATTAACTTGCTTTTACTCACTATTTCTATGTATAGATATTTTTAGAGTATCTAAATATTTTTTAATATTGCTTTTAATATTGTTGACTGACCTTACGAGTTTCAATACCATTTAAATAGAAGGTCGATGCATTAATACCTATATAGGGTATGCTTGAGAATTAATAAAACTTTTTTGCGAAATGTTTGGGTGTGAAAGTTTTTTAAATAAAATAAAATGATGTTATATAATATGAGTAATAATGAGGAGTACAAAAAATAAAATTAAAATAAATAGATTAGATGTATATGTAGTTACGTTGAGATAATTGAAAAGTGTAATAATTATAAAAAAAGAAGTTAAAAAATATAGTAGTAGTGAATAGTGAAAAGTTTTATTTTGAATTTTTTTAATAAATAAACACCCCCTATAGTTTGGGTGAAGTACAAGTGTATTATGATTTTCAAAAAAATGCATTCTTACCTCTACAATTTGGCTTGAATTAATAACATGTCACCTTTAAAAAAAAAATGAACCTTACAAACAAATGGAAGTATAAAATGCAAGAAGTTGCATTTTAAATATAAAAAATATTTTGAAAAATACTCCATGTATTAAATGAAATTATTAAATAATAAATCCGAAGAATACTAGATCTTTCAGGGCATATATGTTTAAAACAAAATTTTCTCCAACCAAAACTGTTTCAATTTAATATTTTTTACTCCCGCAATTGACTTCTTTCGCAATTAACTTTTTTTACATTTTTTTTATATAACTACCTTACTTTTCGATTATTTATAGTTTATGTAACTAAATTATCTATTTTAACTTTTTGCTTCTCGTCACTATCGTATATTATATCACATGACTCTTTCGCAAATAAAAAAATGTTACACAAAAACTTTTTCATCCAAACGTTTTATTACTTTCCAAATACACTCTTAATATAATAAATATTTTTAAAATTAATTTTTATATTTTAAAAGTATAGTTTTAGACGAGATAAGAATTTAGAATGAAAGTCTATTGGGAATAAAAAATGTACTAAAAATAAAAAACAACACATTATTTTTTAGAAACGGTAAAAGTGATTTTGAGAAATATAACATTCCATTGTAAGATCATCCTATTCTAGCCGCGAACAACATATGCTAAATAGCGACAAACGGCAACCATACCTCAACCATCACATGTAACCATTGTTTTAATTTCAAGTTTTTCTTGGATGCCTAACATACCCGTGGATTTGACCAATTAAGCACGAAACCACCGAGCATCCAATAAACTAGCTGTGTAATCAGTCACTAATCAGCGCTCCAGCCTCCATCGTCTGTCCCAAAAAGCATGGCTGCTGCTTACATGAAACAAAAAACGAAGCCCATCAAACTTCAGTTTCGGTCAATCTACGTACCAGACAATTCGAAAAATCTCTTTGTCAGCGACCATCGTCATCTTCAACAGGGATAAAAAATAAAAAATAAAAAAATCCCCCACTTCTCTTTGCCGATTTCCGCAACGGCGCCATAACCTCCCGCGTTCCAGTCTTTTTACACTCCAGATTTAAACCGTCGGCAAAATCAAGCCAACGAAACCCGGCGAATCTTCCATTAAAATTGTTCGCACCCGCCGAACCATGTTCCTTGTCGCCATCTGTTGTTGCCATTGTCACTGGCGACGTAGTCCTATTCGAATTTGACGGTTCTAAGATAGAGTCTAATAAGGGGTGGCCTGTATGTGTTTTATGTGTGGGTGCTTTGCATGCGTGGCTAAGTAAGTGGGCCCGGCCTCGGCCCGATCCGCGGGCCTAGTCGTTTACCAGCCTCGTTATGAGTAAGCAGAATTGTGAGAAGGGAGGTGCGGATGATTTCTTTTGTTTTTCATTTTTCTAGTCATACGATAGAGAGTGAGCACCCTCTTGCATACGATCCCTTCTTGCAAGATGGGTGTCCTAATCTCATATGTTGTAGTTCCTTGATTGAATTGAATAAAAAGTTAGATTCTGCTCTATCAAATCGAATGCAACCGGCTAACGACAGCCCCTTGCATCGATTGTAGGCTCCATCACTTTTCTGCCCAACGAAGATTGTTGTAGACCCTGCGGTCGTGGTTCGCAGTTTCTATTCACGATTTAGAGATGAGATGAGTTTGTGAGGTGAAAATTAAAAGTATTGTTGCATATCATAAATGAGAAAATTAATAAAATTTACATGAATGATGTATTCAGAAAGTGATAAAACTTTTTAATGATTTTGTGTGCGTGTAAAAGTTGTTAAATTGATATAAAATAACGTGATATGATATAAATAATGATGAAGAGTAAAGAAAATAAAGTTAATTTGTTAGATTAGTTGTATATGTAATTATGTAAAAATGATTGAAAAATATGGTAGTTTGTATAAGAAATGTGAAAAAATATTTATATATTTGAGTAACTATATAGGGTGTGTTTGGTAATAAATAAAACTTTTGGTAAAAAAATTTGGAGAGTAAAAGTTGTCAAATGATATGATATGATAGGGGTAATGATGAGTAGTAAAAATGATAAAGTTAAAATAGATAGGTTAGTTGTGTAGATAGTTGTGTATAAATGATTGAAAAGTAGGATAGTTGTATACGAAAATGTGAAAAAATGATTAAAAAATATGATAATTGTGGAGAATGAAAAGTTTTAGATTGAAAAGTTTTAACTTGATATGTTTTATTAATTGTCAAACACACCCATAAAGTGAAAAGTTTTGTATTAAAAAATTTTAGTTGAAATGTTTTATGCTCAACTAAAACACAACCGATAATTAAAAAATTACTATTAATTAAGTATTTAAGGAAAATTTTATATATACATATGAATTTTACACTTAGTTTTGCATATACTCAAAAATTCCAAATATATTCATACACTTTGTCTATATTTCACATGTGTATAATCTCTTAGGAATATATCAAAAGGAAATGTTAGCCCATACAAAATGACAAATATGCATTAATATAACTCATAAGTTGGTTTGCTTAGAACTAGAAATTTACATTCAAATAATATACGATTTTATAACTTTAAAAAATAAAAATACTAAAAGTTCATCAAAATATGAATTTCTAATTAAAACCATAATTAGGGCTCGAGCGTGTTTATCATTTCACAAGGGGTTAATGACCGCAAAAATAGATCTTGAATGACATAAATATAAATAAAATTTTATGCAAAATATGTAAATATAAATGAAATTTTATGCAAAATATGTAAATATAAACGAAATTTTATGCAAAATATGTAAATATATTTGAAATTTTTAAAATTTTTTGAGGATATGTAAAATTAAAGATAAATTTTTGAGTATATTTAAAATTTTTCAAAATTTATAGGTATAAGTGAAATTAAGAATAAGATTCGTGGGTATATTTAAAAGCACAAATGGAATTATGAATAAAAATTTTAAATACACATAAAAATTTACTGATATTTTTCAAAAATGGAAATCTCATCTATTGTTATTTTATCAATGAGCAAGCAACTGGATATATGATGCAAATTGTTGAAACGGGTTCATCCCAAAGGCTAATCTCAGGATCCTGCCACAGGAGAAGGCATCTGTCGTTCTTCTGATCTTCATGGGCAAGTGGCGCCCGACGACTTACAGTACAAATAACTGATCTATTGGCCCATATCTGTAGTCTGTACGGGCTTAAAAAGGACTCAGTGGATAGGTCATAGGGGAGGTACACACCGTCGTGTACCGACGACTTTTGCTTTGGCGCCATGAGCGGCAGATAGGGAGGATTCGAGCCTACCATGAAAGGGATCCAGGGTAGGATCCAGGGTAGCGGTTCGGCGGACCAGCGGCTTTGTTAGGAACAGCCGAGCAGGCTTGCAGTTGCAGGCCTCAGCCGTTATTGGCTTGAGGAAATTCCCGTTTAACGCCTTGTTTCGGGGGTTCGCGAGGGGCATCATCAGTCGTGGTCGTTCCACGTGACCATGGCCCGTGGTTGGATACGGCAAGCACCAAGCACACGCATGCTTGTGTGTTGGGTGGAGATGTGGAGTCAGAACTCAGAAGACGGGAGCGCGATGATGACATTGGCAGACCTGCCACACAAAGATACAGTTTTTAAAATCTGAGTTTGCCCGTAATCCAGTCGCGTCTGGGTGAAGTTTTATAGAATAAAAATTGTTAAATAATATAATATGATAAGAATAATAATGAGAAGTAAAGAGTATAAATTTAAAATAAATAGGTTAGTTGTATAGTTAATTGTGTAGAAATAATTAAAAAATAGTATAGTCCTATAGAAAAATATGAAAAAATAGTTAAAAATATAGTAGTTATGAAGAGTGAAAAATTTTAAATTTAAAAATTTTAACGTGACATTTCATACCCATTACCAAACGCACACATAAGATTTAAATTTTAGCCTTTGTTTAACCTTATTTATAAAACTTAATATTAACATTTTGTATAAATCGAGCTCGGGCTGAGATTAAGTTAGGATTCGAATTGACAAATTTCCCTTAGGTGAAGAGTGACCAATTTAAAATTTAATGTGACAGCAAATTAATAAGTCGTTTCAACCAAAATAATAAGAGGGGTGTTCGGATGCGGTCGACGACGCGTTTGGCCAAAAAACCCATTTTATTTATTTATTTTTTTTATAAACATGTAGCGCTAAGTATATTTAATCTATAAACAAATTTTACTATTTTTGAATGCTTTTAAGAATTTTTTTTATAAACACAATGACATTTTTTGTAATTTTTTAGTCAGAAAATTATAAAAATGCCACTATGTTTTAAAAAAATAATTAAATGTATCCAAAAATGGTAAAACTTGATTTATAGGTTCAAGACATATAACTCTACACGTTTAAAAAAATCAAAAAAAATATTTTTAGGAGGGTCTTTAGGCCGGACCCGCAGGGGAGTCCTATGCGCTTGGTCTAAAAGAATCACCCCTCAAATAATATATAGTCTAATTTAATTCCATACAAGTGTAATAATATAAAATACATTTTTGTAGCAAAATTTGTTACCAATGATTACTGAAGATGGGATGAGATGGGACTGAGGGCTGAGAATTTTGATGGAAGAGGGTTACTATGTATTTTGGGCGAAAAGGTAATATTAAAGGTCAACAAAATAAAATAATTATGTATCGGAAAATGGAAGATTATAGCGGAAATTTAAAAAACTTATTTGGAAGCAGGAGATTTCATCTCATTGCCGCCGCAACCCTCTTATAATTCAAAACAATCCCTAGTAGTTAAAAGACAGATAGAGTTAATAAAATTCACATGTAATGTAATTTTAACATAAAATACCCAAGAAGACATTAATATAAACGGCTCGATAATCCAAAATACAGAAATATGAAATCCTGTTAATAAAAATTTACATACAGCGTATTTTAGAAATATAAATAAGGTAAGTTTTAGGTTCGCATGAAAACTAACTCTTAGGTGTTTTTTACATTAATAATATTTTAAATAAATTTTTTAATTCAAAAACTTTTTACTCTTCACAACTACCATATTGTTAAATTATTTTTTCATTATTCATGTGCGATTGCTTTACTTTTCACTTATCTATACGCAACTATCCATATATCTAACTTATATACTTAAATTTAATTTTATTTACTCAACATATCACATTGTTTTATTCGATTAATTTTTTTATCTATTCCCAAATGCACTTTAACGAGAGAGGATCAGGTGTGGTTGACTGCATGAGGGTCCCATGCATCCGGTGCCGACTATAGGACTTTTTTTATTTTTTTTATAAACATGTAAAGTTATACGTATTTTGTACTAGCCGTCAAAATATATATAATGTATAAGTAAATTAAAAATAAATTTATGAGCATTGATGGAAAGTGTTGGCAAGCATGTGTTAGCGCGAGCAGCAATGCGCTCTTTAAAATCAATGCGGACGCAGAAAAAAATAGACAGGGAAAAGAGAATGAAGGTTGCCAAGTTGAAATTTTGAAGAAAATTTGCAAGATTTTCATATCCAGTTCAGAAAATTCCTTCGTGGGTATGCCAATTATGTAAGTGGGAATTTATACACTTAATTGTTGAGAAATAGATGAGAATTTTAATTTTTTTATAATTCATCAACTTTTTTCCCAGCTCTATAGATTATCTAAATTTACGACAAAAAAAGTATTATGCAGCTATATGCTAAATAAGGAATTCAAATATATACTCAGGGGAAAAATCCAAACTCATTTGGGCAGTTTCAGTAGTTGCCGAAGATCAACATCACTCTAGCGATTTTGACTTTTTAATTGAAAGTTTACAGAAAAACCTAATGGATTTATGATCTTGTAAAAATATACCTATTTTAAAAATATTATAGAAAAATCCAAATCTTGCCGAAAATTCTACAAAAGAAATTTCTAAAAATAGTATTATAGAATACTCTCATAATTTGTTGAAAATTTTCATATGGAAATTTTAAAAAAAAATTCAAAAACCTCCCAATAGTGAAATAATTTACAAAAATGTATTATATTAGCTAGAAATTCACAAAATAGTTTTTGAAAATTAATTTACATAAAACTTTAACCTGAGCATTAGGTATATGTTAGTTGTAGCCCAAATTGGCAACATATAATGATTCATGAGCTATACAATTTGTTTTTAATATAACTTTTGACGCTGATGTCTGATTTTAATGATCTAACTGTCAATCTCTACATTTTTGGACATTCTAAATTTATTCAATGAGTTGGATTATCCATAAAAAGGTTATTATTAGAAGTTATTAATGGTTGAGATTTCATCATATATTGGTACTACTAGAGGATGATAATGTTGTACATAATTGTTCAATGTGGATTTACAAGTAGGTCTTAGGTTTTGCCAGAAGACTACTTGACATAAATTATATATACAGAAAATGGAAATGCAAGTGTGTGAGACTTAGTTCATTTAAAGTTAGTTTTTGTTGGTCCCGAGTTCATGACAATTACCCAAGAGGGGAGTGGTGAATTAGGTATTTCAAAGTTTATCATTTAAACAGAAATTTGCCCATGTTTGATTTAATCCCCTTAATAAAATAAATGAATAATAAGGAGAGCAATAAAGCAATAAACACATAAATATAAATCACAGCAATAGACAAGATTTTTATAGTGATTCACGCAACCTCCGCTACTTCATTCTTCCAAGCTCACACCCTTTATGACTTGGGTTCCACTATGTATTCTCAAATACAACTAGAGCAACAGCTCTCTTTTAGATGTCAGCTCTAGGGGCGTGTACAAATCACAGCACAAGTAGGTGATGAGTCCCACTCAAGTCACAACACTACTTTGCTTTCACTTGGTTCAAAAATCCAATATTAAACCAAGTATCAAATACAAATAACGAATCAAATAAAAAAATCTACACTTTACAGATTGTGTAGGCAAGTTTCAGCTCGTGGAAAAACTTATAGAAGCATTGATATGATAAGCTTTAAGAAGTGCAGCAAGTTGAAGCGCAGTTCTTCCTTAGAATCTTGAGTTGATCACTTAAAGCTTGGAGATGATGGTAGTTGAATCTCAGTTAATGCTCTATCTAACCTCTGGCTCGTTCACTTAAATGCATATTTATAATGGTCGAGTAAATTCGAACGTTTGGAGGTAGGTGACACGCATTTAATATGCCAACGTTTAAATTTTTCCGACCGCTGCGACCCAAGTCGCAGATGGAGTCGACTTCGGGTACGACTTCGATCTTCAGCAATATTTTAAGTTCGTGCTTTAGGTCGACTTGGTCCTGGACTTGACTCAAGTCGCAGGTGAAGTCGACTTTGGGTGCGACTTCACTTTCTGTATTTACTTGATGAACTTGAAATCTTTGAAAATCAACTTGCTGGATTGATATTGATCTTGTATTTGTTCTTCCACTGACGCATTTGATCTTTGTTGAAGTTTTGACATGTTCAATTGCTCTTGGAGATCTTATCTTCATGTCTTGGTTTTAAGGTACTTTGATAATCTTGATTTTGCAATCCTTAAAAATGGCCAAATGAGTTTTTCTTGATCATAATATAGTCTTGAATGACTTTATCATGTAGATTTGCTTGTCTTGGACTAAAACCATCTTCAATCTGACTCAAGTCAGATGTCTGGGTCGACTTGGTTTCCAACTTCACTTAAGTCGTATGTGAAGTCGACTTGGGTATACGACTTCACTAGTCTCATATACAAATTTCAACGTTGGAACTTTTGAACACCTAAAGTCGATGATGGAGTCGACTTGGGTCCGCGACTTCACCCAAGTCGCATCTGGAGTCAACTTGGACTTGCGACTTCACTTGTCTTAGATTCCAATTTCGGTGTTGGAAGGTTTGAACTCTCGAAGTTGATGCTGGAGTCGACTCGGGTCTGCGACTCTACTCAAGTCGTAGATGGAGTCGACTTGGCTTGCGACTTCATCTGTCTTAGATCAATTTTCAGCACAGGATTGTTTTTCTTCTTCCAAGTGCTTTTGAGGTCGATTTGGGCATCGACTTGACTTAAGTCGATAACTGAGTCGACTTGGATTGCAACTTGATTTGTCAGATTCAGATTTTTCATTTTTATAACCTTTTAATATTTTCACAAAATATATTAGTACCCAAAATTTACTCAAATTGAATTGTTAATCATCAAAACACAGATTTTGCTTAATTTGTCATTGATTCCAATAATTTTCTTGTAGGTCTTAGGCTTAGTTGGAAGGTTACCCAGTGCGTGATTTGAGAGTAAGTCCTAAGTATTGCCGGAAGGCTACTTGTTTTACTTTGGTAGGTTCTAAGTTTGTGGGAAGGCTACCAGTGTGTGACTATGAGATAAGTCTTAAGCTTAGCCGGAAGGCTGCTTGATACCAATTGCACATGTTGAGTCATTGAGTTATGCATTTCGATATTTAATGATATTGTTGAAATGATTTTTATTCATTGCAATCTAACTAATTATTTTATTTACTCTAATTGATGGATTGATAAAATATAAGCTCCTCCTTACTGAGTTCTTAGGAACTCACCCGATGTTAATTATATTTTTTCAAGAATTGCAAATATATCTCACTCATAAATGCGTGACAAATGAGTTAGACATGGACTCAAATAGTATCATAAACTAATTTTACTTTTTTACTTTGAACTTGAATTTGTAATAATAATGATGTAGATCTCGTAGGTGTATTTTATTTATTATATTTATACATGAATTATAAACCCCTCATCAAATATCATTCAGGTACGGGGGACGTTTGGTAATTTGTAAAATCATGGGATTATGGGAAATGGTGGGAAATGAAAAAAAGAATATCTTGAGAAATGTGTGCTTGATAGGAAATGATAGACGTATAGTTAGAATAAATAAGTTTGTTGTATGTAGTTGGTAGAGAAAATGATGGAAATATTGGGGTAAAAGTGGAAAAGATAGTGTTATTGATGGCGTAAATATTGGTCTTGAGAAACCAAATCCTACGGGAAAATCATGATTCACACACTCACATGTTACCAAAAATTTAGGTGGTGACATGTTAGTATGCTTAAAAATAAAAAAATATTTACAAATATTAAAAAATAATAAAAATAATTTTAAAATTAAATATCTCTAACTTTATATATTTATAAAAAATTTAAAAATAATTACAAGTTCTGTGGCCGGACGCATGGGATCACCATCCATTTTAATTTGTATTATTTTCACCGTGAATTTTCGGGAAGTTTACCATTCGTTAAAAAGGGCAAAAAAAAAAAAAAAAAAGGAGCATGCCTGCGCGCCCTCCCGAACCCAGTTCGCAATGAAGCCCGTTGCACCCCCAAATTTTCTCATGACGAGTTTTCGCTTGCATCAACGGAATTCCTCAGGCAAACACCAGCGCCGCAGCGGGAAAATGGAGTTCGCGTATTGTTCAAGGATGCCGTCGCTATGATTACACGCCTCGACGGCGATCTTCATGCGATTCTTCCATGGCCATCTCTCGGAGGAATAATCTCTTATTCTCTATTGACACCCTTCATCGCATTCAAGCTCTAATCTCTCTTTTGAAGGCAAAGTCCTATATTTTACTTACTTCGTTACTTCCATGTCGAGCGGGTTTGAATGTACTAAATCTCCTTCTAATTTATTCTTTGTTTGTTTTCTTTTTTCAGCGATCCAAGCACACATTTGCGGGGAAAGCAGAACACTCTAGTTCCGTGTCTGCTGCGGAGAAAGGTAATTTTCAACGGTCATGCCGACCCGCACCTTCTTCTAAGCAGAAGTTCTGTTCGATGGGCTTCTTATGGAGGCTGACGATGAACCAGTGATTGTGACAATCTCCATGTGCTTCATGTTCCCATTCATCTTCCCGAGTGCTGTTGTTTGTTAGCAGCTCTTCGCTAATAATTTTCTTAATTCATTTGATTTCATCGCACAACTGGAAAAAAAGGAATCTTGATAACATATATTTGGGTGGTGTTTCTCAATTGACGTTTTTCGAGAGATTTTCTTGAGTTTTTTCCGTCGAATTTTATCTCGGCGTGAAAATTGGAAATATTAAGTCTTTTCTACCATTTAATGCAGTTCACATCGATAGCCCAACATGCCTGGCTCTGGATTCACGGGGGCTTGGGATTAAAGGACCAATGATTTCGACTCCTGCTTGGACAATTCTGAGAAAGCTTCGGGGAAAAGGTGGCTGCTCTTTCTCATCATATCGATATCTTGTTTTTCATGGTTGATCAAAGCGGCTCATTTAAGCACGCTTTTGAGTTATTCGACGAATAACGAAATTGAAGTCTTTACCCTGGGAAAAACTTCATATTGAAACTCTTTCCTTCTCATTAGTTTTTGGCAGTGAGGTCATGCTCCCATTTTTGCATATTACTTTTGATGCCTTTCCTTGGCTTAATGATGTGCAACAATGAGTGTATGAAAGTAAACCATTTTAAGCCTGCACGCTGAGAGAGGCAGGGAAGGAAGTTTGCAGATAGAGCACACAGAGAGATGGAAGATTCACTCCATATTCATTGTTGTTAAAAGCTCTTTGATGTCAGAGAAGAGTTCGCACTCATAGTTCAATGGCAGTTGTAAAGTAATTTGAATGATTGTAATGGTAATGCTGTTGGCATCAAAATAATAGTTGGTGTAGCAATACTAGACTTGTTGAAGAGGATCAAGTGAATGGTTTTAATCCTTACAGAAACTAGGGAAACGGATAGTTGGAAGTTTTGAGGAAGAAGCTTGAAGATGTGCTATCCACTTTTCATTCTTACCATCTGTTCTGGCATTAATGATAACAAAAGAGGTCTATTTTGTTTAGTAGGGGTTGAAGATGGGTAGGACTCTTGTGATAGTTTCGTTTTCAGTACGAGTTCCTTTGAGAACCTCTATTGCCTTCTTCTCAACGCTTAGAATCCCAAATCCCACTAGGACCAGTGTATGAACCCACTTAAGCCGTTTTAATCCTTATCAACAGTCCCTTAGGTTTCATTGGGAGGAAAAAATGGTGGAGAAATTTTCTGTTCTCTACGTTTTAATGTGATCTGACATCTTTGCTACTTGACAATCCTATGTTGTGGTATTATCACCTGTATTTTCTACATTGATTTATTCACTTTATTTCTAATTATAATTTAATCACTTTTTTTAAATTATTGCCCCATCATGTCACATCATTCTCTTTCTTTTAGCTTGTAAAATTCAGAAAAATGCAGTTGTGTTGGCAACTTGGCGTAAACTCTCAGTATTGTTGAGTATCATTGTTTGGCTGACGCTTGTTGGCTTTGTGTCATTTCCCTTTGTAAATTTTTTTTTTTAAAAAATTTACCAATATAGGTTGGTTAAGCTGAAATGACTAAGACTTCCGATTTGTCTTTTCCTTTTAATATCTTTGGGACTGAATCTCATTCAAATCCCACACCTTTTAATGATGGACCATTAATGACACACCAGATTTCAACTGAGTAATCCAACAGAGAATATAAAGAAAATTCCATTGCGAAGACATTAGAATCAGATGGATAACAAAATTGATTTCTCATATTCGTTCACATTCTGTCAACCATAATTGTTTGCAATAGGATGAAATTGATTGCAAAATGATTTTGTTGCTCACTCTATCGTATCATACTCAGGATTTGAAGCTTATCTTGTCGGTGGATGCGTGAGGGACCTCCTTCTTAAGCGAATACCTAAAGATTTTGATGTGGTCACCACAGCTAAACTTGCACAGGTTTGATGAGGAGCTATATGCTGAACAGTTTGGAAGCGAATTTTTTTTTTATTTGTTTCTGTTAATTCAGTGCTGATTTCTGCAGATTAAAAAGGAATTCCGCTGTTGTCACATTGTAGGAAAACGGTTTCCTATATGTCGGGTGAATATCCAAGATTCTATAGTTGAGGTTTGTTTGAGGCTTCTTATCCTTTCTAGTAAGGGTGTGTTCGGGAAGTGATAAAATTTTTGCATGAAAAGTTTTTAGTGTAAAAGTTGTTAAATTAGTAGAAAATGATGTGATATGATAGGGGTAATAATGAGGTGTAAAAAGAATAATATTAAAATAGATAGGTTAGTTGCATGGGTAGTTGTGTAGAAATGATTAGAAAATAGGGTAGTTATATAGGAAGATGTGAAGAAATAATTTTAAAATAGGATAGCTACGGAGAGTGAAAAGCTTTAGCTTAACATTTTCTTTTCATTACCAAACACATCCTAAATGAAAAAGGCGTTTTTGGTCTTTTCATATGTCATCATAATTCTATTGGGTTTGCTTGCTCTGTAATCTTGGCTGAATAGGTATCTAGCTTTGAAATCACTCGTGAACATGCTGAAGCAAATAGAGCAGCTGATTTCTCACAAAGACCTAGTAAAGGTCATTGGAAAGATTTTCTTCGCTGGAAAAATTGCTTACAACGGGATTTTACAATAAACAGGTAATTTGTCTGTATGAATTTCATTGATTCCATAAATTCAGATCATGCTCATGACTTGCAAGGGTGCAGCCCAGTACCTTGATTTGAATTTTGTTGGCAGCTAAAAAGTTATTTTTTATTGAAGTGTGAGCTCCACCTGTGAAAATTGGCAATTTTAAAATTTTTAAAATTTTATTTTTGAAAATAAAAGGGCATGGATAAATGTGTTGGTTTTGTTCTTTTCAAAAATAAAATACTGAAAATTCAAAAAATGTCAAATTTCACAAGGATGGGGCCCACATTTATATGAAAAAAAAAACTAAAATTAAAAAAAGATTTTTTTTGGATGCCGAGAGGCTGAATGGGATTGCGATGCTTCCTGCAATTACTCCAGTTGCTTCCATGTGAATTTACAAGCTCACTGGTTATGGCGTATCACTGATTGGTGTTTATGTCCATGACTTCATGACCTCAGTCTATTCTTTGATCCTTTCGCGAATAAAATCTATGACTATGCTGATGGAATTAAAGATTTAAGGATGCGCAAGGTATTGCCTGTTCATATTATTTTTTGATTGTTTTTCTCACTTTCAACTGTTTGGTCGGTGGTGTTGAACTAAGATTGAGTAGTGTGCTTGTTTGCATAACTATACAGGTACAAACTATAATTCCTGCTCAAATGTCTTTTAAGAAGGACTGTGGTAGGTGATTGACTTCTCTCCTATCACTTTTCAGCCTCTCACCTTTAATACTATCATAACGACAGCAACATTCATCTCCACAATTCTGACTCGAATTTTAGGACTGGACATCCTTTTGGATGCTGTTGCAGAATACATGCGTGTGGAATAGTTCACTGTTGGAAGGGTATAATATTTAGAGGGCTAGATGTTCATGGCCTGAGATCTGGGATCAATGCACAAACATTTCTTCTTGTCAGAACTGATATGGGAGGTGGCTATCTGCATTGTTTATATGTTTCTGCTGAAGTTGTATTTTATATTGAAGATTGCTTTTGCATGGTTTAGATCATCTGATCCATTCAGGCATCAGTTAGTGATCTACCAAGAGACACTTAAAATAGATGGCCCATGATGGTAAGAACTTTCTCCAGTCAATCTCCTGACAGTTGGACCAAAGGTCACTAGAAACCTTCATCGATGGGGCAAACCATCTTGAGATATACTTCAACATGATTAACATTTCTTTTATTGATAATGAGATGGCTACATTGGGAGCCTACCTATACATGTTCTATGATGCTGGCTTTCTTGTATAAATCCGTGGAGCACTTAATGTTGTCAGGAAATATTGAAAAAGATAAATTAATCTGGATTACTGAGATAAGGTTTTGATGATGACAACGGCGATGAAGGTTTTGAAGAATCTAATCATATGCGTGCTTTAATCTGCAGCTAGAATTTTGCGCGGTTTAAGAATTGCTGCCCGCCTTGGCTGGCATTTTTCCAGGGAAACTGCAAGTGCAATACGAGATCTCTCTACATCCATTTTGAATTTGGATAAGGTACTCAGCATGGGACCTTTTCTCTGGTACCACTTTTGTCCTGTATCTATTTATCATGCAAGATTTTACTTAAGCTTTCTTTGATTTTTTGACCGTGTTTTCCTTTTTTTCTTTTAGTCAAGGCTGATGATGGAGTTGAACTTCATGCTGGCATATGGAGCTGCCGAGCCCTCTTTCCATTTGCTTCATAGATTCAAGCTTCTTGAAATCATGCTTCCTATCCATGTAAGTGGATAATTGTTTGGGGTTTTCCCTCAGCATTGTTGTAGTGGCTATTGATAATTCTACATGAAAACCATGGAAGGATCAAGTTGGATCGACAAATCAGATTTGGTAAATACTGTTCAAAATGAACTTTGAATACCCGTGATGACTACAGGAACTTTAGCCATAATGGATTAAAAATTGTCTTTTGCAACTATTTGTCTTTCCATTGGAGATCGTTTTCTGTATGTGACATCTCAGATTCGATTGTGAAATTTGTCTGGATGTATTATGGTCATTCAAGTAGTTGACAAGGGAAATTGTGTTGGTTGAAGAATATGGGAATGCATGCCTTTTGCCCTGTTGTTGTCTTCATTTGCTTGTCAACCTCTTTTACTGTTTTCACATGCTGATCCTTCAAGTCCATGGTCTTCTGTTCTTAGTTCAAATCACACTTCAAATTTACACAATTGTTGACTTGGTCAACATCATCTTGTCTTTGGTCATTCACTCTTTTGGTTCTCAGGGGGCATATCTAAATGAGCAGGCCCAACCTACTCAAAGTTCCACCATGTTGATGGTAAGCTTCTTAAATGGTGCCATTTTTGCCTGTTTCTACTTTCATTCACAATTAAGCCTGCTATACATAAATTCCACAAAGATGAACACCAGGAAGAGTATAAATTAGTTCTGGTGAAGTTTGTCTAGTCTCCATGCAAACTAGGTTTTTGTTTTGAAACATTACAGTGCTACATGACCGCATGACTATTTTAACTCAAAAAAAATATTACATCATAGTTACACTATGCTGATGTCATGGTTGAACTGGTTTAAACTAAATCATAAGGCTAAATTGTTGATTATTTCTGATAACATCTGTCATGAGTTTCTTTTGAAAATGATATTGTTCTGGGGCTTTTGGGGGAATGCTTGCCTGTAAATGCTGTGGATAAAATAAGTTCTTCTGTATCATGCTTTTAAAATCCTGTTTGTTCATCAAGTTCATAAGATTTAAGCCATGAAAGTGATTAAACAAATTTCTTTGCCTATACTTTATGATTATTAAAATGTTTTAACCGTTTAGCATCTGGTAAAAAAATGGAAAAAAAGTGAGTGTTATGTGATATGATAGAGGTAATGATTAAGAGTAAAGAAAATAAAGTTAAAATACATAGGATTGTTCTATGGAAAGATATGTAGAATTGATTGAAAAGTAGAGTAGTCGACAGAAAATGTATGAAAAAGCAAGAGAATTTTTTTTCTCATTGCCAAACACACCTTTTTCTGTATAATTTATCGACATTTTTAATAATAGTAGTTTTACTTAGTATTTCAGTCTGGTTCAATTGACTGGTTGAACCAGTTTGAAACAAACAGGCATTGACCGGGTTTTGTTCTGAATTAACTCTTCTGTTGTGGTTATCATACTTAGAGGAAGTATTTCATTTTTGACTATGGGTGTATTTGGAAAGTGACAAAACTTTTGATGGGAAGTTTTTGGTATAAAAGTTTTTTAAATGTAAGAAAATAATGTGATATGATAGAGGTAGTGATGATGAGTAAAGTTAAAATAGATAGGTTAGATGTATGTGTAGTTGTGTAGAAAGTTTTGGTTGTTAACAAACACCCCCTATATGTATATTTTGCAGAGATTACTTTCCAGCATGGATAAATTACTTGCTTGCGACCGGCATGCTGACTGCAATCTTTGGTAAGCTGGTTATCTCTACCTTTGTCCACTTCATCTAAACTACCTCCCAACATTTCATGGAGCTTAGGGTCGGTAGATTATTGCATGATGCTTTATGGGGAAAAAAATCATGAAAGATTGACACTTTGACATGTATGGATTAGGCGACTCTAATGCTGATCAGTACAAGCTGGTTTTTCAGAACCCGATGGATATGCATCCACATCCAGCATTAGCATAGCGGATGCAAACATGATATAGCTTTATCAGCCAGCAGGATATGCATATTTAAAACCATGGATATGTTTTTTCACACGATTGTGGGGTCCATCAAGATTAGTTAATACAAATTTTTTCAAATTTTTTCGGCTTATCTCTGTATGAGAAGTGATCCTGTTAGCCCGGACTAAGTAAATGTCCCGCTTAACCTACTTCAAAAAAAAATATTTAAAATACTTTTAAATTTTTTTTTTTTCATACACTTGTTTATCTAAGTGTATTTATTATTTAATGTATAAACCAAATTTTATCATTTTTAGATATGTGTATATATATTTTTAAAGTTTTTAAATGTCTGTGCATATAGTTAAAATACTCATATATTTAAAAATCATAAAAAAATATATAAACATGTTCAAAAATGGTAAAACTTAGTTTATATGTTAAATATACTTAGATAAACAAGTGTATGAAGAAAAAATAAAAAAATATTTTTAAATGAAATTTTTGAGGTGGGTTAACCAGAGTATTTGTTCAGCCCAAGCTAATAGGGTCATTCATATGCACGTATTTTTGTATTTTTAAAAATCAACAAAAATGTGCATGAGATTTGTAGATCTTTGTTGATTTTAAAAATTCAAACAAAAATATAGTTAGACGGGCCAAAAAAAATCTTTAAAAAAATTTGTACTAACTTATCTTGGTGAGGTCCACAATCATGTAAAAAAAAATTTTTTTTTAAAAGGGGGCAATCCCCAGCGGCTACCGCATGGTTGCTCTGATGCGGTATACTGCATAGGACTGCCTTCTTTGTATACTGACTTCACATGACTTGTTAAAGATATGTTTCAGTAGGACTTGTTTATTTACTGACATCTTGCAGGGTAGCGCTATTGGCCTTTCACCTGGCATTGTTATATCACCCTCAAAATGCTTTTGTGGTATGGGCGTTCTCATCTGTTTTATATTGTGGTAATTGGACCAAAGCAGTGGAAGTAGCACAAGAAAATGCCCGCATAAACATGCAATTTATTCCCGAAATTTCGGATATCTGTGAGAGTAACTCAAATGAATCAGTTTTGGAAGGAGTCTCTCACTTAGCGTCACTTGTTAAGTCTTCGATTACTGCATTGACCAGCACACAAGGTCTCAATCAAGCGATGGCTAGATACAAATCTTCTCCATGTTCTGGCTTGGTAAGTAAACTATGTGTGGAAGTCTATTTTCTTTATTGATTTATTCTTTTTCATATTACATTTTTGCAATTGACCCTTTTTCCCCCAAAGATCTTTTTATTGGTTATCTTTGTTTAACTGTGTTTAATTTGATGGAATTTCAGCTCATTATACCCCCGAAGATGGGGAAGACTGTAGCTGAACTCTTTGATGTCCTTGAGAATGATCTCGAATCATATACCAGCGAAAGAGAGAATTTTGACATTGACTACAAGCAGCTTGGAAAAGCGGATCAAAGGGAAACTAGATTCGTACTCGGGAAAATCATCATGGACACAATGAGCACTGGGAGGAAAGAAGAAACAGCGCGTCTTCAGCTGGCTAAGCTATTTGTCTAAACTTGTATTTTGAGGGGTTTTCCCATCTTATGTATATTTGAGCTCTTGCAAATGAGTTCCTTTCTGTTTCTCTCTGTTGTAACTTGTAATTAGGCGAACAAAACCGTGTTTATCTACTTAATTAAACGTAAAAAAGAGCAGAGATTTGGGTCTTCTGATTTTTTTTTTTTTAAATTTTTAAGGGTGTGTTTGGCTAAAATCAAGATTTTTCAACTAAACTTTTTCAAGTTAAAACTTTTGAATCTCTACAAATATCCAAATTTTTAATTATTTTTCACATTTTCTTATACAACTATCTTATTTTTTAATTATTTTTACACAATTGCCCATATATAATTAACCTATCTATTTTAATTTTATTTTCTTTACTCTTCATTATTATTTCTATTATACCACATCATTTTCTTTAATTCAAAAATTTTTTATTCAAAAGTTTTATCATTTTTCAAATAGGGAATTCACGCCATAAGCTTTTTGACTTTGCATATTAGTATTTTGGACATCAAAATTTACATATTAGATCTTGTGAAGATTAGGTCTTTACATTTTAAAACTTCACCCCTAATGATGTTAAAAAACACTATTAATACCATGTGTAATATCGAAAATGCCTTTGCATTTATATGAAAAGTAAAACAGTCATGGCTAAAAAATAACATCATTTATGCAATGAAGTCTCATAATTAGGACGAGGTGATAACATGGTTTTTGGTTATGAGTGTCTTATTTTTCATACAAATGTAAAAATATTTTTGACATTATATATATTTTTAACAGTGTTTTTTAACGCTGTTAGGGATAAGAGTTTAAAATGCAAAGATTAAAACTTTACAGGATTTAATATGCTAATACTCAAACTTCATGGTATTGTTTAAAATGCTAATACGCAAAATTAGAGAATTTATAACGTAAATTTCGCCGTGCCAAACACACCATTGAATTTTTTTTTACATAAGGCTTTTTTGTTGGCTCGAGCCGAGAAGCATATTTTCAACCGAAGAATTGACGACAAAACTCAATTTCTTCTGCCTTGTCTTTTAATATAAACAGAATAGGATGAATCATCCAAAAATCACGAGTAATTTTAAAGATAAAAAATTATCCTCCCCCATTTTTGTTCTTACTCCTACTCTCAGCCACCCGCTATCTGATTTGGATATTTTTTAATATAGCCATGTGATATTAACATAATATATCATGCTTAAAATTTTTTGGATGGTGGAATGAATCAAGAATATAGAGTGAGCCCTACTTGGGCTGCGGAGTCAAATTACCTGTGTCCAAATAATTCCTCTGAGTGAGCTTCAAATGATTGATTGATATACACACACGTATATATATATATTTGATTGGTCTTTAAATGATTGATTTGGCAACGAAGCATGGCAGAAAAAAAGAGCATACCTCTTTGTCGACTTGAAATTTGCTATTGTCACACCCATGTTCTCTCCCACCAGTGTGAAAATCTCGGTTCTCCCTGCACCTGGGGTTCGCATCACATTACTTAAGGATTGTTTTTTGGCTTGACATTTAGCCTTCATGTGTATCTGTAGCCAACCACACAAATCATTTGTTGATTTTCATGACCATACATCTCACTAATTGAGAAGCAGGGAAAGCACGAGCCAGAGTACAATACTTGAGCAGATGGGGAACCGTAATTCTCACAGTTGCCAAGAGGTACGACATAAAAAGGCAGCTTAATTGGTGAAAGACGTAGTTATAAGAACTAACAAATTTTCTGATTGATTATGGGTGCAAATGTAGTTGGTTGCAGTCATAGGAAGGCCAAACACCATGCCATAAGACAAAACCTAAGTGATGGGAGCCAACATCCTGGATGCCGACGAGTACCATTAGCTAAATATTACAACTTAGGGTGTATTTGAAAAGTGCTAAAATTTTTGGATGAAAAATTTGATATAAAAGTTTTTGAAACGAAAGAAAGGGTGTGCTTGACAATTCATAAAAAATGTTAAGTTAAAACTTTTCAATCTAAAACTTTTCACTCTCCACAACTATCATATTTTTTAATCATTTTTTCGTATTTTCCTATACAACTACCCTACTTTTCAATCATTTCTACGCAACTATCCACATAACTAACCTATCTATTTTAACTTTATCCTTTTTACTACTTATCATTACCCTTATCATATCACATCATTTGACAACTTTTACTTTTCAAAATTTTCATCAAAAATTTTATTCATTACCAAACACACCCAAAATAATGTGATATAATTAGAATAATGATGAAGAATTAAGAGAATAAAGTTAAAATAAATAGGTAATTGTATGAAAATGATTGAAAAGTAAGGTAGTTGTATAGGAAAATATGAAGAAATAATTAAAAATAAAGTAGTCGTAGAGAAGGAAGAGTTTTAGGTCAAAAAGTTTTGGTTTAAAAATTTTTCGATGTAACCAAACATGCCATTATTCAAATCATCATCATCATCATAAGCAATTTCCCACCTAGGTGGGGTCGGCTGCATAGATTTTGTTGTGTCATTCTTGGCGATTTAAGACTAAATTTTTTGTAATTTATAATATTTTTAAATATTGTTTAATTACTTCCATCAATATTTTTTTGGATCTTCCTCTCATTCTCCTATCATCTTCTACTTGGATAAACTCTGTTTTCTTAACCGGTGCTACTTCAGGCCTCCTTTTAACATGACCAAACCACCTTAATCTATTTTCTCTCATTTTATCACAAAATTGTTTCACTTTTAAGTTTTCTCGAATTATTTCATTTCTAATTTTATCTTTTCTTATTTTAACACTCATCCACCTTAACATTCTCATTTCCGCTACACTCATTTTTTTTATATGTTGTTCTTTAACTGCCCAACATTCTGCCCCATAAAGTATAATAGGTCTAATCGCAGTTTTATAAATTTTTTCTTTTAGTTTGATTGGAACTCGACGATCACATAAAATTCCTGATGCGCTTCTCCATTTCTTCCATCCTGCTTGAATTCTATGTATTATATCTTTCTCAATTTCCCCGTTCTCTTGAACTATTGATCCTAAGTACCGAAAGTGATTAGTTCATGTTACTACTTGATCTAAAATCTTAATTGGTTCCTCATATGAGTTCTCACTATTATTAAAATTGCATTCCATATATTTAGTTTTTGTGCGACTAATTCTAAAACCATTATATTCTAAAGCATCTACCCACATATTCAATTTTAAATTTAGTTTTTCTTTAGTTTCATCTATTAGAACAATGTCATCTACGAATAACATACACCAAAGTATTTCTTCTTGTAAATGCCTAGTAATTTCATCTATTACTAAGGTAAAAAGGTAAGGACTCAAGACTGAACCTTGATGTAGACCTATTTTAACTGGGAAGATATTAATATCTCCACTAATAGTCCTCACATTCGTAAAAGCCCCCTCATACATATATTTAATAATATTAATGTTTCTGTTATTAATTCCTTTCTTTTTCATCACTTGCTATATTAACTTTCTTAGTACTCGATCATACGCTTTTTGTAAATTAATAAAAATCATGTATAAGTTTTTTTTTCTTCTCTCTATACTTTTTAAATAATTATCTAAGTAAGAAAATAGCTTCAGTGGTTGATCTTCCTGGCATAAAACCAAATTGATTTTCAGATACATTAGTTTCTCGTCTTAGTTTATGTTCAATTACTCTTTCCCATAATTTCATAGTATGACTCATTAATTTTATTCCACGATAGTTTGCACAATTTTGAATATCTCCTTTATGTTTATAGATTGGAACTATAATATTTTTTCCCAATTCACTTTACATTAATTTTGTTTTTATAATTTTATTAAAAAAATTTGTTAACCATGTTGCACCTATATCTCACATGCACTTTCATGCCTCAATTGGTCTATTAACTGGGCCTAAGGTTTTTCCTGTTTTCATTTTCCTTAGAGCTTCCTTTACTTCAGATATTCAGATTTTTGGGAAATAACTGATATTCCTATTTTATTCTCTATTTAAACTAACATCTAATGTTAAATGTTCTCGTGGTGTATTATTTAGTAAACTATAAAAATAAGTTTTCCATCTTTCTTTAATATCATCATCTTTGACTAGAACTCTTTGGTCATCGCTTTTAATACATCTAATATGTGTTAAATCTTTGCCCTTATTTTCTCTTAATTTAGTCAACTTAAAAATATCATTTTCACCTTGTCTAGTTCCTAATTTGTCACATAAGTTCTCATAAGCTTTGTGTTTAGCATCGCTAATAATTTTTTTAGTAGCTTTTTTTGATAGTTTGTATTGTTGTAAGTTTGTATCATTTTTATTTCTCTACCATGTTTTAAACTTTTCTTGTTTAACATTTATAGCTTTTTGAACATCCTCATTCCACCGCCAAGTTTTTCTATGTAAGGATCTACGATTTTTATATATACTCACAATACTTTGTCCTAATTCTTTTATGTTAGTTGTCATTTTATCCTACATTGATTCTACTCCATCTTCTTGTGTGTCCCATTTTACTTTCTCTATTATTCTTTTACTAAAAAGTTCTATGTTGTTTCCCCTTAAATTTCACCATTTAATTTTTGAAATTATATTGCCTTTAGTTTTTGTTGACTCTTTTTGTGTATATTTATCCATCACTAATAATCTATGCTGCATGACTAAACTCTCACATGGGATAACCTTACAATTAATACAAAGTGATCTATCCACTTTTCTTATAAGGAAGAAATCTATTTGGCTAGAATTGGTCATACTCTTGAAAGTTATCAAGTGATCATCACGTTTTTGAAAAAAGCTATTTGCTATAATCAAATCATATGCTATAGCAAAGTCCAAAATGACATTCTCCATTTCATTCCTTATTCCAAAGCCGAAACCTCCATAACTTCTCTCATATCATACATTCTCCTTTCCTACATGTCCATTTAAATCTCCACCTATCACAACCTTTTCTTGGTTGGATATCCTTTGCATAACATTATCTAAGTCATCCCAAAATTGTTTATTGATTCTATTATCTAATCTTATTTGTGGTGCACTAATCACATTTAAGACCTCTATACCTAATACAAGTTTTATTTGAATAATTCTATCATTTACTCTATTGACATCTATAACTTTATTTATGAATTTGTTATCTACTATTATCCCTATACCATTTCTATTACCATCCTTTCCTATATACTATAATTTAAATCAATTAATCTCTTTCGCCTTCTCTCATTTCCACAGTCTCTTGAAGACATGCTATATTAATTTTTCTCTTTCTCATAACATTTACTACTTCTATACTTTTCCTTAAAAGAGTCCAAACATTCCATGAGGCAAAACGGACCTTGTGTTTTGGTATCATCTTCTTCCCTAAACTACGTCCATAAAGGCATGAGAACCTTTGCCGACTTTTCGCCAGAACCGGACGTTGTTGTGGCGCGTCGCTTCCGAGGAAACGCCCTAACAACCCTTGCTCATTTCTCGCAACAGCTGGGCTCTGCCTTAGCGTATCGCTTACAGGGGACACCCTAGCGTTAACAACTTTTAGTATATTTTCAGAATCCATAATAGATGCGGCGGTGATTTTTAATAGCACCGGCTGCCAGCCTGACATACCAACCCTCGATTTTTTTCCGAGTTTGGGACCAGCAGTAAGATAGAAACTCTCATTGGCAAGGTTATGCCATTATTCAAATACATTTCTAAATTTCAACCAAAATAAAAACCTTAACAAGATAGGCTCTCACATCTTTAGTTAAGATCCGCAATGGATGGAAGATAATGAGAATTGCTTCGGATGAATATTCTATAGAATTTTCGTCAATTAATTTCATTCAAACATCCGTACGCTTTTCATAGTTTTGACTCTTCTCCACTGCATCTTTACTATCATCAGTAAGCTTCTTCTCGTATTGAATTCAAGCATTAAACAAGTTAAAGACAGAAGTACAGGTGCAATGTTGTCAAATAGATAGACTTTCAATATCAAAAAAGAGATAACGATTAGGAATATAAAAGTACAAAAGCGACTTTAATTAAATATGACATCCCCACCAGATCCTGGGGTGACATATACCAAAGAGCATTCCGGTCCACCTCATGCAGGCTAGATGTGGATAGTAAATGCTGACAGTGAAAACTTCTTTCCTCACCTCAATTATTATTTTTTTCCCCGCAAATTTTTGTTCACATTATCAGTTAGAAGTCCTAATTTAGGAGCAAAGCATCTACAAATTCACATCAGTATATTGGAGGAGACTAAGGAATGCTAGTGCACAAAAATGAATGTTTAAATACTTGATATATCAGGGAAGTTGTTAACATTTGCTCATATGTTGCAATAGAGAATTGGCTTTTCTTTGGGCTCTGTTAGTTCCAGTCTTTGCCACCTCGGCCAAATGATCATAGACACCATATTGAAGTGCAGCCACCATGAAAGAGGAATTGTTCACACCCTCAACTTGTTCTCATCAAGCATAGATAAGCTGAATAAAGTTGCTGCAGAGTTTCCCCGAGCTTCAGTGGTCCCACTTTGCAAGATTTCAATTATAGCAGGAATGGCTCCTTCCTCTGCAATTGATTTCTTGTTTCCTTCATCAATTGAGAGATTTAGCAGAGCTGTGACTGTGTGCTCTTGAATCCTTGAACTTGGACATGACAACATCTCGACTAAGTGTGGAATTGCGACACAATTTGCAATTGCAATTCTATTATTTGGACTCTCTTTGGAGAGCATTCGAATCTTCATGATTGCTTCTCGCTGAACATCAAGCTGATTTGATGTGAGGTTTTGGGCCAATGTGGAAAACTCCTTTAAGTTCAGAGTTGTCTGAGCTGGCATAGTTGTCTTTCTTTGGCAATTCAATCTTGTTCTTATCACAACACTCAAAAATTAAATTGCGGAGTGCATAGTTCGGGGCAAGGTTGAGATGAGACAATGTCTGGCGGGTGTTTGGACAGGTTCGATGATTAGAATCTAGCCACCTTTGTATGTTTGATATTTCATATGTCTAAAAGAAAGAAAATGCATTGTCTTAATCACTTTTCCAATCATCTAAGCAAAAGTTCTGTCCACATGAACTATAGAAATGTTGGGAAGAATTTTTTAAGAGTCTGGTCATTGATCTACTGAAGAATTGTGGCAAGAAACAATCTTGAGATCAACGTAGATCTAGGAGACAAATGGGGAATGACATCTTGGGCCAATTTCAGCTCTTCTGTAGAGTCAATTAACCTGAATTTACTCATGCACGTTCAGTGGCCCCATTTCACATTTGGATTGCATCAAATGAATCCACAGAGGACTGCAAGATGTATAAGCCCTCCTCAATTCTCAGCAAATTGTTTGGAACATAAATGTTTAGGTCATGCAAATTTATCTGCCCAGTTGCAATAATAACTGGATCTGTCATAATTTCTAGTAAAATTGGACAAAGGAAATCACTTGGGATTTCAAAAGATGAGGGCTTTTGGAGAGTTCCAGGCAAAGCAACACCATTTCGCACTTCTATCTTCTCAAGGCCAACAAAGCGCTTGAATTTGTTCAGAATGTCTATGATCTGTTGAGTGTTTTCAACATTTTGCACTCCTCTTTCTTTAATGAGTTCTCTGACAGCTTGTGTTTCAGCTTGCAATTCAGGGATAGTATGTAGCTCCAGCTTCATTGCTAACCTTTTTAATATAGCAACATCTGTATTTTGATCAGTTTTCTTATTGAACACAACAATCATATCCATTGCAAGCTCTATGTCTTGAGTGTCTGTCCTCCTTTTTACTCTTTGGATTTGTACATGTATTAGCTCAATCTGGATGAATGAAAGGATTACATTTAATGGAACCATTAAAAATGCATGGGAAAGCTTTGCATGAGGACATTTTGATGTATTCAAAATGTTCTGTTTTGTCATACAAGGAAATATCAGAAATACATTGAACAATTTACTTTCCAAAGCTATTTATATAAGTCCTAATCTTTCGTATCCAAGATATTCTTAAAAATGCAACAACGTTTTATAGAAAACCAGCCAAAAGTTTGCCACATATGATCTATACATGAAAAACTTGTGAAATGCCCCATTAAAAAAAAAAAAACCACACAGTCTGATGAATGATGATTGAGATTATTCTTCTGCAGAGACGAGGCTTTTCCATTAATATGGGGCATATACATGCCATCGGATTTCTTAGTTGATCATCATAGAACTAATTGAGTTTCATAATAGGCATAGTACGTTATATCTGAACAACAAATAGCTGAAGACTTAGAAGGAAAAAAATATATTTTGCTTCGTTAAGATTGTCAAAGTTGGATAATCAAGTATTAAAGAAAAAATATAGAATGTTCAAGGAAATTTCAATAAGGAAAACTCATCGAGAGAAGAAAGTTACAAGAACTTACTTGTTCTTTTACTTTGTCAGATATCCCAATCTCATCGTAAGGAATGCCATCCAAAGCTTGACTAAATTTATCATAAACGACATGAAATCTACCTGTCACAGCTTCACTTTCTAATGCCTAATGAAAACAGGAAAAGATAATTAAGTTGAAAATGCCTGTTGAACCAGTCAATAAGCTGTAATCATCTAATCAACTTAATATTTGACAAAAGCTGAAACTCCCTCTCTGTTTCTATCTTATTTGAAGGAAACCATAGTGATGCTTGAGACTATAACATAGGTGTTCTTGATCAGGTGTTTGTGTTCCAAAGTTGCGATGTCTGTGGCTTTGCCATTTTGTAGGAAAGACTACTCTTATTGGAAAAGCACTACAAGGGTTGCTAGAAGCCTAGAATTGTCCAAGGGGCCGCCTTCAAGGAAGGGAAGCCAGGAAGGATAGAAAACCCACAATTTAGTCATCGTTATCATCATATGCTGTTTCTCAACTAATTTTGGTCAATATAACTGTCTAAGAAGCCACCCCAGAAGGGAAACTGGGAATTTAGTCAGCATTATCATCAAATGCTGTTTCTCACCTAATTGGTGTCAATGAGAAGGACCCTTTGCATCATCATTCATATTGATCATGGGCTGTCCCGTAATCACATTCTATTAAGATTAGCGAATCAACCCACGCTCTAGCGAGACAAGTTAATCAAAATCAACCAGATCAAATTCAAATTTATTGTACTGTATTACCATTCCTGGACAGCCAAAGTACCTACTGGAGTCTGTACACCCTAGCGTTTGAATAGAAATATTCATTGATCAGATGTTCAGGTCTCTTTTAGTTAGCCCAAAATTTTCCTCCAAGCCTATTAACTAGGATGGCTGAACCCAGCGTCTGAAATCTGAATTACCAACTGTTATGTTGGGGAAATGGTAGTACAATCTAGGGGTGTTAATGGTCATGGTCAACCCGTTAACCCGCTCATTCAACCCGTTAATAAATGGGTTTGAGTTGGAATTTTTGAATAAATGGGTTATGATCCGCCAACCCGTTCAACCATTTAATTAAATAAACGGATTAGGGTTGAGGCTTCGCAACTCGTCAACCCGTCCAACCCGTTTATTTAACCCGTTCAACCCGTATAACTCATTTAATATAATATATTATAATATATATGTAATATTTATAACAAGAATTGACATTAAAGAGATGACTTGAGATTGGAGCTGATGTTTTCAAGCCAAAATAAATTAAATTCAAGTATGTTAGCTTCGAATTATTTAATTTATTTAAATTTACAGACTTTATTAAAGATTTTTATCATGAAAATTAATAACAAACACAACCCGTTAACAACCCGTTAACCCGTTTATTAAATGGGTTGTAAATGGGTTAGGGTTGAAGTTTTTTAAATGGGTTAATAAACGGATTAGGGTTGAGATATATTAAATGGGTTAGGTTTAGGATTAGGCTCCAACCCGTTCAACCCGATCTGTTAACACCCCTAGTACAATCTTATTTTGTTTGTTCAAAAAACACCAACAAATAGGGGGCGAAATACAGAAAAGAACACGTAAAATGAGTTGGGAGGCAGGAATATAAGCAAACCAGATAAATCTTGCTTCCTTCGTGACAAGTCATCACTCATCAGCAGCTTCTTTGCCAACAGAAATGCCTTCTTCATATTGCCAAAACACATCTCGGCCTTCAACGGCATTAGCCCTTCGAAGTCCCTTGCCGCTTCCAGCATCGGCAACAGTAGATTCATTCTCCTCGCCAGATTGGTACACTCCTTCCTATGCGTCCGCCCGTAATCCCCCCAAAGATGGTCCAATGAATTCTATCACCTCAATCAGTCCCCGGATCACATCACCATCTTCTTGGGTCATGCCGCCCTTCAACGCCACGTCTTCTCCTCCTCCTAGACCCAGCCCCTCCCGTTAAGCTGTTTTTAACTTTGATTTGGATGAATGGATTTCCATAGGGGTAAAAAGAGAACTTTGTTTTCCCCGGAAGAAAGATTGAGACGAATAAGACCCAAAATTCTAAAATTCGCTTGCATAATGGAAATGGGGGTTTTCGTCTTTCTGATTTCTGTTGTTCACTAGAAAATTTTCCTTTCTGGCTGGTTTTCCGGGTTGGGAGACAATGGAAGGGGCGAAGGAGAAATGAGCTTCGCTGGTGTCTTTCAAAAAGTTGTTAAGCGCAAGAGCAAGGCCGACAAACGCGGCTATCGACATCAGATCTACGGGCCAACTGCTCGGCCCGATTGATTGGACTCGAAAAGGGATCCAGCTCGCTGGAAAAGAGAAGAGCATGACGAAATGAAAGGAAAATTTTTGTTAGATGTTATGGCGATTACGTTTCTCTTATATCATTGTTTAAACTCAGTTACCCGTAACTTACCTTTAACTATGAGTAAGCGATTTCAGGTAAGTAATTCATTTATTTTTCACATTTTAATGATTGATGAGAAATTCACTCAGAGTATGTTTGAGAATGAATAAAACTTTGAATGAAAAATTTTGAAGAGTAAAAGTAATCAAATGATGTAATATAATAGGGGTTATGATGAGGAGTAAAAAGAATAAAATTAAAATAGATATGATAGATGTGTAAAAATAATTGAAAAGTGAGGTAATTGTATAGGAAAATATAAAAAAATAATTAAAAATATGTCAGTTGTAGAGAGTGACAATTTTAACTTAACATTTTCTACTTATTGCCAAACACACATTCTATATATTATGATGTATTTAGGAAGTGATAAAATTTTTAATGAAAATTTTTTATTGTAAAAGTTTTTAAAATTGAAAAAAATGATGCGATATGATAAAAATAATAATAAGTAAAAAGAATAAAATTAAAATAGAGAAGTTAGATATATGTGTAGTTATATAAAAATTATTGAAAAGTAGAATAGTGATATGAAAAGAAGTGAAGAAATAATTAAAAAATAAGATACTTACAGAGAGTAAAAAATTTTAGGTTGAAAAGTTTATAGGGGTAAACAAACACCCCATTTGAAAATTAAGTTTTATTTAAATTAAAGATGTGCAAGAATCGCTTGTGGTTATATATATTCATATATAAATTATGAAAAATATTTAAAGCCATTTACAAATGTATCAAAACAAAATTATTTATTCCTATATAATGATATCTTAGCTGGCTTAAATGTTGAAAGTACAACTTTGAAATTGATATTCATCATCGAATTATTTTTATTATTTGATTTTACACATTTTTATGTGGGGCAATGTACGATAATACCAAATAAGCAATAAAATTTTTATGACCATATAAATGAGGTTAAATACAATAAATATAGTGAATTTTACTTGAAATTAATAAAGTGAAAAAATAGATGGAATTATATCGAAGTGGAGTTCAATAGAAGCGCAACTCTTTAACTATCTTATCTCTAGTTATCGAGGCTGTGTTTGAAATTTGGATGCATCACTGTGTACCGTTTCAAATAATTGAGTATTAATTTCTTTTCACTATTATATTTATGATTTTCAGTTATTTGTATTTACTTTTTAACGGGAAGTGATTTTTCGGAAACACGTTCAAGTTTCCAAAAGGTGGAAATACTTGGTTTAGCCCCTCTAAGATGATTTGTGAATAATATTTTATACATTGGAATACAAAATTATTTCGAAAAATACATACGTGTATTAAACTTGATGTAAAATTTTTAACAGAATATATGAACTGTTATATAATTTTTATATTTCATGGTGATTTGGATTGAACCCTATATACTATGTATAAAATACATTGCAGTGTGGACGCAAGAAAGAAAGAACTAGACAACCAAGCAGAATCATCATAGAAGCAACTTCAAAGGAAAGGAAATAAAGCTGCCCTCGTCGGAAAGTGGAGGGAAAGCCACCGACCTTGCGTTGTTTTATGATTGCTACTGGAGGAGTGAGCTTTCTACTTTCTGTTCTGATACAAGAAGAGTCAGGAAAGGAAAAAGGTGTTGAGATTTGAGAAAAGGGTGGTGGGTGGGGTTGGGTGCTAAGGAGAGAATGACAAAGCAGCGATGATTGCGTGTTACTGGATTCATCAGGTTAAGCTGGCCTCATTTCTCACATCCCCTAAAAAGGCCCTTTAGAATTTAGATATGAAATAATATATATGCTTTTTTGACATTCTTGGAGGAAAAGAATGAAACCTAATTCTATGCTCTCGGGAGCATTGAACATTGATGCTCCTGGGAGCATGTTTTAGAAATTTTTTTTTATGAAATTATTAATCAAAGTGTATTTAACATGTACACCGATTTTTACCATTTTTGAAGACTTTTAAATATTTTTTTTGGATTTTTAAAAATCAGTAGTATTTTAGTAATTTTAAAAAATATAAAGATTTTCCAAAATTGATATACATATTAAATACACTTAGATTGACAGTTGTGTAAAAAAAAAAAATTTTAAATAAAAAAATAATTACATGTACCTGAGAACATAGAGACTTAATGCTCTTGAGTGCACACATACAGGTTCGAAAACAACTCGTGGATGGATGTTGTTTTTTATTTAATTTTCTCACCCATCGTGGTGGACAGTGCATTGCCTTCCATACCACCTTTTTGATTTGATTGGCAGTACATTGCCCACCCCACAAGAAAAGAACCTGCTTCCAACATCTATTTAAAGGCTGTCCACTTACCAGCTAGAATGCCAAATTTCGATTTCAAGACTCCCCCACTTACAAACCCAAACCATTTTTCTTTCAGTCCCAAATTTCAGAGACTCCCGCCACCACCAATTTCAATGGCGGTAAGCATTGCTTTTAACCAACTTGCTATTGCTTTTCCCACAAAAAATGCATGTTATTTAATATTTATTACAAAAGTTATTGAAGGTCTCCAAAAATGCGTGTAGGTTGTGGAATTGAAGGTGGGGATGCACTGCGACAGATGCATCAAGGCTATCAAGAAGGCTATCAAGAAGATCGAGGGTGAGTATTCCTGTTTCTCCTTAATAACGTGACTGGCCAGATTTCTGCCTGGAGCTCTTTTGTTTGATAATCAAGCAGGGACAATCTAATTGCTGTTTTGTCAATAATGTTCCGATCTCCCATTATCCTTAAGACAAAGACAAACTGGGCTTAGCAAGTATGAATAGACAGACATCAAAGTTCAACTAGAATATTACACATCATTTCTATCATTTTTATAATCTAAACAGAGTTCTTCAGGTTGAGTTCTGCTTGCATCAATTACCAAGTCCGAGTACCACAACTGTTAGTTATAACGTGTAGTATTCGTGACAATGCTACATCAGACCATTTAACCCACTCTCAGGTTGATCAGATTTACTTCTGTGTTTAATGCAGACATAGAGACTTACAGGGTGGATACGAGCCTCAACAAGATCACGGTGACAGGCAACGTCACAGCTGAGGAAGTTTTCAGGGTCCTTCAAAAGATTGGGAAGAATCCAAGTTACTGGAATGAAGAATGAAATTGCTTCCACGGCAGAAGGGCACACTAGAGTCGTTGAACGTCAAAGTGATGATAATCATCAGTGAATTCCCGGGGAAAAGGGCAGCTTTCAGAGCTTAGCTGCAATAATCTAAATTTAATCTATGTTTTCTCTTGAGAAGACGCAATCGAACACTTAGAAAAAACTCCAAATTTTGGTGCAAGCAATTAGGCGGAATGATGCAGAGATGCATTTGTACTCCTGAAAATGTAACACTAATGTCCAGTTAAATGACTATCAGCTGTTTGGTTGATTTCGATGAAAATATTATGGAACAAAAATAAAGCCCATGATAATCAAATGGACATACAGGTGTCAGTCACCCTTCCAATGGCAAAATTCCGTTGTGCAGACGTAACTTGCAGAAGACAATGTCAACTCAAAATCGACAATCATGCTCATCCAAAGCATGGCCCGACTGATTTAGTCAAATAATTTCAGTTGATAATGGTTGAACAGACTGAATCACAAAACGTTGGCCACTACTGAATGATGGAGGATATGGGAACTTAAAAAAAAATAAAATAAAAAAAAATAAAATACCTGTCTTTTGCATCTTATAGCTGCTGTATGAGTGTGCAGATCTTCCGAAACAGCTTATCATAGTGGAAAAGGTGCTTCCGGACTTTATACACATGGAGACTGTAGAGCAATGCTGATAAAGTTACCAATATAAATGAAACCATCACCAACGTTCCAAAGTCCTGGGTTTGATTCACAACAGAGAAGGGTTACATACACTCACAAAATGACTTCAAAAACATGAAATGATTGTTCACAAGTAGATGTTGACGATTGCAACTGTATCTGCATCAAAAATGGGTTTATGTTGGTTGATTTGGTTTTTTCCAGAACCAACACAGAATAATGACTGATGAAATCAAACAATATGGGTGTAAAAAGTGACGCTAATGGTTCTCACTTGGTGTTCTATTCGCTTCTTCCATGTGTTTCTCAGTTACTATTGAAAGTCGGTCATGCATGTATAGTTGCAAAATCGCATATATTAGAAAGAAAATTATTTTCTTAAAGATTTATTTATTTTTTTAATATTTTGAGTGTGCTTGGGAATGAATAAAACTTTTGATGAAAAGTTTTTGGAGTAAAAGTTGTCAAATCAATAGAAAGTGATGTGATATAATAGGAGTAATGATGAGAAGTAAAGAGAATAAAGTTAAAATAGATAGGTTAGTTGTATGGGTAGTTGTGTAGAAATAATTGAAAAGTAGGGTAGTTTGTATAGAAAAATGTGAAAAAATAATTAAAAAATAGAATAATTATGGAGAGTGAAAAGTTTTAGATTGAAAAGTTTTAGTTGACACTTTTTTACCCTAAACAAACACACCCTGAGTGTGCTTGGGAATGAATAAAACTTTTGATGAAAAGTTTTCGAGAGTAAAAGTTGTCAAATGATGTGATATGATAGGAGTAATGATGATTTATGAAAAAGGATAAAGTTAAAATAGATAGATTAGTTGTGTGAGTAGTTTTTTAGAAATGATTGAAAAATAAGATAGTTGTATTGGAAAATGTGAATAAATAATTAAAAAATAGAGTAATTATGGAGAGTAAAAAAATTTATATTCAAAAGTTTTAACTTGATGCTTTTCACCTATTGCCAAATACACCCTTTATGAATTTTTTATACTCACAGAAAAAGAGATAATAACATCATTTTACAACCACAAAAAAGGCAATGGAGGCATCTTTAGCATTCCACATGTCAATGAATATTAAAGGCTATTTTTTAAAAATAAGTGGGTAATGTAGGACAAATTTTTAGCCTCGTATGCCCATTTCAGAATCAGAAAAGCAGAAAAATATGAAAAAATAGAAAAAAGAAAAGGAAATTATGTCATGTGATAATGGATAAGATGATTAAAAATAAAGAGGAAAAAAGTAAACGTTTGAAATAATATAAGTGGACTAATGAAGAAAAGCAAGGTTGTTTAGATCGCTAAGATGTTAAGCCAAGTTAAGAGAGGTGAAAAGTAAGAAAAATTTTCCACCGTTCCCCCATATGCCCAAACGGAGAGAAAAGTTGTCACTAGAGTATTTAAGTCTGATATAAATGTCTAACTGTGCAACATATGTGCATGAAAACTATGCAGCATATAGTGACACGTATAATGCAACAATAACTTCCCTCTCCGTTATTTCTTTCCATCCTGATTGTTGTGCGATGCTTGTGGTGGGTACAGAATGTCATTCTTGTAGCTTGTAAGCTAGACCATATCTTGTAGCATAGCTCATGAAAAAAAGGCTCAAACAAAATTCTACCGCTTCGGCACTAAAGAAAATCATGCATGAAAGTGGGAAAAAAATGAGGCTGCACTCATTGATCCATATCAAGATACATGCATTCGAATATTATTGTGATATTGACACTTCAAGTAGTACATTAGTTATCTAATAGTGACAATTACCTTTGGATTTGAAATAAATATTCCTAGGATATAAGTTGTCAGGTCCAGCATAGCCTGAAGTGAGTTCTGGACTCCACCAACCACACATCGATCAGTTTCTGGAACATGGTCCTGTATAAAGCAAGATATGAGATTAGTAAATGCCATAATTTCTCTCATAAGATTGATACAGCAGAGTGTAACTGTAATGCACAGACCCAGAAAAATACCATTGGACTTGACGCACAGAGCACACAGACTCGAAAAAAATGACCATTGAGCCTATTGTTTATGGGTCTCACAGTGTGAAATTGTCCGCTCTAGCCTGGCAGCTTAGCAGCACGGTTTTAAAATGCGTCACACAATGTTTAACTTGAGACCCACTTATAAACTACTGAGAATTTTCTTCTCTTTTCAATGTGGGATTCGATTCTGTGTTATACAAACTCACCAGCTTCCGCTTAGTTCGTCCCCAAACCACAACTCAACTTTAGGCTTCTACTTGCAGCCTTGGCTTTCACTACTCAGCTCTCCGAACCACATCTACTGTAGGGGAACTATTTTGATACCACTTGTCACGCATAGACCTAAAAAAATGACCATTGGGCCTAACGCGTAGAGCACACAGACCAAGAAAAATGACTGTTGGGCCTGTAGGCTATAGCCTCATAGTGTGATATTGTCCGCCAAGCAGCTTAGCTGCACGACTTTAAAACGCATCACATCATGTTCAACTTGAGACCCACTTGTAAATTACCTGGAATTTTCTTCCCCTTTCGATGGGAGATTTGGTTTTGGGCTATTACAGTAACCATCAAGAAAAATAACCTTGAGAAAATTTTTAAAGAATAAAATAAAATACACATGGCGGAAATCTCGCGGAAGCCCACAAGAAACAAATCCACTCATCCGTAGTGGGACTGATTATTCCACAGTTCAGACTACAAAAGCATTACTCCGTCTTTGAAAAATTAAAAATTAAGTGATTATTTAAGAATGTCGTTTTGCCTTGAGGTTATTTATCACAACAAATATAAAAGGAGCACTCCTTAGAAGTTAGAACTATTAATTACTGAAAATGGAATCTAATGATACAAACTAGTTAAGAGTAAAATTAGCCAGGCTGTGCATATGGCTTTAACTCCATTACTGAATAAGCTATTTACCTGCATTTGCTGAATGACTGCTAAATCAAACATCCACAATCCAAGACGTGAAGCTGCCACTCCACCCATCAGCATCCAAGAAGAGACATAGTTTTCCTGGACCCATATAGAAGCAACACAAACCAGCAGAAAGCCCCACTGCACAAGCACAGACAGAATGAGATAAATTGTTGTTTTGAGTTTGATTAATCAGCCTCAGTGAAAGTTTTCGAATCAAGGTTTCGTCCAGTTCTGTTATGAAAACAAACAGTAATCAGATTTGCAATTTAACGAGCACTTCCTCAGTGTGGCCGATGACATGAACTGTAAGAGCATAAAAGAACAGAGCCGTAATTTTTAGCATTGTCTGACCATAACTTTCAGCAAAACTGATAATAAGACACCAATTCGAGATAATTTGAAAGCACGCATGAAAATATATATATATATTGGGAAATAATCCAGTGCATGTGACTGCACCATGCAGTCTATGCACTGTAGGCCCCACTTGATCATAAATAGAAAATCCACCCCACCCATTGTAAAGCATGTAAAGCAATCGGTGAGCATATATGCAATGATCTACTTGTAAAGAGAAACATGAGATTGACGTAGTGCTTAAAGCCTCAAATATTTTTTAAGTTAATGGAAAATGAGTCTGATGAGTAATTCGTCAAGAAATTTTTAATAATATCGACTATAATCCGATTGATAGACTTTACTATTGTCCCACTCCGATTCCAGAGATTAGTATAGAAAACTGAAATCAATCCCAAATTGGTGCTCTCAGGATCTTGACAGACATGCCAACTTCAGTTTTCGGCTTTTCGCCTACTGAAATGAAGCTATGCAGTTTTGACTTCTTGTAGGCTCGGATGAAATCAATATATTGGTGGCCACCTAAACAGAAGCATGGATGATTAAGAAGATTTGTCACACTGATGATGCCCTGGAAATTCTACACTGCTGATGCCCATTTCTTTATACAGGTGGATTCTCTCTTGATTTTAACAAGGATTCATGACTCAATTTGTTGAGCTAGTGAACCCCGAAGGGCACTTCTCATGCACCAAAACTGTCGACTACCAAGGTTCAGAAAGAAAAATATGGTTAAAAGCGAAAATAGTACAGCTGACAGGTTCGAATTTGACAAATGCTACAAGTTCTCTTCAAAATATCTAATGCAATGTTACATCGAGACTATGGATGGAAGGATTGTAACATTTGGTCAAAATCATATTTCTGCTAGAAAAATGCCTTTTAGGTATATGAAGAGTTGCATCCATTCTCAGCAAGATAGAAGGCAATATGAACTGGTGAACAAATTGCATATCTAGCCTTTTGGCTAGCATCTAACCAAAAATAGAAAACGGGAAAGGAACCAAGGGGCTGTTACCTGAGTCCAAATAGACCAGAGCCCAGTCCTTAGAGTTGAAATATGGGAGGCTAAAATTGGGTATACAAATGTTGCAGCTATTCCAACAGTCGCACTTAGACCACGAGCTATGCCTATAAGATAGGCAGGTATACCCTTCCATTCCAAGGTAGCGGTCATCAAGGTCCCAAAGCTGCACGGGAAACACCACAATTTATCGTTTTCTACATGACCGTCTGCGTCCCATAAAATGCTGTTTGCCTCAAATCGTTTGGCAGCAAACTAGCCTTTAATCTTGAAAAGCAGAGCCCATGGGGATTGACGAACAAATTAATACTAGAACTGATAAACAAAAGGGAGGTTGTGCCATCAGATGATTCATAGAATGATCACATGATCTTATCCAAACTAATATTCATCAAGTATGCAGATCAGGGAATCTGAATTTATTTTGATTTGAAATCAACGGCAAGGAATGATCACCTGAGGACTGTGAAATAAAGCAGGGCCAAAGCTACTCCAGGAAGCACCACATCTTGCTTGAAATAGACAACCCATGCATCCACACATGGAAGTCCTAAAATCCATTCAGTTATTTTCAATTTCTGATCATTCCCTTCCACGCCTGAATTCTTCCCCTCTGGCATCAAACTTGTGGCTTCCTCCTTACCAAATGAGCTAGTTAATGAATTATCTAACACTGCAGTCATCCTCCTTCGATTGCTTTCACTCAGAGTTGGAATCCCTTTGTAAACGGACATTAAAAGCCAGTATTGTAGCCAAACTGAGACGGTATTCCAGACTGCTAGCATAATCGCTGATGCTTTCAGAGATACAAAGCTGATTATAAAACCAGTGAAAACAGGAGCAAATAACTTGCAGATCAAATCAATCCGTCTTATAACTGAATTCATTTTTGTTAGTGTTTCGGGTGGTTGGCCACTTGAAATCACCACAACCCTGCAATTCAAAATTGACGAGATTCACGAAGCTATAAAAAATAACAATCAAAATTTTTTTAATGAACAGGTCGATAGGTCAGCTACACGTGCAGGAAGATTGAAGGCAGCTTACGGATTCATCAACAATTTGGTGTGTGTTCTAATGGCCAGATAGTTCACACATGTTGGCAAATATGAGCAACGTACAGTTGCAAGAGGCCTTCATGAGATCAAAGAGATCAGTCTTACCATTCTCTTTCAATCAAGATAGTTCCAGCAAGAGTCGCTAGCACACCAGTGGCTCCTGATACATTGGTTAAAACAACAAGTGACATGAATGCAACGAAACCCGATGATCTCAAGGCATGGTAAACCAGTAACGATGTTACTGTCCCTCCAGCCACTATGAATGATAGACTTTGGGCCAACAACCAAGCTCGAAGAACCTGTAAAATGGTTAAAACCATAAGCTTTCTCACCGGATAATTTAATCCTGAAAATGCAATAATTTTGCAGGCAGTTGGAATCCTAAAATTTTAGGATGTGAATCTATGGTTGCCTAATACAGTTGCTCTGAATGTGACAACATGGCACATGGCATGCAAATGTATTAGGGATCTTACCAAGATTCATGCATCACAGAAACAGAAAGCCAATAACCAACAGTAACCTGAATGTAGGTAAATCTGTCAACCCATTTGCCAATTACTGAACCAAATAATGCAGTTGATGCACTTTCAACAGCTCCATAAATTGCTGCAAAGAGTAGGGAGTCTGGCCACACGTCAGTCATGTATAAACCAACTGAGAATTCCCACATTCTGCGACCCAGGAAATAAATGAAGATGAGATCACATGAACGGCAGAACTTCCTGACATACTTTTCACATTTTTGTTGTACAAACAAATCAAGAAAAGAATATTCAGAGACTCATTCCTATAATAAAAAGGAGAAATGGGTATCAAAACCATCGCCTTCGGCAATCCAAGACAGATGTAGTAGTTTGTACTCTTCATTGTTGTGGGACAATGATTTGTTTGAAGCATGACCAATTTTTGGATTTGGAGAGTTTCTCCTCAGGTGGGCACAAGCAGAGCAAGGGTAGGAGCCCAAAGTCAAAAAAAGATCTAACACGTTCAAGAGAGGAAGGATGGAGGGAGACCTTGCACCCCATCTGGCTAGAAAATGGCCCACATAAAGATAAACAATAAGAGACGTAGGAGGAGGAGAGTCATCGTCGTCGTCGATGGAAGAATCAAGCACGGAGATCCTCATCTCCTGACTTTCTTCTTGCTCCATCTCAGTCAGGCATGTGTTTTGGAGCTTCTCTGTTTCCGGAAATTATGAAATAGATATCAACCACAACAGGTGAAGGGAGACAAGGACGGTGGTGGTGGTGATAGTGATGGATTTGGTTAGTAGAGGAGGATAGTGATGGTTATTGCGTTGAATTTGGGAAGGTTGCAAGTGGTAGAGATCGCTGATGACAGAGGGAGAGAGTGACAGACAAATAAATCCCGAGCCGGACCTTCCCAAGTCCCAGACTCCCAATGGCATGCATTGCTGGCTTGCTGCAGAAATAACCATGCATTCTCGCTCCCTCTAACGGCCGATGGATCAGGACCACATCATCACCTTCTTTCCATCCCATCACATGCAACCACTCGCACGCGTCGTGCGCAGAGCAATTCTTCATGCTCGCCGTCGCCTCATCACGCAGAGAATTTTTTTATTTAATTTTATTATGTAAATTCTCCAATATTTTGAACTACCTTATTTTTCTATTATTATTTCTCTATTTCAATGAATTTTTCTATCTTCCCATGTAACTATACTGTCTACTTAATCTTTATTTTCCTTACTTTCAAGGTCCGTTAAGCAGAATACAAAAAGTCAAAAAAAAAAAAAAAATACATTTAGTTTCACAGTTTTTTTATATGATTTGACAGTTAACTACAAATTAACTTAATCTTTTATTTTCGGCAAAAAAAACTTACCTTTTATTATTAACTCTGTATTCCCATTATTTTTAAAAGATTCTTATCCAACTAACTTATAAATTTTAATTTTATTATCTTTATTACCAGTTATCCATTTTATCATAACAAATATTTTTTTACTTTTTAAAATTTTTTCGCTCTCATATCCCTATTTTTCTTTTCATCTTTCCATATAAACTTTTAATTATTACTTTTAATACATTACATTACTTCTTCACTTTTTATTTTTTTCAATCATTTTCCACAACAAAAGGGCCATATAGGCACAAACTTAAAAGATATATTTTACTATTAAGTTCAAAAATATTTATTGTTCTACTACTGCTATAGTGCTTCTTTCTAGTTCCTGTACGCTTACGTAATCACACATCGACACCTGGTCAATAGAGAACAGTTTTTCTTGATCTTATTTATTTTGGCCTGCCTCGATGAAAGTCCACGTTACCCATTATTTTGAAGACTATTTGTTCAGCCGGTAGAAGTCCGCATCCAAACCAAATGTATGCACGCGCCTCATATGACCCGTATGAAAATATGTTCAATAAACATCATAGAATTATTTAATTTATATATTCGTTCCAAAATTCTATTTTTAATGTATAAACTACTTAAAACAGTATTTCTATATTATATATGATTTTATAAATTATTATTATATTCTATATATATATTTTTTATAAATGCATGTCTGGATTTGTCACAATGTACATATGAAAATATGAAAATATTTTTTTATCACACGATTAGAAAAATCATATTAAATAACATTAGTTTTAATCGAAACTTCAACAAGGATTTATGAGTTTAGTGGCTGTTAGATAACTTAACTTGGACCAAAGCATTAAATAATTTTTTTGCTATTTTTCTTCGGCTTCGTGTTTTAGAAGGAATCTCCAGCTCAACAAACGCTCAAATCTCGCAGACATCCACATCCAGACTTCCGAATCTCACTGGTAGTCAGCCAGAATGGCGATTTATTATATAAACAACTGATATTAGACGCATATGAAGACAAAACTAGACTGGCAGAAGTCAATGAACAAAGTTAGATCTTGCACGTTTAAGTCACCACCCCCCACCCCAGATTGCATTTAATAAAGTGAAATCAACTCCCACTCCACTTATCATGCATTTAGAATAATTTGATTAATTGAGAAATCAAATTTCATGCAAATAAAAAATATGTGCATTCGGCCCCATTTATAAAGGTGTAGAATCGATGTGTTATTAATTTAACAAATAAATCATCTAAAATATTATTTTTATAAAAATAAGTAATTCTATAATGCTCATAACATTTAAGAGGGTATGGTGACTACGATAGATGGAAAATAAAATGAGCTATTAACCGTTAAAGGTAGATAATTGTGGCCCACCAATCTATTTTCTTCCTTTATGTTTTAGTATTTATAATGAACAATATTTTTTATGTTGCCGTTGATGAAAAAAATATTTTTAAATTTGAGAATAAAGTCCATGTATACTCATGAATTTTACCCGTACTCATTAATTTTCAAAATTTTTAAATATATATATGTATTTTACCTAAAATTTCACTTACATTCACACCGTTAGGGATTCATAAAGTGGTCGTTAGCCTTTTGTGAGATGACAAATATACTCATCCTTAATTATAATTTTATAACTAAAAATTCTTATTCTAATGATTTTTTGGTAATTATAAAACTATAAAATTATATATTATTTGAATGTAAAATCTTTAATTTTTAGCAAACCAATCTTAAGTTATATTAGACTTTGGCCATACTTCTTATTTCATAGGTGGCTAACAACCTATATAACAGATCTATAATAGTTTTAAGTAAAATATGCAGGTATATTTAAAATTTTTAAAAGTTCATGAATGTAAGTGAAATTAAAAGAAAATTTTGTAGTTATATATGAAATTTACCCTAAGATTTATCAAATCATTAGACTAAAACTTCGAGTGCAATCATGAGCGACCCAACAACGTATCAATCATGACAATTCCTAATTAACCAAATAATTATTAATAAAGATAATAAATGACTTATAATCGTCAAAATTATCACGATTTATATGAAGGAGAGCAGTCTTTTGAACAAATTTCCCACAATCCAAAAGTGAAAGCAGTTTATTTGGGGACTAGTAGGGTGATGTTGTAAAATCTAAATTACTCAGCACGTTGAATTATCATATTTGGTTGGTAAGCAAAAATTTTCACCATCCAGGAATTATAATATACCATGACATTAAACTATTTGACAAATGCATATGTACGTGTTAAAACTCGTAAATCATTTGATGCACGTGTATGTGTATTTTTGAAATAATTTTTATTTATAATATATCAAATATTAGGATAATTTGCATATATACCCGCATAATATGATCATATTTGTAAATATATTTATGTAGTTTCAAAATTTACAAATGAGTTCCACATAATTTGACACTATTACTTTGATAAAATTTGTATTAGTGCCGGCAAAGTTTGCGTGAAATTGCAACCAATATTTTAAAAATAAAATGTTCTATATTTTAACTGTATTTTTTAGCCTTTTAAATTTTATTTATCTACAGGAATATTTTTTTCGTTTCAATACCCCGAGGAATACACTCTCAATTTTAGACAAATTTTATGTGTACAGATGAATGCAATTCTTGCAAAAGTTGGGACGCTGTTGCAATACGGATGCAAAAACCCAAAAAAAGAAAAGAAAAAAAAAAGAGTACTTTCATCATTTGAATCCATCTGACAGTTCTGTCTGGCCAAAAAACATTTCTATGTTTAAATTACAATTTTTCTTTTTATTTATTTTCTTAAAAAGTTAAGATGACAGATGCATGCTTTTAACGCATATTTACAACATTATATATGTAGGTATTCTCAACGTGGCTTTATCGAGCCAAATATCAGGCGTCGGTGGCTGAAGTCTGAACTTTCTTTATAAAAATAATGAAGTTTATAATATTATTTTTTCTTTGGGATGCTAGTGAATGGTGAAAATAATAAGCAAGTAATTTTTCATCCTTAATTTGGTATGATTCCAAAAAATTTATAATTTTCACTTCAAGATTTGTAGAATGCGGTTAACGAAACGTTAAGCTGAGCATGAACATGCCTTAAAACAAATGTAAATCATCATTGAATTTTATAAAGACGAGCATAAGTTTTAAAGATGGAACAGATCTGGCAATATTCCCAAATATACCCAAAATCTTTCGCCGATATCCGAAATATACGCAATTAAGTTTTTAAAATTTTAAATATGACCACTACTTATTCCTCAAATCCCAAATCTACCTGTTCCGTTTATAGCGGTTAGTTATTTGCCGATCAAATAATTGCCACCGCCCCCCATTGGATTGCTTTGGCTTGACAACGGCGGGGCTTTTCCCAAATGTAATTACTATAGGTGTGTTTAGGTAGTTGTAAAATTTTTGATGAAAAGTTTTTTATGTAAAGTTATTAAATTAGTAGAAAATGATGTAATATGATAGGGTTAATGACGATGAGTAAAGAGAATAAATTTAAAATAAATATGTTAGTTGTGTAGAAATGATTGAAAAGTAAGGTTGTTGTATAGAAAGATATGGAAAAAATAATTTAAAAATAGGATAGTTATGGAGAGTGAAAAATTTTAAGGGTGTGTTTGGTAATGAATAAAACTTTTGGAGAGTAAAAGTTGTCAAATAATGTGATATGATAGGGGTAATGATGAGTAGTAAAGAGGATAAAGTTAAAATAGATAGGTTAGTTATGTTGATAGTTGTGTAAAAATGATTGAAAAGTAGGGTAGTTGTATAGGAAAATGTGAAAAAATGATTAAAAAATATGATAGTTGTGGAGAACGAAAAGTTTTAGATTGAAAAGTTTTAACTTTGATGTGTTTTATTAATTGCCAAATGCACCCTAAATTGAAATTTTTTTAACTTGACGACTTTTTCAGATATACCTGTTGCATTTGCAATTAATTCCAAAAATGTCCATTTCATTAAAAACTATTAGTTGAATTTTATAAATACACAAAATATCCATATTATAGACAATAGAAAATAAAATAAAATAGAAAGAAATTGAAATCAAGGCTCTCCTAATTTAGAGCTTATATGCAATTAAGGCATCGATAAGTTATGACATTTAAATTTTTAATTATGTTCAAAATTTGATGGGCATATTAGTAATTTCACATATTAACTAATGATATTAACTAACAGCTTGAGCATTTCTATGATTAACTGCAAACATAATGAGTATATCTGAAATTTTGAAAACTAATGAGTATATTTGGAATTAAAGTCATACTAAAATGCATGACCAGAGTACCATAAAAAAGTACTCCTTCCTCGATCAATCGTGCCTTACTGTCATCGCTACCAACTAGACAAGTAGCTAGCTACCCATGGGTTTTTATCAAATGCAACTGGGTGCACTTAGCTTCAGTACACCCGAGTGTATTTAACTTTTTTTAAAAATTTTAAATTTTTTTTATATAACTATTAATCTAAATATATTTAATATACGTATCAAGTTTTACTATTTTTGGAGATTTTTAGATATTTATTTTGATTTTTTTTAAATCAGTGACATTTTCACAGTTTGTGAATTATGAAAATATCATTAATTTTAAAAAATTCAAAATAAATATATAAAAATATCAAAAAAAGTAAAACTTGATACACATGTTAAATATACTTAAATTAACAATTGTATGAATTTTTTTTTAAAAAAATAGGTTTTTGCACCTGTGTGCACTCTATCGAGCTCCGCTACCCATGAAGAGATTGAAGACTACTCTTCTAGTGCACTCGAGCATGAAAACTTATTTTGGGTGTGTTTGGAAACGGATAAAACTTTTGATGAAAAGTTTTAAAGAGTAAAAGTTGTCAAATGATGTGATATGATAGGGGTAATTATGAATAATAAAGATGATAAAGTTAAAATAGATAGGTTAGTTGTGTAAGTAATTGTGTAAAAATTATTGAAAAGTAGGGTAGTTTTATAGGAAAATGTGAAAAAATAATTAAAAAATATGATAGTTGTGGAGAGTGAAAAGTTTTAACTTGACATTTTTTAACCATTGTCAAACATACCCTTTCTAAATTTTTTTTTTATACAATTGTAAAGTTGAACATTTGTATCGAGTTTAAGCATTTTTGAATTTTTTTTAGATTGTTAAAAATTAGCAATATTTTAGTAATTTTAAATTACGAAAAATGTCTTTGATTTAAAAAAATCCAAAAAAATATTTACGACCTTCGAAAAAGATAAAACTTGATAAACATGTTAAATACACTTATATTAATAATTATATAAAACAATTTCTTTAAAAAAAGACAAATATGTGTTAAGTTAACCTAGGTGCAATTTTGGCTAAGTACGCATCGGCATATTCAGTCATCTTGCGAGATCGAAACTGGTCATTTTCTCCGGAGATGACGTTCGTTGGGCATCTAGCCATCTACTAGATCCGTTCAACTTTACAGGCCGGCAATGACCGGAAGATTCATCGCTATCATGAGGGGAAAAACCCATCGCCCAGCCTCCTTCTCCGGCTCGGATGACCGCAGTAATAGGGTAGCAGCAGATCCAGATCGTTCGGCAAAACAGCTTCGGCGATCCTTGTGAAAGGCAACGATGGCTGACGCTACGTGATGTTGTTACTGCTATAAGATCTGGCATCATTTCCATTCCCAATCACTGCCTGCGGATCTGTGCATCGCCCACTGAATCTAGCGCCCCTCAACGCCCGCAGAAGCCCCGTCTCTTCCAATTCCGACAATCAACAAACCCATCTCTAACAGCTCCGACCCCATTAACAACGAAACTGATCTTGCCATTACCGGATCAAACGGAGAAGAATTCGGCAGCCGTGGTTTCTGACAAAGCCAGGACATCCGAGTCCCATGGCTGCAGCTTACCTCAGCCTCTCTGATTTGGCCATCCGATCACCATTAGACCGCCCGCTCCTTGCTGCCGGCGAGCATGATCATGATTCATGGCCAGCCATGAACTCGCGGCCAAGAACAACATGAATGGCAATTATCTCGTGATTTTCACCGATAGGTCCCATGCCCATCTCAAAACTGTCCGAATGTGTCTTGCCCATACCAAGGTGAAAATGGGAGTGGAAGATGATGCTGGGTATCTTAGAGTTTTAAAATTATTTCACAGCAGTCGGTAACAGAATGCGTAGATTTGGCATTTGATGAACAGGTAACAACTGATTATTTGGTAGAGCAGTGTCTCCAGATTTGTAAGAATGTCTCAAACCTTCAATGTAATATGTGCTGAGATGTATGTAAATATATTCCAATAAAAAAAATAGCTATAGGTGGGATTTTGTAACCTTGGGGCATGTATGGCTATGCTAAAAAAATTTTTAAATTAAAACTCTTAGATTTAATTTTTTTACTATCTATAATTATTTTATTTTTAATTATTTTTTCATATTTTCTTATATAATTAATTTATTTTTAAATCATTTATACACAAATACGTATATAATTAATTTATTTATTTTAACTTTATTCTATTTATTTATTATAATTATCTTTACTGTATCACGTTATTTTTTCTATTTAATTTAAAAATTTTATCATCTTCCTTGATGGTTATATTTGACATTTAAGTAAAATATAGTTGGTACATTTGAAAATGCTTGGTATGCTGGGTAGAAAAACATCATTGTTCGATCTTTTACTGCTCATCAGGATACCATATCGAACCTAACTTGTCCCATCAGGATCAAGACAAAATGCGATTGAAGGACATCCATTGATCATAGGAATCACTTACGTTAATCATAGACGTGACCTACGCTCAAAATTTGCCTGTTTGAGAATGCTCATGCAATTAAAATTTTATATACGTAATGAAATACATCTTCATAATTTAGTCCGCCCACGATCAAGATTTTTTAAATTATTTTCGGTTATTATAAAATAAGATGGAAAGTAATCCTCTATTTTAGGCCGGCTCGAAAGCCTATTTTTTACTTTTTAAATTTGTTTAGCTTATCGCTTTTAGCTGACAATTTTATAAATTTTAAAAAATATTTTTAGGCAGGCAAAAAATCGGCGCCGTAGAAGCCTTGAAGATCACCATCCGTGTCAATATCTTTATAAAATCGGCACTTATTAATTACCCCCGGATCGTGCCTTTTTCGAAAATTTTAATGGTCATGCCCTGAGCTAGAGCCGGGGGGTACTCCGCTGCCGGAAATCGACATAAAATTTTTCATTGGGCTGAATCGACCGAGAGATCGTTGCCATTCTTCAACAGGGCGGGAAGAATGGAGAACGAAGCGATTCTCAGAGAATGGTTCCGACGTGTCGACTCAGATAAAACCGGCAGCATCACTGCTCCTCAACTCAAGGTCAGAAAATCTCTCCTCTTCTCTCCTCTCGTCGCTCTCCATTCTAACCCTACTTTCCTCCTTTTGCTTTCGAATCAATCGCCAGAGCGCTTTTGCTGTCGGCAACCTCGAATTCTCTATCTCCGTCGTGCAGCAGATGATCAGGTTATTGTCCTCCTTGCATGTTGTCTTTTGGAAAGCAAATTATTCGTTGCTAGTGTTAATTGGCGTATAATGGAGCTCGGATTTTTCGTTTTTTACTGCTATTTTTTTGTAGGATGTACGACTTTGATCAGAACGGAACCATGAGCTTGGAAGGTAAGCTACTGATCGAGTTTTTTTTCTTTTTTCAATTCGATTTTATGCTCTGTTGTTATATACTATAAACATTTGGCTTGATGACTTCTGTAGCTTATGACTGGAGATCATTAAGGGCAGTGATCCAGTGGACTGTGTTCTTAGGAAATATCAACAACCTTTTACATGATTTTCATCTCAGCTCTTAATGTTTCCAGTTGCAAATGGTATCGGAAACTGATAAAAGCATCATCGTTTAGCATGTCAGCATGACTTGTCAAAACAGAGCGGACATGTTCCTGCAACAATTTCCAAGAAATAAAATTTCGTGTGTAATGTTCAGTCATCCATGACTGTTGTATTATAAATCAAAGTTCATGAGCCTTCATCAGTTTTTGGTAGCACTTTCGGTGTTTTAGATACGTTTTTTGTATTAAATTTGTATCAATTTTCACTTAATATATCTTTCTGGTGTTTTTTCCCCTTTTTTCAGAATTCGTTGCCCTCAACAAATTTCTTGTTCAGGTTTGTATCACCATCTTATAGCTCTGCTGTTTCCTAATGAAATGGTTTCTGGTGTATTATTGGGCTCAACTTCTATATTACCAAATTACATTGAAGCTTTCCATGTAGCCTGGTGTGTTTTGGCCTACATTAATAATGATGTGAAATTCACTCCCCCATTGCATTTAGAATCATTTGCTTAGCTAGCAGACCAAGTTTCATGCAAATTAAAGTTAGGCGTGGGCCCCATCTAAAAAACATGGAAATGAACATAATAAAATGGTTTGGTTTATCCAGAAATTTCATGTATTTTCAACATCTAAACCATTGAAAACACCATTCATACAGGGATAAATGATTCTATATAGTATTATTACATTCTAATGCATCTTAAAATGGATCTAAGCATTTTTCATAATTTACACACGAAGTTATATACTTGTAGGCAAATGTGGCCCGCCCAGACCTCTGTTCAAGATGATCTTTTGTATCATGATATAACTGATGATGTTGATCAATGTGAATGATTTGTTTTTTTATTCCATCATCAAAATGAGGCCCATCTTGGTATAAACTAGGTCACAATAAAGTAGGGCCCTACTTTATTATTGTGCATGCCTCTTGTTTATGGTGCCCGAGGAACAGGAGCAGTCATTGCAAAGAGGTTTTTTGTGGGTTTACTTCATTAGCTATTTCTTTTTAATATATGTGCAGGTGCAAAATGCCTTTGCAGCCTTGGAGAGGTAATTTGCTGATTCCAGAAGCTGACGTCTTCATTCTCAATGTGAGGAAAAAAACGGAAGAAAAAATAAAATTAGAAAGATGTGCTACAAACTATAGAAAATGATGCTCATTCTTTCCCGCGCACTTGCAGTTGTTGTGGTGCACTCAATCGTCATTGATGGGCACTGAGAGTGTGGATATGCTGTCTTCTCATACTTTCATTTTTCAAACAATGTTCTATTGGAACTACAAAACGAAAATAAAAATTCTAATTATGTAATCTGTATGATATATCAATGACTATCAACAAGAAAGGACATCAACAACAGATCCATATAGCTTGTACTTGATGACTTTTGTTTATTTTACAGGGGCCGTGGATATATTAGTCCTGAGGATGTTTATGAGGTACTTTATGTGTCCTACCTTCTTTTGGATTTATACATACTATGTAGGTTTTCTCTTCCACTTTGTAGCCTGGTTAAGTAAAGCACTCTGTGAAGTGGGAAGACTCCATCTTTGAGTCCCATTGGCACGCAAATCAGGGTGTCTGTCACTTAATCCTTCTGAAAAAAGCAAGTTGTCATTTTCTGGACAGAAGCAGCTGGGAAGTGGGAATGATATGAAAAGCTTGAGTCGATCGTATCATACACCAGAAATCTCTTTTATTTACAGTCTTAGCCTTGGCCATATCAATACACTCCCTTTGAGGTCCAATGTCCATGGTGGCCTACTCCAGAGACAGTGCCTTAGTGGTATTTTTTTTTTCCCCCAGTGATGCCCTCCTTCATTCACCTACGAATAATCTTAATCCACCCTCTAGATTGGCCCCTCTTAACTTCACAAGGTGATTGCACTCACCTACTAGCAATTTTAATCTAGCATGTAAGTTTGCTTCTCCACCTTAATGGGGTAGTTTTACTGGCATGCTAATAATTTTAATCTGTTCTTTAACTCACCCTTTCTAGGAGTTAAAGGTCCATTCGCTGACTTTGATGCCATTGATACAAAAAGCTTGAGTCAGTTGTATTGGACATTAGAAATCCTTTTAGCCTTGGGGTCATATAAAAAAATCTCATTTCTCTGGCACCTTTTTTTTAGCTCATTCATTCGTTTGGTACATTGTTCAAACATAGCTCGTTAGGTTCATGGGATCTTGAGTTACACTTCCATTCTCTTAGTCCTGTTTTGTCATCTCATTTGTTCTCAAAGGTAATTAATGAGAGAACTTGATGAAAATTACCTGACTAAAATATACTAGGTCATATTAGTTATCAACGCACAGAATATTGCTTGGAGGGCTGATTATAAAATTCTCTCTTTCCTCATTTACATCCAGCCATCTTTTTAAAGGTGACGCAAGTGCAAGTACTGATTTAAAGGTATTGCTTGCAGGCATTGGTGAAAATTGGATTTTCCCTAGACCATCCTGCTTTTTGCACAGTCTGTGAGGTAAGCCATAATTGTTCCCTGTTGTTACCAACTTACCATGGTCTATACCTGTTTCTTTCTCCCAAATCGATCACCTATGTGTGAGATCATGAAGTTTTATTTGAGGAAGATATTGAGACTTCATTATTGTCAGAGTTTTGATCAGAAAAAGAATGGCAAGTTCCGCTTGGATGATTTGATTTCACTCTGCACATTTGTACATTCAGCTAGGTAAGCTCTATTCTGTTAGCTAAAATTGCTTTTAATCTGACTTTACATTTTTATCAGTCTTTTAGTTTACACACAATTCCAAATGCTTGTGATGGCTTCTGCTGTGCTTGCAGTTCATTACCCTATATAGCTCTAGGGCTTCCTTATTTTGCTTCTTCTCTATTTAGCCATATGTTGGAAATTTGTGAGGTTTCTCTCGATGTTCTCATCATCTCTGAATTTAAGTGTTTTGAATAGATAATGTAGTTCCTCGCATGTGTCCAAATTTGCATATTTTGTGTATTTTTTGTACAACGCTTACTTATCCCTTAATGCTGGAAATGTTTTTGGGTTTCGCTTGGCGTTCTCATCCTCTCTAAGTGTTTTGAATATAGATAATGTAGCAGTCCCATTTGTGCCCAAATTTGCATATTTTGTATATTTTTTGTAGGGGCTTACTTTTATATAACCGAGTTACATAAAAGCGGTTTTTAATGTGATCCCCTCAAATTTTAAGATTTTGATACTTGATAGAAAATCTGATCCATTCATTATATTTAACATAATTTGTTTAGTTATGAGACTAAGTTTCATCCAAATCCAATATGTGCATAGGTCGCATTTGCTAAAAAATAGGTATATTCATGTGTAAATTAAGGAAAATTCTTAGATCCATTCACATATATATTAGAATGTGGTAATGTTTTATAGAATCATTTATCTATGTAGTAATGATATTTTAGATGATTTAGATATTGAAAATACTACTTAAAAATTGATATTTAGCATTAAATCAGTTTATTATGTTGATTTTACGTGTTTGCAAATTGAGCCTATATACAGTGATGTTAAACAAATGAAAAGGTTTTCATAATAATATAAATGATGCTAAACACAATAGATATAGTAGATTTTTTATCAACCATCTAGACATTGAAAATGAAAGATGTTACATTGAAAGGGGTTTCATAGAAGCATCTCGGTTTTTTTTATAGCACTTCTTATCCTTTAATGCTTCGCTTTAACACTTGAAAAAATCTCAAACACCTCTCTAAACATCTCGTAGGTGTTCAGCTTCTCCATTTAATCAATCATCACCTCCCTTGATACCAAACACAATTACACGACCCCTATTTGCAACTTGCTCCAAATTGCCAAGTAATTTGCTAAACTGCTAACACTTTATAACACCTATCCAATCACCCAAACACCTCCCAATCCACATAATATACGTGTAGAAACTATCTCAAGTGACTATACATCCATCCAGCATCCTAAATGACAAAAATCCACTTCATACATCACAAAAAGAAAGTTTCTTCCTTCCACTGCACTCACTCCGAAATCTACTGTAATGCATTCCAAATTCTATGGAAGCTATCCACACACTGACACACATGATAACACGCAACATCACATTCAAGTCGTCCAATTGGCTAGAACAAAACTCATGCCAAATATGGCTCTTCACCTCTACTTTCACCCATTTCCACTCTCATAATGGGGTATATTACCCAAATTCACTCCAAAGACCTTTAATACTTTCAAATTTACTCCTTACGCATCACCTTCATGAGATATGACATATTCATGCCATTCACTATTCCATTTGGTATTGAATGCTGAAAATCACTTGTTGAGTTCCACTTTCACCTTAAAGTCCTTTATTATTCACCCTGAAGGATATCTCCATTCCAACTACATCCAATGTCCCAATAAATGACCATAAAAATTCATGTTCCAAAGTACATTCACATGAGCAAATTTCAAAAACCTCGAGTATCACATAAATTCATTCAAACATCATTAACCAGGCCTCTTGCCCAAAATCACCACTTCATTTCTCATTACCCGAGAAATGACTGTAGGCCATTTACTCACAATAGCCTAGCCTGCCAACCATTCTTACACAACAAGTACAAGCCATATGAGTTTTTCATAATCCACCATCTCTGTAAACAAAAAGGAATCCATCCAGGCCTCATATGCACTCTCAAGGTGCCACCTATACCAAATACACCCAAAGTGAACCTTGGAGTTTCACGGATAATCTATTTATTTGCAGGTAATTTGTGAAGGGCTACTTCTTTTTTAAAAATAAATAAAATTTTTTTACTCGCATCTCATTAGATGCTTGTCTGAGTCTGTACCATACAATGTTGTAGTGTGGTACTTCTCTTATTTGAAGCCCCCATTCTTCTGTTAAGAGAGGAAAATAATTGAGCTGGAACACATATTGAGCAAAACTATACACACATTTCTGCAGGAACTTGTTCAGTTCATTTGATACGGCTAAGCAGGGGAGAGTGTCATTGGATTTTAACCAGTTTGTTTACTGCAGTAAGGATCTCTCTCTTTCTTTTGCATATTCCTTGATTATCACAACATTTCGAGAAAAAGGAAATGCTTGTTGAGTTATTTACTAGTTACAGGCTTGTCTATAAAGCTGCCTTGGCCATGCCCACTGGTCTTAACTGAAAATGCTTGTTGCATTCAATGTTGGAGCCTACTCTGCCCCCAGAAAATTGCTCTAGGGGTATCACATTGGACATGGGTTTATTTACAATATAAGATTCCCTTTTTTTTTTTTTGTAAGTCAGTCTTGTAACTCTATATTTCCAAATCTTACGCCTGTATAATATTTTCCCTTTGCAGCTGCCAATTGCAGAATATAGAACGATCAGCTGATCTGTGCAAATTTATGTGACAACAATTGTGCGCCTCCCCCTTCTTTATTTGTTAAAGATGTAAATTTTGTAAATTTTGTACCATAAACTATGATGTGGTATGAACATACAATAATATCCAAAAGAAATCTCGTTTGTTTTTGCCAAAACCAGCGAACTCAAATCGTCTAGCACATGGAAGGGAAGTTTTTCATCCAAAAAAAAATTTCTAGCGCACGGGAGTTTTCCAGCGTAAAATTAAAAAAAAAAAAGATGGTCAGGGACATCTGATTGTTGAGCATGTCGTTATTTCATTAAAAGCTATTGTTTCTGGTCGACCATTTCTTTGGCTTCTTGTGGGCGGCGAATGAAGAGTTTGACTGTTGCTAAATATAATTCAGCTATTTTCGGGTATCGTAATTAAAAGACCACTACTGCTATGAGGCCCATGACAAAAACAAATTAATCGTATTAAATGCAGCACTGCCAGTACAATGAGAACCTTTCACTGACGGTTGTTTTTGTGGGCCAAAAAAAAAAAACTATTTTTTTAAGATAAAAATAACAAAAATAATGATACAGTTTCAAATGCAAGTGCGAGAAGCACGAGTACGTTGCTCTACTGAGTGAATTGCTGCACGCTGATTCTTCTGAGCGTGTTCAAGTGTACCTAGAGCAACACAAATAGCTTTCTGAACCTACAAAATTTTGAACGGGGCTAACGTAAAGGCAGAATTACAAGAGTATTTAGACTTCTTACAACTAGCAATGTGACCGGACACTAATATAGGCTTGCTCTTTTGTTGGCATCACTTCCATCAAATGGAAAGCGTACACCCTCATCCATTGTCTATTTGTCCATGGATGTCTCAAATCATACCTTCATGTTATAACGTTGCAACAGTTATGGGCATATATCTAATAAGTGATTTTGATATATGCGGTTGAAGGGCATCTGTTTCATGATTGTCAGTGATTCTCAGCGAGCAAGCGTCGAGTCACATGGCGAGCGGTTAAGGGAGGTAAGATGGGATGGATCATAACGGGCTTTTTAGTGGGCCATTTGCAGGACTTAAGTTTTTAAGTCCATAGGCGCAATTTAGAAGAAGCTTTCCCAACTTCTATCCATTGATATAACGAGTTTCGAAGACAGCAGAATAACGGGCAGTTTAATTAAACTTTTTTGTGAAAAAAAAAAAATTAATTAGTGCTTGAAAATATGCAATATTAATTGAAAATAATGACAATAACATACATAGAACATAACTCGTGTTAGTCCGAGCCGACAGGATCAGACCCACATATAATTTGGTTGGGTCAGATTAATCAACTCCTTAATCCGCACCAACCTGTTTTTTGAAATTGGTCGGTTTGGATTTGATTTTTCATAAGCTGGTTTCCAACAAAGCAAAAGGAAATCTAATTTAAGAACCAGGTTAGGTAAGGAGGGTTCCGGTTGAACCTGACAGATTCAGAGATTGGCCGTTGCAGCTGAGTTTCTATCATCGGGAGTTGATCCTAGCCATCCCTCAGTTTATTGGTGGATCTAAGACCTCTGGTGAGTAGGAACAAGTTGACACGAAGAGATTATTTATTATTTTGAGACAGGATAATCATACAAGAATAAAGAGTATATCGGACTACTTTTTAAAATTTTTAAAATATATATATATACAATTTTTTGAAAGTTAAGTTAAGTAGGTCCACCAATGCATCAGTTGATCTCTGATTGTCTTAGCTGATGCCAAAACAAATGAACAATGCCATTTTTCGTAGGTTATGGTAGAAGCAGGACTTGGCATTCGAAATTTTACCCGATTGAGATAAGTTTCCAACGGCAATTGCGGCGGCAGTTTGCCCAACCACAGCTTTTTTGTGGCAAGTTGATTGCATCGTCTGCCTTTTGAAAAAAAAAAAAAAAATTCCACTTGCCGGCTGTCGACCCCATTGGATTGTTTTTTTTCTTTCGGAACCGTTCAATGGAATCGGCTTCAGGGAATTCTTGAATGATTTGTTTAGGACCCGTCGCCACTTGGGCTCCCTCTTTTTATTGGTGACTTTACAATATCTCATTTTTTTATCTGATTATTACAAGCGAAGTCCATAAATTCTTATAAATTCTTTCCTGATTTCCTAATAATATAAAAAAGAGACTAAAACTCCTAATAAGGAGACTACTGATCCCTCTCCACTTTATATGCTTATTTTAGTAACCGTTTGGAAATCTAAGAATAGTGGAGAATGGAATAGAAAATCATAAATATGATGATGGTAGAATGAGAAAAAATAAAAATAGATGCAATAGTTGTATGGAAAAATATTTAAAAAGTAATTGAAACATATGAAAATAGAAAAAAATAAGATAATTGAGTAATTAATGACCTTGACTTTTGACCTTGCTTATCTCATTCCCATTCTCAAATTGCCAAACAACTCCTACAATGATGTCTAGTATTCACTTTGTTATTATGTTTTTTTATGTTCAATAATTCTTTAATACCTGTATTTGTATTTGTTATTTTCCTACTTTAACAAACTAACCACATAGGGTGCGTTTGTATTGACGGAAAAATTAGAGAAATTTTTTAGGGAAGAATTTTTTTTTAAAAAAAATAGATTGATGAGTCGTGATAAAGAAAATGATTATAAATAATAGAATAAAACTGAAATAGATAGGATATATGATGAAACGCTGTTAAAAATAATTGGAAAGTTAGGTAATTAAGTTGATTATATATCACGTTATATAGAAAAAGTGTAGAATGTGATTAAAAACATATATTTTTTTCCATAATGTTAACATTACCTCTTACTTTTAAAATTTTAATAAATTTTCTTCTTTTTTGTTTTTACACTAAACAGATTCCTAACTATTTCCTTGTCATCACATCACTTTTTTTTTTTGATTTTTCATAATTTGAAAGGAAAAAGAAGTATTTATGACTTGAATTGAATGAGTACGGGATGAGGATATGGAAAGAAAAAGGAGTTATATGTGTTGGGAATAAAAAATTTATATTATAATTGAAGATTTACATAGTAATTGGAGAAGTATATTATTATTTTTTTTTAAAAATGATAAAACTATTTTTAGAAAATGAAAAATTTCGTCCCGTTAAAATTATAAATATGCAAAACTTTTTTTAAAAGAACGATCAAATTAATAAAAATGTTAGTGTTCGTATTATAGACGAAGAGGGGGCATAATTAATTTTTTTGATGGGGGACAACCAAGTAAAATGAAGTATATTTTTCAAAATTTTCAATTTCGTAATTAAAAATAGGTGGCAATCGTGTCCCGAAATGGCCTGGATGTCAGGTCATGCATTCGACTCTTTTTAGAGAGCATGTGGGAGGAGCTCGCCTCTCGTGTATATGACCTGTTGTCCTTCTGAAGGATATCTGTGTCATATACTCATATCCTACAATCACCCACAAAAAAAAACTCTTCACACCTCCAGCACTGTCATCCATCCACGTGGAAAGAACCCGCTATCTTGCACAAAAGTCAATCCACATGTAAAAAGAGCATGGTCAAAAGGTACATACATAGGAACAAAGGTGCATATATGGACAAGATTACACATTCGGGTTCATCCAATAAAAGAAAAAAGATTACACATTCGCGGATGTCTTGATCAGCGAGAAGAAGATATTTTTGATTGACCATTGATTGATCAACATGTACAAATTATATGCTCTTCAAAGATACTGGCTTTGCAGCCACTGGGGAGAGCTGTCTTGTTAAACCTGCTGTCTCAACATGCATTGGTTACGTGTTGAAAAATAACCCATCTTTAGGACATGGTAAGGGTTCTCAGTACAGGAGTTTGTAGAATTTTTTTTTTTTTTTATGCTTTGAAAGTTGTGAATGTACTTAATTGTAATATTAATTGTCATATTGGATAAATCTCAAATAAAAATAACACTGATTTTGTATATAATTGATGATACAATTATATATGAACATCAGTTAATAAATTGTATATAATATGAAAATGGTACAAATTCAGTTAATAAAATTATTTGATGTAAATAATAATTTTAAAGTTGTTTTTTTTAACACGTAAATTATTACGTGTAAATTATCTCATACATAATTTGTATATGAACAAATAGTTGTATAAAATATTAATACATTTAAGTATATATGATGTCATTTTAGACCAAATGCATCATAAGTTACGGTGCAAGCAACTAGAGAGTAATATATCTCCATAACAATATCAGTAATATTTCTTGCATTCACGATTTTTTTCTCATCTTGATTTGGAGTAGTGGACAGAAATCTCTTGTGATTGATAGAGGTTGATTCATTAACTAGGGTTTGCTAGAACCTCGATTTCTAAGCAAGTGAAAGGGCCTATGAATCTTCACACGATTGAAGTTATTGGTTAACGAGAAAGGACTCTGGCTTTAGCAACATGGGAAGATCACACATGATCCAATCCATCTAGTACTTTTCTATTTTTTCGTTTTCGTCCTGTTTTTTGTCTGTTTGAGAGCCATCTTCGCTGTCCGCTGAAGCTACGTGTCGTTGACCTACTAACCACCTGCTGCAGGCTACGAGAGCCTCCGCTTTCGCGCTTTTTTTTTAAAAAAAAATTATTATTTAGAGAAGTCTGTGACATGATATATTGATATGGTAGAAGAGGTGTATTTGGAAAGTAATAAAATTTTCAGGTGTAAAAATTTTTAAATTGAGAGAAAATGATGTAATATGATAAGGGTAATGATAATGATTAAAGAGAATAATGTTAAAATATATAGGTTAATTATATGGATAGTTGTATTGAGATGATTGAAAAATAAAGAAGTTGTATAGAAAGATGTAAAAATTAATTAAAAAAAAATAGTCGTGGAAAGTAAAAAGTTTTAGCTTGAAAAGTTTTTATGTCACATAAATATGTCCAAATACAAATTTTAATCTTAGGGTACGTTTGAGAATGGATAGAAATTTTGATGAGAAGTGTTGGAGAGTAAAAGTGGTCGAATTATGTGACATGATAGAAGTAATTATGAAGAATAGAGAAGATAAAACTAAATAAATAGGTTATTTGTGTTGGTAGTTGTGTAAAAATGATTAAAAAGTAATGTAATTGTACAGAAAAATGTGAAAATGAATAAAAAATAGGTAATTGTCGAGAGTGAAAAGTTTGAGATTGAAAAGTTTTAACTTAATATTTTCTATACATTGCCAAACACACTCTTAGAGCGTGTTTCGTAAGTGATAAAAATTTTATTGTCAAAATTTTTGAAATAAAAAAATGATATGATGCGAGATAAGTAATGATAAGGAGCAAAGAGAATAAACTTAAAATAGAAAGACAAATTATATAGGTAGTTACGTATAAATAATTGAAAAGTATGATAACTATACAGAAAGACGTGAATAAATAATTAAAAATATGATAATTGTAGGAAGTTAAAAGTTTTAGATGGAACAATTTTGGATTTAAAACTTCTATTTGTAGTCAAACAAATCCTTAGGTTCGGTTAGGCCTTTAACAATTTTTTGAGAATTGTAGGAGTAATGTAATATGTTGAGTATAAAGTAGAAATAGATAGAGAATACGAAAAATTAATTAAAATATAAAGATAAAAATAAAAAAGTATGATTATTAAATCAGGTAAAATGACTAAAATTTATAGGGGAATGTGTTTCTCATTTTTTTTTTTTAGCTTCCTGAAAGTAACCTAAGTAGTTCAGATGTCAAGTTATATTATATATAAGAGTTTTTTTTTTTTTTTTGGCTTTTACATGTTGCTAAACTGATCCTTGTGCCATATTAGATAGTAGGCAAAAAAGTGGGAAAAAATTCATAGTAAAAAAATTGAAACAGTGAGACAGTAGTACAACACGCTGCAGAAAAGAGAATAATAAAATAAATATGTAACCACTTGAAAAGATGTAAAAAAAAAAAAATGATTGGAACATAAATTGAAAAATAAATAATAAATAATGATTCGATAATTTACGACGATTGATTTGATTTTATCAAAATCCTTTAACTAAACATTTCCACGACGGTTAGTGAAGACATTAGACATTTCAAGAGAGATGAAATGCGTTCTCCAGCAATGCTGCATACGTTTGAGCGGGTTTTTATAGCAAATCTTGTAACTTTGCGTATTCCTTGGCGCTGTCTTGTAAAAATCACTTGGGTCCGGTCAACCGCGAAAGTAAAATTAGTCACGTAATCGTTGGCCGCCACCACCATCATTTAATAAGCGGCTGCTGGGCCACCCGTTCGGATGGTTCACAGCTAAAGTTCTCTTCCTTCCGATGCCTCGTGGCCTCACTAACGATGTCGTTTTGCGGCCGAAAGTTTATAACCGTCCAAAGTGCGTTTCGACAGCAACTTTATCCGTACGCGTATTACCATCCGCAAGGCGCCCCTCAAACTTTATACTGTCAATTGCCGCCAAAAGCATGGGTGGGGTAGCACGATTCGTGGAAGAAGCGAAAATGGGTTAGGAACTTAGGATATGTTTTATTATTGAGGGGCCATATTGATAGTGTGGCTAAAAGTAAATGGCTTGCTTAACTGGTCTAAAAAAAACTTATTAATTTTTTTTATTTTTTCTTGGTACACTTATTTGTCTAAACATATTTAACACATAAACTTCATTGAGTAATGATCGTGTTAGTTTGGTCTAACCCACCTCAAAAATCCTATTTAAAATAACTTTTTTTTTATTTTTTTCTTCATATACTTGTTTATCTAAGTGTATTTAATATATAAATCAAGTTTTACCATTTTTGGATATGTATATATATTTTTTAGATTTTTAAAAATAAGGATATTTTAAATACATATATACACATAGATGTTCAAAAATCTTTTAAAAATAAATAAACATATTCAAAAATGGTAAAACTTGGTATATATGTTAAATACACTTAGATAAATAAGTGCACCAAGAAAAAAGTAAAAAAAAAGTTGTTGTAAATAGATTTTTTAAAGCCGGCTAAGTAGGACATTTATTTAACCTTGACTAACAGAATCACTCATCAACTTAATTTTATATGCACGTAAGCAAACCACTAACCATCTAGTGAAAAGAGTCAGCCTAGTGAAAAGAATTGAGCCCACATTTCGTTGGATTTGTCTCGTGTCCTATCTCTGTTCGGATGAGACCCTGACTTTGGGGGGCCTTACCCAACTTTATTCATTGCAAGTTGAGCAAAATGAGAGGCCGCAATTCTTGCATCTCCCGCCCTCAACTATCAGAACGGTCTCCCCAAATCAATGAAATATAGTAATGTGTTGCGGATCACTTCTCTTTATTGTTCTATCACGCTACTTACGCCTTATGTTTGATAACAAGCTTAATTTTTTATAAAAAAAAATCCATCATATTGCAAATGATTTGATTTGCATTTTAACTATTTATCATTTTATTTTTTTAACTTTATTCCTTGTTGTCCTCAATTTTTTTCTTATAATTACCCTATTTATTCTAATTTTATGACTATTATGTCATATCATTCACTTCATTTTAAAAATATTTTCTTTTTCAATTCTCTTATGTTCTCATTGTCATACCAAAATTCATGTTACCGACTGTAAATATTTTCTTGTATTTCAATGTACAGAGACTTTTTAAATTCTTTTACTCATCTAATCTCTGCCCGGTTCTACAAATGCGAATTAAAACACAATTGGCACGCACACGATAGTGTGTAATATTGAATAGTAAGCTGCATTGATTAACATCATAAATAATACTTCTCTTTATATCGTGATGAACATACTATCCAAGATAGTTTGATACCCAATGGAGACAACTGTCACATGTGAGTAGCATCGATATCAATTATATAATGTACTCACGGGGGAAAACAAATAAACAAATGAAAAGGAATTAGTTTAGGTCGACATGATTTATTTAGGTAAAACTGAATGGAATGGGATTCAGTGCACTATTCTTTATTTTTAATTTTATTTTTGTATATTTTCATGGCCCAAGAATGAATGTCATATATATAGTTTTATATTTAAACAATACTTTTAAACTTTTTATTTTGAATTTTAAAAACAAAAAGCCATTTCTCGCGTGCACATGAGAAGTGACTTTTTTATTTTTAAAATTCAAAATAATTCATTTGAAAGAAATTTAAAATAAAATATTAAAATCAATGAAAAAATATAAAAATTATACACATATATGCGACATCCATGCTTCTACCTATATATGAATTTTAAAAAACTGAACAAATAAAAAAATTATGCACCCAGATGTACCAGATCGAGACTCAAATTAAATACCCTTTACATTTTTCTACTCAAGGTGATTATGACTTTCACAATAGCGCTAGATGATTAGTTTAATGTTATTTTTTTAATTACTGTTGATGAGTAAAAGATAGTAAAAATTTTGAAAAAAAAAGTGACATAATGAAGCAATATGATAATAATAATTATTGGTGGTAAAGATAATGATATAAAATAAATAAAAAAATTATATGAAAAATTATGAAATCATGATGGAAAATTTAGATAATAATTAAAAATTAAAATTATCAAGGAATCAAGGTATCGAATAATGTAATAAAGGTGGAAAAAATAGAGTTTTTTTCCCTTCTTATCTATTATCAAAAAAATCATTCCTGTCACCATAGGGATGGAAATTTATGTATTGTTAAAGAGTTCTGGAGTTATTTAGTAATGAGGTTGTGTAGAATGAGAAACCATAGTGTATACATTATTGGATGAGAAACCATAGTGTATACATTATTTTACAAATGATTTAACAATACAATAATCCTATTTTTTCAACTTTACTCGTATATTTTAATATTTTCTATTTTTAATTATATTATTTATTCCAACTTTACTCTTATCATTTATATCAATCACATAATTTTTAAAATATTTTCTTTTTCACTACTAGAACATTATAAAATTTTACCAACTTTTATATTCTCAAACATCACTTTAGATTAGATGTAGGTGGGATTAACATGGAGTATAAAAAACACTATCACATGTTAAGAATAAAAAAGTTATACAAAAATTTAAAAATTGTACAAAAATAAAAAGGCAAGCTGTTATTTTTTAAAATGCAACAAGTAATTTGAGGTTTGACTCAATCCTCATCTCATCTCCATCCTATACAAATTGTGAAGTAGACCTATCTATCTATCCCAAGTTACATATATTATTTAAAAATATATATAATGATTTGAAAAATATAGTTTACTAGTATAATGGGGTGTGATGGGAGGGATAATAAGGGGAGGAAACTTTTTATTCTTAGTTTTGTCTCATTCTAAAAAATAATAATGTACTCTTTCTATTTCTTATACAAAATTTTTTAAATTTGCATAAAACTTTTATCATCACCAATGCATCATAACACTTTTCTTATCGTATCCCTAGCGGACCTTACGTATATTCATTTTCGCGAGGATTACAATATGACGAGTCGAGCGCCATCCAAATAACCAGGATGACTTCCAAGTGCGAACCGATCAGTTGCATTGTGACGTCGGATCGAGACGTCGCCTTCCCTCGGGATACAACCGGCTCGCGCTCATTCATGAAGAGGCGCTCTGTTCTTGTTCAGGTGATTTCCACAACCGCAGAGCAGCAGCAGAGCCATGTCAACTGCTGCCCTACAAAAGGCGGTCTATGTTGAGCTTTATGCGTAAAGCAGAGCTCTGCTGCATCTTTATGTGATCGGGACGATCGAAATGGTTGGCTGTGTACTAAATTCCTTCAGCAGGGCGATCTAGAAATGCGAATCTTTAACAAACTGCAACCGACGCATTATACTGGGAAACAAATCTCCCTAATTCACGCATTCAACAAAAGATTAACGTCTGTGGATTTAAGTACACAGATGGAATTTTGAATTTAAAAACTAAAATCTAAATGGGCATCTTAAAATCTACATTTGTAAGTCTTTGTTAGACTCTGATTATTTATATTGTAATATTTTATAATTTACTATTTAATACTACACACTAGAGATTAGATTGCAACAAGGCAAAGTTGCAGGCGTATTCTGCAAATACTCGAAATTCTTTTCACATGGCGCAGAACTTCCAGGGCATCCGACGGTGATCGGGCGTTCTGATCGTAAGCGGGGCCCACTTGTTCGAGTATAAAAAGCCCTGAGGCAGACCAGGTCTCCTCGGGTGTGTCCAGCTCCCTTCTACTCTCTTTGCTCGCGGCTTCGTCTCCAGACATTTCCCAACACAGAACGAGAGAGGTCTCTCTTTTGGGAAATTCGGTCGTCGACAACGAGAAGAAGAAACATTTCTCCCATGTCCTGCTTGAGCAGCGACAGGAGATTTTCCCTCGCCGAAATGCCATGCAGCTGCGTAGTTCTCAATGAAGAAGAAGGAAAATCCTCCGAGAAGCTTTCGCCGTGGAAGCGGCCGGAGTATCGTTTGGAAAAGATTTTCCCGGTTTACGCCATGAGCAGCTTGGCTCTTGAAGATGCGGGCCGGGCGGTTGCGTCGGCGGCGGATAATTCCGTTGAATCTTTTGTGGATCCCATCTGGGATGCAATGAGAGCGGAAGCGAAGTACGAGGTACTTGTTTTTCGCGCTGGATTATGTTGAGTTCTTGTGTAGAAAATTATCCTTCCTAGCTGCTTCTGCCGATGGCATGGATGACATCGTCTTTCTTTCCGCAAAGTATTTTACTTTTTTACTGGAAGAGGTTGATGGTTTTCTGCTTTGGGTAGTTTTTTGGGCGGGGAGGGAAGAGAGCTTGATGGAGAGGAAGAAATCTGCGAGAAACGACGAGTGTAAAAATTGCAGGTTATGGCATGCTGGTGCATGCGTTGCCATGCGGTATTCATGCTGTTTGTTTGGATGCTCCCCATCTATTTGAGTGCTAAGACAGTCTTCGATGCATGGGAGAAATGGAAAGCTGAAGGCACCTTCGGTACCTTGTGCAAGCAGTTTTCTAGTGGCTTAAATGTGGATGTCACAAGGTGTGGCCAAGTACATGGAGAACGGGATTATCACGATCGTGGAATGATTTTGGACCTTCGGTTTCCCTCGTCACGTGGAAGGCCACTCAGGCCATGCAGTGGAGTATTTATGGATGGTCATGATTCGGGGGTTCAATATGTACTTGAATCCACTAATTTCTCCTTCGTTTTGTGTTTGACGGGTGTGTTCTTTTTGTTTATATTCGGCTAAGTAGTGATTTCTCTTTAGTTACTATGAAAATTTGAAATATGCTTAGACGAAGGAGGTAATCTACTCCATTTAGGCCTATTGGGAATGATCCCAAGGGATAGAATGGGATAGGAATAGGATGAGGAGGGGTTGTTGTGAATCGAAAATGAGAGAAGTGGAAGTAAGGTTGTTATGTATTGGAAATAAGAAGATAGTTGTATTGAAAGTTGAAAAAGCTTTTTGGAGAATAGGAAATATCATCCCATTCCTCGTTATCATTCCAAATATGTTGATCATAGAATTCAAGCAGGTGGAAGTATCAGAAATTTTCCTTTCTTGAATATGAGGAATCAATGAGTGATGAGATGATGGAAGTTTGATATTACTTAAGGACCTGAGCAGCAGGGGAAAAAAAAAGATTGCTCTTGTCAGGGTATAAGTAGGTTAAAATTGGAGGCTTTGAAGGAAAGAGGAACGTTGTAGGGACATTGGTGAAGTGGTAATTTTAGGTACTTGAGTACACAGTTTTCAACACAGAAATGGTAAATGATGGTGAGGATAGTTGTTTAACAGGAGTCAGATAGCCGTGATTGACAATGGTTGTGATGAAGAATGAGTTAACTTTTCTTTTGGAGACTGAGTGGTGCTAAGGATTGGGATATCTGCTTGATTCAAATTTTCTACCACTGAGAAGAAAAGGAGAAATGCTCAAGACACATAGGGTGAACAGAGTCAACCGTAAATTATGCTGTCTTTGTACCAATAGGTATCTGGGAAGAAAAGAGAATGTCGTGAGAATAACATGAATAACTGAATGTACTGGCTGCCCTAAGTGCTTGAGTTAATTGTTATATTTAATGATGGGACGAGGAGCTTTCAATAGAATCAAGGGGAGAAGAATTCTAGATCCATAAGAATAATGATTATTCATTCAATGTGCAAGGAAAGAAAGTTTGAGAAGTGGAGGAATGAAAGTGGGTAAGTTGGTGATGGATTTGCCTCCCACCTCTTGGCATATTTTATTAACATAAACTATCAAGAGGAGCTGTGCATACAGGAAAAGACCAAATGGCTTCTTGTCGTCATTCTCAGAAAAAAAGCATCTAAGGATAATGTAAACTGTGTGGCTTAGTCTTCCATGCCCAACAGTAATAACTATGCTAGACATACTGACAGATGCATGTCCACAAATATAGGCAAGCATCCATATGCAGTCCCACATCTGGTTCCTTTTGTTATGTAGTGGCCAAACATTAAAAATGATCAACTATAATCAATAGATGATTGTTTAGCTAAAGAAGAAAACCTGTTAAAATTTCAAGAAATTTCTTGGATATGCTGATCACTTCTGCAATTTTGACATTATTTCAATCTGAAGGAATCATTCTAGTTCTTATCTTTTTATAATTTCTTTACTGCAACAACATATAAATGTCTTTACAATCATATAGTGGAATCATTCAATGATGTTTGTCTGTCTTTCTATGTAAATCTTCTCTTCCCAATATCACCATCACCAGCAGCAGCAATTCCTATCTTCTATTCCAAGAAACATGTCTCTACTGAGAGGTTTACTTCTTTCTTTTGTCTGTTATTGCTATATCATCTGTGACGCTTTATATGAGTATTGTTTTTCCTGTTATTGCTGTTTATGGCCTGGTCAAATTTTTACTTATGCAGTTCCTTCATTGGTATCTGTACAATTATTTCAGGCAGAGAAGGAGCCACTTTTAAGTAGTTTTTTATACGCGAGCATTTTATCTCATGACTGCATGGAGCGTGCATTGGCATTTGTTTTGGCAAATCGACTACAGAATCCAACACTATTGGCAACACAACTTATGGATATCTTTGACGATGTGATGATGCATGATAGTGGTATAAAGCGTTCAATTCGTCTAGATGCTCAGGTGATCTGATTGTTTTGTACTAGCATTTTAGCTGATTTCCCACATCCCAAGTAATTGTGTTTGATTTCAGAGATGGATTATGGAAAAATGATTCCCTCACAAATTTGGATGTTCATTATGACAGGCATTTAAAGATAGGGATCCTTCATGTATGTCGTATACATGGGCATTGTTGTATCTTAAGGTATGAAGTGTATTTCACATTTAGCATTTGTAGCAATCAGGATTCAGTTGGATATTACTAATCACAAGTGGTTTTAACATTTCTAGTGAATGGATTTTCCCTATGAACTTCTCACTTGATGCGGCTTCCTTAACATCATCATGCAGGGCCCATCATTTTATCTTAAGCCTTCTTCCGATGGTTTTTCCTAATCCTGCCTGAAACATGTAGGACAACATAAGCACATGACACAGCTCTCCAGCTCTCCAGCTAGTTGTCAACTGCCACTGTGCATGTGTTATAGCATTCAAACCTGGCAATTTTTTTATTTACCTTTCAAAACATATGAATAAAATGAACAGGGAAGTAAAAAAAAGAAAAAAATGAAATCCAAAAATGCTGAATGCCAGACTTCTATCACTTTCCTCATTTAGCAGAGTTTTTGTTGTTGTGCCAGTTTATACAGTGTTTTATATGAGATCAGGCAGGCAATTAGAAATTCTATGTATTACATCAATGAACTTAGGTCACACTTAGTATGTTGTCGACTTCCCCTCTCTTTAAGTTGAAGTCCTGAATAGTTTTCCAAAATAGTTTACTTTGATGTTTTCAAGCTATCATTATTGGTGTTCGCTTGCTGAAGGATGTGTAGTGGATATGCATGGTTGTGGTTCTGTCCATCCAATCTGTCTTCCAATCAAACAGTCAGGTGACCAAGCGAAAACTTTGGCTCATATTCATCTAAACTGAGTCCATGGCTTAACTGGTTTGATTTATGTTGTATGCATTGCATGTAATTTGTATTTGCCTGCATACCGTCCATCACACTCTCTCAGACCATAAAAAAAAAAAAAAAAAATCTTTTCCCTGGTAACACATGACAAATTTTTATTTGGCATTTGATGATTGGATATTGTCTCAGGGTTACCATTCATTGCAATCATATCGTATAGCGCATGCACTTTGGAATAAAGGAAGAAAAGTACTGGCCCTGGCATTGCAAAGCCGAATAAGTGAGGTGATTTGTTCATAGAATGCTGAACTTCTGAAGGTTCTATTGCTTTTAATTTGCTCTTAGTCTATATCAGCAACAGTAATTCGAGAATGATGCTGCCATTAGGCTATATCAGTAGCAGTAATTCAAAACCGATGCTGCCATTTTATTTCTCTCTAATTTGCATTAGTTTGTCTTGTGCAATGTAGGTGTTCGCTGTGGATATCCACCCAGGTATATTTTGTTTCCCCAGTCTTATTTTTTGCTTGGATTTTTTATAATTTCTATTTATGGCTATTTATTTGGGAGGAAAATATATCTGATCTTGACATCTCTACTGAGTAGCTGGAGTGATTGTTGATTTCCCAGGACAAATTCCAACTTTGAATGTGCTTTGCTGTTTGGGCTCCCTTTTGTTGAACTGCTATGTTGTTATTTGTTAAAGTGGGTCAAATCTGAGCCTGGACTTTTCTTTAGCTGAAGGAGATCCGGATGTTCGGATTGTTTAAGAATTATGAAAACAAAAGTTTCTGGATATTTGGATTTTGCCTACTTTTGATATCTTATGAGGAAATTTGTATCTATGGGTAGATGTTTATGTGTTTGCTTTAAGGAAGTGAAGCAAGAGGCTAGGATGTTGAAATTACTTTTTTTTTAGTTCTTATGGGACTGCATTTAGAGTTCAATTCTTTCTTTCTTCTTTCATTTTATCAATCTTTCTTGTGGTTGAGGTTAAAAACTATCACTTAAATTTGGGACTTGGGCCCTGGAACTTGTTTTCTTCAGCTGCAGAAATTGGGGAGGGAATACTGCTGGATCACGGGACAGGTGTAGTTGTTGGTGAAACTGCTATTGTAGGAAATAAAGTTTCATTAATGCAGGTAGGCAACCTTCATCTTTCATTCCATGTGCAGTACTGCATTTTGCTTCCAAATAGTTTTCTTGTCAAGCAATGACAATGCATATGATATGGCAGTTGGTCATGTTTAATTGCAAATGTGCAAAGAGGCACAGATTTTACTTTTTTGAAATGTAGTATGTTTAACAAATTGCTTCTGGCATCAGGGATGATAGTTGTTCTCCTGACACATGTAGGGTGTAACACTAGGAGGCACAGGGAAAGAAATAGGAAATCGACATCCCAAGATTGGTCAAGGTGCACTTATTGGAGCCAGCGCTACTATTCTTGGTAATATCACAATAGGCGAAGGGGCCATGGTTGCAGCTGGCTCTCTTGTATTAAAAAGCCTCCCTCCTCACAGGTAGAAAACAGATTTATGATGACTTGATCGATGTGAGCTGGTTTGCATGAACATGAGCACATGCATTTCTTTCTTCCCTGCAAAGTCATTACTCAGGCAAAACACCTGAACTAGGCCTATTAGATATTAATTGGATAGACCCTTGCAGCAATCAGGTGCTGAGAAGTTGAAATCAAATGACCACTGAATTGTGAGTGAAAACACTGATGTTGCTTGCTTCATGAGTGGATCCCATTTTCCCACAGACTGCAATTCATGTGTCGGATTTTTTATGCTCATTACACAATAGAAAAGAAGAAATTGATGTATTGAAAAATTGTTATGTTGTACATAAAAACTGTTTTTATTTTCTTACTAAATCGATTCCTGAGAAATTGAACTCATAGATCAGTTTAGTTTCTGAATTTCATCTGCTAGTGTATCCCTTCTCCAGCTGCCATTATATCTTTTTCAATAGTATGCATGTAGACTAGTTTATTTATGTGATTACTGCTATCAAGAATTGGAAAGCAAAAGTTGTGGTTATTTCAAATAAGAAGTGGAACATTTTAGAAGAAAGAGGAAAGATTCTTTTAAGGGAAAAGAAGACAAGAAAGTGCGGAAGTAGAGGGTAAGAATAGAAGAGAATGGGAAGAGAGGAGGGAATTTGAATAAAGAGAATGGGGTGTTAGAATAGAACTTGGGAGGAAGGAAGAGGAAATTTAGGCGCGAAGATATATCAAAGAAGACTAGTTTTCCAATGGTAATTGAACTGAACTATCTAATCTCTAATATAAGCTATTGTATTTCTCGAATGTTTTTGATCATTGGAACTGAACTGAAATCACTAATTTCCTCAAAGATTTCTGTCATCATTCAAATTGCCTAAATATCATTGAGTCTTATGATTAATCTGTTTCTTTTCATGCAAAATCTTATGTTTTTTCTTTTTTTCCCCAAACGAAGTATTGGTAGCTTATCAATAATTTTAAAAAAAAGTACTGGTATCCATATGTTTCAGTATCAAATTCTGCAAAACAAATCACTGTCACAATTTTTTCCCATATGTTTCAGTATTGTTTTTTCCTGGAAAGTTGCATATCCATGGGGAATCCATATTCAACCATAGCATGGCTGGTTAACACCATCTGTTTTATACTGATACTGCTTTTCTTTCTTGGCTATGAAGCATGGCTGCTGGAAACCCTGCGAAAGTGGTTGGGTACATAGAGGATCAAGACCCATCCTTAACAATGAACCATGGTACATTAGAGACAGTATTCTTTAGTCTTGTATTCCAGACTTTTGTTGAAGCTCATTATGTATATTTTGCAGATGCTACAAAAGAGTTTTTTGAACAAGTAGCTGTTGGTTCTATGGAACGAAGGCCCAATGGTGAGCTTAGTTTTGTTTGTTTAAAAAACACTTGTCCTTCGGCAAAAAAAAAAAAGGCTTATAGGTGGAGATTGTGACTGGTGGAGCTACTGATGAGACTTCACCATCGAAAACAAGAAGGCAGCCAGCCTCTCTTTGATGGATGGTTCCGTAGCACTTACATTTTACGATTGTTTTGCTGTTACACATCCCTCTTTGAGGTTCAAGGTGTTCACATGAGGTCCACCACTTTGTGGCTTGGCTTGAATTTACCGCTGCTTGGTTAATATTGCTCAAGATCAAATGGACATGACATTCAAGATGGATTTCACTGATATGAATGTGGCTTTCTGGTGGAAGGAGCACAGAACGATTAGTGGCTCAAATAATTCTGTTAGCCAGCTGTGCAGTGTTCCAGGGCATTGCCGTGGTTCTTGACATTATTGGTTTTCAAATTCATTTGCAGGGACCTCGAGTTCAAACGATAGCTGAATGCATCAAGCATGAACCATCCACGTGCGTGTTTTTTTGTCGCAATGGCCTGAATCTCATTCGAGAGCATGGCCACAGTGGTCTTGTTGGTGAAAGCTAGGATTACCCATCGTCAAGGGACTAAATTAGCATTCAAACCAGTGCAAGTCACACACATCTGTATATTATTTGTAGTGCGGAAGCATCTGCCGCGTGAGCATCATGGCCCTAATGATGCAGAAACAGCAAAATTTCGGATGTATCCCAGAGCACACTTTCAAATCAGGTATTTTCGTCGTCCTGGTGATCGCATGTCGCTTGTGAACGGGTTTGCTTGAGTATAGCCTCTGGCTGATGACTGGTGCAACGGGGACTTGGACGATATCATTAGAGAGAGAAATTTAGGGAATTTGCATTTTAACCTTCTAATCATGCGTATTTGTATTTTTTATATCGTAACATCTTAATATTACAAATGATGCGTATTTGTATTTTAAACATGAAGTTTGGCTATTAGCATTTCAGATTTTGTAAAAATGAGTTCTTCGTATTTTAGGCCTGCAGCCCTAATAGTATAAATAAATACCGTTAAGATTTTGTAACCTCAAGCTTTACATATTTCAGTAATCTATCATTAGTAATTTGCATATTTTCGTATTTATTCATAAAATATTATTATAGAATATTTTAAACTAATAGTTTTATTTAAAATTATTTTAAAAACATTTTTTCAATGGTAAGTCATTCGTTTTAATATTATGCGAGGAAAAAATATTTAAGTATAGTCATATTATATGAATAAATACGAAAATTATGCTAATTATTGGTGATGTAATATTGAAATTAGTGTTTTTGCGGTGTACATAAAATGATTCTTGACATGTAAATGCAAATAGACAATGATTCTTGGCATGTAAATGCAAATATATAATGATGCTTGGTATGTAAATGCAAATATATAAAGTTGAGATTAAAATGCAAGAGCACTTTAGACATATTTACAAGATTTTAATACTTATAGGGTTGAGAGTTTAAAATACAAAAAAATTTAAACTTTACAGGATTTAAAATGCTAATAGCCAAACCTTGAAATTTAAAATACTAATACGCGTGGCTATTACGCGTGGCTAATATGCTCTCTCCTGTATTCGTGCTTTGTTGTTTCTTGGGGAACGTTACGGATGATGAGCAAGCTCTTTCCCGTGCTTTCGTTTGTTTGTGTGGCTGCAAATCAGAGGCCATGACCGAACTTAAACGTTCTCCCAAAATCATTTTGGCGGTTGGCAGACGCATGTGAAGGTCGCCATGAAAGTTGAAATTAATTATTTTTAGTGTGTTTGGTAAAGGGTAAAAATTGTCAAGTTAAAATTTTTTAATTTAAAATTTTTCAATTTCCATAATTTTTTTTTTAATCATTTCTTCATTTTTTTTATGCAACTATCTTATTTTTTAATCATTTTTAAATAATTACTCACATAACTAACTTATCTATTTTAACTTTATCTTATTTATTCTGCATTATTATTCCTATCATATTAAATCATTTGACAATTTTCATTTTCTACAACTTTTTATCAAAAATTTTATCTATTTTTAAACACATCTTTTATTTCATTTTTTGTCTAACGGTGGAAGGTTGGTGGGTGGTGATGTGGCATTCGCGGAAAACCCCTTTCGTTGGGGCCGGGTTATAATTGTAACGGAGCAATGCTGATAGAACTTTTATTGGAAGTTGAACCAGTTAAAACTTCGATTAGTTCCATGTCGGGCAGTGCTGAACTGCTGATAAAACGTTACCGGAAGTTGGACTAGTCAAAGTGTCAAACGTTCATACTTCATACCGTTCGATCAAACTCGCTTCAATTTTTCTAATAAAAAGTTAAAATTTTTAATTGTAGATGATAGATCTAAGACAATTTTTAAGGATGATTGCATAAAAATACTTGAAAAAATGATTGGTATGGAATTTTTTTTTAGCGTGACAACATGCGGTATCGAAAAGTGCACGGGAAGAAAAAAGTTTTTTTTTTTCGCATTTTCGGGCATGGTCGGTTAAAACAAAAAATTTCAAATCTAAAACTTTTTGAACGCCATAATTATCCTATTTTTGATTATTCATTATCATTACCACTATTACATTATATTATTTTCTATCAATTTAAAAATATTTACATAAAAAATTTTCATTCAAAAATTTTATTACTTTCTAAATACACTCTTAGTTAACAAATGGACTGTCTCTCAAAAAAAGTTAACAAATGGACTGTAGATTACTTAATATATTTTTACAACTCATGTTTTGTTAGCCCGAGCTAAGGGAAGTCCTTATGAAACAGGCACATAGGTATATTTTTTAATATTTAATTGTTTTTCATAAAATGTAGTAAATGTAAATTCATTTATCAAACTAAAAAATTTTTACTACATTGAATTACAGTGGCGATTCACGCTCTGGTTAGCACTCGAAGCCAAGATTAAATTCATGCACTTTGCATGTCATGCTACTCTATTCTGCCCTGAAAAAATCCTAAACACTTATCCGTTTTTTTCTAAATTTTAAAAATCAATAATTTTAAGGGTATATAAGTAATTTTACCCCATACAATTGATTTTGAAATATTTAAAAATATGTGCACATATAAAAAATTATAAAATTTGATATTTGAATTAAACATACTTCGAGTATGTTTTTATGAAGAATAAAAAATAGAAAATACATAAATTAGTTCTGATTTAACACAAAAGTCTGTTAACCCAGGCTACTAGAATCATAATCTATACTTTTTATTAGAATTACTTAGGGTACTTGTCTCGTGATTATAAAATATTTTTTAAATAATTTGTTGGGCAAATGTCATATACACCCGCAAATTTTACCTCTAATTCCATGTATACTAATAAACCAAAAACGCTTCTCATACTATTGAATTTTTATTATACTTTTAAATATACTCATGCCATTAAAAATCCATTAAATGAGTTATTAATTCCATGCAAAGTGACGAACATGTCCAAACTTTAATATAGTTTAAAAAATTTTTGCTCAAAATTAAATATTCGTATTCAAATAATATATTATTTTATAATTATGGAATTAGTAAAGAGTCTTTATGATCTAAGTTTTTAGTTATAAAATCATAATTAAAGGTTAACATATTCATCATTTTATAAGAGATTAATAACCTATTTAACAAATCTCTAAAAATATGAATATATGTGGAATTATGATGAAAATTTACGAGTATAAGAGACATTTTTGAACGTTTGGGGGTATAGGTAAAATCAGAGGTAAAATTCACGGGTATATAAAAAATTCCCCCTATAGGGTTTTTATTTAAAACTAAAATTTTTCAAATATAAAACTTTTATTCTCCATAACTATTTTACTTTTAGATTATTCACAATTAACATATCTACTGTTACTTTATTATATTTACTCATCATCATTATTCTTATAATATGACATTATGTTTTAAATTTAAAAAACTATTACAGCTATAACTTTTTATTCAAAAGTTCAGTCACAATCAAAACTTTTACTCCTTGTCATTTTTCCAAATCATATTGTATTATTTTTTAATTAAAATTTTTTATATTAGAATTTTTTTGTAAGAATATTTTGAAAGTAGACGAAGTTCTAGATGAAAATTTTTTGAATTGAAAAAAATAATATAATATAGTATGAGTAATGATGAAGAATAAAAGAATAAAATCAAAATAAATAGGTTAGTTATACATAAATAATTGAAAAAATATAATAGTCATAGGAAGATATGAAAAATAATTTAAAATAAAATCATTATTAATAATGAAAAATTTTAATTCGAAAAGTTTATAGGTAAAACAAATATGCCTCAGACGTTTTATTATTTCCTATCACGGGAAAGAAGGGAGCGAAAGAAAAATAAGAAAAATGCCTCTAATAGCTGGCAGTTTTATGGTCCTAACTCGCATAAACAAAAACATATGCAATGATCAGCTCTTAGTAACAAACTAAACGGACTGAAAAGATGTCAACGAATCTCGATTGAAAAATTTTATACGTATTGCTTGTTATGCTTTGAAACAAAAACACGAATTAGAAGATCGTGAGCCTCGATTTCTTGATCAAAGATGGACAACCGGGGATGATAAAGGAAAATAGAATTAGGGTGTGTCTGACAATGTGCAGAAAAATGTCAAGTTAAAACTTTTCCATCTAAAATTTTTCACTCTCCACGATTATTATTTTTTTAATTATTTTAATTATTTTTTCATATTTTCTTATACAACTACCCTACTTTTCAATTATTTCTACATAATTACCCACGCAACTAATCTATCTATTTTAATTTTATCTTTTTTACTCCTCGTTATTACCCCAATCGTAACATATTATTTTGACAACTTTTACTTTCCAAAACTATTCATCAGAAGTTTTATCCGTTCCGCAGCCCTCTTAATCGGAACGATATTTCAAAGCTTTTACTACCTAGAAATATTTAGAGTAAGCGTCCCGATCTTCGAATCGGAGAGTATCTTTTATGAGGATTCAAAACGCGTGTGCGTCGTTGCAAAGATGGAGAGCGGCGTAGGCTATAATTTAGCGACCTCAAAGAAAATAATCCTGACTCATCAGTAGCTTAAGCCTAGATTGAGTCCTGACGCTGCGATTGGCACATGCTTCCTGCTCACGCTGCGTTTGGGAGAGCATGCCTCGATCCGCACAACAGTGATTTCTCTCAGAAAAGGCCATTCTCACTTCTCGGAAGGATCTCAATCGCAGTTCTTGACAAATTTTAAAATCTTCCAATTGAAAATTTTTAATCAGGTAGGTCGCGACGAATGCTTGCATTTTCCCTCAATTGCCTTCACATTTCTTCTTCTTCTTCTTCTTTCTTTTCTCGAATTTACGAAATTTTAGAGATTCTGGTGAAGTCTTTTAGGTAGATTGGATCTGGTGAAGTAGCAAATGGGACGTTGAATTACATGATTCTAGTCTTGGTCATTTTAGCTTACATTGTCGGGATGCTTAGAAAATTCACGATCTTACGATTACAATTGTGAAGAATGCTGTTTTTCTGCATATGAAATTAGTCGCATTGTAGGAATGACTTGGCTACAGAAGGGTGTATTTGGACGCGGGGGACGAATTTTTAATTACCCCTTACCCATTTCCATGAGCTATGAGAGAGTCTTTTGTTCTAGTTTCTAAATTGAGTAAAGCAATTGCTACAACAAATTTGAAGGTCATGAGCGCAGAGATGACAGAATTTTGCAACTACTATAGGTTTATATCCAAGTTTAATCTCTCATCTTGTCACGTTGGTCATGGATGAGTTCAGTTGGCATTTATCAACGGAGGTACCTTGGTGTATGTTTTATAGTTTCAGTAGATATGATAATAAGTGTCAAAAGTTTGTAGCTGAATAGATGGGGAGTTGCTTTAGAATATGGGAAAAAAAAGTTGCAACCTTCCAATCATCCTTGTGATGTATGTCTGCCTGAATTCTGGATACAGGCTGGTGTGAAGTTCACAAAATGGGTGGACCCCGGGAAATGATGATGTTGTGCCTACTGTAGGGATGATGTGTGATCCTCCTGGATTTGGGTAATTAGGGAAGAATGTAGAGTCTTTGGTTGAAACCAAAATCTGATGGATTTGATCCATGAGCAAAATGCACTATGCATGTAGGCATGGTTGAAATGGTTTTATCAATCATTAGATTTCCCAAGTTTGTCATTTGGCTCTCCACTCAAGGCCTGCAGAAGATGGGAATGTGTTTTCCAGTTTACAAGGAAGCCGGTTTGGCCAAAACTGGAGACGTACAATTCTCTTGTTCTTTCTTTTTCGCTAGACACCAGTATAGGAACCAGTGCACCTACTCTAATGCTGAAGTTAATGATTTTCAAGATTTTCTTTTATACTTTAGTACATTACCAGGATTTTCTTTTATACTCTGGTACATTATCATTTGGTATATTTGTATTGCTTAATCATCTGATCTATTGTTAGTTTTTTTTAACATCATTTATCCATTAAGGGGACTATTTGGTATTATGGTAAAGGAATGGAAAGGAAAAGAAAAAAGTCAAATAGAGGGTTGAAAATAAATAATGGCTGACCTGGTGTATAGAGCTCCTGCATCTTGTGGAGTCTAATGAGGCTACGTACGTGATCCTACCCTTGGTGTTTTATTATTAATTTTTTTATCTTTTAATTCTGCCAAAGGCTATTTTGTGTTACTCAAATCTGTGGCCTCTAGACTGTCAGGGAAAAAAAAAAAAAAACTGTGACCTCTAGTTGCAAAGGCAACAACTCTTACTGTTGCTCCAAGGTATTTTTCTGGTAGAGGAAACGAAAATAAAATAACAGTGCTTTTTTGATGGAGAAAGGAGGAAAATGATTTGAAACGTAGCTAAAAAGGTAGGGCTTTTAGGCAGGTAATTATCCATATTCGTGCAATATTTATGTATATTTTTATTAACTATGTAAACATGCGGATTTGATTGTTATACTCTTGGTTCTCAATGTTCGATTACTTTTATATTGATTAATTTCAAAGTTTGATCGGAAAGTTCAAATAATTAATCCTATTTTTTTTTTATTGTATCTCTGTTCTTGTGACAAGTTAGTTGACAAAATTGATTTATCTTGGCAATGTTGATAAAATATCTTAATTGGGGTAATGGTGTGTCCTCAGTTAACAATATTGCACACTCTTTGCCAAACGATTTGTACAAATGAATGCGCCGCTCTGTTTAGTTAAGTAGAAGTGTTCAATGTGGTAAACTTGTGATGTCAAAAGATCGATGAATTCTCGAAAAGTTTGATTTTTCATTTTCTTGCTTTTCCTTTCACATATGCTGGATATCATGACTGCAGATTAGACAACTATGCCCATAGAAGGACTGGAGGATGAGACACCAGTGAGTCCTGCCAAAAATTCTGAAGAAAAAGAGAAACAATCTTCAAATGAAGATCTTGACATGGTGACTGCAGATGACACAATTATATCAACACACAAACAACAGAATGATGAAAGAGTGGGGAGTCCGGTGAAGGTTCCTGAGGATTCAGAGGGCATTTCTTTGGACGTCAACAAACAAAGAATTGAATCCCATGATCATCTCAAGTTGGAGGATTCGGGAGGGACATCTGTATCATCAACTGTAGAGCTGCAGAATAACAGGACACTGGAGTGTCTAGCAAATGGTGCTGAAGAACTGGAGAGTCATTCTTCTAAGATAGATGACCAAGGGGCCAGATCTGCAGTTAATATCAGACTATCAGCAGAAGAGCAGACATCCATAGAGGGGCAGAATTGTAATACTCCCAAAAGTAGGAATGCTGAAAAGCTGGCAGACCACTTACTTGATGCCAATCATAAAATGGATGGATCTCTTGTGGTTATTCAGAATGGCAACGGGGTTGATGATGTTACTGATAACCATGATCATCTTTTCCAGATGGCCGTTGAACTCACTTTCCAGAATGAATATTTAAAGGCACAATTTCAAGGCTTTAAAAATCAACACGCGGGGTCTATTGATTCAACCAAACAAGCAAAGGACACTGCACAGGAAGAGGATGCATCTGAAAATGTGAAAGAGCTGCAAGAAAAAATACTCTCTTTGAATAAGGAAATTCAGGAGAGAAATGAAACACAAACAGCTGCCGAAGATGCCCTGAGGCATCTTCAGATGTCATACTTCGAGGCAGATGCGAGAGCCCAAGAACTTTCTGCAAAACTTTCTCAAGGTTAGTTCAGTATTTTCACTTCTAAATTCTTGGATCTATTGAAACATTCATAGATCAATCTTTATTCATAATATGATTCTTCTATTCTTTGTGTAAAATATTTTGAGGAAACTCAAACTAATTCTTGGTACCCGATGTTTTTGCTTTTTTCATGAATGTTTCCCTGCACTTTGGTGTTTCATAATTTGTTTTTTGTGCATTGTTTTTCTACTTTGTATTAATTTGGCTACTTCTAATAATGCTGGTTCATGGTCTAATCTATCTTTTGCCTTACTCTTTTGCTGGAGCTCATCTTTAGCATCTTCTGTAAGAAATTCGTAAACTAATTCTCCCGAAAAAGGAAAAAAGTTTACAGAGAATCGTGTTATGGGGCTAAGGATTAGATGTATATTTTTTGCAATCTGAGATAATCATGTTAGATATCCTTCTTATTTGGGCTTCATTTTTTTGTAGTGGTAATACTAGGGTTGTTAAAGATTTACTCCATTCTGAGTTTGGCTAATCTTCATTTTTATTGCAACTTTAATTTGCTTTGATCTTTGATCCATGGATCATCCAATCACTGTTTAAAGGTCCTCAGATTAAAGTTCAGCTATCTAATGTCCTTCCATTGCATCTATAACTTGATGACTTGTGATCTGCTTGTATCTAAATTTTGGTTCCATTAACAGAGAGCATCCTCAGAGTAAGATGCTATATCTCTATTGTGCCTTGCACTCCCTGCCAGGTTCGGAAAGAAAGGCACACACTTCTGAACAGTGGAATATCCGATATGATCTAATGCGATGTTCTTAGAATACATTACTATGTCTTTTTTCTTTCTTTTTGAGTCTTTTTAAATATTTTCTGTAACAATTTTGACAGTTTTATGTCACTTGACTTGCTGTAACATTGAGGTAACCAGTGATTAAAGCAAATCAATATGGCAGAAACTGGTGTACATTCAGATGCCTCAAGATTTGTTAAGGTTGGTTATTGAAATAATCAAGAAGCATTAAACATGGATCAGCAACTAAGAAGTAAAATTTCCATGAAACATTACAAAATGCTGGAATATAGCAAGTTCAGATGCCTCAAAATTTGTTAACGTTGGCTGTTGAAATAATCAAGAAGCATTAAACATGGATCAGCAAATAAGAAATAAAATTTCCATGAAACATTCAAAAATGCTGGAATTTAGCAAGTTCAGATGCTCAAGATTTGTTAACGTTTGGTATTGAAATGATCAAGAAGCATTAAACATGAATCAGCAAATAAGAAATAAACTTTCCATGAAACATTCAAAAATGCAAGAACATATGGTATCTCTATAATTGGCCAACAAAACTTCCTCAGTGCCAGAGAAAGTTGTTTTGGAAAAGTGATCATTCAATCCCTGTTGACGTTCCAAGTGTTGCACTATTTATGGAGCACTGTTTCACAGCTAAGAATGGACGGACGAAACATAAGAAAAGGCCCCATGTTGAAGGAACATTTTAATGAATCCTCCCATGGAAAATGGTTGCACATGCAGTACAGTTAACAAATCTCTTTGGAAACAATAATAATTCTTATCAAAGTAAAATGACAGCGATCGGTTATATTATGACATTCCCCCAGACTTTTGTAAGAAATTATTCTCATAATTTTCTGATCAGGAATTCAACAAACAGCCCCACAGCTTGAGGTGAATGCTCAGTTAGTCCGGGGACCAAGTGGTCTGTCTTACACAAGTAAAAATTTGCAGAAACTGCTGCCTATGCTTGTAGTCGTAATTAGGGGTGCAACTCAGTCTCATGAAACTTGAGTTTGCCTGAACCTTAACCGTAAACCTATTTATAAAACTTAAACCCTAACCCTAACTCTGTTTATAAAACCTAAGTGCTAAGCCTATTTATGAAAATTGGGTTTGCGTTGGAATGTAGGTTGACAAAATTTTACAAATTATTTCTATAGAAATAGTAATACATAGCCTAACTAGTCTTTTTGAAAAATATAGTAATATATAATATATTTCTAGAACAAAATTTATCCTTCCAAAATAATATAAAAGAAGAAAATTAATAAACTTAACGGGAAATAATATACATATAAAGAAAGATATAAATGAAAGCAATATAAGTTACCTATAATATAATTTTAACATGACAAACATGTATTCAAACAAAAATGTAAATAGCATAAAATACATAAATATGGAGAAATATTTTTTAGTTATTATGTATATAATATATTTTATATTTTAATATAAAATAAAAATTGGGCTTAGGTTTTCTTGAACCCTATACCTATTTACAAATTGTTCTTGGGTTTGAGTTCTAAAAAGGGAATTTCAAGCACCATCATTTTTTGGGCTCAGTAGGCTGGGTTTAGGATCACCTGGCCCAAGTTGCACGCCTTAATAGCAATTAATAATATAGGTTATCTTAGGTAAAAGAGAAACTTTAGAAAAGGAAGAAAATAATTAAGCAATGGAAGTTTTGAATTTTGTTGTTGTTTTGTCGTGGTGGTGACAGGCTGCTGGCAGTTGGAAAGGTAACCTGCTTCTCCTTTGCCTGCTATGTATTGCAATGAGAGTGGGTGCATTAACCATCTCCATTGTGTTCATATGAGATTGCTCACCGTGGGGCCAGGTGGGTATGTTATGGGTGAAATCAACGGCTGATGAGAGAGGGAGTGTCTTCTGAGAATCGCTCAATGGTTCTTTTAATTTGAGGAAACATCTGGGTTTGATTAGTTTTCTCTTCTTTTAATTTGAGGAAATGTCTGGGTTTGATCAGTTTTCTCTTCCTTCAATGACATTGAGGTAGTGTCTTATGTTGTTCTTCTGCCTTTGAATACTTAATTCATTTTAATTGCATATTTGGTAAGAATGAATGATAGTGTTACAATTCTTTTCTAATGCCTTCTGATTTGATTCATTTGTAATTTCACACACTATCGAGAAGTGTTTTTTATTGGTTACCACTGTTATCTTTCAGTAAGATGAAGTCAAAGATATTGACTGTTTTTTCTATCTGCGGTTTTTGATTTATTTTACTATATTTTCTTGTAGTTCAACAGAAGATGGACCAGGAAATAAAAGAGCGTGATGAGAAGTACATTGAACTTGACTCGAAGTTTGGTAGGCTACACAAGCGTGCAAAGCAGCGAATACAGGAGTTGCAAAAAGTAATTACTATACCTGTGTCTAATTGGTTTCAATTTGAGTTTTTCCCCCTGTTGTTCTAGGTTCATGTTTCCTCATGAAACCTGTGGAGTTAGCAGCACGTATCTTTTTGGCTTTTGCAACATTTTTGTTAACCTTGGGCTATGTCTGTAATGATTTTGATGTGTGTTAATAACTTGTAGCATCTGTTTTGGGCTATCGTCTTTTTTAATTGGATGAACTTGCTCCTAACTAGTGCCGTTCTAATTCTTCTTTACATATGACCTAGTCATCTGAGCCTCTCCTTATAATTCTTTGTTAATTGCCTGTAGGAAATCACTTCATAATTGGCCTTCTTAGCAGAAACCTGAATTGTTATAACATTTTTGTCATAACTTGTGTTCAGAGCTTTCTTGTCTGGCACATACATTTTGTCCCATATTAGTATAACTTATAGGGTCTTCTTTGTGCTTGTGAATTGGCAAAACATTACCTTTTCTCTGCTCCTTTTTACATGTTTTTCAATCTCACAATTTCATTGATAAATTAATTTATTGCATGTGCTTCTAATCCTTAATCGGTATTATTATCTGGCCTCTAATTGCTTTGCTACTCTCTTTTCTTGGTTTTTTCACTCTAAATACTTAATTTTACAAAATTAGCTAATACCTTCACGACCTTATTACATTAATACTCTTTTACATTGGTAGTGATCACCATTTAATAAAGCACAGTAGAATCCTTGATTTTATCATCATTGGCTGAAACTCTTTAACCATCACTTCTAAGCCGTCAACATGATTGAATCTTTACCCTTTTTTAAAGATAAATCTTTACTCTTTTAATTTTACCCTCTTAATTTTACCAATTTGTAAAAAAAAAAAAATTTCACTTTTTATATTCTCTGATTCATTATGAAAGAGCCATATCCTCTATTTTTTTTGCTTTTCTTGTGATTCGTATACTTTTGTGAGATATTATGTTTTGTAAATTACCTCCTGTTCTAATTTCCTTATGCAAGTATTTGTGTGTTGTTTATATTTCTTCCTACTGCTCTAATGCGCTTCACCATTCCATTCCATATCAGATTTTCATTTAACTTTTCACATTAATTATATTTTCCCTCTTCTATAATCTTTTATGAAAAAGTTGTGTTCTGTCTCTTGAAATTCCATGGCCAAACTTTAGATTATTTGGCTTTTCTTTTTTTAAAAAAAATTTCTATTTCATTTTCTAAATACTTATCACCAACATATAATAAATAATCAGATTCTTGCACGGCGTGAACTGATTGCCTTGATGCCAAAATGAACTCAATATCCTTGGCAATCTTCTTTACCCTCACATGTGCAAGATAGTGTAGGAAGCATTATATAATTTTTAATATGACTGGGTGTGGTATTGTGATGTATCACTTTTGATGAATACCTCAGCCAGCCCTCACCCATTTCTCACGGCTTCCACTCTTAAATAATGTGTTTCCTTGGAACACTTTAGCATTACCAAGAAGATGCATCAAGGTTCATGGTATAAGATTTGACCAAGTTTTATGCTGGCTGCCAATTTAACAACCCTCATTTTTGATGTGCGGATATTATTAAAACCAGGACTGGCCAGTCCAACAGGGAACCAGTCATCATGTGGTTGGCTAGTTCTACCAGAATAACTGGGTACCAGTTGGGCAACCAGGTCGACGCCTGGTTCATTTTTAATTACACTGGGGGCAACTACTAGTGGCAAGAACACACATTTGGATAGCTGTTCTCCTTCCCATCCAGATTAAAAAGTGCTTGTCAAAATCGCCTCAAGAGCTTTTCCCTTGCGCATAGTTTGTTAATATTTTTACCTTGCTTGAATTTTTCTTTGCATTCAGATATATGAATATTTTTATGATGATATATGGAAACATACAGATTGTAATCTGGTGCAATGGTTTGAGTAATCATTGTTTGGTTTTAGGAAAAAGATGACCTTGAAGCTCGTCTTCGTGATGTTAATGATATGGCAGACAAAGCATCTTCCCAGCAAGCGTCACAGCAACAGGAACTAGAACGAACCCGACAACAAGCAAATGAAGCCTTACGATCAATGGATGTGGAAAGGCAGCAATTACGTACTGCAAACAATAAGTATCGCCTCCTTTTCCCTGATGAAGCACCCCTAGTGATTTAGTATGAATAATCTTATTGTCAGATGAAAATGCTGATATTACTGCTGTTTAAAACTGTCAATGTCAATCCTCGTCGAATTTGAAAATTTGATGTTTTGGTATCCTTCATGTTTTCCAATGTTATATTCGTTTTTTTAAGGTTTTAAATCACAATATCAATTGTCTTTGGTCTTAAACTGAACAATCTGAAATTTCTTGTTGAATTAGCCATTGGAAACATGTTTATACTTTCAAAGTCCTGAGCCAGCTATTAGTGCTTGAAATAATATACCATCAAATGAACCTGTTTGCTGCATAAATGGCCTGACGAGCATTGGCAATGCATTAGCAGTCTAATTAATTATGAACATCAACTGTTTTCATTATGCTAATGATGGTAAGCATTTACAGACTTCGAGATAGCATTGATGAGATGCGCCGCTCATTGGAAGCCAAGGAGAATGCACTTGAGGGATTGCAGAGTACACTTTCGGAGAAAGATCAGGTTGGCTTGCTAAAAGGCATTTTGTTGATAAGATATGCTTAAAAAATGAAGAAAAATCTTGTACCATGAATTTTTCTTTTGAATTGCTTATCCCTGAATAAATTCATTTCCTTCCCCTTTTGTGTTTTGTTTGCAATAGTACTTTTGTTGTTCCAGTTTCTTTTGTGTAAACATTGTTTCTAGGTTTTTCTCATGCTATTGATTTTCTTATTCATTTTTTTCATGATATTTTTGAATTTTAGATGTGTTCCATTTATATTTTCATCTTTCTCTGCCATATAGGATACTAATATATGTTTGCCTGATCTCCAATATCTTCAACATATCTCCCCAATGTGCATTTTAGTGAGATGGTGATATGATTCTAACAACAGATATATTTCTATGAGACATATAAGTAGCGATCCCATGTAACCCCATCAATTTTTAAAATGTTGATGGTTGATGCAAATCCAATTCATTTATTGTATTTCACATCACTTGTTTAGCTAGGAGACAAAATTTCATCCAAATCAAGTATGTACAGGGGCCACATTTGCTCAAATATATATATATACATGTGTAAATTATGAAAAACACTTAGATCTATTCACACATTTATTAAAATGTAATAATACTTTATAGAATCATTTATCCATATAGTAGTAATATTTTAGATGGTTTAAATGTTGAAAACACTACTTTAAAATCGATATTTTAGCATTAAACTATTTTATCACGTTGATTTTACACATTTATATATGGGACCCATTTGTAATGATACTAAACAAATGAAAGGATTTCTATGATGATATAAATAATGCTAAATATAATAGATGGAGTGGATTTTTCATCAACCATCTAGTTGTTAAAAATGAAAGGGGTTTCGTAGAAGCGAGCTCCTATAAGTAATTAGTTTCGCTATTTTTCTGTGTTGTTTTTCTGTGCATCACATTACCTTTAAAGGGTGTTTGGGAAGTAATAAATATTTTGATGAAAATTTTTTGGTGGATGAGTTTTTGAAATGTGAGAAAATGATATGATATGATAAAGTAATGACGAGGAGGTAAAAAAAAAAAAGAAGTTAAAATAGAAAGGTTAGATATATGGGTAGCTGTGTAGAAATGATTGAAAAGTAGGGTAGTTGTATAAGAAGAAGTAATGAAATAATTAAAAAATAGGGTAGTTGTGGAGAGTGAAAATTTTTAAATTGAAGAGTTTTAGTTTGAAGAGTTTTAGGTGTTACCAAACACCCTCAGATTTTATTTAATCTTTCTTCTATTTATTCTATGTCAAACAATTCTAATGTGCAGCTGTATTTTTCTAATGTTTTTTTTTCAGTTACACACTTTAAGATTCTTTTACTTTTTTTTTTATTATTTTTTTTTGATGGGCCTTTTATTCTTTGTCCGAATACATTTAAAGGGGCACCCATTACTTTGTCTTTTACATTTTCTTCTATTTCCCTTAACCATGTAAAGTAAACACCATCTCTACATCTCTTTATTTATCGTCATTGCCTATAATTTTTGATTGGGAACTACGTTTCTTTACTTACCATCATTGTGCATAATTTTTAATCGGGAACTACTTCAATGGTGCACAATGCTCCAAAATGAATTGGTATTTTTTTCATATTCGGCCCCATCTTGTTGATTATACAAAATTCAATCTGTTGATTATATTCAATACCATATCAAAAAATCATTCAATTAAAATCCTTTGGGCCATGCATTTAAAAAATGTATAAGAATATTTGTAAATTTTGAAATTCACTTGAATCCACTGAATAAAAATATTAGAATGTTACAAAATTCTATACAAACATTATTTTAGGCGGGATGAACACATTAGAAGGTTTAGATTTTAAATTTATAATGTGGTTCTTTTATGCAAATAAACAATTTTAATGGTTAAGAATCACGTTCAAATTATTTTTATTTTTGTTTCTAACATGAAAGTTTGGTTGGAATGATTTTTTGATTCCTAGCAATATACACAAATAAAGCTAAGGTATGTACTAGATTTCTTATAATCACCTAGATGGAGGGGCGAGGGCAAAACATAGAAATGTATCAATTCAGTTTTCACTGTGGTACATCATGCACCATTGAAGCATTTCCCTTTTTCATCAGCATCCCTATATTCATTATGATGACTTCATTACACGTTCTGTGCCATCTGTCCCATCTCTTATCCTGTGAAATTTATTACATGAATTGAAAATTGCAATAGATTGAAGAAACACACACCCCCTATCACCCACAAAGCTGTCCCAGGCTTTTCATGTTTCACGTGATGTGTTGCATGTTTAGTAGATGCTAGAAGATATGCAAGGCCTGCTGAAGTCTGTGGAGGAGAAAAGGCAAGCATCTATCTCAGAGATCTCTGCTAAACACCAGAAGGTAAAATTCAGTGCAGATTTGCATTGAACGTTTACATGAGGTTGCTTCTAGTGGGATTTTTTTTTTCAAAGGTGTTATATTTGCATTAAATTATCTTATTTATTATTTTTTGGTTCTCACCTTGTGTTACTTTCAGCAAATAGAAAGCTTAGAAGCCCAGCTTGCAGATGCATTATCCGAAAGAAGCAAAGCAGCTGAAACAGTATCTTCTTTGCAGGTTCAATTCATTAACATGTTGGCTTCTTGTTTCTAGTGTGGACGGTGAAAACCTTGATGAAAAAGAATCATTGCTGAACTAATATAAAGATTTTTGATCCTTGACTTAAATCTGCAGCCATGCTTTGGTCAGTGGCCTTGTGGTGATGCACTTATTTGTTCTACGTTTTCCTACAAGTCTACAAGGCTTTTCGCCTCTTTATGCTCCTAGTATAATGCAATATTTTCAAAAGTGAAATAAACTGCCCATGTTGGTCCAGTTCAACCAGCATTTATGATTTATCTCGCATGGATCAGTCTGATCCTAGGCATACAAATGTGGAATGAAGCTGGATATGATGTGAACTGGTGGTTGAAATAGTTATACTAGAATTGGATTGTTGTCTGATTCAAGTAATTTACCTTGTAGACGAAAGCATTTTGTATCCAGTGGCTTACATGCTGGAGGCCTGTGGATACATACTTGTTGTCAAGTGTTGAATTTTTTTTTATAATGCTTCTTTTATGTGTTTTGTTTGTAATTCTAAATTAATACTGTTATATGTTTCAAACTAGTTTGACTTTGAACTATCATGCTCATATTTGTTCTTTCTTAAAAATTTTCATCTATGAGTAGAACCCACCAAATTGATCTATGATGGTGTCGTGTGTCTAGAAATTGATCTGGTCCATAGTGCCAAATCATGAACATAAATATATTATTATCAAACATTTTAGCAGTTTTGGCTGTCAGTTTAGGAATCTACATTGTGTGTAAAACATTTGATTTATTGTCTCTCCACTCTTGGTCAAGAATGTTTACATTTTGTTTCTTCCTTAGGTGGAAGGTGGGCTTGTCTCTCCTCTACTGGCCTTGGATATGTGAATTTTATTGACTGCTTAGATGGAAGGGGTTTAACTCTCCACTGTTTTTATTCCCCTTTATTTCTTTCTTTTTTCTATTTCTTTTTTTTTTTTGGGATTGGGTGGGCCTTTTTTCAATTGGGTTGTCTCTGAATATAATAATAGTTTGTACTTCTAGTTTTTTTTATTGCTTTGTCGTTCTTTATCTCTAATAAAAATTTAAAAATCATTTTAAAGGCAGGAACCTTAACTTAAACCAAATATTTTAAGTTTGGAATATTTTGATGAGTTCAATGTTGGTTTATGTTATGCATGCGATTGGAATGTGCATTTGCAAGTTTTGGATTATTATTACTGCAGTATTAGTTGAGGGCAGAAAATTTCCAATTTAATTGGTATGTGCCTTTCCTTCCTCAGGCTCTAATTGCTGAGAAAGAATCTGAATATGCAGAGCTTGATGCGGCTTCTACAGGTGAAGTCGTACGACTTGGAGCAACCATAGAGGAACTAAGAGGAGAGATTGTTCATCTGAAAAATGAACATGTGAGATTTAGTTTTATAGTTTTGTGCTATGTTTGCATTGTGTACTGCTTTACATCATATGAGTTACATAAGTAAGATCTCTAGCTGCTTTGCTACATCTTCTGTAATTATGAGCAGTGCTATCAGACCACTGTACGGTTATTTTGGTTCCTGTTGTCATCTATAGAAAAACATCTACCATAGCGATGATAATGGGTTGAATTTTGCTCTCAATCAATTTCTTCTTAATTTAAGTTTGTGTGTTCTCTGCATGGCAATTCCAGACGAATTTTCATTTTTACTGTTTTTCTTGCTGAAATCAGCATCATTTTAGAATTTTAAATCCAAGAGTGGCTTGTCTTGATCATTTGTGAAGGTGATCTGGTCATTAACCTATTACGGGAATATTTGGCTTGGAGTTGGATTGGTTGGATGATTCAGGTTGTTTTGCTCTCATGTCAGAACTAAACCACAGAAAATCAATTTCTTCTTAATCTAAGTTTTAAGCATTCTCTGCATGGCAATTCCAGACAAATTTTCCTTTTTACTGTTTCACTGGCTGAAATCAGCATCATTTCAGAATTTTTAATCCAAGCGTGCTTGTCTTGATCGCTTGTGAAGGTTGTCTGGTCTTTAACCTATTATGGGAATATTTAGCTAGGAGTTGGATTGGTTGGATGATTCAGGTTGTTTTGATGGGTAGACAGATTGATGGATGATAGCATAGGAGGGGAGATGGATGGATATGTGGAAAATGCGTGGGATGATGTTGAATGTGTGAATCACTCAATGAATTTTCAATAATTGGTGTCTTGGATGGCTAGGTAGTTCTTCCTGAATCATGTCTTTGTTTCTTCGTTTGGATTTTTTGCTTGGCTGCCGGTATTGTACGATACTCAGATAGCTTAAACTCATATAGATATTGTTGTAAATATAGAATTTAGTAGATGCACTTGATGATGATATGATTAAAAGCTTTGCATTTTGTTAGCAATAATTCTTCTAGATTCATGTCTAGCTTTTTGTCTGTGTCTGATCAAATAAAGGAATGTTGAAGGTCTTCTCATGTTCTTTGCCGGCAGTTTCTGGTCTTGGACTGTGATGAGAAAAGCTGCCTGGCATCAAAACTTGTAATTAACTGAGAGAAACTATGGCTGATTGCATGAGTTTCCTCAAGATAGGTTGAGGTTTCTGGGTTAGAACTTTGCGTGGCTATTTTGTTGTCTGTTCATGTTTGATAACCTTTCTTTGAAGCATTATTTGTATCTATTTTGCTTATATGAGCTGGTTCTACTGAAGATCTTGGTGCCAAAGGTGGGCTTTTATTTTCTTGATGTAATTTGTATACCTTCTGACTTGTACTGTGGATTCAGGAGAATGAAAAAGAGATCAGGGATGCTGCATATCAGGCACTCAAAACTAAACTGGAGGCATCTGAGGGTACCTGCCTGCGTCTTGAGATTGAAGCAGCAAAGCTGAAAAGTATGTCTGAAATTTAATTGACAAAGTTACTTCAGTGACACGCATACCTGCTAAAAAATATATAATGTTTTGCTGTTATTGCTTCATAGGCCAATTTGAATTGGAATTATCAGTGCAAAACCAACTGCTGAATTCAAGAGATTCTGAACTTATGGCTACCAAGGAAGAGGTTTGTGATGTACTTTATACTGTTGAAAATAAAACTAAACAATTGTTTTTAGTTTGGAACTATCCTTTCATGCTTCTAAAATAGTTTTGTAATGCAAACCATTAACATTAGCAGTATCACTGGCTCAAAAAAATAGATAATGCATCTATTATTCTATTATTGGAAATAATAAGAATTTTCCCATAGAACTTTATTTTGAGAATAGAGAAAATTTTAAATTTCGAGGAAAATTTACAAATTTTCAGTGAATTTTTAGGTGAATTAAGATAAATGTAAATACATATTTTGAACTAAAAATACCAATATCAATTGCAACTTGTTATACATAATCGAAGCATATCCATGTGATACAATAGTGAAAAGAGGTACATATGAAACTAAGTCTTATGATTTTGGTCACTGTGCATAATATATCATTTTTTATGTATCTATCATCACCAATTTGAGCTCATTTTCTAATTTTACAAATATATCAATTATTCACAAATTAATAGTCCAAGTTTGGATTTTTTGTGCACATCTATCATCATACTAATATGCTCAGTCGTCAAAATCTTCAAACTACGAATAATTATATCTTACCATCTATTTTGTATAGATCCCATGCTCAAATATGCATGATATGTCATTCTTATCCACTATGAATTATCAACTTGAGCTCGAAAATAGAATTAGGGATTCGTCCAAATTGTCCTTAATTTGACCAAAATCCTAACCAATCATACATTGATAATCCACATTTGAATTTTTAAATACTAGTTTTAGCAGAAGTGGTGGTTTTGCGTTTTTTGCCCTTCTCTCTCAACCATCTTGCCTACACATAAGTCAAATCCTATAACAATCTCAATTTGGATAGAATTCTTCTGAATGAAAAATTAGTTTTAACTGTTTGGCATTCGGTTAACAAAAATCTCACTCTTTCCTAGACAACTTTCGATATGATTTGACATCTTAACTACCTATCCTACTTTTTAATACTATTTACCTTTATATTTTAATCATTTTTAATATTTTTCCATACAACTATCTTATCTATTTTATTTTTATCATCTTTACTCTTAATCATTACACCTATCGCGTTAAATTAGTTTCTCACTTTTTTCAAAAATTTCCCCCCATTTTTTTACTCATTACCAAACACATTCCAAATCTTTTTTTTGTCAAATCAGATATATTTTCTCCTAATAACAATTGAGCTCAAGTTCACAACAACATTGATAGAAATGGCAACAACTCATGTCTGGGTAAAAAGGAAGCGCAAGGACAGACTGAGTCACTATCTTTCACCTTTGTTTAAGTTGGATGCCCAATCTGAAAAATCAACAAATATTCCATTAATGATGTATTGTTTCTATCATCCTTTGTTAATATTATCTTCTAGTTGTAAAAATGGTTGTTTGATACTCTAGGGAAGGAATCAGAACTAGAGAAGGGAAATGAAGAAAAGGTTGCTTTCAGATCAAGATTTATTATGACCACTAACTATCATAAATTCAATTATCAATGACAATATCTGAGGAAAACATTCAGAATAATAGAGAAATAGTGTTTCTGTCTAGATTCAGCTTTATTTCTCATGTGACTTCTTTTTGCAGATTAATTGCCTGCAAAGTGAATTTTCATCTTACAAGATTCGAGCACATGCACTTCTCCAAAAGAAGGATGCAGAGCTACTTGCTGCCAAGGACACTGAAGTAACTAAAGCCCAGGAAGAGGCTATAAAAGTATATGCATAAAAATCACGTCTACAAAACTATTAATGAAGCTTGATTTTTAAAAAAAAATCAAATGTGATCTTTTAGTTTTATTTCCCTCACTTTGCTTTTAGGAAGCTGAAAGAGAGGCTGCATGGGCATTGGCAGAAAGGGATAAGGCCCTTCAGGATCTTCAACTTGCAAGAGCTAATTATGATAAAGAACTTGCTGGAAGGTGACTTCCATTCTTCTAACATGATTTAAGAGAGTGGAGTATTCTACTTTTCTCGTGCTATACATATGTTTGCTATGCTTTGATGACATTAAAATCTGTGTTACATGTATTCAGGTCTTGGATTTTCTTGATAAATTTAGTAGTCCATTCTCTAGTTGCAACTATTGTAATTATCTTCTACATACAGAATATTATTCACTTGTGTGAATTTTTATGTGAATTTGTTTGCTAAAAGAAGAGATGCAGAAGCCCAGGGAACGTAAGAGAGCAATATCGATCCTTTTACCCTTTCCGATGTGATATTTACATGATCCTAAATTCCTAGAATCTTAGCTTTTCTGCATCATTACCTATTTTTTCTTCCAAAGAAAGCCTGTCTATTTCGTCTCTGATATCACCATTTCTCCTTTTATACCAGTTTTACATTTTCTGCATTTTTACTGCTTTTTCTATAACCTCTGTCCAATTACATTTTGTCTTTCTTCCAGGCATTGATGTGTGAAATTATTCTATTTTACTGATTTCTTTTATTGTTCATACAGATAATCTAACATACTACTGCTTCCATCTTTTAGGAATGCTGCCCTTGTTGGTGCTGAGCAACATCTACGGAGCATCGAACTAAAACTTGATTCTGTCAGTGCTCGTTACCAGGCTGATAAAGAAGAATGGCAGAGAGATCTTCAAAATCTGGAGGAAACCTGGAGATGTGAGACCTCTTTCCTAATTCAAATATGTTTTTCTTGTCTTCTCTGTATTGGAATGAATACACGTCTGAATCTTATTTACTTTCAAAGTGAAATATGAGGCTCTAGAGGCCGAAAGCAGTCAACATGCTGATCAAGATCTTCAAAAGGATTTAGAAGTGGTCAAGTTAGAGTGTAAAAAATTGCAGGTATGTTTTACTTGCTTGAAGGTTTATGTTTAACCTCAATATGTGCAACTGCTTATTGCTTTCTGATTTCCAGGAAGAACACAATTCTTTCCGTTATATTGCTGATAGAATGATTGAGCAGAAGGATAAAGAGATAGCCAGACTTTTGGATGATAACAAGAATCTTCGTCAGACCATAGAACTGAAGCCATCGGTATGCTGTGTATTTAGCATCTAATTAGGTGTTCGTTTCGTTTTTTTGTCTTCTTTTTCTTGTTTTCTTCATTTAGGTGTCTAATTAGTTTCTTAATTTCATTAATTTTACTGTTTTTTCCCCTAAAATGTATGGACTTAATGTATTATGATTTCAAAGACTCAATATGGGCATTTTCATCCATTATCGATCTCCATGGACAATCCTTTTTACTCTTTTTTTTTTTTCCTGCTTTTGCCATGTTTGCATCTGTGCTCGCACTTAATGCTTTGCAAAAGCTTTTCGATCAGTTTATGCTGGCACCTTGTTTGTTTAGTGACATATGGGGTGTGTTTGGTAATAAGTAAAAGTTGTCAAGTTAAAACTTTTCAATTTAAAACTTTTCACTCTCCACAACTACCCTATTTTTTAATCATTTTTCCACATTTTTCTACACAACTATCCTACTTTTCAATCATTTCTACACAACTACCAACGCTATTAACCTATTTATTTTAATTTTATCCTATTTATTCCTCATCATTACGCCTATCATATAACATCATTTGACAACTTCTACTTCTACAACTTTTCATTAAAAGTTTTATATATTCCCAAACACACCCCTGATTTTATCGGTCCCAAATGCATGATGTTCAAAACAGCCTAGGGAACTCTTATGGATGGTATTCCCTTCTTACCCTTAGCACTGCACCATCTCTGCTGAATTGATTTTACTCCTAAGCGAAGCTTAAGTTGCTTATTAAATTATAGTCTTTCTACTGGTTAAATTCTTTTTAAAAGGAAGGAAAGACAAGAATCACCAATTTGAACTTTGCACCTTTTATATCAGCACCCTGAATTCTGTCAGTTCCTGTATACTTACAGCAGTCAATACTTAAATTCCGTCTATGCACTTTTCCATGTTGATGTGTAAATTGGTTGCAAGTTGCGGAAGCACTGTGTCACACATATTGCTTTCTAAATTCTAGAATTATTGATGGGTATACCCATAATGCTGGATTTTACTTTATAGTGTGTGTTCGAGAATGGATAAAACTTCCGAAAGAAACAAAAAGTTGTTGTAAAATTTTTCGAAATGGGAGAGAATGTTGTGATATGATAGAGATAATGATAAGTAAAGAGAATAAAGTTAAAATAGATAGGTTAATTGTATGAAAAGTTGTGAAGAAATGATTGAAAAGTAAAGTCATTATATAGATCTGTGGTCCTAATTCCTTCAGATCTCCTAAAAGAGCACCTCTGCATGGAAGCTTATTCAGCCTGTACTGGTAGAAGAATTCAAAGGAGAGATGAGAATTCAAGAAAATCCAGACATGTTGTAAGATAAGGCTGTATTTGTCTCATGCTAGTGCTTTATCTATGTAGAGAAGACTCATAAACAGACATTACTTACGTTGTGCAATTCTTCGTTATTTCACATGAATCTTGTTGGCTATGGTTATCCACAATTATACCTGTGCTCTTGGAAGAATGTCCCAAACTCAGACCCTGGAGCAGGAAATGATTCTCCATCTTGCCAATATGACCTAAAGTTCAATATGCAGAATTACTGTGGCTCCATCATATCACTTCTGATGTTGGGGATTTGAGCATGCTCCATAGAGCTTCCTTGAGAATAATAAAAAGAACTGGTTTTGTTCATTGCTAAGTTTTATTGGAGCATTGTTTCATGTCATCCTGTGACTTGCTTTTCCTTATTCCTTTTTTCCCTCTTAAGCTTTGTTTCTCTATATTGACAGGCAAATCTATTACAAGTTGAGTATAATGACAATCAAAACGCAAAGAAGCAGGATCCCCAACTTTCAAGTATTGAGGTGGCAGAACAACAGATCTTGGTATTCATCAACACCTTTTTCCCCAATTAGTGCTTATGGATCTAATTTAGCACTGGATCAAAGACCTCAATTTTTGGTCTATTTGAAGTCACTCTGTGGCTTTGGACATTATGTTCCAGTCTTCAGCTTGTCTTGGTTGGCTGTCAACATCACCATATAGCTGAAATGCTGACTTGCAAGCCCAGTATCTGCATAACTATGGGCACCAATGCTACCACTCTGACCACTGTCAGCATTGAAGTCTTCCCATTTAAATTGTGTACTCAAGCCTTTGTGCACCACCTGCTTCTTTGCTCTCGTCCACTCCCACCAATAGGACATCTATGGTCTAGTTTCTGTTCATTCTGCCTACTTGTGGTTTATTTAGTCTTCTCTGTGCAGCCACTACAGTTCTATATTTCAACTATCTGCAGATCTCAACAAGTCTTACTGTTACTACGCTAATCATATTTTCACATTCGATGGATCATTGTAAATTGCAAGGTTGAATATTGGAATTACTGACAGCTATTATCTCAAATTTGACTATTTGGATAATATTTGGGATCCATGTTTAGCTATAAAATGATCTATGGGTTTTATGTTACTTCTTGCTGCAGTTTGAGCCTTTCAGGCTGTTTGTGTACATCTTCATTTTTTCTATGATTTTTGATAAATTAGGACTACCAAAGGTGTCATGCTGTTTACAGTTGTATCGAAGTTTATTTCATTTCAGGCCCTGTTTGCTAGATGATTGACGATCAATTCTATCATTATAGTTGGAAATTATGTATTGAAATGTTTTTCTCTAGAGCCTAATTACTCCTATTTAACATAACACTTATTTCCTATTAAGATCTTTAATACTAAACTGTCATTAAACTAACATATCCCTAATCCACAGCCAGCACCGATACTGAATCATATGCACAGAACTGGCAGCTATTGCCAATTGTTATTTTTCTGCTTAGCATGTTTTCTTCACTGCTTGTCATTGGAAGGTCAACCATTGCGTTAGAGAAATTCCTCAAACAACTGTCGCTACCAGTTTCCAGTTCCTAGATGTCTGACTGTTGCTGTTGCCCTTAGCATGATATCTATAAAAAAATGTTCTTCCATAATTTGTTCAGAGAATATTGAGCCAGACATCGAACTGTATATCTGTAATTATTCGGCTGCTGTTTTATTCCATTGTTCGTAATGTCCATCTACTAAGTTATAGCATACAACTATAAATAGGGCCGTTCAGCTTAGTTAATCCATATGTTCATTCTGCTCCCACATTAGGCAATACATCTACACTATTTTTAGCTATATTTTGATGACAATCAGGTGCATTTTTCAGTTTGTTTTGGATGTCATGAATCATGATAACTTACCTCATGATCACCATTGTCACCATTTTTGTCGGCATTGCAACCATGAATATCACTGAGTGTTGTGATTGTCGTGGTTTGATTTGTCATTTTCATCCACTGCTCATTGCCAAAGTTCATGTCCTGGTGTTAGTGCCCAAACTTGAAATGTGCAATGATGCATTTTTTTACTATTCAAGAACATGAAATGATAGCTGATATGGTCAACATATTCAGTTTATCCAGTTTTTCATGCATGCATTATGTTTTTGTGCTATATTTTTTTCTTTTATTTTTCCCTGTGTTTTACTGTTATTTGATTTGAAGAATCCTAGATTATGTATTTGATATTCAATTTCTCTATTGTTCAATTTGGGGAACTGTAAACAAAGTTTTGTTTTAATTTTACGAACTATTTAATTTGGGAAACCCGAAATCAAGTTTTATTCTTATTTTTTCCTGTAGTTTGACTTAAGGAACTTTCGACCGTATATGTTCAATCTAAGCGACCTATAAAATATTTCTCTACTTCTAACAACAAAAGAGTGATTCGTTTTTCATAGTTCTACTAATCTGAGCATTGGGTGTGTTTGGCTTTCAATAAAACTTTTATTCCAAAATTTTCAAACTAAGAGTGCGTTTGGTTGGAGGTAAAATTTTTTGATAAAAAGTTTTGAGGTAAAAGTTGTCAAATTAATAGAAAATGATGTGATATGATAAAGATAATGATGAGGCATAAAGAGAATATAGTTAAAATACATAGGTTAGTTGTATGGGTTGAGTGGAAATGATTGAAAAGTAGGGTAGTTTGTATAGGAAGACGTGAAAAAATAATTAAAAAATAGGATAGTCGCGGAGAATAAAAAGTTTTTGATTGAAAAATTTTGGTTTACATTTTTTTAGCCCAACCAAAAACACCCCAAAAGTTTTCACTATCTAGTTTTTTAATTATTTCTTTATATCTTCCAATACAAACTATCCTACTTTCAATCATTTTTACGCAACTGTCCGTACAACTAGCTTATCTATTTTAACTTTAGTCTCTTTATTCTTCATCATTATCCCTATTTTATCACATCATTTTCTTTAATTTTGACGACTTTCACACAAAAAACTTTTCATTCAAAAGTTCTATCACTTCCCATTACCCCTATCATATCACATCATTTTCTTTCATTTTGACAACTTTTCATTCAAAAGTTTTATCACTTCCCATTACTCCTATCATATCACATCATTTCTTTCATTTTGACAACTTTTACACCAAAAACTTTTCATCAAAAAGTTTTACCCTCAACCAAATGGACCCATTTTCTAATTGATTTTATGGTTTTTGACAATTAGCTTGAAACTTACCGTTTTTTATATACACATATGATGGTTTTGTGAACTTGAATGGGATCCTTAGCTTTCTTGAAGGCTAGTTTAGATTCAAAGGTCTTGTTTATCAATTAGTCCTTTTTTTTTGTGTAAGGACTTTTCTCCTATAAAACCAGATGCAAACTGAACCCTCTTGGATTTTCCATTTTTAAAATTTTATTAAAGATCCAAGCCATGCATCATATTCTCCTCGATGAATATTTATATGATATGAAAAATCCTTTTAATTAGATTTATATAATCTGCAGCAAGTGCGAATGCATGATGTTCTTTATGATTATATTTTTCAAAATTATAGATCATAAAGACTTTCAATCAAGTCGTTTTTTATATTTAGGCTAAACAGAGTATTTAAATACAACACATGGCTTGGATCTTAAAAAGGAAATAAAAAGGGGAAGCCAAGGGGATGCAATTTTCACCTGGTTTCATAGGAGAAAAGCCCTTTCAAAACTAAAATTGATTTTATCTATTAGTGTTGCAATACCAGGGAGGGCATCGTCTGTATGAAGACAATAAAATGTGTATTTACCTTCAAGTGACTAAATGCAAAATTGTTACAACGTTTTATTGTGCAATCAAGTGTTACATTGACTTGTTTTGACATTGATTTTATGATAGTGTATTATCGGGATTTTTTAAACATCAGCAATATAACATTGTAATAAAAAAGATATTGTAATATTTTGTTTTAAATATAATTTTACGACCACTTGCCCACCCTACCAACTGGAGAAGTCTTGGGTCAAACAAAATGGTTATGATATACAAATAGGTTAGGTTTTTATGAGGAAGGCCAGCATTGACTTACTTTTATATTATGACCCAAAAAAAGAACAGAAAATGATATTTGAAATGTTGAAATTTCAGCTTCTGGCCCGGCAGCAAGCTCAAAGAGAGGAAGAATTGGCACAATCACAACGACAAATATTGGCACTACAAGTTAGTCATCTGCTTTTGTGGTTTATAATTATATTCATTGATGCATGTTCTGATTCCTATGCTCTTCAGGATGAAATAGAGGAATTAGAACGTGAAAATCGTCTACATAATCAACAGGTACAAGGTCTATACATTTTTGAAATTTATAATTTGGGCTTTTCTTTGCCAGTTTTATTGTACACTACATTCATGAATCAATGCCAGCTCATGCCCCATGCATATGCACGTATAGCAGTAAGTACATGTATGCATGTTCTGTACATAAACTGAAACAGTGCTAAGGACCTGTTTGGCCTTGCAGTAAAATTACTGCAAAGCTGCATTGAGCGGGAAGTTCTGATTTCGAGCTTCCCACTACAGCATTTTTATGGCCTTTATGGAAAAAATTTGCAGAATCCATAAGTGAGGCCATACTCTGCCAAAAGCCAGCAACAGCGATGCTTCCCACTTCAAAATACAAGGCAGTGGTCGAAAGAAGTCTCCCAATTGGATGAATCCACACAAATATGCCTGCGTTAGTGACCCTTGGGCATAATTGAATGATACTGTAATTGTTGGCAGCTTGAGCACTGTTCACGATTTGCACAGCTGGACGAAGGATAAAGGCTGTGGATGGTTGGGGATGGGGTAGCTGCTAAAACCTGGCACAGTTTTCTGATTACTTTTCCTAGAAAGCTGCAACTCGAAATGCCTTGATTTTCTCACCTGAAAATCTAAACAAGGCTGAATAATGAAAAGCCTGGAGCCTGTTTTAGTACACAGTTCAGTGAGAAATTCGTTTGTGGTTACCTCTCCAGTCCCTTACCTTCAAAAAAATTGATTTTGCTAATGACTTCAAAAAAAGAAGGTTGAGTATTTACTCATTATGTTATGTAGGAGGCATGTGGGCAGACGTGTTATGGGACTCATTATGTTGTGAGGACATTTTGAAGTTTAGATAAAATAATGTTCTTTCATTTCAGTATGTTAATCGGTTGTCTTAAACATTCATTATATATTTGTGCATAAATCATGGTGTCTCGTTTATGCATAATCCACTGCAAGATTACCTTGACCAGCATTTCATCACAGATGATAAGAGTTTTTTAATATGCATTGGACATCTTTGAATAATAGAAGCTATGGATGCAGGAGGCAATGCTGAAGGAGGAGCTCCGAAACATGGAGCGAACTCAGAAACGTGAAGGAGTTGATATGACATACTTGAAAAATGTTATCTTGAAGTTGCTTGAGACAGGTATTCCATGTAGACAATAATAATGATCAAAATCACATTTGAAAATATAAATGATGGTGATTTTTCCAGTGATAGGAACGAGCCTTTGTGATCTTGACCGTGTGGTGGTTTCACTTTTTAACAAGGTTGCTTGCTATTCACAGGTGAAGTGGAGGTTCTACTCCCAGTGATTGGTATGTTGCTGCAGTTCAGCCCTGATGAGGTGATGTCAATAATCTTGTCCCACTATCATCTTATTTACCAAAAATGCTGTTATGAGATCTTTATAGAAAGTCCTCTTAGCTATCATCTTCACTGTGAAGATCAGAAACTCACATGGTAGTGTGAGCAATTGATCGGGTGGTTTAACATGTGTTTAAGATTCTTTTGACCCCACTAATTTGATATTATGGTCTACATGTCACTTTTTGTGCACTGCCACTTATTCCTAGCTAATCACTTGATGACATTCATTTTTCGCACAATTTCTCCAGTTAGAATGTCAATAATCCTGTTGCTATCATCTTATTTACTAATCGCTCTTATGAGATCTTCTTGGAAGTCCTATTGGATATTTATTTTAACCACATGACACATCCACACAAGGTGCACATAAACAATAGTCTAGTCTTATGCATGATAAACAGCATGGATACAACGGTTGGAATAACGTGTCTCAATATATGCCATTGAGTAGAGAACAAATGCAATCATCCTTCTATAAATTCACAGTTAAAGTGTACAATAAAGTATCAACTCGCAATACCCTGTTGGCCTCCATCGCACATATCTCGCTGCACTCCTCCGCAGAGTTATCTGGCATAGCCTAAGGTCTAAAATCACTATAAAACACACTTACGAGTCAAAGTCCAGCAAGTAGTATAAAACAACTAAAGCATGCTAAATCAAAATAATTGAATCGTGTTCATGCTACACCATTACACTATACATCGCACGCAATCACCTCACACTTGCACACCCAGTCCACATGCACATATACATATTCAACAGGATATACATACCACATTGTCATCGCAGTTTGTGTATTCCCATAACGACATCACCCTGCCTTGCAACACATTGGGAAGAGACACGGTAGAGAGGATTCCACACACCAGAATCATGCTACAGCCGACTATCACCGTATAACACACCTACCACACATCACACACAGAGAGATATAGCATGCTATTACTTCTGCCCATACACAATAAATGAATGTATTAAGATGCACTCTACATGGCATTCTGTGCAATAATGCCATGTGGAATAAACAACTGGATACACACATAAATGGCACATCAGGGAACCGATAAAAGCACACCACAAACTAGGGTCACTTCCCAATTATGCTCAATCTAGATATTCAATTCCATTGTCCACACTGCAATATCTTCACACATCTTACTGCACTATTTTCATCATAATTCCATTTCTAATAAACCCTGGGATTTGGAGTTTCCAACAAATTGGGCACACTTGCTCCACTACTGACATGATATTCCCATCACTGTGTTCTTCGTCATTCGAGAAGGTTAATTCGCTTCCCACTTTATTTCATTACAAAATTCAACAACTAGGGCTTAACATCCCAGATTCTTAATTCAACCATATCTCACAGAGAAATCTCACCAGTCTCTTGAAGTCATCATCGCACAATAATTACTTGGAATCTCACGAAAGAATCAACAAGAAACTACTTACCTGACCAGTCCCAGCAATTGCTGTAATAATGAAGAAACAGCTGGCTTCAAGCTCAACACGCACTAAGGATGATAATTCTTTACAATTTAAACCTAGAATCGCTCTTGCTTGCCAAAACTACCAATTCTCCTTTTTCTCCCACATTTTGAATGGAAATGAAATGTCTTGGGTTCATAACCCATTCGTATTAATGTTAAACAGTGGACCTCAGTCGCACCTGGGTGTAACTAGGTCTGCATTTAAGCCTCATTTGCAACCTCAGCTGGACGTCAGTCAACTGAGCCTCCAAGCCACAGTCTCAGGTTCAACGACCCCCAATTCGCTGTATCCTTCCACCATCCTACCTTAGCCCTACCTAGGTCAACCCAGCTGAGGCTTGATTGCTAGTTGGGTCAACCAAGAGAGAGGCCTATGTAAGATTTCCTGCTCAACTTCAAAACTTGATTCTAACAATTCAGTCAATTTATAAATCATCAAATGAACATGTTTAACATCTAACACACATGATTAAACTATTGCAAATCCACATCAATCTATTATGCCATTTGAGAGGAATCTTATCATCTCATTCTCATTAAAAACCTTCAGTTCCATATATGCATAACTACCTCACTTCACATTTTAGGCATTTCAATGCCTTCAACCATTCATGCCTACATTCGTATCATAACATGATTCAGCAAAACTTGACCCTTTTGGCCCACTTTCATTAAGTAAACAATTCAACTACTTGAATGATACATTCAACATTCTAAAATCTGACTTCAAAAGAAAAAAAAATTCTAAAATCCAATGAACCACAAACACACTACAAATGCATATAGAAAGATGTTAGGCAAGTTATATACGAGTTAAACACATACATGAGCAATGTCACTACTCACATCACACCATAAGCAAGGATCTCACTTTTCTCATTCATTTAACCTCCCAACCACACGTGTACCCTCCCCAGAGTCTGCACACATTACACATGTATAACAACAAACACTTTTTTTTTTTTTTTGATAGAGAAGTCACTCGCTTGGTATCACATATAGACACATATGACACACCATGTGCCATGTACACACACCACACATCACACACCATGCACTCATTCCCACACGACCTACACATGGACTCAACTAAATCACATATATCCTTTCCATTTGATTGATCCTATTAGTCCGGGCTAAGCAAATGCCTTACTCAGCCTACCTCAGAAAATTCATTTACAATATTTTTTTTGCTTATTTCTTCATACACTTGTTTATCTAATTATATTTAACATATAAATCAAGTTTTACCATTTTTTATAAAAAAAACGAAATTTATCATTTTTGGATATATGTATATATTTTCAAAACCATCCATGTGTGTGTTTTGCCTGTTTGGCTGATCCGTAATGAATAAATGCACAAATGGACTATCGTAGGAGTATTTCTGTCATTTCATACGTATTTAGTATCATGCATCTCACTGTCTCCATGTTATGCTGTCAACAGATGAGAAAGTGCCAACAAGCTTACAGCTCCTCCACTGATGTAGCCTAAAGTCCAGCAGCACCAACTCACCCCATGAAGGGTTTCCATTCTCTTGTTAATGGAAGGTTGCCTGCAAAAAACTACTCATACAGATTTAGCAGCATTTTTTTTTGGTTGAAAAGATGCTGACCGGCCAAGCAGCAGCATAATTTCCCATTTAGGAAAATTTCATCATGACGTTTGTCTATTATCATGATTTGCTGTAATTCTTTTCTAATAGTAAAGTTTTATTCATGAGAGTTACCTGATGTAAAGAAGGCGGAGGCAACCAAAATAGCAGAAGAATGTAAAGGAGAAGAAGACAGGTCATGCAAGTACTCTTTTTATTTTCAACCCTTGTATGTTGACTTCTTGTTTATCAGCAGCACAGCATGATGACTCTGTAACTGATTCAGAAGCACAGCACGACTCAAGATTCAGTGTCTTATACAATAGGGAACCATAGAACCGCATCAGATTTCTAATATTTTAAATATCAATGAAAATTTCTTATTTCAGGAAGTTGTGCATGGAAATCCACCAGACCTTGCTACGTAAGCCAATTTTATATCAGGCTTCAAAGTTACATCATATAATTTCTTCTAATTTTAATATTTTGATGATTTAAAGGAATACTCCATTCATTATATGAGTATCAAGTAAATGTATATTCATATCTAAATTATGAAAAATACTTAAGATCTATTGATGTGTTTTAGAATGTAACAATGCTTTATCAAATAATTTATCCACACGAGAAAAATGTTTTAGATGGAAAATACAATTTTAAAATTAATATTTAATATTAAATTATTTTATTCCATTGATTTTACACATTTGCAAATAGAGCCTATACATAATTATATTCGACAAATGAAAAGATTTTAATAATGATATAAGCGATTTTCAGTAAGTGGATAAGAGTGGATTTCCCTATCGAGGGTGTTAAAAATAAATTGAATTACAAAGAACAAGAGTTTCATCCAAGCAGAGTCACTTAATATCAGATGTGCAGTTGTCAACCCCGACCCATATGCAAAATTTCTGATTTTGTGGTTGGGATCAAGCTTGAGAAACGAAACCTTCTCCTAAGCGGGCCGGAGATCGGGTGATGTTGTGCATCTAGCCTTAACTCATTTTTATCCAGTGCTATTAAAGCCGAATGGGACCACGGTTTAATTGGGAATCGATACAGCCACCGCTCTGATACACAACGGTTCTAAATTTCCCACTGGAGCTTTCACACCGCAACTGGAATTTCTGCTGCCCGCATTAACCGGTCCGCATAATAGTCTTATTCCGTTACTTACATGCAACGTTCATCGGCGTTCAACTTTGCAAATGATACCTTTAGAAGTTAAAAACTAGTTTTAAAAAAAAAATTCCGACAATCATTAATTTATATTTATCTGAACTTATCTATGATGCTGAAATGCTCAACTTATCTAATAAATTACTTTAAAAAGTACAAAAGTAAAAATCTAATATATTACTTTGAATTGTTCGATAAGATCATGCAATTCTTGCTTTTTTTAATATTACTATCATCCATACACATTTTAGTTGTAAAATATCATATACTTAAATGTTTGCACGTGAATCCGGCTCATTATAAGGGTTAAACCCGTTTGAACCAAACCACCGCATAATAATGACCCGTTGGATTGCCGGTTCAGTTTTTATAACATTCTTTTTTGCATAAACTCGGAGAAATACTCACCAAATGCGTTATGATCAAGCAAAGATTTTTCGCACCCAAATGTATTTTAAAAAAAAACAAACAAGCAAACACGCTTTAGGTAAACATCCACGGGTTTCATTCCATGTTACAGAGCTTCAAAAAAGGCCGCCATTATGTGATATGTCATCAATGGAAATATCCGTAGAGTTCCAAGAAGCAGATGCAGAGATTCCATTGGTTTGACTGGCTGGTAGTCGGACCTGTCAGACGGACTCTAAAGAATCTGAACGGAAGCAAAGCAGTAGGGCCATGAATGGGCCAAGATGCGAATTGTGCAGGCTTGCATATTGTCTGGTCATTTTCATGGACTCTCAAATCAACCCAGTTCACCCCGTCAAGAGAGCCCTGAAACCACAATTGAATCTACATTCATCATTTCTTTTAGCAACAGAATAGAAAAGGAGTCGAATCATTCAGCTAGAGGGTGCTTTTAAATCCATGACCATGTGAAGCAGTGTGGCCATCCACAACTCAGTGCCTAGTGTAAATTGGCAGGCATTTGAAGGATGTATGTCTAAAACCCTTGCTCTGCAGAGAAGAAGATGAAATTGATCTGTTTTATTTTTTAGGGCCATAGACATGAAAAGATGGATCTCCTCTCCGCATGAGGAACATCCCAGCTAAAATGCATCCACTAGGTCAAACCCATAAATTCTATCCGTTGCGCCTGTCACAACTATACCTGCGCTGCCCACCATCTCATGAATGAGGTTGATCCATCCTGTCTCAAGGTGTAGAAGTTGCACATAAGCTGCACCAAGTAAAAACAGCAAAAAATGTTTTCAAGAAAAATTTAAACATTGCTTGGAAGAACCACTTCAAGATCGTAGCAGAAGGTTAATGAGAAAGTAGGAATGTTAAGAACATTAGAATTTAAAAAATCGTCAACAGAGAATGAAATGAGAGCAGAAACAGTTACTATAAGAGTTATAATTCCATGCAGCACAGAATACAAAAGAATTCAGTCTCGAAGTAAAATTTTCAATACAATACAACCCAAGACGCCTCGTTCGAATTGAGGTGTAACGTCCAAATATAAAAGGGAAAAGCAGAGACATCTTAGATATTTGTTTTCAATGTGGCATGAGGCTTGACTTTGGATGCAGAAGATGGGAAACAGAAAAAAGGGAGAAAAAAAAAAAAAAACCTGATGATCTTGCCCAATATCAACCATCCACCAAGCACAATTCTGCCCATCCTCAGTCCTTGGGCCAGCAAAAGACGTAGCCTAATGTAGATAGCAAGTCAGACCTCAGAAGAGGTTGAATGCATGATTCTGTGAACATGCTCAGAATGTTTTAATCAGCAATACCTGATATGTCCTTGAGACTAAAGCCTTGGGATCAGTGTATCTGGATGCAGGGCTGCTTGCAGCCACTGTAATCTTCTGTAGGATAACAGAAAAAATAAATGAGAAAATGGAGTGTACCATCGAAAGCTTCTTTCAACCACATGTTGGTTTTAGCTCATGTCAGGTTAACAGGTTTAGGCAGCATAGACCTTCCAAATTTCATCTTGAATCTACGTCTTAATGCTGGCTAATTGGGCCTGAGGACAAAGTTATTCATGACCATAGCCGCTAGCTAACAATGTGTGCTGAATGGCCTAACCAACATAATTGTCCTGAACAATGCCAGGCACACAATATGAACCAATGGCAGGAACCTGATATTAGCTCAGTCTGGATGGGAAATAGGATAGCCACAGTGTGGCCCAATTAAAAGAACTGAAAGTAGGCAATGTTTAGCATTCAAACATATATTTGAAAAATAAGCAATTTACCTTTGCAAGAACTGGATTTACCCATTGGTGTTCACCATAAGACGTACCAGCATAATATATTACTCCATTGTTATCCCCATCACATACGTATTGGAGCTCCTTAAAACTAGATCGCCGATGCTGAAATCTTTCACTGCAGAGATAAATTTTAAAACGCCATCATTGCAGAAAGAAGCATAGATAAATGCTCTCTTATTTTTGGGGCCATTGACATATCTTAATAACTGATAAAGCAAACACTGAGCCAGGTATCAAACTGACCATATTGCAGAAAAGCGAAAAACAAAGAGCCAAACCAACCACATATAATTTAAATTCAATGTTATGTGGCCCACTTTATGGTCCAAATAGAGAATGGAATTCTGAGAACCATAGGCACTCAGAATGACAAACATCCACAAATCATATTGAATACTCGTAACCAAAGGCAGTACAGTTGACCTCTCTTGTGAATAGACATTCCTGGATTTCAAAAAGACATGGGTAACCTCAGAGGATCACAAGAATATATTTGACATCTTACTTTTGACCATCAGCTGGTCTCGTCATTTCTGATGCTGAATAATTTACAGCTTCGTTCACCTGTTACAAAGCCATGGCAGAAGCAGCAACACTCAGCAGGCGACAGTGAAAGAGTCTGAAAATACAGCAGTAATAATGAATTGCTGCACTCACAAGCTGTTTGAACAAGGAAACTTGGCCGCTCATAGCACTTTTCTCCAGCTGTGCCACAGGAAAAGCACAAAACCAAATACAGTCATGAACAACTAGCTTAACACTTTAAAGACAATAATTGTTCTTGAGTCCAAACAAAGATACCTTCTTAAGTACTGCTAAGGGCATCAAGGGAAAACGTACGAGAGGCAGCAAAGTCTCCATTGCTTGTAGCCTCTCTCCAAAGAGAAGATCAGGAGTAGAGAACTTCAAGAGCTCATCTACTGCTTCCCACCCAAGTATCTCACGGGCTTGCATGCACCAAAGTAAGATGGCATCCAGAACTCTTTCTTCTGACGTTACTGTCAAGTCAGGATGCTGCAGATCCAATTAAAAAATTAACCAATATCAGATGTGTATAGCTACAGCTTTCATAATAGTGATCATGAGCAAACTGATTCTCTGCAAACTTCAGCCACAATGTCTGTTCTTGAATAGATTCACAAACATAGTGCCTGCCAAATGAGCCTATTTCAGACTAGCAAGCCAATGGATGGAGAATTCTAACTATTTACCCGATGCAATGCCAAACAAACACCTCAATTTGCATGTTGCTGGCAATATAATCTAAGGCCTTATATGGCCTGTTTCTATATTTTCCTTGAACATTTATTTCTAGGTTAGCATTTGGAGGTTGGAGACCTCCAATCTGGAAGAGTTTCAGGATGCCTCCGCTCAGGTGGCATCCATCAGGACTATGCATGGATCAAATCTCACCTAGAAAATAATAATGTCTGATTTGCCCACCTGAAGAATATCTACAAAAGTTGCCTTGTCCAGAAACACGAAATCAGTGCTTGCAGTAGTAAAGTAATTGAAACGCCTTGAGAAGTTACTTTCACAGGTTTCTTCAAGAAGTTTACATGTTGGAATTGATGAAACAATTTGCAGAATGGGGCATACTGAATCCTGCAATGAAGTTCAAATGGTTAGTTCCAAGTAAACTGCCTAGCAACTTCTCCAAACCATCTGAGGCTCTGTCCATAAAATTTGCATAACACAAATAACTCTTGTTGAATCAGCTTCTTCCAGTAGGAGCTCACCAACCCTGCAGGTATATAGGTAAAAGGTATCAATATCTTAAAACCACCAAAGGCAGGCCACAAGACTCACATTTTCTTTTTCAAAATGGTCGCACCAGACACTCTTCGACACCAATGGACACAATGATGAATTCACGTCAAAACAAACAAGGTAGCAAAACTACTGGGATCACTGTTTCAATTCTTTAATGATGAGTAGGATCTAGGAAAAAGTCACAAGCTTCACACACAGACCAACTATTAAGACTTTGCCCTCAAAAAACAGAAGGAATCTAGCATGTCTTTCAGAAGTGGGCCTGTGGATTCTAAATACATGCTGAGATTCCCTCAGTCCAATCATTCAATAGTTGATGTATGACATCAATACAAAGTATAATGTACTTGGGCGTTTGTTTTCCTGTGCTCCGTCTGAAGCCTTCTCTGCAAGAAAGATATAATTTTCTCAAAGTCAAGTAGTTGGCTGATGCCAACAAGCAACAACAGTATCGAAGGATAAGAATGAAATTCTCAATTTTTGAGAAAAAGATTGCTGCTTGAAATTGACACCTCCAAACTGCCAGAGCAGTACCCGCTAATCTGTTATTTTCTTTCACTCCATAAGACCAGAAGGAATGAGTGAAAGAAAAAACAGACAAAGGAAAACAGATTTGCTAAAGCGAAAAATTAAATTGACTCATTTTGTTCACATCAATGAAATGTTTGAAGAAAGAGTGACAGAGTTACCTCCGAAAGGCATTCCAAAAGGATATTGCAGCATTCTTGTTGAAGGAGTGTCACTCCGAATTGATCAGACAATAGAAGAAGTTGCAATAGCAGGTTTCCGTTGTCATCCTTATCCTCCATTTCAAGTTCACCACTGTACATAAACTGAAGCATAGCCAAAAAAGCATCTACGGAAACATCCCTCAAGTAGATGTCTGGAGAATTGCTTTCACTCATCCCATTCGTAAACATCTGCAGTTTTAACCATATTTTAAATTAGTGAAGACAAATGTAAAGTATAAGGTCAAGAAAGTAACAGATATCAATTGTCTGTATCAGGGATGACATGTTTTGCACAGTCCACTGATATGATAGGCCCACCATAGATGGCAGCACCCTTAAATTGCCTAGAATAAAGAAGACCTGTGTTCCAAACTTCGATTTTTCAGTAGAATCATCTACAAGTTGAATTTAACCTAAATATATAGATTTCCTTGGAGGTTTTTTTGTTACATTACATGGAGCCATTTACTCCCCTCCGGACTCAAACTTAGGACCACACACACGCACTCACAATGTGAAATCACTAAGTTGTGCCCTTGTGCACATCACATGGTGCTGGCAAATGCTCAAATGCTACTTTCCATGGGTTATATGCCTCTTTGTATTTAGGCCAATGAGCAAAAGATCCCCCTGGACCCCTACTTAAACCAAGAGTCTCAAAATATATGTTAGTCAGCAAAAAATGTCCCAACTCTAACTCGTACACTTAGAATAGAAGACCAAACACTTTATGAATTGTATAGCTCAATCTCATTAGGGGAGATGCACAGGCCGAAACAACAAAAGATTAGAATTAAAGAAATAAAGACTTGATAAATACCTTCATGAATGGAACGCTCCACAAACTAAGGATGAGTTTATGTGCCCGTGTGACAAGACTGTATCCATCAATATAAATGTTCAGATCACCATGCTCACCCGTCAAAAGAAGCTGCTTGAGCTTTTGGATGTCGAGGGGAAATTCGCAAGGAAAAATTGAACAGTCTTGAACTCGGGAGCTGGAATATGTCAGTTCCACTTTCTTACCAGAATCAAATAACCTTTTGTTCGTCTTAAAACGCTCGACTGTCTCATCACACTGTCTAACCAATGGGACAACTTGAAACTGAAGGCCCAATTCCCTCAAGGAACTAAGTTGTGACTCCATGATCTATATAATGATTGAGCAGCAAAAAAAAAAAAAATCAAAACCAAAACTAAATATACAAAAGACACTCAACAAATAGGAGAAAAGGTTCACGAAATGTGAATCAGTAATGGTATGCTCTCATTGAAAAAAAAAAAAAAAAACAAACAAACAAACAAACAAACAAAATTGTGTGAATCTAATATGATATGAGTAAAAGAGACTCACTTGGGTCTGACCAGTATAGATATACTGAAGGAAAGCACGGAGGACTGGATAAGATACTGAAGGAAGCCGGATGGAATTCCCATCAGACAGAGTAAACTGGGAATTACCAGCTGTGCCCAAGATCACCTTGTGTGCAGGAACAGGCCTTTCCTCCAACCCCACAAGAAATAACATGTCAGATAAGTCCCAGCTCTCCAGAAAATTACCAAGTCCCAACGCTTGACTTCTTATACCTCCGCAGTCCTCTTCCTCCATCCCCTCAAAACCTACGTGATCAAGATGCTTCCACATGCAGGCATGATGCTGTGTCAGAGGCAAAACACTGACATTCCTATATCCAACATGCTTATCCCAGCTGCTGAGGCCAACATAGCGCACACTGCAATTGGGATTGGAATCAAGCCACTCAAAGACAAGATTTTGGAATGGGTACCGACCACTACCAATACAAATCAACCCATCGTATATGCTGATCCAGTAGCTCTGGAATTCAGAGGAACAGCAGAGGCCTACACCCGCGACATCAACAACAGTCTTCCCATTCACCTCAATCTTCAGGCGTCTATTCCGATGACTTCCAAAAATAATTGTGTAATTGGGACTGATGTCCCTTTTGTAATGGTAGTGCTGGCTACCAACTTGCTCCCTGAACACTACTGTGACATCATTGTGAGCAGAAGCTTCAAAAGACACACACCCGCGCCCTGCCTCCTTGAACCGGAGTTCCTTGCGCCAGGCGCACTCAAAAGGGGCAACAATTAGAGACTTCTTATGTTTCTTCTCACCCATTTTCTCCTGATAAAAGTTCATGTCAAAAACCCAATGATCTGCAGAAAATCAGCCAGACCCAACAAACATCGAATACAAGATAAACAGGAACAATCAAATAACGCATAAGAACCTCTCACCTACAAATACTCTAGGCTAGAAGTACTGCACCCGCCATATTACATGATGATTTCCTTTGTAAAGGTACCTCAACCACTTCCTGTTTCAATCAGAAGCGCCAGATTGGATATTTCGAGGCCAAATAAATCAAGAGAACAACTGGTTCCAACAGAGGGGAAAAAGTTAGGGCCAACAAACATGCAATTCGTCTAATGCTACATGGATAAGCCACACCAAATTGCTCTCTATCTCTCTCTCTCTCTGTTTTTGGGGAAGAAAACGGAAGAATCCAATTGATGGAACCGTCCATGAACAAACAAATCAATAAGTTAAAAATATCAGAGACGGAGAAGAATCCACCTCATATTTTTAACAGTTTTTTCCAAATAAAAATAAATTTTATGGTGGGATGCTGAGATGTTTCTCACCTGACGCGGTATCTGCGTGACGGGAATGGACCTCTGCAAACGCCACCATCATGGAAGGACAACTACTCTTTGCTCGGTAGATATTTCTTCGATGTTAATCGTCTCGGAAGAAAATAATCACCACAATAAAACAATTCAAATTTCAAAGGACACCCAATTTTTTATTTTTCGAAAAACATATCTTCCGTTTTCTTTCGCATTCGACGAAACTTCTAATATTTAAGACAGTTTTTTAAAAAAAAGATATACCTGTTGTATTTGGCCTTAATTCTAAATATGTTGGCTTCGTTTTTAAAATCTCAACTATAGTTACTATACTTGTTATATTTACAGTTAATTCTAAAAATGTTCGTTTCAATAAAAATTATTAGTTAAATTTTTTTAAATGTCTGAAGTATCATTTTATAAAATAATAAATGATGAAATAAAATAGAAAGATGATGAAATTAGTGCACTCTAAAGTTGGAGCTCACGCACAATTAGAATATTAGTTAAATATGACATTCAATTTTTCAATTATGTCTAAATTTTAATAAGCATATTAGTAATTTAATATTTTAACTAAAGGCATTCACTTACAAATTATATGTTTTATGATTAATTATAAACGTAGTGGGTATTCTGGTAATAACATTGCCTACAACTTTTGAAAAGAAAGTATTTTACTAAGGTAAGTTTGGCTACACTAAAAATTACTCAAATTAAAATTTTCAATCTAAAACTTTAAATCTTTATAACTATCTTACTTTTTATATTTTTCTATACAACTACACGACTTCTCAATTATTTTCATATAATATTTAGATAACTAGTTTGTCTATTTCAACTTTATTATTCTTATTCTTCATTATTATCTTTATCACATCACATCATTTTCTTTCATTTTAAAATAAATAATATGACTAAGGTCAAGTGAAAATAAATAAAATAATTAAAATCTCATAGCAAAAATAAAAATTTTAATAATTAAATAATTAAAATATCAAATTACTTTTTAATAATATGTGGCCAGAGGAGGGAAGTTTTCTTCCTTCTCCACTCCTCCCACTAAATAGTATATGAAAGTAAGATAATTATACAGTAAAATGCAAAAAAATATTTTAAAGATACGTTAGTTTTTTATTAAAATATTTGCATACATCTCGGTATTTCTTACAACGAAACCTTAAAACATTCTTATAAATTGAATAAGACAATCTGCTCCATTTTGTATGAAATTTAGAAACAATAACTCTGTCCGGAAATTTTGAAGATACCTCTACTTCAAGAATTTGAAAAAATATAATTTTACCTAAAGATTCAGAAACACAGAGCTCTTAAAACTTCAAATGCACCTTGAGGTAGCCGAAACTATGATCGGTGCCAAATGACAACATTATGTATCAATAGGGATAAATCCCACCGGCAAAAATATGGTAGCCGTGGAAAATAAAAAAATTTAAATTGACAAATATCATTAACTGTCAAACATATCTTTAATCTAAAACTTTTAATTGTTCAGTACTATCTTATTTTCTAACTATTTCTCTATGTTTATCTACACGAGTACCATATTTTTAGTTATTTTCTTATAGTTACTCATACATTTACCATATCTATTTTAATTTTATGTTTTACTTCTCATTATAACATCTATTATATCACATAATTTTTCCCATTTAAAAAAATTACACTAAATACTCTTAATTCAAAAGTTTTATCAACTGTAAAACACACCCTCTGTCTATTTCATTTTTTTTGTAATGAAAACCCTCTTATCTATTTCTAGCTAATCTACATGTCGACCCCAAATAACTCGATAACCGAGTGCGGATTCACTCGGATCAGCGCGGCGGCGAGTTCAATTAGGACCACTACACTACGAATCTAAATTATTATACCGCTTTAAGTTTTCATCAGCATCCAATTGTTTCATTAAAATAATTAGTGCCAAACATTATAACCACTAAGTATATGAAACTATAATTGCAAGCCAAAACAAAAATAAGCAAGCAAGATAATTGATTTGACTTACATGGATTTAGCTACACATAAATATAAATATATTAAATGTATTTTAGTTTTTTTTTCGATGACTCTACTTTACTTTTCGTTATAAACAATATTATTCTAGCTTTGGGGTCCATCCTAGAGTATTCAAATAGCTTAATTAGAAATTAGATGGGAATGTAGTGGTGTGCTTAGGGAATAGAAACAATAATATTGAAAATTTATAAATTGTATTTAAATTTGAAAATTTTATTTTCTAAATAGAAAATCTCATCTCACTCACATGATTCAAATATTTAGGGAGAAATAATCTTGTTACCTTAGGCTAAATAAGTCATTAAAAACTTATTTAAAATATTTTTAACTTTTTTATTTATACACTTGTTTATGTAGGTATATTTAACAAATAAACCAAGTTTTACTATTTTTCGATATATGTATATATTTTTTTGAGATTTTTAAATACAGAAGTATTTTAGATATAAAATACCTTTGTATCTAAAAATCTATCTAAAATACCTCTATATTTAAAATCTCAAAAAAATATATACATATATATTCAAAAATTGTAAAACTTAGTTTATATTTTAAATAAAGCAAAAAAAAGTATTTTAAATGTTGAGGTAGGCTAGGACTAACCGAATTACTTTTCATATTTAAATACTTTGGACCAAGCGCTGTTCTAGCCAGTATTTACCATTTTTATTATTCTATTTTTCATTTTCCATTTCAATTTTCGACCAAATTCTCATCCAATGACCCGTTAAGTTAAAAGCTCAAACCCCACCAAATATTCGCTCCGCTCGTGGCTGTTGGAAAAAATGACATCCTCCAGCCACCCAAACCAGCAAATGTTTGTTTGGAAAATGAATTTTCTTTTAAAAGAAATTTCAAATATTATTACCGCAAAGAATGGCCATATTGATGGACGTAATTGCACATTCGTGAAAGAATGATATCTTGTTTCTCGGGCCAACAGGAGCTCTTATTATTCTGTATACATAAGTGTACTTTATTTTTTTGTTTTTATGAAAATACGGGCATAAATATATTTAGCCTATATCAAAATTTATTATTTAAAATTTAGTATTTTCTGAATTTTAAAGATTAATAGTCTGGGGCTAAAAGATACTTAAATACCCAAAACCTATCATTTTTAAAATTTGGAAAAAATACGTGGATATTCAAATTTTGCTAAATTTGGTATTCGAGTTAAATACACTTTGCCTTATTTTAAAAAACAAAAATTAAAAAATTAAAAGATACGTACACGTTAATGCTAACAAGGTCGTAGACTTTTATCAAAATGTTGAAAACGTTGCAAATTTAAACATATATGTGTTTCCTATCAAAAAAACATATATGTATTTACTAAAGTATTCCTCCTCTAGTCTCAAAAAACTAGAGGCAGTCTCTCTTTCTTAAAAAAAATAAATAGAGGCAGTAATATCAATAATAAATGCACAGGCAAAAACCGCCTTCATAAGAAAAAGAGGGTATGTATCTAGATTTTCGCAAAAATAATTTTCGTCAAAAGAATACAAGACATACATGGGCAAAGCTAACGGTTCGTCGTATTTAAAAGAGGTCGAAGTGAAAAAGTAGGATGACATTTGCTACTTTTACAACATTAATGACCTAAAGCAACATTTTTGTCGACGCAGCCTTTTGATTTTTCAAAACATATCTTTTTTAAATCTAAATTATCTATAACACCCATCCATATGTATTTGTCTATGATTACAAAAAATCAAATATAGTAAATTTTTATGTGTTATCTTCGTTTTAAAATTTTTTAGTTATCTACTTATTGTCAAAATATTTTAAAATTTTAAAACATATAATTTTCCGACTGAAATGGTTTTTTGAATATTAAATAAATACTAATTAATAAAAAAATAAATGATTTAAATTTGTTAAAAATATTTTTGAAGCTAAGGAGATAAATGGGTAAATAGACACCCAAGTTTCTTTACATGGTAACCGTTTTTATAAAGAAGCATAAATATGAATTCATATCTATAGACTTTAAATATAGTTATAATTTATGATTGTAATTATAAATTACCCAGAGATTAAATAAAAGAAAAAGAAGTATTAAAAAGTGAAAAGAAAATAAAAAATAGTGTAATTAAAAACATTGATTGACACTTTTTATTGTGAGTCCTCGTAATTTTTTATTGTATTAGAATTTACCCGGAGATTAAATAAAAAGAAAAAAGTATCAAAAATGAAAAGCTAAAAAAATGATTGAAATTTTTTAGTGTTGCTCTATGTGTGATACTTGCATTCACTTGTCCAAATAGTCGAGCGGTTATTTTTACTCGCGGAATTTGCAGCACGCGATCATGGAAGTTTTGACGCCTCACACAAGTAAATAACGGGTGGGTTTGGCAATTGGCAAAAAATGTTAAGTTAAAACTTTTTAATTTAAAACTTTTCGCTCTCTACCATTATCATATTTTTTTTATTATTTTTTCACATTTTACTATACAACTACCATACTTTTCAATCATTTGTACATAACTATCCACACAATTAACCTATCTATTTTAACTTTATCCTCTTTACTACTCATCATTACTCCTATTATATCACATCTGATGACTTTTACTCTCAAAAAACTTTTCATCAAAAATTATATACATCAGCGAACACACCCAACATTAATAATATTATTAGTTTGAATTCAACCGAAATATTTTGACCAATTGATGGAAATGGAATCTCTGCCCGGTGGTGTTCTGCGCGCTCGTCGTTGGTGATGTACGCGCGACTGCGACCCTGACATAAAAGATCCTCATGGACGCTTTGTAGGAGGCAATGGATATGAAGGTGCAGAAGTAAAAATTGATATAAAATAATATAAATAAAGATGAAATAAATATTTTATCAAAAAAAAAAGATGAAATAAATAGGATGATTAAAGTATAGTTGGAAAAAAATAATTAGGGCAATAGTAAAATTAGAAAAATAAGTTTATTAGAAGCGATAAGACTTTTAAATGAAAATTTTTTTGTGTAGAAAATTTTGAATTAGTAGAAAATAATGTAATATAATAAAGGTAATAAAAAGAAGTAAAAAGAATAAAGTTAAAATAAATATGATAGTTATGTGGATAGTTACATAAAAGTTTTTTGATCATTTAGATTTCAGCCCGAAAACAATTTTTTATTTTTTTAGTTTTTTATGGACAACTAAATTTAGGTGCATTAAATTTTTAAATCAAGTTTTATCATTTTTAGATGTTTTTAAGTATTTTTATTTTAAAACACAGTGGTATCTTCGTAATTTTTTGTCAGAAATAAAAAATAAAAAAATATATTCTAGGGCCGGCAGATTTCAGACTCGTCGTTGAAAGATACGGCCTCTACATAAAAATAATTGAAAAGTAAAACAATTTTATAAAAAGATGTAAAGAAGTAATTGAAACATAAAAAATGAACAATTTTAAATTGAAATGTTTTAATTCGAAAAATTTGTAAACAAATATGCCCTTAATTAATTTTTCAATTAATAGTAACCATAAAGTAGCTCAGGTAGCGCATAGAATAACATAAGTGGAGGTTTAATATTTAAATATTAAATAGAAATAGTAATATCATTACTAGAGTACATTTTTTTCATGTAATTAATAATTCATTTTGAATGAGCAACTACCTTAGAGCAGTTGGTGGCTCATGGGGCTTGTGTTGCTCCCCTATCTGGGATCGAATCCTGTTGGATCCTGTTGACTGTGTTGCATGTCATTGAACGCTACTCTGGCTCCCTAAAAAAAATCCATTATGAATGACAGAATAAAAATAAATATTTAATTAATAAGTTATTATATCGCATAATGCTTGAACTCCCTTAATATTACCCATTGAAAAATGTTCTTCCGGCATATTCGCATCAAATGCAATCAATCAGCGTCGATCCGAAGGTCGTAGGTCGAATTAATTAATTTAATTAGGGCTATCCATAGATTTGACGCGGACGTTTGTCTGAAGGATCGATTTTCTGTAAAATGCATATTTTTTTTCAAGAGTCGATTCGACGTACATCATCCAAATCCTGCATTGGACTTGAATTCTAAGTAAACGTGTCCAACACTACATCCTAACTCCTATCATAATCAAACCAATCAAAAAAAAAAAAAACTCCTATCATAATCACGCATGAACATTTTTCCCCATGTTCTCTTGACCTTTGATTCTTGCAAATTGACGTGGCACACTCGCCTCTCTGGTCTCTGGTCTTTACAATTAATCAATTATGCCCACGTGCTTGTTTTGTCGTTCAGGAGCATTCCTATTACAGACTATCGCAAAATGAGTCCACGGCATTATTACTAAAAACAACGAGAAAATCACACCTTCGATGAAAAATCGAGTATATATTGAAAATATCCATAATAAAATGCAATATTTTACTTTTACTTCTACGAAAAATGAAAAATGAATTTTGCTGTGCATTTGGAATTATGAGTTGCCGTAAGTATTTCTGTCAACTTGCACTAATCCTAACGTCATTTGCTTACTTAATAGTCATTTTCAAGACATGAATATTCATGAATGAAAGGGAAAGCAGAATATGAATAAATAAATAACGGAAATATGGTGATAAAAAAATTTCGAGGATGTATATACGCAAACTAATCCAAACTCAGGGGCATGCCACCGGTAGGAGCACAAAGCCACAAACAGAGCTTCGCTCGTCCCAAGGGATAGCGTTGCCAGGTAAGTGCAAACAGAAGGGATAGCGTTGCCGGGTAAGTGCTAAGCGCAGGGAGGCAGAAAGTACTCTGTAGTCATTAGTCAGTAGTGAACAGTTATGGGGTCCCCATTGGGACTTCGGTGCTGATGGGCCTACTACTAGAACTACCCGCACGCCTTCCCCAAAGCGGTATATTGTGCTCCGTAGTACAAGGAGTAAGCAAATTCTCTTGACTCTTTATTTATTTTTCAAAAAATATTTAATAATTTTTTTTATTTTTATCTTTCAATTATTTTCTTATACACAATTATACTATTTATTTTTTTAATTTTACTCTCATTATATTATGTTACTCAGGCACTTCGAAAATTATTCTCTTATTGTCTTCTTTCATCAACTCACTATTTATGGAGCCCGATCGCATGCACCTGGGATTATGCACCTTTTTTTTTTCAAATTTTTTTTACAATATTGTTAATCTATATGTATTTAATATGTGTATAAATTTTTACTATTTTTTGAGTATTTTAGATATTTATTTTTAATTTTTGAAAATCAGTGACATTTTAGGTAAAATGCTACTGATTTTCAAAAATAAAAAATAAATATCTAAAATACTCCAAAAATGGTAAAAATTTATAAAGATATTAAATATACTTATATTAACAGTTTTATAAAAAAAATTTGAAAAAAAAAAATGAGTGTATACTATATGCTCCCGGGCGCACGCGATCGTGCTCTACTATCCATACCAGTATACTAACAAAAGATGCTTTGCGAGTAGGGTATATTTATTATTTACCTTTCTCTCTTTTTTTTTTAATGGAAGAATTCACTTTCTAGAGAGGGTGAAGAGAAAGCTCTAAATTTATATATAATATAAGATACAAACTGAAAATAAATTTATCCAAAAATATAAAAAGAATTCCTATTTTGCATACTTTTGCTAGTGCATGAGGCACGACATTATCCTTACTGAGAACCAATCAGTTGCTTGATCGTCCAAAAGTAACACGATATGAGAAAAAAAAGAGCTACCCCACGGAAATGATGTGCATCATGGCAAAGGGCCCGATGCCCGCAGGTCGGTTAACACGACATGACAAAGCCAGGTATAGAGTTAAAAGTTAAAACGCTGACGGTGCAGGAATTCAAAACCACTAGCTTTCATTCTTCATTAGTATTGGTCGGAAGGAAATGAGAAAATAATTCCGGAAAATTTCATGAAAAAATTGTTTTCCCAAAAAAACACGAAAAATAAAATTCTAACTTACGGATACCTCGTAAATCAGATATTCCCAATCATGTTCAAAATATAAATAAATAAAAAAGGTTCGCAACCGCTTCTTTATAACAAGAATCTATTATGATATCCATCTTTCCTATTTTATTTATTTCTATTTAAATTCCACGTGAACAATTTCATGAAAATAAGTTCATCGAATCCTTTTATTTAGGCTCATCCTAATTATATAGTCAATATATAATCTTATCACTATGGACCATGGGTGATTAAAAATATAAGGAATTTTGCAAATATATCTATAAGATTTAACCAATATTGCATTCGTGTCTTTAAGTTTATTATTGTAATAGCCCAGGACCGAATCACATATCGAAAATGGAAGAAAGTTCTCATTAGTTTATAAGTGAGTCTCAAGTTCAATATGGTGTGACGCGTTTTAAAGCCGTGCGGCTAAGCTGTTATGCCAGAGCAGACAATATCTCACTGTGAGGCCCATAGCCCACGGGCCCAATTGACGTTTTTTGGATCTGTGTGTTATGTGTGTCAAGCCCAATAGTCGCTTTTCTAGATCTGTGTGTGACAAGTGGTATCAGAATGACTCCCCCATCTAGTAGATGTGGTTCGGAAAGTTGAACCAGTGAAAATTAGAACTGCGGTTAGAAGCCCAAAGTTAGGTTATAGTTCGAGGACGAACCAGACGGAAGCCGGTGGGCTTGTAATAGCTAGAACCGAATCCTACATAAAAAAGAGAAGAAAATTTCTAATATTTTATAAGTGGGTCTAAGTTCAATATGGTGCGACGAGTTTTAAAGTCTTGCTGCTAAGCTACCAAGTTAGAGCAGACAATATCACACTGTGAGGCCTACAGGCTACAGACCCAATAGACGTTTTCTGAGTCTGTGTGCTCTGTGCGTCAAGCCCGATGGTCACTTTTTTGGATCCGCACGTGACAATTATAATTATAAACATGCCCACACGGCTTCCATAAAATTGCAAATGTATCCTTTTTGTAAGAAGACCGTTAATTTTTTCTGTAAAATGATAAAAATACCCTTTAAGTCAAGCGATACACTTACAATATTTCTAAATGCTGTAGACATATTTATTACTTCACTATTATATATATATATATATATTTATAAATATGCTTATAATATTTGCAAAAAAATGCAATTATATTGTCTGGCTTAAATAGCATTTTCGTTATTTTCAAAAATCTAATGACATCACAATGGAAGGAACATGTTTGTAATTTTATGCAAATTTTGTTAGCATGAATATTAGTCAAACTTTGTAAGTATATTTCCAATGAGTTAGTTTTTTAACCATATCTAAAATTTATTATATAATCCAAACGTTGCTGGTATTAAAAATTTTATATTAATATATTCGCCTTTTCAAAATTAAATAGTTATATAATCACTTTTAATTAGAATATATAAGTTTTTAAGTTAGATAAAATAGGAATTATAGATAAATAAATATAAATGACTTTTTCAAAGTGCACTTTAGGAGTAGGATAATAAGGCTATCGTCTCTACTCAATATTTGAACTCTGTGCCTTATGTTTATACTACTCTACACATGCTCATGTCAATTGGTTGAACACTCGAAAGGTGATTATAAAAACGAATATTTTAAATTGTTAAAATGTTAAAAATATTTTTTACATAAAACGGGTTGCAAATCTCTTACTATCCAATCACAGTCCAATAACATATAAGAGAAATAAGAAGCATCTATGAAAATTTTAAAATAATTAAGAGTAATTAAATTTCGATCCGAAGAATCCGAAAATTTTATTGTCAGCGGCGGAAGAACTGAAGAAACACATGGATGGTTTTTGACTTGTGTTTAACGCTTTAACTTGGCCGGCATTGCAGTTGATGCTACGCAGTCTGGACTCTGGCTATGGGCGGGCTTGCATCAAAGTTTTTAGTCGACAGCATCTATGCATCGTGTGGTTGATCAAATGATCCTTAAATTAGGATTAAAGTGTCACCGCTCTCAGATGTCTAGGTACATGTATATAAAAAGCACTATGAGTAGAAAATATAGGGTGCATTTGGATAACTATAAAACTTTTTTTAATTAAAAATTTAAAAACTTAAAATTTGTCCTCAGTCTTATATTTTTTAATTATTTATTCACAATTATATTACTTTTCAATCGTTTTTACATAGTTATATTATTTTTCGACCACTTTTACATAATTACATATACAATTAACCTATACATTTTAACTTTATTTTCTTTAATACTCATCGTAGCCCCCGATCATATTATATTATTCTATCTATTTTAAAAAATTTCATATTAAAAGTTTTTTATCTAAAAATTTTATTACTCTGCGAGTACACTTTTAAAGTTCAAATATTAGACAGATACAATGGCAGTAAACTCATTATCTCACCTCTAGAATAAATTCAAGATAAATGATATTACTAACAAAAATCAGGTACAATTTTTTATCGGTTTTAGCGTTATTTTTCCCGCGCATGGGAATTTACTAGGGGTGCAACTTGGTACCGGGTCGGTCTGAACCCGCCCGACCCGACCCGGTTTCAAAACCAAAAATGGGTTTTATTTTAAAGATTTTTTCAAAATAGACCCGGTTTCAACCCGACCCGTAAAAACCCGAAACCAAAACCGGGTTCGCACCAACCCGGTACCAAAACCCGACCCGGTCCGAACCCGGTGTAGTTTATATAATATTTTCATCAATTATACATGTTTTTGTAATATTAATATATATATACATGTTTTAGGCATTACTAACTCTAATTCAGACAAATCACCCCTTTCTTCATTATCAAAGCATACTTGAGGTAACTTAATTTATAGGATGATTTTTTATAATTATTAACAGTTGCATGTATTTTTTCGTCTCGGTTGATGCATATTATTTTCAAATATGTAAATCGAGGAGGAAGAACTTGACATTAGAAATGTAGATGAAAATCAATGGAGAAATTACTTGGAAGTCTTCGAATAGTTTTTTAGTTTTTTTGGAAACTTTGGAGACATGAACTCATTTGAAATTTGAATTTGTTTAAAAGTAGATATAAACTTATTTAAACTTGAGATTTGTTTATATTGTCATTTTAAATTTGGATTGCACTTAAATTAGATTAGAATGTTGAACCATTATGCTTAATGTATTTAGATTTAGTTACTTTGAATAACTGTTATGTGGATTATATTTGAATTTGAGTCGACATGATAAATCTATTTCATATTATGCTTTCTATTAGTACGAGAAATCTGTTAATTTGAATTTCAGATTGTAGTATAAATTTGATTCATATTTTAAGTTTATTGGTATGACAAGTGGTCAATTTTTACTTTAGCAATTTGTATGATAAATATTCAGTTTGAATTCAATTTCAGCAATTTGTACGATAATGTTTAGTTTCAACTACAAAGTTGGTATGATATGATCATTTTCTATTTGGTATACTTGAGTCATTTCCATTAGCTATTAAATAGAAATGACCAACTAGTCATAAAACTAACTAATTTGTCATTTATTTGTGTCTATAGGGTGCTGAAAAATTGCTTGCAGAGTTCATTCAAAGAATATTGCAGAATTCAGCATGATGTTGCAGAATTCTTTGAAAGTATCTTGTAGAATTCAGCGTGAGGCTTGACTTCATAAACACATGTATGTATATTTCAATAATTTTCTTTTAGATTATAACTGAATTTGGAAAAAAATAGTTTATTGGTAACCCGAATTCAAACCCGAAACCAAACCAAAACCAATGCGAACCCGACCCGAACCCGAATTACATTCTTAGGGTTTGGGTTTACTCCAACCCGGTTGGCTTAGGGTTTGGGTTCACTCAAACCCGGTATAACCCGACCCGAGTTGCACCCCTAGAATTTACTCAGCGCGCGAGCATCAACCACCGTCCTCCGTCGGAGCAACGGCCCTCGTGTTCGTGTCCTGTTTGTCTGCTGACTGCTGTTAAAGATATGCAAACCGGATATTCGAGTCCATCTTTTTGCTAAGTTCGCCCCCTCACGGAAGAGAGGATTTCAGCTGAAGCAGACCGACCTAAGGTTCGCGGTCTCTCCCTCTCTCCCTCTCTCTCTAATCGCACTCAGAATTGGCACGATTTTCCTATCTTGCCCTCTCAATCCGATGCACGTCCGAGTCTCCATGTTCGGCTCAGCTGAGTCGAGTTTGATCGACCGGAGTCGTCTTCTCAAGAGGACTAGGAATCCTCGAGACTCCAATTTTCGCGCAGTCGGTCTTCTTTGCTCTCCTTTGGATCTCTTTAATGCATTGGATATTTTATCTTTATCATCTTTGATTAAATGACTAGAAGAGACATTGTGGTTAATGGCATTCGGGAAGTATTTATTAGAATTGTGGGTTTATCTGCGGGAAAACCAGCTACAAACCGAGGTGATTATAACCTGTGTTGCGAATTAGGATGCCGAGGAACCACGATTTACACGCAGTTATCTTGTATGTAGTTTCTCGGACTAACTAACGTCATTTGGAAAGTGCATCTAAGGGCTTTTTTCAGGTTGGACTAGTCTCATTGTAGAGTCTATTGTCAGTTGACAGTTTCCTGGTGCTCTGGGATCTATGCTTGGCTTTCCTATCAATTGGACTTTTCCGTAATTATGTTTTTGTCTGCATTGCCGAGTAAAGTTTCACCTGTCTTTGACTAGATGCACGGAGAACTCTAGAGATTACGCCGATACTTTGATTCTTTATGTCGGATGTATGGGGGAACAATGTGACGTTCGTGTGATATGTTTGGTGTTTAATATTTGTTTCCGAGACTTCAAAGCTAGTACGCTACGATTAATTGTGTGGCTAATCGTGGGAATGTAGTGAATGCCTCCATTTTCAAATGATGTTTAGAAAGTTGTTTATGGGCACTGATCTCTCCTGCAGCTCTTCTGCTAGCCAACCGTGCATTGTTGGGGCGACCGTGTAGATTACTCTCCCCATAAAACAAGTCAGCAGTTCTACTCGTAGATGAGCGCACCATGTTTTTGCTTTCAAAATAGCTCGTCAACCTTGATCAGCTGCCTGACGTGGAGTCGCATGAACATCTGCCACGAGATATGAAGGGCTGTTGGGAGGTCATGGCTTATCAGAGAGTCTGATTTCTATTATCAAATTTTGCTTGTAGGACTCCTAATTTCATTTTTTTTTTTTTTTTTTTTTGTCACATATTGTTCAGAATGTTTTATATTCGGTTGGCTAGTCCTCCTTTTTTTCCTTCATTCTATCCTATCCAATGAAGCCTTAACTGTATGCACCCACTCAGCATAGGTGCACTTGTACCAAAATGGAAGCATAAATTGGAATTTCTGGCATTCAGATACATATTACATTATCACTTTCTCATTGACTATTCCCGCAGTAAAGTTATTCATTGTTCTCAACTTCTAATTCATTTAATTTCTCCTCCAGAGAAACCTCACCCTGCTGTTATAAAATTTCAACTTTGCTTATAGGCCATCTTTCCCGTATTCACTGAGTAATCTGATATTTTGATAGGTTAGTAACTTCATGATCTTTGCCATGTAATAATGATGGCAACTTGCACATGCTACATGCGTTTCTGTCACTCTATACATTTGATCCATTGTTCTGGTCATTGTCTTAAGTACAGATTTATCATTTGGTGTCCAATTGGTGCAGGTGTAGATGGCACTGTTCCATCGGCTAACGTCATTCACCCCTGGAGGCTGTGCTTTCAGTCTTTAATTCAATTATGCTGGAACTTTACAAAAATACAGGGAAGTCAAGAAGTCTTATACCCAATGAATATAAGAGGCTATCTCAACCTCAGTGCCTCAGATTATTTCCCTCCCACATGGGCAGCTCTAGTTGCTGGTGCCTTTGTGATTATCACTCTTTCACTGTCATTTTACCTTCTGTTTGAACATCTTTCAGCCTACAAGAACCCTGAGGTCCTCATTGCCCCTTTTCTATGATCACTGCATTTCTTTCATTTTTTTTTCTTTTTTGTTTTTTCCATCATCATTTTTTTCTATCATCGTTTTATAAATTAAAACATTGTCTTGCGTTGACATTACAGGAGCAGAAGTTTCTTATAGGTGTTATTTTAATGGTTCCATGCTATGCTGTTGAGTCGGTGAGATGTTTTCTTCGATAAGTTTTTCAATTTTTTTAATACCTGTACTGAGAATTTTCTATGTCAGTTCTTCACTCTAAGGCTCGATCTTTATCATGTTACTTGATAAGGTGATTGATATGTTTCACTGTTTGCAGTTTGTATCATTGGTGAACCCATCTATAAGTGTTGACTGTGAGATCCTACGAGACTGCTATGAGGCCTTTGCCATGTATTGCTTTGGGAGATACCTTGTTGCTTGTCTGGGTATGTCTATTTCTGAGGCTTTTTGCTGAGAAATTTGTCTTATTTGGATCATATATCAATCAACATTTAACTTCTATCCCTCGAAACATATTTCCATTCTATTTACTATTCTTAATTGCTGGGACATCAAATTTTCCGCATTGCGCGGCTTGAGTTATTTTTCAGAACATAATATCAAGCTGCTTATCATGTTTACTGTTGTGGCACAGCCTTGTCCAAATTAAGCATTATCTATTTTAGCTCCCAAAAGATAGTACTCGTTAAACACCTTGTCGGGCTTCCACCTAGCAGTTTTGGATAATACTTGCAGTTTTAGCACGTTGCATGCATATTATAGCAGTACAGCCTGTTCAGGCCACCATTAGTTGTTAATCATTTATGCACTATTATTCATTTTTGTGGCCGGGCCTCTTTCTAATTACTGATGGGATGTTGAGATTAGACCAAATGGGAATCTTCTGTTGCCACATGTTTTTAACATTCACCAACCTTCCTATTCCCACTACTTTCTTCTCACAATTTAATAGACCTTAAAATTGACTTCATATTTTCCCAGCCAATCGCATTCCAGGCTACACTCATTCTCCACCACTTCAGTACTCTCCGAATAGGTTCCTTTTCACCCTCGCTTCAGAACTCTCTTAAAAAGTATGATCTATTTGCATCAGAATGGGAAAGGGAAGACTTTGGGGAAAGTGGTTGGTCCATAACGAGGGAAGAATAAAGAAGAAAGTGCGAAGATTAGGGTAGAGGTATAAAACACAAAATTTGGATTTGTTTAAATAAGCAGAATTATGATACAAGCTATCATATTTGAAGAAAAAAGATCCATAATCATAAATCAATCCTTCACAAAAGAGGTTATAAGACCATTATCAAAATCATACAATAGAATTTATGCTTAAATCAAATGCCCTAAATTAAATACGAAAAATGAAGATAAAGCCATAAAATTTAGTAATTGTTTTGGCATAGGCATTTTCATCTTGATCCTCATTGACTTGAGTCCGTCCATCACATTTCTGAATATTGTTTCCAAATGGACTGCTGAAAGGGAAAAGGTTGTGGCGGTGAATCTCCCTTTGAAAAATATAAAAATTTCTGCCTTTGTTTTCATTATCCACGACATATGGTTACATTCAGTTTCCATCTTTTGTTTTTCTTGAAAAAATTTGTTTGTTTCATTATCCACCACATACGATTATATTTAGTTTACCATATGTGATTTTTCTGATAGATCATTTGTTTTCATTTAGGTGGGGAAAAGAACACAATTGATTTCATGAGGAGACAGGGTCGCTTAAGCTCTATGACACCACTATTGCATAGTTCTGAAAAGGGAATAATAAAGCATCCTTTCCCGTTGAATTATATCTTAAAGCCATGGAAACTTGGTGAATGGTTTTACCAAGTCGTGAAGTTTGGAATTGTGCAATATGTATGTCCATTCTCAGTAATGAAGAATTCTGTTTGTATATTCATTATTATAGAAATATCAATTCCCTAATTTTTCCATCTTTCCATTTTGAAGAGAAAATAACTATGTTTCTTATTTTATTCCCCAGATGATCATAAAGAGTTTTAGTGCTATTTTAGCTGTGATTCTACAAGCCTTCGGTGTATATTGTGAAGGAGAATTCAAGCTGACTTGCGGGTAAGTAAATGCAAAAAGTTTTTGTGTTACTCCAGAACCTTAAGAAGTTGATGAAGCCTGTATGAGGTTAACCTTGCACATATGGTTAAAGTCTTAGACAGAGGAGAGCTAGTATCCATGTTATATTAGCTCTCCTGTTGTTAACCATATGCTGCATTTTGCATTTCTTGGTTGGTGGAAGCTGAATCATGATCACCCTTGTTAGAACATAATGCCACTGAACATCTGTACTTCTTTGATGCCTCTATTTTGCCTCGAAGTGTAAACTATGGTTCCAGACTGTGAACTTGCTTCCTTTGGCTGCTCATTCCTGAGGGAGGAGCTGTTCTACTGCTATTTTAAATAAAAAAAATGTTATGGGTGCAACAATGCTTTTGCACGAATTTCAAGGTAAAAAAGTCTTTAAAAGCACTGTAAACAGAAGTTCTTAGATAAGACACACGATAATACACCCTCAACTCCATCTTCATGTATATCCTTCCATGTGCACATGATCGCAACCAGTATTCTCTAGCTTTTGCCCTGACATGATTGATATTGCATTTCTTATGATTCTCTTTCTAGGATGTTTACACTTGCATGAAGAGAATTGTAATTCTCTAAGTTCATCAACAAAGTCAGAAGCCTTAATTTAGATCTCGTTGTTTTTATGTTATTTTGTAGGTATCCGTACATGGCTATCGTTCTCAACTTCAGTCAGACATGGGCCTTGTATTGTCTAGTTCAGTTCTATACTGCTACAAAGGATGAATTGGCACACATTAAACCATTAGCTAAGTTCTTGGTATTTAAATCAATTGTCTTCTTGACTTGGTGGCAAGGTGTTGCAATTGCAATCCTATATGCGTTAGGTCTATTCAAAAGTCCCATAGCTCAAGGCTTGCAATTCAAATCTAGTGTTCAGGACTTCATCATCTGTATAGAGGTATTCATATTATTCACTCTCTTATTGCAATGAGCTTGAATTCTGCAGATGTTTTAAATTTCCTCTTTTCATTAGTGTTTTTTATTGCATGCTGATTACCTAGGCTGAGGTTCACACGATCTCAAGGTCTCATTGGTTCTCAATCTACTGCTTATTTTGTTGCATATTTTCAGTAATCCATTATAACATCCAATTCCATTTATGCCATGTGCTACCTCACTGCTGGAAACTAATATTCATCATAAAGTAGAGAGGTTACTGGTTAATCTGCGGGCATGTGAGATGTCTGTTACACTTTCTTGTATAATTTGAGTGATGCCTATACACCAATGAGCAGATTGAGTTATTAAAACCACTTTTTTTAGATTTAGATGAGCTAAACAGAAAGTTTACAGATGCAACCAAACTTGCCATGGTGGATGAGAAGTGATCAACCAAACTTGCATGCTAAAGATTTGATTAGTGTGTTCTTTAAAGACCGAACTGGACCCAGCATAGTTTGTGTGTATCTGGACTATTGAGCTCATTGGCTCAATGCATCTAGTTTTTCTCTAATATTTTACTTCATGAGTCCTCAATCTTGTTAAATTTCCTTTCAAGACAACTTGCTGGTTCCTACCTATTGATCACCCCTTGAAAATCTGCTTGTGAACTTGGGACTTGTATTTGTTTTGTATTTGCTGGAGCACATTGTCAACTGATATATGCTTACCTTCTCTCCGTCTTCCTGCTTCTAATTCATCTTGTTTCTTAATGGCAAAGGCACATTTGCGACCAAGATTGTTGCCAGTTACATTGCCAATTACAGACCCGTTAAGAGATTGTTGCCAGTTACACTGGTCACTGAACTATTTGTGAATCATAACAGATGTTAAATACCTGGGATGAAGTCTGAAAGTTGTTAGAGGCTGCATGTGGATGAATGAGATTATAGGATTGTAGGTTTTACGTTGTGATGCTTGGCCATTCTAGTAGTTTGATAATGAACACAGTGCTACACGCAACCAGTGTGGAAACTACCTGTTCTTGGATGTTTGAGTACATGTTGTTCAATTCTTTGATTGATATAGATTCATTGCTCTCACATCATAAATCCCACATACATTTTTGAGATTGCACTCTAACAGGCAATCATGTTCTTCCAGCACAGATGGGGGTTGCTTCTATAGTTCATCTATATGTTTTCCCTGCCAAGCCTTATGCGCTAATGGGTGATCGCTGCCCTGGAAGTGTTTCAGTTCTTGGAGACTATGTATCTGTTGACTGTCCTGTAGATCCTGAAGAGGTTAGGGATAGCGAACGACCTACCAAGTTACGACTTCCTCAGCCAGATGTTGACATAAAGACTGGAATGACCATTAGAGAAAGTGTTCGTGATGTTGTGTTTGGCGGTGGAGGATATGTAAACTTCTATATTCTTTTTCCCCTCTTCTATTTTCACATGGGGATGAATTGTAGGGTCCCTGTCTGTTTGTTTGCAAGTCACTCTCATATGCATGCTATTGAATTTATCCCAACAGGACCTCAGTTGGTGCACCCTTTTTGACCTGGATGCAAAGATTGAAACTTGTGGATCATTCAGGTGGAGTCAATGCTGTATAGATTGCATTAATATGCTTGATCACACAATACTTGAAAATCCATTTCCAACTGCACATTTAATGCTGCTTTTTACCTATTGTTCATTTTATTGGTGGGTATGAAACCTGTACCACTTGAGGCTAGAATCTTACATTTGATACTAGACATGCCACGATGAGCTGAATTAATTGTGGTTAGGCCTAAATGTTGATGAAGCATCACAATTGCTGGGTTATTATATCATTTCATTTTGTCTGTACTGCACATGATCTGTAACCAATGCTGTCTTGAAATTGTTTGCAGATTGTGGATGATGTCAAGTTCACTGTAACCCAAGCTGTAGAACCCATGGAGAAGGGCTTTACACGTTTCAATGAGAAACTTAACAAGATCTCCAGAAATATAAAGAAGCATGAGAAGGAAAAGAAAACTAAGGATGATAGTTGCCTTTCATCTTCCTCCACAACAAGAAGAGTCATCCCTGGCATTGACGATCCCCTCCTTAATGGAAGTTTTAGTGATAGTGGGGGGCTAAAAGCCAGAAAACACAATCGTCGAAGATCTGGGTACATGAGTGCAGAGAGTGGTGGAGAAAGCAGTGATCAGAGCCAAGGCATGTATGAAATACGTGGACGAAGATGGGTGACCAAGGATTAGCTGGGAAGAAAAGATTGATGTGCGACTGATTAGGTGGAGTATGTAACCTGCAAAGAAGCGCGACTGATTAGTACTCATTGATCTTGTGAGTAGCTGGTAGTTGAAGCCCCCTGCTTGTAATTAATGATCTTCCACAGAGCTGCACAATTGCTAGCGCTGCACTGCCTCCCCTGTTTGTGAAGTTATGGCCTCTCTGCATTAATCACAATCATGATATAATGCTATGTAAAAAATTTTACGTTTGTGTATTTAACAATTAAACTTTCTTTAGCCGAATGCAAAATTGAGTCGAAATGAATTGACTTGTACGTAGCATTCAGTTTATCCGGCAGGCAACGACTAGTATTGCCGATTATGCTGCTGTGTTTTTGAGTGCAACTTGAAGGCGAGGAGTTTGCAAATTGGAGTCAATCCAATTATGGAAGCTTCTGCAATTTGATAATGTCGTTCGTGTGGAACAGTTAATGACCCTCTAAATTCATGACGATTGTCTTCTAATTCATTGTATATAGGCTCTGCAGGCCCCAGATTATTTGCTCCTATTACTAGAAGGAAGCTTCTGTGCTGTAATGGAGTTGCTAGTATTTTTTTTAAGTTGATAACTGTCAACAAATTTTTAAATTTTTACTAGTTTAAGAAATTTTACTTAAAATTTGTTAATTCTCAATAAATAAATAAATTATTTTTAGCACCAGTTGAGATGGCCGAGTTGGTCTAAGGCGCCAGATTAAGGTTCTGGTCCGAAAGGGCGTGGGTTCAAATCCCACTCTCAACAATATGGTTTTTTTTTTTCTTTTTTTTCTTTTTTTTTTTGTTATTCAATTTACGTATCCAATATTTTTTTTTTCATTTTTTTTTTGTTATTCTGTTATCAATATCTAATTTATATATCCAATATTTTACATTAAGGATATGTTTGTTTAATACAAAAACTTTTCAATTTCCATAATTATCTTATTTTTTAATCATTTTTTTACACTTTAACATATAACTATTCCACCTTTCAATTATTTCTATGCAATTATTCATATAATTAATCTATCTATTTTAAAAACTTCTCCACCAAACACTTTCCATCGAAAGTTTTAACTTCCCAAACAATTTCTTTTTCGCATTTACTGTAATTAGATTTTTACTTTTTTGTTCTTTTATTCGACTTGCAAGTGAATCATTTTTTGCTTGTTTTATTCTTTTATTCAATATTCAATTTACGGATCCAATAATTTGTAATTTTGTATCCCAATAATTTATATCGCAACATGCTTTGAGACCCAGTTATTATGGCACCCCTTGAGGCCTTAGGCCTTATTTTGTAATTCGTACTTTTTTTTGTCTACATTCCACATTATGAAACAACCCTATTGAGATCACTTGCTAATCCAATTTGACATGTCAAATAGACAAGGACATTTGTCTCACTTCCATGTTTAAGTTATCATTAAACACAATTAAGGGTGCATTTGAGAAATGATAAATTTCTAATATAAATTTTTTTTTTAAATGATAGAAAATAATATGACACGATAACAGAATAATATTAAAATTGTAAAAATAAAATAATTTTATAAAAAAATGCAAAAAAATAATTAAAAAATAAGATATTCATAAAGAATGAACAGTTTTAAATTGAAAAGTTCTGATATAACCAAACATACCCTAAAATTGTCCTTTAATCAAAATTTTTTAACAGGTAATAGATTATGAAAACAATTCTATTATCTGACATTATTTCCACACTCCTTATCAGCTCACACCGATAATTTACAGTTAATCCATACGCTTCAACTATAAAATCAAGCAGAAACTAAACCTTTTCAATTTACAAACATGTATTTTCTAAAGATAGTTCACGCGTCAACACTTACGAAATTAGCGGTTACGAAATTAGTGGGTTCCATAAAAACATGTGGCAATGATGAAACTTCCCCTTTCTGGAGGAGGAGGCATCTACGTGATCCAACCCAGTTGGTTAGACACTAAAAGCTTTTTCTCTCTACACACAACAATTTTGGATCAATATCTTCATTTGGTCCAATCAGTCACAACGTCTATGTTCCGGTTTCACGTTTTCTTCTTACCACAGCCACCATTTACCCAGATCACCTTGTTGAGATTATGTGATCTTGAAATATTTTCCGTCCAATCATAATCAACATTGTTTCCACCAAACAATATGCATGCATTCCCCCCATATAACTATCAAAGCAAAATGATCTTACCAAGTCTCATCTCAGCATATGCCAAACATAACGAAAAACTGCTCCAGAGACAATTATATCTATGAAAACTACACACAGTTGATGGTCCACTGGAAGAAACATGACAAGATAATCTGCACAAATACTATCATAGAAAATGTAAGTTTGTGAGGCCACCCGGTGTGAAAAGCCATAGCAATTGCAGATTGCTACATGAGAAGGTCAAGTTCCATCCAGAAAACTGTAGTCACACCACTTCTGTTATCAAAGGAAATGCCTTGAAACATGACGTAGTTGTGCCTCCTACGATAACAAAACTTTCCTCCACACAGAAAGGATGGTAGAATCCAGCATCTGAACAAAACTACCTCCTCACTGGAGGAATGGCACCCCTGCCAGATGAAGCACCACGACCAGCAGCCTGAGCCTGCATGAGGATGAACAAGACAGGTTGTAGTCTTTTACTATGGAAAGTGTTTCGCCATGAGTTTTACCTTATTTTCAAGAAGAAATTAGCAAGAAAAACAATGCATGACCAGTGATGCTCAATTATGAAACAAACGACATCCAAATCCTGACCGGACAGAGCCATTGCTGCCGGCCAATAGCACGGCACACTCACCAATCACCATAAATATGAAATGTGAAAAAACCAAGCCAATTCAACAGGTGCTGTTTCACATTTCAGGGCTTTTGGATGGAGTATCGATTGCCATGCCAATCTTAAGAAGCATGGTAATTTGGGGCTGACCCGTATTTATTAGCAGAAGCCTCTGCTGACTGATGAAGGTTCAAACCCATGAAATATGATACCACAGTGAGTATTAATTGCAAGCTCAGCATAAATCATGGCTAATTTGATTAGTGTGTGAACAAGTTTGACATAGCTAAGCCTAGCCAAGCAAGTCAAAGCTAGAAGTAAACAAAAAAGGTAGCTTGAGCTTGGCTTCTAACATTCACTTTTGAGCTTGTGATTGACCATAGAAGAGAGTAAATTGTGTCATTTATTTTCCCATTTGTGATAGGATGCATACAACAAAACAGCATATACGGCTATCATAAACATACATACTTGAATGAGGCAAGCTCACCTACTAACAAATACAAGCTTCCCAGCAAATATATTCTGAACCAACCAAAGCCAGCCAAGGAAAGCATACTTTACATCACAAGTCTTAAATAGGTTTGACCTCGAATTGTGAGCTGAGAATTCAGAGCTCAAAATTGAGATTTTGAAGCGGAGCTAAACCACTAGGCTTAGGTGCTGATTTGATTTGTTCCTAGATAATTTTATATAGAAAGCATAACACTTTCATGCAGACCCTTTTTAGACCCATTTTCCATGTCTAGTGAGAAGGATGAAAGACTTAAAGGAATGCCAGTAGATACTAATCATGAAACAAAAACATTGCAGTGAAACTTCTATAGAAGTTTTGGACAGGAAGCTACTCCATTAATTATTGCACGAAGGGTTACGGAAAGAAGTAACTGGTCCAGGAAAAGAAATACAGATTTCTCTATTTCTGCATTCCTGGAAAACATAAATACCTTCAAAACAGGTGTGTGACAAGCAATTCAAAATGGCATACATCAGGAGGATCATGCAGGGATGTCTAGTATTAAGTGAAAATATGATCTACAAGTCAAATGTAAAAACAACAACCACAGAAAATAGCAATGGCCAATATATACTTACCCTGGCTCTCATTGCCACAGCACGACCCCGGCCAACACCAAGAGATGAACCCTTACCCTTCAAGAAGCCAAGATAGATAATATCAGTAAGAAGTAAGCACTTCGATTCAATTAAAGTGAGAAAAAATAACAAATATAGCATACTTTGATCCTTGCATCCAGGCGCTTGAACATTGGAGCATTTTTAAGCATATCCGGTATGACCATAAATCTGAGATGAACATCAGCTATATGTTAGATTCTACACCACTCAACTACAGGTTTTTCGTCTTATAGCAGAATCTCTGTTTTGTCATGAATGGAGAAAAGGAGAATTTCCTTGCTAGTTTGGAATATAAAAGCATATTGAGCCAACTGCTCAGTGCTTGTCGAGTGCATCCAGGCCTCGTGGGAACTACACGAACTATCTATCAGTTAAACAGACGAATGTATTTCTTTTCTTTTCCTTTTCTGAGAGTGCCTCTATGTTTCCCCCCTTCTGTGGTTTTTCAACAGCGTCTGCTCACCTGACTTTGCTTCCTCGGATGAAAACATGCTCCAGCTGTGACACCTTTCCATCCTATTACACAAAATGGAAAAACACCATTTTTTAAATGAAAGAACCAACAACCGCAGCAGAGTTGACACGGAGGAAATCCCAGCGTAAAAAGGCAGAATAGCTACGAATACAAATCAAAACTACAGCCAAACTTCGTCCTGATTCTTAAGGAGGAAACTGTGAAACAGGAAACTAATTTTTAAAAGGGAAACAATCATCAACCGACCACGAAAATTTCAACACCCGAAATACCTTAGCAGTGAAGGTGATGTTCTCGAGCTGGCAGTTCCAGTTGTCTTCGCATTCGATCATACTGCCTCTGTAAAGCTCTCCGCTTTTCATCTCCACCGTAACTATGTGTCCTGATGCTTCGTGGAGCAGCTTCACCGGAATTCCAAGGCTCCTGCTCATGGCTATGGCTACTCTCTCTCTCTCTCTCTCTGCACACAAACCTAGTCTCCAAAAGGCCGAGAGAGGGCAGAAAAGAAGAAAGGAGCTTGAACGCGCGCGCGCTCGCTCTCTGGTTCTCTGCACCCTGCAGTGAAGCCCTAGTTTCCAAAAGCCGAAATGGATGGGCTTGGAACATTTGGCTAAACAAAAGGCCCGGTGACAACATGGGCCGATAAGGCCCGCACCCGCAAACCAAAAAAAATCATTGCTTGGGTCGCGTTTAGCAACCCAGAAATAATTTTTCCACATAAATACACTATTCAAAAATCTTTTCATGTCTCCGTCAAACAAAAAATCTATTCATATATCTACCTCATGTATTTTAAATTTATATACACTTTATTACACATCATTATTCTTTTTATTTCACATTATTACTCTATTTATTCGAAAAACTTTCCCACCTTTTCTCTGTCGGTGTGTTTGAAAAGTTATAAAATTTGTTTTGATAAAAATCTTTTTGTAAAAAAATTGTTAAATTGAAATAAAATAATATGATATAATAAGAGTAATGATAAAGAGCAGAGAGAATAAATTAAAATAAATAGGTTAATTGTGTAATTAGTTGTGTAAAAATGATTAAAAAGTGTGATAATCGTATAGAAATATGTTAATAAATGATTAAAAAATATAATAATCATAAAATGTGAAAAATTTTAGTTGAATTTTTTACTATTTGTTGAACAAACCCTAATTTTTCATGTTACCGAAAGCATTTTAGTTTGTAAACAAGGTTAAAGTCAAGCAAGCATGATTATTCGCTTTATATTTAATGTAATTTTTATTATACACATAGGATGTGTTTGAAAAATGGAAAATGAAAAAACTTCTGCTGAAAAATTTTCTGTTTATGAATTTTTAAAATGAAATAAATGATGTGATATGATTAAATAATGATGATGGTTAAAAAGAATAATTAAAAATATGATAATTGTAAAGAATAAAAATGTTGTAGAAAATAAAAATAGAGTAGTTTGTATAATAATATATAAAGAAATAATTAAAAATAGGATAGTTATAGAGAATAAAAAGTTTTAGGTGAAAAAATATTTTACAATTTTTTATCTTTGGCAGTGTTTGGCAATAATGAAAAGTTTTCGCTTAAATTTTTTTAATATAGAACTTTATACTCTTTACAACTGCTATATTTTTTAATTATTTATTTACATCTTTCTATACTAATTACCATACTTTATTCTTTTTACTTCTTATCATTACTCTTATCGTATCACATTATTTTCTATCAATTTAACAACTTTCCAGCCAAAATTTTTTTATCTAAAAGTTTTATCACTTCCCAAATATACATTTTATCAATTCTTCCGCTTTTACTTTCATAATTTTCCAAACGTACATTTAGGATAAAAAAAATTTTGGAAGAAAAAAATTACGGTTATTATATGAAAGATTGTATTAAAAATGTAAAAAAGACGATCATGGAAATTAAAAATGTAAAAAAGATGATAATGGAAAACCTCTTCCGAATACGTCTTCTAATAGATGATCCCCATGAGGCAAAGGAGTAAGGAATCAAGACCGAGGGCCAGGACTGAGATTTGCAGCCTACTCTTGTGGTTGGATTGAAGATATGACGATATGCTAATCGATGTCTCTAAATTTGTTACAAATGCTATATTCTATTTATTAAAATTTCCCAAATATTTCAATGGCTTCAAAACTGTTGCAAATGCATACCTTTGTAGCAAATGGTTTATATTTTTGGGTGTGTTCGGTAATAAGTAAAAGTTGTCAAGTTAAAACTTTTCACTCTCCACAATTACCGTATTTTTTAATTATTTCTTCAAAATTTTCTATACAACTATCCTACTTTTCAATCATTTCTACACAACTACTAGCACAACTAACTTATTTATTTTAAATTTATCTTATTTATTCCTCATCATTACTCCTATCATATCACATTATTTGACAACTTTTTCTACTCTTTGTAATTTTTCATCAAAAATTATATATATTTAAACACACTCATCGTGAATTTTTTAAAGCACGCGACTAAGCGCTAACCAACTCCTTCGAGATCGAGCCTCGATGCGATCCACGTGGCTTGCGTGGCCCGCACACTTGGAGATTCATTTTCATCCGTTGTTCCAAATTCCAGTGTCTCCTGTCTCCCTGAATAAATCGTAAGACGTCCCCCTAATGCTCGACTGTTAGAAAAAAACCCAGGAGTGATAAATATAAAAAGACGAAAAAGAAGAAGGATTGAAGGAATAGGAAAGAAAAGGAAAAAAAAAAAAAGCAGGGAAGAAAGGTGAAAAAAAGAAGAAGCAATCAATCAAAGACGAGGAAGAATGCACAGCTGTAAAATTTGGATTTTGCCGATCAGGAAGCTGCTTCTGCTTCAGTACATCCGACGCCTTTCCGTTAACCATGCACTCGGCGGCCGCTCTCTCCTCCCGAGCTTCTGTTTTTGGCTGCTCTCCTCCTTCCCGCCATTGCGCTGCTAAGGTTAGCTCCGCTCCGCTCTCCTGCTGGAATGATTGTGATTCTGCAAATTATTCTTGGTTTTCTGCTTAGTTGGCTTTGCTAGTGGACGGGAGTTGCTGTTTTGGATTGAAACTGCATAGCAGTCTTCCTCGTTCTTTTGTTGCTTTCTCGGTCTACTTCTTCCTCTCCTCCTCCCTGCTGTCGCTGGGATTGGGCTGGTAGGTTTTCTGTTGTACATTGTGACGGATCACAATGTCGAATGCAGCTTTATCCTATGATATCAGCTTTTTTCGAATCTGAAGAATATATGTAGCGAACCTCAACTTATGTGGTGGATATAAATGAACAAGATGATCAAGGAATGCATGCGGTTATAAAAGAATTTGGGTGGAATTCGACCTTTACTGTCAACTTGGATTCGATTTAGTTGATGGAATTAGTCTTTTGATGGATTCTATTAGTTGGCCTGATCTGATCATACGGTTGATGGATAATATCACTATGCAATGTTCGCTTGAAACTGTAAACGTAGCAGGCCAGATCAAGAGACACTTAAGTGTTCTAGTATTTTCATCAATCCTTGTTCTTCCACGCAGTCTGTGTAATTAAAAATTCTAAACAATTTTAGGATGTAGGCATGTAGCATGGTAAAACTCGGAAAACATAAATTGGAAACCACCTAAAATGTTACCATGACGAGACTTTTGATCTGTTTCCTGGGGAAATTTCTCCAGGTGAATGGTAGACAGTTCTGGTAATCCCCTTCCAATATGAATGCTTGCACCTGATCGTTTCAGTCATTGAGAAGTGAGAAGGGTCAGTTCCAGCAGCCATCATCTGGGACATCACGAGACCCAGCATTGGTTGATTATAAATTCTCTGTATGGGTGTCATCTCTTTTTCTGCTGCACTGGGCTTCACATGTGATTATTTTTGTTTAATATTCAACAAAATGGTGTCTTCCAATTTGATTAAGATTGAGTATGTGTTTTTATCTGCTTTTTTGGTATATATACTTTTCTTGTTAGGACTTAGGAGGGTCTGAAGGTTATGCCTTGCGTTTGGTATTATTTGTCATTATGAAAATGTGGTGACTCATTCTCTCCACGACTTAAATGATATTTTTGCTCTCTAAGCAACTCAAATGTGAGTTATCGTGGATGGATCATTTTAGATCTGTGATTTTGAAGGCACAGTTCGTTTGCACCAATATTCAGCCTGATCTGACATGCTTTAGTGTTCACCCCTGGATAAAATAAATATGCACAAAAGGGCCATCAATTTGGGACACACCTGTTGTATATGCGAAATTTGTCTGTTCATCTATTGTATGCCTTCAGTTTAGCAAAATTTTATTTTCTGTCAGGGAGGCAATAAGGATGTGACAATAGCCATATTCTGCAAAGCATTCTTGTGCTTTCATTCATCTTTTATAAAATTCATCAGACGTGTGCTTGCAGTGAACCATGACGAATTGGTAGTTAAAAACGACCTTGTACAAAGTCATCCATACCACACTGCTGTAAATTAAAAGATTTTGACAGCGTTTACAGTTATGAGAACCCTGGTGATCATCTTTTATGAAATTCATCAGGTTCATGCCTGCAGTTAACCATGATCGGCTGACAATAAAAAATTACCTTAGACAAAGCCATTTGACGCAGGAATGACCAACGCTGAGGACCCCTGTTGTCAGGCTGACCTGCCAAACCCTCAAGGTTGACCTGAAGTAGCGTGCTAGATGAGGAAACCATTGCTTGCCTCACACCTAAGTGCATGGCACCATGTGTCCTGGCAAGAACAACAAGTTAGGTTGCTACCTAGATATGCATAAGGTAGAAGATACACATGCTACCTACCATTGCTGTCTCAACTGCCAGATCACTCATCCATGCCTAGTAGAGCAGCCAAATCAGTTGGGAAAGGTTCTAGATCACAGATATGTGCTCATTAACAATGATCACACAAGATTTCATGATGACCTGGTAGTTGAACCATGTGGGAAATCAGAACCAATCATCTATCCTCCCTATAAAAGCAGCACTTAACAGCAAAGCAAGAGATGATTCTAATCACACCTTCCCAGTCAAAGAAGGGGACACTTCCGATCTTGTACTTGTGATTCTTAGTGAAATCTGTCTCTTCTCATGGTTTTTTGAGAGGCCTTGGAAGTTGGTTATGAATTGAGCCATTTTTTCATGTAATGCCTTCTCTCTTCCCCTCCCACCTCAACAATGCAGCCTTGGCTCTGCCACTTGATCGTGCCAACTTTAACCCTATCATATACAAAAATGTAGAAAATAGGAACTTCGACTGTGTATATGCTATTGCAATACTCTCCACAAGTGCATCACCCAAGTCATTTTGCTAAAATTTTTTTTTAAAATTTGCTCTGTTAGTAAAATGCAGCATGAACCAGGATTGAATTGTTTTGAAATGTAAATGTATGCAGATCATGCTCTTACAGCATTAAGACTTCTTTCGAAACATTTATTTCATTTAATGCTATTTTTCTATCTTATTTAGAGTTTGTCACCGTCTCCCTTTTGTTCAACAGGTTACGAGTAGACACATATCTCTTGCTCGGCTGCAATCAATCTCTGGAGCTGACAGGTCAAGGAAGTTTCTTGGGCAATTTCCGATGGTTTTTCCTTTAAGTGTATCACTAGCTAATAAGGTATCCTTAAAGTTAATACTCGTCGACTGTTAATAATGAAATATTCTGCTCACAAGAGCCAATGACTGTAATGTTTCTTGTACATTAGTTTCGCTATGCTTCCAATTTCAACAATTTATTGCAAAGTTTCCTATTAGATAGCTATTTGACATGTTTGTGATATGATTTGGGGTGCAATTGTATCCCATAAAATTTCTGGCTGTATGTATGTATAACAAAAATAGTGTTATTAGGTAGTATAATGTTGTGCAATCATAAATGATCGTATGAATGTTAACTGGGTTATTATTTTTCATTTTTAATGATTTAAAATAATTGTTTTTATCAGATAGCACCATTTATTTCGATCATAAAGAAAAGAATTTTGACATGCAATGCCATTATTGTTCGATTTTTTGGCCTCTAGATTTGTATTTATATATCTTACAATATTATTCAAATCTATTGTTTCATAATGTAATTCATTGTGTCTCTATCATCAATATGATTGTCCAATATATTCAATATATCCATTGAGAGATCAACACACACACACACACACATGTATTCCTTTCCCATGGCATTGCTATGTCATGGACAACTGATGTTGCAATCAGAAGTTTTTTGTTTCTTCATTAACCACACAGCTGTTTCTATCCTACTAAGTTTCTTACTGTTGCTGTTGCATTATTTTTATTGCTAGGACAAACATGGTTCTGCAGCTGCTACTATCTTGAAAGACGATAGTTCAGTCATGAGAACCATTGAAGAAGACGGTGAAAATCTTGGTATCTTTGAGCTGGATCCAGCCTTAGAACAATATAAAGATCACTTCAGGTATAGATCAAATAAATATGTGGAGCAGAAAAAAATGATTGAAAAATATGAAGGAAGCATCGAGGAATTCGCACAAGGTCCTTTTTTAATCCCTGACAGTGCCTTTTTTTGGGTGGCAATGAGGTCAAATTTTAGCATGGATTTTTTATAGTTTTCTTTCCTGTAAAGATCAAAATATTGGAGACATTGGTGGTAAGTTTGCCATAAGAAAATTTCTTATGGGCAATGATGCTGCTTTCCATAGGTTACCTGAAGTTTGGATTCAACAGAGAACAAGATGGTATTGTCTACCGTGAGTGGGCACCTGCAGCACAGTGAGTTACCCATGCAACTCATTTTTTACTCTTTCCAAATTGCGAATCTTTGATATTTTCGAGATTTTCTAAGTGCATACAAACAAAAAAGGGTAAAAGGAAAAAGAAAACAGTGCACTATGTTAAGATGTACAAAAAATTTTTCCCACTCCTTACACACCTTTTGATTTGATCATCAACATCTAACTATTTAACCACCCTATTTTTTCTATTATTACCTCTACGTTTTAATCGTTTTTTCACATCTATCCCTATAAAAACCCTATCTATTTTGTCTTTGTTCTCTTTACTTCTAACACCACACACAATTTTCTCCTTCTTCTTTTCTACAACTTACCAAACGCAACCTTAATGTAAACAGCAATTGACTATGGTCATTTTTAATTGAATCATAAAACAATATATGACACCTGATTCATTCTAAAACTACCTGATCAGAGGCTTTTTGAAACACTAGATGGATATGATTGCAATAAATATAGATTTCGCCATCACATATTTGTCAAGCATATTATAAAGTTAATCCTTCAAATCATAGGACCTTTCATAAGTTGAAAAATTGTGACAGAAGCAACCAATGGGGTGATTGATCTGTATGACTTATATTTCTCCTCATCTACTTTTTAGTAATAATCCACAACATTCCTTATTGTGTGAATGCCAAATTACACTTCATGCACGATGTAGGAACTTGAGAATTGGTACTTCCGAATGACAAAAAATTGCAACATGAATCACTGTTTTAACTTTGTTATGGAGCGCTGAGCAAAATTATCTGGAACCATCTCTTGCACAATATCTAAGAGGGTGTACTCATTAGCTTTAGAGTATGTGGGTGGAACTAGGATGACTCGTACCATGTTTCACCATACGGGAATAATTGCTATAGCTGTTTGTCCTCCTGTCTTTTTGTGTTTTTGGATTTGTTTTACAGAACAATTCCTGTGTCTGTTTTGTTTCTTAGATATGTCTAGTACCTCCTTAGAGCAAACCCGATCCACCATTCTCCTTCTGAAGGTTAACATAGAGATTCATAAAAGAAACCTTGAGTATCTTAACAGAACCTGATTATACTGCCCATTTTATTGTATGATTTTTTTCTTGCAGGAAGGCCCCAACAATTCTGAACTCTTTTAGTTGGCCTGAAGACATCAAGGCCATCAGTGTTTGATTTATTCTTTCCTGCCATAGACGGGATTTTGACGACTTGTAGCCATGGCTCCACATTGTTGTCCTCTAATAATGATCCAGAGTTGTTTAAATCCTTCCTTTCTAGTGGTGGAAGTTTCACTCTTCAGTAAGAAACCTTATGATGTTTGAACTGGTTGGGGAAATACTTACAATGATGATTAGTGGACATCTTTGTAGCTTATTCATATGCTGTCTATTTTAGATGAATGCCATATTGTTGACTAATATGTTAGATTTACGCATTTCCAATGAAGGGCTACAATGTTTCCCGTCTTCGAATGCAGGGAGGCACAGCTTATTGGAGACTTTAATGGCTGGAATGGATCTAATCATAGAATGGAGAAAAATCAATTTGGTGTGTGGTCAATTAGAATCCCTGATTCTGGTGGAAAGCCTGCCATTCCCCACGGTTCAAGAGTTAAATTTCGTTTTAAACATGGAGATGGGTTATGGGTAGATCGGATTCCTGCATGGATCAAGTATGCAACTGCAGATCCAACAAGATTTGCTGCACCATATGATGGGATATACTGGGAGCCTCCACCCTCAGAAAGGTGCCTATGTTCTCTTCTTTCTTTACTTTAATCCAGGAAATGTTTTCCTTCTGTGTAAGGGACATGAAGTGTGTATCATTTGTCCCTTTTTCTGTGTTTCTGTTGTGCTGGGATGGAGAAAAGGTTGGATGAGCATGTATTTCAGGCTTTTTTCCTCTCACTCCAATACCATGGTTCAGAACCACTCCAACTCAAGAATGCTAGATTTATTTGCTTGGGATTTCCTACCTGATCGTTTAATCAAAATTTGTAGTTCATATGAAGATCAGAGATTATACCTTGTACAATACAACTTGGGCATGATAAACCAAGTGTATGGCAGCAGCAGCAGCAGCAATGCTGTTACTGGGGCATTTGTTGAAGGATAAGAAGGTAAGCACTTGAAATGATGCTTGACCTTCAAATCCAGGGAAGTTTAAGAAGTTAAAAAGCAGTTTTAACTTCATCAGATATGAATGATGGTCTCATTTGATCATGCAGGCATCTTTTTAATTATGCTCGCCCTCCAAAGCCTGATGCACCACGCATATATGAGGCTCATGTAGGAATGAGTAGCTCGGAACCTCGTGTTAACTCATACCGAGAATTTGCTGATGATGTTCTGCCCCGTGTAAAATCAAACAACTACAACACAGTTCAGTTGATGGCCATCATGGAGCATTCCTACTATGCATCCTTTGGGTATCATGTTACGAACTTCTTTGCTGTTAGCAGTAGATCAGGAACTCCCGAAGATCTCAAGTATCTGATAGACAAAGCTCACAGCCTAGGCTTACAAGTCTTCATGGATGTCGTGCATAGCCATGCAAGTAATAATGTGACTGATGGTCTCAACGGCTTTGATGTTGGCCAGAGTACGCATGATTCTTATTTCCACACTGGGCCACGAGGCTACCATGCGCTATGGGATAGTCGATTATTTAACTATGCAAATTGGGAAGTTCTGCGGTTTCTTCTGTCTAACTTGAGATGGTGGTTAGAAGAATATAAATTCGATGGTTTTCGTTTTGATGGGATAACTTCAATGTTGTATCATCATCATGGAATCAACATGGCATTTACTGGGAATTACACTGAGTATTTCAGTGAAGCAACCGATGTGGATGCTGTTGTCTATTTGATGATGGCAAACCATCTCATTCATAACATCTTGCCAGATGCTACTGTTATTGCTGAAGATGTTTCAGGGATGCCTGCTCTGGGTCGGCCTGTTCCAGAAGGAGGAGTGGGTTTCGATTTTCGCTTGGCAATGGGTATTCCTGACAGGTGGATTGATTACTTGAAGAACAAGAAAGATGACGAGTGGTCTATGAAAGAGATTGTATCAAGCTTGACAAATAGAAGATACACGGAGAAGTGTATAGCCTATGCTGAAAGCCATGATCAGGTACATGATTGACACATTCCTTTCCTGGTCTAAACTGTGATTTTTTATGGACTAATATTTCATATTTTTATGGACTAATAATAATTAAAAATAACTCGGTGGGCACTGCTTGTATGAGCTGAACATTGGAACTGAGGATGTTGCCTTCTAAGATGGCTTATGATACTTGAATAAAAGTTGCGTGGGTTGCCAAAGGGAGATTGATAGAAAGAGGGTGATTCAACGGCTATGCTCAATTTGGAGCACATCAGGAAAGATTTATTGTCATTTTGGAAATCTCATAAAGACTAGTTGTTTTAGCCTTCTGGGATTATTCAGAGAACTTGTTGGTTGTTTTGAAAATCCTGACCTTCTGGTCAACATTGTTATGAAAATACCTGCTGATAGAATTTATTGACCTAGACCTAAAGATTGATTTGCTCGCGAGAAAATGCAACATCCTTGTCATCGTCGTTCTTCACTCTATTGTATCATTGTATGTCTCAGGTGATCATCCTATTCATGTATGTTTTCTTCCTCGAGTGGCAGTTGTTATTTTAATATCCTAAAGCAAAAGAAACTTCATCCTGATAACTGAACTGCAAATTTTTATGGACTGTTCTTATAGAAAGCAGGGGAATGAGCTTTTCAAACATCAAGGAATTCATACTCTCTCTTGGGTTGTCTTTGACACTGTGCTTCTACTATGCAGGCAATTGTTGGTGATAAGACAATTGCATTTCTCCTGATGGACAAGGAAATGTATACTGGCATGTCTTGTTTGACAGAAGCTTCACCTGTTGTTGAACGAGGGATTGCACTTCAGAAGGTTTGTGTGTTCAAGCACATGTGCACATGTTTGAGTGAAGGCATGTGCTTTGTTGGTGGTAGAGATGATTTTTGTTACTATTGTAAATATTATGAACCATGTGCCTGAGATGATTATGGTTGAATCTGCTTACATATTCATATGTTGATGCTAAGTTCAACTCAAGCCCTAACACTTCTATTCTGTTGCAACGTAGTTTCCTCAGCTTGAAATATATTTTTACTCTTGTTCTGATATGCCGTTGCAGATGATTCACATTCTAACAATGGCATTAGGTGGAGAGGGATACCTTAATTTCATGGGAAACGAGGTTGGAAAAATGAACTACCTTCTATTTCTAGTGTAGATTTTTATTTTTAAAATGCTATTGTTGGTTGCATCATATTGCCGTTTTGAAAGTGGAATCTGCTTCATGGTTTAACTATTGTGTATATCAAAGGACATTGAGATTTGAGAGCTTTAAAAATGCTTTGCCGTGTCTTAGAAAACACTGTTGAAGAGCTGAACGTTTTCACCTCTACAATCAGTCTATACGTGTACAGAATCAGTTTGAAGTTTTAATGATGACAACGACATGTTTTGATTTGAGTTAGAAGCTATTCTGTTTGAAATTTGTTTCTGTAAAGACTATCATTAGGAGTTGTTGGACTGATGGATGGGGTTGAGAAAGGGAATAAGGGAGAAAGTTCATTCTTGATCAGGTGAATGCTTAAAGATGCAATGTTAAACTTAGTCATAGAAGAAGGTAGATGAACCAAGAATCAGTGAAAGCACCAAAATGAATTTTAAATAAGCGAGAAATAAAAAGAAAAGAAAAAAAACTGAAGCTGTGGAGGATAACAATTCCTGTGTTGAATTTTGACAGTCCCGCAACGTAAAAGACAATGCCACAAAACTTCTATGTTGGCCACATTTTTTCCATAAAGGTGCTCCACAATAGAGAGGTATTTGGATGAATTACAGTGGACAAGGAATCATCAGCCTTTTTATTAAAAAAACGATGATTGATTGAATCCCTCAGCCTCTTTATAAAAAAAAATGATAATTGACAAAAATTAATCTTAGTTCTTGCTCTGTTACTATAACAATGATGGACACAAGTAAAAAATGATGGTTTTCATATGAATGCATTTCTAAATTGATAAAATCTGTAGCTTTGACCTTTGATGAGTTTGTAGACTTTATTGTGTTTGGACTGATTTTGTATCCTCTTCTTGTGTTTCTGTTTTAGTTTGGTCATCCGGAATGGATTGACTTTCCACGAGAAGGAAATGGCTGGAGTTATGATAAATGCAGGCGTCAATGGAACCTTGTCGATGCTGATCATTTAAGATACAAGGTTAAAATCTTCAGAAAGCTGTCTTCTCGAGTTCCATGCTATTTATTTATTTCGTTTCATGGAATTTTTGAATGTTTTCTTTTTTCCTTTTCTTATAAATGACAAGTATGGTCTCTTTGGAGACATCCGAGAAATGACAAGTATGATTTTTACAATGCTATTTCCATGTAACAAGTTCCTAGAAGCTTCCTGTCAACTCTTGAAGAAGACTTGAGGCGATCAAGTTATTGGTCTTGATTACCAGGCAGGATATGGGCCCAATCTGTAAAAACTAAATACCCAAGAAAACCTTGTGTTGTGATTCATGCATTCAAAATTTCTCTCGGAGCTTTTACTTCCCCTTAACTCTCTTTAACTCTGAATAGTAGTAAGTCGTGATGACATGGTGAATTTTTAGTAATTTTCTCAGATCTGTAAACAATTTTTAGTGATTTTCTCAGATCTTTAAACCAATGATATTTTCTTTGCTTACAAACTGAGCTTGAGAATTATGTTGTCTTTGTTCTGATGGGAGTATTCCTTGTGCCGGGAAAACCCAGTTCATGAATGCTTTTGACAGAGCCATGAATGCACTCGATGATAAATTTTCGTTCATTGCATCAGAGAAGCATATAGTGAGCAGTGCTAGTGAAGAAGACAAGGTATGAATGCCACCAATTCTTCCATGCATTTTTTTATTCAAGTGCATATCATTTATTGGTGTCTACTCATTCTGCATTGACAATATTCATGCCAACATGGCTCTAGCTGTTGTTGTTCTTGTTGCTTTTTTTTTTTTTTTTTTTTACGTTGCCCAGCAGAGAATTCTGCAAATTTCATCATCATTTCATCATCGTCAATCTGCATTTTCTCAATGGAGAATGAACCTGTGAGTTAAAATGTGTTTGGTTTGAAGCAAAGAAGGAGAAGATGAAATTAAATTGAAAAAGTGTAAAAAATTCAAACACCTCCACAGCGAAGGAATAAATTAATGTGATTTACAGAGGACCTAGGTATTCATGTTGAATGATTGCTTTGCTTCATCTGGACAGGGACCTGTGAAAGGATGGTTGTTAAATTCCCATCTGTGAAATTCTCTTCCAGTGCACATTATTTTTACGGTTTTGTAAACCAAGGAGAGAAAAGGGAAAAGATTCTGATCGTTCTTGTTTTGGTTGGTTCATTTGAATAGCAATGACATCCTGATGCAGGGTGAGGTTGTCCTGACCAATTCTTACAGTGTGTAGTTCCTTTTGTTCTCTGCAAAAGCCAGACTGGTTATCAATTTTCTGCAATGCATTTAATTTGTTGGTAAACCAGCAACATGATCTCGTGACTTAATTATGAAAGTTTTCAACATCTTATGCCTTTCACCACTCTGTTGTTTCAATATCTTATGCCTTTTGCCATTATCTTTTGTTTCGGTACGTTGTCTTTTTTATTTTCAGGTTATTGTGTTCGAGCGAGGAGATTTGGTTTTCGTTTTCAATTTCCATCCAGAAAATGCATATGAGGGGTACATTCATTTTTCAATCCAGCAGTCGAGAAACAGATTGCTTTTTATTTGGTTTATTTGACTATTCTTTGACATGTGCAGATACAAAGTTGGTTGCGACTTGCCAGGAAAATATAGAATTGCTTTGGATAGTGATGCTTGGGAATTTGGTGGACATGGAAGAGTATGATTTAGTTCTTTCCTTCTTGTTCTTTTCCCTCACTATCATGCAATCACTTACTGAACATTTCGATGGCTACTCATGTAGAGGTGTGGAAAAGACCTAAAGAAAAAAAATTAGCAAATTCAAGGAAAAGATCTTTTTCTATGACACATCTATCAGTGGATTTGGATCTGGTACACCCTGGTGTACTTGGCTTAAGTGCGTCCGGATGCATAACCCTTCTTTTAACATTTAGTTTTTATTTTTTATTTTTTGAAATTCATGTGGGGCCAAGCATAAATATCTTGTATATATAGTTTTCACATTTTTTCATGTTTTTGAATATTTTATTTTGAATTTTAAACATTAAAAAAATAAGACATTTCTTATGTGTCGGCTCATGAGAAATGCCTTTTTTAATTTTAAAATTTAAAATAAAATATTAAAAACAATAAAAAATGTAAAAATTATATATAGGACATTCATGCTTGGGCCTACATAAGTATATAAAATATTTTTTTTAAAAAAATCACCATCATCATAAGTCATTTCCTACCTATGTGGGGTTAGCTGCATGAATTCTGTTGTATCTTTCTTGATGATTCAAGACTAAGTATTCAGTGATCTTTAATATTTTCATATCTTGATTAATTACTTTCATTCACGTCTTTCTGGGATTTCCTTTCGTTCTGTTACCACCTTCTATTTAGATTGATTCTACCCTCTTAACTAGTGTTATTTTAAACCTCCATTTAACATGACCAGACCGTCTTAATCTGTTCTCCCTCGTTTTATCACCTATTGGCCTCACTTTGAGATTTTCTTGGATTGCTTCATTTATAATTTTATCTTTTCTTGTTTTACCACTCATCTACCTTAATATTTTCATTTTTGTTATGCCCATTTTATATATATTGTTCTTTAACTGCCCAACATTATGCCCCATAAAGGATAACTGGTCTAATTGCAACCTTATAAAATTTTCCTTTTAATTTAAATGGGGCTCAACGATCACATAAGATTTCTAAAGCACTTCGTCATTTCTTCTTTCCTGCTTGAATTCTATGTATTATATCCTTTTCGATTTTCTCATTTTCTTGAACTATTCATCTTAAATACCGGAAGTTATTAGTTCTTATTGTTACTTAATTTAAGATCTTAATTGATTCCTCATCCAGACACTTATTATTATTAAAATTGTATTTCATATAGTCAATTTTTTGTGCGACTAATTCTAAAACTGTTAGATTTTAAGGCATCTTTCTGCTTATTCAATTTCAAATTTACTCATCCTTTAGTTTTATCTATTAGAACAATGCTATCTATAAATAACATGCATCAAGGTACTTCTTGTAGATGTCTAATAATTTCATCTATCACTAAAGTTAAAAAATAAGGATCCCAACTTTTGACGAGACAAAACGAACTTTGTGTTTTGGTACTATCTTCTTCCCCAAACCACTCTACAAAGGCGTGAAAACCTTTGACTACTTCTGACCACATTTGGACATCATTATGGTGCATCGCTTATGGGAAAACGTCCTAACAACCCTTGTCTATTTCTTACTACTTCCAAGTTCCGATGTAGCGCATCATTTACGGGGAAACACCCTAGCAATTATTGCTCATTTCTCACTACAGTTGGGCTCCGCTGTGACGTATCGCTCATAAAGAACACCCTAGTATTAATGACTTTTAATATATTTCCAAAATCCATAAGAGATGTGGCGGTGATTTTGTATATCACCGGTTGCCAGCCTAACATGCTAACCCTAGCTTTTTATGCGGATTTGAGGCTAGCAATAAGATGAAAATTCTTACTGGCAATGTTTCTTTTTTTAAAATAATAATAATAATAATAATAATAATAATAAATTGTATATTGAACTAGTGCACTCGGGTGCATTGAATCATTTCTCACTATCAATTCAATTCTAATCCAAGGAGTGACGAACATATTCAATTCAAAACCTGATCACTGGTGTTGTGTTAGAGGAATATGCAATATAGATGTCTGAATGTCTCTTGCTTTCTATTTTACTGTAAGGCAAAATTTTGTTGCACTTCGTCAATTGTCATCTCGATCGCAGGCTGGGTACCAAATTTCCCTTTTCTTTTCTTTCCTCTGTGGTATTTTGCTATGTTTTAATATTAAAGCCAACTCATTCTTTGAACAATGAACAGTTTTAGGTCTTGATGACATAATGTTAAGCCAGTCTGTGCATTCGTTGCTTTCCTGAATTATGGATCTATTAATATCCACAAGCACTTCAATAAAAAAAAAAACCACTTGAAATGTGGTGCATAACATCTATTTTGATGGTATAGGTGGGCCATGATGTAGACCATTTCACATCTCCAGAAGGCATACCAGGAAAACCAGAGACAAATTTCAACAATCGGCCAAACTCCTTTAAAATACTCTCACCCGCTCGCACCTGTGTGGTACACTACTTCCCACTTTACATGGAAACTTTTTTCCTCCTAGTGTCCAAGCATTTCAGGTTGTATTAGCGAATATTTTTTTCTCTGAGGCGATATAATTGCCCAAATTTGAATGTCAATTAAATTCTTGGAAATCAGGTTTATTACAAGGCTCAGGAAGATCTAGAAGCTCCCCACGCAGGGGCAGCTGAAACTGATGCAGGGCAGGAATTGGCTGTGGAGGAGGTGAGTTCTAAATCAGAATTGAGAAGTGAGTCTGTGAATGTTGAGGGAGACAAGAAAGTGGAGCTGGAAGAGGCGAGTTCTAAATCAGAATCCAGAAGTGAGTCTGCGAATGTTGAGGAAGACAAGGAAGTGGAGCTGGAGGAGGTGAGTTCTAAATCAGAATCCAGAAGCGAGCCTGCGAATGTTGAGGAAGACAAGTAAGTGGAGCCGGAGGAGGCAATTAATCGCAGATAATTCCGCACCGTGGTTGGTCCCATGAATACCATCTAGTGAGCTGGCTGGTGTATCTTTTTTCATGGATAGTACCTGCGTGAGCAACGATAGCAAAACTTATCTCGCACTTCATCAACGTGGAATAAGAGTAGCTTGTGTATAGAATATGTTCAGGACCAATGGAGAGTATGGCGACTACATATAAAGCGAGAATTCATATGGAATGAATGCGCGATGCCAGTGTGCATGGGGTTACTGAGATATTTTATATAATAAAATAATAAAATCACGGGAGAGTTTTCTGTTTCTCACTGTCATGGATAGGACCTCATTCACTCAAGTTAATTCATATTAAATGCATTTAAGTCATGCCAGCATTTTATATAGTTCCTAACGAATTTGAGCCTCCATTTGGTTAACGAAGGGTGCAAATGTGGATGAGCCTACAGGTCATTTAGGCTGGGTCAAGCTTCATTTTCAGGCCTTCAACCTGGTCCAGATGGGCGGCGGCGATGACTCTTGGTTCTCTAAATGATTGGCTCGACTGGAGTTCACTAAACGTTGTGCAATTATATTTTCATGTTAACTGCAAACAATTAATTGAAATCTAGTAAAAGTAAAAACTCACATACATTTTTATAAATCTGAAGGAATAAAATCCCAGAGGAATTAATATCATACATACAGTAAAGAAAAAGTCATTAGTAGATATATTAGCATCATAAGAAGGATGCATGATAGAGCTATGAAGACCATGATTGAGAATTTGATTATCACGTGATTGTATCAAAGTTTAGTTTTAATTCCTATTTCTTTATGTTGTCATGAATTTAGTAGATGCATGCGAAAGGTTGTATTTTATCATATGCTATTGGCAAATAATTTGTTTTGATAGTTGAGCCAAGAGAACATATAAATTTAAAATGAGATAAATAAATAGTCGCTATGAAATATAAGATTATAAAATTAGTTGAACGAAAATCGAATTTGTTAGATTCAAATTTACCAATAATAGGAATTAAATGAGCAGCTAGTTAAGAAGAAAGGTTCAATCAAAGTTTTCGGAAATCCAATGGCCGGTGCCTGTGGTCAAAACAGCGCATGGATCAGACGAGGAGTTTCCCAAATTGAATATGAACCATTCAGCCTTTCTCATATAGCAGTGCTCTTTCCCTGTACCTCTGACGGTTATATCATCCAAGATGAGCAATATACATATTAGAACCAACCATTCTCTAGCTACAGATAATACTTATTTTGGCGGTGCCTGTAGAATAAACAAATTAAAAAAAAAAAAAAAAAAAAGCACCAGTATCCACTAGAGTTTGTTTTGCACCACATTTTCGAGTCTAAAATTTAAACCCAGATCCATGAAAGAGCAAAGGCTTGTCTATTAATAATAGGAAACTCCTCATACCATTGAGTCGATCCCTCAAATTGGCTACAACAATAAATACAACCTCTACTGCATTCAGCCACACAATTCTTCTGGCTGCAAAAGTGGATGCCAGAAATATGATACCGACAATGATCATTCAAACACAGGCAAGAATTATTTGCCATGAAAACCTAATTTTTTTCCAAATTATAATGACATTTAATGCTCAATATGCGTTTGACGCAACAAAGATCATATAATTTGTCGAAGTTCAGCTGTAAGCAACGCTAACTTTCGGTGCTGTGACAGGATAGAAAGTGTTCTAACTGCTTTCATTCTAGATGGAAGGTCCCCATCACCGGATTTGGCAGCTTTGAGTATCGTTTGCAGGATTTGCAGTGGATCTCCATGGCTTACAACCAAGATAGCACACCTGCAACATTCAAATGTAGCTAATGAATCAAATAATTCACCATTCGAATGTGTTCATAAAAAATTCACGGCCTTGTGTTACAATGATGACCATGTGGATACAATTTTGCAACAAAATGTCGCCTCTCGTGGCGATTATAAGGTAGTCAATTAAAGCAGTGGTTATCAATACCCTTCAAACTCAGCCTCCATAGTTGTGATAGCAGTTGCAAGCCTAGAAGCCACATCTTCTACACTTTCACCGCCTTCAGGTGGCATGAAAGGATCCTTCTCATCAAGGGCCCATATCTCTACATACTGTCATTGAAGGTAGACATGATTTAGTATAGATAAAATCTGAGAGGTGCATCTAACTAAGAGCTTTCCTTTTCTCATGTGGTTCTTCTATCATTTGATCCTTCGCCTGGCAGCTTGTAAAACCAGGACCAAATTAGTTATGCAATAAAAAAAAAATAAAAAAAAATTGCATGTACCTTATCATGAGACAGAAGTTCAAAGGTTGGCCCAAAATAGCGTTCTCGAAGTTCTTCAACCGCCTGCCCAACAGATATTGATTAGTACTCAATACAACAGAGGCATTAAAATGTGGAGAACATTTTCAGAAATCCACCGAGCTTGCATTCATAAAGGATGGAAATCAGAATTAGAAAAAGAAAAAAACCATGAAAGAAAGATAAAAGAGAGGTGACTAGAGTTTAAAAACTGTATAGTTGCTGCTGTTTTACACGTGGAAAGGAACATGAAGTTATCAAATTAGTTCTTGCAGCTACATGCTATCAGCCGTGGCCCATGGTCATTACTTTCAAACTTCTTTAGCGTGGCTTCATTCCCCAGAATCAAATCAAAATCAATAACTGAGATTACTTGCAAAATTTTATGTTCATTAACTACAAATTTTATAAAAACATCAAGCAGGTGGACTGAATTCCAAGGAAAAATAAGAGGAAAACAATATACTGATTTTGTGCTTCTTTGCTGTGGTACAAAAGACAATGATTTTCGTACATTTTCAGCATGATGCCATACAAGTACACCAACGAATGGCTTTGATCAAATGGTCAACCCCACCAAAGGAGGTTTTAAAGATACCATCCAACAAATTCTATCACATCAACAGGTTCTTTGAGCGACAAACAATTTCGTAAGCAATGGTGAGGCTACTGGTTCTTTTTTAAATTGTTGCCATTTTTCAAAGAACGGTTGCATGTCATGCAAAAGAAATACCATTGATAATTGAAAAGCTTCCACTGCTTGGGGGTGTTCTAAAAACATCTTATGGTAAAATTTATAGCTTTATCAGCCAAGTGGATGAATATGTTACCATAAGCCATACCAACACAAGGATACGATGATTTGAAATTTTCAAATGCATAATGAGTTTTTATGATTTCGAATTATTTATTGAATGATAATTACCTTACACTGAGGGCTTTCAAACGGGAGATTCAACACATCAGCAACTACTTCAGCAGTATGCCTTGTTCTTGAAAACGGAGAATAGCAGATCCTAACATTTTCAAGGGGTATGTTATTGGCCTTCAGCTCCTGCAAATATGAAAATTCAACTCCATCTTATAAAAAATCGAAATATTCTCCGCGCGAATGGACTATCAATCTATCATTAGTTTGCGGAAGTTGAAGCAATGCACAATCTTTTAAAGACGAAATTGAATTAGAAAAACATGGCCATGGAAATGTAGCTGGGAAGATAATAAAATCCATGAAACAGACATTGCAGGTTTGGTCATTTCCTCCTACCAGAAACATGAAAAATTCACAATTCAATGCACTTGTACAGCCAAACACACTTCAGGAAAGCATCACAGATTGAAAAAGGGTACCGCGAGGAATAATCCGCCTGCCGATTTTGCTTGGGTTATGCCTTCAGAAGCCAAGGCATATTGTGGAAGGGTCCCGTTTTCCTGTCAAGATATTACTTGTTGATTAAAGCTGTGATGTCAACCAAATATCGGAACTAGAACTTCGTATATCGAACTTAGGCGTAGATCGTTTGAAGTTACCGAAAACAAATAACAGCATTTCGATTTCCAGGAACGAAACTTTCGGAGATAGTTGAAAAGTTTGAAAGCGGAAGAGTAAAAAAAAAACAAAAGAAAGAAAAGAAAAGGGAATTTTCAACAAAAAAAAAAAAAAAAAAACTGACCATGGAAGAGACGATGAGGCCTCTCTCGTTGGGGATGCTTTTGCCATGCCTGAGCACCCAATATCTGTTGCGAAGGAAGGGCAATGCCATTGCAACCGTTTTGTCTTCCTTGCGAATGGAGTAGAAGAAGGAGGAAAGCCTTTTGCGCTGGAAAATTCGGTCGAGCTTTTCAGAGGCGTGGAGCAATGCTGGGGAGCGGCTAGCTTCCAAAACATCCGGAAGAGGAAGGGTGTTTTTGTTATTTCAAGGGATAATTACCCATATGCCCTTAACAAATGCATATAATTCTTCTTATACCTACAATATGTTGTAAATTTTTTTTCTACTCATAATATTTCACCTTAAATTCCTCTCATACTAAAACCATTATTATCTATCCCATCGAAAAGACAATTTTGCCCATTTAATTTTTTTCTAATTAAAATAAATCAATCTTAATATGACTTTCAAGTTATTTAATTTCTTGTATTAATGATTTACTATCATCAATTGAGTCATGTTAAAGTTAAATTATCTCAATTAAAAAATTTTAAATGGATAAAATTGTCTTTTTAATGGGGTAGATAATGGTGGTTTTAATGACATGGGTGTGAGAGGAATTTAGGATGAAATGTTATAGGTATAAAAGGAATTTACAAAATGTTGTGGGTATAAGAGGAATTATGTACATTTGTTATAGGTAGCAGAGGAATTATCCCTTATTTCAATTATCACCGAGTGTTTCAAAACAATGAGAATATGGAGGGTAATTTAGTCATTTTGAGAAGATCTTTTTTGAAAATATTTGTATAATTAAGTGAGGCAACGCAAAATGCCCATAAATAAATTTAAAGTGTGTTTTGAAAGTGCTAAATTTTTTTCATTAAAAAGTTTTTTGTATAAAATTTTTTAAAAATGAAAAAAACAATATGAAATAATAGAAATAATAATGAGTAAACATAAGAAACTTATAAAATAGATAGGTTAGATGTACGACTAATTAAGTAAAAATAATTTAAATGTAAGATAATTTATAGGAAGAAGTGAAAAAATAATTAAAAAATAAGATGACCGCAGAGAATAAAAAATTTTAGTTTAAAATGTTTTTGGTGAAAACAAATAAAGATTTGAAAGGCTGCTGACCATGAGCAATCTTCAATAATTATAACAAATTGCATATGTTGTACCGATATTCCACTTCATCCATGGATAATAGTTAAAAATAAAAAAATGGAAACCGACCTGTACCCAGAATTTCTGGAACATTTACAAGCTTCCATGTACTTCAAATAATTTCATTTTCCATAAATATTCATATCTTGAATTATTACCTTCTATTTCTTTCGTTAGGAAAAGATACGTAGATTTGTCTTTGTTCGCTTCGTCAATTACAATTTCGAATTACGATTTTTCTACTCTTCCAATACACCACAACTTCACTTTTCATTTCTTAATACATACCAATCCCATTTTTTATTATTATTTATAATTTTCATATCCTGATATATAATATATTTTTTTTGTCATAACAGTTCTACATTTAGAATCTCCAAATTCACTCTAATTTCATTGGATTCTAACTAGGACCATCCTATTGCATGCCATGGGATGGGGAGGAAATGAAATTGTCCGACGTGCATCGGGTCGTTTTTCTTCCTTTTCACGTGGTCGCTTGGGCTATTTGCATCTTTTCATCCTTTTAAGATTCTGTAACCTAAAGGAAAAATGATCATGTTATCTCAGGTCACCTGAGCAAATAGTTTACTTAGTTTATATTAAAAAAATTCATTTAAAATATATTTTATATTTTTTCTTCTTATATTTATTTATTTATTTGTATTTGACATATAAATAAATTTTTATCATTTTTGAATATATATATATATATATATATATATATTGAGGTTTTTAATGAATTTATTGAGGCGAACTAAATGCGCTATTTGCTTAGCCATCTAACGGAAAGTTAAAATTACGATCGAAGTCTAGATATCACTCGACCATGAACCGCACGCAACCAGGCTCCTGTAACTGCCGCTGTGATTCTTTATTTATTTATTTTTGAAAATTAAATTTGTTGAACTCGAACCCAGTGTCCGTCAAAATCAAACGGGTCACGCGTTGGAATTCTAAACAACTGAAAATCATTTGTGCTTATTTTTATCTCGTCCCAGAGGATTTGAAGTAGTTTTAAAACTATATCCTCTCATGCTTTTAAATAATTAATGTTAGTAAACGTGATTCAGGTTGATACGGATCACTGCGGAAGCACACACAATAAAATATAATAAAAAATATAATAAAAAATATAATCAAATAAATAACAGTAAGATCATACATAAAGAGACACTAAGATTTATATGGAAAATTCTTCAATCCAAGAAGGAAAAAACCACATAAAAGAGATCCTAATCAACTACAATAAATAGCTTACAGAGATACACATACACATAGAAAATATCACACAAATTCTCTCGATGTCTTACGCACACCCTAAATAAGAACACTCTAATAACCCCCTCTCTCACATCTCAACGGGACGCCTCTCAAGGTTCCACTGAATCTCTAACTGATTCACTCATAAATAGAATTACTCTAGGCTCTTACACAATCTCAGTCTCACACAACTGAACTACGTGAGATACGCAATCTCAGTCTCACACAACTGAACTACGCAGTATACGCAATCCCAATCTAACGCAACTGAACTACATAAGATACGCAATCACAATCTAACACAATTGAACTACATAAGATACGCAATCCCAATCCTAGCAGACTACAAGAAAAACTTAATAATTAAGAATTAAAATTTTTTAAATGGCTAGTATTAGGCTCTTAACATTCCCATTCCCATTCCTGTCGGTTTGTGATGCACGTGGTCAAGTGGGCCAACTTCCCAAGACAAAAGGGTCATATTTTGACGACCGGTGATCATTCGAGTCATGAGGAGAGCCTGGATTTTCTAAAAGCCTAAGATGCTATCAACTTTCCAAAAGCCTACGATGCTGTCAACCCACATTCAGTTCCCATCTCTCACTAAGAAAAAAGGCACTGGATCGAGATGCCTGGTTCCCTTTTTCTTCTTTCCTGTTATTGATGCAGACCACGTGCATCACATTCTTCCAACATTTTCCCCACGATTTACCTCTGCAAGCCACGACTCACTCTGATAGTCTCATGATGAGATGGCAAATTTATATATATAGAGCATTATTATATATACCATGATGTATTTGATATATATAGATATATGTTTTGCTCTCTGTTTGGATGGGTAGACAAAATTATAGTGTGTGTATTTTAACAAATGTGGCCCATAAACATACTTGATCGGAAGGAAACTTTATCTCCTTGATAAACAAATAATTTTAAATGCAATGAATGGATAAGATTTATTATCAAAGATTAAAATTTAAAAAATTAAGAGGGTTACATAGCTTTGCTTATATATAATCTCGTTACTAGAAACAGAGTTTATATATATATATATACACACACACATCAATATATATTTTAGACTAAAATATAACAGTCATTTATTCTTATAATTAGTTATATTTTTTTAAAAAAATTATAAACATGTTTTTCTAAGCGTATTCAATTTATGTACAAAGTTTTTTAATTTTATAATACTTTTATATGTTTATTTCTTATTTTTTAAAATTAATTTTTTTAAGGGTAAAAATGACTTAAATGCCCTTGAAATTGGTTTTTTTTTTAAAAAATAAAAATATAAAAGTATTGTAAAATGACAAATCTTGACATATAGATTAAATAAAATTAGGAAAACATATATATATATATATCAGTTCTGCTTTAATCTAACCGGGTGTTGACACCCTACTTAAATGTGAAAATTAAATTTTCAAATGGGCTTACTACCTTTGACCCACCCATTTAAGGCTATTTGTGGATTTACATTTGAATTTTAACATGTATATTTGCAAGCCCAAATTTGTGTAGAATCCATGAGCCTCCAATGCTTTAAGCCCACTACAGAAGTAACAACCAATAATTCATACGATTGATCAAGAGAAATTTGTATTTAAGATGAAGTGAAGAATTTTTTTTTCAAGTTAATTGAAATAGAGTCAACGTGATGAACGATTTGAATTAAACAAATAATTAATATTTTTATGAGATTTTTAATGGTCAAAATAGGTTTGACCAAGAAAGGAGGTACATTTGCAACATTTCAAATGGTGGTTAAAAACTACTAAATCCAACCTACTAAATGAAAATCTGAATCGTTAAAATGGATAATGGATATCAATAAGTGTGGGTCCCACCTAAGATCAAAGAAAATAGGTAACGATTAAGATATAAATGAAGGACAAAAAATGTACAAAATCAATGGCTAGGACAGAGTTGACTTACTAGCCAAGCAAAACCATGGGCCCATTGGTGGTTTTCAAAAACCACCTAAAAATTTACCAAGAGGTCCACCTTAAGATAAAATTTTGCAAAAAAAAGAAAAGTGGAATTGTGCAAAATATTATTAAAACATACCAATATGCAAATTATCAAACTTGAAAAGCTATAAAAGGACCCCCTCTCCCCCCATTTGAGACACGCAAAAATAGGTAGGGGTGGGAATCGGGGCGGGTCAGGGTTTGCCCAACCCTGACCCTACTTTTCAAAAATCTTGTTTGACCCTTATTTTTATACCGGGTCGGGATGAGGTCGGTTTGACCCTTACTTTTTTCTACTATGTCTCGAGACAAAATTCAGGTCTGTATCGGACCGGTTTCGAATAGCGGGTCGGGTCAAAAGTACGGGTCAAATAAGATAAATTTCAAATTTTATATACATATTAAACATAAGTATACATCTATACTAAATTTAAATATTATATGTTTCAATATTTCACTAATTATTAAAAAACACAAAATTAAGAAAACAAAACATTTGAAAACATAGTATACATTTATTAAAATAGGTTAATATACAATTACACATAAGGGTTATATACGTACAATTTTTTTATTGATTCTTATATTATTTTTTGAATAAATTGATTCTTCTATTGTTGATAAAGTTGATTATAAAAAAGTGAGAAATTTGAAAGAAAATAATAATAATATTTAAATATAAGCTTATAATTTTTAATAAATTTATATATGCGGGACGGGTCGGACTTTTCGGGTTGGGACATAGTCGACCCATCCCGACTCTATTTTTGAATTAGGGTCAAAATTTCTGACCCCATCCCTATACCGGGTCAAAAATATATTGGTTTTACCCAGCCAAAAAGGGTCGGGTCAAAGCCGGGTCACGGGTCGACCCGCCCCAATTCCCACCCCTAAAAACAGGTACAACATACCCTAAACCCCTTTTTTCATCCATCTCTCAAGATATTCCCATCCGGGCTCCATTTTCATTCTACATTATTTTTTTATCTAGGATATTCCAGCTCTCCTTTTACATTAAAAAAAAAAACATAACATACTCACTCCACGCCCCTGTTCTTTACATCGACATTCCTTTCTCATTTTTTTAGTTTAAAAAAAAAAACCCTTCAGCACGTCATTTCTCCTTTACATCATCATTCCTTTTCATTTTTTTTTTACAAAAAAAAGAAACAAAAGAAAACTCCAGCACGTCATTTCTCCTGTGCATCATCATTCCTTTTCATTTTTTTTCTACAAAAAAAAAACAAAAGAAAACTCCAGCAAGTTATTTCTCCTCTGCATTATCGTTCCTTTTCTTTTCTTTTTTTTTTAAAAAAAAAACAAAAGAAAACTCCAGCACGTTATTTCCTGTGCAACATCTCCCTTTTCAATTTTTTTTTTTTTAAAATTAAAGGAACCCCGCTAGCACGTCATCTGACCTTTGCATTATTTTCTTTTTTTTTCGTTCCCTTTTTTTTTTTAAAAAAAAACAACAACGCTGCTGCTGAGATATTTTTTTATTAGCATACCTTCTTTTAAAAAAAAAAAGAAAAAAGAAAATGCGCTGAAACAAGGCTACTTGCTCTCAGACGTTGAAAAGAAGTTTTTTTTAAAAAAAAACTATTTGTATAAAGTGCTGTCGCTGAGTTAAAAAAAAATTATGCAAATCATCTATTAATTGGTGCATTTTGTCTCGTTAAAACCCTGCCATCTTTTTAACAATTCATAATTTTTTTTATCCAAATCAAGCACTTATGCAACAGGTAGGTGTTGTTACATTTATAAAATAAATATATAAAAAAGTATAAATCAAATCATCATAAGAAAAATTTTATTTTGCGCAACGGGAACAACTACCCGCATCTAACTTCCAAATTGAGTTAGGGCTTCAAAAAAAGCCCAGAGATTAACTTCCCGCCTTCACCCTCCTGAGCTTTTACATAAAAGAATATATATATATGTTAATTTTCTGCACTCCTAGGACCAACGTACTAGAAGAATAAAGTTGTATTTTTTTTTCTAGTTGTGAGTTCACCCAGAGAATCTCTGTATTTTAGTGCCTTATTGTACACGGACTAACCATCATTATATGGTTAGTGGCGACTCCAAAGTTAATATATTAAACTTTATCAGCATTTGTACACATATTACTAACTACTAATTGCGCCTAATTGAGATACATGTTGTGTTTGACTAACTCGCATCATTTAAAAAGCTCTAAAAACTTACATCATCTAAAAGCTTTAACGTTTGCATCTCCCTTCTTTAATCCCCACGTCTACACATTTTCTATTTTTTCCATTTCTGACTTAACCCCTTTTCTACACCTTTTTACATTTATATTTTTGCATGTTTAATTTTTATATCTAACTCGCATCATATCTAACCAGCTAACACGTTAACTCGCATCTCATATTTATTCTTCTCTCTTGCATTTGTGCACCTATTTTCCTGTTTGGTTCACATTTATATTTTATATTTTTTTTAGGCCCATACATCGGCCTATCGTAGCACAGAAAAAACCACGTGCTACACCGGGTTTATAGATTTTGAATGGATTAGATTTTCCATCAAAGATCAAAATCTTATATTTTGAAGGATTATATGGGTATGCTTCTGTGTGTATATACACACACTGTAATGTTGTCTACCCATCCAAACAGAGAGCAAAACTTCGCAGTTCAGACGCATTAGATCTGTTTTCCAGGGTAAAAGCCATGGCAAAGATCAAACGATCATGCGATGAAAGGATTATACCTGATGCAACCTTTTTGCTAAAAAACGCATGGCAGGGAAGACAATTGAAACACGGTGCAATGTGGGAACAATTTAGGTTGAAAATCATTTACCAACCTGAGTAATTTGTTTGAACTGATAATCAGATGGAAGAAAAAACAGAATCGCCCAACAGCTGAAATCTGCGCGCAATTCATACAGCTTTATGCATCAGGCCAGCTCATGCAGGGTACATTCATCACCCGGTTTCTGCTCCTAAACAAAATCAGGCATCCTCAATTTCAACAATGGTTGCAGACAGGTATAAACACTGAGTTCCGCAATGAATGGTTGGCCAGAAGAAAACAACCAACCTCATAGCTCACATCTTAATATAAGAACTATGACTCTTACAGACGATAATTCTAACTAATAACACCAGATCAGATGCTAAGAGATGTACAGTCTATACCATAGTTGGGAACTTGGGATATCGAAAATTCAGCATTCGTGGAATCATGCCAGAAAAAATCACTTTATCTGAAAATGTTTGACAGTGGGGTTCCTAGGAAGAGCTATTTTAATCACTTCAGAGGGGCCCTTTTGTTTCCACGGGCTATCTTTCACAACAGGCACTTGTGCATGGGTGCCATCTTTCACTTGTAGAACTGCTGGCACTCGTCCAGGGTCTTCCATTTGTTGGTCAGGTGGAACCTTCCTGCGACGCTCATTGTGACCAGCCAACCGTTCGCGGCAGCTTCTTTTGGAATCATCAAACTGAGATATTACATGGAACCTGCATAACATACACAAAAGAGAACATAGCCTGAGAAAATGAAAATATACCCCTCAGTGAGGACAAATTTGAACGGTAGAAAATTTTTCTTCAGGAAAACAACCCTTTACTGATGGTCTCCTCTAATCCAGTTGACAGAATTAATCATCAGATAAATTCCTTATACACCAATCAATGCAAAATGTCCATTTGGTCTCGGAACGTCCACTCTCAAGAGGGCTAACAATGCCCTTTTCAAATAAAAAAGTTCAAAGAAAATTGCATCCAATGGTGCTCCATTATCACAACTTCTGTATACGTCCCACCTTCCCGTTGTTGATTAAACCAAAATTAATCTCGTTTCTCCTGTAGTTAATCTTTTGGTCGAACATGGAGAAAATGAAAGGAAAACAAATCCTTGAGTTTCTGCTAAAGCATAAGATGGATATCAAAGATGACCACCTGCCTCCCGCTATTCCATCTCTTTTGTTTGAATCCTTTCACTGAAATGGAATCCCACTGCTTAGAACAGTCCAATACTGTATCAAATTATGGTGATGCAAACATTCAGTTCCATGTGATTCATTGTAATCCCTCATTTTTGCTATACAGTGTAGCCGTGCATCTTTTCCAAGGTAGAATTGCTTCCACACTTCCAAATGAAATGAAGCACACTTTTGATCTTGGCCAAGACAATGAAATCGACAACACATTCTTCTGTCAACAGTACCAAAAGCAATGCAAAGCCAATACTAAATGGTTCACATCTTTTTGCAGTTGTTCTCTTAGTTAAGAGACTGCATACAATTCTGTGTCTTGATATTAAAATTTGATTTTTCTCCAATTGATGATAGTCTCAGCCAGAACCAGATTGCTTCAAATGACTCCCAGAATCTCTTTTCTCCACAGTGAGAACAAGCATGTCAAGGATATAAGATGAGACATTGGAATTATAGTGCGACAAATTTGAATAATAAAATATTCACTTTCTGATAAATGCTTCCAGAATTGTTTGACTCTGTTGATTGCAGAAGCTATATCCCTATGAGCAATCATAAAGGCTCCAAACATCTGCCATTGGGACATTGAATCTTTACCAATACACATGACCAATTTCTAACTATGTCATTGAAGAAAATATTCCCCAGGAAAAGAAAAAATTTACCTTAAGTGTGCCACAAAGGTCCTACATCATCATTGCCACCAAAACATGCACAACACTAAGGTGCAAAGGATGAATACAACACGAGTGCTTAATAGGTATTTTCCTTCTTCGGTTGGTGAACTTACCCAGCCTGTTGGTGCAACTTCAAAAAAGAGGGATTCATTCATAAGCCACCATTATGCACAATTGGAATGTGTTTTTGTCTAAGAAGCAAAAGTCGAGCATCCTAGTTGATCCATAATCTTTCAAGGAGGTAGGAAATGAGCTGTTAAGAGACATCAGCTCCCAAATGTTGAATTTGTCATCAGTCTTGAGCATGTATCAACATACCACAGATAATTTCCACTTGAGAGTTGATTTCACAGAGACCTAAATCAGCGTTACAAGCAGGTTCATCTTTTAACCAGAACATATTTGAGACAAAATCAAACCACAAGATTCTGTCGTTTCCATGTTTGAACTGGGAACTACTACTACTACCACTACTACTACTAGTACTAATAATAATAATAAATCACTAAATTATGCTCCGATTGGATGGAATTTGTATTTCAATCATGTAATAAGTCATGGGTGTTTTGAGAAGGAAAGGGAGGAAAGAGGTCGAGAGAATAGCATGGTGGGTTGGTCATATGTCGTTCCCTCAACGACTTTGGAAAATATTATTCTAAAAATCCCTCAAATTTTAGATGCTTGAATTCTTGAACTGCAACTCATTTCCGTAAATCCAAAACGAGGCGCATGGTATTTCAAACTCAAATATGAAATTAAACATCCAAACACCCCTTAGTTTCAGAAAAACATGAATTTGAAATGCTAGACCTTACAGACTAAAGAGTAACCACATAATTTTAATTTCCAGAGGCTTAATTGTCGATCACCATTAACAATAAGAGACCAACAGATACAGAAGTCATTCATATAATTCCCATCCATGGATTAGATTGGCGGATGGATCAACTATGTGAGCTCTGCTCTAGCTTATTTTTCGGTTCCAAGAAGTCGCCGAGTATTCAGACAATCATATCCATTGGTAGCAATCGAGATAATGGCCACACCAAACTCAGCAACAAGCACGGAAAACAGCAAAATCAACCATGTTTTCTCCTTTTGGTCATGCCTACCAAGAGATTCAGCTGCCACAAACATAGAATTGATGCGAAACGCCGCAATTCAAGTCGCCACAAACACATGCGAATGACAGAGAAAAGGAAAGAATCAATGCATATACACCTGCTACACTGCTGGCAGTAGCGTTGGTGGACACCTCCTACAACCACGAAGGCGTCTTTGGCGTGCTTCTCGCACACCTTGTGCCGCTGGTGGTACCGCTTCGCCGAGCCGAGGTCAGCATCGCAGTCGTCAGCCTGACACCTCAGTGTCTGCAGCTGCTGAGAATTCGGCGAGGAGGTAGATGTGAAGGTCTTTCCATCGCAATCTTCTCCGGCAGAGCACCTGCTCTCGTTCTCTTCTTCCTCCTCTCTTTCTTCCTCCACCATTTCTCTGTCACTCAAACTACGTTTCGCCATTTTCAGAGAAAATGGAGGGATGTAGCTCGGGAATGAGTATTAGGGATTTTGAGGGAAAAAAATATATATTTTTGAACTGCATACAAGAGCGCTGGTAGCGAATTTGTAGGCTCTTAGTGGAACAGTGGACTCCTGCCCAGGGCAGAAGAGAGCAGTGACAAAGAAGATGACAGTTCCCTATGTCGCGACAAATTTTTCTAGATGCATTGCTCAAAAAATAGCTCCCTATAAAGAGATCACGGCCGTCGATTTTCATCGATTCTGCTTTTTATTGTCTATCCTCGTACGTGTTTGAGATCTCAGCAGAAAACGAAGAACAAACAACAATATTTCGCGACTCCGAAAGCCGTTACGGACACTGGTTTAGACGTGGCTACGTAGGCAAAAGCCCGAAAACAGCTCGATGGGCTGTTAGTGGAAGTGAAACTGAAAACTTGCGGGTGTTTCGCAAGCATTTTGTAAGTGGTGGTGGCCTTTGATATTGATACGTGGAACTCTTAAATGAAAATCTGGACCGTTCAAATCGCTAAAGGCACTTCAGATGATCTATCACTTAAACGGGTACTGATTTCATTACAGGAAAAAGAAATTACCAACTACAGTTTGGCGACCTTTCTGACCTTAATCAGCCTAGTTCGCGTAGCCGCCTTCCACATAATTCCAAATTCCAATGAGCAAGCGCGAATAGCTGATGCTCCGGCTGAGCAGCATGCTTAATATGCAGGCACCCTTTTTTAACGCGAAGCCCTATCATGTACAATATAATGGATTAGGGCCCTCGTCCTATACACCCAGGTGCCTCATATACAAAAATTTATTTTTTTATATTTTTTGTAATTTTTTTTTTATAAAACTATTAATTTGAGTATATTTAACATATATATTAAGTCTTACAATTTTCGAGACTTGTAAATGTTTTTTGATTTTTCAAAATTAGAGTTATTTTAGTTTCGATTGAATAAAACATGACTATTTTCGAAAAATTTAAAAAATATTTACAAGCCTATTAAAATGGTAAAAATTATTTTATAAATTAAATACATTTATATTAAAAAATTCAAAAAATATTAAAAATAATTTTCTTTCGCACCGAGTACATCAACAGTAAGTGCACTTGGGTGCATATTATTATTTATATGAAACATTTGAACCTAAGCCCTCGCTCACATTATTCTACCCACGCTTGGGTTAGTCAAGCGGTGGTAGTAGACAAGCACCCTTGCAATGCAAAGCCGTTATATAGCCTCGGCCAACCCCAAGCCTCCACCGGTAAATCGGAACCTCAAATTGAGTGTTGCTGAAATCAAAGAAACTTATTTGGTGAGACAAGGAACCAAGTATTTTTCTCTGTCACTGTCAATATAGCTGTCCACTAATCGTAATATTTTATTAAATATAAAAGTGCGACATGCGCCATAAAAAAAATAGCAAAAAGCATTTAACAGAAAAGAAGATAAAGACGCAGGTGACATGCGGGGGGCAACGTTAGTTATAAAATAAAACTACTTAAATACATATACTGCTGAAACATGTTTCAATTTATGTATTTTTTTAATCTTTGTTCGTTGCTTATGTCATTTTGTATTACAAGTATCATCTTTTTTAATCTCGTTTTACTTTCTCTCAACTTCTCCCAAAAGTTATATGCACTTACTATAGTGTAGTAGAGCGATTAAAAGCCCTCTGTGCAAATAATAAATTTGGCAGTACATTCGGGAACAAGAAAAAAAATGATAAAGAATGGTTTTATTCCTTTTCTCAGTACCTTTTTAATTCTGTTGGATACTTTAGCTAGCTTATACTATTTTCTATCATTATATATGTAAATGTATATTCAATATTATATTTGACTTTTTATCAAAGAATTTATATCATTCATTTTATTTCTCTACCACGTTACATTATTTATTGATTTTTTCCTTTTTTTCCTCTGTTATTTTCCCTTTTGTTCCGTCCTCCTCGTTTTGGAACGCACAGCGCAAAATCCTTCTCATATTCTGAAAATCGGAACATTTTAAGTTTTCCGCAAAATGCAAAGGAAATCGATGACATGCGTGTTCTCTACCCGATTCACTTGCGACAACCGAACGCAACTGCACCGAGAATCAGGATAGGTTGCCGCTGACAGGACATTATCCTAATTCATGCATCTCAAATTACCGTGAAGACTTATCCCCATCTTCCAAAAGGAAAATCCCATGGTTCCTGTAAATCTGTCGTCCAAGATGCTCGCCTACGTACTCAAAATCGTTATTTCAAGCTATGCACCTGCTAAAAAATTTATTTATTTATTTTATAGATGTGCGTTTTCTCTTTCGATATTTGTTGAGATTAAAGTTGACAAATTTTAAATTATCTACACAAACCAAAAAATACTAAATAAATTTAATAAATTACAAATTTTACTTGGAAAAAAGATTTAAAGATTGCACTTATTTCTTTAAAAAAATTCAGTCCCTGAATTATGCGAGCATATCAAAAGTGGCGTGAGGGGAAAAAGCTCTCACGCGCACGAGGGAAAACTGGAGATCCATCATCGGCGAGTTGTATACTGGTATGCCCGGCTGCAGTGGAGCCGCCTGGACTGGAATTTCCATTTCAATCCGTCGAAAGCAACCAATCATTAAGATTTGAGTGCTTCTAGATGCATGAATAATGAAAAAAGTAGTGAACGGAATGCTGGGTGGCTAACGCAGGCGTGCGGCAGTTCCGGCAATCGGCCATTTATTAATTTCTCGTTTCGTGTTTGCATCTTACGAACCTGCGGGTGTTCGCTGCGGTCAACATGCAAACACTTGATGGACGGGCGCCATCTGCAGAGGGCAGGCTTAGCGGGCCCCATCGTCCGCTTGATTCAGACCCTTGCAAGCCCATGCGCGCGAGTACGATTACTGCGTAGCACGAAGACTTTCTTGAAAATGTCCGGAGAGGATTGACCCCGGACTAACGCGTTTTGAAAAAGACTTTTAAAGTGGTGGTGAGTGGTGACCGATTCTGGCTGACATGCACGTGGCAAGGCCACCTTCACCGATCGGTGCATGATGACTGACGTAGACAGGGAAGTCGCTAAAGTGAGGGATAGGGAACGCACAGGACAGTCTATAATTACGTGCGTGATGTAAGCCTCTCGTGACTGATGATCTGTCGTGGGCATCAATGTCCTGCTTTCGCCGCGGATGAGATGACTGAAGTACGAAGGTTCGGAAAGTTGCAAGAGCAGCGGCATCGGAATCTTTGGGCGCATGGATCACGCTTGCCCGCTTGCCCGGTTTCGGAATTCGATGGACCGCACTGACCTAATCATTGATCTCAACCGTTGGATAGATACTGTAGATGGGATTAACAATCTCTTCTGCTTGATATCCATTATCTGAAGTTAGAGGAGGAGAAACGGTGCCTTAAAATGTTGGAAGAAGTGTTTTTTCTTTTTAAAAATGATTTGGTAGTTTCTGTCTTGCCCGGTAATAGCAAATTAATACTTTGATCTCCATGTAATAATGGAAAATGAGTAGATGCTGCCCTTGGATTTTCAAGTCCAGTATATTTGCAGATGGACCTGCATGGTTTGGAATCTGGTTTATGATATGTGACTCGACGAACATCTTGGGCTGGGTCAACATTCAAAACTGGTTTCAACAAAGTGGGTGAAGACTTAAACGTTGTGTTGAAAATGGGCTGCTAAGATTGGGCTGGGTCGAAATTTTTTAAAATAGCTTTGAAACAATATTGTGTATGCTTAGATTTTAGATTGTCAAAAATAAAAATATTTGTCTGTAGCACCCGCCGCGAGCGCTACGGTGGGCTCGGAATGGTTTCCCGGGCCTTGAAAATGTGGATCGTGTTAGATAGCAACGTGAGCTTGGATTTCCTGCATTCACATGGGGTAAAACGCATTAGGCTTCATATCTTTTAGGAAAGTTAGCGTATGGGCGTTTTCTCGTGATTTCGGCAGCATAACGGCTAAGACGGGGCTTTCCATACACGGGTCAAGTCACAAATCCGGCAGCATAACGGCAGCGTATTATGCTGGAATCCGTGGACCCACGTGCACCCGCCTTGCCGGGGCGTTAACTTAAGCACGCACGCAGAAATAAAGAAAAAATGGAGTCGCCACTGATCTTTAAAGGGAGATCAGACCCTGTTTAAAGAAATAAGGCACTAGTAGTACAGAGTCCGGGTTCCGGCCTTCGAGTTGAAGCAAATATGGAGAAATCTGCCAACCCGAGACGGTTTACACGGCGTGAAAGGGAGAAATAAAAAGATTTGAGAGAATGGGAGAGACGGAAAGGGGGCGTGGAAGAGAGAGCGCGGAGCTCGTAAAGCGGGAAAAACCGGGATGCCGAGGCGTTGCTGCAGACTCCCATCCTCCCCCTTTGGGATGCCTCTCTTCAAGTCTTCCCAAATGAGAAGGGAGCTCCTCCTTTTATAGATGGTGGAGTAGGCTTTGGGCTCCCTTGAGGCCATGGACTTGGTCCATGGGCTTGGGCTTGAGTGGGATCATGGACTTGGTCCATAAGCTTGGCTTGGTGGGCTAGAGCTTGGCTTAGTCCATGGCTTTTGGGTGGGCCGTTGTGGAGGCCCAAAATTGTAGAGAAACCTGCTTCCGAGGCTTTAGTGGGCTAGAGCTTGGCTAAGCCCGTTTGTTTCGTCTGGTGGGCTGCTTTGTGGAGCCCGTTGAGGTGGCCTGTAGGAGCTTCGCTCTTTCGTGGGCCTGGTCTGGTTGTTGAAAAGCCTTCTTCAAGACTCGGTGGAGCTTCGCTCCTGTGGGTTGAGTGCGGAATGGCCCGCTTAGCTGGCTTGAACTTCCTTTTGTGTCTTGAATTTGCTTGGACTTGTAATCCATTTCAATTTATCCATATTTGGGCCCAACGGTGGGGTGTCAACATTGTCATATGCTTTGTTTTCTAATAAAAGTGTATAATTAGTACGCCCATTTGATAGTTTCTTTAACGAGCGCGTAATGTTCTCAAGTTTAGACTTCAGATCGGTATACATTTTTTGACCAAAACTTTTCAAAATAAAAATAAAAAATATATATATATATATATATATTAAAAAAAGAGCTATCATCACCCAAATAGGCTACGGAACTAACTGAATGTACCGGGTGCATTTCACCTATATTTTTATTTTTTTGAAAACTTTTTTATACAATAATTAAACTGAGTGTATTTAACATATATCAATTTTTATCATTTTTAGTAACTTATATATTTTTTAAAATCATTAGCATTTTTATAATTCATAAATTATGAAAAAAATATAAAAATAAATTTTTGCAGCCGGTGTACCAAATTTAAGTATATCATAATCCATTAGGCTAAGGCTACATGTATGACGAAGAAAATGTCGAAAAAATATTATACCCCAAAAATATATGGAAAAAATATATAAATTTTCGAAAAGTGAAAAAAGTAATATAATGTGACAAGAGTATCAATTAGAAAGTAGGTAATTAGGGTGTATTTCGTATTTAATAAAAATTTTAAAAGACAAATTTTTGGTAAATAAATTTTTAAAATGAGAAAAAGTAATGTGATATAATAATACCAATGACAAAAAGTAAAATAAATAAAGAAATATGTAGAAAATGTAAAAAATAACTATAAAATAGGATATTTGTTGAAAACGGATGAAAAAATATCTTTTAGTGAATACCAAACGTACCCTGCATTTATAAAAAAAAAAAAAAACAATGGAAGTATAAAAGCAGTGATGGAAAAACATGATAGTTTGGTTTTTTGAGGATCCCATTAGTTAAAGCCAATAGAATTTGCAGTTACCTAGGTTATATACTTCATTTTTTATTTTATATAAAATTATTAATCCAGTTATATTTAATTTATAAATCAAGTTCTATTCAAAAAATTTATAAATTAAATTTTATCATTTTTAAAAATGTGTATATATTTTTAAAAATTTTAATATAATAGTATTTTAGTCAAAATTTGAAAATACATAAAAAATGTAGAGTAAGGCTATCTTTGGCCCTTGCAACCTTCATACTATAAAATAGGTGTTTGGCAAATTGATACCTAAAAGACAAAAATATATTGGAAAAGCTAAAAAGAAGCATAGTTTTACGAGGTGCAGTTGTATGCACCCGGCTGCATTCAGGCTCAATACACCCAAATGCATACAATTATTTTTTTTATTTTTTTGAAAAGTTTTGTATAGAATTACTAAATCTAAAAATGTCCAAGAATGGTAAAAATTGATACATATGTTAAATACACTTAGATTAACAGATTCATAACAAAATTTTCAAAAAAAAAAAAAAGATGTACTACACCCGGGTGCAATACCCCTAATTTTATATATATACATATATTGATAGCAGTACAACAATACAACTCCGCTCAATTATAGCATAGATGGTAAGTAAATATCATCAGTCTATTCCATTAATTGATGAACATAAATTTTCAATAATTATTTATTGAGTTAAAATATTCATTTCAATTATTTAGGTGAAATAAGGTTGGCCCTCTTGTAGAAATTTTTTAATAATTATTTTAAAAATACTTAATTTTGTGCCCATGATATAAATTAAATTAAGAATCACTTTCTCATGTCTAGTTTAGTAATTCTGTATGTTAAAGCAATTCTATTTTTTTGAGGGCCAAACACATTATCAATATTTAAAGCATTTTTAAAATAATAATGCCAAACACTAAGCAACTTTTTCTACAACACTTTCTAAAAAAAGTTCTTTAAAAAAATATTTTTTTCTAATCGCTGAATTCTCACTGTTTGGCCAAACGAGACCTAAACAGTGGGCTAAGTTTCAATCACCCCAAGCGCACGTAAATTTTTGCTTTGGAAAAAAAAAAAAAAAAACCGCACATTAATTTTTCGAATTTATCGCGATGTACAAAAACACAGCCACCCCAAGCCGAACGCCAATCTCGTGCGCCGGAACGGATAATTGCTGCTTACTAGTTACTAACGCACAATCCGCAATTAAGGACGCGGAATGGCAAGTGATAATCAAGAGGAGGCAACCGATCCCTACAAGGGCATGTTTGTTAACGCTCAAGTTTGGAAAATTATAAGATTTGGTTTTCTAAAGCCAATCATTGCTCCGTCAATCATACTATTTTCCCTACTTTTACCCCTATATTTCAATCGTTTTCCTTACCAACTACATACAACAAACCTATTTATTCCAACTATACCCCCTACCAATTCTTATCAATCACACATTTATCAAAATTTTTTTTTTTTTTCATTTCCCACTATTTTCCTATAATCCTACAATTTTACACACTACCAAACGTCCTCCGAATTTCTAGGCAAGCGAAGATAATGACAAGAAAGTTGAAATCAACATTCAATAATACTTTTAGCTGTTTTCTTCACGTCTGCACCTAAAGCTATCTGGGACTACTAGACTCCATTAGTATTAAAATCTTTTGGCAAATTACAAATAAAGATGCTTTTATGAAACTCATTTTTTACACTCCCTCTATTTTTAATATATAGATGGTTAATAAAAAATTCACTTTATTTATTGTGTTTAGTATCATTTATATTATTATAAAAAATTTATTTGTCTAATATCACTGTATATGGATCTCATCTACAAACATATAAAATCAATGTAATAAAATAATTTAATGCTAAATATTAAATTTTAAGTAGTATTTTCAACATCTACCATCTAAAATATCATTATTATATGGACAAATAATTAATAAGTATTACTACATTTCAATACATATGTGAATCAATCCAAGTATTTTTTTTCTAATATACACATAAATTTATCTATTTTTAAGCAAATGTGGCCTACGCAAGTATTGAATTTGGATACAACTTGGTCTCATAATTCAAAAAATAATGTTAAATATAATGAATGAATTTAATTTTTCATCAAGCATCAAAATCTTAAAATTTGAGAGTGTTACGTGGAACCATTTCTATGTAACTCAGTTACGCGAAACTGCTTCTATGTAACCTAGTTACACGAAACCACTTCTATATAATCCAAAAGCAGACCCACAACAAATATATCTACCAATCTTACTTGTAATTTAAAAATACTTATAATGCTTTGATAATTTAAAGTATGAGGAATAATCTTGTTAACTTAGGCTAAGCAAATGCCCCACTCAGCCCACCTAACAAAAAACTCATTTACAATAATTTTTTGTATTTTTCTATATACATTTGTTTATCTAAGTGTATTTAATATATAAACTAATTTTACCATTTTTGGACAAGTGCATATATTTTTTAAGATTTTTATCACTATCTTTACAAATCTTTAAAAAATATATACACATATCCAAAAATGGTAAAACTTAGTTTACATATTAAATACACTTAGATAAAAAAGTGTACGAAGAAAAACACAAAAAATTGTTATAAATGAGTTTTTAAGGTGGGTTAAGTGAGACATTTGCTTAGCTTGAGCTAATAAGATCGCTCATCTTTAAATATTCTCATGTAATTTGTCTAATATTTCATTTATACTATATATCTCTTTGTAGGATTATTCATATCTTATTGTAATTCTAAGCTAAAAGAACTTTTATAACTATAACATAATATATATTTTGATTGTGTTTGAAAAATGATAAAACTTTTGAATAAAAAAGTTTTTATGTAAAAGTTTTTAGAATGAGAGAAAATGATGTGATAAGATATGAATAATAATGAAGAAAAAATAAAGTTAAAATTGATATGTTAGTTGTATGAATAATTGAGTATAAATGATTGAAAAATACAGTAATTTATATGGAAAGATGTAAAGAAATAATAAAAAATAAGTAGTTTTGGAAAGCAAAAGGCTTTAAATTAATTTTTTTTGAAAAACGCACACACCCTTTAAGTGTTAATTTTTAACTATAGAGTTATAATTAAAATTTGTGCATATTCGTATTTTATAAAAGCATGGACATGAATGACATTCAAAAGCAAACTACCTGAATAGATTTTTATTCTCAATATTTGTTGGTATATTTGGGTTACGCAAATCTTTATTATTATTACTTGTATTTTAAACTAAAATTCTGCTTTGGAATAGTAAGAGTTAAGAAATTATCACTCTGCCTTGTATATTTTCAAATATAGGGTGTATTTGGGATAGATAAAAGTTTTATAGAGTAAAAGTTGTAAAATAACATGATATGATATGAGTAATAATGAAGAGTATGGAGGATAAAGTTAAAATAGATAAGTTAGTTATAAAGGTAGTTGTGTAGAAATAATTAAAAAGTATAGAAGTTGTATAGGAAAATGAGAAGAAATGATTAAAAAATATGGTAGTTGTGAAGAGTGAAAAGTTTTAACTTGATATGTTTTATATATTGCCAGACACACCCTTAATTTGATATATTAACCACATAACCATCTTTTTTATTTTTACCTCTATATTTTTATTAAACTTTTACGTCTTTTTATGTCATATTTATTTTAATTTTGTCTTTTTAATTATTGCTCATTTCATATTACAACTCTTTCTTAAATACCAAATATTTATGCTTTAGCCTAGTAGTACCATATTTAGTACAAGTTCCTGAAGTTTAGGTTTTAAAGCTATGTGATGACTACACCCAGTAATCCACGAAAGCCATCACACATAAAAAAACAAAAATCTTAAATGCAAATTCTTGGTGATCCAACTAATATGACGATATATAATGAATACTTTTTTATGGTATTACAACATTCACAGTTCTGGACTTAATTGTTACAGAGCTTCAAATTTTGGATCTCAAAAACTCATATTCAAAAGTGGTGTCACTAGGCTAAAGTTGTGGTCACCGTATTTAACGAATATTAGTGTATACATAATTATACTTTATTTAGTATTAGTTTGGTAAGCGATACAATTGAAAAATGAAGAATCTTTTTTTTGGAAATGTTCTGTGTTTTACTTTGCGAAGAAATCATGCAAAACAAAGCACAAGCCAAAAAGACGACACTGCACCCAAACTCCCGTCCCCTCACCTATCTAAACAATGCGAGGGTGGGAGATGGCTGGGCCCTAAAAAATCGAAAAATTGGTTGTCTTTACCGATCAAATCCTCCACACATCTTGGAGTCGAGCCTTCCTAGATCATTTCGATCTCCCGAGCCTCCAAAGCCATACGAGCCAGCTTGTTTGCCACCTGGTTTCCTTCCTCCCTGACAGATTTTAAGATCTCCTCATAGCTCTACTGGACTTCCGCTTCCTCCTGGAGCGAGTCAACGAACTAGAGAGTCTGATTCGACTTCTACTTCCAGAATTCTCAGTTTAATCAATCATTTCATGCCTATAAGTATTGCAATTCCTTCTCGGACAATTGGATTTGATTTTCCTTTCCTCTTCCACATCTTTGCGGCAACTAATGCTTCCTGCCAATTTCTAATCATTGCACCAAAGCCCGGAGTAAGAGTTTCTTCCTTGTTTCCTCCATCTACATTCAATTTCATCACGCCCAATGCTGGTTTCACCCATTTGCTTATGCTCGGCTTCGCTAGGAAACCATAGTTTTTTATAAGCATGGACGATTGGTAGTTGTGAATGTACATTTGGCTCCATGCAACCGTTTCTTGAATTAGCCCCATTGATTCATCAGCCACCCATCTACTTCTAAAAAATTAAATTTTCCAGCGGCATGTTATATACAATCCTAACAACGAAGAGTCAGCGGAAGAGCATATCATCCCCAACAAAGATTTGATGTTGTTAAAACTTTTCCCCACTAGCATGCTAAAACAAGAGTTTAGAACAAGTAGTTTACCTTTTGACACTTCTAGAAAATGTGTATATTGCTTTCTCGATCATCCTTGTTCGCACGTAAAGGACGTCTTTGATCTACCTATATTCTTCTTTTTTGTCAGGTTTTTCCTTGTTGGAAGAGTATCAAGCTATAGCCTTCAACCAAAGTGCTGGATTTTCCCGAGGACTCATTTTCCAGATCCCATTCAAGACAGGGCTTGCCGTCATTTCCTTCGAATGTTGTCTTTTATCCTCTTTATTTGGGTCAGATTGTAGGTTGTTTTCACACTAAAAATGGCCATCATTTGCTGAACTCCAAGGGAAGCTATCATCCATTTTTGCATCCAGAATTTGTATATTTCTAATGAACTCCCATCCCGAATTTGAAGAAGTAAGAATATGATTAGTGATCTAGCTTACTAGCTAATTACTGAAAGAAAATATAGGAATAAAACAAATAGAATAGTTGTATAAAAAATACATTCAGTGTGTTCAAGAAGTGATAAAACTTTTGTTGAAATTTTTTTTTATGTAACAATTTTTGAATTGATAAAAAACGATATAAATAATAACTAGAAAAAAGAAAAAAAGATTAAAATAGATAGGTTAATTGCATAAGTAATTATGTAGAAATAATTAAAAAGTAAAATAGTTATACAGAAATATATAAAAAATATTAAAAAATAAAATAACCATAGAAAATAAAAAAAATTATATTAAAAAGTTGCGGTTGAAAAGTTTTACCGTTTTCTAACACCCAATTAGTTTTTAACTTTTTATGAACCACGTACGATATCGCCGCCTGCACACGCAAAGCTCTGCTTTGTGCCATGTGCGGTCCGGACTGTTCATCACTCATGCCAGATCATGAAAACATCGCGCTCACGGGCTCATCATCTATTCAATCCATCCATCTGCTGACAGGTGCATTTGCCGTGCCGTCTCCGGGTGGCTGAGGGCTGGAGTGCGACCTACGTTTTTACGCCAGGATCGTTTCCAACTGGCCGATCCACCTAGTCAAAATTTCCAAAGGTGTAGATTTCAAAACGCCATTTTTGCAAAATAGATCTCATAATTTTGCTTAATTTAAAATTAAGTCCAATCGTTCAAGCTTGACATCCTGCAATTTAATTTTAGAAAATGGATTTGTTGATATTTCGGGAAACTATGTTCAGCCCATTTTATATTAAAAACTGCGTGACACCCGTTAGTGATAAAATATGGCCTTGTTTGAAAAGGATATTATTGGGACAGGAATTACATTTTCTGGCGAACTTCTGTTTTTCTTAATCTGACGCGTGAATGTCAATAAGTCCAGTTTGTAAATATTGGTTGAGCTTGTTTTCACCCAAAACTTTTTAAATTAAAATTTTTTCATCTCTAAGATTATCTTATAATTTATTTATTTTTATATTTTCCTACACAATTAAGTTATTTTTTAATTATGTTTATATAACTACATATATGATTAACATATCTATTTTAATTTTATTTTCTTTATACCTTATCATTACCCACATCATATTTTACTAAAAACTTTTCCTACAAAATTTTTATCATTTCCTAAACATACTAATTATATATCTAAACATATCCCTTAATCATGGCCAACAAGTAAATGTTAACTTACATTAAAAAATTCAAGTTGAAATTTTCGTTGGCCGGACACCCAGAAAATATCAAACGGGTCTTTTGCATTTTGATCTCTTTAATTATGAATATTTTCTTTTTAGCCCACGAATCTTACATATTTACTTTTTAGTCCTTATAAGTTCGCCATGTTTGCTTTGCAAAAAACCCATCAACCAGCTCATAGTACAAAACGGCCCAACCAAAAGGCTTCCATTTTAAATACGTATGGTACTTGTCTTGGTTGGCACCGGGTATTCAATGAGCGCCCGCTCATGAAGGTTGAAGAAGCGTCTCACTCAGTCGGACATCCTCGTGTTTAACTCCACACCCCTCCTGACGAGACCCCCCGGCTTCTTTTTCTTTTACAAATTCGAACAAAGGCAGCTTCAACGTCCATCCCCACATGGGTGCAACTTAAGCCAGATTGAGCTCGAACTCAATTTTGAATAGTGTTAAAATTTATTTTTTCGTAACCCAAACTTGAGAAACCCGATTTATAAATATGATAGGGTTAGGGTTCAAGTGAACCCGAACCCGATTTTCCATTTTATATTTATTGTAAAATATATTATGGGTGTGTTTGGCAATCCATAAAACATGTCAACTTAAAACTTTTCAATCTAAAACTTTTCACTCTCAATCACTATCATATTTTTTAATCATTTTTTTACATTTTCTTATACAACTACCCTACTTTTCAATCATTTCTACACAACTATCTACACAACTAACCTAACTATTTTAACTTTATCATCTTTACTACTCATCATTAACCCTATCATATCACATCATTTGACAACTTTTACTCTCCAAAACTTTTCATCAAAAGTTTTATACATTACCAAACACACCCTATATATACATACTATTTAAACAATATTTCTTTATATTCTTTATATTTTATGTTATTATATCTATATTTAAATACATGTTTGGTATATTGTAATTTTATTATAAATAAAGTATATTATTTTCATTTATATTTATTTTTTATTTCTATCATTTACTTTTATACTTGTTAATTTTCTTCCTTTATCTTATTTTTTATGTTAATTTTTTTTAAAAAATATTCTTTATGTTATTATTTTTTAAAAAATATGTAGTTTAATTATATATTATTATGTTTACTTACGTGATTTGTTATTATTATTTATTTATATGAAATCCTAAATTTATCACTTTTAAATAAAATATAAATTTATCAAAATAAATTTCAACCTGAATCCAAACTCGATTTTTAAAAATATAGTTAGAATTGATATTTTATAAATAGAGCTAAGATTAACATCAAGATAAATCCGAATTTTATGTTGCACCCCTGCCCACATCCCCGTATCTCTCCGCATTCTTTTACAAATTCGGACAAAGGCAACTTCAACTTCCATCCCCACATCCCCATATCCTCTCCCCATCCCCCTCCACACTCCACCCCACCCCCACAACCCGCGCCAACAAAATCCGGTGCTATTCCTGCGAACAGAACCATAGATGGAGGGCCTTGTCCGTTGCTCGGCTAACTACGTTCCTCTGTCGCCGATAAGCTTCTTGGAGCGAGCGGCCGTGGTTTACAGGGATCGGACGTCAGTCGTTTACGGGGAGACGAAGTACACGTGGAAAGAGACATTCGAACGCTGCCGCCGCCTCGCGTCCGCTCTCACCCATCTGGGAATCTCCCGCAACGACGTCGTGAGTTCTCCTTCGAAATCCCCCCTTCCGGCTCTCTGTTTCTTTCTGTCAAGTTTCAGTTTCTGTTCTTGCTGTGTTCGCCGATATCTAGCTTCACTCTGCCGAAGTGAGATTTTGATGAAACTTTTTTTTTTTTTGGTTTAGGGGGGAGGGGGGGATGGGGGTGGGGGGTGGGGTTTGGATTGATTGATTTAGTTATTGTTTTGGAGATTTTGGATTTGTTGCTGGATATTGTTCAGTCCATTTCAAAGTCAACCTGGACAATATTTTCTCTTTCATTTGGAAATTATTTTTATAGAGAAAGGGAAGAAACTCGAGACCTAACCCATGATTATTAGGTCCTTTTTGATCGGCATCCTGATCAGTCTACATCTTACTTGAATTTCCGCCGCTAGGCCTCTTCCTGAAGCGAACACTAGGTAATAGATGACTGCTTTGAATGTTCATATTTTAAAAAAATAAGCTGCGTTTGAAAGAACCTAGGAAAGGGGGCTCCTAAGACCAGATTTTCCCATAAAAATCACTACGAATGTAATCCGAGGCATATTTGTTTTGGTTGCGTCAAATGATTTCTGCTTAGTTAGGCTATCTTTTATTATTATTATTATTATTTTTACATAGCACAGCGTTTGGCATTAAATGATCACATAAAAAATCCATCTTTGCTCTTTAATCGACAACTGTCTACAGGTTACTGTGCTTGCCCCGAATGTCCCAGCAATGTATGAACTCCACTTCGGTGTCCCAATGTCCGGGGCAATTCTCTGTACGCTCAACACTCGACATGACTCCGCCATGGTCTCGGTTCTCCTGAAGCATTCAGAAGCCAAGATAATTTTCGTCGACTACCAGCTCTTTGACATTGCTTACGGCGCTCTCAACATTCTCTCCCAGAATAAAACCAAGCTGCCATTGTTGGTCCTAATTTCAGGATCAGAGACTTCACACTCACCATTATCGAACACCGTCTCCGCATCTATTCACTCCGAATACGAGCATTTCTTGATGACAGGGGATGCTGAATTCGACTTCAAAGCCAAATGGCCTGCTGATGAGTGCGACCCAATATCACTGAATTACACTTCGGGCACCACATCCAGCCCCAAAGGAGTGGTTTACAGTCACAGAGGTGCATTTCTCAACTCCCTCGCAACTGTTCTCCTGAATGAGATGAAGTCCATGCCAGTCTACTTATGGACGGTGCCGATGTTCCATTGCAATGGCTGGTGCCTTGCTTGGGGCGTGGCCGCACAGGGCGGCACCAACATCTGCCTCAGAAATGTCGAACCCAAGGTCATTTTCGATTATATCTCCACGCACAAGGTCACCCACTTAGGCGGAGCACCCACTGTTCTAAACATGATCGTAAATGCTCCCCCAGCTGTTGAGAAGAAGCTCCCCCACAAGGTGACAGTGATGACCGGGGGGGCACCACCGCCGGCCCACGTCCTGTTCAACATGGAGCAGAAGGGATTCGTTGTGGTGCATGCATATGGGCTGACTGAAACATATGGCCCCGGGACGGTTTGCACATGGATGCCTGAATGGGATTCCTTGCCTGCTGACGAAAGAGCCAGACGCAAGGCCCGGCAGGGGTTGCATCACCTGGGGATGGCGGAGCTGGACATAAAAGATCCGGCCACCATGAAAAGCGTGGCTGCCAACGGGAAGACAATGGGGGAGGTGATGTTCAGAGGCAACTGCGTGATGAATGGGTACTTGAAGAATTCGAAAGCAACTGAGGAGTCCATGAGGGGTGGGTGGCTGAGATCTGGGGACCTCGCAGTGAAGCACCCAGATGGGGTTATTGAGATAAAGGACCGGTTGAAGGATATCATAATCTCTGGTGGGGAGAACATCAGCACAATCGAAGTGGAGTCAGTGCTGTTTAGTCATCCAGCTGTTCTGGAAGCTGCTGTGGTTGGGAGGCCGGACGATCATTGGGGGGAATCTGTTTGTGCGTTTGTGAAGTTGAAGGAAGGGTGCAAAACCAGCTCCGAAGAAATCATCAGTTTCTGCCGCTCTCGGCTGCCCCATTACATGGCACCTCGCACTGTTGTTTTTGAGGATTTGCCCAAGACATCAACCGGCAAGACCCAGAAATTTGTTCTCAGACAGAAGGCTAAAAACATGGGAAGCCTTCCAAGACGAATTGGCAGCAGCATGCTTTGAGTGCCTGTGGGCTGCAGGGCTTGAAATATTGTACGTTATTATTTTAATTTGCAAATGGGCATTGGCATTGGCGTTGTTGGTGAAGGAAATCCGTCTGAAGTTTGAACCGGTGGAATGCGACTATTAACCATAAAGATTGAAGGAAATTGTATCTGCATCGGCAAGAATTATCTTATATAAATATGAAAAAGGTTTTGGTAAATCTTCTGCAACATGAAATAAGAAATAAAAGAGATATTGCTTCCTCAATTACCAGAGGCATTCGATAATTTTTTTTCGCAGGCAATTTCGAAGGGTCGACATTATTTTAGGATAACTTGATTATTTTTAACACAGGCTCGTGAAGATAACAGGCAGCGACTTAGGCAATAGCCGATTAAAATATTGAAAAATGCACATTAATGTTTTTTTTAATAAAAAAATGCCCCACGTGAACGTAGTATTGGAACCATATTTTATAATATAAAATAAAATAATTTTGAGAAAAATCATGGGGTGCGGTATTTATTTACAAGCAATTTTTTTTTTTTTTTTTCCTTTTCTTTCGTCAACACAGATGGCCAACTTCATTGCAAACGTTGTAGGAATTTTCAGGCCCTTGTTGAGAAAACTTTCGTAGAGCTAAAAACGTAGCTAAATTAATCTTGTATACGTTTATCAGTTGAAAAAATTTTAAAGAGGAGAATTTTCATAAAAAGATTGACACAGAAAAAATTATTTATGGGGTGATTTCGCAAAGAAAGTGCTTAAATAGGGGGATTATTTGAAAAAATAAAGATGTTGGGTATAAATTGCAAATTAAAAAAATTATGGGGACGTAGCCACGTAGGTATGCCGTATACCGTATACGCAGCAAAAAGAAGAACCAAAAAAAGAGCCTAATTTCGTTGAAGCCCTTGCGCTCGCACCGCTGCAAAACCGACGTCCAAGCAGCCCCGCCGCTTAGCTCAGCGTTCCCGTTTACTCTTTCCTTCCTCCAATCTCCATCCAGCAACGAGAGGGGAGCCTCGTTCGTTCTTTCCCTTTCCTCCAATCTCGCCTACTCTACTGCTCGTTGAAATTCGAGGGAGAAGAAAAGATGGGGAAGAAAAGAAAGAGTAGGGAGGGAGTTGCGAAAGAGGGTGGCGATGGGGATCACTGCCGCTCGACTCTCTTTGTCTCCAATTTACCATATTCCCTTAGTTCTTCTCAGGTGATATGCCAATCTCTTAGCATTTATTTTATATTCCACTAGCTCTTCTCCTTTAGCCGTGATTCAGTTTGCTCCCATTTCAAAACTGTAGCTTGAAGAAACATTTAGCGAGGTGGGACCTGTTCGCCGTTCCTTTCTTGTAACGAATAAAGGTGAGATGTTTCTGTTAGTAAAAGCTCACTTCTTTCTTAGCCATTTTTTAAATAGTTTGGTGAGCTATTTTGAATTGATTTTGCTTCATGTTATCCCATGTTTACGTTTCTAACATGTTGTCGTTCATAGGGTCACATGAACACCGTGGTTTTGGTTTTGTTCAATTGTAAGTTTTAGTTACACCTGTTTTAGTCTTCTGTTTTATTGTCCGTTCACCTGCATTTTATGAGTTGTTCACTGCTCTTATGGTCTTCATATTCAGTGCTGTTCCTGAAGATGCTCAACGTGCCATTGAATTGAAAAATGGTGCACTCTTAGGAGGCAGGAAGATTGGTGTTAAACTTGCAATTCATCGTGTTCCACTTGAATTACGTCAGTCAAAGGCAATTGTTGGTATGTTTCCCTTTTCTGATTTATTAGCTCTCTGTATTTCTTTTCGTTCCTCTCTCTCTCTCTCTCTCTCTCTCTTCTTAGCAGCTGCTATGCTTCTTGGTCTATTTTTATTGGCAGTGGATGCAGTCAATCATTCCTCACTGAAGGATAAGGATGGCAACCTTTCTTGTGGAATAATTAAACATGAAAAATGTTTGCAGGCGAAAGCAATGGGTAATAACCAGATGAGTTTCCTTTGCCTTTAGTTATTGGTCGCTAGCTTGTTTCTGGAGAAATTTTACTGTAGTTCTATAGCAGTCACATGCTTATTGTCTTTGTTTAAGTGCCAGAATCAAAAGGGACTATGATACATATGGTTCATGGTGGCGAATCTGATCAAGTTAATCATACAACCAAGCAGAGGTATTGAAACTGATGCTTATTTCATTGGTTCAGTATTAGGTTGGGTTTGGTTTAGATTCTTTAACTGCATTCAAATAATTTTTTATTTCAGTAGAAGAATCCTTGTTGAAGTCTGTTAGAAGCATGTTCCTTGATGGTCGTTTCTTTTGTTTTAATATAGGGCTGCCAAAACAGTAATATTTGGCTGTTTACAGAGCGCTGAAATGGCAGATGAAGTATTTCGTCGTGCTCGAGAGGTTGGTGATGTGGTTTCTATATCTTACCCTCTTCCTGAAGAAGAACTTGACCTCCATGGTTAGTGGCCTTTTTTTCAACTATCTCACTCCATCGTCTGAGTTTGTGTCTTGGATAAGTTTGGTCCAATCTTTGACAAAATATGTTATGTTGATAGTAGGGTAAAATAGGATAGATGATTGGAATTTTGAAGTGTAATTATGTTGAATTAAAAAAAAACAAGTAGGGTAGTTGTTAGGTGGTTCCGTTAAATGTCACATTAAATTGGAAGAGCGGGATGCTTGAAAGGTTCTGCTCGCAATTCCTTCTGTTGTTTTACGAGTTCCTGATTTTCTGATCTATCAATTGTTATGGAAAAGATTATAAAAATGATTCATGTCTGAAATTGGATCCTTTTAATAAAGGGTGTGTTTGAGAAGTGATAAAACTTTAAAAAAAAAAAATTTGGTGTAAAAATTTTTGAAACGTGAGAAAATGATGTGATATGATAGAGATAATGATAATGAGTAAAGAGAATAAAGTTAAAATAAATATGTTAGATGTATTGGTAGTTGTGTAGAAATGATTGAAAAATAGGGTAGTTATATAGGAAAAAATGAAGAAATAATTTAAAAATATGGTTGTTGTGGAGAGTGAAAAGTTTTAGATTAAAAAGTTTTAATATGAAAAGTTTTATTGGTTACCAAACACCCCCAAAACTAGAATTAACAAATTTAAGCTACTGCTTCAGGACTTGCTTATGATGGATGCAAAATGAATGCTGCCGCTGCACTTTATACAAGCGTCAAATCTGCTGTTTCTTCTGTTGCCATGCTGCATCAACAAGAGATACACGGTGGATGTGTGTGGGCACGGCAATTAGGTGGCGAGGTACTGGATTCTTTGATATTTTAGTCCCTTTTAATGTTCTGGAAGTCGTATATATTTACTTTTATTCAAAAAAATGACAATCCATCACAATATTTGGCATTTTCAATGTTGATCTAAATTCTTTATTATTTTATTTGTTTTAATTTAAAGTCTTATGGTTTCTTAGATACTGCACTTATGTCAGTTTATTCTTTCTGCTAATTAGGGCTCCAAGACAAGAAAGTGGAAAGTCATTGTTAGAAATCTCCCTTTCAAGGTTGCTAAATAAATGAATTGCACTTCTTGAGAATGTTTATGCTATTTTATTTATTTAATTATTTCTGACTGAAGATGTTTCTTACTTTAGTGATCTGTTTACACTTAAATGCAGGTTACTGCAAACGACATTAAGAATGTCTTTAGTTCTGCAGGTTTTGTGTGGAATGTGTCTATTCCACACATGTCTGAGGATGGGTAAAAACCTAGCTTGATGATTTTGAAACTGCTAAGTATTAGTATTATTTTTTGGATTATCATGGGTGTTCTCTTTCCTTTTCTTGCTCAGGGTGTCCAAGGGGTTCGCTTTTGTTACTTTCACAAGCAAGCATGATGCAGAAAATGTACGAATTTTGTGTTTTACCACATCTTCCGGCAATCGAGTATTTAGACATTTTGATATCTGATACATTTAACAAGATTAGATGTCTGTTTTAAATTCTGTTGCTATTGGAAAAATGAGCATATGTGGATTCCTGATGAAAGAAATTTATGTCTCTGCTTTCTTCCAGGCCATCAGCGAGGTTAATGGGCAAAAGATTGGCAAGCGAACTGTTGCTGTTGACTGGGCTGTCTCAAAGAAAATATATGCAACTGTATCCAACTCTGTTGATTCTTCAAACAATGGTGAACTAGGCTCTATTTTATTTATCCTCTTTTTTTTACAAGTTATTTTATGTAGTGTTGTTGTTCCCTTTTGTTTCTTCTTGGCACTTCTGGCTGGACTTGGAAAGAAACAAAAATTTTGCAGACTTAATCTTGTTATTCATGTTTTACAAAAAATAGATAAAATTGTGAAAAGAAATCACAGATGCTTCCTCTTTCTTAAATTGTACTGTCATCTGATTTGCTATGCATCCACTTTCAGCCTTGTGCAAGGAGAGAAATAACTGAACTAGGCTCTGGGCTTTACTGCAAGGTTATGTCCATGAAGAGGCTATGAAATCTTCATTATATTTAGTCGATCCATAGAGAGAGCAATTCCCGTCCTTCCAGTTTTCTTGCTCATATAATAACAAACGCTTGATCTTGCCCATCAGGTGCAGATATTTAGGCTTGAACTGTTTCAATTGGTTGTCCTGTTATAGATTCCTCAACTGATATTATTAATGATGAATCTCAGACAAAATAAACCTTTTGTTATATAGATAAAAATCATGAGAAAATCATGAGAGAACAGATAGAAATTGATAAGGCATTATGGTTGATTTCTTTTAATTTTTCTAGTTACAGATAAAGAGGATGGAAACCTCATGGATGATACGCATGGCAGTTATTTTGCTGCAGTTTCAGCCGATGATGACAGTGCTGAGGAATCTGATCAAGCAGATAGTGACATAGTTTCAGAAGACCATAATGATTTAGAAGAAGTTCCATCTACTGACATGGATGTTGATGAAACACAAGTTGCAATGAAAGTTCTCAACAACTTAATCTCATCTTCTGGAGAAGCCAACAATGCTTTAAATAATGAGGAACTAAAACCTAGTAATGCCAGTATCAAGAGTGAGCCATCTGTTCATTCCGGAGAAGATATCAGAGGACGAAAATTGGGAAAAATTCCCAAGAAAAAGGAGCTCACTTCTCCTCGATCTAATGATGGGGAGGATGATTTGGAGAGGACGATTTTCATAAGCAACCTTCCATTCGAGATAGATAACGACGAAGTTAAACAAAGGTTCTCTGCGTTTGGGGAAGTGCAATCGTTTGTTCCAGTTCTTCATCATATCACCAAGTATGTGTGGATTGCTTATGTTAGTAATGGCAGAATTTCTGATCCATGCATTGAGTGTCTAAGATTGAGCAGGTTGAATGCTTCTTAGCTACTTTGCTTTTCCAGATGTCATTGTAACGTTGCTATTTTGGGAATGCAGGCGACCAAGAGGAACTGCATTTCTCAAGTTTGGTACACAAGCTGCAGCAGATGCTGCAATTTCAGCTGCTAATGCTGCGCAGGGCTTGGGCATTGTTTTGAAGGGTAGACCACTAACCATCTTGAAGGCTTTGGATAAAAAAGCAGCTCAAAAAAAAGAGCTTGAAAAGAAAAAGAATGAAGCTGATGACCCTCGCAATCTTTACCTTGCAAAGGTCATTACATGTTGTTTTCTTTTTATAACCTTGTCACTTATGTCTGCTCTTGTGCTTGGGAGAAGATTTTTTTTTTTTAATTTTATTTTAAAAATAGAAGCTTATTTATTTATTTTGCTTCTCTTTATTGTTTGATGTCAGGAAGGTCTCATTCTTGAGGGGACACCTGCTGCAGAGGGCGTATCTGAAAGTGATATGTTGAAGAGGCAAGAGTAAGTGTGCTTATCCTATTACGATGATGGTTTGTTGTTAAGATGTGATTATAACTAGTAAACCATTAGGAAGAAGGACAAAATTGCATGTCAATGCATCAAAATTTTGAGGGAAACGCTAGCAAGGCAATTGCACTAAAATTCCAAAGAAACCTCCTTGTACCTTTTTCTGTAAAATTTTATCACAATACTGTTTAGAGAGGGGAATGTAATGTGTGCCTAGTGGATGAGAGGAAATGAAGTCAGCAGGAGCAAAAATGATTTTACGAAAGTAATTTCCACGAAAAGAGGTGGGCTTCTTGCGGAAAAAGATGAGGTTGGTGATGGAAAAGGTATGTCTGACCATAAAAAGCTAGGTTGGACATCCTCAAAAGGAATTGTGTGCAACTTCAATCAGGATTTTAACCTCTCTGAAATCAATTGACTGTGGAATAGCTGTTCTCCTCTTTTAAATGGCTCAAAAGTAGTTTAAATACTGCAATACCTCAATGGGGGGAGGAGCCTACTACCCGCAGAACTAATGGGCTAATTTCCAACACAAGATTTCAACCTTGGTTTATGAATTTTTTTCCAGATAATTTGTTTTTCCATCAAATCCATATTGTTGTCCTTGGTGAATTCCTCATAGCAAGATTAGTTTTCCAATATTCAGTTCATGTCACGATACTGATAGCTTGCAATTTTCAAACTGTTGACAATTGTATATTAATCTTGGCACACAGCTGTTTTTGCTAATGTTAGGGAATTCTTACAGGCTGCAGACAAAAAAGATGGCCAAGCTTCAGTCTCCCAACTTTCATGTTTCAAGAACTAGACTTATCATGTACAATCTGCCAAGGTCCTTGACAGAAAACGAACTTAAAAAGCTTTTCATAGAAGCAGTTCTATCCCGTGCTAGGAAGCAAACTCCTGTGATCCGACAGGTTTTGGACACTGTCTGATTTCAACTTTTTAGATTCAGCTCTATGCATAATACTTTATATTTTTTTCACTGTAGTGTCTGTCATTCAGGTGAAATTTTTGAAGGATGAGAAGAAAATGAATAATGGGAAGAAGCACTCACGTGGTGTAGCTTTCGTCGAGTTTAGTAGACATGATCATGCAATTGCTGCTTTAAGGGTTCTCAATAATAATCCAGGTACTATTTTGTAGCATGTAAACCCGAATCTTTCCAATGCAGCAATAATAGTTCAGACCTGCTTGGGATATCCATTAGTTGGGCATGTGCTTTTATCAAAAAGCCATTCACAGATGTTCCACATTTGTTATTCCACTTCGTTCAAATGGTATGTCTTTTCAGGGATCAGTAGATCACTGGTAGCTCAGCACTTGTATCTAAGATTCTGGGCTATCTTACAGGGCCTTTAAATGTCATTTGGCTGTGGCCATGGTTTTAAATGTGGGCTTCATAGATTTCTTTGCAAATATTGAGTCCAGGTTGTATCATCAATCCTGATATCAATGTCAATACAGAGTACAAACATAAATGGGGAGAGAACCACATAAAAGCTTAGTAAGCGATATGTTAATTAATGCTAGAAGGGGAAAAAAGAGAGGATGGTTATATTTGTCTGGAATGCTTTCTTGAAAATGGAACTCCCAATCAGCTAATATATGGCCATGGAAAACTTTAAGAGCAAGTTAACGATTATTGTGCTGTCTTCAAATGATGGCTGTGCTTCTTTGTGTTTGGTGGTTTAAGAAGAGAAGACATTGGATTCATTCACTTTTCTTTTTCCTTGTGAAAGCAAGTTTATTCTTTTGACATGTTCTCTACATTCTAAGAATGGTTGTGCTTTTGGGCTTGATTTTTTCAATTATCTTTTTTCTTCACCCATAATGAGATTATTTATGCTAGAGAAAACTAGTCTCTTTTGAAACATCACTGTTGACCATTGTCAATCAATCAATGACAATGAGTTGAATGCTTAAATGCCACTTACAATTCTGAAACATATGGTTTCTAGAAAATTTCCTTCCTATCGAATCGCAGTTTGTAGGTGGTGGAACATTGCTTAAGAATACTTCTGCTGATGCATTCCTTTTCTTTGACGAGTTAGTTCACTTGGTGCTAGTCAGTGGTTGTTAATGTATATGGGCATGATTCCTGCGAAATATGTGCATCATGTCACCTTTATATACCATCTTATTTAAAGGCAGGCCACGTTTATGAGTCCTGTTATTTCAGGATCAAATATGTTGATGCATTAGGAAATTTTTAATTTTGGAAGTGGACAATTTGTCATTCATTGAACTTGCTGACAGTTTGGATCTGGTTGCTGAACTGGACCCAAATTGTCAATGATTATACTTGGCATTCCTCATTGAACTTGTTGACAGTTTTGGTGGATTTTGGTGAACTTCCTCCACTTTGCCTATGCTAGAGGATTCTCCATTCATCCTGCAGATCCAGTTTGGGACCTAAACATTATAGGCACTGACATGTTGCATGGACTCTTGAAATCATGCAAAATGGTGCTTGTTTTGCTATTTTGACGACATGGTGTATTTTGATCATTAGAAATGATGAGGGAATGGAATCTAGTTGTAGATGATATTAAAAATATATGGCTTGATTCCAGCCATTAAACCAATAAAGACAAAAATATAAGAGCAAGAGGAGTAACAACAGAAAAAGTACTGTTGCTATGATTAGCATAATTGGTAATTAGTATGCCCATTTGTTATTTATATGAGGAATACATATCCATCTCTGTCAGCCCTTCAGGTCATTCTGCATGGTATGCTGTTACATTCTGCTATTTAGAAGATGATGTGTCCTTTGTTGACAAGGTTGTGCTTCCTTTTTTGTTGTAGAAACCTTTGGCCGGCAGCATCGTCCCATTGTGGAGTTTTCCCTTGATAATGTTCGCGCACTACAGCTGCGTAAAAGTAGGTTGCTGTCTGAGCAAGGCAGCAAGGTGACCCCAAAAGATGAGACTGTGGATGCAGAGGAACAAATTGTCCCTGAGAAAGCCAAGCACAAGAAAATTAGAAATAACAATCCTCTGGATGAGGGTCAATCATCCAGGACACTAAAGCATCGTAAAGGGGATGAAGGGATGCATGAGTCCACTAAAGTGGGTACCAAGGAGGGCAAAATTCTGGGGCCAAGGAAGAAAGCTGCACGTGTGAAAGTAAGAAAAGCCAAGGATTCTGCCAGGCCAAAACAGAATCTGCCTGATGGCAACCTGCCGAATGAACAGGATGGTCACGAGCAAAAACAGCAGCATCCTTCTGCTAAAGAAATGCAGGTAAGAAACACATTCTTCCCATATGATGTTCTCATTTATGAGAAAACACTCTTGATCAACAGTCTGTTCTTTGCATCCCATACAGAAAGCAGCAAGCACTGCAGGTAGTCGCAAGCCTGGGCCTAATGAAGTAATTTCTGGGGCTTTGAAGAAGAGAAAGTGGCAGGATGGTGAACATGAGAAGGGACTGAAAAATGCAAAGAAGAAAAAGAAGAAATCATCGGGAGAGGAACTGAAGGATAAGCTAGACAGGTTGATAGAAAAGTACCGAGCCAAGTTCTCTAAGCGTAGCTCAGACAACACTGATGTAACAAAGAAAGGTTCTGCACACCTCCGTAGATGGTTTGAGGCCTAGTGGAGCCTTTCAGGCAACACCAACGGTTTGTACTCAAACCCCTTTAATCTTATGCTGTAATATTAAATTTTTTATTAATTCTCTCTCTGATTTAAGCTACCCGTGATGAACGTAAATCTGAGATAACCATTTTGGTCAGCTGTTTTGATCGTGAGCATCCAAAGGCAGCATGCAGACATGGGTTTGGATCAATCCGACCCTAGCCATGTCTGCAGCCTCAAATCTTTTTTAGTCATAACCTCAATCCTGAGAAAATTGAGTGCAGTTCATCTCGCCTTTTTAGTTGACGAGTGAGAAATCGAATTGATACATATGAGTTATTTTTAATTATTTTTAAAATGTTCATTTCGTTACAGAAACATTGATGTTTTTTTTTTAATGCTCAAATGTTAAAAAAGTCATGATTAAATACATACAAATGAATGTTATATTGGGGCATGATCTTCTTTGGCCGGATTACTTATTTTTAAAATGTTTTTAACTAAAATGGCTAATATACCTTTGATTTTGAAATTAAAAAAAAAAAATTACTTCCGCATCTTCAAGAATGGTAAAGTTAGATTTATGGATTATATACACTTAAATTAATAAGTTTTTAAAAAGAGGGGTGATTAAGTTAGGCCGGCCTAAAAAATATATTTTTAAAAAAAATTTCAGTTTTTTTCCCATGGACACGTAAATTTATATGTATTTAATTTATAAATTAAGTTTTACCATTTTTGGTTGTTTTTAAGTATTTTTTAATTTTAAAATACAGTGGCGTTTTCTTAGTTTTTTTTTTAAAAAAAAATCGTTTCATTTCATTTTTATTTTTCATGTTTCATTCTATCTAAACAAAAGCAATAAGAAAAGAAGGATTGCTGGTGGACCTTTTCTCTGTTTACGGGCATTAGGATTGCAAAGATATGCTGTAGAAAGACTGAAATAAGTGGAGGCCAATGTATGGCCTAGCTAGCTACTGTAAGCTAATTGATAAACTCAATTTTCTTTGAAGTATCTTAAGACCGGTATCTATATACAATGAAGGGTCTTTTTGATATTCGGCAAAAAAAAAAAAAAAAAACACACACCCTAATCTACATGCATTTTAACATGATTAAAAATCTTAACTATCTTATTGCCATATTTTTCTATTATTATTTCTATATGTCCATCGTTTTTTATATTTTTTATACGCTGTAATTTTTATTTAATTTTTAGAGTCCATTTGTAAAAGATAAAAATAAAATAAGAAAAAAATTTGAAAAAGTGATAAACTGATGTAATATGATATAGGTAGGGGTGAAAATAGGGACAATTCATGGTGGGTTAGATTATGCTGATTATGCCCAACCTTAGCTCTATATTGGAAAAAATACTATTTGATTCTACTTTTTATATTGGGTCAATACGAGGTTCATCCAATCTTCACATCCTGTAATAAGTCTTTGGACAAATCTTCACATCCTGTAATAAGTCAAAATGCGATACTTTTAAGAATTTATATGCATATGAGTATAAACTCATATCTATTAAATTTAAAGGTTAAATGCTTTAATATTTTACTATTTAATGTAGGAAAATGCAATTTTCATCACAACTTGACTTTAATAAATGTGTATTAACTTTCAATAAAAATAATATAGATATAAATTTTAAATTACAATTAAATTGTTAAATTGTAAAATAATAATATTCATTTTAGAAAGTACCAACAACATAGATATTATATTTTATTTCATTGATAAATCATGTAAAGACATAACTTGAACAATATTTATGCGATTAAAAAATAAAAATTTATCCATGTAAATAAGTTACAAAGTTAAATATATATTCACATAAACCATATCCACATTAATAAATAATAAAATTAAACATATTTATTCAACAAAATCACATTTATATAAGTAAATTATATAATTTATAAAAATAATTTACACATTGCAAGTGAAGGCAGTCTGGGACATGGCTAACCCGCCGCGCCCTTATAATTGCAGCACCTTGACCCGTCTTACGTGTACTTTTTGTAAAATCGAGATAGATCATAGGTCGACTTGTCATTATTTTCACGCCTGGATATAGGTGGTGATTAGAAGGTAAAATTGAGAGAATAAATATATAAAAAGCGATAAAAATAAGTAGAACATAAATATAATAATAGAACAAGAAGAGTAGTTAGATAGTTAAGCATGAAAAGTTATAGCAGAATTATAAAGGAATGAGTAAGAAATTTTTTATATCTTATGAAATGTATTCTAATTCTCTTTGATTAAAATTCTAATTCTATTTATTTTTAATCATCATTATTCTTACTTTCTCAATCATACTTTAAAATCTTTTTTAAATTTCGGCTCATGTATATCTGTCCGCGGCCTCTATAGATTGCTTATTCAAAAGCATTTAATCATAGGACAATGACTCACGATCAATACAGTTTCCATGAGCCCTTTTTATTTAAATTTTTTTAAAAAATATAAAGGGCAAATCCGAAATTTACCTCTAAAATTTGCCCTTAATCCAAATATATTCATGTTATTTAAATAGTTTCAAATATACTCATGTGGTTTTCCCAAAATCTTATTCCTGCTCATGCTCTAAGAAATAAACAAAATGTTCAAATCCTAATTATAATTCCATAGCTTAAGGGTTTATTTGCTACGAGTTAAAACTTTTGAAGGAGAAGTTTTTGAAATAGGAGAAATAATATGATATAATAAAGGTAATAATGAAAAGCTTATGGTAAAATGTAAAGAACTAATACGAAAATATGATAATTAAGTAGAGTGAAAAAGTTTTGAATCAACATGTCTTCTAGAATACCAAACACATCTTAAAATTCATATTTAAAATAATATATAATTTTAGAGCGGTAATAATATGATTCCATAGAGGTAAAATTACTGAAGATTCATTTTGAATGTGTACTTTTATCTTAAATTATATTTTGAGTTTAGACATATTATTTTAGAGAGGGATGTGATATGAATAAGATTTAGGGCAAACTACAAAGACATATTCAAAATTATTAAAATATTATGGGTATATTTGAAAGTAGCTTTAAAAGTTATGAGTTTATTTGGGATTTGCTTGAATATAAGCTATTTATTTCGTTCACGACGCCTCGTAACCACGCATACCCCATTTGTGGGCCGGGCATGGTTCGAATCCTAGTATCCACCAGCTATAATAAGTGGCCTTTTACAGATTAGCCTCCTAGCAATGGGAGTTTACAATTTCTGTGGTGGGAGTTTAGAAAGAATTTTCCTTCATGGTGTAAGGGTGTGAATATGCTCCATTGTAATATAAGAATGTCATGATGTATATAAAATATAAAAAATGTTTTGTTTACAACTACTTGTTTTAAAGCGCTATCGAAACTAATTTTTATTGAAAACTTACTTTTTAAAAGGTTAACATGTTTTAAAATAAAAATAATTGATTATAGCCCGATTGTAATTGTATAATTACCCTTAATTTGATTGATTAAAAATTGGCGTATTAATTATATGAAAAATGAATATTAAGAATATATTTTTATTTTTATATTGAGTGATTTGCAAATACATTCACTTAGTTTGACCATAATTGCAAATATATTTACGTTGTCATAGTGCAGTAATAACGATACAGTAATGATATTATAACGACATTGGTACATTTACAATTATGGTCAAATTAAGTGGGTACATCAACAATTTCAAAAATTAAATAGGTATATTTAGTTTTTGCAAATATACCTAAGTAGTTTTCAAACCTTTGCAAATATACTCACGTCGTAATGGTGCAGCAGCGGCGTTATAACATTGTGGGTATATTTGCAATTATAGTCAAATTATGTTGGGGTAATTTATAATTTCTAAAACTATAGATGTATATTTGTAATTATAATCAAACTATGTACGTATATTTGTAAATTACCATTCCATTTTAAATAATGGATGGCAGGATAGTGCCCATACTTTTCATGGCACACTTTAGGGATGAGAGAGAGCAAGAGTGGTGTAGGCAATTAAGTGAGACTGAACTGCTTATTGGCAAAACATACACCATCGAGGGATAAAAATGGGATGTGATTTGTTGCACCTGTGTGCACCTAGGTTTAGTGCACCAGGTGCAATTAACTCATTTTTTATTTTTTAAAATTTTTTTCATAAGAGTGTAAATTTAAGTATATTTAACATGTATATCAATTTTTACCATCTTTAAAGATTTTTAAATATTTTTGGATATTTAAAAATAAATAAAAATCAGTAATTTTATGTTAAATACACTTAAATTAGCAATTGTGTAAAAAAAATTTCAAAAAAAGTTAAAAGAATAGATATTTGAACTAGGGTGCACCAAAGCTAAATGCACCCAAGTGCATACACTCAGGTTCCCCATGCAAATCATGAAATCCCGACCATTCATCCCCAACCATCTTCAGCAGATATCAATAAATTCTCCCAAAGAATTTTAGGATAGGGATTGGGTAGTCCCATTTTTCATGCCTAAAAGTGTCATACCAACGTTAATTAAACACCAGAATTTTGTTTTGAAATATTTTAAATCTCTGAAATGTAGCCTACATATACGCATATTTTTTTGATTGGTACATTTTTACATTCATCTCAACACATATTACATTGAAGTTCAGAGACATTCTTACAAATCTGGAGACACACAGCTCCCCCAAAGAAATTCGGAGACATAGCTTCGCCGAAGAATAAGGAAGATACAACTTCCGACAATCAAACAGGAGACCACAGCTCCTACTAACAACTTTTCTATTTCTAGCCGAAATCCTATATACGGGATTCGAACCGCGCACCGCACACCCAGCGCCTGCTTTATCTCGCCTGCGGTGACCAACCGAGCACGGCTCGGTTGGTTACATATACGCATATTAAAACCACAAGAACATTGCATTTCAAAACAATTCTCCCGGCCATATATGGTGCCCATTCAGTTCAATTAATGACCGTGATGGCAGGTTGGTGTGGAAATCAATTAGCAAGAGAGGAAAGGTTACCGGGTGTATTTAACATTTGTATCAATTTATATTAACCTCTAAGGTTTATTGACAACCTTAATAGTTTTGATAAGTATGTATTTAAGGCTTTCAATAATAGTGCAAAATGTGTTGTGCGTAGTGGCAGGCGTATCTATGTATCGAGTTAATTTGTGAACTCTCCTGTCTAACCTGTTTGTAAATTGATTGGATTTAAATTTTTTAAATAAATAGTTTATCATCTGTCAATTCATTCAACTATTTTTTAATGGTAATTTATAACGTCACATTTGATATTACAAGTAAAGCTCATTCATATGAATACACGTTAAGCTTCCATAAATCCTCTATAGAGACTAAGCCCCACCTATATCAAAGGAAGATAAACTTCTAGTTACTGGATCATCACAAACTGAGTAGAAAAATTACACCCCCATCGAGAGGAGACTTCAGGAGACATCAAAACCGCGCTTGGACTATAAATGTCGTGAGCGTGTAACAACTAGGATGAGACCTTGCTGGTAATCCAATCGACTATTTAATCAAATAAAAGAATGCAAACCCCGTCCAAACCCCGTCGTCCAGTAACTTTTTTAACCTATCTATCTCAATAACCTTTTAGTCCTAGTATAATAATTAAAAAATGTGATTTTTTGAGTTTACTTAATAATATAAAGTGTTACTTGGTCAATTCTTATATTAAACGATGGCTTTAAATTTTGCAAATGTATTTACGCAATAAATTTTATCAAAGAGAAGTGATCCTGTTAGTCCGAGCTAAGCAAATGTTTCGTTTAACCCACTTCGAAAAATCTATTTATAATATTTTTTTTACTTTTTTCTTCATACACTTGTTTATCTAAGTATATTTAACATATAATTCAAGTTTTACTATTATTTGATATATTATATATCGGGCTAACAAAATCACGGAAAGAGGCCAAATGTACCTATTTTTTTAAATTTTTTATATAACTGCTAATTTAAGTGTATTTAACATTTGAATCAAGTTTTACCATTTTTAAATATATTATTTTTAAAAATTAGTTGCATTTTTAGTAATTTTGATACACATATTAAACATACTTAGATTAACAGTTGTATAAAAAAAATTTAAAATTTTAAAAAATAAGTTAAATGCACCCAAATGCATCGAGACTAAGTACATACCCTTCTCTCTTTATCGAATGTAAAACATATTCTAAGTAAATAAATTTCAAATACAACAGCATATTAAATTTTGATTTAACCATCACAAGGCATGATTATATATAATATATTGTATATGTGCTTAAGTTATAATATTTATATTTATTTTATTTTTATTTGATTTTTTATTTTTCGTAAATATATTTTTCTAAGTGTATTTAATCTATATACCAAGTTTTGTTATTTTATAATATTTTTACTTTTTTATTTTTTATTTTTAAAAATCTAAAATAAATATATAAAAATATTGTAAAATAAAAAAAAACTTGGCATATGAATTAAATATATTTAGGAAAATAAGTTCACTAGAAAATTAAAAATTAAAATAAAACATTAATATTGTAAGTTGAGTATATATACTCTGTATAATCAAGCCTCAATCATCTTATAATGATATATGTAACCAACCACTAGATGCCCGCGGCCCACTTCAATCATTATCACACGACTCATCCCAGCTGTAGACCACGCGATCAGGAATCAAGTTTCCCAAATAGCGGGCCCCATCTCGATTTGGATCGCTCCACGCGCGCCCGGACGAGACGCACGTGCGATGTCCTTCCTACGCGCTCGCTTTTTCAATTTTCGATTTGCACCGGCCGACTACACGAGAGGGTGTGATTCGTCGAGACTTGAGTGAATTCCGTACGGGATGATCCACGTATCGGGGTTAACGTGAAGGACAGACGGTTTGGATCCGGCCACGTGTCACGCATGAGCAAGCTGCGGGCTACAGCAGCTGTGGCGATGTGGGGGTGGGGCCCAACCATATGGGAATAAAATTCCAGCCCGCCTTAGGTGTCCAATTATTTTCTTTTTCTTTTTCCATTCCAACGTTGAAAAATCGATCGATGAAAGCAAGTGCCGCTGTCTTTTGTCATTTTTCTCCTTTCGAATACGCAGAAGAGCAAAGAAATCAATTGAAAGAAGGGGAGGAGGAGGAGGAGGAGGAGGAGGAGCTTCTTCCGCCTTCTCTTTTCCGGAGATGGGATCTTTCCTTTCTCTGTCGGTGTTTTTGTTTTCTCTTCTGGAGCTCTCTTCCACTGCCGTCCATGGCAGAAACGCGTCGAGGTCTTCCTTCACGCCAATTGTACATGATCTCTACCATTCAAGGTCTTTTCTGCAGTGACCCTTCTGGAAATTTTTTTTTTTCTGTTCTTCCTGTGTTTGTTCGTTCTTTCTTTTTGTTGTTGTCCTGAGGGGTTTTTATGAATCTAGTGGCCTATTTTCGAAGTTCTGGGAATATCTGGGAAGCTTGATTGGGGCCCTCTGTTTCACCTTTGGAAAGAGTCCCGGGATTGTTGTCGATATATTTAATTGGATGATAAGATTTTTCTCCAGGGATACTTTTGATTTCTCGATGCAATTTTGTTTTTGTTGAAAGACTCTTTATCTTTCTATTGAATTCTGTTACCCACTTCCCTGCAGCATCAATGGAAGTAAATAGCTCGTATTGGCGATCTTTTTATATTTTTATATATTTTTTATTTAGATTCTTATTTTGTTTCGAATTTCGTTCCTCAATTTCCTGCAGCATTTGTCGCAGTAAATAGCTGATGTTCAGCGATCTTTTGATATTTCTACTCAATTTTTATAAAAAAAAATTCGGATTTTGTTACCCACCTTCTTTCAGCGGCACTTGGAGTAAATAGCTCGGGTTCGAGGTCTTTCTTTCTATGTATCTATCTTCCTATTCCCCCCTCTGTTATGTTGCAAATCTACAGCATTGCTGAATTGAATTTTTGTTTTCAACTCCAGCAGTCTTTTTCTGTCTGGATTTTGGTTGGCTAGGGAAGGGGTAATTGGTTTGTTCACTCTGTTGATAAATGTCTGTTCTTAATGCCTTTGTATTTTGTTTGCTTTTGGAAAATTTGGCAGTGATTCTTTGATTAGAGAGGTGAAAGAATTGGTAGGTCGACACCCCGACAGATTCACTGTGAGTAATGTTTTTGCTTTGTTTTGATTTTGATTTTTTTAGTTGTGGAGAATTCAGCTTCTTGAGTATGTGGATCCGGTCTCAAAACAGATTCAGGAAATTGGAGCTGGTAATAAGGGTTATTCATCAGATATCTTAGTGGTTACTTACAATCATTTCATGGAAGAGATTGACGACACTTCAAAGTTCCGAATACTTCTTGTAAGTCTTCTTGTCATCTCTACTTGACATGTTTCCTATGGGGATAGAAAAACTGTAGAATGTCGAGACCTGGGCATTTGCATTTTTCCTGGCTATATGAACTATTAAAAACCATGAATGGCATCACTGAACAAAAATCATAGTTATTTTGTGCATTCTAGTTGTCGGAGGCCTGTTTTGTATGGCTAAGACCTTGATCATTATGACAAATTTGGTATTTATTCATTTAAGAATTGCTTGTCACTGCAATGGCTGGAGCCTCTGTCACTCGTCTGGTATGCCCTTTGTTTGCTGCGGCATGGTTTAAGAGTGCAGTGAAAAAAAAAAAAAATTTGATTCCTGTGTGATGCATCCTTTTCATTTATATCTTATCGATGTGATATAAAATAAAGTTGGTTTCTGTGGACCTCTATGGCATCTAAGCCTGTTAGTCTGTTGACTGGGACTGGGAGGATTGGTATTTTATTTTTATTCAAGTCAGGACTTTTTCTTCAAACAACCCAAATAAATAGTTACAGGGTTGAAAATTGTACAAATCAATTGTGAGGATGCCATTGTTCAGTGGCTGTAAGAATTCATGACTTCTGGTTGTATTTTAAGAATTTCTCAGATCATTGATTACTGATTTTTTGACAGAAAATTCCTTGTCTTCCAGACTTTTGGACAGCACGGGAGGGAGCTGATTACTTCTGAAGTTGCATTGCAGCTCTTAAAAGTTTTAGGTGAAGAGTGCAAGATTCCCACCATCGATAAGTTTTCCTTGAATAAGATGTTAGAGAAGCTTGTTATAAAGGTAGGTCGTGTGTGTGCGTGTTTCCCCCTTACCTTTCAAGAGTAGATAGCTAGATTTTTCTGACATTCTTTAAAGGATTATTGCAAAGAATGAGAAAGGATATTTCAGTGTTCTTTCAAAGTAATAGTGTGTAGAATTTGTAATTCCTATGGATAAGCTGCTTCAGCCTGGACCTATTGAACCATGATTCTGCCTGCTATAAATGATCGAGCCATTAGACCTCTGAGTCTCTGACCATCCCATCATTTCCACTAGCTTGTATGATTTGGTCAAAGGCTCCCAGGATAAGCCCTTAAAATTAGCTTGTTAATCACTGTCGCCAAGGTTACAGTATTACCAATTTGTGCCTTTCTACTGCTATTTGGTATGCCATGCATTGAAACTTGCAGCTATAATGAATTGGGTACTGAACATATAGTTTTGGTTGGGGCTTTGTTCTTGCCATCCTTGTTTTTCTCTCTTAAGAAGCCAAGATTTGTCGTTAAGTAGCATACTCTCAATTGTTAGGTAGTGCCAATGGAAAATTTGAATGGCCGGAAGCTTGTCGAAGCTGGAGATCTTTGCGAGAGGAGGAATGGTAATATTATTTAGCTCATTGTAACTTTTGGCATTAGACCATTCTCTGCTAATGCAACAACAAACTGGCTATGCATTTGTCTGGCAGGAAGAGGCGTGGATCTAAACCGAAATTGGAGTGTTGACTGGGGCAAAAAAGAAAAGGTCTGTTATCTTTATTTATTCCCCCTACATAGAATGCAATATCTTTTTTTTTTAAAGATATAAATTGGAAATTGGTTTATAAAGGAAATACTGTGCATAATAAGAGCACAGTTAAGGGTGGGATGGAGTGATATGGATTAAAGGACCTTTGCATACAGATTCTGGAGATTATTGAACATCTTTTCACTTTTCTCTTGATGTTAGGATTATGATCCATATGAAGAAAATCCAGGACCAGCCCCTTTTAGTGAGCCTGAGACCCAAATAATGCGAAAACTCTCCAAGTCATTCAGACCACACATATGGGCCAATGTCCACTCTGGAATGGAGGTAACAATTGCTGATGATGGTTTCAGATAGCAAACTAAGATTCTTTTTAGTTTATAGTTTTTGTTTATGTTCCCTTCGCAATAGTGAAGCTAGCATTGTTTTGGGCAATTCTTTCTTGTGGTTACTAAAAGAAATCAATTATACTGAGTTACTGATGTTGTTATGAGGAAATAGATTATAGACCCTTTCCGCATTTTAAGGGCATTGCAAGTACATTTTCAATGGAGCAGACGAGCAGGTCGCTCCACATGTCTAGCAGGCCCATCAACCATCATTGCTGGTGGACAAATGTTGACTGATAATTCTGCTGCTATGATAGAATGAATGAAAATGGAAACCATCAGCTTCGAAGAAAAGAAATTTCTGGTGACCGGATGAGATATTTGACCAATCTTTGCTGTTTGATGGAGGACAGGACTCCTGCTTTATGTGTAGTCAGTGTGGCACCCAAGAATCAGTCAGTCGAAGTTGGCATATGATATTGTTTCTTTCTAAGATTTTTGTCCCCTTACCAAGTTATATTCATAACTGGTTATCCAGGCACTGTTCATGCCATATGACCACCGAAATACTACACCAGCTGGATTTGCAGCAGATATAATAAGGTCCATGCTAGAAAACTTGAATCACCTGCACTGTCAAAACAGATGCTTAGTTGGATCTGGCGGGGGCTCTGTCGGGTTTGTACCTATCAAACTCATAAAAATTCATTAGAGTGCGGGAAAAGAAAAAAAGTTATATGTCATAGCTAAGCTATCATCCTTTTTTATTTTTGAAGGTATTTAGCACATGGCACTTCAACAGATTATATGCATGACATCGTTAAGGTTCCAATGGCTTTCACATTTGAGGTCAGTCAGCTTCAAGACTAGCTTCTCTCCTAAAAAAGAAAAAGAAAAAGAAAAGAAAAGAAAAGAGATGAAAACCGAGGTCTTATTTAGTTATTTTGGAGCAGATATATGGAGATTCAGAAGCCTCAGCCAAAGACTGCTTCAAAATGTTCAACCCTGTGGATCACGAGACTTTCAATGTGTGCAATTTCTCGGCAACCAGTCAATTAGTCTTGCAGAACATAATATGTTATGACTATTTCTTTATGACTGTTGTTCCTTTTCTACTTGGTTTTCAGAGAGTTGTTAACGACTGGTCAGCTGCGTTTATCACAATTTTCAAGACTGGGCCAACTTGGCTGGATAAAGTTCATTCAGGAATCTCGAGTGACTCAAGCAAATGGGTTTCCATAGACACTTATGACGAAGAAAATTTTGTGGGGAAGAACAAGAATTCCAAGAGAATTGAGACGCTTGACCTTGGAATGCAAGAGTTGAGAACTTACTTCAGGCTCTTTTTATTGTCCTCGGTCCTGTTGATGTTCATGTTCTGTTCAAGAATTTCTAAGAGCAAATGTAAAGGAATTCTTCCTGCTAGTGTGACTGTTTGAATTCAGTTACAGGGGCATTTGTCATTCACTTGTTGCTATAGGGGGAAAAAAATAGAAGAGGAAATATTTTTGCACGAATGGCAATTATTCATCCTAGCCATAGCCCTAATTTGCAATGGTTGATGATGAGGACACCGTCATTGAGGCCAATGGTGGCAAACGTTATTTATAAGTTCTACAAATTTTGAAGGGGGCCCATTGTTATTTATAAATTTTACAAAATTTTAACATGAGGTGGCGAGATCTTTTTACGACCATAAACCGTGCCGTGCCGTCCAAACGGAAAATCACAGGAATCATCAGAAGACAGCTGGAGGCGTTTAGGAGCCAAAAATCTCATTCAAACACCCTTTAGAAGGCCAAACTGAGCTTTTTGCATAAGCCCAGCAGCCCCTATGAAGAATATATCTTGACCACGAGCCCGTATACTCAAGTGCTATGTAAAAAGACTTAACGCTGATGCGGCTACAGAAATGCAATATATATACGGGCTCACTTCCATTTTTGGGTAGGATGTTTCTATGCCTCTTGGGAAGGAAAAATAAAAAATAAAAAATGGAACAAGAGTCACTCATGTCTCTGTGTAAATGTTAGATCCACATCGTAACTGACATTTTCTTCCTGATAGAATTCATTGTTTATGAACTGAAACAATCTCAGCAGAACAACTATTCTGAGCTTCTAAATATTTAATTGAAGACAAGAATTTTTTGGGAGAAGGAAATATACATGCTTTGGAGTCTCTTTAGGGCATTCATCATCAACAAAAATATTGCTGCGGTAGAAGCTACCTTCAGTGTATGCATCTGCTTTCCCCTAATCTCATAGCACGTCAATCATTTTCTGCCTCTATTTTGTCAACATTCTGTTGCTGTGGCTTGTGTACTCGCTCATCTGATTCTGTTACCAGGAACCCAAAAGATGCTATCCAATATTGCAGATGGACGTAATTATACAAGAACAACACAAAAGTGATCTTTGGTCGCTGGTCATGGACCTTGGCACGGCTAAGGTAGCTTCCTTCCTTCCATTCTTCCTGGAATCTTGTTTTGCCTGCAAGAAACACTACTGCTAATTCTTTCCCACCAAAATCATTATAAGCAATGTTGGCTTAGATAAATCATCCGAAAAAAGACTAGTCAAATGTTCATCCTACTTCCTTTCCAAAAGCTAGGCTTTACAGGACTTCTTCCTTCCGCAGATGAGATGAAGCTGACTTGATGCCCAGGCTCTTCTCCTTTTAGCACTGAAAACCAAGATTCCAAAGATGCAATATCAAGCTAAAGCCAACAATATTTTCTTATTCTAATTGAAAGAGGGCCCAGACCATATATAAATACCAATAGATGATGAACGATACCAGCCATCTGGAAAGAATAGTAAACATGACACAACAAGATGCTGATATAATGACAATGGGCCTCCTCTTTTTATCCGATCCCAATCCTGTGCACCCGGGTGCACTTAACTTCTGTGCACCTGGGCGCATTAACCCATTTATTATTTTTTTCAAAAATTTCTTTTATACAAATGTTAATCTAAGTGTATTTAACATGTGCATCAATTTTTACCATTTTTGGAGTATTTTAGATATTTATTTTTTATTTTTGAAAATCAGTGGCATTTTAGGTCATTTAAGATTACTAAAATGTCATTGATTTTCAAAAATAAAAAATAAATATCTAAAATACTCCAAAAATGGTAAAAATTGATGCACATGTTAAATACACTTAGATTAACACTTGTATAAAAAAATTTCAAAAAAAAATTTCAAAAATAGGTTAAAATGGATTTAGTGCACCCGGGTGCACAGGATCGGAATCCCTTTTTATCACCTTAATGCAGTTCATACACCATTCTAGTTGCATGTATTTTCTAGATAATAAATGGTATGAAATTTAATTAAAAGAAATGGTAGAAATATTTAGCTGGCTAGGAAAATAGCAACAGAATTCCTGCTAAGAACCACCGAAGAAAACCCTAATCCGATTGACAAAATATTACAAAGTCCCTAAAATATATTCCCTACCAAGCAGAAAACATATTATTTATTGTCAAGTGCACATTTATAATATATATATATATAGAGAGAGAGAGAGAGAGAGAGAAATTATTCAGTGCATTTGACTCAAATGGGCCCCGCATGATCGTAAAATGTATATCTACTCTACCCATTGTATTTAGAATTGTTTCTTTTGTTAGCGTGACAATTTTCATCGAAATTGGATATGTATAGGCCCTATCTAAAAATGGTACAAAATCAATATAATAAAATAATTTCATATAAATACCAATTTTAAAGTTATTTTTTCAATATGTAAACTATCTAAGATATAATTTATAAATGGTTCAGTGATTGTATAAGGTATTAATACATTTATATGCATGTAGGGCCCGTTTTGAACCAAATGCATCGTAACTTATGGTACATATAAATGCACAAAATAACTTCTCATATGTGTATATATGTGTGTGTGCACACTTGTCAAAATGCCTATTGGATGTGAAACTACCATTGATGGAATCTTACAAAAATACACTTTCCAATTATGTCCAAGATAGGATAATGATACTAACCTTGACTTAGTGCTAACTTTTCAGAATATCCAATGATGGACTTTGTGCAAGCTTGAGAGATTTTCGTTTTTATTCAGCTAGGAAGTAAAAGTTCGTCTCACGTACTGCAGGGCAGAACGCAACATTTCCCTAGCTTTCCTATCTGGAGTGCAGCCAGATAAAATCATCTCTTCATAAACAGCTGGAACCTGATATGGATCCATCATTGAACATTATTTTTAGTCCATCACATGCACAAATAACAACAATAATTAAAGTAACTACTAAGAAAACAACAGTTGGAGGTGCTGCATGCCCATCAGTTGAAACAACTAATGCTTTCATGACTATTACTTTGCATGAATATAGTGTGCTAGTTCAAAATTCTTGGAATATTAAGAAAATTCATGGATCAAAATACCAAATATGAGTGTACTTACTAAAGTTAGTCAGCAGCTAGAGACAGAAGAAACATTACAAGTATGAGGAGAAAAAGCCTCGGGAATTGAGAGGAAACTTTCTAATAGAAAAAGAAATAACAACCAAACTAATTACAGGCAGCATCCTATGAAAATTTTTCAAAGATGAAGAATCAAAAGAAAATGAAATATATTACAATATAAAAAAGGAAAAAAATATATAAACTGCAGGAAACAAACTGAAAGCTTATCATGGCTATTCCCTTTTATCTATTTGTTCTAGACAGTCAATAACCCATTTTGAGCTCCTAAGATTGACCAAGTGAATAACATGATCTTAATTCTTTAGCTTCAACTCTCGATAATAAACTTAATATATGAAAATGCTATAAAATTCTACTTTGGAAAAAAATACCAATCACATGGAAGTGCATTTTACAAGAAGTATATAGGGAAAAAGGCAGTAGAAATACAAAAGTACCTTTTCAACCTTCTCTGCAAGAATTAGAGCTTTCATAAGGGTGGTGTATGTCACCACATCTGGCTTCAAATCCTACACTTTCAAGAAGCAGCACATTAAGTTGGTAATCTGAATTATATTTCAGCAAGATGCTAAAGACAAACTAATAAATTGAGTGAGGAGAAGCATTTCTAATATCTTACATTGTCCTTCATATACCGGAAAACTGCAAAAGCTTCAGCAGCCCGTCTATCCTCACCAAATGCATTTATCAACAAATTGAGCACTAAAACACTAGGCCTTATGCCATCGGCTCTCATTGCCCGGAATGCATCTACAGCCTGGTCAGACATACCCTGCAAAATATTGGAGAAGGTTAATTGTTCCACAAACTGAAATATTTCTAATTTCTCATCAAAGTACACAGCTAAGTTGTGACTTTGTTCATGGCCTATTTAACACAAGAAACGGCTCAGCCTATGTACATAGTGACAACACAATGAACTCATTAAAGCTGATGGAAAAATATATATACACTACCCAATCACATGATTATTTCATAGAAAGCATATCTAAGAACTAAAACTTTGAAATTTATTTTTTAAAATATTTTTTTATTGAACAGGCAAAAGTATAACAGCAAAAAGTACTGCCAGAGGAAAGCATGCAACCAACAGAAACTCATACCATGCATTGACTGGGAAGTTTTAAAACTTCCATTTTTTTTTTAAATATTTTTTTTTTATTGAAGAGGCAAAAGTATAAGAAAAAACAGTACTACCGAGGAAAGCATGCAAACAACAGAAGCTCATACCATGCAACGACTGGGAAGTTTTAAAACGTATCTAAGCAAAAGATCTGAAAGTTTGAATATTTCTTGAGTCTGCTCTGTACGAAGCTGGAGGGCAGTTTGCAAATTTTCAGCTCAATAGAATGACAAGCCGTCTAACAGTATGTAAACATTAGAACAAAATATGTAAAGCCAGCTATGTATATCCAATACGCGATGCGATAAGCCAAAAGTAGATATGAGGCTTCTTGGAGCTTTCTCATTGCGTTACTTTGTGGAGCATCCAAAAGCTACATACCTTCTGCGCATATGCATTAACCAAGGCATGATACATAGTTGAAGAAGGTTTCAGCCCTGTTGCTTTAATGGCCTGCAAGCACTGGATTGCATCCTCAAACTTTCCTGATTGTCCATACACATCAACCAATGTAGTGTATGTAACAACGTTGGGCATCAAGCCCCGCCCCTGCATCTTTGCCAACAAGCTCTCCACCTCTTCCCACCTCTGCTGTTCTCCTAATGAATTGATCATGATGTTGTATGTCGTTACACAAGGCATGCATCCACTCTCTTGCATCTGCTCAAATAGTTCCTCAGCCCGGTTATGCTGGCCTGCCTTGCAGTGACAGTCGATCAATGTATTCCACGTTACATTATCTGGGTGAATCCCTTCTGATTTCATTCGTTCAAAAGTAACCATTGCATACTCAAGGCAATTGTATTTTCCAAAAGCATCAATCATTACATTGTAGAAATGTCTGTCTGGCTGCACACCATTACTCTTCATCTCCTTGAGCACTGAAAATGACTTTTGCCACTCACCCTTGTCCCTGTAATTTGCCATGATCCTGCTAAAAAAAAATGAACTTGGGCGTACATTGCGTGCCTCCATCTCCTTTATCACTATCCTAGCACTCTCCCATTGGCCGGCGTTAGCATAAGCATCCATTAAGAGGCTGTAAGTATGTTCATTTGGGAGGATTCCACTCTCCTCCATCACCGAAACAATCGACTCAGCATCCTTCAGTGAGCCCACCTTGACATATCCTTTAAGCAGTGCATTGAAAGCCCGTGTCCTTGGCTGCAAACCCCTTTCTTTCAGCTCCTCAAAAACAGCTTCTGCCTCATCTGTATGCCCCAAATCACCAAGCGCTGAAATAACTGCAACGAATGTAGCAGACTTCGGACTCAGTCCCTGGCCTTGGACCATGGAGAGGAAATGCAGAGCCTTTTTTGAGTCACCAGCCTTTGAGAACGCGACTGCGAGGTCATTCAGCAGCCGCGCGTCGGGTTCGATGCCATCGCCCTCGATTTCATGGCAGATTTTGTAAAGCATAGTGAGGTCACACTTGTTGCTGCGAGTGAGTGACTTGATTAAAAGACTGTAGCTTGCATGGTCAGGGAGGAAGCCATCGTCGCGCATCCGCGACAGGAGGGAGAAGGCCTTATCGAGGTCGTTGTTCTGAGCACAGGCAGCGATGAGGGCGTTGTACATAAGTGGGGAGAGTGGCGACGGCGAGAGGCGGGAGAGTAGAAAGGCATGGTAGAGGAGTTGGGAGCGGCCGAGGGCATGGATGACGATGGAGTAGAGAAGTTGGAGGGAGAAGCAGAGGTTATGCGTCTGGAGGAAAGCAACAAGCGCCAAAGCCGTGTTGAGCTTGGCGGGGTCCTCGGTGAGTGATTTCATAAGCGAGTGCCATAAATAAGCGGGGACAGCTCGGTAGTACTCGGCGAGGCGGAGCTCCGTCTGGGAGAGGACCTTGGGAATCTCGGAGGTTGGAGTGGGTATTGCGTTCTGGGTCTGGGAGAGGTAATCAACGAGCGGAGAGAAGTCGTAGCGGGAGAGTTCGTGAACGGGGGGTGTACGCTGAAATGCCGCTGACGAGTCGGTGCCGGCGCTGGTGAAGCTGTTGGAGGCGGCAGTTGAATTAAAGGTGCAGAAAGAGGTGGAGGAGGGAGAGAAATAGGTTTGAGGAATGAAAAGGTGGGGAGAAGGAGAAAAGAAGCGAGTCGGAGTTGACGATGGCAGGAATCGGAGCATTGCTGGTTTCGGCACGGGAGATTCTCCTCGCACCTCTCCTCCTGTTTATCCTGTTTGTAAGGATCGAGCCTTGAGGAAAGGATGAGAAAGATTTTTTTTTTTTTTATTTTCCCTCCATTCCCTCCTCTTTTTATATGATAAAAATCTGATCCGTCTCAGCCACTATTATCCTATAAAATCAATATCATGTTGGGTGAATTGTGTTATAAATTAATAAAATTATGTACTTAATTTAATCCATGTTTTTAAATTCCTAAAATCGTCGTAAGGCAGGCCTGGACAACGAAATTAACGCCAATCAGGTGTAAACCGTAAAGCAACATCGGTCAGGTGTAAATATAAATCTGTAAAAAAAAGATTTCTTACTTTGCGGGGCCACATGTGATCAAACATTTTAACCTTTAGTAATTTTTATTATACATGGGAGATTAGAATGGAAAAACATTCTGAAGTTTTACTATTTAGGTACGCTTGAAAAGTAATATAAATGAATAGTTTTTGAATTAAAAAATAAAATAATATAATATTGGTAATTTTAAGATATAAATAGAATAAAGTAGGAAGAGATGTGCTAAAAAGTAAATAAAATAAAATTGAAATAAATACACTAATTGTATAAATGGTTGTGTATAAGTGATTGAAAAATATGGTAGTTATATAAAAAAATATAGAAAAATAGCAAATAATAAGTTGTAAAAAGTGAAAAAAATTATATTAAAAATTTCAGTTTCAAAATTTTTAATGTCAGACAAATATGCCTTCATAATAAAGCCTCTGTTCCAAGTGGCTGCAGGTATTTCAAGGCAATATAGACAGCTAGAACTATTATTTATTTTTAAATTATGATTTTAATAAAGTACATGTACGTACTCGATGAGTGTCTTTCTCCCACCTATACGAATCTTGCTAGCCTTAGCAAATTTATATTTCGCAATTTACTTTCTATGAAAATATGCTTCCACAAAATTTACTTTTTACATCCGTGTATTTTTTAAAAATTTAAAAATACCATAATTGAATATCTTAAAATATTATTTTTGAAAAAAATGTTTTTATATATGTGGAAAATAGAAATTGATGTATCATTTAAATACACTCAATTCTTTCGAAAATTTAAAAATTTAAAAACATTTTTTAGCCTGGGCAAACGTAAATAATATTATTCCAATTTAGAACTATGATAAAGACAAAATAATGTTAAAAATATAATACAAATAAAATTATTTATGAAAGATAAACATTTGATAAGAGGAGAAATAATCTAAAAATGTGCTTATGATTTAAATACAACATGGTAATTTTTTAAAATAATGATTATGCCAACCGACCGAATTTTAAAGAACACGGTGCTCTTTCCCATACACTTTTAAAATTGATTTTTCGTGATGCATTTAGAACGATACATCTAAACCATTTATTAGTCATGGTCTTTATATTTTTTGATAAAAGGTTTTATATTAAAACTACTATAAGAAAAATAAAATTTATTGGTTGTGTTTATAATCAGTTATGACTAGCGTTAAGAATGAAACTTAAACTGTTAAATACATACACACTACTTTATAATATCAATTGCTTGCTTTTTCAAATCAGACCGATACAATATATTCAAAACAATAAAAGTATTTATAAAAAATTAAGATAATAAAATATTCATAGAACTAATATCAATTAAAAGATGAAGATTTTAATAACTATTTATTGCAGTTTTGTATACATAATTAAATTTTGGGTGCGTTTGGTTGGAAGTAAAACTTTTTGATGAAAATTTTTCAAAGTAGAAGTTGTCAAGTTGATAGAAAATGATGTGATATGATAGGAGTAATAATGAGGTGTAAAGAGAATAAAGTTAAAATAGATAGGGTAGTTGTATGGGTATTTGTGTGAAAATAATTGAAAAGTAGGGTTGTTTATATAGAAAAATGTGAAAAATAATTAAAAAATGAAGTAGTTATGGGAAGTGAAAAGTTTTTGATTGAAAAGTTTTCATTGACATGTTTTGTGTGTAACCAAACACACCCTTTTATATCGTGGTGTTAAGTTTTAACTAAAATGCATTTAATGGTTTAGATGTTAAAAATAAATTATATAAAAAATATATTTTCTAAATGCTTCACCGTGATCCCCGCTCGAAACAATCAGGCCCTTACGTGTGTACTGTATGCCTCCGTTTGGATAGGCTAAGCGTATGCTTGCTTTCCTTTTACGATTATTATTATTATTTTTAATTCATGACATCCCTTCTTAATAAATAGGGAACTGAAACTCCAAAGAACGGATAAACGACACAGATGCTTTTACCCCAACAGGCCAAACCCCGCTCACTCACGTCCATCCCTTCGTGTTTTTTTTTTTTTTTTTTTTGATTGAGAACCCCTTCGTTTTCATCCTAGACTTTAATCGGTAAAAAGAACGGCGCTGAGGCATTATTTCGTAAGAGAAGAGGCTCCCAGCCGAGGCCTGCCCTATATTAGCCCTGTCCTGCACTCTTGCGGGGAAGTGCATCTTGAGCGGGCTTTAGAAAGCCAGCGGGCAGAAAAGAACAAAAGAAACACTTCTCAGGGGCGTTAGAAAACCTACTTGTCAAGCTCCAGAAACCAGTCCCTGCGCTATGGTGGATGTCCTGCAACAGGTACGAATCTCACCCTTTTATATTTTCCCTATCAAATTCTAAATGACAGACTGAGAATCCTTGATCCTTCTTCCTCTTTATTTACTTGTGGTGAGCGGTATTGATCAATTCCAACTGCAGAATGGCCTTGCCGATCGGCCTGAATCAGACGGTGGGGTTTTGTCGAACGAGGAGAATGGAACGAAGAAAAGGCCGAGAGAAGAGGATGGTGAATTAAACAAGCCGCAGAAGCTGATGCGTCGGTCAGCTTCTCCTCCCTTGGGAAATTCTCTTCTGCCACTCGCTTCATATGCGGACGACGATGAAGACGAAGAGGAGGAGGATGGAAGGAGAAAAGCTGACGATAGGAGCAACGACTACGCCCAGGGGAACGATGAGGAGGACGAAGAAGAAGAAGATCTATTTGCTGGACGGGGACAGGGTAGTGGGAGGCAGCAGCGGCAGGTGGAAATTAGAAGAGATTGTCCATATCTGGACACTGTCAATCGTCAGGTATGCAAAACGCACTCCTCATCCGCAGTATTTTTAATTCTCTGCTGCATAGCTTTCTCCTTGCTCGTTGTTATGATCTCCTGTACCATCGATGATCGTGGCCATTATTCCAAGCAGCTAATTGGGTTTACATACGTCAATCTCGCTGGCTATTTTTCTCTCCAATGGATCATTGCATCGTAGCCTTTGGCTGGTACCGTCTTTTTTCCATGTCTTTGCGTGTCGGTCTTTTACCTTCCTACATAAGAGCCTCTGCTTGAAACCACATACACCTGTTAGCGCAATTGCCGTGCTGTGAAATGGGTCCCTGATAGCTTTGTCCATCCTAGTTGTAACTATTTGTACCACACGATTTTTCATTTTTTTTCTGTTATTAGAAGCCTAGCCATGTAGCCATTTCAACATCTCATTTTGATTTCTTCATTATATGAACATATTGTTGCTTGACTGTAATTTTTATACCACAAGGCATGGCTGACACAACAACAGTCTTATAGAAACGGCTGACATACGGCAATAGTCTTGTAGAAATTTTTATTCAGTTGCTTCCTAAGATGGTATATGCGTACTTGTTTGGAGATTTTCTCCAGTTGACCACTTCTCAAGGAGCATCTATTTGAATCCATATTTTATGTCATGCAGGTACTAGACTTTGATTTTGAGAAGTTCTGCTCTGTCTCTCTCTCAAATTTGAATGTATATGCATGTTTGGTCTGTGGGAAGTACTACCAAGGTAGAGGCAGGAATTCTCATGCATATACTCATAGTCTTGAAGCAGGTCACCATGTCTACATCAATCTTCGAACAGAAAAAGTGTATTGCCTTCCTGATGGATATGAAATTAATGATCCATCATTGGATGACATTCGACATGTCCTGAATCCAAGGTGATCTTCTAGCCCTGATGCTTTGCACTTGTATTTCTAGTCTGTACACACTTCCATGACCCATTGCCCATTCCTGCCAAACTAATTTCATCTTCTCCACCGTATGTAATGAAAATTGCTGCTAATGTTGTCGATGAAGATTGTAGTTAGCGTTGTCAATGGGCTGGTCTTCAGCCTAGACAAGAAGAAGTTGTGACCAAGTTTGGGTTTAATATTTGTAAATTGGCTATGCAATACACTTTATCTGGCTAGACTGCTAGAGTAGTTCCTTAGACGTTTATTTTCAATTTTTGTTTAACCCTAAAGAAAAGTTTTGACTATTGCTTGGACAGTCTTTCTGAATGCTCTGTTTCATTCGTTCAGGTTTACCAAGGAACAGGTTGCACAACTTGATACAAATAAGCAATGGTCAAGAGCTCTTGATGGTTCTGATTATCTCCCTGGAATGGTGAGTAAATAGACTCTTCACAGTTGTTATTTCTTTCTTTCTTTTTTTGGTCTGTGGTTGCATTTTGTTGATGATAATTGCGTATCAATCTGTCACTCTGATATATGTTTTACTTTCGTTTAGGTCCTCCATTTCACAAAATTGTTTTGGCTATGCTTGCAGGTTGGGCTCAATAACATTAAGGAGACAGACTTTGTAAACGTTACAATCCAATCTCTAATGCGGGTTACGCCATTAAGGAACTTCTTTCTTATTCCAGAAAACTATCAAAATTGCAAGTCTCCTCTTGTTCATCGGTTTGGAGAGCTGACACGAAAAATTTGGCATGCACGGAATTTTAAAGGACAGGTCTACAACAATAGGTGAATTAAATAGCTATATTGTTTGAGCATGAGTATTTTCGTTTCACTTTCTGCTTTTCTACAGGTGAGCCCCCATGAGTTTCTGCAAGCAGTTATGAAGGCCAGCAAGAAACGGTTCCGAATTGGTGTGCAGTCAGATCCTGTTGAGTTCATGTCCTGGCTGCTTAATACATTGCATGCTGATCTTAAGAATTCATCAAAAAGCAATAGGAACATAATTCATCAATGCTTTCAGGTTAGCATTTCCATCTGAGATATCTTTTGCTTATGTTCTTAATTTGCTTATGCTCATGTCAACTAAGCCACTGTGCCCAACAGGGGGAATTAGAGGTTGTGAAAGAAATCCACAATAGAGTCGTCATTGAGAAGAAGGATGATGAACAGAATAAAGCATCTGTTGTTGAAAATGGAACAGAAGCTAGAAATGTTATTACAGAAACAAGCAGGATGCCATTCTTAATGCTTGGGCTAGATTTGCCGCCACCTCCACTGTTCAAAGATGTTATGGAGAAGAATATCATTCCACAGGTATGCTGTCTTTATCATCGTGGTGTTTTTTTGTATGCTTCATCCTTAATTAATTGTGTTTCAATTCTAGAATTAGCAGTTGCAAGTGATTGTAGATTGATCAGATGGATCTCCTTTGCATGTTTGATCTTTCTCCCTGTTAAATTTGACAATTTTTGGAATGCGTTTAGTATTTTATCTTGATTTTTGAAAATCAACGACGGCGTGGATGCATGCACTGGGCCCACATAAAATAATTATCAGACTGAGTGACAGACTATATTTTTTCAACGTTTCCATGTTAACTTTGTTCATTTTATGTATATGTTAGTTTGAAACTCTCTAATGTTTCAAAATATAGTCGATCTGATAAGTTATGTAAAACTTCGTGTAACTTAATTGGAATTCTGAAATTACATAAACTACAGAAGCACAGTGCAATTTCTTCCATCTAGTTTGAATTTCCTCTGTATGAACCTGGTCCTCCTTTTCTGCATAAATGAGTTACTAGACATATTTCAGTAATTTTAATACGTACACAAGCAACTTCAAATTATTTTTCTTTTTCTTTCTACACATGACATTCCATTCTTTTGAATGTTGAAGTCTGCATAAGTTTTCAATTGAAACAATTGTTCATTTGTTGAATAAATAAATTATATTGAACATGATAGATGGCTGGGGTTCAATTACAACATCGTGATGGACATGGACTTGCAATGTGAAGGGCAATATGGAGATCTGAGTGCCTGCTGGCAGCACTGAATCACAAGGTGGTTGGTTGAGGGGGGTGGGGGGTGTCTAGAGAGGGTAAAAAGGTCTTTGCAAGTGCAATGAACAATTGCCTAGGATGTTGCTGTTGTTGCTTGCTTTATGTGAATAATATTGATTTTGGATAAAATCCGACCACATGATTGGTCTTTCTCATGACTCTTAAATCAACAATATGCCCCTTCTGTGTTTATATGCTAGCTTGAGAAATTATTTACCTTTTTTATTTCCAGGTTCCACTGTTTAATATCCTGAAGAAATTTGATGGGGAATCTGTAACAGAAGTTGTTCGACCTTGTATAGCGAGGATGAGATACCGAGTTACCAGGTTGCCGCAGTATCTAATTCTTCACATGCGGAGGTTTACAAAGAACAATTTCTTCATAGAAAAGAATCCCACGCTAGGTGAGTTATCTTTTTGGAGATAATTTGTTAAGTATTGGGTAGTATGATGTTGTATGTTAACTTTGTTTTGAAACAATTTTTTGCCCAACTGATTTTGCCATCTGGCAGTTAACTTTCCTGTTAAAAACCTAGAGTTGAAGGACTACATTCCATTGCCAACTCCAAAGGAGAATGAAAAGCTGAAGTCAAAGTATGATCTGATTGCAAATATTGTTCATGATGGAAAGCCTGGTGAAGGTTGCTACAGAGTTTTTGTGCAGCGAAAGTCAGAGGAATTATGGTGAGCAAATTTCTTTCTTCTTTGTGTTTGAGGCTTGGAACTGCAGTAAGTCAGCTTGAAATTACAATTGAGATATCTGCAGCTGCGCACTGATGAGTAACAATGTATTGAGGGCTGAATGAGAGGAATGAGGGAGTCCAAAATGTTACATTGGTCTCCTATCCCACTTCCAACACCAAATAAATATTTGATGTAACAATAGTAACAATTAACAACTGAGTCAGGCCGCACTTCTGAAGACACATGAAAATATTTGCACTGAAATAAACTTCCGACTGCCAGGTATGAGATGCAGGATCTTCATGTTTCTGAAACTCTTCCTCAGATGGTTGCTTTGTCCGAGGCGTATATGCAGATATATGAGCAGCATCAGTGAGGTTGAGAACCTGCTTTTGGTCACGTGGTTGACTTCAATGTTGAGCTTCACAAGGAGACGAGTGGTGAGAACCAGCATCAGTGGAGGTGATGGGCGGCGCCACCGCAAGGGAATATGCAAGTTACCCAATGTGTTATTTTTCTCTCCAGAATGCTGTCCCTAAAGGATGTATGTTGGCTGTGGGCTTGTCGGGCTTGATTATTTACGAACCAAAGTATTTGCTCGACTGTTGCTGACATCCATGATTCCCAGGCGTTAATGTCTCATTTTTGCGATCTTAATTTCTGTTGAGAAACTTTGCCTTTAACTGTTGATCAGGTGGGTGGCCACTTGTATTGAACTGATTCCGCAAAAAAACTTGCAATTTCACGGGGGGCGGTGCCACATTTAGCATCTTTCTTGGCGCTGCCTGCCTGCCTAATGCCTCTCTCGCGGTTCCCACATGAACACAACTCTAATCGACTAATCGAGGAGGCGGAACGTGCATTTAAATCTATGAATTTGCTTCGTTTACATCGTGGTTAATTCTGCGACTGTCGGATGACATCTCATTTCGATCATCGCTTTCGGCTGTAACGGATCTGAAGAAATTAGTGCCCAAGATCCTATGTTGATAGCTACATCCGATCTTGTCTGATTTCTCATTTTGCATTGGTCAGTTAACCTGGCAACAATGTTGACGAACCCGTGTCATTTCAAAGACGGCCTTAGCCGCGGTATGGGTGGTGGTGAAAAGTATCGTTTAGTCCGTCTGGTAGCTGGTGAAAGGAAAAAAGAAATGCTATTTTTAGCACATTTTTTATATGTTTTGATATATTACCTATATCATTGTTCTACATTTTTAATTATTTTTATATCTTTTTATACAACTATTCTATCTATTTTAGTTTTATTATACTCCTATTTATTATTTTTATCATATTACATTACTTTTTCATTTTTAAATTTTTTTTTACAATTCCCACTATGCCACTTCTATTTGTGCATTTTCTCAGACACTAAATAATAAGCTGTTGTGAAAAGTACTTTAAGAGCTCGTTTGGATACATTAAAAAATTTTCAAATTAAATTTTTTAATTTAAAGCTTTTCATTTTTTACAACTATTCTTTTTAAATTATTTTTTCATATTTTTTTATATGACTATCTTACTTTTCGGTTATTTTTAAAGAACTAAATATGCAATTAACTTATTTATTTTAACATTATTTTTTATTTTTCATCATTATTTCTATTATATTTATATCACATTATTTTCTTCTATTTCAAAAATTTTTACACCAAAAATTTTTCATTCAAAAAATTTATCATTTTTAAGACACTCAAGGATGTGTTTGGTAAATAGTAAAAGATATCAAGCCAAAATTTTTCAATTTAAATTTTTTTATTTTTTATAATTATTCTATTTTTAATTTTTTTCTTCACATCTTCCAATATAACTAACTTACGTTTCAATTATTTTTACATCATTACTTATACAATTAACATATCTATTTTAACATTATTATAATTACTTTTCATGATTATTTTTACCGTATCAAATCATTTTCTTTTAATTTAATAATTTTTATATCAAAAATTTTTCATTCAAAAGTTTTACAACTTCTAAGATATACTTCTCACCCTAAAAAAATATGGAACTTTTGACAACCATGCCAAATGGAAGTGCACAAAGCAAGTTTTTGCTACTTAATTAGGCACGTCATATTCATTTATTATCTCAAATAGCGATTGTAAGAAGACTACCATTGAGATCTTCTCGAATGTGTTCTTTTTTAAAAAAAAATTAATGTGATGTTTGGCTAGAGGTTATTGGCTAATTATCGATAAGAATGTTAATACAAAAAAAAAACATCTTAATTGCTTGATGAATATGAGCGAATAGGAAGGAGAGAAGATAGTGTTGTATTCCTTAGGAAGTTTTTTTTTCCATTTTTAATATATAACAATTCTATGTTTTAAATTTTCCATTTTACTTTTCTTGTTGTCAACATAATTTCTTACATCCCACTAGCAGTAATAATTTTTTAATCCAATTTTCTCATCTCAATCTCGTCTTATTCAGCCGTCCAAATAGCCTTTGAAGTTGTATAATTTAGATCAATTGTGGGTATTTGATGCGAGTTGTATTTTATGTGGCTGAAACAAAAAAATTTGACCTATCCTGGTAGATTTTATTCTAAGTAAAAAATTGATAAAATTTAAATTTGAATAAAAATAATTTTAATATCTAAACCTTTTGTGTAAATGGACGAAATTTATTTCTTTTCACTTGCAACTCATAAGACCAAAAAATAAGTCAACTAAACATGCCTACTTTAGAATTTTTTTTGAAAATTAGGGTGTGTTTAATAATATAGAAAAGGCATGGAAAAGAAATTGGTGGAAAGGTTTTGAAATAAATGAGATAATGATGTGATATGATAGAGTGATAATTAAAAATAATGTGAATAAAGTTGTTGTCCGAAAAGATATAAAAAATAACTGTAAAGTAGCGTAGTTGTGTAGTTGTATGAAGAAGTGTGTGAAAAAAGGTGTGGAAAAATTATTAATTATCATCACATTATTTTCAAAGAAATTAATCAACAACAATAGGTTAAAATTAAATTAACCTACAAGTTAGGCTAAGAATAACTGACTAACAGCTTTAGAGAAGCGTAACTGGTATAAATCAGTAAAATAGGTTTTAATAAAAATTAAAAAGATTTAATAATATATAGCGTGTCAAATCAATCAAAAGAAAGAATTATGTTAATAATCTCTCCATTCAACACTAATGATGTGTTTGGAAAGTGATAAAATATTTGATTAAATTTTTTTTAAATAGGATAAAATGTTGTGATATAATATGGTTAATGATGAGAAGTAAACAAAATAGAGTTAAAATAGATAAATTAGATATATGGATAATTATGTATGAATGATTAAAAAGTACAATAGTGAAAAATAATTTTAAAATAAAATAATTATGGAGAGTGAAAAATTTTATATTAAAAAAGTTTAGTTTGAAATGTTTTTTATATAAACAAATGCCTCATAAAAAAGAAAACTCCATCTATCCAATGCATTGGACGTTGGAACACACCCTATCAATCTCAATTTAAACTTCACAAACAATGTTTGCAACAAGTGTCTTGAGTCAAGCTTGAATACTAGTAACATTTTATTTATTTTTTAATTTTTTTTTGAGTGTGCTTAGGAAGTGATAAAACTCATGTATAAATTTTTTTTTTATAATGTATTTAAATGGTAAAAAAAAAAACTTCTGACAAAATTTTCAAAAGACAGAATGATGTAATATGATTAGGGTAATAATGAATAGTAAAGAAAGATAATCAATTTAAAAGAAATATGTTAGATATACGAGTAGTTGTATGTAAATGATTGAAAAGTAAGATATTTGTATATAAATAAGCGAAAAAAAATTAAAGTAACTGTAGAGTGTAAAAGTTTTAAAATTGAAAAATTTTAGTTTGAAATATTTTTAGTGTAGAATATTTTAAATTGAGAAGAAATAATGTGTTATGATTGAGGTAACTATGTGGAGTAAAGAAAATAAAATTAAAATAGTTATACATCTAGTTATATATAAATGATTAAAAATAAGATAATTATATAAAATGTTTAAAAATGATTAAAATATGATAGTTGTAGAAAGTGAAAAATTTTAAATTGAAAAGTTTTTTGTGTATTGGGGAAAGGATAAAACTTTTGAATAAAATATTTTCGATGTAAAAGTTTATAAAATATGAACAATTATATGGTATAATAAAGGTATGATGATGAGTAAAAAGAACAGAGTTAAAATAAATTAGTTAAATGATTAATTATGTAGAAATGATTAAAATTTTTGATAATTAAATAAAAATATAAAAAATAATTAAAAATAAAATAGTTGTTAAAAATAAAAAATTTTAGTTCACAAATTAGAATGGGAGCCAAATACTCCTTTATTTTTGTGATATTTAAACATGTGTATTGTTTGAGGCTTTCAAAATGCAACTGAAGAAACTAAAATGGTATAGTTGGGAAGTAATAAAATTTTTGATGAAAAGTTTTTGGTGTAAAAATTATTGAAGTTGTAGAAATAATGTAATATGATGGAGGTAATTATAAAGAGTAAAGATAATAAGGTTAAATTAAATATATTTTAGAGGATAAAATAAAATATATTAGTTGTATAAATAGTCGTATAGAAGTGATTGAGAAGTATAATAATTATATATAAAGATGTGAAAAATAATTAAAAATAAGATAATTATAGAAAATAAAAAGTTTTAGATTGAAAAGTTTGGCAAGGAACTTATCAATATAAAACTTTTCATTATCCATAACTACTATATTTGTAAATTATTTGTTTACATATTCATGTATAACTATTATTATTTTTAAACATTTTTATGCAACTACACATATAACTAATTTATATATTTTTAACTTTACATTCTTTATTTTTCATCACTACACCTGTAATATTACATTATTTATATTATTTTAAAAACTTTTAGGTAAAAATTTTTTCATCCAAAAGTTTATCATTTGCTAAATTAATTTTTTTTTATAGTTTTCCGGGATAATTTATCTTATACTTATAACAAATGCACATAATTTCTCTTATACCTATAACATTTCGTAATTTTTTTTATACCCATAACATTTCACCATAAATTCTTCTCATACCTATTATTTACGCTGTTAAAACTACCATTACCTACCCCATTAAAAAGATGATTTTGCATATCTAAAATTTTTAATTGAGATAATTTAACCTTAACATAATTCAATTGATGGTAGTAAATCATTAATACAATATATTAAATAACTTGAAAGTCATATTACGGTTAATTTATTTTAATTAGAAAAAAAATTAAAGTGGCAAAATCGTCTTTTTACTGGGGTAGATAATGATGGTTTTAACAGCGTAGTTACGGGAGGAATTTATGGGGAAATGTTATAGGTATAAAAGTAATTTACGAAATGTCGTAAATATAACAAGAGGAATTAACCCTAATTTTCGAAATAACCTTAAAACCCGAAACTCGGTCCGTCTCGACCCAAGTTGTTCGCAGGCGAAAGCGCATAAAACCCCAAAATCGACTCTTCCTCCTCCTCTTCTGCCCCGCCGATGCGCGGGAAGCCGTGTACTCACCAGTTTTATAATTTCAGTAAAGTTCTAGAGATTTAGCCGCTCCTTCTCTCCGCAGTTCTTCAGGATTTCTGGGACTTCTCTCCCTCCTAGGCTTGTCTGCAGCTTCTAGATTACCTTCTTGCGCTCTTCAATGGGGGGCCGTCGAGCACAGGTCAACAAGGCTCACAAGAGCCGTTTTTCTTCCAAAGCATCTAGGCAAGTTCACAAGACTTCTCGAGCTGGTATTCCTCGCCTCCCTCCTCTACACGTGCTCTCCTCGTTTCGATGATTTTGATGAAGGTCTCATCACGTAATTGATTCTGTCATCTTTTTTTTTTTTTGGTTGATTTAGACAAGAGCCGGATCTCAAAAGCCGACACCCACGGTGTCGTGAAGGGTGCCCGAGCTGCGCGGCTTCAGCATAACAGAATGGTAAGGTTGGCGGGTGTTAGGTTGGACTTCATGTTCATCAGCTCTTAAAAAATTTTCACATTTGCTATTTCCTGGAAGTTGTTTTCGTGCCGGTCTTTGTTTTGTCTTCTGCTTGCTATTTCTCCTGCGAAATTTCTTGAATTAGCTGGGGTTCCGGATTCGTGCTTAAAGTTATGTTTCTATATGCTAATTTTCGCAGTGCTGGCTTATGTACATTTCTATAGATTGACTGCATGATACATTCTTTGTGATATTAGCGTTCGATTGTCTTAGTTTTTTTTTTTTTTTTTTTTTTAAATTTTTTTTTAACAATAGCTGCAGAAATTACTTTGGCTTTCACCAATGCATGACCTTGCCTTTTCTCTTTTCTTAGAATACCACGACTGTGTTTTTTTTATTCCTTTCAAAATTACATCAATGCTTGTCTTTATTCATTTGTTCTCTTTCATCCGTTTGAACCTTGAATTGTCCCCTTTTTTTTCTTTCGAACAGAGATTTCATGAGCATGTTTCCTGATCTTTCTATTTTGGCTTGCTGTTCTCTCTCTTTTTGATAAGAAATGACACCGATTTTGTAGATGCGAGAACAGAAGCGTGCTGCTCTTTTGAAAGAGAAAAGGGCCACCAGCGGGACAACAAGTCCTCCTCGTGTAATTGTGAGTGTTCTACCCATTATGAGGATATCTCAGTGTAATTGTGTGTTCTACTTCTTGTGTTATGGAAGAATATCTCAGTGTAGTCATGTTCCACTTCTTTTGCTATGGAAGAATATCTCAGCATAATTTTGAGCATTCTACTTTTTATGTTATTGAAGAATACCTCAGATCGTTTTGTCCTTATAATGTGTTGTTTGAGCTGTTTGGTTCTGTCACTTTTCTCATGCAAAACCTGTTCTGTTTGTATTGATCTTAGATGTTGTGTTTGGAACAGGTTCTTTTTGGTCTATCTTCTTCCGCAAGAATCAATTTACTTGCAAAAGATCTACTGGCACTATTATCACCAGATGGCGTACCAGTTACATCTAATACTGTTGCATCTCCTACTTACAAAATTCGAGCAACTGTAAGTTCCATGGTTATGCATAGAGGCAGATATTTCTGGTTTTATTGCGTTCTATCATTCACTTGCAGTCTTTACGGGAGCAGGTGGAGGAACCTACATACTTCATTTTTGTTACAGTCATCACCGTCTAGCTAAGCATTTATCCATTTTGCTTGGATCAACAATATGAATTATTATTGCACTCTGATTACTATTCTACATTTAAATCTTGTCTTCTTTGGAGGCATTTGTTTATTTTCTAACTTCATAACAAAATAAGAATATGAAGAAAAGAACTGAATCTGTGCTTCTTGTCTTTGCAAGATCCTGGAAGCACCTCATGGTGATCTGTTGTCATGCATGGAGATGGTGAAGGTATTTGAGTTTTCTATGGCCATATCATTGTTTTCTCTCCAAATGTGTCATGTACACTTCTCTTTTACTCAGGCCCTCAACTAACGACAGTTTTTTCATACTCAGACTGCAGATTTGATTGCTTTTGTAGCATCATCGAGTTCTTTGTATGAGGGGGATGAATCTAGTAGCTTTATAGATTCATTTTCGGTTTTGTGCCTTTCTGTCTTCAGGGCACTAGGTTTACCTAGTTGTGTGGTCCTGATGCGGGTGAGTATGGGTTCCTTGTGTCTGAATGCCCAGCACACTTTGTGAAATGCTCATTAATTGGCACTCTTTTTTAATTTTTGCCACGTTTTCTTAGGATCTTCCTGTCGACTTGAGACAAAGGAATGATTTGAAGAAGTTATGCTCGTCTAGCCTTGCTTCTGAATTCCCTGAGGATTGTAAGTTCTATCCAGCAGATACAAAGGAGGAACTTCACAAGGTAATCTGCTAAGGTTTTCAATCATTATAGAAAAATGTCAGAAATAGTTATTATGTATCTTATCCCTATTTGGTAGCAATTTTTGTATATGCAGCAAAGTGCCTTCTGTTGTTAATTTGCCACCTGGTTGTCTTTTCTCTTTCTTAAGGAATGTGTTACTTTGTTAAGTCTTCTTGCACCACTAAGAATTCAGTGACTTGATCTACGTGGTTGCAGTTCATGTGGATTTTCAAGGAACAAAGGCTTTCTGTTCCTCATTGGCGAAATCAGCGTCCTTATGTCATGGCTCAGAAGGTATATTTAAGTTCCCAATGAATTTCTAGTCAAGTGGTTATATTTCTATTCAATTCATTGTATAAACTTCTAGCTTTATTAACTACTGGAGCCACTATATCATCTTGAGATTCTGTTAAATTTGAAACTGGAAATTCTTGGCAAAAGTACGAAATGGAATCCAATTGTTAGTCTCTCTGGTGTTTTCACTCTGGTTCTTGCTTCTCATGGTTCTTTATCAAATTCCACATTTCAGGTCGATCTGGTTGTGGATGAAGCTAATCCTGGAAAAAGCACCCTTCGTATGTCTGGTTATGTGCGTGCTCACGGTTTGTCAGTGAACCAGCTGGTAACTGATTCACCCTCATCCATGTCCTGCATAAATCTGTGTTCTAGTTCCTTTGCTCACTCTTTTCTCCAAATAGGTTCATGTTTCTGGTGCAGGGGATTTTCAGTTGTCTATGATAGACATTCTCAAGGATCCATTCCCAACAAATGGAAGGAAAAGTCTGGACTCGATGGATTCTGATGAAATTCATGGTTTGGAGGTAGGTATCTTTCACTTCTGGCAATTTTTAAATAATTTATATTTAAATCAAGAGGTAGCAAACAGGGCCCAAGGTAATAAACTCGATGTTCTTTTCCTTAGTCAAAGAGGGTCATCCTGGATCTAGGAGTTCTGATTTGTTAGGACTTTTGGAGAGCTTAGTTTGGAAATGAATTTTTTTTAATTTTTTATAAAACGATTGTCAAATTTCAATAATCGAAATGAAAAACTATATGCAACCAACAACATTTTTAGAAAAAACAGAGAATGAAGTACCACCTGAAACATGAATTTGTAACAAAGCCACTTATCAAAATTTTTACCAAAAGGTAAAATTGAAAATATCCTATGAATTAAAATTGATGGACTCATTTTTAAGCATACATACCAAAGGGGCCCATAATAAAACAATTGAATCACTTCCGATGGATTTTTTTGTCAATAATTAAATAAATTAAATGGAAATGAGAGAAAATTTGAGAAAGAAAAAAGTAGTAAGTATCATTTTGATAATGAGAAATCAAGGTTTTAGGATGAATGGAGTAACTACTGTTTCAATAATAACTGAAATGCAATTGAAGAATTTATTAGAAGTTATAATTTAGAAACCAGCTTGTGTTAATTTGGGCTTGGGTAAAATTGTACATTATAAAACATTGGATGTTGACTGTTCTAATTAGCTTCTCATGTTTCTCATGATATTGCAGGTCATTCGGTCCTTGCTGCCTGATGCTTCAAAGCAGGAACCTTTAGTGATTGAGAATATTCCAGACCCTCTTGCTGGAGAGCAGGTGAATTCTGCATCACTTTCTCTGCATTTTTATCAAGGCTACCTGGAACTGAGCATAATCTGCTTGGTTAAGGCGTTGCCAATTTTTATAATATTACTGCATCTTGATTTTACATCCTCTCTTTAATGCACAAGTTGTTAGTGGTTGCCCTTGCTTGGACCAGTGTAATGAGGTATTTTGTGTTTCTTGCTCCCCTGAGCACTCTCCTGGCTATCTCCTACTCTTATGGACCTTTTAATTGATTCTTTTAATATCCTTTTATCTGTGTGTTTGGACTGTGTTTCCGCAGATTGTGGAAATGTATATGGTGTAAGTTGGATACAGTAACATAAGCCGTCATTGTCATTGTCGCTGTCATCATCATCATAATAAGCCGTTTCCCACCTTGGTAGGGTCGGCTGCGTGGATCTTGTTGCGCCATTCTTGACGAATTGAGACTAAATTTTCAGTAACATAAGCCGTGAAGTAATTAAAAAAAATACATAAGGGATGATAATGAGAAATATATACTATAATGAAGAAAAACTAAGGTGGTTAAGGATGCATGGAGGTAATCAAAGGTCATATCAATAAAATCTTATGGGAAGTGTTTTTTAATTTTACGTGTATATGGTGCAACCTAATATCCCCTCAAATCTCTTTGGATTCCCACTGGCAGATGACCAGCTCGTCCTGCTTTAGCTGGGCCTACATGAAATTTGTTTCATTTGTAAGGTTCTCTTGACTGCCTTACTAGTCATTTACAGAACTTGATGACGTGGGCTTGGGATAATGAAATATTCTAGTCATGAAAGTGGACATCAGAAAGAGTCATTATTTTCATGGCAACCATAACTTATATTGCTATGATATTGGCGGTTGGGATTTCTGGGGTATCTGTTCAAGTGAGTCTTATAGAAACTTTTAGAAGCATATTGGTTTTCAGAATGCAACTCCCAATCCATGATCCACTCTTCATGGTTTGTCCTCCCAGCATGCCTATCTCCTCTTTTCACTGTGGAAACGATTATAAACAATTTCATGTTGTATTTAGCCTTTCAAAACCATTTTGCGAAGCATCAGCCATGGTAAAACTGATGTGCATATTGCATGATCATGATTAGGTAAACAATATTGGTTATTGAATTGCATTTCTGAAGTTCTGGAGCAAAAAATAGTAGCTTTCATTTGATGGAAGTGGTTTCTAGTAGTTTTATTATTTTCCTTTATCAGACATGGCCAACAGAAGAAGATATGGCTGAAGCTGACACAGTAAACAGAACAAAAGTGAAAAAGAAGAAGATTCTTCCAAAAGGGACTTCAGAATACCAGGTTATATATATTTCTTTGCAAGCGGCTAAGTTGCACTACTTCTATCACTTGCACATGGCCATGATCAGTTCCTGGTTCTCATCTTTACATGCCGCAGGCAGCTTGGATTGTTGATGATACAGATGATGAGAATTCAGATGACTTTGAGGACGATAGTGATGGCATGGTATTGGATGAAGGACAAAATGGTTGCTTTGCCCAGGAAGAAAACACCCACTCGGACATTGATGATGACCAAGGTTCTTTTTCATTGAGCATGAGAGAATTTGATGAAGAAACGGAGGCTGATACTGCAATGAATGTAAGTTTTAGCTTATCTAGTTGATTGTTTGAAGGTTATAATTGAATAAACTTTTCTTTCTATTTTTGTAATTCTTTGACTAACTGGTTGGGTTTTTTTTTTTTTCCCATTTACTTATTTATTTATTTATTGACTCTCGTTAACTTTTTTACCAAATTTTAAAATTGCTTTACACTCTTCAAGATATTTTTAAACATACTCAGGGCAACTCCAGATTAAATTATTCCAACGAGAAATGAGGAGAGTAGTTTTGATAAAGCAGTGCCATGGCTCTTCATGGTTGTGTCAAGGGAATGCTTGTGGCTTTAGGTAGACTGGGGGATATATTCTTTGGTTTGGAGGACATAAATCTGCCTTTGTGCTGGTGTGCTTAGATGTGAATGTTGGCAGGGTCTGTAGAGGTTTTGACTTCAGATTCTGGGTCTATGTTATTTAAGGACACAAATCAGTCTCCGAATTGGTTTTAGGTAATGGTCCTTGCTCTTTTTTAATTACTTCATATTACCTAAAAAATTAGAATCTTCAAGATTCTGTCTATCAGGCTTGAACTTAACTCTCACGAGAGCAGTTTGGATGTTATCTACTCAAATGCCTCTTAAGTAATACCTGAATGCCTCTTGGCTGGGCCAAAAACTTGGCCTGTGCATTTTTCCCTTTTCTTCCAGTGAAATTTCCACCCTAAAAGATGACCATCATAACCAGGTGGAACTATGCAGCCCTGTTTTGCCATGGAATGTTGAATGTCCTGTGGAATAAAGTAAAAAAGCTGGGTGATGGATTCGTTTTTGACCTAAAAAGTTTAGACAGATTAGGAGTTTCTGATCCTCCAATTATTGAGACCATTCGGTTGCTGTAACAGCTTGCCCTCACAAGTGCTTTTTAGAGTCCTGAGTAAATGTGGTCATGTTTTTCCGTACTTTTTGCTATTGAGGGATGCATGGAAATACTTCACAAAATGACCAGAGATGCTCACCTGGCAAGTTTTTATTCTTCAAGTTATGTTCTTAGCATACACTGGCATTATTATCTGGGCACATGGCATCATTTGTTGAAACCAGACTAATCTGTCTGGATGGATTTTTTGTCAATCGAACAGTTTCTTTGACTTTCAAAGTTTCTGGAGATCATTTTGAGCTGGGTGCTATCCAACCAACGGTTTGGATTATCTTGACTCCACTGTTACTGTTTGTACGCAGAAATCAAGGTAGAAACCTGATTCCTGGTGCAGGAGCAGCAATGAGTTTCCTATATGAAACAACTGGAGACAATGCGGAGGTATTCTCCACTTCGGTGAGGCCATAGGCCCATAGCCCCCCTCCTCATCCCCCCACCCTGTGCAGTTTGCTTAGGTTGGAGGATGGTTGACTGTACAGGAAGTGGTAGTCTTGATCACTGTTGAGGTTGGAAGAGACAAAAAATACCTTGGTAGTGAGCCTGGGGTGTTACAACTGGTTTCAGGAAGGGATGTGGACAATACCTTGGTAATGGGTACAGGGCATGATGCCTCTAACAGTTGATTACATTTTTAGACATATAACTGTTTCGAGGACAAGCAGAGAGCAAGCCGACATTTGAAATACTTCTATAGCATAGCTAGAAAATGGGATTTCAAATTTGAGTATAAGTGCATCATTGCATCTTGTTTCATCATCTTAAATTACCTTTTCCCCCCCCATTTTTTGCTTCTATATTCCAATATCTGTTATTTAGCATATCATGTACTGCAACGTTATAATCACTTTATTATATTGGTCATGAAGATTGTAGAAAAGGATTATGTTTTGCTACCTAGAAAAACTTTCCTTGGGATGATTAGAGTTCTAGAGCTGGTTTGACTACTTCTCTTTCTTCTCTCTCTCTCTCTCTCATGAAAAAGAGATTTTAGGCTTTAAAAGAAAAAATCCTTGATCTGAAATACGAAACACTAATGCTTTTCTTTCAGGATGGTGAAAACATGACAAGAGAGCAGTTGGACCGTGAGATTCAAAAGATCAAAGAAGCACATGCTGAAGATGAGGGTATCAATATGCTTTCTTAATCCCGGCTTCTATTTAGTGTTGAGTCTTTGGACATGATATATGCCATATGTTTTTTCAACCATCCTTCGGCCTTTCTACTATGATACTGGAACAAGAAATATATTTAAATTATTCAAATACCACTTCTGCAATAAAATATGTGCATATACTTGTAACTGGTTGATGACATTACTTAATTTACTTCAATTTTTTCCAATGCAATTTAAAGTACAATTCAAAGATGGTTCTGGATATACCTAGTGTTCGTACTGCTCAATATTGAGCACCTGTATCTGCATAGACTTGAAGCATACCTAATTGCTTTATAATATCCAAAGTTTCACTTCTTTCCAATTGCCTAGTTAAACAGTATGAATTTGAGTACATTATTCCACCTTGTCTTGGATATGGGCTAAATTATCCCAGATGTTTTTAGTGTATTCGGTAACTCCTGCATCTACATTTTTTTCAGCTCTCCCTTGCTGTTCTATGACTTTTGAGTTCAGAATTCTAACTTCAAACTAACTCTTTAACTTTGATGTTATGATTTCAGAATTTCCAGATGAAATGGAGACACCATTAGATATTCCAGCTCGTAAACGTTTTGCCAAATACAGGGGCCTTAAATCTTTTAGGACTTCTTCATGGGATCCAAAGGTCTGGAGCAGTATCATATTTAGGAAAAGGGCTTTTTGCAGATGACTCCCCAAGTCTTTGTGATTTTGCAATTTATGCCTCTAACTCCCCAACCACAAAACAACAGCAGCAGCAGCAGCAACAACAACAACAACAAAATAACTGCCAGTACCGACGTTCAAAATAATCAGGCCTCTGCTCTTCCATTATGACAAAAATAATTGTTATAAATATTCTTCCTACTTTAAATGAGTTATTTTTTCTCCCGTAGTTGTCCACACATCCAAAAAATATTTTTGGCCTTATTTCATTGTCAAAAAGTGATCATGATGGGGTAAAGATATGGATATTTTGAATGGATTCTAGTCATGGACTCATGGAGGGATAATCTGGAAAAGATGTTGACCATAAATACTTGGGGATCCTTTGCGAAAAGACCTTTAAAAAATAACCTTGATAATGTGTTTTCCTTAACAATTTTTTTAAAAAATCTTTGTGATGTCTCTTACTTTTGAATCACAGGAATCTCTGCCTCCTGATTATTCTAGAATTTTTGCTTTTGATAATTTTGCAAGAACTCAAAAGCATGTTATTGCAAAAATTCATGATATGGATAATGGGAACATGGATGACTGTGTTCCAGTTGGTAGTTATGTGAGACTGCATATCAAGGATGTACCAGTGGATGCTGCTTCTAAGCTATGCCTGCAGTTAAAGAGATTGCCTGTGTTATTATGTGGCCTTCTGCAGCATGAGTCCAAGATGTCTGTGCTTCATTTTAGGTATGGCCTTTCTTTGTCGTCTCCCCCAGTGTTCTCTTGGTGTTCTATGTGAGAGGATAGGTCTGGGATGTATGTTTAAATTGCAACAGGTGGTTTTTTTTTTTTTTTTTTTTCTTTTCACTCTTGTAAACTAAGGACCTGCATGGAAACAGGTAAAGATATTTTTTTTTTTAAAAAAAGAACTCCTTACATTCCCTTTGATATGATTTTACATTTTAACTACCTAACTGCTCTTACCTTTTTTTATTACTACCTTTACATTCCAATCAATTTTTCAGATTTTTTCATGTAACAACCTTGTCTACTTTAATTTTATTCTCTTTATTCCCAATTATTACCCATATTATATCGTATAACTCTCTCACTTCTAAAAATTTTTCCTATTCCCACTTTCCAACTTCTACATCTCTTAAATGGAACCTAAGTGATATCTCAAAGGTAAACTTGGTAGTCTTGAATTCTTTTTTTCTTTTAAATTTTTTTTTTTTGTATTTTTTCATAAAAAATTTATTGGTATAGGGATGCAGCTTTAGTTGATCATGGCGTTGAACGTTGGATACCTTGATGACCTGGTAAACTAGATTGTTTGTCCATTTGAGAGATGAGAGAGTCATACCAGTTTGTTTTCTTTGTTTTTGTTTTTTGTTTTGTTTTGTTTTTGTTTTTATTTTTGTTTTTGTTTTTTGAGTTAGAAGAGTCATACCAGTTTGATGGGAAGTTGGTTGACATCTTCTCTAGGAGGAGAATAAAAGGGCAAGAATACCGTGATGGTCAATGCTCTTAAAAACTGGACCATTAATTGAACCTGAGTATTAGTTGATACATTTGAATCTTCTCAACTTTTGGTTTGCATAAATTTTGTATCATGCATCATCGGTTTACAATTGTTTTATATCTTTGAGAGTTGTTTCATGGATCCGAAAGAGGGTACTTGGGTTTTCCTGTAAGAACTTTAAATGGTTAAAATGTTTAAGACTATTAAAGCATAAAAGGATTATGCAAAAGGAAAAGCTGATATGTTCAGAAGTTATGCACATGTCAAAGATCCAAACACTGAACACTGCAGGACCACTACTACAGTTTTAACAATTAAACCATCCGTTAATCATTTCTTTAATTTAGTTCAACTACAGGTCTCATTCTGTTTGTTCAACATATTAAACAATTTGATTATGTTGTTTCACTTCCATATTTAGACTTTCTTGCTGACTGGACTGACTGGGACTGGTTCCTTTTTTGCTGGTTAAGTGTAAATTTTTTTCAAGCAAGCACTGGCTGAGGAGACAAGAAAGGCTTATTATGCTTTTATGTGGAAACATTTCATGCTAAAAATGTAATGCATAGGAGTAAACTATTTGACCATCTCAGGATGAATTTGGGATAAATAGTTGAATTTGCAGATTCTTAGTGACGTTTTGTTTCTATTTTCTTTTACGTAGAGTATATTTTAATTTTTTTTCATGTATTTATGACAATAGAGAATCTGCCTACAGCTTTCACTCTGTCTATGGTGGAATAGCTGTATTTTGTGTGCATGAGGTGTCCATTACTAGCTGTTTTGGAGAGATGTTTGGGTTATATAGGAGCGTGGGAACAAATTGATTAATTATTTTGGGAGCTGGCTTAGCACTCTAAAAAGTGGTGTAAGGGCTAACCTAGGTACACTAACATATAGTGTGGGACCTTATGTTAATGCTTGGGTCCCTGTGGTGGGCCACTTGAGTCCTATGCAGGTGATGGCAGCCTCCTGCTGAGGTCATTGGGGATTGTTCTGGAGAACCTGCCTTGTGGGTGTGAATCTCACCAGGGATATGAGCAAGGGAACCTGTCATGCGGGCATGTCTTCCACTCCACCACCCATATTGTGTCTCAGTTCCTGTGGTTGAGTTTGGGCTGGAGCAATTTTCTCCATTCTCAACCAAAAAAAAAAAAAGAAGAAGAAGAAGAAGAAGGTTGTAAATTGGCAATATCATTCCTCACAGTATCTGGTTTCACCTGTTTATATTTAGCTGTTTTCTCGAAGTAGATCCATAAGTCACTGGTCAATCTGGCTGTAGTATCTTTCTTTTTACCATAGGATATTATCCCAAGCTCTTTCTTCTGGTGGTTTTGTTTTCCTTGAAAGAAAAAATTTCTTGTCATTTCTGCATCACTATGAAAGCTGCCGTTGCTTTTTTTTTCTTAACGATCCTCTACATTCCAATTGGGTGCATTTTGATGAATATTCTGTCGATAGTGGCTCACGATTTGGGTATTTCACTTTATACATTACCATTGGAAGTTTGAAAAAATATATGCTTTCTAAGGAATTATTTTATTCTGAATGGATTGCAGCGTGTCCAATCATCTAGGTAAACATGAATCCTGGTAGTTTGATGGGTTGAATAATTCGTCGATATGTCAACGTACACTTTTTCTAAGAATTCTGTATGTTTTGCAGCATAAAGAAGCATGATTCGTATGATGCTCCTATAAAGTCCAAAGAACCACTTATTTTTCACGTTGGATTCCGCCAGTTTGTCGGGAGGTAATTTTCAGCATATTCATATCGACTTGTTTCTGAGTAGTTAATTTTGCTTAAGATCTCTGCAGTAGAGAAAATGTCTTCTTTTCGATCAAATAATTTTGATTTGTTGCTTTTCAGGCCAATATTTTCTTCTGATAATATAAACTCAGACAAGCATAAGATGGAGAGATTTCTGCATGAAGGCCAGTTTTCCATAGCTTCTGTTTATGCCCCTATTTCATTTCCACCCTTACCATTGATTGTTTTGAAGAGCGGGCATGGGGATGCTGCTGCACCTGCTGTTGCTGCTGTTGGTTCATTGAGAAGTATTGACTCAGACAGGATAATTTTGAAGAAAATTATTTTAACAGGGTAAGTTTCAATCAGTTTCTATTGCACAGTGTTAGCAAAACTCCAGCCACTTGAGGTTTTTAGTAAATAATTGATAACTTAATTATAAAATAATCTATTACACCATGATCACTTGCATGCTTTACTGACAATCTATTACACCATTATCAGTGTCGTTCTTGCGCAACGATTTGTTGCACAACCATTATCAGTGATGCTTGGATAGCTTTGGCATTTTGTGTCAAACGTCTGCAGCAATTCATAGTGTTTGGTTGAATTTAATCTTTCTCCAAATGCTGTTTTTGTTGCATCTCTTTTAAATGTAATGATATTTTATTTTATGCTTCTGAAGTTCCTAATTACCCACTTTTTATTGCATCATTACTCGCAGTTTCCCTCAGCGAGTATCAAAATTGAAAGCTACTGTCCGTTTCATGTTTCATACTCCAGAAGATGTCAGATGGTTCAAGGTATTGCCACTAATTGATGTCAATATCATTGAAAGTTTCTGTACTTACTATCCATGTATTGATGTTAAAGGTGGTGGATGCTACATAAGTACCGTCTCATAATCCTTTTATATGACTGGTACATCTGAAATGAAAGTTTACTAGATCCCCAACCCAAATCTGTAAATGGTGATAAATACACACCAGTTCCAAATGTTTTCTGTAGTTGGTTTCAAGTGCTTGTGGTAGTAGAAGCGTCCTTTGTTTTTCTACTATGTGGATAACATTCCTTATTACGTGTGTGCGCCATGATGCAGCCTGTGGATTTATGGACAAAATGTGGTCGCCGGGGTCGGATCAAGGAACCTGTTGGTACCCATGGTATGCTTCCTGTTATTATTACTGGTGTCATGCAACAATCTTATCAGAAAAGGTGGTTGATTCTCGTTTTACTTAGGCATATTGTTAGGCAGGATAATCTTATGGTTGTGCATAATCTGTTGGAAGAGATTAACCATGCTAGTGAAGCACATGATGTACTAGTTAGTTGTGTTTCAGTGACCCAGATACTCCTGTCATGAGCCATACCTAGGATTGTAAGAGGTGGAATAACTCATATAATGTGAAGCTTAACTTTTAGTCTGTGGTCTAGAATTATCCAGAGTTCGCTGCAGTTGCTAAAATGGAGAGAGCTAAAGATTGAATGCTTGCCAACCTGATTTTGAAGTTTTGCAGCATCTAACATATTTGTTGATTTTGTATGATTTTCAGATCAGGCCGTGCACATATTCGATTTGAGTAAAAATTGGTATATTACTTAAATAAATAATTTTAAATACAATTGGTTGGTTAGATTTTAATTTTAATGATTGATTTGACCTCATTTGCAGCCGATTGCATCATAATTATGGTGTAGTCCAATTGCACTTGAATATTTTCCACATCATCATCATCATCATAAGCCATTTCCCACTTAGGTCGGGTCGGCTGCATGTATTCTAAATATTTTCCACACACACACACACACACACACGAGAACCCTTCTTGTGTAGATGGACTGCACCATAATTATGGTGCAGTCCGCTCCAAAACGGCCCAATGTGTATTAAATGTAATAACATATCATACAATCATTTATATGTATGAAAAAATTAATATTTAAGACAATCTAGATGTTGAAAATACAATTTTAAAATTGATATTTACGTGAAACTATTTTATTAAGTTGACTTTGTATCATTTTGAGATGAGGCCCATATACTTTTGCTTTGGATGAAAATTGGTATGCTATGAAGGTAAATAATTCTAAATATAATGACTAGAATAGATGTCATTCTCATGATCAAATCGGCCTTATTTTGCGGCAGACTGCACCATAATTATGGTACAGTCTGGATGCACTTGAATGCCCATAACGTATTTGATTTGGATGAAAATTGGTTTGCTATTAAAGTAAATAATTTGAAATACAATGGATGGGTTAAATGTTGGTTTTATGATCAAGTGGGCCCTATTTTGCAGTGGACTGTACTGTAATTATGTTGTAGTTCAAGTGCACTTGAATATTTTCTTACTTGATCCCTATTGGGGCCCACTTGATCATGAATTAACATCTATCCCACCCATTATACTTAGAATTATTTATTTTAATTGCATTTCAATTTTCATCCAAATCAAACATGCATATGAGCCTTATCTAAAATGGTATAAAATCAATGTAAAGAAATAATTTAAAGTAAAAATCTTATACAGATAAATGATTGTATAATGTATTATTATATTTTAATACACATGGGGCCCATTTTGTGGAGGACTGCATTGTAATTATGATGCAATCCGTCTTCATGTAGACGAACTGCACCATAAATATGATGTAGTCTATTGCAAATGATCCCCTCATGTGTTAAAATGTAATGATACATTACGCAATCATGTATTTGTATAAAAATCATATTTTAGATGGTTTAGATGTTGAAAATACAATTTTAAAATAAATGTTTACGTTAAATTATTTTATATGTTGATTTTATACCATTTTAAATGGGGCCCATACACATTTAATTTGGTGAAATTTGGTATGCTATTAAAATAAATAATTCTAAATACGATAGGTGAGTTAGATGTTAATTTCATGATCAAGTGGACCCCATTTTTGCAGTGGACTGCAATGTAATTATTATGCAGTCTGACTGCACTTGAATATTTTTTTCTCTCTCTCTATATATATATATATCAGCTACTTGGCAAACTTGTATGGTGAACCTTTCTATATATATATATATATATATATATATATATATATCAGCTATGTGGCAAACTTGTATAGTGAACCTTGTGCCCCCCATTTGCAATGTTTTGATATCAAGGTGTGCCTTCCTGATGAGTCAGTGCCTTGGATTACCACTGGGTGGAAAGTGGAGATCACTGAAACAGCAAGAAGGCATTTTTAGGCTATGAGTTCAAGCACACTGGTTTTCTTTTCGTAACTGTCTAGCAAGATAAATTGAAATATATTACAAGAGACTGCAGTTCTTGGGTAAAGTTCGTGCCTTCAATTCTTGTTTGATTTTGTCGTCAGTACAATTATGATATAGTATGCTCATTGCACTGGTGTAACACCACCACCACCACCACCACCCCAACCCCCCAGCCCCCAACAATATGTGGATCATGGTAGGAAAGATTGATAGTTTTCAGTGTTTACTATATTGTTGGCGAGAGTGTCTGTTGCACGAGTTTTCTGTAGTTTTCATATTATGGACTGGACTCCCCATGTAGCTGAAATTTCTCACTATTGGATTTCAATTGGGTCAATCTTCTTCGTACTTCACAGGGGCTATGAAGTGCGTCTTCAATGGCATCGTCCAGCAGCATGACACTGTCTGTATGAGCCTCTACAAACGTGCATACCCAAAATGGCCGGAACAGCTGGTTCCAGTCTTGAATTCATAGTCATAAGCAACTGCTGGTTTTCTTGCCCGGGAGGAAAGCCATTTGCTGTTGCTTGGGAGTGAAGCTGTGGTTCAGATAGACACCGAGAGAGAGTTGCTCTAAGCCACATCTCAGCTGGTGCGGTCTCTCCTGTAGAACTAGCTCTTCTCATCTGGTCTTTGGGAAGAAGAAATTTTGGTAATTTTGCTCAAAAAATTAGCCCATGGATGGAAGTTTCCATTTTGTTTGATGTGTCTGGACTGTGGAAGGATGGATGATTTATCTATCAGTGTATTTTCTCTTCTTTCCCATTTTGTATTTTTTGTTTCATCAAGGCCATAATATGTTTCCAGTGCCTGATGGCATCCTGCGCTTTCTGTGTTTAGGGAAAGCAGAGCATGTTTGGTTACCCGCAATGCTTTATAAGGCGGTTTAATTTGGGCGGGAACTAGTTATAATTTTATAAAGCGTCACCCTTGATGTGCTTTTTTACGCCACATGCCTGTCAATAGCCCCATTTGGATACATGAGCCAAGAAAAGAAAACAAATTTTCCATGGGCTTTGCCTGTTGACAGCTCCACTGCACCTTCTGCGTTCACTCTCAAGTCTCGAGATCTGAGTCATGAAAGGCGGCATGTGTACCCTGCTCTCTTCTCCCGGCAATGTAGAGGCGTATTTGCAGTCACGAACTGGATAGATAATCATATCCGACGCGGATCTTATCCGGTAGGGTGCTGTGCTTCCACCTGTCGCCCTCGGCAAATCTTAGGGGTGGGAATTGAGGCGGGTCAACCTGTGACCCGGCTTTTACCCGACTCGTTTTTAGCCGGGTAAAATCAATATATTTTTGACCTGGCATAGGGATGAGTTAGAAATTTTGACATGAATTGAAAAATAGGGTCGGGGTGGGTCAACTATGTCATGACCTGAAGAGTCCAACCCACCCCGTGTATATAAATTTATTAAAAATTATAAGTATATATTTAAATATTATTATTATTTTCTTTCAAATTTTTTACTTTTTTATAATCAATTCTATCAACAATTGAAGAATCAATTTATTCAAAAAGCAATATAAGAATCAATAAAAAATTTGTACATATATAATCTTTGTGTAATTGTATATTAACTTATTTTAATAAATGTATATTATATTTTCAAATGTTTTGTTTTCTTAATTATGTGTTTTTTAATAATTAGTGAAATATTAAAACATATAATATTTAAATTTAGTATACATGTATACTTATGTTTGTTAGGTATATAAATTTTGAAAATTATCTTATTTGACCCGTATTTTTGACCCGACCCGTTATTCCGAAACCGGTTCGATACCGACCTGAATTGTCCCGAGACCTAGTCGAAAAAAGTAAGGGTCAAACCGACATTGTCTCGACTCGGTATAAAAATAAGGGTCAAACAAGATTTTTAAAAAGTAGGGTCAGGGTTGGGCAAACCCTGATCCATCCTGACCCGTCCTAATTCCCACTCTTAGCGAATCTGTCATTGGCCGTGCGTTAACGACAAAAAGATAGAGCCCCTCGAGACGACAGCCTAGCCTTTGTTGTTTTGATGAGCCGGAGCCCACTGCTCACGGCTGGATGCAAATTGCAAGGAGGGGCCTTGAAACCCTGACGTTAGGCATGAAATGCCCCATGCGCTACCACCTGGCCTACACCCATGGACACGAGCCTAGCCTTTGTTTTGATACAAGCTTCTAAATTTATCCTCGTGATGCGCAGCTCAATAATGTACAAAACGGATTGACATGAAATCTGAGAATCATTTCAATTCTATTAAAATACAAGCAAAATATGCAAAACGGATGGTTTAATACGAAATCCGTGCCTATTGTTGAAGCAACATGCATTCACCTCAAAGATAAGAAATCAGATTTCGTCCCCTGCAGTGTGTTTATTTTGTTGGTTTTGTTGATGTTGCTGTTTACACGGAGATTTTTATAAGACAGCAGCAGCATGTGGTGAATATTGGGTAAGGTTGATGCGGCCTATGTAAACTCCAGTAAGCAAACCATAGTAAAGATGGTCCCCTATTTTGAGACCGGCAGTGACACCATGGAGTGACGGGTCTGAATACAAAGCCACGGCCTCCCCTTTCAAGCTCACTCCCAACACTCCAGCGTCACGCTGCATGTGAGGCACTTTCACGTACCTGTCTAGTGTCACCAGACTCTTTCTTAATATTGGGTACTTGAGTAGTATATCCCATACCCTCGTCCTTGCCTGCAGCATACATCCAAACAGACATACTTATGTCCATGCCGAATGGCAAACACATATATCTATGTGTCTGTATATGTAAGGGGTGATTTAGTTAGTTCGGCCTAAAAATATATTTTAAATATATATTTTTTTATAAATTTAGGTGTATTTAATCTATAAACTAAGTTTTAAAATTTTTTGATTTTTAAGTATTTTTTGATTTTTAAACACAATATCATTTTTGCAATTTTCTTCACTGTGTTTAAAAATAAAAAAATATTTAAAAATCCGAAAATGGTAAAACTTGGTTTATAGATTAAAGAGTGGTGTTCGGGTGCGGCAGGGGGCATGGTTGCCCCCATGCATGCAGCCAAGAAACCTACTTTTAAAATTTCTTTTATAAACATGCAGTGTATTTAATTTATAAATCAAAATTTATCATTTTTAGATGTTTTTAAGTATTTTTTATTTTTAAACACGGTGACATTTTTCATAATTTCTGAGTCAGAAAATTACAAAAATGTCATTATGTTTAAAAATAAAAATACTTAAAAGCATAAAAAAATATGTTTTTTGGCCGGGCTAGCTAAGGCCTTAGTTAGCCGGCTAACAAAATCATCCCCTTAGATTAAATACACCTAATTTTAGGTGTTCATGAAATAAATAAATAAATATATTTATGGCCGGATGCATGGCTGCCCCAATGCGGCCAGCAGTAAACAATCAGGCCTCTATATATATATATATATATAAATGGGGATTAATTAAGAAGCTACGAAACCAACCGTTGCAATTCCTATCCAGAAGTGACCCTCGCCATCGTATCTAATATTATCAGGAAATCCAGGCAGGTTATCTATGAAGTCTTCAACTACTCCTTTCTTCTCACCTTGAAGATGATATTTCTGGCACTTTCTCCTGCAATGACAAATAATTTTTAAAAACATAAGAAAGGAAATCATAATGTTTACATATATAACATATATACGTAGGTGTTGGGCTCCAAACCAAATTAACCCCCAACTTTTTAGTCAAAAAATTTGTAAGTATAATGTAAATGACTTTGATACCACAAAATAGGGTATCAAGACCATGATAGGTGGATTAATGAGTAAATACTTTCAGTCCACCATAGGTGGATCCAAACTTAATAAGTAAAAAACACACAGGCATAAGTACATAAGAGCGCCAGATTTACGTGAAAAAACTCTTCTTTAGAAAAGAAAAAAAAATCACAACAAGAGGGGAGAATAATAAATCACAAGAGAAGTACAATCTCTTCTACTGGACTGCAAACTCCCATGCCAATCTCGCCTGCTTACAGGTAATAGATACCAATAGCAAACAATGCTACCACCCACGCAAGCTTTGCTTTAAGGGAAAAAAGCAAGTCATGCATTAAAGGAGAGAAGCATGCATACACGAAAAATGCATTCAATGGGGCTGGACCTTGTGGTACATGGCCGTGCTTCTCAGGCGAGTTGTCATGGGTTCGAACAACAGCAATTGCAAAAAATGGTGTGGTGGCGGCGTATCCCTTACATTGCAAGGGGAGTGTTCACCGATTGATTTTCTAGAAAAAAAAAAAAGTAGGTTGAGTGAAAAAATAGATATATTATTAGATAGTTGGTAAAATGTTATAGGAATATTGTAAGAATGTGTCATGGGGCTCGATTGTAATACACAATGACATGATTAATTGTAAACATCAAAAAAAAAAAAAAAAAAGAGGAAGTACTTGTACTTACAACACGGTCTGACAAAAGAGCAAGTAGTCCTGCAGAGGAGAGAGAGCAACACCATTAGCGAAATAAAGGCCTTTGACGAGCACTTGAATGGATTTGGTGGAAGGATCGTAGCTCATGAGGCGGCCATAACCTCTGCCCTCCATAATATCCAGCATGTGCTCGGGCAAGCTGTATTTGGAAGACGCATCTGTAAAGTAGATGACACCATCGCTTGCTACATCCACACCATCCGTCAACCGAAATTTCACCCCCTCCGCTTTGTCTGCCAATAGTTCCACCACCCCTTCTTTGCTCACTCTCATCAGTCCCTGCATCCATGCACCCAAACTCAAAATTGAAGGCTCATGTCATTACAATTAAATGAACTTTTAGCGAGGTTAAATTTTGTCATGATATACATGAATTTATACTGTATGTCCCTAAAACGAAGTCACTATGTAAGAATACGTTTGGTAATGTAAAAATGGAAATATAGGATGAAGCAAGCAAGTCAGTGTATTAATTCTCAAACTATCCTTTTCTTTACATTTTTACCCCCATTTTCTAATTAATTTCTCATATGTTTCTCTACAACTATTCAAAACGAGTCCAGTTTCAAAAACTTTTATGAAAACTTCTCTCGTGAAACACCCTGAGCGAATTGTTTTCCTATTTCATGCCGTGATTTCCCACGTGAAACCAGGTGGGGATGGAAATCGTGGAAATGAATGATCAGGCGGGCGGGACGATCGAGGAGGGTCACGCGGGCAGAGACGGTGCACGTGCCCGCACACACGCGCAATACAAGAGCCAAAAACCAAAAGATGCGAAGTCGTTATCGTCGACAACAAAAGGGGGTGACGTAATCAATACTGAGAGTCCAATTTCCAAATTAAATATCCGTTTTCCCCATTGGACTACACATCGACTTGTGTGCCATCGATATTCAAAGCACTTGCACATTTTGGCTCACATCTCTCAAACCCACCCACACATGCTTGGCCAGCATGCGCGTCCAAAGGCAAAGCCTCCGATTTTGACGGGGAGTACAAAAAAACCTAAAATTATTGTTACCTTTTAAGGCGTAATTTTTTTTTTTTTTTTTTTATAATACAGTTTAATGCAGGGGCGAGTTCTAAGTATCCACATATCTAACGAATTAATGATTATATTCTAATAAAATCTTACAGCTGAAACAAGTGTCATGTTAATTAAATCCCATTAGTCATTATTGCAATAGTTTCTAATTTAATAGCATTACGAGGGTGACGGTTCCCAATCCACATCCACAGTGACTCATGGTAAAAGAAAATTACATCACTAATAATAAGACAAAGATAATAATAATAATAATTTATATTTCTTAATCACGTCAATCGACTATTAATAATAATATCGTTGTTACTATTCATCATCATCTATTCAATTGCATCATTTCCTCATAGTGGGCCTGCAAATTTCAATTCGACCACAACCTTGTTTTACTCGATCTGGACTCGTATATCATCTACAGGGCGGTCTATATATGTAATCTCTCCCTAGAAAATGGAAATATGAGCATTATTTGGAAATTTTTAGTGCATGGAAGGTTAATTAAGCAACGGTGGTAAATGATTCCATCTCTACACAGTCATAAAAGAAATGCCCCGGCACGCTAATACAGTTCTTCCTATTTAGATAATATACTTCCCACATTAGATGGTCTGATTTTCGTTAATCACCCATTCATATGGAGTAATTGCAAAATTAAATTTACAAGACAGTCTCTATTTATTAAATTAAAATTAAAACTATTTATTATTTCAGAAGACTGATAAGATGAACTACGGGATTACTTTTAATAATTATACATGTATTAACGTACGGTTTCTGTTTAAAACCTGATCATCTTTAAAAACTTGCAGATTAACAAACAAACCAGATCAGAAAAACAAAAGAAAGAGGTTTTTGTTTCTTTGTTTGTTCGTTTTTGCTTTAATTACCTTGTCAGACTCGGCGACAATGAGCTCCTTATCTGGGCCGAAAGCAATGCCAAGGGGCCTTCCGCCGACGTAAACCCAGTCATCGACGGTCTCCGACGAGTTCAAATCGGACAAGTTGAGGCGCTTGATCCAACCATCGGCGCAACCGGTGTAGAGAAGGCGATCATCGGCGTCGTAGGCGAAGTCCTCGGGCCCATTCAAAAGACCGTATGCCAGCTTCTCCACCGCCGGCAGAATCTGGCGGTGGTGAACCGGAACTGAGGGCGAGGGCCAGGGGCCGGCGTCGGGCAGCGGAGCCGGGTCGAAGTGGTCGTCTCGGTAGAAAAGCATTGCGACTGTGATGGGCCCTAGCAGAGAGAAAATGATGATGAGTCGTCGCGGCCATGGGGTGATGGACGGCGTGGAAGGGCTGCTGGTTGTCGCCATAGATGGATTAATTGATTCTGTACTGTCTTGTGCGGCTGAGATGAGATGAGATGAGAAGATGAAGATGCGGTGCTTTTGCTTTTGCTTCTGCTTCGGCTGGTGTTTGAATATTGTTTTGGGATAATGCACGTTTTTGAGGAAAACTTAAAGAGAAGGAGGCCGGTAGTATTGGCGGAGAAGCCGTACAAATTTAGAGGGTTCTTTATTTCACGGTTTGGATCCTAATAAAATCCATGACAAAAAAAAAAAGTATATTGCTTTTCGTTTGATATTTTGATAAGAACGTGCTAGAACAACCAATAAAAAACCACCATCCCCATCCCTAGCTATTTTGGCTTGGGCGATGAGCCAATACATGTATATGTATTGAAGAGATTTGATCCAATGCAACTACGGTGCAACATGTTGAAATTTTTTATTTTTAATATATTTTTTTTAAAATTCAAGTCATTCATCTTATTTGACTTTGACATAAAAAGAGTAATTTTGCAAATATACCTATTTAGTTTGACTATAATTATAAACATACTTATATAATTTCAGAAATCATAATAATCTTCACATAATTCGACCATAATTACAAATATAGTTATGCTATTATGATGTCATTACTGTACCATCACGATGTAAGTATATTTACATTTTAAAAAATTACACGTGTATATTTTGATTTTGCAAATATACCTATGGGGTTTACATATTTTTTTTAAATATACTTATCTTGTGATTGTGCAGTAATGATGTCATAACAACGTGAGTATATTTGCAATTATGGTTAAATTATGTGAGAGTTATTTGTGATTTTTGAAACTATATGAGTATATTTACAAATTACTCCATAAAAATCTTGTTATTTAGAGTTTTATACGATTGACAAGTGATGTTGTTTATAATTATATTTTTAAGATTATTAATTGTAAAAAGTTTTCAATTCACTTATTTTTGTATATAGGTTAAATAAATAATTTTAAATACAATGAATAGATTGGACGTGAAAAAATAAAAAAAAGTCTAAGTTGTTGTAAAATCAAGTCGATTGTATTAGAGCATTCTTCCGTATTGAAATTAAAATACAAGTCTCGCTTGTGCCTTTGTGTTATTTATTTTTATTTTTCATTTTTATGCGAATTTATACATAATCTTTATATGTACCTAAATTTGTTATTCGAATTTATGTATATATTTTTTGTAATTGCAAAATAATCATTTCTCTCATTTTGGGCAGCCAGATGACTGCACCTCGTAATTAGACCATTTTTGTCCCACTATAAAAGAAAGAAAACCAACACTCCTCATCCTCAAATGGGAGATACAATGTTCTCAGTGGGGATAAGCCCTAACTACGTGGACACAAGCTGCGACTTCTACCAATTAGGCTATTATGCCCGTACTGTAAAACCTGGTAGCAAAAATCGATTATCTTCGATTTGCAAGTGATGCATTTAAGGAATTAAGTGGAAATACAAATTAATTACAAGAAATATGCTCATGGACCAACGGTTCAGATAAGTCAGAAGGCTAGCTATCACGACACAATCATCATCGACTAATTTTCAACGGTCCAAATTAGACATGTGGCGGTATGGACGAAGTCAGCCAGCACTTCTCCTAGGATGAGCTGACTAAGGGACACACAATTAACGATCCAGATCATTCTTAAATACCAAGATCAAACCGTATATACTAAAGGCGTATTTGGCATTCTAATGAACTTGTCTATCTTAGAATTTGTCTGTCTTTTTACTATTTAGCGATTATTCTATTTTTTAATTATTTCTTAACATTTTTCTGTATAATTATTATAATTTTTTTTTTACCACTACACATACAACTATCCTATATATTTTAACTTTATTTTCTTTACCATTAATCGATACTCATATCATATAATATCATTTATCTTGTTTCAAAATTACAATCACTTTAGTGTAAGGAGCAATAGACACAATTGCTTAGCCATTACCTCTACAACAAGGTGACAGCTCAATAATCAAGGTTGTTTGGAAGAAGGCGCAACACCGTATGTCTTACGGACATGACAGTCCTCTTGCGGTCAAATTCGACTAAAATTTAAGGTTTGCCGTCTAAATATTATCGGAGTTGTGTAACCTTATGCTTAGATCATACTTATACTAATATACTTCACTTAGTCCCGTATCGAAGTTTGATCATTTCGGGAAGGAATTTCATGTATTTTTAAGATATTGATTATCGGTGAAAATTTTAATTTATTCATTGAATTTAACATTATTTATTTAGTTAGGAAATTAAGTTTTATCCAAATTAAATGTGTTTTGCTCAAAAATAGATATATAAATTAAGAAAAATACTTAGATTCATTCATATATATATATATATTAGAATGTAATAATATATTGTAAAATCATTTATCCATATAGCAGCGATATTTTATATAGTATAGAGGTTCAAAATACTACTTAACAATTTATATTAAGTATTAAATCATGAGTCCTCATCTTTTAAGACTGGATGCATCCGGCTCAAAAACTTATCTTTTAATTTTTTTTTCATGAGTAAGTAAATCTAGGTGTATTAAATCTATAAACTAAGTTTTACAATTTTTGGATATTTTTAAGAATTTTTTTGGATTTTTAAACACAGTGTCATTTCCCTAACTTTTTTATCTCAGAAAATTACGGAAATGTCACTGTATTTAAAAATAAAAAGAAATACTTAAAAACATCAAAAAATGGTAAAACTTGGTTTATAGATTTAATACACATATATTTACTTATCCATGAAAAAAATTAAAAAATAAAAAGATTTTTGGGCCGGATGCACGGATGCACGGACTTAAAAGATCATTTTGCTTAAATCATTTTAGCACATTGATTTTACATATTTTTAAATAGGGTCCACAAATAGTGATACTAAACGAATGAAAAAGTTTTTAAGATAATATAAATAATGTTAGATGTAATAAATGAAATTAATTTTTCATCACCATCAAGATATTAAAAATAGGAAGAATTGTGTAAAACAAAAGTTTCATTGAAGCTGGGCCACATAATTTCTGTCAAAAGTCTCGCAATTGTAATAGGTGTTTTTTTGTCAACCAAAATCAAAAGCAGGAGCATTTTTGTAAAATCAATGAATCTGAGATAAGATTGCGAAATTGCAAAAGGATGGTAGAAAAAAAATTGAAAAACAGCTCACATATCATAAATAATTTCAAACACATCGATATGTCCAAAAAAAAAAATAGCTACATAATTTTAAGATCTATGTTAGATTTGCTAAAAATAAACAAACATACCATGTTGAATTAGATTCATAACACATATTCCAACAGGGTAAGTTAGCATCCGCGTTTGTGGTAAATGGGCTTCACATTCATTAGAGAATTAAAATTCCACCTGTAGTATCATTTGAAGTCATTATTCTATTATGATATTAAAAATCATCTTAATTCAAATTTTAAATAAACATACCCAAACATACCTACATAAAAATATAGATTTTTTGAGCATAAGTTATGAAAAATATTAAAATATATTCATATATGCATTAGAATATTATAATACTTTAGAGATTTATATCAGATTGATATTTTAAATACTTTAGTTGTAGAATTAACCGTTTTGAAATTAATATATAAACTAAGCAATTTTATTACATTGACACCTTTCTAAATAAGATCCATTTACATATTTTATTTTGATCAAACATTTTGTTTTAGTTAAAGAAGAGGAGTGGTCCTACTAGTCCGGGCTAAATAAATGTCCCACTTAGCCCACATTAAAAAACCTATTTACAACAAATTTTTTTTTTTTACTTTTTTGTTCATTCACTTGTTTATCTAAGTGTATTTAACATATAAATCAAGTTTTACTATTTTTAAATATGTTTAGCTATTTTTTGAGATTTTTAAACATCTATGTATATATATATGTATTAAAAATATCCTTATTTTTAAAAAATCATAAAAATATATATACACATATCCAAAAATGGTAAATTTGATTTATATATTAAATACACTAGATAAACAAATGTATAAAGAAAAAAATAAAAAAAATTATTTTAAATAAGATTTTTGAGGTGGGTTAAGTAAGACATTTACTTAGCCTGAGCTAACAAATTCATTACTGATTAAAGAAACGATTCTTGTTTTGGCAAATTTGAAATACGTTTTTTTTTTTTTTGCAGGCGAATTGATTATTTATAATAGCAATATAGCATATATAGTTGAAAACCATCATGATCTAGGATGGATACATAAGTGGACGATAATGAATACAAAAATTCGGAGATTGCTTGAGATTTGCTATGGCCCACCTAAATACTGCATTGGATTGTGTGAAAACCAAATTAAAGACTCCAACATTTAATTCTGTCGCGTAAGAAGGATAGACAACTTACCATTCGTTGAATATCACCATCCAAATGGAAAATAGCGATGGGAAATTCATCTGCGTGTACTCTCGGTCGACGTAGACTAAGGTGGGAGATCAAAGTTGCGTGGATGACTGGTTACCTTTCCCATTCCAATTCATCTTCCTTAATCATTGGACACTTTACAGTGGTTCAATTTTTGGGTATGTTTGTTTCATGACAGAACGTTTTAACCAAAATTTTTCACTAACTATAATTACCCTATTTCTCAATTATTTGTTCATATCTTTTACTTTACTTTTCAGTCATTTCTTTACCACTAAAATATCTTTTTCAATTTTATTTTTTTTATTCTTTATTATTATTTCTATCATATCACATCATTGTCTTTTATTTAAAAAACTTTAACACTTTTATTCAAATTTTTTATCATTTCTTAGTCACGCACTTACTTTTTTATTGTTTTCTTTTTCTTTTCGTCAACATCCAATATGTTGATTTTGTCGTGGACTTTTATGATTGTGGTCCCATTAAATGATCAGATACAATCAATTCAATCGTTGCGCTTGAGAATACTAGTCATTTTGATTTTAGAAAAAAAAATTGAAAGAGTTGCGACATTAAAATAATTTAGGGGCATGCATAAATCCATCGAAATTGTTCTATAAAGTTCTAATTGACATGGCTACAAATTCTGCTAATAATAATTTCGATGAATTCCCAGGGGAAATTTCGCAACTAGGGAAAAGGAAGTGTAATTAGAAGGGTTATAAAGATTATTTCCTTCGTGTTTCGGGCTTTTGGGTGGCAATTCCTCCTCATCCTTTTTTCTAATTTTTCAAAAATTGCTTCGAAATTATTAACCTTGAAGAAACATCTCCCCAACTTACGAACTTTGTTTGTAAAGCCTTTTTTTATTATTTAAATCAAAGGCTTCTTCTATGGCCGTGTCACTGGGGTGAACTCGGGGTGAAAAATAGGCGAAATGTTCCACATTGTGAATCATATTATGTCCTGAGATAATGTATAAAATAAACTTCTTTCGTGGACATTAAATTCACCCAAATCAAATTCCGAGGTGAGCTACAGTAAAAAATTTATAACTCATTTTTAATCAAGAAAATACATATAACCATTTACATACCGAGAGTACCGTTCTTGTTTTTTTATGGGACGAAACTGGGAATCTAATTCGAGTGATTTTAATATGAGTACTGTTTCAATGCATCCACTTGCAATCTTTTTTATTTTTTTGAATTTTTAATAAAATTGTTAGTTTAAGTGTATTTAATCTATAAATTAAGTTTTACCATTTTTAAAGAGGAATTTTATTGTACGCACCTGGGTGTACTTCACTCATTTTTTTGAAACATTTTCTATCAAACTGTTAATGTAAGTGTAGTTAATATGTGTAATCATTTTTTTATCATTTTTGTCATTTTTAGATTTTTTGAATTTTTAAAAATCAGTGACATTTTAAATATATAAAAAATAAAAAAAGTAAAAATTAATACACATAACAGTCATGTAAAAAATTTTTCAAAAAAATAAAAATAGATATTTGCATAAATGTGCACCAAAGCTAAGTACACCCGAGTGCATATAATAACATCCCTTTCAGAGATTTATATATATATTATTTTTAAAATAAGATTGTTTTGGTCATTTTTAAATGACTAAAATATTTTTATTTTTAAAAATAAAAACATATAAACATATCTCCAAAAATAATGAACCTTAATACACGGGGGGTTATTAAAATGCAAAATTTTTTAAACTAAAACTTTTCGATTTAAAAATTTTCACTCCACAACTGCACTTTTTTTAATTATTTTTTTTATTTCTTCACATGCAATTAACTCACTTTTCAATTCTTTCTATACAACTACCTATATATTTAACGTATCTATTTAAACCTTATTTCTTTATTACTTATTAAGGCAACTCCCATGTATACTCCTGAATTTTACCCATGAGTCCATTTATACTCATGAATTTTCAAAAATTTCACATAAATCTATATATTTTGCCTAAATTTCTACTTATACCCATGTTGTTAAGGATTTGTCAAAGAGGCTGTCAGCACCCCAGTAAAATGACGAAAATGCTCATTCATAATTATGATTTTATTGCTAAAAATTTATATTCAAATGAATTTTTAGCATTTTATAGCTATAAGATCACATATTATTTGAATGTAAATTTTTAATTTTGAGCAAACTAATCTTAAATTATATTAAGATTTTAGCATTGTCATTTTAATGGACTACTAGCGACCTCTTTAATGAATTCCTAATGATATGGATATAAGTGAAATTTTAGGCAAAATACGTGAGTATATATGTAATTTTTGAAACATCATAGGCATAAATGAAATTAAGGGTAAAATTTATAAGTATATATACATAATTTGCGCTACTTATTATTATGTGATCATATTACATTATTTTTTTACATTTTAAAAACTTTTATACAAAAAACTTTTCATCCAAAGTTTTATCACTTCACAAACACACCTATAATTTAAATACACATATATTAATAATTTTATAAACAAAAAAAAAGTTAAATAAATGAATTTTGCACTCAGATGTATTAAAACTAAAACTGGACTCTTTTAGAGTAAAATATGCGGAAAATAAATTTTAGTTTAAACATTCTGAACAATTGTAATGGTGTAAATGTAACGCATTCCGCTTATCCATTGCATTAAAAGCGATTGGGAAGCTAAAAAGGTTTGATCGAGCCGGACGAAAATGTGCCATCGATGTGAGTGGTTCTGAGATCAGCAAATGCTAGAACATTGGATTTTGGATCCTTCCCAGGACCAAGGATGTTTTCCTCACCTCACGTGCCTCTCCTTGATTTTAGGAATCCTCGGCTTTCGAAAACCCAAAATGGGTTCCTGCGGACGAGAACACACCCATTACATCATCATCCTCCATTTTTCTCCCTTTCTTCTTTCGAGGAGTTCTGTACGTCGGCAATTCTCGACAAAAGCTGTGAAGGTAATTACAATTTTTGCCATTCTAAAGTTGATACGTTGGAATGTTTGCAGAAGCACATGAGAAATCAAAGACCCAGCATCCATAGAGCAGCATGACAAATATTAGCAGCAAATGATGCCGGGAAACATGATATATATTAGAATAGCAATTGCAATGCTCATCTCTCTCAATGAGTACATTGACCGGACCTTAACATGCTTGAATGTTCCCCCAAAATATCTACATATACATATATTTTCCGGAGATAGTGAGAGGCAAATAAACGTGACATTATACATTACAAATGAACTGCATTGCCTGCAGCATAAATGCGAGATCTACCGCACAACAAATTACAAGAGAAAGGATTTGTGCCCGCAACTGGTGCTTGTTCAGTTGATGGACTGCCATTGGAAGGTCAGGAAAGAACTTGAGAATTTAACATCGGTGAGGCAAAGACATTTTTAATTCTTATATGAACCAGTGCAACTACGTTGGTGATTGCTTTTAGGAAAATTTGCATGAAAGCAGCTTCTGTGAAATTAAGGCTAGTGGTTCCAGCCAACCAGCCAGCCTACACCACAAAACTTCAGCCTATCACTTGATGGAGCATAACCAAAAGCATTCATGCAAAATGGCCTTAAAAGCATATCATCGTAAAGCAACCGCAAGCTACTCTCTCTGGTCAGAGTATTGAGATTTGAGCCTAACTTTAAACATGCTTCTCAGATTGGCAATTAGGAAGATGGTAATTACTGAATCCAATCGTATATTGGAATGTTCTGATATCTAGTAAGGCTTGAGCTGGATCTAGATCATGCATGCCCAAAGGAATGCCTGCATGGCTGCAATGAACCTTACCGTTGTAACTTTTTTTAATATTTTTTGCCCAAAACCAAAGATGAAAGATAATATAATAAAATTATCTTGACTATTATGGGGCATACTAGAAGAGCGCTCCAAATCCTTTACATACTTATGTGTGACCATTCAGAATTGCCGATCTTCTTCTTCTAAAGTGAGTTGTGATTGGTCATCATGTCATGTGGAATGTTAGTCACCAACCTCAGTTTCTGGTAATCTATGCAAGAACCACCATGGACCAGTTTTTACTCCAATTCTGAAGAAAAAGAGTGTAAATGAAATGTGTCAGTCAGTCAGAATCCTAAAAAGATAATCACATTGCATAGAGAAATTTTCCTCTCTCATTGCATTATGTAGTTGTAATGAATGTTGAAACAAGAGCAGATGGTTTTCATAATTCATATAAAGTGGAGGGACAGATAATTTTCCAAAGATGAACAGACACTATGGACGTGATATGCCATTATCTATCCTTCCAGACCATACAGATTGATTTCATGTTACTTGCTCATATAACTGAATGTACAAGAGTCTTAGACTAATTGAGAATGTGAAATATGGATTTTTGTACCATAGTTATTTTAACGAGATAGGAACTTGTGGATTTGCTCCTCATTACCAAAGCAACTTTGAAGGTAGAAACCAAGGAAGTCTTGAACAAAATACATTTTTCCGATGTAGAAATCAAGGCTGATATACATATACATATATGTTTCCCATTTGGTTCCACTTAAGAAGGCCCTTCGCCTTGTAAACACATACCCCAAAAAGGCCTTATTGTGTGATATTCTCCACTCTAGCTTGACAGCTAAGCCGCACAATTTTAAAACACGTTATACCATATTTAACCTGAGACCCATACATAAACCCCTAGCAAATCTCTCCTTTCTTCAATGTGAGATTCAATTCTGGGCCATTGGATGCCTCCAGGTCATTTGTTCATTAGTGAGGTTAGAGTTGTGTATGTGGGAAGGACCTGCAGTTTTCACTGTAAAGGCCTTTTGTTTATTAATATTGATTTGGTATATGTGATAATGGTGGATTACGTCAGTTTCCAACAATAAATTTTTTCGAAATGGTGAATAATCTAGAATTAAATGTAGAGAAAGGCAAGGAGTAATAAGATTCAGTAAAGATTAGAATCATTTCTGACATGCCACATTACTTGGCAGGTTATTTCAGTTCTCAATTTCCAATTTTGCTTATGAGGGTTGGTTCTCTAGAACTAGTTGCAAGGAACAGATGTGGAGAACATAGTCAATAATCAAATTCAGTGACCAGCAGGCATCATTATCCTGTATACAGTATTAGTTCGTAGAATGAACAAAATTCTTTTCATTTTAATAGCTAATGGTTTATTTGTCCATTGTAGTCAAAGGATTTGTAGAATATCCTTCTTCATACTGCCCAAAAAACAGTGCAGCACTGAAGAGAATTAGGTGCTGCAAGAACAGATAAGGTTTAAACAGATGGAATTCAAAGCTATAAACAGGGGTCTGCAAGAGAGAGCACGTGCAAAGCTATAAACCAGAGTATATTGATGTAATGTTAGTGGCTTCAAAGGCCAGCAACAATGTTACTTTATAGAAGATAATTGAACCCATAATCAATTCCAGCAACTGGGAAAGTGAGCAGCATTGTGTTGAAGTGAGAGGCAATGGATAAGTGCAGCTAGTTAAGATCAAACTATGATGCCAACTACTGAACTATGAAAGATGTTTGCACAATCTTACCTCACAAATCCTGCTACCATCCGCAGGAGCATGAATAAAGTCAAACCAAACCAGATCCCTGGAAGACCAAAATTAGATGGAGCATACAACAAAAATGCAGATGACATCACGCCCACCACCATCTGTTCCATCAAGAATGAAAAATTAGAGGATTTCACAAGCCTCTCAAAATCTGAGAGCTTTGCTGATAGATCTAACTCAGAGAATTGCCTAAATAATTTAATTAAAGTTGTTAATGGATCTGGTCAACTTGCCAACCTGCCCATCCAACCCATTGTAAACGAATTAGGTTGATTTTTTGGCTAAAAGGGTTACAACTCGTCAATCTGCTCACCCATTACTTAAATATATAGTTAATAGGTTGACTATTTCCAACCCGTCAGCTCGTTTAATAAGCCATTTAATTTGCCTAACCTGTACAACCCAATTACAACCAGTTTATATAGATGTTTGTTTAAGCTTTTTATATTGATGCAGATTTTTATGTTTAATATATATTCTATCTAAAACTATAAAAATTGTTGTTGCTAGGTGTCCATTGTTCAACATTGAGATTCTGACCAATTATATCCTACTTGTTCTACTTATTGGTTTTGTTTCCAAGCTGTTAAGATTTTTTTTTATTTTTACAGGTATATTATTTTTTTATTTCATGAAGTTAATTAATAAATTGGCTTGCTTTCAATTTGTTTACAACCTATATAGACAACCCATTAAGATAAATGGACTAAGGTTGAGGTTTTATAGATGGGTTAATAAATAAATTAGGATTGAGATTTTATAAATGAGCTAGGATTAGGGTTAGGCTCCATAACACTCCTAATTTATGTGATGGAATCATCCTACCACTACTACACTCATTTGTGAAGACCTCGAAAACAATATATCATAAAATGGATATCGGCCTAATTGTGCACTACCACAACTGCAAAAAAGCTCTGTTTTCTATCCAATTTCACATTTCTACACTATCGATATGACTAAGAGAAGCAACATAACAAGTAATATCAGATAATCCAAATCCAATTCCTGCTTAAACTCCCACTCCACATCTCTAAAACATAGCTACCAATACAAGATGAAGCTCACCATGGCAAAAGCAGCATATGAAAAGTCTGAAACACCATAGTGTAGACCATCAAAAACGAAAGCTAGAGCATTGATGGGTTGAGTGGCGCTGACAAACTGCAAGATATGACAAAAGAATCCTTCAAAAAATCCTCAACCAATTATTAAAATAGTCTAGTTCAAAAACACCCGCACACACATACCAGTATGCCAGACCTGACCACTCCTAGCACTTCGACATCTTTTGTAAATAATTCAGCGATGAAACCATACCATGTCCCCAGTAAAACAGCTAAGAGAACACCAGTAAATACTCCTGTCTGAGAAAGGAGAAGCAACATGGAGTTTGAGATAATTTAAGATGGTCTGTCTTGGAAAATGAATTTTAAAGCAGAAACTGATCAACCAATCTATAGTCTGCACAGATGCATGCATATATGATCTGTCTTCTAGGGCCGCCCACAAATTGTCATAGGTTCTCAAATATAATGCTGCAAATAGGAGAACAATTACCTTCAATATAGAGTAAGTAATTTCTTTCGCTTTTTTGTAGTCACCCTCTGAGAAGGAGCTGGCAATTAGAGCCTAGAGAATTACTGAATGATCAATTGAAGATGCTACCGGAAAATAATAAAAACTGATAATAAACGATGATAACTGCACACACAGAGACATCAACATGCTCAAATAAATGTTTCGAGGAAAACAAATGGGAAAAAAAAGTATTTGAGCAAGAAACCTCAACAACTTACATTTTGGCACAAATTTTGTATTTGGAGACAATGAAAAAGAAATGTGCATGATAAGAAAATTCTGAAAGATGATCATGATGGCATTATAATCATGTTAATATGTCATGAGCAACAGTACTTGGACTGAGAGCCGTTTGTGCCAACCATGATTCTATTTCCAAGGTTAATCTTTTACTGTGGTATTAAAGAAGGAGATATAAGTAGAGATTCAGAAATGTTGAAGGAACTCATAATCCCCTGACAGGAGAACTGTGAGTCCCCAATAATTGTACATGTCAAATGATTGGTGCACAAAAAGGTGAAATTCCTTCAATATATGGTTCATGGATTATTAATATAGCAACCAAGCATGAGTAAGCCTGAATGATCAGCTCATGGTTCCCCCTTTTTCTGTTATTCTATGTCTTGGTAGGCAAAGCCAATCACCCTTCACAAGGGAACCTACACTTCCACTCTCAGTACTGTTATACTTATTTCACCAGAGGAAAGAAATTTTTTTCCAAAGCCATACTTGTGTTTATAAATACCAAACCAACATATCCTCTACTAAGGTCATAACCTAGGGCTAGAAACTGGCTAGGCCAAATTATCTAAATGACCACTTAAGGTATCAAAATAGCATCTAATGCACTAAGGATTTTCCAAAATCCAGATTTGCCATTTCCCCTACAGATAGATTTTCTCCTATATCAATTCACACTTTGAAGGTCCATACTATCCACTTCCAAAGTCCAGATTGACCAAAGGTACTGATGAAAACCCAAAGACTGCATCTAACCCAAGTCAGAAAATTGCAACATTGATTCCATCAGGTGCATTCAGATTCAATAAGGCCCAAAGAAAAAATTAAGTGCGAGACTTCATCTTACCAAAGCTGGCAAATTCCAACATCAATTCCACCAAGGTGCATTCAAATTCAATAAGACCACCAGAAAAAGTAGCAATTATAGAATATCAATGTAAAATAATAAATTGAAATTTTGAATCATCAAAGCAATTAAATTTGGCACTTAAATTAACAGTTTCACTAAATAACTGAAGTAAAAAGTTACGGAGACTTTTCCCAGCAAAATTACTGGAAGTTTTGCATTTATTTCACTGTAGAAACGGAAATTACTGGAAGGGGAGCCTCGGTGGTGCAAGAGTGAAAGTTGTCACCATGTGACCTGGAGGTCACGAGCTCAAGTTGTGGAAACCATCTCTTGCTTTGCAAGGTATGGTTGCATGCTACGGACTCAAAAGTGATTTAACCTTTCCCCGGACACCAACCATGGTGTGAGCTTCATGCACCAGACTGCCTTTTTTAAAACAGAGATTACTGACACTGAATTACATACATGTGCTTTAAAAAGTTTGCAAATTTTCACAGCAAAAATGTAAATTTGGGAAAAGAAAGAACTAAAAGAGACTTAAGAAGCCGCACAGTAATACAGATAAAAGGATAAGAGCAAGCCTCCTTGCAAGCAATGGGCTAAATACCTGGCCAACTGCACCTAAAGCATCTGAAAGGAGAGATACAGCCAACCATACTTGCATACATATCTGATGACCTGCCATAGCAATTGGCCCTAGTTGAGCAGCCATAGATGTGCCAAAAGTCAATGTCAAAAGCACAGCTAGAGTTCTTCCAAGTAGCAAGCCGCCTGAACAAGAATCATCATATAAGTTGAACATACTAGAGTTGAACTCTGGATTTAAAAAAACCTCACAGTGAGAAAGGGGCTCCCAACATGAAAATGCAACTTGATAGAACACGCATGAGAATTACCATTTAACTTGCTTATTAAATATTTAGTCCAACAAGCAGTTTCAGTACACAGAAGTCGCATATTCTTTGATAATTCTGCTTGAGAGAAATTTCAAAGCAAGTCTAGTTTGGTTTAATACGGAACAGGTAGTGTCCTGTGAATGGAAAAGGATATGAAACCTATAATGGAATGACAGGTTTCTATAAGCACGTGGGGAATGAGGAGGATAACAATCTACTCCTTTCATTTCCTTGTTTCTCAGTAGTTGCTGAAATCATGTTGCACTAGGCTTGGTTTTGACAAAGAATTTTAGACATTTACAATTCAGATTCTGTTTTGGAATCAACTAAGAGGATACTTCTTAACCCTCTATCATATTTTCTACTAGTACATGTATATTTGCTCTTTTATGGGAGAAAGACCCTGTATGATTTTAACAAGGATGCAATATAATGGAAATGATGCTCAGGTTATAGCAGAAGAAGAAATTATGTTTGCTCAAGGCAGCTTATACAAGTAAAATCAAATTAAAACTTTGCAAACACTGAAACTAATGATTATCCAGACACATGGAAGTTCGTGTTAAATCCGGAAGTAACTAGATATTGCAATTGTGCCATATAATTATTCAGATTACCATAGTAAAGTACTGTCAAAGTCATGCAACATTCACATTTACCTGATTTTACATATCCATCAAAATGCAAGTCTTCCATCCTTGGAGGCCTTAATACTGCTCTCTTATTAAGAAACCAAAAAAGCAAAAAGGCAACAATGTACCTGCAATAGTAAATTGAACTACCATCAGATTCCAAAACATTTTTTCTGATCATATAGGTCATCATTTTCATTTGACATATTTGATATGCATGTATGAATGAAAATTCTGATTGTGAAGTGTGAACCTCATAAACAATATCACAAAAATATTCCCTCTGATGATTTCAACATAATCATTTTGGTTAGCAGGCCATAAATATTCAAGTTCACAGGACTAGAATAAGTAAGATTGGGGTCTCCCTGTAATTAGAACTATGTATAATATCAACACCCCATACTCTCAATACAATGTCTTCAACGTACGTTAAAAGTAATATTTTACTGAAAACAACAAGGAAAGAAGTCTATATGACTTTCTTACCAAGGAATATTGAGTATCATGTATCATATGATGTTGTCTTCACAAGAAAGTGACAGAATTTGTAGAACTACAGTATTTCTCACATTGATGTGAATGAGATCACATAATTGTTTAACAATTGATATGATTTAGATTGAGCGGGCTCTCTCCCTTTCCCTTTAAGCGAATTCAACTTGAAACTGTACCCTTTTCATCCATATTGTATTTTGCATACTCTACATACAACTTTATCATTGTCTAAACACGTTCTTTTGCAGTGTCCAATAAAACAAACATTCTGAAGATCCATTTCACATGGGAGGAGCAACTCTTATGCATAGTTGGAAAATGGAACAATTAGCCCAGGCTTTTTCTTTCGCACTTTTGGACTTTTGCATTAGTGCCTGTACATGCAGCCATTAAGAAAGCCATGTTCAGAGAGAGCCCCAACAACCTTCTTAACCCTCCCATCTCTTTTTTTTTGGACACAATTAACCCTCTCATCTCTTAAACAGTGCTGATACAGCCAAATCTTTTTCATTAGGTAAATGAAACATCAGTTCAACCTAGAAGAAAATGCTTTAGGGCTTCAGTGTTACAAATCTCGAGATTGAATGGCATGATGGCATTACTGATCTTAATATGGAAATGAGAGAAAGGAGAATGAACAATAGAGGGCATACTGAGATCCAACAGTAGCAATGGCAGCACCAGTCATACCAAGCTGAAAAGAATACATGAATAAGGGAAGTAAAATAACAGCTGATACATTACCCACTCCTGCCCAAGAAAACTTCATCAGTTAGTAGGAGAATAAACATGTTGAAAAACATGATAAATTTCAGCCCAAAAGGTGTTGGTGATGCAAAATAATCTAACATGTGGTCGGAAACAGGGACAAGATTTCAACAAGTGTTAAGGCAATTAGTAGTCACCAGAAGCACATTAGAGGTTGGGTTATCATCAATGTGAAGAATCCTAATGTTCTAAATAACTAGTATCTGGACGCCAGTCAGATGCTTGTTACTTAATCATCTAAATTGAAATCTCAAGTGGTACTGACATTGACATAGAATAACATGAACTCAACTCTCATCTGCTAGTTGTTTTGATGGTTTAGGCAATGAGGTCATTACCAAGCATGCATAGTCAAGAATAAATGGTTGTCAAATGCACTGATAGATTAGTCAGTGAAATTGCAAAATAGTTTCTTGGTGCCCAATTGATTGCAGCAGTTTTAAGTAGCTCCATGCAAATATGATGTGCATACAACTTAACAATTCAATTAATCTAGAACAGCAACAGAAGTCAGCAGACAAGCTTACAGATTCTGATAAACTTTACTAAAATGAAACAGGCTCGAAAAGATAATCATTCAAATCATAGTGTTCAACTATCTGCATATACTCCAGTGTTTTTAAACATAATGCCCCAAGTCCACAGTATTAATGTCTACAACTAGAGTTTTAAGCAAAAATGCTGGACATGAATAGCTTCCATCAAGATAACCGAACAGCTGCCAATATAATGATGTCAATAACAGAATAAGTAGCATATCGACCAAAGACGATCATTTCCAACATCAGAACATGAATAGCTTCCAAAGTGGACCCTTGTCATTGAGTTTGGCCTATGATCTTGGCACTCCAGATACATGAACAGAAAAGCAAAGGGTTACAGCTCCATGAATGGCATTATTTTTAACTCTCTCAAGATCAGTTGCCATATTATAATTACATGAAGAAATTTGACAAGAGAAATCCAATATAATCAATTCAGTGGATTAAACCAATAAAGGACTGGAACCAGCAAGACTTAGAACAGATTTAAGGCCACATTGAAACTTGCCAAGGCATAACAACGGTGTTCTTGTATCCTTGAAGCCACGGAAGATCCCTTGAATAGCCAAAGAAAGTACAAATGCTGGAGCGCCAAGTGCCCTCAGTGCCAGAAATCTTTGTGCTGGACTTCGCATAGGTGAAGCCTGAAAGCAAACTGAGTTTCAAGAAACAGAAAACCAAAAGCCATGCATTACAAAGACACTGAAAAGTATAAATCTTGTCATCTTAGTAAAGCATTCGACGCGGAATTTGGCAGTGCACAAATACAGGCAAAAAAGAGCAGATTACATTGTCAAATGTAGAATATACTTTGAAGATTTCAGTTTGCCACCCCATTTTGGGCACATCTTGGAGATTAAACCAAAATATTGATCATTCATTTTGTTTAATATCATTTGTTGTAACATGGTACCAAAAATCATTTCAATCGAATTCTTGATCAGGCTGTACCTGCTAAAATTTACGTATAATCATGTGTGAACTACTAAAGATCAATTCTTGGATGCTTTAGAATGTATTAGTAATTTATGGAATCATTTATCCACCTAGGAATGATCATTTAGATGATTTAGATGTTGAACATACGACTATGAAATTGATACATAAATAAAACCATTTTATTATGTCAATTTTATACATTTTTCAGACAAGACAAGTTGCACATTTTTTATTTGAATGAAACTTGGTTTCCTTGTTTAGTAAATGATTCTAAACGGATTGTGTAGATTGGATTTTGATTCATCATCAAAGAGGGGCTCATAGTGTAGGTGGCACACTGAAGTCTTCAATGTACTCAAGCCATTGAAGTAGTTCCCATCATATGTGAGAAAGTCACTACAAAATATCTCAGTTTTATGTGAAACTGATTACAGCCTCTCTGCACCTCGCAACACGTGAGAGCTTGGCATGCTTAACGTATGTTAAGATCCAGTCTACAGATAATCCAATTCCCTGGCTTATCAACTATTATCATGAATCCCTTAAAATGAGTAACTGTTGAATCTCTTCCATAGCCTCACTGTTTTCATTGTCCAGTTCAGGCCATTTGAACTGCTTTTCTCCCACCCAGGGCCGGTGCAAACTTGTACAAATAATTACTGGCACTCTGCCACATGAAAATGGTTCATGCATGTGTAGGACCAAATACATACAAATTGGTAGAGTTCATGAGAACAGACGGAAAGTAGCTTACCAGCGACAAGCCCATAACATTGAGAAGTATGCCAGATCCAAAGTATAAACCTGCAGCTTCAAGTATACCAATCCCAGCTGCTAAAAGCAAGGCAGTAGAGACCGATGGTAGTAGCATTCTTTCTGGCATCTCACCAAGAAGCAGCTGACTGTTGTGAGCATCATCACCTGCATGAGTTCAATTCCCATTCAGAAAAACAATGCCAAGACTTCTCCCTTCATATGCAGGTAATTGTGTGTTTTCTTTTTTAATTTCCTTTTTTTTTTTTTCCTTTTTCATTTCTTTTCTGAGAATCATCACCTGCCAGCCAAAGATAATTCCAGTTCAGATAAACAATGCCAAAAATCGGTTTCCCTTATATATGCAGTGAATTCTTTGTGTTTCTTTCTTATTGTCCTTAATTTTTTTTCTTTTTCTTTTTCCTGTTCTTTCTTTTCTTACTTTCTTGTGTCATTCTGTTTTGCTGGAACCCATCAGATTACTCTCCACTGTACAAACTTCACCTGAATTGGAGCTTGAACTAGCATACTTGGCAATGTCTTCAGCCACAAAAGATGTTGTGACACTAAGGAGAGGGATGTTGAATATCTTTGAAATAATGTTAAAAATCGATACTGAAACACCAGCTGAAGCCAACTCCACTGGACCTTTCAGAGAAAATAACAATAAAGAAAGTGAGGAAACTAAAAATTTAAGATCTAAGTGCTCAACTAGCAATAAACTTTCCAAAAGGTACGAAAATTTCGCACTAAGAAGAGTAAAATACTTATTTAGTATACCGATAAGGTACACAAGCAGCACATATTTTGCCAGTATTAAAAGAAAGCAGCCACCATAGGCTTTAGTAAGATCAAAAGGATTACAAGATTTAAAGAAACTGGGCACAAACTGACCATGCATTCTACATCTCTACCTTACAGTTATATCTTTGTCTGTAGGTCCATTAACAATAGAAGTATTGAATTGACGGAACATATCTCCAATGAAATTAGCTGTATATTTCAGCTACTTCGTGAAGAGAATATATTCCACATCTATGCAATGCAACACAAAATGCATGCTGAAAAAAATACATAAATTTCACTTCTTGAATATGAATACCAAATATAATTAAAGTATTACTGGAGCACACGAAAATATACCTAATCTGCCAATAAATGCAGTTTCCATCAATTGAGAAAATGGCTCAACAGCTTGTCCCATCATTGCTGGTAAAGCAAGAATCAGTACTTCACGATCAACACTCCTAGAATTGGACCAGCTGGTGACAACGCCCATTGACTCTCTACAAAGAAGATGAAATGGACATGGTCAATAATAAAGATTGTGAAACCTAAAAGTTCTATAAAGTAAAATTTTAAAATATAGGCATATTATTAAACTAAAAATTGAAAGAAAAATGTAGGAAAAGGAACAGAGTCTCAATTGCCCTTTCTCTTTGCATTTCATATCCAATGGATTTGAAGACTAACAAACAATATTGATGGTAATAACTGAATTAGTATGGCACATATTGATTTATATTTTATTTTATCGAAATTAATGACTTGATTAATAGAACAATAAAGTATATCTGATATGATGTAAAAGAGAGGTGAAGAAGACGAAAAATGAAATAAATAAAAGATATGTAAAAGAGAGATGATGAAGTCAGTAATATAAGGAGAGAGGTCAACAATAAAAATGAAATGGATAAGACTTTTTTTTTGAAGAAGAAGAAGAAAAAGGAAAGAAATAATGTGGAAAAATTGGGGTTGTTATAGAATAAATATCACATCAGATCAAATGTTGGTAAAATGTGGCTTTTACATATCTTTTTAACATTCGTAGGGCTTTCTCCCCTTTTTACATCAAAACAAATTGTAAAAGAGGATGACAAAGAAAAAGGGATGGCAAAGCTCTCTTTCCTGGCCTCATCTACATAATACACTATCAATTATTGTGAAAGCCTCAGCGGATGGCAAATACTGAAGATGAAGGGTGTGTTTGGCAATTTGAAAAAGTTGTCAAATTAAAACTTTTTAACCTAAAACTTTTCACTCTCCATAACTACTCTTTTTTTTTAATTATTTTTTACACATATTTCTATATAACAACCCTACTTTTCAATCATTTCTACACAACTACCAATACAACTAACCTATTTATTTTAAATTTATTCTCTTTATTCCTCATCATTACCCCTACAATATCATATCATTTTCTACTAATTTGACAACTTTTACATACAAAACTTTTCATCGAAAGTTTTACAACTTCCCAAACACACCCGAAAGCTTCCATGGAATTTGGAGGACAGAAATTTGGATGGTAAATCCTATCAACAAGTCACGTCACGGAAGTTCTATGAAAACTCATCAAGCTATAGTCCTTATTGAACTTCATCACAATGATAATATTATCATAAATTTATCAACGAAGTAACAAATTGTTCAAGGGCATAGTGTAACCTCAAGAAAGTCAGCAGTATTAAACACGCTGTGGATATTAGTGTCTGAGCTGCCCCTGAATACAGCAAGGAGATAAAGTAGCAGAATACTTCTTTGCTGATCAGAAGACAGCAAGGCCAATGTGGTGACTTTCAAGCTACAGATCTGCCAATGGTGGTGGCAAGCAAAGAGAGGCATGCTTGACAATATAATGCAATACAAAAGACCAGGAGAGACTATTGAGTTGGGATTGAAGCTTACGAGAATCCCTTGCCGAAAGTCCTGACAGGATCTCCTTCCTTTCCAATACTCTCCTCACTGTAAGGACCTGCGCTGTAGTCTGAACAAGACTGGCTATTGACAACAGGGAAAACATGCTTTCTGGAGCTTATTGTAGGCGAAAAGAAATGCCTTCTGGGGTTATGAGATAGATGACAATGCTTGGGATGGTTGAGAGTGATGATACTATTTTGGTTGGTTATTGTGTGATTTGAGATTTCAAAGGAATAACCAGACACAGATAAACTCGTCGTTTGCTTCACTGGTTTCTCTTTGCCTCTACTAATGGTTGGCACATTTGGAAGTGGGCCTTGTAGTTGGGCAACCGTCATGGTAAAAAGCTTCCACCTGTTGCTTCAGGTCTAGCCCAAGAACAGCAGGTTTAGGTTTAGAGCTGCGCATAAGGAAAATAATTTGTAAGAACTTACAAATGCACATAGATTATCACGTCTCAAAATTTTAGTCAATGGAAACAACGAAGGCTATGAACAACTGTAGCAAAGGATCTTTATTGGAGTTACTCCTTGGCCATGCCAGTGATTGAAGAAGTTATTCTCCACCTACAGGTAATTATCATGCTTCTATGCATCCCAATATCTCAAGAAACCCAACAAAATACAGTGTAAATCGGACGCTGGTAAAATACATGTCAGAGCTTCCTCAAAGAACAAGCGCTTGGTACTTTGGCGTACTCTTAGATTACACTACTAAAAATCAGGAACAGATCCTTGCGTGAAGGATAAATCTCGATATCATAGTGGAGATATGACCAACATAATAGATTCTAAATATGGCAGGCCTTGTGGAAACCAAGTGAACTTTGAAATGAAAGATGCGACCAGGCATGCTTATCCGAAATCTCGAAGACTAGAAATGGAAATTCAACATTCTTAGAATTGAATTCTGGAAAGTTCAGAGGGGCCACTTGGATGCTTAAATCTGAAATTCAAATTTTACGAATGCACTTCCGTAGGTGAAATTACATCAATCCACGCCATCCACCAAACGACCCTAACTGTAGTAAACACGTGGGATTTGCTCTGGCCCATCTTTCTGTTTCCTTATCGGGTCTGCATTCATGAGAGTGTAGCTCAAACTACATGAATTTGAAATTCAAGCTAAACCTAAACCAAACCTCGAAAAGTTCCATTAACTGATAATTTTAACTTCATCGTGAATTTCAAAGTCAACAAATCAACAACCAATATACTAATAAAAGGTTACCATCCTTATTACATAAGCCAGCTAATCTGTCGAATCCATGTACTTAAGGTAAGTGAAAAGGAAACGGGGTCGCTGCCACCAAAATACAGAACTTGGAACCGACAAAACCAACTCAACTGCACACGACTTTTTTACCCAGTAATCTGAGATAACAACAGAGTCTCCTCAGACTCTGTCAGCCGGAATATGGTTTAATTTTCCAGATGATTAATATGAACTCAAGAAGCTGGAATTTTTCAGTCCTGAGCATTGCAAGCTGCAACTATAGCATTTCCGTCGAAAAATTAGGAGAACAAGCTGGCGGGCAGCTGCTGGGTGGGGTGGGGAGGAGGGAGGAGATCCTACGCCCAAAAATGGGATCTTTAAAGCACAGCTTTCTTTCACGTCCCACTATCAGGCGCCCTCACCCCACGCGGGTTACAAACGATCCAAACCGTCCACCATGCCTGAATCCTCCAACTCAAACTCCAGCCCAAGAATCATTCCATTACGAAAGCTCGATCGAACCGCATTACGACGATCAACGTGCGTTCCAACAGTAACGTCGGCGTAGTATACGCCGATAAATTTTCACTCCGTTAGCTTCGTTTGCGAGAAGCGCCAACCGTTTAGATGGAGCAAAGGAAGTCCCTCGATTCCTACATTCCTTCTCCGACGAGAGATGTGCCGGAACGGACACCACATCGCCATAGACGTACGAGACGATAAATACGCATGAGCGTTTTACGTTCCTGCTGGCACGAGGAAGAAAAGAGTCGTACCTGAGATTTCGGAGCGAGGAAGAAGAGCGACAGTAGCTTCTGCGTTCTTCGCATTTCTCCCATGGCTGCCGCTTCCATGTCGGAGAAAAGAACCTTACGATGGATGCGGGACGCAAATCGTAAACTGCGGTTGCACCGTTATGTATTGTGGCCGCAGCATGATTAGGGACAGCGACCTGTGTTATGCGATTCTGTATCATCTTATTTATTTCGGTAGTTGTATTTGAAGATATTTACAAAATAGGCCTCTGAACGTTTGCAAGTTTCGAATAAATTCTTCAGACTTCAAAATGAGATTCCCAGGCGAGTTTCAGATACAAAATAAATCTCCTAAATTTTTATTTTTGCATCTTAAAAACCAATCTTCTCTCCTCCAAAAGGACCATTTAACGACATTATCAAAAGACACACACTAATTCATAATTATATAAAGCAACTATATCTCTTGTGTAAACAGCCTAATTTTATAACTAAAATTAATTTAATGAATTAGTTAAATTTTGACACTCATAAAATTTCCCATGATATAATTTTTTTTTAGTTACATGTGTTTTAAGTGAACTGAGTAAACATATCTTTAACTAGGGACATTTCAAGTCAATTTTTTAATTTAAAATTTTTTATTTTCTACGATAACTATATTTTTAATTATTTATTCACGTTTTTATATACAATTATTATACTTTTTAATCATTTAACTAATCTATTTATTTTAACTTTATTCTCTTTGATCTCTATTATATGATATTATTTTCTTAAATTTTAAAAACTTTTAAATTAAATTTTTTTATTTAAAATTTTTATCATTTTCCAAATAGATGCTAAATTTTTATGATGAAAAATAATAAATTGATGAAGAAAATGCAACGGCGGTGCTACTCTCTGTTGCATGCACTGGAAGAGGAGAGCCAATGATATACTTACGGAGTTGAAATTATTCCGTAAGCAGCCGCGGTGGAAAAGCGAAGATTGGAGAGCGCCACTGGCTGCACGTGTTTTTCGCGAATCTTTTTAATCATGAAATGACTCTTCTGCCCTTGGATATCCTGAATCGGTGAATCCCGATGGACGACCGTTGCCCGTTGGAATCTTTAGACTTTAGGACGAGTAGTTCACGGCAGTTACATGGGCTTTCTAGGAATTTCCAACGACAGCTCCACCAACTCCTGCATGATTGCCCAGGACCCCATCACGGAGCTCGGCAATGCACGCTGCGGCCTAGTGCTCTCTACAAATCCCGATTTGTTCAGCGAGAAACAGTCGTCAAGTTAGCAAAAATAAATGCCTCTACAAAAATAAATCCCACATTTCACAAACGATGAAACAATAAAATAATGAGCTTTGTCGATCAAATTATACTTATTTTGGTAATGTATAAAAACAAAAAAAAAATTCTATTTCACGTTAATTATATGATTTTCTTACTTTTTCTATTTCATTTCAATATTTAAATTATTTTTCACATTTTTTTACAATTATTTTTTTTATTTTAATCATTATTCTTAACATACGAGACCATTATCTTACTTTTTCAGAATTTTTCTCATTTTCGTATTTTCGCTTTTACTTCTACATATTTCTAAACGGATTTACAGTGGCCATTTTCTTCTGGCATGTAATGCAAAAAGAAACTCTTGCGAGATCGAATAAATGGGCAGCATATGCTTATAAAAAGGAAAAGACAGAAATTGTTTTTGTAACTCGAGTAGACGACAACAGCGACGATGAATTGCGGACCATGGCACAAGAATTGTTTTGGGCCACGAAAGCTTGTGAGCTAACGGAGTAGAAAAGGAGAGAAGGGTTTTGCAAATGCTCAGACGGTCATACCAACCAATTGCATGATGTGGTTCGATGAAACTTTTTAATTAATGGACGCCCACGCGGTGGGCCATGGTTTGCAGCGACCTTATATTCCTCATTTAGTGGCTAGAAATGGTTAGAAAAAAAGAGGTGTCCACGTGCAATCCACATGCATGAACATTTGAGGGAGTAATGACCGTTTCAGGGTTCGCTTTCGAAGCCATTCCAAGGACTCAATTCATCCATATAATCCTACCAACTTCCTTCTTCTCCAACGCTTGTACTATAATCCTGCCTATTCTTTCTTTCAAATGCATTCTAAAACATTAGGAAACTAAAATCAACCTATCTCATCTGTAAGTTTTAGAGGGCTGTTCATGTTTTACTCAGACATCCAAACTGAAGGTTTATTGCTTTATAATTCGGCCAAGCTGGCAAGTTCATAGGCTAACTTGGAAAAATGTGGGCCGGGGCGAGGCGGAGATCATTATCATAAGCAGTCATATTTTTTAGTTAGAAGAAATTAAAACGTGATTATCAGAAATAGAATAATGGATCCCAATAATGCACCACCAACAAGAACTGAAATGACAGGTTGTTGTCTCTTGGGTGCAACTCTGGGGGAGCATCACAATTTGTGTACGTTTACATAATACATACACGTACGACGGAACCCCTAGCATCCTGCAAAATACCACAGCTAGGGCTGCAGCTCTCGTCTTTCCTGATTTTATGTCAGTAGGGTTCGGGTTAGATTCGGATTGAAAAATTTTCGGTTAAGTTAAGAACGATGAGTTTAAATTTTTATGTAAATATAGATTAATAAACTATCTAAACAAAAAATAATGATACATAGTCCAATCGCAATTTAAGAAAGCCATAGTAATATAATATATTTTTAAAAGAAATTTTATCTTTCCTAAAAAAGAACCCAAACGTAAGTATAAAATATAAAGAACTATTTAATTACAGTATGCATGCATCATAATTATGTTGCATTTCGTACCTTCAAAAAAAAGTATGGTGCATTTCATTACAAAATAAGCCTTACGTATATTAGAATATTATAATATTTTATATAATTATTTATCCATACAAAAATCGTACTTTAGATGATTTAGATGTTGAAAATACAACTTTAAAATTGATATTTATGTTAAATTATTTTATTATGTTGATGTTATATCATTTTAAGATAAGTTCATACACATATTTGATTTGAATGAAAATTAATATGTTATTAAAGTAAATAATCTAAATACAATTGGTGAGGTTGATATTAATTTCATAATCAAGTGGGCTCCATATGTGCGCTATGAGTGCACTTAGATATTTTTCATAAAAATTATGTAATTTACCTATTTCGATGTAACAAATATCTATGTGAATATAAAATATCTATGTGAATATAAATATAAATAAAACATCATCATCATCATTATAAGCTATTTTCCACCTACGTAGAGTTGGTTGCATAGATCCTATTGCGTCGTTTTTGACGATTTGAAATTAAATTTTCAGTAATCTTTCATATTTTCATATTTTATTTAATTACTTCTATCCACATTTTTTAAGATCTTCCTTTCATTCGCTTACTGCCTTCTATTTAAATAAAGTATGCTTCCCTAAATGATGTCATTTTGGGCTTTCATTTAATATGATTAAATCATCTTAATCTATTTTTCCTCATTATTTATTTATTTAAATATAAATAAATATTTACTTCAAAAATATATATATAATATTTAAATTTTATGTTGTAAATAAGATAAAATATATAAAAATGGAAAAATATCATTCAAATTTTATAAAATATATTTTATGTTAAATATAAATAAGAAAATTTGGATTCTCAATTCTTAGGTTTAGATTTGCTTGAATTCTAACCTAAACCTGTTCACAAATCAGACAGTAAAGTACATTTAGACTCAGTCCAAGTCAAGTTGCAACCCTTAACATTACCTAACGGGTAAAGTTTGGTGGGATGAGATTAAAGGGCTAAGTGCACTTGAGTGCGTTTAACCTATTTTTTATTTTTAAAATTTTTTTTTATAAAACTGTTAATCTAAGTGTATTTAACATATTTATCAAGTTTTAGCTTTTTTGAAAATTTTTAGATATTTTATTTTTAAAAATCAATGGCATTTTTAGTAATTTAAAATTGCAAAAACACCACTGATTTTTAAAAATAAAAAATCTAAAAACCTTCAAAAATTATAAAACTTAATACACATAAATTAACAGTTATGTTAAAAAAGTTTCAAAAAAAAAAAAAATTCAATGGGTTAAAGCACCCGGGTGCAACGAGGATAAGTGCACCCGGGTGCTCCAGGCTTGTTCTGTAGCATTCTGGAACTGATGCGACGTGCAAAGCAAGTACCCAGACGACAAGATCTCATTTGCAGTTTACACGGCCTATTGCACAAAAGGCCTAAACACTGCTCAGTAGGTCTTAAACTAGGAGGCGTCGATGGAAGCTGCGACTTCATGCAATCATAGCAGGGGTGCAACTTGTACTCGCTGAACCGGCCAGGTTTTATGCCGGATATAATTCCCCCCAAAAAAAAATTACTCATAAAATAATAAAGGATACAAAAGATTACCCATATTCACAATTAGCGTAAAGTATGTTCCACATAATTAGTACTCAAAATTGATCCAAGTTAAATTACTGTAGCCGTTTACGTATGCTATCATCCAAATTGACTACGCCTCTATCTTTATATTTTAAATCTATTTCTAACTTCTCTCCTCACAAAAAACATTCCCCTTTCCCCTCGGATATTCTCTTCCGACCATTATTTTTTGACGAGAAGAATAACTCGATTACTTACAAGTTAAAAATGTTTTGTACTGTTGGAACCAAACTTAAAATTGTAACTGAACCAACTTTCCCCTTGCATGAATAAGATAGAGTCAACCAGAAACCTAATTGATCTATGGGTATAATAGGGCTAACAAAAAATCAAACGCATCTATCAGAATGGGTAGAATAGGGTAGGGCTTCTACAAACACCGAATGGGGAGATGAAAAACCGAATTGACCCGTTGCAACCCTAGTTCACAATAAGGGCATGGGACAGCTACTGGCAATTGGACCATAGAAAAAACATTGACCAGAATCATATTAACATAAGAGAGAAAAATTCAGGCCAACAAGGCCTTGCCTCGTTAGTAACCCCCATTTCTGCCATAGTTCAGACAGGAGGTTCAAGTCACAGCAGCCGCAAAAATTCCATGGTGTAGAGTTAGTGGCAATTGTCTCCCCTAGTGGTGTGAGAGTATCCGCCATAGAAGTTAAATTAGAAATATTATTAGATGTATATCAGAATATTGTAAGAAATTTGTGAGAATATCTCAGTGCTTAGTTGGTAAATATTGGTTTGAGTTAATTGTAAAATACCCATCAAAAAAAGAGAGAAAAATTCAGGAATCAAAAAGACTAGGAGCTCCAACCAAATGCAATCGAATGCATTTGATGAAATTCATCACAAGCTGTTCACAATGATGATTCTAGATATCACATGCTACTGTCAAGCCCAAGACCAGGAAGCAACAACCATAAAGAACCCTTGAAGAACAACCACATGTGGACTAAAGACGCTATACACATGTTTTAATTAATGTATTAATTAAACAAGTAATAATTGCTGTGCATTTTTCCTAAATGCGCAAAAGCAGCGAATGGAAAAAGGTCAATCTGCTCCTGCAATTTTGTGTATGAACCATAATGAAGATATTGCTGGCTAACTGTAATGCATATACATGTTTTTGATTCATCCAACAGAATAATACCTCCAGAAAATTTATGATCTTCAAGCAATGCATTGCCCTTTTTTAGTACTTCAGATGTTGCTTCCATGGACGTTATATCTAATCTTATATCCAATCTAGACATTCTCCCCAGGCGGTAGTTCAGCAAGCTTTGGTGCAGCTCCAAGAACCCTCTCCATGTCAAAACGCACTTCAATGTTGCGGATGCTGTAGCCAACCACCATCAGCCAGTATAGCAACTTGGCAAGTTCCTGGGCACTGGTCTCTGTAGGTGTCGTCTGCAGGCAGCCAACAAATTTTAGTGCCAAAAGAATTACCAAATAAAAATTACATATACTCAATACAGATGCACAAAATTAAAAACCATGGGCAGCAATCTAATATAACCCTTTGTATGGAGTGGAGGTTATTCCAAACACCTTGATTTTTACACTTTAAAAAGCTTTTTTTAAAAAAAATCTAAACCATTCATACCATTCGTCCATGAATGTTTAGCCATGATCCTAAAAATCACATGTTCTGAAAACTTTCATATGCTATATATTTCTTTGAAAAAGTAAACAAAATTTTGTAGTCATATATTTCCTCTGAAATGGTAAACATTTTTAATGAAAAATTGAAGGATTACATGGAAACTTTCATGTAATGAGTGGTATTAGATTGCCATCCAAAGACAATAAAAAAAATTCTGTTAGCACCTTACAAATGCAAATTATTAGAAAGGTTTAACTACATTCATCAAATTACAAGGCATGCATTTTGATCCCCCACTAAAATGATAAAATCCCTTAGAACAATCACCAGAGTAATAATCACTGGAATGACTGATATGCAGAAGACCATGTAGAATTTCTCCCACAGTTCCATTCTCTGCAAAACACTCTTTGGCTTCCTTACAAACATAGGGTGTGTTTGGAAAATGATAATACTTTTGGATGAAAATTTTTTTGCGTAAAAGTTTTTGAATTAATAAAAAAAATGATGTGATATGATAAAAGTAATGATGAGGAGTAAATAAAATAAAATTAAAATAGATAGGTTAATTGTATAAGTAGTTGTGTAGAAATAACTGAAAAGTAGGGTTTGTTCGGAAATGGATAAAACTTTTGATGAAAAGTTATAGAGAGTAGAAGTTGTCAAATGATATGATATGATAAGGGTAATGATGAGGAGTAAATAGGATAAAGTTGAATAGATAGATTAGTTGTGTGGGTAATTGTGTAGAAATGATTAAAAAGTAGGGTAGTTGTACAAAAAAAGGTGAAGAAATGATTCAAAAATAAGATAACTGTGAAGAGTGAAAAGTTTTCGATTGAAAAGTTTTAACTTGATGATTTTTACTCATTATCAAACACACCCGTAAGGTAGTTGTATAGAAAGAGGTGACAAAATAATTTACAAATAAGATAATTATATAGGGTGTGTTTGATCGGTTATGCCTAAATGCACCCGAGTACGTTTAACCCATTTTTTAATTTTTTTTTGAAATTTTTTTTTACAAAACTATTAATACTAAAACTGCCACTGATTTTAAAAAATCCAAAATAAATATTTAAAAATCTCTAAAAATGGTAAAAATTGATACACGTGTTAAATACAATTAAATTGACACTTATAAAAAAAGTTCAAAAAAAATAATTAAAAAATGGGTATTTGCACCCGAGTACACTGAAGCTAAGCGCAGCCGAGTGCATGAGATCGCAGTCCATGTTTGATAAGGCATAAAAAATGTTAAGCTAAAACTTTTTAATCTAAAATTTTTCATTCTTTATAACTATCCTATTTTTTAATCATTTCTTCATATATTTCTATACAACTACCTTACTTTTCAATCATTTCTATAACTAACCTATTTATTTTAACTTTATTCTCTTACTCCTTATCATTACTCCTATCATATCATATTATTTTCTTTCATTTTGACAACTTTTATACCGGAAACTTTTCATACAAAAGTTGTATCACTTCCTAAATACACTCATAGAATGAAAGTTTTAGATTGAAATGTTTTAGTTTGAAAAAATTTTGTTGTAAGCAAACACGCCCATAGTGAAAAAGGTCACATGACAAGCACCATTTTAAATCTAGTTATGACACTAACCAAACTACAGTAGCACTGAACCACTAAAGTTAGGCCAATACAAACAGATTGTAATCATGGTTAAGGCAAAGTGTGAAGTTCCCGTAACATTGCAGCTAGGATCCAGGATATCTTGCTGTTTGGGGGACTAGTGATCTCAACACAGTTTCTTTCTCCATCTTCTTCCCCTTCATCATTCCCTTACTCAACTTTCTTCAGAAATACCACATCCCAAAGCCTCCATTGAAGGCCCTTCTTGCTGCCATATTTGGCCAGCCAATTGCAGGCCCCTGCTGCAACTCTGACAGAAGGCACCATTGTTTTCTTCCCAAGTAGGGTGCTGCGGACAAAGACCCCATCAGACAGCCCATGTCTAACCAGAATGACAACATCCCCCACAGCTTTTTGATGAATACATGGTGAAGGAAAACATGCTTAACTATTTGCTTCACCTTCAAGATGATGGAGATTGTCCAAAACAAGGCCCCATTTTCAGCAGATTATCAAAGATCGCTTCTAATCTAGCCAACTCATGGCAGGACTCCAAAGAGGCCCTTGCATTTACATAGAACTATACCAAAGCAAAAATCCAAGCAGCCAGACCAATAAGTTTATTTGACTGATGGCTTTTGTGTTTAACCAGTTGAGAGGAACACACAATTTCTGAACTGGAATATGGAAAAAGAGTCAAGGAATCACACTTTCGATTCTTATCTGGTCATTAGGTTTTATCTACTGGGACCCCATCCACCAAATCATGCTTTCTTTCAATAAGGATCTGTATGGTTAACTTCTGGGTGCTCAAGCTTACATCAATGAATGAAAATAGTGTTAGCACAAAATAGAACATGAATAAAGATAAAAACCAGCAAGTTATTGTATGAAAAGATGGATGCAATGATTTGAAACAAGGTGATAATGAGGAGAAAGCAAGGCCGTTAGGTAGTTAAAAGTATCACGTCACATTGGAAGGGATGAAAAATAGGAAAGGAAAAGTTTTCCACCCATTTTACGTACCAAACGCGTCTTCGATCTTTTCAACGACTTTCTAACCAATAAAAAAGGTCACCTAACAAACCAACCAATTTTCTACGAAAAGATTTAGTTCAAAACAAATATATAGTTGCCGCACCTCCAACAAGTTCTATTTTATCAGAAGAGCTTTCAATTACAACAATTATGCCAAAGAAAAAAGAGTATTTGTACAGTACAAATAACAAACCTTCATAAGCGAAGAATCAGAAACTGCCAAAAGACGCTTTATGAAGGTGTTCATAGCCAGCACAACATCTTCTCCAGCACTACTTGTTAACTCCTACAAATGTTGGTCGAGAAAATTAGCATCTATAATAATGCCCAAAAACCAATGGAACTGTCTAATTTTGATACACATGCATGATTCTGACAACAAAAGGAATGGAAGTTCACAAGAGAGAGAGAGAGAGAGAGTAAATATTAAGCTGATTGATATTTCTTCATCGCCAGAAAATGCTTGTTCATCCAAAGACTACCATAGAGACACAGCATATACCCCAAGCTCAACAAATTAATAATATTTGCTTTCCAAAGTGAATTAGTATTATTTTGCGTCAATCAATAACGCTTGGATATCCCCCAAAACTAGCAATGATCAAACTGCACAGTCCACAAGGTCGGATTCCAGTTATCCCGAATGATTTTCAATAATCAATCCTTTTCCATTTCCATTATAATAACAATTGTGTGTCTTTGTAAACTCCAGAACCGAAATTGTTACACAGATACCATACCTAGTTGGGTATCTTATTCTACATATCCCTATGGGATAGTGAATCATTGTCCTTGAATTTTTCATTGGCTAGATTGAATCTAAAACCGAAATTTAGATATTGCATATAGCACGACCCACGTTGCTTCGGGGAAACTGCTACAAAGGGTGGAATGTGCGGATAGCTAGATAGCTACATCTGCATGTACTTAAATAAATCAACCTTTCTTCCCCACTTCATTCAACCCTATTAGACTTACACTTAGTTACACTAACTAATACGAATTTCTACTAAGCAAACGGGTAGAAATATTTCTCTTCTCTGACTAATCAGTGGCATCAGTACTTCCTCAGGTTCACCCAAGAAGCAGCTGAAATGAATAGACAGAAACAGTTCCAGTTTATGCAGCGAAAGATGTTACCTTTAAATTTTGTGGTTCAAGGGATTTAAGATACTCCAACAGCTCATTTTGCCCGTTAGCAGACTTCCTTTTCACCTGGAGATTAAGTTCCTCTACTTCTGCTTCAAGCAACTCAATGTATTTGGTTGCATCCATTTTCTCAGGACCAGAAACATTATTCCACCTGATAACTTCACCAGTCACATTTTTCTGGGTGCCAGGAGCATATTCAGGTGCATCCTACAATGGTTACAGATAAATTGTGATTTAACAGTAAATGGAAACAGAAATAGAAGATATAAATAATCCCCATCACTAAGGCAAAAAAAAAGGTATACAGTTGAAGCTAATCAACAGTGTGAATAAAACCTGGCAGAAAGAGATAACCATAAGGTCTAGCTTTTGTTATCTTATTTTCCTTCTTCGATGCCTAAAAGCATTCATTGAGCTGATCAAATAAGAAACACAACAGGCATTGAATCTAGCTAACAGAAAGACACTTAACTGTCAATGTAATATGAGTTGTCGTGATGTATATAAATACCCGTAAAAAAAAGCAAGACACTTAACTGTCACTAAATCTATCATGTGCACACACACGCACCAAAAACAAAAAGAAATAGAAAAAAGAAATAAGACAAGCATATGTCAAAGAAAAAAGAAAGCAGCTGCAATTCATATGCACCCACAAGGAGCTCTTGGAAGCAATAGCATTATATTTACCCCTTGCACATCCTTTGGCGTGATCCGCCACACATCATCAATAAGCAATAAGTCAAAAGAGAAACATACAGAAGGCCATCACCACCATTGCCCCTGCATCATCATGTCCACTTTATGGATTGGTTTCAGCCTACTTTGCTAATCAAACATGTGAGATACGGATTATTTCGGTTGGTTAGCAGAACTTTATTCAGCTGGGGATGGAGAATGGTCATGTCTACAAGCATTGCTGCCAAAGCACAAATCAAATGCAAAAATTGGAGTTTGAGGTTTCCCGGCCTTTGGAAAGTAGATATTGCTTTCACATGTATTATTGAACCAACTGCCAAAGTGCTCATGCCATTCACCAAAGAAGAAGGTATAAGGTTACACATTTAAATAAGTCAAAGTTGGTTAAACCTGCATTCCTTCAGGATGCAGCATCAGTAAATATCCAGTTCAGAAATCAAAGACCAAATTCCCCCCTTTAATTGGGATTTATTCAAAATGAAGCGCATAAGAGAGAAAGGAAAGACCCAAAGGGACATGAATGGAGACATTCAGAAAAGACTCCAAAACTCATTGTCTATTGTCTAACAGAGGACATGTTCTGAGATAAAATGGAATGCTGTAACATGATTAATACAGATCACATCAATTAGACACCATGACGGAGAAAAGACAGGTGGCAGATTGGAGCCTCAGCAGTTGTGATGAATCGGAATCAGAGATGTTCCATTGGATTTTTTTTATTTTTTTTTTTAACTTCTTCAAAGGGGAAAAAATAGTCTAATGCCTAGTCCTACATATGCTAGGTATACTACGAGAATCAAATTGTTGAGATTGCATGGTTGCCCATTAATCAGAAGAATCAAGTACCTTAGTTTCTCGTGCATCAGGCAGAGCAACCTGCTGTAGAGTTTGTTGCAATTCTAAGCGATACTGTGCATTCTTGAACATGTAGCCAGTCATCATGACACTGTACATGAGCTGAGCAAGATTTTCGGCAACCTGAATTGGAGGAACGGACTGAGTAAGGTCAACTTCATGGGAGTATTTTTAATGTTCAGAATGCTCTATGATTGAGCTGCATTGCAAGTTGACAAGCCAAAGCAGGAAAGTCAATGTTGACTACGATAAAGATCTGCTGTAGACAACCCTACCATTTGATGTGAATAGTATGGCAGGGAGTTTTTTATTTCTTTGGTATACATAATGTTGGTTCCACATGCTTTCGTCAAATCTTGTTAAACAATATCACACGATTGGAAATCCTCCTGTGGAATTGTGGATACTTACGGTAGTCACTGTGACTACAAAAAATTGCTGGGGAAGTGTGCCAATCATATTCGTCACTGTCTGGCGCATTGCTTCAACAACCTTCCAAAGAGAAAATGCAGTTAGATTTCAGTGCTGCGCAAACTCAAGAATAAATTGTTTCATTAATTACCAATAGAAATTATCGCCATCGTCATGTTCCCATTTGGGAAAGGACAAGCTTGGCATACTTTCCAAATCTTATAAATTGGCCTCATGGTCCAAATAGGTGAATTAAAAATATCAAGCAAATCATAAATACCTGTGCCGGTGCCCTTTTCACAAACAACTCCATGAATTCTGGCTGCACATTTTTCACATATTCCAGGAGAATTTCTTTCCTGCTCTTGGGCTGGGTACAGTGACAGGAATTGTCATCACATGTTAAAGAAGGAACCTCTCACCACATCAAATCAATAAAGAAAGATTAAAAGGATATATTCAAGCCAGCTATCTACGTTGAAATCTTCAACAAGGAAATGAATGCTAACATCAAACTGTGGTCGCGTACTAATAGATATAGCGAATCCAGCCGCCAAAACGGTCAGTTTAAGTATCACAGCAGGCAGATATTCGGAGATAGATTTTCTACATTTATCAATGCCCGTTATCATGAAGGACGCGAACACTGTGTTTCAATGTAAATCGAGGGCTTCATTTCTCTACTCGATTTCGGAAATATAGTCCCTGTGCATGGATTGAAACGTTATGGAGGAGGAAGCAAGTGCAAATTTATGGAAAGAAAGAGGGCGAGTACCAGAGTGCCGTTCGCACCATTGGCGCCCCTAGATGGTTGTTGGTCGCTGCCACTGCGGTCGCTGCCGCTGTCAGGAGCGTAAGATTGAGCTCTGAGGCGGAATCTTCTAGGGCTTCGTGGGACGGCAATAAAAAGGGAGGACGAGGAGGAGGAGGTAGAAGAGGAAGATGGAGAAGAGGTGAGATTCGATGAAGACGAAGAATGGGCAGAAAGAGAGAGTGAGAAGGGATTGAAAACGAAGGAAGACATAGAGGCGCCTTTTTCCTCCCTCTTTCTTACTCTGTCCTCCTCTATACCTCTGCGCGCGTTACGGGAAGGAAAGAGCGTACGCCATGGCGGAGACGAGAGGAGCGCGCCGGATAAGGCAGTTGTCGAAAGGCGCCTCTGTATCCCGGTCAGGGGTGCAACTTGGCCGTGTTGAACCCGAACCCCGTCGAACTCGATTTTGAATGGCGTTGAAATTTGATTTTCAATAACCCGAATCCGATGAACCCGATTTGTAATTATGATAGGGTTAAAGTTCAAATGAACCCGAACCCGTAGAACCCTAGCCCGATTTTCCATTTTATATTTATTATAAAATATATTATATATATTATTTAAACAATATTTCTTTATATTCTTTATATTTTATGTTATTATATCTATATTTGAATACTCGTTTCGCATATCGTAATTTTATTATAAATAAAGTATGTTATTTTTATTTATATTTATTTTTTATTTCTATCATTTACTTTTACATTCATTAATTTTCTTCCTTTATCTTATTTTTTATGGTAATTTTTTCTAAAAAATTCTTTATATTACTATTTTTTTAAAAATATGTAGTTTGATTATATATTATTATATTTACTTACATGATTTGTTGTTATTATTTATTCATATGAAATTCTAAACTTATCACTTTTAAATAAAAATGTAAATTCATCAATATAAATTCTAACCAGAAACTCAATCCGAACCCGATTTTCAAAAATAGGGTTAGGGTTTAGGTTTTACAAATAGGGTTAGGGTTAGGGTTGATGTTTTATAAATAGGGTTAGGGTTAGGGTTAGGGTTAGGGTCGAGGTGAATCCGAGTTTTATGAGCTTGAGTTGCACCCCTAATCCCGGCTGCAGAAAGAGGGAGAGGTTCGTTGCGGGACGATCAATCCTGTAAACACATGACTCAATCGTAAACTCATGCACATGATTCTGTCCTGGATTATTAGTATTTAGGGTGTTTATGGGAATGGATAAAAATTTTGATGAAAAGTTATAGAGAGTAAAAATTGTCAAATAATGTGATATAATATGGGTAATTATGAGAAATAAATAGGATAAATTTGAAATAGATAAGTTAGTTGTGTTGGTAGTTGTGTAGAAATGATTGAAAAGTAGGGTAGTTGTATAGAAAAATATGAAGAAATGATTAAAAAATATGATAGTTGTGGAAAGTAAAAAGTTTTAAATTGAAAAGTTTTAACTTGACAACTTTTACTTATTGGGAATAGATAAAACTTTTGATGAAAAATTATAGAGAATAGAAGTTGTCAAATGATATGAAATGATAGGGATAATGATGAAGAATAAATAGGATAAAGTTGAAATAGATAGGTTAGTTGTGTTGGTAGTTGTGTAAAAATGATTGAAAAGTAGGGTAGTTGTATAGAAAAATGTGAAGAAATGATTAAAAATACAGAGTAGTTGTGGATAGTGAAAAGTTTTAGATTAAAAAATTTTAACTTGACAACTTTTACTTATTAATAAAACTTTTGATGAAAAGTTTTGGAGAGTAAAAGTTGTCAAATGATGTGATATGATAGGGGTAATGATGAGTAGTAAATATGATAAAGTTAAAATAGATAGGTTAGTTGTATGGATAGTTGTGTAGAAATAATTGAAAAGTAGGGTAGTTGTATAGGAAAATGTGAAAAAATGATTAAAAAATATGATAATTGTGGAGAGTGAAAAGTTTTAGATTAATTTGACATTTTTTATCAATTGCTAAACACACCCTTAGTTTCCACTAGTCCTGTTATCCAGTAGCTTACTAACGAGCCAGAAATGGGAAACCCAAAAGCCAGCAGCAGCTAGCGCGCAATAAATTCCAATCGATTTTTTTTTTATTAGTATATAATTACATGTATCTCAACACATATTATACTTGAAGATCTGAAACATTCTTACAAACCTGGGGACACATAACATCCCAACAAATCTGGGGACACACATAACATCCCAAAGAAATTCGGAAGACACAGCTTCCAACAGCCACCTGAGAGACCACATGCCCTCACACCTCTTCCACCCGGGAGACAACCTGCTCCCACTCCAATCTATTTGGGACCGAAATCTCGAATGAGATTTGATCCCGCGCCAACCGCAGAACGCCGTTCTGCGCCGCTGCTAACGACCAACCGAGCTAGCCTCGGTTGGTATTCCAATCGATTGTTGAGCTGTTTTGTTTCTGTCGCCATGAATTTATGGAAAAAAAAAAGGGATTATTGTCCCACATCAAAGCAAACTGAGCTTGCTTGGGTTGATTTTAGAGCTTGATGTTTGAACCGGTGCAGGAGTCACGACGGAGCGGCAGTACTATGGGCTAGTGGCGCGAAAAGTTTGGCTGTGGTTAAACTGGTTGGGCCGAAGGCTGGAAGTTTGAAACCGTTCCATTAAAATGAGAGTATGAGACTGTGGTTAAACTAGTTGGGCCGAAGGCTGGAAGCTTGAAACTCGTGCCATTAAAATGAGACTGTTCGGATGACTTCCCATGGGCACCCTGCCCATATATGGCTCGGATAAACAAACGGAACAACGGACTAGCCCATAGCTAATCGGTATCGTCTTGGGCAGCTCGATTTCGCGGATTTAATCTGTCGTCCGTTAATTTGGCAGGGTTCTCTTATTAACAATCTTTTTTTTTTTTTACAGATATCTATATTTTAAATCCCCATCTTCTATTTTTTTAATCTTGTTTTTGTGGCATCATGTACATTGGTGACATCAATTTTCTTTCTATTCACTAATTCCGACAACCAAATCCACTACAATTACAGAAAAGAAGTAAAACCTGTATTAGCAATGGCGTAGCTGAAGGACCAAGTTATAATTTCGATTTTTAATACTTGGGGAATGACTCGCATCCTAGGACTCTAGGATTTGCTACTATCATGTCACCAACAAGCAGGACAATGTCCAAATAAACGGAAGTCTACAGGGAATTCAATCTTGCTTAGGGAGAGTTTCTTTGAAATTCAATCTGAGTGGCTTTTTGACGGATTGCCGCAGCACATAGTAATTCACATTAGGCTAGCCAGGGACGTTACATATATAATTCATAATCCATTTTCATTAAAAAAAAAGTTAAAATTCCACAACGAAATTGATCTTGCACGTGTCGCAAGCCAATTTTAGGACTGTCGACATAATACAAATGGCATCGGGAGAAAGCTTCAGACGACAGACCCTTTAATTTTGCCAGTACAGAGATAGAATATTTCTTGATTAATTTCCTTACGATGGAACTTAGTCTAAAATACACAAGCTAAAGCACCCCGCCATGAAAGAAAATCCGGCCGTCCATGTCTAGCTACCCAGTGTTGATGTGGACGCCGATCGCGATGACGAAAACGGCGACGAGGGCGAAAAAGAGGATCGCGTGCACCAAAATAGAAACGCCGCTGGTCTGCATGTTGCCGAATTCCACCATCCGGCCCTTGGCTGGCAACTGGAACAATAGCCCCGGCGAGAGCAGCACGAAGAGAAGGACGGCCACCACAACTGCTCCCCAGTCTGCCATGATCTACTTGCCTTAGATCTGGATCGAGATTAATTTCCTCTTTTCTTTCTTTCCAATCCTTCAGAGATCTGCGGCTTATCTAGCTGTTTTGAAAGGAGGAAAACTGGGGAATGGAAGAGTTATGGAAGCCGCGGGCCTGGAAAAGCTATCGGAACATGTGACGGATGCTCTAGACACGTGGCTGTGGATTAGGTTATGCATGGGTGGAGAGAAAGCAGAAGTACATTCCTCCGACAAGAAGTGCTTGCCAGTGGGGCTGTAGCTGTTCTAAGCTTCTTCTTCTTCTTTTTTAATGTATTTTCCTTTTTTTAATCTTTTCCATGATAAATTAGATCAGGAATATAGGTTTGTCTGGTTAGCAAGAAAGACAGAAACTTTAGTTCTTTTACTTCTAAAAATGTTATTACGGACGTGCATCTTTTTCTTTTTCAGATTTCCTTCCATTCAACCTAGCATAAAGTAGCCAAAAAACATGGAAGCATACCATAATTGGCTAGCGTTTAATATGGAAAATTCGTGTAAGTTATCACTGGTCAAGGAATTTTTCAATTTTTTGACTCAGTTGATCTTATAATTTCATTAGCAAAAAAAATTTTCGTTGCCAAAAATATTTTCTTTTAGGAGGTGCAGCAGCTTTCGAAGGGATTGAATGGGATACAGGGTGTGTTTGGGAAGTTGTAAAATTTTTAATGTAAAGTTTTTTAAGTAAAAATTGTCAAATTAGTAGAAAATGATGTGATATTGTAGGGGTAATGATGAGGAGTAAAAATAATAAATTTAAAATAAATAGATTAGTAGTATTTGTAGTTGTGTAGAAATGGTTGAAAAGTAGGGTTGTTGTATAGAAATATGTGTAAAAAATAATTTAAAAAAGAGTAGTTATGGAGAGTGAAAAGTTTTAGATTGAAAAGTTTTAACTTTACGACTTTTGTAAATTGTCAAACACACCCATAAAGCCAACGAAGCTATTGAGTAAAGAAAGATTGTTCAACTTATTACGAAATAAAAAAATATATTAATAATGAGAAAAATAATATAAGAAATTAAAAAAGTAATATTTTTAGAGATCGAAAACTTTTAAAAATTGAAAATAAGAACTTTAATCTTATTCACATCTTATTTCATCCATTTGTATTGCTCCCGGCCATGCTATTTTGTGATGACTAATCGGTGAGCCGTCAAGCTGAGCATGGGGTTGGCCTAGGTTCAAAATTCGGGTTGACTTTTGGCATACTTATATATTTAATCTTTTTAAAAGTATAATCAATTGCAATAAATATATTAACAAAAAGGTTTTAAACAATCGTGTAATGGGAATAGTATATTAAGATGGTGCTAACACTTTCATTTTTTGAATATGGTAGACATATTTGTTATTTCATTATTTTTATATATTTTTGCATATATTATTATTTTAGATTTTTTGCATATATATTTATAATATTTGTAAAAATTGTAAGTGTATCATTTAGTTTAAAGAATATTATCTTTATTTTATATAAAATTCTTACGGTAATTTAATAGGGACACGCTTATAATTTCATGCAGACTTTGTGAACATATTTATAATATCGATAAATTTAAGAATATTAATGCAAAATTAATCAAATTTTGTAAACATATTTGCAAAAATTTCTCAGGCACAGCACGCCTCGAGCCATTGCCATTTGCAACAATTCGCATCCAGTTTTAATTAATCTACAGCCCACCAAGCCCAGAAAATAAAATCTGGTTCAGATTCTTAGATTTAAAGTCCGCTGGAATCTCATACAGATTTTTTTGAAGTGGTTTTATTTTAAGTGAGAAATCTCATACAGATTTAATTTTACAAGTTGTTAGAACAGAGCATATTTTAAGTGAAAATATGAAACATATTCCATCTTAGACGGAAAATGGGGACCTGTTGCATGTTGGGGTAATCCAATATTCCAAGTTTATTCGTAAAGGTTCAACATAAAATTAATTTTAATCATATTTTTGAATTTTTGACTAATTCTAATTAATTGTTAATCATAAAAGATCATGTCGGAAAAGGTTAAATTTGAGTTCATGAGTAAGGTTCAAAGTTTGAGTTGATGTCTTGCATTTTCTTAAATTTTCATTTTGAAATTCCAAATAAATATTTATATTTATTTAAACTGTCCTTAATTCCTTATTGTTTGAGCTAGAGAGAATTAGTTGCTTATCTAAGAGGATTGTTTATTGAAGACGTACTTGAATTTTGAATTTTTTGTATTTAAACTTGAATTTGTTGAATTGTCTTTATCAGTAAAATTTAATGAGAAACGTACTCAACACAACCTGTAATAACAATGACAATATTACCGATAATAATAACAAAAAAAACCATAGCCAATAATAATAATAATAAAGAATTGAGTGCATACATGGCTAGCCTAGTTGTCTGTGACCTGGTCACTATTAAAGAAATGAGTGCATACACGGCTAGCCTAGTTGTCTATGACTTCGTCACTTTTTGAATGGCTAAAAGGTTAGCATGAGTAAGTTAAGAGTTTATAAGCTTATAAGGTGAGAGGCGTAGAGTTTTAAGTTAGAAAAATTTATTTGTCTCATTAACCTTTCTTTTTTTTATTGGAATATATTTACATACATCTCAACACATATTACACTGAAGGCCAGAGACATTCTTACAAATCTAGATACACTGTTCCACCAAATAATTAAGAAAACACAACTTCCAACAACCAAACGGGAGACCACTTTGAAGTTATCGTCTAACTGTTGTTTAGTTATCCGTGAATAATATGAAGAAAGAACAAAAGTCGTCCATTACTTTTTGTATACGTGATCATTACTTGCATGTGGATATATACTAGAAAACTTGATGAAATACAATTGTGGAACTCTATTTCGACAATCCAACTTTCATACATCCTAAACCAAAAGCATTAAATTTTGAAGTTGAATTAGTCAAGGCACTTTTAACTCTCATAAAATATTGACCACGCATTTGTAAATGACAGTTAGTGTCAACTGCTGGCTGTGTGCACCTAAGTTCGTTGTTGCACCCAGCTCAACCTTTTCGGGTCAAGCACATACGTGTCATTGAGAAACCTTCCTATGTCAAGCACATACATGCATCATACATGTCGCCGAAAAACCACCCAAGTCAATGACATACATTACACACCAAAAAAGACAAGCGCCCCTTTACAACAATGCTTTGTTTGGCCCAACCGGTCTCTTTGGTACATTTTCACAAACACCTCTGCATCCACTTATCGTTTTTCGCATCCCCAAGAACATGGCCCGCTAGTGTGAGAAGCATCACTCCGCGACTATCATCAACATAATGTCATTAGCTTTCATTGTTGGACTGCCATGGTATGCACCCGGGTGTATTGAGCCTCAATGCACCCGGGTGTACTACACCTATTTTTTAAATTTTTTTTTAAATTTTTTTCATGAAGCTGTTAATTTAGGTGTATTTAACATATGTATCAATTTTTACCATTTTTGGAAACTTTTAGATTTTTTTTAAATTTTTAAAAATAAGTGGTATTTTTAGTAATTTAAAATTACTAAAATGCCACTGATTTTTAAAAATCTAAAATTGGTAAAAATTGATATATATATATATATATGTTAAATACACTTATATTAACCATTTTGTAAAAAAAATTCGAAAAAAATAAAAAAAAATGGTTGTACCCACCCAGGTGCATTGAGGCCGGGTGCATACAACTGCAGCCCTTCATTGTTACCACGTGCACAAGTGTACCCTTCATTGTTACCACGTGCACAAGTGTACGCTGCATGTCAGATATGTCAGCATAGGATGAATTCGTAGCTTGCCTCATGTGTGTGTGCAGATTGTATCAGGTTGTTTGTCACGTGTTTAGCTAGGTACATACAACCTTTATACCTATGAAGGTCGAAATATGTAACTATTTGTCATTCATGTAAATTGTAAATCGCCGCAGAGAAAGAATACTTCACTTCTCAAGGACTGCAGAGAACGATAAAATACAAGTCATGGTCATTATCATAAAGATGAAACATGGCCTTGGCCCTTCTTTTTCACAAAAAGTGCTAGAATTTTCTACTTTGTGAACTCATGTGACGAAATTTATCCATTAAGAGGTTACGATTTGCATTAAAAGGTCCTAAAAGGCACAGAAATGATGAACTAGAAATTATATTGAACCAAAAAAAAACTCTTATTCTCAAAGGACAATCACAAGGAATCAAATGGCGATGGTCAACCATAGCTAAGTGGTACGGCATACCAGATGCTTTGCTTCGAATGCCAACGGGAGCGTGAATCTCTATTTTAACCCATTAATAAATCAAAAACAAAAACCAAATAGAAGTAGGCACTCTTTTGTGGTGAGAGGAGAAATAGGCATTGAGGACAAGCTATTCTTATAAATGCTAATTATCTGGTTAGAGAAACCAATTCTCATAAGAGAAGCCTTTTGTTTTTTCTGGCAGGTATAATAGGCTGCTCATGAATTAAATTTGATACTCGGGCTACTTTTCGCATGATATATAATCAGACCAAGTAGCAACTCATTGTTCGGTCATGATAGGTGGACACTGATTGAAGTGAGAGACTAGTCAGATCGATTTTTGCCATATGTCTACGGTTATCAAATGTTGTCTGTTTCTAGTTTGCGATACGGATCTAACTGATTTGAATTATTATTAAGGATGTGTTTAATATTCAGAAAAAAATTTCTTTCTTCACTCATGTTTATGTGATTCGGTATATCAACTACTTGATTATTTATATTTGCAGTCGTTATTCTGCATATTTATAAAGCATGTTATGATCTATTCTATCTATTTTTCAATAGTTTAAACCAGCATTCTCATCATATCTCATTATTTTTGCACTTTCTATATTTTTGTATAATTTTTTCAACCCGTCACACAGAATTTTTTAAATGACGCCTCGCATGGATATTCAAAGATTTTCTTTCTTAACAAAAGAAGTACAATTTCGGAATTATATTGCAATCTCCAACAACGGCAGATCTACATGGAATCAGGATCATCTGAAATTTTGGAAATTGTAACAGTACCCCTTCAAATTTTGAAAAATACATTCATTTGCCACGATTGCCCACTTCACCCAACGGCCTAAATCCGCCACCCCGCACAAGTTAAAAGTACGTTAACGTATATTTCTATGCAAAAGCATGAAATTATAAGTTTTCGCGTGCAAAAATATTGATTGTTAGCAAGTGTTGATCTAGGTGAATGACGAAATCATACAGGCACTTCAAAACACACGTGCCATCTGGTTCCACGTGCGAGGACTGGAGCAAGCTTGCCTCGTGGGGGACACAGAAGACATCTGGTGACGGAAATATGTCACTTCGAAACTTTTAAACGAATCATACCTTACGTAATGTCTTTCATTTGTTTATCTCAGCCACGCTTACATGCCCTTCGTTTTCCTGACATATTGCGGCAAGCATGGCAGGCAGAAAAATATAAACATTATAAACAGCATCAGCCTAAAAATGCACGTTTACCACTCTTTTTCCTCTGGCCCCACTGCGGATGCTCGATGACACTAATCGAGCGATCCCAGCCTCAGAATCGGTTGCCGTGGGTTTCATTTTGGGCGCCCCATGTAATATATCATTCCCGATGCTTTGCCATATATCGTATAAGAAATTAAGCTTATCTTTGATGTGTCCTACACTTTTGCCAAATTTCAATTTGGAGGGTGGTGGGGCTGGGTTTTGTAACTGAGATTTGGTACACACCTAATCATCCTAACTGCCCCATGTTAAATAATTGGCGCCAGAAACGAATGAGGTTTGACGCTTTTCTAATCTCAGGTCTAGCTAATTGCGTTGTTGACCACCCTCGGGTCCTGCGGTCTTCTATAAAGAAAGCAAGTTAGATGGTCTGAAATAAACAGCAGGAGCTTTTATCAGAAACTAAAACCTGCATGTGAAATCTATCGTGACTCGCTAAGGCTCAGTTTTTTATATTGTTTAATTCCCTCAATGCACAAAACATACTCTTTGTTTGTTGAAATCTGATTAATTTAATTGTTCACAAACATGGATATTTGACGTCGCTTTTCGATTTTTAAGATGCAAAATGAATTGTTTTAGTTGACATACACATCTATAATTTAGGAAATGGGCTTCTTCTTAATATCATTGGGCGGCTAACCGAGGCCTACCTTGGAAGTTCTCATATGAGAATCTATTTTTAGTCGAATGTAAGGAATATTAGGAAAAATTTTAAATATATCAACAACGTTTTATCATGATTTCTTCATACCCGTAATATTTTAAAAGTTAATTTCATAACCACAATGTTTATGGAAATTTTCTTTCATACCTATGCTGATAATTAACTTTTTCTAAAATATTCAAATTATCGTCATCTTCACTAGCCTAATATATAACCATGACCGTTATAAAATAAGGAAATTTGTGTAAAGTCTTCAAAATCGAGTATGGCAGCCTGGCTTTCTTAGCCAAGTTGGAAAGAAATCCAGATTTGCTTTAAATAGATGATGCGAGATGTCGACGTTACCATTGATGAAATTTTAGATTAACTTGTATGAACTTTTGGTAGCATTTTATTAATTTGTGTGGGTCTTTTATGCTACACATATTGCTTTAATAGTCATTTGTTAACTTGTTAATAAACCATTTATAATAGGATAATTTGCTAATATACTTATATAATTTGGTCATAACTATAAATATACTTATATAGTTTTATCACATGAGTTGTTCTGGTGCAATATAACTGCATCGGAACAGCGGTACATTTGATCAAAAGTGGGTCCCACATATATTAGAATGCAATTAAACTTTATACAATCATTTATCCATATATAAATTTTATAGCAAATGGTTTACATGTTGAAAAAATCACTTTAAAGTTGTTATTTACATCAAACTATTTTATTACGTTGAATTTGTATCATTTTCAAATGAGGCCCATATATATATTTGATTGGAATGAAAAATTAGTATAGTAATAGAATATATTATTCTAAATACAATTAGTGAAATAGATTATGATTTGATAATCATGTAGGACCCATTTCAGCGATGCTGCACCCGAATATTTCTGTTTTATCATAATTATAAATATACCGATGTGAGCATATATTTGCAAAACTATACCAACTACACGAATATGCTTTCAACAATTAAATACTAAATATATCAATTTAATTTACGAAATTGCAAATATGCTTACGTAATTTATAAATCTTTGCAAGTATATTTACGTCATGACAATGTTGGAACGATGTCATAACAATACTAGTATATCTATAATTATAGTTAGACTGTATGAAGATTATTTATAATTTTTTAAATTATATGAATATAAGACCAAGTGAATATACTTATAAATTACCTTGGATGCGTACCTGCCATGTGAAAGACAGAACAAAGTATTCCGGTTATGAACATACAAAGTTGCCCGGTGTATGTGAATATGAGTATAAATTCGAATTCTCCGATGACACGGCATGAATCTATATATGTCACTTACTACTGCATCGGTACGTGTGCGTTGGATTGTTTAGATAGTAATAATCGTACGATATATAGGCCTAGCAGTTTTGTTGGTGCTCGAGAAAAGGCACATGGTCAGCTGCCATCGCATGGATAAAAAACTAGAATTTTCACGTCTGGATATAGATTTAAAAGTGCAAAAATTGTAATTAACTTGCATGTCTACCAAGGTGTCAGGAATATTGGAAATATGCATGTTTGGATGGACGTGGATTGTATCCAGCAAAGGATGCATCGACCACCTTCTTTTCTTCGGTGCCACGTAACTTTTTCATCAATATATACATTCCTAGTAACTTTCACTTGAGTGTAGCCTGTTTTTTTCATCAAAAAAGCATAGTCTATTTAAACGAAAATATAACTTACTTAATTTGCAAGCGTGAATTTAATTAATACGAAAATAACTTTCCTCGATGCTTATTGACCGAAATGGTAACAATTATATATACATATTTCCTTTTGCATTTTTCAATTAGCTATTTTCAGGGTAGTTTCAAATGATAAATTATACTAGAATATAAAACATTGTATTAAAAATTTAAACAAACTGTATTCAATTTCGAAAAACTATATTGTGAATGAAGGTAAGGAATCCGCATGTCATGTACTCATGTCCTCTGAAACAGGCAATTTCCGCAGCGTGTGCGGTGGCACGCAACTGCAACGTTGCACTGACAGCAGCAAATGAGATAGATACTATTATGGTATTGGCGGTAAAAAGGCGTGCAGCTGTATGCACCATACACCCTTTTTTTATTTTTTTTGAAATTTTTTTTACGCAATTATTGATCGAAGTACATTTAATATGTGTATTAATTTTTTCCATTTTTAAAGAATTTCAGATATTTTTTAATTTTTTAAAATCAATAGTAAAATGGTAAAATTTGATGGAAATGTTAATTGCACTTATTTTAATAGTATTATAAAAAGTTTAAATTTTTTTAAAAAATAAGTAAAATACATCCACTTAATGCACCCAAGTGCACACAATGGGCTCATAGTAAAGAGAACAGTTGTATGCACTTAGGTGTATTGAGGTCCGGATGCATATATCTATTTTTTATTTTTTAAAAATATTTTACACAATTATTAATCTAAATATATTTAACATGTGTATCAATTTTTATCATTTTTAGATTTTTTAATTTTTAAAAAAATCGATAACATTTTAGTTAAAAAAATAAATAAAAAATGTATACACCCAGAGCATACAATAGGCTCCCAATAAAAGGAGAAACGGCACCGAGAAACTGATATAATAAACATGGTATAATTTGTTTAAATTTGAGATGGGATGACGATGGTCACTATGTGAGTGGAATTTCTCATTTTACAAAAATATCTTCTTATTTTTAAAATTAACTAACTGTTTTTTTATTTCTAATAGAACTTTTCTAAATTATAATAATTTTTTATTTATAATACACAATGATATTTTTCTCATCCCACGACCTCATTCGTATTTGCGAACAGATAACCACCTGGCTCGCCCAATCATGGGGTCAAGCCAACTCAACTTTGAAATATAAAATATTGGAGGAACCAACACGGGTCCCGCTTAAATATTCTGATAGCTCTGTTACATTGCGTGATCGATCCTGGTAGTCTGCAACGCAGTGCTATGATGAACGGTAATGATGTTTACGACACAACATCACAAATTATATCCTGCTTACGGACCACGGAAACGACGCACTGGCAGCGTGGGAATAGCAGACATACCTCCAGCCGTTGGCCCCACCATGCATGGCAAGTAACTTCACATTTCCACCATTTCATACGGCCACTTGCGGGCAAAAAAAAAATAAAATCCCGACATTTAAATAATGTCCCATGTCGTCATAAAAAAAAAAAAATATATATATATAGTATCCCACGTTAAAAATAACAATATTTTAAAAAAAATTGGCGTTTTTCGTTTTTGAAGATCAATTAAAAGCCACGCATTTCGAAATCAACAGAAGGGCATGGATGCGCACGTCTTTTTATTTTTAAAAAATAAAAATAATTAGATTTTAAAATTTTCAAACTTCGTAGGAAGCAATTTCTGAATACAATCTGCATATTTATATAAAAATATAAAAATATAAAAATATAAAAAGGGTAATAATTCTTACCTACGTAAATACGTAATACGAAGCTGGTGGTCGCATATGTTGGGCGATGCAGCCAGTGATGTTGGATGAGGTGCCGGAGTCAATGATTCGCTCCCGACACGCACCGTCTGCCAGCAGCAGGGGTGGGAATCGGGCCGGGTCAGGGTGTGCCTGACCCTACTTTTCAAAAATTTTGTTTAATCCTTATTTTAATACCGGGTCGGGACAAGGTCAGGTTGAGTATTATTTTTTTTTACTAAGTCTCGGGATAAAATTTCGGTCGATATCGAATCAACGGGTCGGGTAAAAACTGCAGGCCAAGTAAGAAATTTTTAAAAATTTCTGAATCTATCAAGTATAACGAAAAATTTAAATTAAATTTAACTACTATATACTTAAATCTATTATTAATTAATCAAAGTAAAATATAAATAATTAAATAAAACATGAATATAGCATTAAATGAGGTTTTTTTTAATGTGAGATATAAGAAAACGGGTCAGCAGATAGGTCCGCCCCGACCCGCTCTGCCATCCTTTAAAAAACCAAAATTCGACATGTCTCGATTCCCACCCCTAGTCAGCAGGTATTCAATTGTATGAAAATTTTCACCAAATGATCGAGGCATCGACAGCGTGCGAATAGCAGATGTGCCTCTAGCTGTTGGCCCCACCCTCTATGCACGGCCACCTGAGGCCAATTTTTTCATATTAAAATCTTGTCCTATAAAAATATATAACCAAAATTTTTAAAATTTTGTAGCATTTATTATTTTTGAAAATCCTTAGAAAATCAACAGAAGGCATGGATGCACGCTTCTTTTTTATTTTTAAAATAAAAATAAATAATTTTTTATTTTTAAAATAAAAACTGTACAGTATGATATCTGATATTACAACCAAGTACATTTATAGACTTCAACTCATAGATGAACATTTTTATAAATACTCTCATACCCGAAGAAATTTATAAAACCCCCGCATAGGAAGAAAATGTATGAAAATCGGCACATGGACAGAACAACTAATACACCCGTAAGGCTAGTTGAGTGATTCAAAGTTAGGATCTCACAACTACTATCTCCTAGCTTGGAAAAATAAATAAATTTTAAAAATACCAAATTTCACAAGAGACAAAATCGTAATAGAATCTACGTATTTATAAACAATAGAGTTTTTTTTCCCAAATATACCTATTACGTTGGATTATAATCTCAAATATGCCAACTACATTTCAAATATCTCAGATATACCTATTAAGTTTGCATATAATAAAAAATATGCCCACTTTGACACAAAAGTGAGAAAATGATAGTAGAAAACATGTAAAATTACCAAGATACTTGTAATCTAAAGCTGAACATGAAGGGGTAAACAATTGAACTGCACCTTGATTGTCGATGACTTGCCATTGTTTCCACCCATGGTAGTTATTCTTTTTGTTTTAGAGCACCATGGTCTAACCCAAGCAACCACGTTACTGCATGAACATAGTTGAAGCTATATTGCTGGATCTTCATCCAAAAGATGGACCATGGTCACTGCCAAATTTAACACCCTTGAAACCAATGAAGCAGAACACTAGCGGTATCAATTTCATCCAACCACAACCTAGGCTCCAGCCAATTCAAGCTCCAAACAACTACAAACTATTAATTTGGACTCATCTAATTTTCAAGAAAAGAAAAAAAAAAAAACCAAAACATCAGCTAAGAAAGTGGTAACTTTGCAACCCACCACTAGCAACTGTCTGTCCTCCCGAGTCCATTTATTTTAGCAAAGCAGCTTTGAAGTCCACCATTGCTCCATCTTAGCACCCCCATTTGCTAGTAGCGTCTGTGATAACCTTATATTGACAATGGTAGAACTATAGTTCAATAAATTCAATATCCAACAACAGCAAATCACGTGCCTATCTCCCACGGAAATTGACCGTGATCGCCACGCACATCATGAAAAGCCGTTCAACATCACCTTGCAGTCATATCTTTTCACGGTAAAATTCAATTGGCCTAAGCTACTAATTAAAAAAATCAACTGGAGCCAATCAGTTTCTTTACATCCCCGTTCAACACTCCCTCGTAGCCCATCATGTGGTCGCTGCAATCCATTTGCAGCTTCCAAATTTTGAAAGAAATAGGCAGATTTCTCAATTGGAAAAATCCGTTAGCAATCCCTTGTCACCGACAATCACCTGCTTCCAAAAGAATATGTTAATCTTCCTATAGCCGATTGTCATTGATAAGTGAAACAAATGGTAGCCATAGAAAACCCAATTGGCAAATTCGAACCCACCTCAAATCTCCATCATCAACCAAAGAATCCCAATTTACAGCCGACCACTTAACTTCAACCTGCACGTGCAGATCAAGAGTAACCTAGGCATTTGAGGGTGTGTTTGGCAAGGAAGAAAAAATGTCAACTTAAAACTTTTCACTCTCTACAATTATAATATTTTTAATTATTTTTTCACATTTTCCCATACAACTACCCTACTTTTCAATCATTTCTACACAACTACCCACACAATTAACTTATCTATTTTAACTTTATCATCTTTACTTCTCATCATTACCCATATCATATCACATCATTTGACAACTTTTACTCTCTAAAACTTTTCATCAAAAGTTTTATCCGTTACCAAACTTATTTATTTGTTTAATATAACATGTCATTTGATAGTCATTTTTCAGCAACCTGCTAACTAACTCAACTGTTAATGATGGAGTGGGCATATCTGAGATTATGTGCAAATGTAGTAAATATATCTTAGATTTTTGAAACATAGTAAATGTATATAAGATTGTGGTCAAACCTAACAGCTATATTTTTCAAAACTCCTAAAAAATATATAAAAAAGATAATTCTTTTTTCGCTCGACTGTTTTAGGGATGCGACCCGTTAACCAACGTGATACGAAGCATGCATTCGCCCATACTCGTTGAGGCGAGTAGATACAGAGGTACCGCAGCCGGTGAATCACTTCACACGTACCCTCTGCCGGCACTCAGTCATCCATCAATTCCACCAAAATTTTCACGTGTCTCGGATTCTCCTGCAAAGAAATTCCATGCATGCGCAGCGATCAAACCAAAATAAAGGATTGGATTTTTCGAGACGTTTTTTGCGTAACAAGCGAGGTATTAGTTTTACATTCCATACAAATCTAGAAAATGATCAACGGTAGAAAGTAGAGAAAAGAGGAAGTACTTCCCGAGAGCGGTGAGGGAATTTTGGTGTCCAGCTGCTCCGGCTTGGACGTAATGACATGTTATATCCATTGTCGTCCGAGTTCTCGGGCGGGGCATTGGAGACGAATAAATAAGCAACCTAATCTCGAAGCCAACGGTGGTTATGTTACCGGTCACTAGACTTTACTAATCAATAATCTGGATTTTTCGAACAAATCAACTCAACATCGGCAGATGGATCTTTATAACTACTAAATTTAAAATGCCCTCAGACAGTCTGACTATTGCTATCGCCTGCCGGCATATCATCATTCACCATCAGTGCATCGAACCGCCGCAATGTGGACGCGATAATCCAATGATCTTGCCCGCCATTCGCGTCAGTTCAACGGTTCAGATTTCTCTTCACAAACATCTTCCTGTTTCGTAATTTTCAATTTTCTATAAATAATTATTTTATTTTCCCCATTTTCAGTATACAGCTATCCTATTGCGATCCAATCAACTCATCTCATTTTCATCGCATTCCATCCCTTCAAATCATCCCGAACGCATGAAGGGCTGGGATGGGATCATCCGGATGGCCAGCCACGAGACGGGCAACGACAGCAACTGCAGCAGCTGCACAGCTCACGTGCTATCCACGTGGGCAAGGAGGGAGACGAAGCGCTCGCGTTGTCCCCGCCCTTGAAATATATGAGCTTTCGGGCGCGGGTCGTACATAGAGAGAGACGGAGCCGGAGGCGTTTCTGCATCTCTCTCTCAGCTGGCAACGGCAGCCATGGAATCACTGTCTCGTCCGCCGGTGGCGTAATACGCACTTCACTACCCCTCGAAATCTGTTTCCATCCCTCTTCATTTTTTTTTGGTGTGTTTTACCGGCCGCAACGGAGGAGGTAGAGACACGACAGAGGCCGGGAAATTCAATGGCCGTGCAGCGCGGGCGGCGCCACCACGAGAACCGCTTTCCTTTGCCCGCCACGTCGACAATCGCCGCCGCCTCCTCCCTCGCGCTCCTCATCATCGCCTTTCTCTCCTTCCTTACTCCCACGCCCATCGACAACCGCTCGCTGCCGCCCCGGCGCCGCGCTTCCGACGTGGTTTGTCCTTTGTTCTTTCTACCTGTCTTCCTCCTCGTTTTCAATTTTCGAAGGTCTCGTTGGGATTCTTCCTTCCGCCTGCTAGTTTCTCATTTCTTCGCGGTGTGCTGCTTTCTTCCGTTGTAGGATACTGGCGAAGTTGCGGCTCCTACCGTTGGGGATGAATTGTTCCGCGTTCCGGTATGAATTCCTTCGCTCTGCTATTTCCGCTGGATCGGTCGATTCATTTGTGTTACGCTTTTGTACGTTCTTTATTGGATCTGGTTTTTATTTGACTCGCCTTGTTTTTTCCATCCCTGAATTTAGAGCGGAGGAGGGAGCGCTGGACGTGATCTGTGGAGCGCGACCATGGCGGAATTCTATTACGGATGCAGTAATGCTAGCAGCAAGTTTGCATGTGCGTGAACCGTTTTAATTTGCTACTTCTATTTTTCAAATTCTGTTGTGATTTATTTCTCGCATGACCGCTGAGCTCTCTGATCTGGCTATATACGAAGGCTGTTTGATTCTGGATTGGGGCTTCTGATTCATTCAGTTCCTTTCGAAGATTTATTGAATATCTTGTTGCTGTTATGCTTGTGATGGGATATTTGCACGCTGTTCTAACTCTAAAATCTAGGGTTTTATGTTGCGTTTGATTGGTATTTGTCACAGTCAATGGAGAATTATCGTTGCTTGCTATCACCTTTCGATCTTGTTGCATGTATTTTTGTGGCCATTCCGGTTTAATTTGTACAGTTGCTGTTGTCATTTTTTACAAAAATTTATCCTTATAAAACCATAATTTTAAACTTATTCATTGTAGAACCATGTGTATATGCGCATGCATGTGCGTAAATATATTTTTGAAGGTCAAAAAGGCAAATAAAGTGATGATCGTTACGATACCTTTACAGATGGTGGATCTGTATTGGCAGTGGCTGTTAAGGATCACAGCCACTCTTCAGAAGGTGATAGTTTGGTAGTCAAAGTGATGAATGAAATACTATAAATGCGGTGGCTGTTATGTTATGACCGTTGAAACCCTTAATTGGAAAGAGAACTGCTTTGCTGATGGCTTTGTTCCAAAATACTGGCTGGGTGGCACATGTTGTACCTTGTCCAATAATTGAAACTCGATGCCCATAGGAGGGGAAGGGGTGGAGAGACTGAATTTCTATATTCATGGAGAAGACTACTGACCATGAATGTACGCGTGGGTGCTATTGATCTGTTGCAGATCCTGCACAGTTGTAAGATGCTAACGGTGAGTTTTGTCGATAGACGACAAACATTGCCAAACAAATCTGCAGAGGTTGGTGAGATTGTCAATGCACCCCAATTTCCGCATATGGTGAAGCTGATTTAGCCACTTGTCAGTAGTCACAAGTGTAAAACCTGTAGATGTCAATCATTATTACTGTTTAGGGTAATAGCTTTGCATTAGTGACCTTATTGCGAATCATGTCTAGAATCTTTCCATTATTATCTCTGTTTACAGTTTACGCATTCAGTTTCTTTTTTATTCTTTCCAGCTGACTAAACAATATTTTGTGAATTCCTCTTCTTAGCATTAATAAACTGCTTGAACGTCATCCTCTTCCAATAGCTAGTTTCTTCAATCAGCTAGGTTCGGACTTATTTGACTCATTTTCAGCTTTCCTCATATGGCACAAGCTGTAATATTAACTAGATTGCTGTCTACTACCTTATGAGAATGACAAACTTCTTGAGTGCATAAAGTTCTAATATAATGTTGAGATGGTTTAGTGCTGGGACTGGGAATTGTACTATTTGAAGTATTTGATGGAATAAGTAGGCAGAAAAATTGAAAATGAGTCAAAAATATAGTGTAGAATTTTAATATTTGATAACTCAGGCATGAGTCCATCTGTGCAGACTTTGCTAGTTTAGCATGTTCTATCTGAAGGTTGTGTGTGTATAATAATTGGATGATGGCCACTGAGTGAGACTTGATGATGTTCATGGATGTAGCAGGAGGATGAGAAGGGATTCAAACCATTACTAACTTGTATAAAGCTTGCATGATAAAATGATGACAATGATATCGATGGCCTCAAGGGAATGCCCAAGATGTACTTGAGTGTTGATAAATAGGTCCAACTTTATCTTTATTTTCTTTTTATAAAAAAAATAGGACAACATTACTTTCTCTGTAATAGAGCTAGAAGCTTGCATCTAGTTAGGTGAGGCAAGAAGTGCTGCTTCTTGTATTGCTGATTATGTCATTCGCTATTTGGTCGCAACGGCCACAAAGTTTTATTTGTCATTATGACTATCTGGCAAGTAAACTGTATATATATTTTTTTCTGCTTGTGTTGAGTAATGGTTGCTTTCCAAAGAAATAGAAAATTTCACTGTTTCAGTAGTGTGCCGGTTCTTCCATGTGCATCCTTCATTTTGAATTCTAAAAATCATATTTGCTAAGCATCAAGTGTGAGTAAGTTGATTTTTGAGAATGAAGATTTCCTAGAAATGTTTTCAGCATTTGACTATCAGCATATGCGAAGATTTATATATGGTCCTTACTTTTTTCCTATACTGCAATGACTTTTATAGTAATTCTTTCTTTTTCTTATTGAAGTAGAACTCTTGTCATAAAGCCACTATTTCATTTCTTAGACCATGACCTGTCAAAAAGTAATCTTATTCTGTGTGTTATAAATGCTAAAGCAAACTGCATTCTTTTCTTTTTTAATTACAGCAGCAGAAGCTGTCACGCATCCTAATCGATATCTGGCAATTGCAACCAGTGGAGGTTTGAATCAACAGAGAACAGGGGTACGATTTTGAATTAAATGTCTTTGGATTTCCGGTTTTCTAAATGATATCCTTCTGTTGCTGGGATGTAATTAAACTATCATTAGGATGCACTTTAAAGCAGTTCTCTATTCAAATTTTTTTGAAACAAGTGTCTATGATCCTGTGCATTCACTGTAGTTGTAAAATAACCTTCTGTGCCATTGACTCCACCAAGGTGCTATTCCTGCTGCAGATCTGTGCCACGCTGGTGTTGGGTCTCAAGATATCAATTTTATCAGACATGCAAATTGAGTTGGCTATGCCATGCCATAACATCAAAAATGGCTGAATGGTTCGCATTCAAGAGTCACTGTAGTCTCCAACATGTGGTCTTCTTCTTTTGCATTAGTCACACTTATCATGTTCATGGCATGTTGGTGGAAAGGTGGTCTGTCATTCTCTTCCTGTTTTGGTCACACACTTGCAGTCTGCCTTGTCAAAATATCAACTGGAACAACTTGTATAATGAATCATATTGTAGATTAGTGAGATTTTGTAAGAAAAGAATGGAAAATTAGAAAAATCAGAGGTGGCAAAGTTAGAACAAATGAACTCCTTTTTATCCATATGCACTATAATAACTGATCAATTTTAAAATTATAAATTAGAATCTTATATAAGCATTTTTTCTAGGCAATGGCTTATTTCTATGTAATATTGTAACTTGCAATTTTAAATATGTAAGAAAATTATTATCATAAACATGTTGGATTTTGCTATGATGCCTAGTAGTTATCAATTTAATGTACTGTGTTAGCCGCAATAAAGTGCAAGGTCCCAATGAGGCCTTTAAAGGCAAATCTTTCACTGAGTGTTAAAGAGCATAGGAGGTAAAGATCATATCATGTGTAATGAACAACCTTGACAAATGCATGTGGCCCAAATTAAAATAAAAAATGAACTGAAGTCTAGGTCTCTCGACAGGCATTAAGAATTGTGACGTTAATGCCCCTTGGATAGTATGCCCTCTTGTCCTACCAATTCTTCATTAGAGCAGAGATGGACCATGTGGTGACTTGATGACAGTAAGAGCCAGGAACTGTGATTTATGTTTGCAAAACTCTTTCATTCCTACATGCGGCAAAAAAGAAGCATAACTTTCCTTGTTTTGCTGGAAAATTTCGATTATCTTTAGGCTCAAGCAAACAATCAGATAGTTTGCCTTATTTTCTAGCTGAATTTAAAATATTGAGGCTTATTTAATTTCATCGGAAGTCACCATTCAGAAATAAGAGTAGTTTGATTTGATGTAGGTGGTGGGGGGAACTTTCCCATGCCTTCCTACATGCCTTTTGTTCTAATTTGACATCTTAGTTAAGTATCTTACTTTCCAATCATTACTTCTACATTCTAATCATTTTTTACGTCTTTTCATACAACTAACTTTTATAATTTATCTTTATCCTCTTAACTCCCAATCATTACATCTATCATATTACATCAATCTCTCGTTTTTCAAAAATTTCCCCACTTTTATAGCAGACCAGTGCTTTGATATGCCAAGTTATATTTTCGTAGGTTTACTACTTGACAATTAAATTTAAATTTTTTAAGGGATGAGATGATGTGTAACTTTTGGGTTGACTCTACCCAGAAATGGTGACAGTTAATTGCATGATCTATCCTCTAGGTTCCGTGCTACATTGATATTTTCTGTGTAATGTTGGATGAAATATTCTTTTATTTTGTGCCTGATATGTAGTACATATTTGATGATGCTATCTTCGCTCAGGTTTCATTTATATTTTCAAATGCAGTTGGTATCTAGTGACTGGTAGCTTATTTTAGCTATATTAGCATGGTTTCCCACGAATAATATTCCACTATTGGCCAGAAATTTATCATGGAAAATTAGACTTATATGGGGATGTATCACTTTAATCTTAGGTTAGAGGATTCAAACATTAAAGTTCATAAATTGGTTTTTTTATTAATCAAACTTAAATCATAATTCTTTAGTGCAAGTTGGCGAGGTTCAAAGAGGCTTCTGATTGGTTTTTTATTAGTCAAACTTAAATCATACTTCTTTAGTTCTAGATTTGACAAATTTTCTTTCAGTTTCTTATACGATAACTATTTTTCACAGATAACTGATGCTGTTGTTGCTGCTCGCATTTTGAATGCTACTCTTGTTGTTCCAAAGCTTGATGCTAAGTCTTTCTGGAAGGATTCTAGGTTTGTATTTGCACCTTACATTTGTTATGATTACATTTTGATTTTTGTCGTCATTGCTTTTGTAGAAGGGTTAGTTTTACTATCACTAATTAATGACTTGCCATCTCTTGCAGTAATTTTGCTGAGATATTTGATGTTGATTGGTTCATTTCATTCCTTTCACAAGATGTTAAGATCATAAGGCAGCTGCCAAAGAAGGGAGAGAAAGTTATGGGGGCATACAACATGCGTGTCCCAAGGAAGTGCACTCCAAGATGCTATCAGACTCGAGTCCTCCCTGTTCTCCAGAAAAAACGTGTATGTACTTAGTGCTCATGAAGTTTACTTATCTCTAATTCTTTATTTGTACATCTAGTTTTTTTTTAGTCATATGAACACTGTTTGTTCTGAAAAAAATCCAGATTTCATAGGTTATTGCGTACGGCACCTAGCTTTTTAAAATGTGTTCCAGACGAATGCATTGTCATTGCTTGAAAATAGTTGAAATGTCATGCTAAATTTTATTAGAGGATGCTCAATGAAAAAAATAACTAGATTAACAAAACTGCCCATGGAATAGTAATATTGTTGAAAACTTGTGGGCTGTGTGAGGAGTATTGAAATGTAAACGCTTAAAAAGATTCATTAAGAGTTTGAGACGATCTCGTGTCCTTGTCCTTCCAGTTTGGGTCTACTGGTAAAGACTTTTGTTTGGAAAATAATTTCACATTAGCTTGACCAGAGTACCATAACTTGCTGCCATGTGGTTTTAGCCCTTTATGTAGAATGAAGTCTGGCTAGGTGAATTCTACCATGCAGGTTCCATGAGAAAAGCAGGACATTGATTTTGAGTTACTACTGGTTTTGCATTCATGCTTTAAGATATCTTTGATTGTTTTTGATGTTGTCGTCATCATACTGTTATAAGTCCTCACCAATCATGTTTATTATTTTTTTGCCGTTTTGATTTTCTTTGGGGACTTTTGATGATGACACAGGCTGTTCAGCTTAGCAAGTTTGACTACAGGCTTTCAAATAGGTTGGAGACTGATCTACAAAAGCTGAGATGTAGAGTCAATTATCATGCCTTGAAATTTACAGAACCCATCCTTGAAATGGGTAGAAAGTTGGTAGCTAGAATGAGAGAGAAAAGTAGTCATTTCATTGCTCTCCACCTGAGGTGAACTTTCTCCTTGATCATTCTATTTGCCTTTTTTTTTTTTTTTAAGTACTACAAAATAGTTGCTCATTCTTGGAAAGCTCATGATGTTCTTTAGATCTGTATGTCCTCTTGCCTAAAACTAAACACACTAAATCACCAGGCGGACATGTTATATATGCATTGTTGGAAGCATCAACCCCTTGCATGCATGTTTCCTTCTTAGTGTTGTTTGTCGTTTCCACTGAACATAATTGCAGGAGCCTCCTTTGAATCCACCTGGACTTTGTTCATCTGCAATGCAAGAATTTGTGTACTTCAAGGCTGTGTTTTAAATCCTGTATCAGCCAAGACAACTGATATTACATGTCAATAACATGATATCTGGCCAGAAACATTGTGGTTAGACGAAACCCCAATTAGCCTGTCATGTTATTAAGAATATGTTGCAACAAATTGAAAGATACTGAAATGTTGGCAACAACTCAACATAGCAAGTTCAGGTTTTGACAATGGCTATCTTTGTTGTATTGATTAAACTGGTAACCTCCATCATAAAAGGAAACTGAAAATTACAAGAATTATTCACATTTCAGTCTATGGATTCCAGCTATTCTGCAGAAGATCTTTAAGATGCAACTTCATATTTGGGCCAAAAATTTTGAGACTTAGACGACTGTTTGGATAAGATACTTTCTAATTTGGATTCTTGTTTGTTGTTTATTTTACATTTAGTAACATATCCTGCTTGTAGAATAGAACCATCACCATGCATGTTTTGCATACAATATCTTGGAAAGATGATCATATTCTCAAACAAAGATCTTTGGGGATATATTTTCTTTTCTAATTCAATCCAATATATAGCTTTAATGCACTACTCTTTAAGCCTTCTGAACTGGGAGAAGTCCTGGTCTCTGCCTATAGTCTTTGCAATATCAGTATGTTCTAATATCCCATGATCCACCGAGACCAAACAATATCCACAGATAAACTGGAATCTTGCTCAGATATATTGGAGTTCATCTACTGGTATATGTTATGTCCAAATTAAGAGTTTGCGGTATATTAAAATAAAATTTTAAAAATGAGAATGTTTGACACAACAGGTTTGAACCTGACATGCTTGCCTTTTCTGGATGCTACTTTGGTGGCGGTGAGAAAGAAAGGAAGGAATTGGGAGCAATACGCAGAAGGTGGAAAACATTACATGTGAGGACAAAGCTGAAATGTTAGGGTAAATGCTACTGCGAACTATTTTCTGCTGACCATAACTGAGATCATGTCTGTCTTTCCCCCCTCCTAATGCTGATGCAGGCAAGCAATCCAGACAAGGAGCGGAGGCATGGGAAATGTCCTCTCACCCCTGAAGAGGTCGGTCTCATGCTTAGAGCAATTGGTTTTGGCAATGATGTTCACATTTATGTGGCATCTGGTGAAGTATATGGAGGAGAGGAGACATTAGCCCCATTAAGGGCACTCTTCCCTAATTTCCATACAAAGGAAACTCTATCAAGCAAGGACGAGCTGGCTCCATTCATGACATTCTCTTCTCGCATGGCTGCACTGGATTTTATAGTCTGTGATGAGAGTGATGTATTTGTAACCAACAACAATGGCAACATGGCTAGGATGCTGGCTGGTCGAAGGTATGGTGATATTTTCTCTTCGATTTTGTTTTATAATGATTGTGAAGCTTCAGGATGGACAATCCGACCATTCATATTCCATTTGCTGTTTCACCAAAAGGGAGTAGCTGTATGAACCTTTGATGCAATTCTGGTTGATCTGGGATATCATGATGTCAAGTTCAGGTGCCACCTAATATGTGCTTCATACCCAAGATGCCACCTTCTGCATCCATCCTTGATTCAAACCAGGGACAAGCGGTTATCCTGGCTTTCCGCTACCTCTGTCCAAAGACAACTATTCATATCATGGACGCATGTTGATGTGGTTAACCATAACATGTCATGTTGTATTGCTGCTTCCAATTTGGGGATCAGATTGATTCCTGCTCCCACCTGGAAAATTGCTAGGTTGATAGCTTTGATGCAAAGAACGTCAACTTTTTTTAGAATAAATGCATAAATATCAGGTATCACATATTTTACTGTAGAATGACATTGGGTGAATTCACTAGTAGTGCACTTTACTGTTGTTCGTTTGATGCAGGCGATATTTTGGGCACAAGAGAACCATCCGTCCAAATGCAAAGAAGTTATATTCCTTGTTCCTTAACCGAGCTAACATGACCTGGGAAGCATTTGCGTCTAGAGTTCGCACTAATCAGAGAGGTTTTATGGGTGAACCAAAGGAGGTAAGGCCTGGCAGAGGTGAATTTCATGAGAATCCTTCAACCTGTATCTGTGAAAATTCAGAAATGAAGGCAGTGGGTTCTGATTTGCAAAGAAATCACAAGGATGGTAGCGGGCATGAAAAGGATGATCCTATCAAGTCCTTAATCAGTGAAGCAACAGATGACCATATCGTAGATGATGAGCCAACCTGGGCTGACATGGATTATGGGGAGAATTCGACTGTGCCCGAGGGGAAATTGGACGAGATGGTATTGGATGACAACTTATTTAACAGAATGGATGATCCCGAGTTGGAAGATTTGCTGTCTGATTAAAGCAAAATCCATCACTCTCCGTGAAGAGAGCTCTATAGTTTATACTGGAAGCATTCTTTCATCAAATTCTTTAGGCAGATCCATCTTCTCCAGACAACTTGCACTGAAGAACCCCTTTCACGCAGTTTTATGCTTTTTGTACATAATGCCTTGACAACAAAGCTGTACAGTATCCTTCTCTTCTCCAAAAGCCTCAAATCGAAACAAGCTAGTTGGTTAGGTTGTTAGCATGTGAGAAAATCATGTTTTTGAGCATCATCCAGAGTACCATTTCTGATGTTTTGTTGTAAAGAGCGTATAGCAACATTGAATGAAGGTAACGGGGATTTAGTTTTACTGGTGGGAAAGGTAAATGTTGGGACTGCATGGATGTATTTTCTTTCTTTTTTTCATTTTTTGAAATGATATTTTGTTCTCTTGGATATCTTATATTGCCATTGACACACCTCATGAACTCAGCCAACCTGAAGAGGTGGGGAAAGCTAGGGGTGCAAGTCGGTCCGGGTACCCACGGGTCGACCCGATGGGTACCCTAAATCGGTTCGGTTCGGTTCGGTTCCGGTTCTGAATTACCCATACGAATTTGGGTAGGGTCGGTTCCAGGTGCCGGGTACCCGGAACCGACCCGGATTGCACATAAGCCGAGTACATATTGGTTCGGTTTCGGGCTGAGGGGCCTTAAAATGCCTCTTTCAAGTTCCCCCCAACCCTAGGTCTCCCTCCGATTTCTCATCTTCGTCTTTTCCCCCAGCCAGCTGCCGCCCTTTCCGTTAGCTTCTTCCTCTCTCCGTTGCCGCCGTTGCCTCTGGGCTTCTTCGCCACGACCGGCAGAGCTTAGCCTTCGCGTCGGCAGATCTTCTGTTCCTGTCTTCTTCTCTAGCTGCGGCGGCCGCAGCTCTGCTTAGCTTTTAATCTGTTCCGGCAGATCTTCTAGTTTGATTTTCTTCTTCAGCTGCCGGCAGATCTCAATCCTCTTCTCCGCCTCCGAGTTGGTACAGGGACCACGTTTTCGTCGCGACCGCAGTTACCGTGAGTTCTAAAATCTGCTTTTCCTCCTTTATTTTTTCATGCGATTACCTACTCATTGTAACTGTGTGTGGATATGAATAAGGATTAGAAATTGGTATCCTTATTTTCAGATTCTTTTGTTAATGGTTTCAGAAAATGGTCCCGTTGTGGTAGACACAACATGTACGACATATATATATCTTATATTCTTCATTCTTGCCTGCCCTAACCCCTAAGTGCAGTCGGCAGCCCTGGCCCTAATCGGCTAATCCTCTATTCCTCCATTCATCCCGATTCGAAATTCCGAACAGACGGAAATCGGAAACCCCTTGCCGGCGTCACCGCAGCCTCGCTGGACGGACGCTGGTCGCTGCCTTGCTTTCAATCGGCGACGCTGGTCGCTTCCTCTCCACACGATGCCAGTCTTGGTAAAAGGTGTCTGATCACCTTTGTTCGCACCGTGTGATATCTGCTGCCAAATGCTTTGCCTACCCATTTCCAGTATGAGACTACTAAAAAGAGCAGTTTCCAAAATGTACATTGATATCAGTGTTGTTGAATTCTAAGGCTGATGTCCAAAGAAGGGAATTGATATGATTCTTCACTACCAATAAAAAAGGTCTCATTCTTGAAGTTTTAAGCCATTGAATTTTTGGGCTTTGACTAAGTGACTATTATGTTACGTATAACTGGCATGTTCAGTATATAATTAGAGTTAAGTTCCATGGTCTTTCCTCACTCTTCTTTTGGCAAATAGCCGTTACCAACTGATATGCCCATCCCATTTGTAGTTATTCAAGTTTACAGGTTGTGTGTTGTATATAAGTCTTGTTAATATTTCTGTTTCATTGAAAAATTCTTTTCATAATATAGTATTTCTTTATTTTGTGCATGTTGGGATTCTTTTCATAATATAGTATTTCTTTATTTCGTGCATGTTGGGATGCATGACGTTTTTAGGAACCGATTTGGAACCGAACCGGAACCGACCCGCACTTGAAAAAATTGGGTAGGGTAAGCTCCGGACCGACCCGGTCTAAAATAGGGTAGGGTAGACGTTTTTAAAAAACGGGTAAGGGTAGGTTCCACCCCTACCCGGGGGTACCCGGACCGACTTGCACCCCTAGGGAAAGCTGGTAGGCAAAAATGTGTTCAACCTATCTTAGCTGAATTGTAGATTAGTTAAATGTGGTTGGGCATAGATTAATTATTGCTCTATATCCTCCATTCATGCTTAAGGTTGCGAAGGGTGCAACTTGGGTCACATATCAACGAATGGATTTGAACCAATTCGATTGTAAGGTAGATTTGCTCATCTCTATTAATTATACATTCGGCTTTCACCCACTTCGCAAAATTTATGATAGAGGAGAGTAAAAATGTCCCTAGCTGGGTCGTGAATCGTGATCCTCTACGATTTCCGAACGGTAGGAAATACAATTAATTTTTTTTTCTTTTTTTCTTTTTTTTTTTAATAAAGCATTTGAGCTATAAACGAGTTTCGGGTTTTTTGCAGGGTAAACCCTCTAACTTTGGACAATTGTATCTCAAACCCTGAAGTTTGGCCGTTTGCATTTTAAACCAAGCTAACTTTCGTCTTTTGCTTTTTGAACCCCGCGGCGTAACGGCGTCTCAAGACGCGTATTTCAATTCGTCTCACGCTCATTTTTTTCAAATTGACGAAAATAACCTTGTAAATAACCTTATATCAAATCGTATTTAAATACATTGCAGAAACACCGAACAATAATGCACCACCGGAGCACCATTTTTGGTGCTCCACCATCTTCAAATCCTGCGCACATTTTCCCCCAAATCGAAGGTAGCCATGGTTCCAGTTTTCTTCATCTCCAAGAAGCCGTCCAAAAATTGAAACCCACCAAAACCAGCAGCACGTCTTCTCCACGCTAAGCAAACAATCATCGACAAGCAAGCCATGGAGTTCCCCCCTTTCAAACCCATTTTCTCCTCTTCACCGTCCAACAATCAAGCTTTCAATTTAATTCGTATCCGGTATTCAGATTGCATCCAATAGGTAGCCACCGATTTTTTCCTTTTTCAATCAAATCCAGCATCACCGCACCCGCATCCAGCCATGACAGCAACCCAAAAAGCTTGCCTTCAACCCATTAATACCGACATAAAAATCCCAAAATCAACTAGTCATAGCCTCTCTTCAGCACCGATTTCATCTACGGGGCCTATCAATTGCAGCACCAAAATCACGAATTAAAGCTGACAACCTCTATTCCCAAACACCCATCTGCCAAGCACCAAGCCGAATAGAACACACCACCAACAGCAACCAATGGCAACACTGGCAGCTCACCGATCCAGCTCGCCATAATCGAGCAAACTTCCCAAGCAAAGCAGAACATCTCCAAGCCTCAAGCATCCAAGCTTGATTTCGGCAGTCCGTCAAACCCAATTTCCATATGCCCAAATTTTCAATTCAAAAGTCTGCATCTCCCTTGCTTTGTTTTCAACAGGCAGAAAACAAATCCCCAACCAGCTACTGCTCCATTATTTCTGCAGTCAAAGTGGGCAGCACCGACTAGCTTCCATCTCATTCTCCAAGTCGTGAGCAGAAATCGAAGCTAAGCTCCATTAAAACATGGCAGCAACATCTTAAATTCGTTCGCCTCCATCTAAGCATAAAAGCAGAGATTTTTCAATTAGAGGAAAGGTTGATGGACGCTGCATCTTCGTCCGGCCACCACGTCCTCTACACTAGTCATTTCCGTTGCTAGGGTTTCTCCTCTAGTGTTTGTTTTCATTTTAGATTTTGAGGAAGGATATTTTGGACATTTTACGCATCTCAACGGTGCTTTTCGACACCGTTATATTGCGGGGTTCAAAAAGCAAAAGACGAAAGTTCACTAGGTTTAAAATGCAAACGGCCAAACTTCAGAATTGAAAATGCAATTGGCCAAAGTTAAAGGGTTTACCATGCAAAAGACCCACGAGTTTCTTACCATCTTTTGAATATGTATATATTTTTTTGGAATCGCAAACTCAGGTAATTTAGTCGTTTCTAAGGATTGAAGATTATTTCTGAATATACCATTATTTACTGCTAAAAAAATGGTAAAACTTCTCTTCAATAAAAAAAAAGGTCAAACTTGATTTGTAAATTATATACACTCACGATGAGAGTAAATTAAAAACAATACCATTTCAAACCAGTAGAAATGGAATCATTTCCAACCGGTGGGAAACGATCAGGGGACTCCATAGCCGGGGTATGCTTATATTCAATGAATGTTTTTATGCGAATGCGAAGGACATAAAAATCCATTTACCAGCCAATTTGACCTTGTAGAAAGTTGAGGCAGAGGCCAGGGTTTGGGTGAGGTAGCCAGAATGGTCTTCAATCAGGATGCATACGTATCGCTTTAGATCAAAATATATGCAGAAAGAACCAAGGCAAAATCATAAGAGCCAAAGACCATTTGCGGCATTCTAATTCCAAAGAATGAAAAAATTATGATGAGCAATCGTGTGTTGACGTATTTCTGTTGCAGGATAAATCCTGTAGATAAATATAAAATTCAACAATAAATATTTGCTTCGACTAATTCTACAAAAACGATAGTACAACCTGCATTTCATTAAGATGATGAAGGTAGATGTGGTGTGTCACCATCGTCGTCCTGTTTCGGCGAGTGATCTTGCATTGGAGAAGATGGCCCAAAATCAATATTTGGATAGACACCAGGTGGCCTCTCTCGTGGCTGGATGGATAGTAGCTGGCTTGAATTACCAACTACATCTGCCCATCCGTAATGAGGTTCAGCCCTTCAACAAAGAAACAAATTTCAACTTGGAAGCACAAGGATTTAAATGCAAGTCCAGTTTCTATAAAACATGAACAGATGAACATCTTACACAGAGAAACCAAAACGATCATGTTTTTCCTAGGAACTGAATAATTGATAGCGCATGTGATTACTGCAATACAATGAGGATCATCATTATCGTCATAAGCTATTTCCCACCTGGGTGGGGTCGGCTGCATGGATTCTGTTCCACCATTCTTGGCGATTAGAGACTAATTTTTCAGTAATTGGTAAGATTTGAAAATATTACAAATTTAGTCTTTAATCGCCAAGAATGATGGAACAAAATCCATACCGCCAACCTCACCTAGGTGGGAAATGACCTATAATGATGATTATGATCCTCATCGTATTGCAGTAAACACATGCGCTATCAATAATCGATAGTGGTCTGCAACAAAAAGCAAAAAAGTCTCTCATTCTTTGCCTAATTATCTCACTTGATTTGAATGGCATTAAATATGCAGACGGCAACCCCTTAAATTGAACCTAGTGTTTATGCCTCTGTAGTTTCTCATTCTCAGGCTGTTAATACTATGTTGCAGATTGTGCACCCACAGGCGATGCACCAATAGAGATCCATAATTAATCAGTTATCAACTGAGATGTTGCTCAAAGGACCTCCATGATGTCTTGATGACTGGTTTTTCTTACCCAAATTAACATCTGCCGAAATTTCAGATATGATATTGGACAGAAATCATGCGATATAAAACTATTTTCTCCACTCATATGCAAAAAAAATGAAAAGCGAAGACAACTGACATGCCAAGAGATCTTACTCATAATAGGTTTCTTCATCCACAACAATATCCCAGCTCTCTCCAGTTGTGCTTTTGCCATACTTGTGTACTTTCCTAGTGCACATATACAGCATGACCAAAGATCGTAAGCTCTTGATATCATTGCAGGAACCAAATCAGCCAACTGATTGCCAACAGTATGTGTTAAGCATCCAACATACAACGTTACAAACTTCAAAAAATAAAATAAAATAAAATAAGAAATAGAAATAGAAATAGTTGGAATATGACATAATACTAAGGAATAATAAAAACAGAAATAGAAATAGAAATAGGTGGAATATGTCATAATACTGAGGAATAGTAAAAACAGAAATAGAAATAGGTGGAATATGACATAACACTAAGGAATAAATTAATAAAGATTCCTTGCCTGAAGATTTTAACTTATTTTGACAATATATCACGCGTTTTTTACCAAGTTATCACTCTGCCTTTTAGATATGGTCCAAAGGTAATTTATCACTCTTTATCCATACCCGTTCCCAAAGTGTTCTTCTCCCCATGTCCTTGACCATCCTGTAAAAGGAAAAGAGAGCATGAATATGTAAAAGGAGAAGGGCGCATGGATATTTATATGACAAATTAAGTTTACAATGCAACAGAGGTATCTGAAATTAATGAAACCAGCAAGAAAGGGCATTGGATCTTTGCAAGTAGTGATGGGTCTGAGGACTTCCTCAGGGACGCAAACAAGATCTGCTGACGAGTTAGCAGAAGAGTGCTTATGTTGTCAAAATGTTGCTTAGGCATTTACATGGATTGAACAAGCTTGAAGTTTTCTGATGGGTCTCTGATGCCATTTCAGTTTTATATTGTCTAGCGTAGATATTTAACTTCTTCACACACAAAAAAAAAAAAAGGCAGCCCGGTGCATTAAGCTATCCAGGGAAGGATTGGACCACTTTTTGGGGTCTACAACCATACACTTGCAAAACAAGAGGCCGTTTCCATGACTCAAACCCGTGACCTCTTACTGACCTCCAGTTCACATGATGATACCTTTTACTGCTGCACAAAGGCTCCCCCCTTTAGCTTCTTCTTAAAAGGCGTCAGTAAAGGATACAGACACTCAGTAGTTGTATTTGTTAAAAGATGCTTCTTTTTTCAATTGTTATTTGATAAAAAAAATAATAGTTATTTGTCATGTGATGTACATGCACATGCGATTTCTACTTGCACTAGCTTTCAGTTATACAGATACAATAAAATAAATAGAAATAAAGAGGCAGTCTGATTCATACATTGACCATACTGACTAGAGGCCAACTCAGGTGGCTGATTTGGAAAATGATGTTAACTTGATAAGATTCACAAACAAGTCAATCAATGGGCTCCCAATACTTTCCAGTAATGCATGAACTTCCAAACAAGGTGATGATGGGACAAAGACTCGTCAAAAAAGAATCCAAAGCTCCACTATCTTGATGGTATGTCTGTCCTCAAAAAGCTCCAAAGTTTAGTTGTAATTGTTAACTCATCCACAATAGTAATTAGAACTAGAATATTAGGAGTGACATGTTTTAAAGTGAACGCTCTTCAAGGGAAAGGGATGGCCCAAAGAAATTTGGGTGGAGATAATCCAGAATGTGGTTTAGGTTTAGCTGTAGATATATCGTCCATGATAGATGACTGGAGCAAGGTCCATGTAGCTGAGGCCAAATCAGACCGTAAGACTTAAGGTGATGATTGGTTGTTGATGAAGTTTAGTTTCTTATTTTTTTATTTTTTTTTTATTTTTTTTTGCAACTTCAAGATCTGAGCAGTCTGGTTTGCTGATCAGTCATTGCCCATTGGTCTCCTTACGATGATATCAATTCAGAACAAGCAGTAGTTTCTTGAAATGTCACCCTATGAAGAGACAATGGACAAGACTGAGAAAAGATTCATGTGCCAAGACACCCTACAGACAGAAGAGATTCATGTGCCAAGACCTCCTAGAGTATTCAATCCCTGTCAAGTCATGGTGAGCTTTCATAGTGCTAGGATTCTCCTTCTTTTGAGCTTTCATAGTGCTAGTATTCTACTTCTTTTGCCTAATCGACTACCTATTAAAAAATGAGAGATGAAAAATGAAGCTTATTAACAAAAAGTAAATTAATTTGAAAAGTTTCAACGACATAACAAGCTAAAACATCTGTTGTAGATATGACAGTGTCACTGCACAATTTTGAGTGGGTATTATCACCTGTTTCGTATGAAGCTGAAATATGCATTTGTGTAAAGCAACTAGTCCATTTTTAGAACAGAGACATTGAAACAGTACCCTTCCAGGACGGATATTTAGATACTGGAACACATGAGATTCCTCTGTTGTTCATTTGTAACCGTGCTGATATTTCTCTATTTCTTAGAGGGAACCATACTAACAACAGCAGCTTCACACAAATACTTAATGCAATCAGTCACACATGGAAAGACAAGGCAATAAGCTTTATGGAATTTTAATCATTACAACAGACAAGTTGAAGGATACGTACGATCTCCACTAGGCGATACGTGCCATGTCTCCCCTTGACGGGAGCCAATACCAGCAAAGAATCTCTCTTCCCATTTGTCTCCCCATTTGGTACCTAATTCCGTCTCAGCCCACTTGTCAGTCCTGAAGTGGGGAAACAAAACAAAAACAAAAGAAGTTGAATGCTGGATATCCATGCATATTGTTTCAAAATCTTACCATATGTTTTAGAATTCCTGCAATAATAGATATAAAGAAATTGCAGTATGGGAAATGAATAGCAGGATATCAACAGAAACATAACTTCCTAGTTTAACAAGATACTAATAAGATGAGGATTAACATATATCTTCTATTTTGGCTTTAAGAAGCAATAGATGCAAACCATTTAAGGACCGAGCCTCTTCCATCATAGTGTTCTCCCCACTTTTCCCACCATGACTGTTCATTAAGTCTTCCATACTTGTGAGCCCCTTTCTCTGTTGACCCCTTTGCATCATATTTCTCCCACCTGGGATGAGATTTTAACAAAATTCAGAATTGCATTAAGGAACCAAAACAAGACACCAGAAAGCAGGATACAGAAAGATCTTCTCACCATTTCTCATACCATCCAGCATTTTCTGTGCCTGATTTTGCTTGTTTTTGTGCACTTCTCTCTATTCTTGCCAGGTTGCTGAATGATCCCGATTGAGGATTTTTTTTTTTAGATAAAAAAAAATCTTATGTTAGCTTCAGACAAATTTAGCATGCAGAATTCTGTATCATTTTCTCATCCCTGTGATCATAAAATAATTGAGAGAAGAAGGAAAGAGGAAAGCAAGGAGCTTCAAGCATTTGGGCAACAATTTTACCCCCACCACCACACAAAATTGCTGATAATTTAGATAGTTATCAGTGAAACTTTGAAGAAAGAGAGATTATTAGTAACAAGTTCAAGATGGTAAAAATAATATCTCCTGTAACAGTCAAAAACAACTTTTCAAGGCCATTAATTTAATGGCTAACATCGAAAAGGAAAAAAATGAAGATATTATTACTAATACTATCAAAAGAAAAACCCTGCTTAGAAAGGTAACAGACGGTTGAAGAACCTAAGGTCAGCCTCAAAGTTTTCGTTTCTACTCAATGTTTCCCCTCATTGTTACTGCCAACAATTGAAGAGCTTCAACAGGTTTGCATATCTAACTTAGATATGGACAATTGTAATTCAGCAAGCCCATGACAAAAGCCAAAGGCTTCATAAGAGGCTATCGACTAGAATTCATGAATAAAATTGTATTACATTCATGACTTCAACAGAATATTAACTTACTGCATGCTATTGAATATCAACCTGGCATTAACGATAGAAAGGAAATAAATTGCAAATTTGCACGTAAGTTTTTGAGCTGTTGACTTTTCCAATGTTCTCATACCAGTAAAAGATGCACACAGCAGAAATGATAAAACTCAAATTTGACATTTGGATCAGACCTCCATTCATCTTGATGAAGAACTTCCTGCCATGTTTCCCACCATGAGTCTCCTTCAGCATTTTTGCCAGATTTCTCCACACCTAGGGAGAATTGAAAAGATGTTCATCTAGGCAATGCTCAAGAAAATGGAAAGAAGCATTATTTAATACACGACATACAAACTCAACAACATTGTGAAAAATGCTCTGAGAAAGCAATAGTGAGATGGAGTAAAAGCCCTAAGAGACAAGGGATTTTAGCACATGGCATGCATGTTTATGCTGATGCACACATCTGTTTTATAAGATCTGTTGTAAGCTTTGTTATATTTTGTTGCCAGCTAAAGAACATATTAAAACCAATCAAACCATTTATTGTCAGTGCAAAAAGGAGAGACAATGTCCAATTTCTTGTTAAGCTTGTTTAGTCGGAAGACGTTGTTGTACTATCAAAAGAGTGTTGATGGGATATAATTGTCTTCAAGTGACAGCAGGTTCAATGTCATCAATATCCAACAGTAGACCATCTCATTTGTGTTTCCATAGGCTCTATGTAGTGCCATCCATGCTTTAGATGCCACAATTTTATGGGTCATGTATTAATTAGAGCATGGATCTGATGTGTACTCTTTTATGAGATTGATTCAAGTGGTAGCTACAGTTGATTCAAGTGGTAGCTACAGCCGTTCATATATTTTAGTTGGAGATTTCAATGAACCTCAATGCCCTACATCTATGAAATTTGCAAGGGTGGATTTGCAGCAGTTTGTGACCAAAGATGAATATGTCATCGGCCTCTGATGTTCAGATATTCCTTCACGATACGACTATTACAACTGTAACTAAAAATCAAGTGATCTACCATCCATAGTTGAGATGTGTCTTTGTCTCTTTGGATGATCTAGATTGCCATACAAGTCATAATCATATCATGTGTCGCTCTAATGAAGTTGCCAATATTCTGAATTGTGCAATCAAAGTGGATGTCAGTATGACATGTGAAGACTCACCACAGCAGAAATGTTATAACGAATTATGTCAAACTTGCTGGATCCAGCCATTTATTGAAAGACAACTATTTCACAATGAACAATAAGACATGAAATTCATGGCATTATGTTCTTTGGACATGTGGTGGCATGTCAAAGACAGCCAGAAATAACTAATGTCAAACCAAATATTCATTGCAACCTCATTGGCTGAAGTAACAAATATACTGTTGGGGCCAGTTTGATTTGGCTGGAACTTATTGGCTGCTAACCAGTTAGGCAGCAACTAACTAAAAGCTGATAGAGGTGGCTGAAATCAAGTAAGCAAAAATTGCCAACCTGTGTTCAAAGTGACTACAGCTGAAATGCAGAAATAACAAACAAATAAAAGAATAATCCTTTTAGAAGGCCAAACACACAGCGATGTTTAGGGGAATTTAATTCAAATATTTAGATAAACTGAAAGAAATGAATATTTTTGAGTGATCTAATAATCACAGAGATAATTGGGGAAGGTAATTCTTTAATTAATAAAAAAAAGCACCCCCTCCTTGTCAGGATGGGATTTTAAGCCCCTATTCATAGGCTCTATTAAATGTAGCCACTGAAGGTGCCATGTCCTGGCAAAAGAATGCCTTTATCCAGCAAGTTATGGAGCAAAAATCATTGGATCCAGCGTTGCATTGAGGGCATAAATATGGTGGACCCTTGAAAAACTCTTAAAATAAAAAAAGAAAGAAAAAACAAAAGAAGATTGTTGCATTTTATATTGGAAAAAATAGAGATGACTGTCAATTTTAAACAGAGCCTCATCAAATATAACCACATGTTTTTTATGACAATTTAAATATGACTATACAATTTCAATAATAAGAACTAAAGCGGCACATTTTACTATCGCTTTTCAAACAAAACCATGCCAGTAAGGACATTAACAACATATTAATTGCATGGTCATGCTTGAAAAGTGACAACAAACATGTGGTCATATTTGATGTTGTTGAAAAATGTATGATTATATATAATATTTAACATGGTTTGAGCATGTTAAACAGATGTCCAAAATGGCAACGCTTAGGAGAATTAAGTTTACTCAAATAGAAGGCAGTAAGAAAACAAGAGGAAAGCCCAAGAAACATGCATAGCAGTAATTAAGAAAACCAAAGACAAAAAAAGTCACTGAGTATAGTTCATGATTATCAAATTTTGCACAATAGGATCCATGCAGCTAACACTACATAGGTGGGAAACAACTGATGATAGTGGTGGTGGTGGTTGTGGTCATATTTGAAAAAGAGCCATTTCCCGTCTAGAGGGGACCTGACAATGAACCACCATCCTGTTTACAGCTGAACAGTGAAGCAACTACATATATTGTCTGCACAGGTTTGCAGACAGCAGAGAAGATGAGCAAAAACATTTTCTAGGAACTATGACATACAAAATAAAGAAACTGACAAAGAATGATATGGCACTCACAAAGTGGGGCTTGCCCTCTAGAAGTAGGGATAATGACAGCACACACACATAATGCAAAACAGAAGGAGAAGAATAGCATACCTAGCTCTTTGTATCCAGTCCAATCACTTTTTTCCCACCACTGTCGAGAAGATCAATAAAATAAAATTATAATTGTTCAGCAGGGATGGCACTTTTAAGTGTTCTTTAAGTGACATTTGCAGAAATGGTTTGGTTTTACAAGGAGGCATTTTAAAACTAAAGTAATTACGGAATATAATCTTGGAGAATCCCTATCCTAAACCAACCAAAAATAAAAAATAAAGCAGTTTACAAATGTTTTACAAGAAAGACTTTAAAACTAAACAGCAATGGAATATTATGAGAAAGAAAATCAAAAAAAAAAATAATACTATCAGCTCCTCATATAAGGGCTTAAGTAGAACAAGATTCTTATTGCAAATTAATATGCATGCTTACCAATTAATTTAGCGGTCCCTACAAAACTCATCAAAAAGCTCTCGTAGTTCTTAGATCTTTTTCTAAAGTTCTTGAGAAGCTCCTCCCAGAAAAGCCTCCAAAGAAGTTTTTCAAAGTAGTATTAGATTTTTATTCGGTTCCTAACATCTAAAAAGGAACAACAGGAAAAAAAAAAAAAAAACCAATGACACAAGAATGATAGTTGAAACATCAAGAATATTGTTTTTCATATTGTCTTAACATGTCATTTTTTATTCCACAAAGTGCAGTATGCCGATAAATAAAAAGACAGTTGCTTTTCAGAAGCACAGAAGGGTAAAGGAAAAGTTTAGTGCAGTGGATTAGGAGGCAGCCAATTGATAGGCACTCATCTGCCATGCATCATGGTACCCCCACCTCTTTGGAGATTGTAATGAATGACAGCTTAGTGGCTCAATACTTTTTGACTTTGCATAGGGCCTAGTTCATGTGTGTGTTTGTGTCTTTGTCTACATAGATCTTAGGCAGACACTGAAAACAATATTCAATATTCAATATGAGGGCAAGCAGCAAAGTGAATTCTAAGACTCAACCATCTCATGTTCAAGAGTAAGCAAAGACTTAAAAAGAGTAAAAACTCCACCTTATTTATGTCATATTCCATGTCAAGACACGATAAACTCATAATAGAGGCTCAAGACATGAAGTGCATGAGCAAAGGGTTCCTTTATAACATGGAAGCTTTAATCTCATTCATTGAATATGGGAAAGAAAAAAAAAAGTTTAAAACATTAAATTCTGGAAGTAGCCTAATCTCCATCTTTTATCTTTCCTCTTTTTCTTAAGCAGGATTAAGAAGAGGCCAACAGCCACAACCTCCATAAAATGAGATCATGGAAATGTTAAACATATGGAATCTTTTCATGTATGCATGCTGATCAATCCAGAGTTCCCCCTAAATCTCCATGGATGTCCATAAACCGATGGGTGGGGGCAATGGACCAGTTTAGGCCCAAGAAACAAACATAGGCCTAGCACTGAAAGCTAGGTCTAGCCCACCTGAGTTCATGTTTTGTCCATTTATCAAGTGGTTTACATGTGCCCAAGTGAACGGACATTTAAAGAAATGAAATAGAGGCCAGTGCTTAAGGTGTATGACACTCCTTTTCTACTTTTTAAATTATTATTTTTATACTTATTTTCCTATAAAAGGAAATTTAAGAGCAATTACCATTATGGTACATCTATGGAATGTATGTTGAGATAAATGAATTTGAGGGCGGCTGAAAGCCTTATCATGCTCAGAGTCAGGTTGCGCAAATCTTATCTGCTCTGACCTTTATGCATAATATTTAGTTTTTAAGGTATCAACACTAATGTTTAACTTTGCAGACAGATGACCTCACCTACCAACCTAACAGTGATATGAAGAAGAAAAATATTACTCTAGTACATGAGAAGATAAAAGTGAAAGTTGGCATAGTATGGTATAGAAACTACTTACTGTTTCTGTCCATTCTGCAGAACCATCTTGACATTGACCTCCCATCCTAGTCCAACGGCACCTATACCCATTATCTCCTAGTTCCTCTCCACTTTCTCGGTACCATGTACTTCCATCTTCATTAATGCCAGATTCACTGACCTTTTCATTTAACAAGTTGATACCCCAATCTTTCTCACTGGCAATACCAGTGTCTATGATGAAGAACCAAAGAAGAAAGCATGTCATATTGCAAACAAAACAAGGAACTATTCATTAAACATAAACATTTGTTTGTAAAAATGAGAACGAAAATCCATATGACATGACAATAATGTTGCACAATTTATTTTATCCCCGAAGTAGTTTTCAGTCCAATGATTGCCAACACTAATTGGATTTGATCAGTCATCCACAAATCAGATCAGGAAGCTAATTGGCAACTTCATGGACAATAGTGCCTGACCTCTTTTTGGTGGAGTATCCCGAGATTGTGGACCAGAACTTCTTGGAGTACACCGAGGATAAAACTCAACTTGCTTTTTAGCATCACGTGCTCTGCAGAAATCATTATGTAGAGGAATGTTCAAGAACTAGGAAGCATGACTCAGGTATAACTCCATAAAACAAGCCTCAGCTACAACAGCAAAAAGTAATTGCCATCTAAAAAAAAAAACATTATCCAGCCATTTTCTGCCATATGAGCATGGCACTTCCGTAGAAATCAAAATCATCTCATACATTCAAATGGTTGTATAACATCACCGCTTGGATGACCAAGTGGTTGGCGTAAGTATGTGTAAAGTGCGTGTGGGTTGGTAATCCTCCTCTAAATTACACCTCCATAAGTTTCCTGATAATCCAATATCGGCAACATAATTTAACAAAAAAAAAAATTGTATAGAACACAATAGTAGAAAGGATAACAAAAAAATTGACCTCGCATTCATGTTATGGATGGGGCTATCTGTATGCATATGCAAGTCTGAACTGTTGTTAAGACTTATGTAGCTCCGCACTGGAATTGATCAAATCAGACCATTTTGCCCAGGCTAATCATTTACATGCTCAGTTTTAGGTTAGTTGCTTGCAGCACTACAACATAATCCACGCAAAAAATAATGGGTTCTTTTACTCACTACTGCCAATTCATCTCGTTATGTGAAGAAAGAAGAGAACCTCTGGTTCCTATTCGCGTCATTGATCCACTAACCAAAATGTTTTAGTCATCTACTCCAGCGCTAGCATTGTGAACTCATTATGAATCTCTGGCACTCAGAATGCCTTCAAATTTCATCAACCTAGTTATTTTAGGCAAGTAGCGCAGCACTCTAGTTTGCGCCTCGAAAGTAATCTGCTGGCTTTTAACAAATCCAGAATACCGAAAAATTCCCGCTGAACTTGCCGGAAATCCAACCGATTCTCCGGAAAGGCAACAACGAACAGCCCAGCGTAAATAAAAAGATACGGGAAAAATAATGGCCGGCCCGGTCCAGTTGCAGAGTTCAAGGTAAACGCATCTTGCGAGCCGCACTCTACTGGCTGCACTGGTCAAGACCGTCTACCAAACAGGAAAGAGTGTCCAATTGATCTCACTTTTTTTTCTGAATGTGCCCCTTCCACTGATGATCGCTTGCAGCATTACCATCACATTGGCGGCGGCTTAGACGATGCCCCATCGTTTGGGCCGCAGGTTCAGATAGTTGGGCGCATTGTCGTCATTTCTACTGCCCAGGAATCCTATAGAGGAAGTACGGACGTGAAAGAAAACAAATCGAGCATCGGACATACCGAGATGAGGAGAATGGCAGCAGAGGCATTGCCCGGACCCTGCTCCGTCGCTGGGCCATCTTCTTCGGCTCGAACGGCCATTCCTCGACCTTCTTCTCCACATTCTTGCCCCTCTCACCCGCCGCCAGTTTCCGGAACTCCATCTCAGAGCAAGAGCAGCGGACGCCGTTGGACGGACGGCCCGATGATCGATCTCGGCCGCATCTCCGGAAGTCCAGGCGGTGATGAGCCAGAGGAAGAGCACAGAATCTGCGGAGTTTGAAGCCGAGGGGAGAAGCTAAGCCTCTCGAGCTGGCATCCATTGGCGCGATATATTTTCACGAAAATGATGCCATTTGAGATTAAAACAGCATCGAAAAACCCTAACTCCCAGCAAGTTGAAGAAAGCTGAAATGGGAGGAGTTGTAGCAAGGCGTCCGCCGATTTTCAAGGCGTTTGCTTGGTTTTCGGAGTGAGAGTGGGGAAGTAGCAGAGCAGGCAGGGCTGAAGGCTGGGCATCTTTCACGAGGGTTGGCAGGGATGTGGGGAGGGAGGCGATCCGATCGGTGTTTAACGGGAAAGATTTGGGGAGCAGATGCGGATGTGGGGCCCCAACATCGGGCGGTGTCGTCTGTAAAAGGAATTTGTGTGACACGTGGCGTCACAGTCAGCCGTCAGGTTCTCTGCTGACGTGTCAGCCCACGCTGGAGAGCTTGACAACGGGCGAGAGGATTGAGGAGGAGATAGTAAAAAATAAATATAAATAAATAACACGAAAAGGAAGCCTCCTCAGTCCTGTAGCAACTTCCTAGTTCCCATGTGATGCCGCACGAGTAAAAAACACAGCGCTAAAGTCTAAAACCGAACGTCCTTTATCTACTCCTTTCGGTTTCATGATTCGGCAAAAAGCGGCGGAAAATTTTTTCGTCCCTTTTCTTCCGCTGCTACATTGTGCACCTGGGAAGTATAAATTAATGTAAAAAAGTTTGCGGCAGAAGTCTTTTAAAAGTGAGAGGTCAATAGTGAAATACTATGGAAATAATAATTATGAGTTAAAATATATAAAAGGATTGTACTACGTGATGTCAATGAGCAAGGGAAAAATCTATATGGGGTATAGTTGGTAAAAATAATTTTAAAAATCTTTTAAAATAATTTTTCATACAAAAGCACTACTTTACAATCACTCCTTTCGCAATTTTTAATAGAAATTTTTTTTCATATTTTTAATACAATTACTTTATTCATTTTAATTTACTTATTTTACTTCTAACGGTTATTTGTATTATATCACATCATTATATCATTTATTTTAAGGATTGTGATCTAGTGCATCTATGTGCACTTAGCTTTGATGCACTTTTGTGCAAAAAATTATTATCTATTTTTTGAAAATTTTTATATAATTGTTAATATATGTGTATTTAACATGTGTATCAATTTTATCATTTTTTGAAGATTTTTAAATTTTTTTGAATTTTTTAATATCAATATTATTGATTTAAAAAAATTTAACATTCTCTAAAAATAATAAAAATTGATATATATATATATATACTAAATACAATTAAATTAATATTTTTATAAATATGTTAAAAAATAAAAAATAAGTTAAACATACCCAGATCTAAGTGCATTTTCAAATGTCCCTTATTTTAAAAACTTTTTCGCCAACTTTTTTTTCCGCATTTATCTCATCTCATTATACACAAATGCTTACGCAAGGAGCTAAAATTCTACACCGAGCCTCCTTTTTTCTACCCGCCTCGGTTTCATGATTCGCCAAAAAAGCGGTGGAAATATTTTTTTGACTCTCTTTTCTTCCGCTGCAACGTTGTACTTGCCTAATTTATGGTTCTGCAACGGCACTGATGTCTAAACCGAACGCCCTTCTTTTGCTCCTTTTCGGTTTCATGATTCGGCAAAAAGCGGCGGAAATATTTTTCATCCTTTTTCCTTCCGCTGCAGCAATGTAGACTATGTAGTGGCTTATGTTCTTCTATAAAAATAAAAAAATAAAAAAAACATTGTAATTGCCTAATTTTTATATTTTTACACATTAATCGTTTATCATTTGTTACGTGCATGATGTTTTTACATTATCATTTTTTTATAGCGAGTCTTCATCCCGATTCCCATTGTTACCCTGATCTTTTTACATTCTGATCCAGTGCTCTAAGGAGCATTGAATTATTTTTTTATTTTTTTGAAAATTTTTTTACACAAATATTAATCTAAGTGTATTTAACATGTGTATCAATTTTTACCATTTTTGGAGATTTTTAGATATTTATTTCGAATTTTTAAAAATCAGAAGCATCTGTTTTTTTTTAATCCGAAATAAATATCTAAAAATCTCGAAAAATAATAAAAATTGATATGCATGTTAAACACACTTAGATTAACAAGTTCATGAAAAAAATTTTAAAAAAATATATAAAAAAATAAGTGTATGAGTCCGGGAGAGCACTAGATCTGAATCCAATTTTTCCATTATCATTTTCTTTCCATTTCATAAAATAAATATTTAAAATATTATTTTTCAAATTTTAATTTCAAATGTATTTTTTACCTCGTCTTTTTAAATATTTTTAAATATCATTTTACCCGCTTAATTTTGTAGTTAGGATTCATTTGGTATAAGATTAAAAAGAAACCTCTTGTTACTCTTTCCCGCCAGTTTTTTATATAATTTAACGCTTTAGCTATATAACTGTCTTTTCTATTATCATTTTCGTGTTCTAATTGTTTTTCTCTTTTAACACACTCATCTTATTTACTTTATTTTTACTCATTTTAATTCTAATTATTACCTTCAAAATTTGTTCAAAAAACTTTTCAATCGTGGTAAAAAAAAAAGGAATTTTCCTTCTTTTTACTTAGCACCGAATAAACCTTATTATGCCTTGCATCATTGACGTAATTTTTCATTTCGGTTGACTATATTTGAATAACGCAGAAGGTGGGAATTGAATACTTTTGTTTTTGCTGCTCTTTGTGTCTGAAACATAGAGCCCTTTCTTACATATCATGATATATTTTAGGCTAAAATTATTTCTTTATTTATTTTAATATTTGTTGATTCTTTTCTTCATAAATATGTTTTTCTAAGTATATTCAATTCATATATCATTTTTTGTCATTTTACAGTACTTTTATATATCTATTTTTAAAAATTAAGTTTCTAAGAGGCAAAAAAACTTAAATGTCCTTGAAATTGAATTTTTTTTAAAATAAAAATAAATATATAAAAGTATTATAAAACGTAAAACTTGGTGTATAGATTAAATATACTTAGAACAATATGTTTATAAAGAAAAATAAAATAAATGAATAATGTATTTTAGCCTAAAATATATCATGATGTATATATAATTGAGCTCTTTGTATACATATGTTAAGTTTTGCTATTTTATATATTTATTTTTAATTTTTTTAAAATTTCAATTTCAAGAGCAATTAAGTTAATGTCACCTCTTAAAAAATTATTTTTTAAAAACAAACAATTAATAAGTAAAAGTATCGTAAAATGACAAAAATTAATATATGAATTAAATATACTTCGAAACAATATTTATGAAGAAAAATAAAAAATACAACTAATTATGAAAAATAAATCATGTATTTTAACTTCAGATATTTGAGGACATGTGGTTGTGCCCTTGATAAGATTTGTATATATACGACTGAGGATAGCATTTGATTCCTTTTTAATTTACTCAATTGTGTTGAGATTTTAGTGCAATGGGAAGTAAAAATAATTTTTTCACAAATTTTTTATAAGACTAATAATTTAGATGTATTTAATCTATAAATCAAAATTTACTTATTTACCTTTTTGGACATGCGTGTATATGTTGATTTTTAAAACAGAGATATTTTAGTCAATTTTTAAATGATTAAAATACTCATTTTTTAAAAAATAAAAAATATAACGCATCTCGAAAAACGGTAAAGCTTAACATATAAGTTAAATCTAGTTAGACTAATGATTTTATAAAAATTTAAAAAGAAAAATTTTCACATGATTACACTAAACCGTGATTCAAAGAGAGGTCAACACATGATGTAACCCTTCTGTCCATACATTCTCATGCGTTTTATAATTTTTAAAATTTTTTCTAAGATTTAAACCGTTGACAACATGCATCATCGTATATTGTCTATGATGTCAAAAATTATACATATTAAAATGTTTTAAGTGTATTCCGCCAACGAGGCGTTGCCTTGTTGGCAACTCTCGGTTCAACCAGCGTCGTTTTCTCCCCAACTTTTACATGGAAGCTTTCACCGATGAAGAATTCAAGAAATGTTGTTAGATGTTGTAAGAAAAATGTTTTCTTCTCAATTATTACATGGAAGCGTTCACCGATGAAGAAATCAAGAAATGTTGTTAGATGCTGTAAAAAAAATGTTGCAAAAATTATTGTAAGGATATCTTTAGTGCTTGATTGCAACATAAAGTTGAGGGGACTGTAATATAAATATAAAAAAAATGTTTTAACTTTTAAGTGCATTCAGTTTTAATTTTAGAATTTTTTTATTCATTATCATAAAACATTAAGTTTTTGAAAAACGTAAATTTTAAATCAACGTATTTTTGACGCCATAAATAAATATTTATTAATAAAGACATTAAATGATTTAGAACTTGAAAAGAGTTTTAAAATAAAATAAAAAGGATTGCACACGGGTTGCATTAGCTTAGAACTTTAAAGAAAGATGAAAAGAGAAACAAAAGGTAAAAAAGAATATTTTTAAAATATAAAAGTTATCAACACCTAAACTATTGGTGGTTGATATTGGTGTGCATATGCGTAGTGAGTTTAAACTTATTAGACTTAACAAAATAAGCATAGTATTGATCTTTTTATATTGGTGTGAGATCCGGTAATTTTAGATCAGTCTAAAAAAAAATTTTAAAATTTTTTTATTTTTAAAATTTGTTTATAAATATGTTAATCTAGTTATATTTTATCTATAAATCAAGTTTTAACATTTTTGGATATGTGTACATATTTATTTTGAATTTTTAAATACAAGGATAATTAAGTCATCTTGAATTATTAAAAATAACTTAAGTACCCCTATATTTAAAAATCTAAAATAAATATATATATATATTTACAAATAGTAAATTGGTTGTAGATTAAATATAACTAGATGAATATGTTTATAACAAAGTTTAAAAAAATAAAAAATATTTTTAGAGTGGTCTAAAATCACCAGATACAGACCGGTTTGAAATGATCAGTCGACTTTTTTATATACTTATTTTGTTGTTTTCCAAATATTAAAATAAGAATAAAAAATTCGAATAAAGTGCAAGCATCCATAAAAGTATTAAAAAGAATGGATTTTTATAGATATTTCTATAAAGTTCGACCAATATTACATTCATGTTTTTAAGTTTGATAAAATTATAAATATATTCACAAAATTTGCATAAAATTTCAAATGTGTCCTTTCTGTCACGATGCTTTTATATTTTCATATAAGTTAGCAAAATATTATTACAAGAATGTATTTGATTTCATGCACCAGGGTGCACTAAGTTTCGGTCCATTTAGATATAAAAATTTATTTTTTATTTTTTTGAAAATTTTATACAACTATTAATCTAAACATATTTAACATGTATATCAACTTATACTATTTTACGAAATTTGTAAATATTTTTTAAAATCAGATATATTTTTTAAAATTGCAAAATGGGTTTTTGCACTTGCACCCGGGTGGATCAGATAACTATCCTTGCAAAAATTACAACTATATCTCTTAACTTAAAAAGACATTCACTTTATTTTACAAAATTTTAATGACATTTTAACAGAAGAGATACATTTACAATTTCATGCAAAAATTTACAAATTTGATAAATTTATACAAACGGATGCACTACGGGCACATATACAAAAATCTCTAAAAAGAATTAGAGCCACCGGTACACGCCCCCAACCTGGGTGATCTTATCGCCACCCTTGTATTGGAAGTTCAAACATGATGGTGTATTTACTGTTTTCCTTCTCTGGGACGTTAGATGACTAGACTAGTGGAGGAGGCTGAAGAGATTGCCACAAATCAGACTTGTATCACGTGCAAACCTGCCATCCACCTCACTTATTACGTTCGTCATTCTGCTTTGAAAATTACTGGTGTTGATAGGTCATCCTTGTCTGTGATTGGAACTAGAAAATTTGATTCCCTTGCTCTTCAGTGCCACCTGTCTTGCGTTTCTAATAACTGAGTGCCACGGCGTCTCTGTTCCGTTGAGAGAGGATCAGGTTCAACGACAGGGCTTTTTGTCCCATTCTATGAGATGTCGGCTTTTCTATGGATATGGGGTCAATTCAGGTTCCCTTGTCCGTTTCACCATTCCAAGCTCGGCGTCTGTAATCAGTGATCCCAGCCTCACCGACGCTGAGGCGAGAGAAAGGTAAATAAAAGATTTTAATAACGACGTTCGTTTTAAGACGTTTTTACAGGTTATCCATTTGCTCTGTTTTCTTTCAGAAATGCATGGCCACTTGGTTGAGAAGGAAGACATTACTGTAGTCATATTATTATTATTATCTATTTCATATTTCTAATTATTATCTTTTCTTTATTTTAAGATCTTCTCGAGAACTCTGCATGACATTTTATTTAATCATCTTACAAACCCTACAGTTTTCATCACCTCCAATGATTTCTGCGTGCTGGTTTTGAATCCCATATGGCTTACACATGCACATACTCATGTCCTGGTGTCAACCACAATAACATTAATATTCTTTTCTTTCTGGCATCATTTTTATGTATCTGCTACTAGTCAAAAAATCTCTGCATTGAGAGATTATTATTGAGCACTTACATGGTGAGGGCTGGAATTTCCATGCCAGCCCCGAAAAAAAAAAAAAAAAACTTTCTGAAATTTTAAAATAAAAAATAAAATGTAAAACTACAAAAACAATTACCCTCTTCAATTATAATACGTGCTTGACGAAAAATTAACAGTCACTTTTGTGTTGCTCTAGATTTTAATCCCAATTCAATCATTTGTATCTTTATTGACAGCTGAATTATTTTCCAAAATCGAGTTGCTGCTGTTTTCTGTTGCAGCAGCTATTCCTTGTACTCATCACAAAAATCCATTAGATTAGATAAACATAATGAGTCTTATCCTTGAAATCTAGGTGTCTCCAGGTCATGGATTCTGGCGCAGATTAGAAAAGGGCAAAAGGGACGAATGTCTTTCTCACTCTCTCGTGCCACGTGGCCCCACGGGGAAGGACACGCACCTGATGATGAGGCAAAAACCAATAAAATTCCAGAAAACCGGATAGGAAGAAAGACTTGCGGCTGGGGAAGCACTCGGGCCGCCGAGCTGCGTGGCATCAATCGTGGCGGAGGGTACGACACATCACCTGGCTCGATCTGAAAAAGGCAACGGAGGTGGGGCCATGTCTGTGGAGGAGGAGACTTTTTTGCGGCCGGGTTCATTTTGGAATTTTGGATTTTGCTCACAACGTTTTTTACATTTTAAGCTTTCTAACTTTACCTGTTTATATTTTAAGTCCTAAAGTTTGATAGTTTACATTTTAAATCCTGATAATTTTATTTCTTTGCATTATAGATCCTAACTCACGACGGTGTTTAAATTTGCTGTTAATGCATGTGAATTGTCATATACTGTAAAAAAAAAACATCATAGTGTCTTATGGAAGAAAGTGGAAGTGGCTGGGCTATGAATATTTGGATTCATCCCAAAAAATCCAAACAAAGCTTATATTCAATTTCAGTTTATCTTCCTCTTGCATTTTTTTCTTCCCTTTTTCATTAACTTGTAGAGAGTGTTATAGATGGAAGAAGACAACATTTGCATTCAAGAGAGGTAAGATGAGGCAACAGTCAAAAGCTAAAATCTCGCTCTAATTCAACAATCGAAGCTCAGATAGATGTGGAGTTTGCATTGAAAATAGTTGCCTACTTGTAGCAAAAAAATCAAAGCGGCACAACTAAATTTTTTTGCATCACTGCTAATTCTTGATGGAGCTTGCTCCAGAGAAGGAAGTCACTTGGTTAACACAGGACATGAATGGTGTAAGACGCTCTCTGGATCTTCACTTTAGAGATTTAGTGCTAGGTCTTAGTGGCATTGCTCATCTTCCTTCGAGAATAATGACTAATAAATTCAATAGAAAATATTTTAGCGGGCAAAGACAAGTGATGTGGCATAAGCTTAAATTCACGATGATATAAGAATGAGCTTAAGCAGAGCAAGGGCGAAGGGTGATGCTGCTTATGAGATAACTAGTGAAGACAGAGTCGATACATATTTGCAATTTTGATTATCAAATTATTTAATCTAACCACATGATTTTGATATGGCAAATAATCACGCGTGAAAAAATTCGGCATTAGCACAAAGCTAATGCTAATGAAGCCATTGCTTGGAAGAGAAATTCAAGCGAAAGAAGGCTGGTAAAAGCAACACTGAATTTTGCCTTAACCACCTGCTTTAAGAAAAATCACAAGAAATATGGTGCCCACCGAGCTATTTTGCCTAAAAGGAGGATTTCGAAACCTTCCCAACTTCCCAAGTTGAGTTGGAATCTATCCAAATATAAGCTTTGGAAACGGATGTAGTTTCCAATCTCTTTTGGAATGCAACCTGTTCCCAGATAAAATCACAATGGATTCCCACATAAGCAACAGATCCATGAGGAAGCACAAGTATAGAATAGGCAGCAAAAATGCGTGAAATAGAGAAGTAAGGATAAATGTTGACAACCATCTTTGCTCACCTCCTCGGCCTTTATTCATCCATCCTCTCACCAGCAAATCCTCTCCTTCTCCAAATCAAAAGTTTGGTGGGGACATCAGTGATGTTAGGCTTTAAAGCAACCATGAACATGCACCACAGGGAGTTGATGATACAAAGCTGATTCTTCATTGACAAGCTTAGACGGCCGAAATTAGGTGATGTGGACAAATGAGACTTGGACAAATGTGTTCCCGTTGTCGCAAAGTTGTGGATGGAAAAAGACTGAAGCTCCATGCAACCGAGAACATAGATAACGACAATGGTGATGCAGGAGGAATCAAGAGAACAGCATGACTAAAAAGAAAGATTTTCATGCATAACCTTGTTTTGAAGGTTATTTGCGTCATTTTAAAACTTTGAGTGTGCAAATGGCCCAAAATCACTTGTTCTATATGCAAAGAAAGCAAAGTTTTTAAAATTTAAAATGCAAATAGAGAAAATTAAAGGGTTTAAAATGCAAAAAAACTCTTTTGCTCGCAGATGGGGCATGATCACACGGCATGCTAACAAAACCGCTAACAGAAAAGCTTTATGGAAGATCTGATCCGTGCGATAGGAGGGAAAAGCTGTATGTATTAAGCTAGCTGAAACTTCTGGACGTTTTTACTTACTTGGTACGCCGGAAATGAGGGAAAAAAAAAAAAAAAAAAGACGGTTGAGATCACTCAAATCGATTTCAGCAGCGTCCAATTTTAAAGATTGACTGGCAACTGGCAAGTCGACCACCGATGCGTAATTTACGGAACGAATGGTCATTTTCGTGTTCGGATAAGATTAGTGTCAGTTCGGTGGATGTCCCACGTCAACGTGCTTTTGTTTAATAATGCCACGCGGCATGTTTATCGCCAGTGGTTATGCGAATGGTGTAACATCTCGAGGAGAGGAGATCCCGAATGTTTATTACATCATTCAGATGATTGAAATATTTGGGGCATACTATTAAAATAATTGAATTACAGAATCTCGTGGGCCACTCAAAAATGACACGTGTCCACCTGAAATTTTTTTTTTTTTTGATGAAGTGTCCACCTGAAGTTGTTAACAATAAGATGAACCGACTTCTAGAAGATTGGATTAGAATTGGGCTATCTAAACGAGATCGGATCCATACGAAGGTTGAATCGAAATTAACTAATTGCCGGCTCGGCGCAGAGTTGGGGGCTTCCATAGCCGTTCTCGTCAGGGGCTGGCCTCAAGGCACCGCTTGTGGGCTGAGCTCGATTTCCGCAATTGTAACAAATCACAATCGAGCATTACGGCCTGTTATAAGTTTTGAGTTGTACCGCCAGTCTGCCATCTTATTATTACTTTATATTAAGGGTGTATTTGGGAAGTGATAAAATTTTTGTAATGAACAGTATTTAGTACAAATTTTTTTGAAATGTGATAAAGTAATATAATACGATAGATGTATTGGTGAAAAATAAAGAGAATAAAGTTAGAATATATGTGTACGAGTAGCTGTGTAGAAATAATTAAAAAATATGGTACTTTTATAAAAAGAAGTGAAAAATAATTAAAAATAAGATAACTATTGAAAGTGAAAGATTTTAAATTAAAAAGTTTTGATTTGAAAAATTTTATGTATTAATAGAAATTCCCTAAATATTTTTTCTACGGTATGAAATGACTCTTATAGTGCAATTATCATTATTTTCCCTCAAATCAAATATATCCTAAACACCAAAAATTTTAATAGCTTCAAATTGGGATTTGAAATCATAACAGAAACTGGTTTTTTGAATTCGTCTCGAATTTAAAATTTTTTGTGAAGCAATAGTTGAAATTTAAAAATAGATTTGTGTTAACCAATAAAAAAAAATAGATTTGAATTAGAATTAGAGCAGAAATTTGAAACAGAGATAGGATAAGGATGATTTCAACCTACTCCGATTCACGATTCTCTGCGTGGTTAACATTTAAACATCTTCTTTATAAAAATAAATAAATAAATAAACATCATGTGCATGTGTCTTCGGTTGGAGCAGTGATTTTTTTACACAGAGGCGGCCAAAATCGCCGGATACTATTGCATATTTGCATTTTTGACTACAAAATCGAAGGGCCAAGAACGGCGAAGCGCTTGCTGCAGAGAACCAAAACCAGTAGCTTTGCAAGCCAGAGTTGACTGTTACGGTGAGATAACTGTTTCTTGCTAAGTTTGTGGAGAGTAGTTGCTAGATGGATCTAGTGTTGCTAATATCATCAACTTGCTTATGGATGGTGAGAATTTCTCTTGGAAATTATTCATGGAAACATGCACATTATTGTTTGAGGTATCAAGTTCCATAAGCGATTAAGCATTGATGAATTATCCATGGAAGATTGAGGAAATGAACCATTTAACATACCGCCTCTCAATGATATGGACTTGGGAGATTTAGTAGCGTACAAGAGGAATTGAGGAATGGTTCTTTCAAGGGAGCTGTGGACTGACTCAAAGGAAAATTGGCTGTTTTTAGTCGATAACTACAGTTTCTACGCTCACCATGCACCAATTTGGCTCTTGAAGTCTCAATTGGATGCAAGGAATCTCAAGGTGGAAAGAAAAGCCTTCTTTGGGAACATGTTTTGGGACATCACAATAAAAGTACTTCATCTATTTTATGGAAGAGATGAATTTGAGGGGAACAAGCTTACGAACAAAATCACAAAAGAAAAGAATCATAATCATATGCAAGAACAGTAAGGGACATGGAATTGTACATTCATCTGTGCCAATAAAGAGGAAAGTGAGGGATGTGAGGTTGCATGTCTCGGTAACAATATTTTCATGAGCTAAAATTCGAAAATATTTGGCATCGAGTAACAAGTTTTACGAGTTGGAGAAAAAGCATAAAGATCTGACGAGTGCTAAGAAAGTGCTAATCCCTTTATCTTCCCATTAATCAGGCTTGTAAAAATTTGGTCCCCAGAAAACAATAAAAGAAATCTAATAGAAAAAACAAATAAGCCAAGTGGAATTACAAGAAACGACCACATCAGAAGGTCCTGCCATTTATTTTTCACGCCCTCTAGTAAAGCACCAATGCTGCAACTGATATTTTGTGCTTGAAAACAGCTAAAAAATAAAATAAAATAAAAATGGGGTAGTAAGCATCCGATCATTTTGCAATGGGCAACAATCCAGTGCACTGCTTTTTTTTTATTATCCGTTTATTTTTTGCACAATTATGTGGGCCTAAGTACGATGTTTTCATTTAAGTAGTTTTTACATTCTTCAGTATATTAGATTTAAAAAATAAAAAAGATATTCTCATATGCAAAATTCTAAATAAAATATTTAGAAGTATCATTCAAATGTAAGAAACTACATATATAAAAATATCGAGCTTGGGATCACATGTGGAACTTAAAAATTTAATAAATAAATGAGATAATATAATGTTAGAACTGGCCAATTTAGTTGTTGTGGCATGTGTGGTGGTAGTGGTACATGTGGTTGTGCTCAGATTATTCAGGAAGAAGGAGAGTTGGGACGACGCAATGCCTATATGAGGCCATAGGAAAAATAAAATTAGTGTGTGAAGCCATTTGTCAAAGTATAACTTTAGATCTGATTTCTCTCTCTCTCTCTCTCTCTCTCTCTCTCTCTCTCTCTCTCTCTCTCCTTTTCAAATTCCATTTTCAGCTCTAAGGATTGTGTCAATTTTCTTACAAATTAATAAAAGTCCATTTCGATTTTTGCATTGGTATCAGAGAGAGTTCAATCCATCTTCAAATTTCATACAATGAAAAATCTAGTAATTACTTTGTTCAACCGACTGGAATATGGGAAGTTGAAAACGTTTCAGATCGAGAGTTTGTTGAAGTGTGGGAAAGCTTGCAAGAGTTTCGGAAAAGTTGACAGCAATACTTTGATTGGGATTGGATTGCATGGCAAAAATTCTGGGACGAAATATGAATTATATATGGAGATGAAGCTCCAACGGCTACAAAGATTATAAATCTGTTTTCCGCTGAGGTCGATGCAAAGGTTGTAGGTAGCAATGACGCATTGGTTAGCTTCACCATCGAAGCTTAGGGAGTTATAATCGAGAGCCTGTGATCGATTCTAGTGTGTTTGACAATCTTCAATAGTGCGATATAGAATTATACTATTTACAACAGCACATCTTTCAATTCTAACTAGTTTGATTTGTCAAAGGAGTTTTAGAAAGATTAGGATCATCTCAATGTTGAAGAAGAGGTGGCGAAAATAGGGAATACTAAGGTGTAAGAAGACTTGATGGCAGAGGCTGTGCCTGAGTTGAGCATAGATTACTTAATTGCTATTAGGATTGAGGAAAAACAATCAAAGGAAGACAACACAATTTCTACATTGTTCATTATGGCATCCATGCCACCATATCTTGGGGCTGAGGGAGAGCATTTAGAAGAGGGGAAGTTGGCTGTGGGTTCATACGAGATTTCTTATGTTTTAAGAAACCTAACGCTTGTGAGTTTTTTCAATGAATGCATTGCCAGGATGGATGGTGGATGGGGAGTGGGCTTTGAAGCAGTGTGCAAAATGGGAGTTGAGGGCGAACTTCACTTTGTAGATGTTCGGCGGAATGTCTGAATGGGAGTGACTAGTTGTTGTTGGACGCGCCAATGATGTACGCGTGGCTCCTAGGTGGCAATGGTTGTTTATTATGTGGCCCAGCTATGGAGTTTGACAGTAGCTATTATGCGTGTTTCCAGTTCTTGGGTCAAGTGGGACCTAGGTAGAACATGTCTAAGAAATTCGAAGATGATGATTCATTGTTTAAAGATGGAACTAGGATCCGGGTGGTTCTTTTGCCGTTGTGATCTCTTTTTCCTAGATCATCTGACCATTGTCTGTGTGGGATTCTGGAGGGATGGTCGTGATGGATGATTGCGCCATTAAAAAATGGGGTAAGTCTTCTAAGTGATCAATCCATTTCCAAGCTTGATGGGTTTCAAAATTTTCATTTCCAGCTATAAGAAAGGCAAAAGGATACTTTTTTTGCTTGTACTTGGTTTCTTGAGTTTGCAATGAGAGGAATGTGCAAAACGGAATTTCGGAAAGGGGTAAATTTTATATATACTGACATAATTTCATCGATATTGCAGATATACTTACGTAGTTTCATAAATTGCATATTACCCCCATATAGTTTCACCAAAATTGCTTACTACCCCCACGCCGTTAATTGCCGTTAATATCCGCCGTTTTATTTTTGAAAAAGACGAAAATACCCTCATCCATAGTTTCACAAAATTGCATATCACCCCCATGAAGATGAGAGCATTTTCGTCATTTTTGAAAATATAACGGCGGATATTAATGGCGATTAATGGCGTGGGGTAATACGCAATTTCGGTGAAACTATGTGGGGGTAATATGCAATTTGTAAAACTACGTGGGTTATTTGCAATATCGATGAAACTATGTGGGTATATATGAAATTTACCCTTTCGGAAAGATTTGACCACCCTGCAACAAGTTCCCATGCTCATTCCATGTCGTTGATAGATTTGGAAGAATTTTTCATCTGGGAACACCATCTGTTCCGGTGGTTTTGAAATTTTTAATTTTGTTTTGAGTGCGGACGCTCAATCTCGGCTGGGGAACAATGTTAGAGCTGACCAATTTAGTTGTTGTGGCACGTGTGGTGGTGCTGAGATTGCTCAGGAAGAGAGACGGTAGGGTCGGTGCGGTGCCTATATAAGGATATTGGGAATCTTCTTATAGACTAATAAAAAGGGGCGCGGCTCAATTCATCCGGTGTACTTCACCCATTTTGTTTTTTTTTTTTTTTAATTTTTTTTTACACAACTGTTAATCTAAGTGTATTTAACATGTATATAAATTTTTATCAATTTTGGTGATTTTTAGATATTTTTTTTGAATTTTTTAAATTACTAAAAATGCTACTGATTTAAAAAAATCCAAAAAAATATCTAAAAATCTTCGGTAAAAATGTACATATGTCAAATACACTTAAATTACATTTTCATGAAAAAATTTTCAAAAAAAATAAAAAATGGGTGCACCCAGGTGCATTGAACAAGCATCTAATAAAAAGTTCATTTTGATTTCGGCATTTCATCCAATTTTCAATGCACCGGGTGTACACATCATTTCTGCATATGCAACACTTCAAAATGAGGTCTGTTAACAGATTGATCCTTCCCTGATCTTAAAGTTGTCAGTTAAACACTATTGAATCCAGAGACCAATATGATTCTAGCTCAACACCGGTGTTTGCAAGGATAAAGATTACTTCAGCGTGGCCGGAAGATCATCATAGTGTTATCATGCTTCAGATTAGGGGTGGGAATCGGGGCGGGTCGGGACGGGTCAGGGTGTGCCCAACCCTGACCCTAACTTTCAAAAATCTAGTTTGACCCTTATTTTTTTCCGGGTCGGGACAAGATCAGTTTGACCCTTACTTTTTTTTATTAGATTTCGGGACAAAATTCGGGTCGGGAACGGGTCGGTTTCGGGACGACGGGTCGGGTAAAAACTACGGGTCAAGTAAGAAATTTTTAAGAATTTATGAACCTATCAAGTATAAAAACAAATCTATATTAAATTTAACTACTGTATACTTCAATTTATTATTAATCAGTCAAAGAAAACATAAATCCTTAAATCAAACAGAAATGTTTATTCACCTATATAAGAACAAGTTAATAAAACATACCTTCGGGTTAGGTTTAGAAAATATATTATATAATGAACTTGAACGGGTTAGATTTATACAAACGGAGTAAAAGTTGTGGGTTGTAGTGTGTCTTATTGTCATGAGAGTGGTCAAAGTGGTTGGAAGAATATTTAATTATTTATCCAAAGTTAGTCTCATCAGTTGTGTAGAGGAGTGACGCCGTGAAAAGTGGTCCAAGTGATTGGACAAATATTTAATTATTTATCTAAAGTTAGTCTCATAAACTGCATAGTGGAGGAGTGACATCGTGAAAAAAATTGGCAATATAAAGAAGTTTTTATGTCATATAATACCAATAAAAAAAAGAACTTTTTTTAAAATGTGAAATATAAAATATAATTTCAGACAACCATCTACTAATAATACAATTTAATATCCCATGATCTTTGTTGCATTGTTTAGAAATAGGAAATATTATGATTATAAATGTCATCAATGAAAAGCAAAGGTTTTGGGGAGAGATGAAAATATGTATGAATAATGTTTAAATAGCATGTTTTGGATGGCTTGATCCTAGTTTTCCTTTGCAAGGAAAAAATATTATTTCAGAAAACGTAAAAAATTTAGTTTTCCTTTGCAAGAAAAAAACATTATTCAGAAAATGCAAAAAAACCGCAAAAAATCGAGCTGTAGAGTCGAACCTGCGACCTAAGACTCATGCGCAACTATAACCGTCCGCGCTGTACCAACTGAGCTACGTTTGGTTTGTTTATTATGGTATAAATTATTTAATACTTATGTAGTTGTTTCAGCGGGTCAGCGGGGCAGGTCCGCCCCGACCCGCAATTTGTTGAAATTTCTAAACTTCCGACCCGCCCCGCCCGCCCGGGTATATAACCCCGACCCGCCCCGGTATAAAATAGGGTCGGGGCGGGGCGGGTCACGGGTTGACCCGCCCCGATTCCCACCCCTACTTCAGATGGATCGACCTGTCACGTTCAGCAAATACGGGGAAAAAATATATTTAAATGATTTACGTAGTTTATTCCACTATTATTGAGGTTATTACATTGTTACCAACTCTTGCAGTTTTGCACAATCTTTGTTGGTAGGGATGCGAAAACCACTTATTTTTTTAATCCGCCACTTATATGAAAACCTTTTCTATATAATCCTTTTTATTTTTAACATCTAAATGATTAATGAAAAATTCACTTTATTCATTGTATATAACATCATTTATATTATTACGGAAACTCTTTCATATATAGTATCACTATATATGTGTTCCATCTCTAAATGTCTAAAATCACCATAATAAGATTATTTAATGCTAAAATATTAATTTTAAGGTAGTATTTTCAACATCTAAACCATTTAAAATATTATTACTATGTGGATAAATGATTTTATAAAATTTTATTAAATTATAATACATGCGTAAATGAATCTAAATATTTTTTATAATTTACATATGAATATATATATATATATATCCTTAAACAAATGTGACTCATACATCTACTATAATTTACATGTATATACTTGATTTGGATGAAATATAGTCTCCTAACTAAATAAGTGATGTTAAATATAATGAATAAATTAGATTTTTCATTAATCATCAAGATAGATGGCCATGGGATTATATGAGATTGATTCTATGTAAAAATCAAGATTTTTTATTATGTCACATACTTTGGAAAACTAAGCGATGGGATTGCTTCTATGTAAAAATCAAGATTTTTTTATTATGTCACATACTTTGGAAGACTAAGTGCCTGATAAGGATATGATCCAGGAGCAGAGTAATGAAGTCACAATCTCTATTCAATATTTAAACACAGGTATATATCATTCACTTACACTACTATACACTCACACCATTTAAATATTATATAGATATCATTTTTAATATAATTTTTATAGCCACGGATTGTTTCATTAATCAACTTAAGCAAAAGAAGTCTAATGTCTTAATCATCATTTAATTCCTTACATCTGCATTTTTCAAGAAAACATATAAAATTTTGAATGTGTTTGAAAAGTGATAAGAAGAAGAAAAAAAATTTATATAAAAGTTTTTGAAATAGGAGAATGATATGTGATATGAGATAAGTAATGATAAGGAGTAAAAAAATAAAATGAAAATAGATAAATTAGTTGTATAAGGATAATCTAAAAATAAGATAGTTGTATAAAAAGTTAGGAAGAAATAATTCAAGAATAGGATGATTGTAAAGGGTAAAAAATTTCAATTTTAAAAATCTTGGTGTTGTCAAACACACACTTTATCAAATTTTAAACCGCAAGATGATGCTTTTATAATTGATTATGTAATTCGGATGCTTCCCGTATGTAATTTTATTTGATTGTTATATTCTCAAATCATATTTTATAATATTTTATTTTTCTCTCTCAAATTCTTACAAATCAACTCCTAAAAACCCTTATAAATTAATCCCATAAATTTTTATAAATTTCCTTTATAATAGCAAGAAGAGGATTAAGAGGACATTTGATAATTTGAATTTTGTGGAGATTATGGGATGAGGTGAAGAATAAGAAATGAAATATTTTGAAAATTGTGTGGTTAATAGGAAATAATAAAGGTAAAGTTGGAATAAATAAATTTACTGTAGCTAGTAGAAAAAATGAATAGAATATACAAATAAATGTAGAAAAATATAATTATGAATTGAAAGAATTATTAGCTCGCCGTCCTACCCCATGAGGCGCCATTATCAAACATACTCTGAAACTCCTAATACTGGAGATTGTTGTTCTCACGTTGAGCGTCTATTGCCTCACACGAATCAAACGTACGTGAAAGGCAGCATATGCCAAGCCCTCGCCAACCGACGTATGCTTGGTTGGGGACGCAGTTTGCAATAATTCACGGACTGTCCGTCAGGTAGTAGTAACACTGCGGGTTTGATCCACGACCCTCGGGCCTCGGCTGGTCCCCATATCTAATTTTTTTATTATTATTTTTTTTTATTGATCGAATAAAAATGTATTCAGCGAAATGCTGATCGAAATGCTGAGCTGGACGCATTGCCTGATCCGTTTCGAACATCGACGTGGCAGAACTCGGATCGGATGCTCCTCACCCGCTGCGCTGATCCCCCTCGTCTCGTCCCCAGTCCGGGCTCCAGAGTGCAGAGTTTCAGGACTCCACCGTCGAGCGAGCCAATGGCATTAAGGTGCTCCACCGCCACTCTCCCTCCTCAGCTCGCTGTCCTCCCCCGCCATCTCTCAAGTTCCTCCCACCGTTTCTCCTCCCTCGCCTGGGGCCAAACCCTGGCAGTAGCCCACGGCCATCTCCTTGCTTCCGCCCTCTCCAGTTCCAATTACCAAGGTGCGCCTCTCTCTCTCTCTCTCTCTCTCTCTCTCAAAAGAAGGAAGTAGACGGAGTTTGGATTTGACTGGAATTTGAGTGTGAATTTCTGAATATGTTACTCTCTGTTTGTTTTCTGATGAAAATAAGAACGAACAAGGTTTGCAGTTTCAATTACTGTAGCATTTTTGGCTCCGTGCATACTTGAAAAATGGGATTTGCGTGGATGTGACCTTGATGAGATGGCGCATGCAAGAGGCGTGATCGTCTCCCGGGCATGATTTCAAAGTGGTTTGATCATGTCGACTGGCATTTTCGAAAGCCAGGATGTGCAGAATAGTGTGTGATCATTGGAGTTGGAAACACCGACAGAGCATGTTTCGACCATGTTCAGGACCACATAAGCAGTTTATTGAGCTGACACAAGAGCTGCATTGGTTCATTATTTAGTTTTCAGTATATTTTATCTTCTCCCTCATTTAATGACTTAAATTGCACTAAATGAAAAGCGATTGATGGTTTTAGTTTTGTTCCACGGTTTAGTTTTAGCAATTATAAATTTATAATATTATTGGCAGTTGTGATTGGAAGTTGGTATGGACGGATTGACAGCTAAAGTTGTGTGGTGGCGGTGGCGGAAACAGGACCCTTGCTTTGTGTTGGGGAGGGCGGCGCAATTTGCCAGGGAGGGGGCTGCAGATTTTCAGAAAATTTCAAAATTCCCTTAGCTCTCCATGTTTCTGCAACTGTGGTGGTGAACGTCATTATCGTTTCTTATATAGTAATGCAAGTGTGCTTAGGGTTCGACTCTGGGTACCTTATTTGCTACTTACTATTGAGACGTCTAACTAGCAAGTGATGGTGGTAAAGAAGCACCCAACCACTGGGCAATTGAAGGTCTGTGATGAACTAATTGCCCCAACTAGCAATAACGAGGGTGCCACTTTACTAGGCTCATTTGGGTATGTAGATACGCTCTGCTTTTGGCTTCAGAGTATATCTCTCAGTGATTTGCATGGAAGTGAGAATTTGTTGCTTCTCTATCCAGAGCTTATTTGGTGCTTTGATTGCTAATTTTAGTCATAAATAAAGTAGCTGAAATAAAAGCTGCAATGCTTAGCCAAGTAGGATTTGAAACTATCATGTTGCATATTGGATAAACACAAAAGTTGCGCTAAAAATAGCCACTTGGCTGTTACTTGGGTGGCAGCATCATTTGCCCCTCTACTGGGCAATGGTGTTTGGAATGGAGGTAGGTGTAAAATCAAGGCGAGTTTGGTGGCAACAGTAATGTCTCCCTGTTCAATCATAGGAGTGTTCCCCAGTTGATATTGCAGGAAAAATAAGAGTAGTAAAAATAGGAATATTGTTAGAAACTTGGTAGAATGTTGTAGGAAAAATTGTAAAAATGTCTCAAGGAGCCTAATTATAATACAAGTTAAGATCATTGTAAAAATACATATCCATCAAAAAAAATTACGCTAAAAATATGCCAAACGAGGCCTAAATGTTATTGAAATAGTGTGTATATTATTACGCTTGCCCATGGAAACATCATTAAGGGTCCGTTTGGTAAGATAAAACTTCTACTACTTCTATATACTTTTTGATATGATTTAACATCTTCACTACCTATCTTACTTTTTCCATTATTACTACTAAATTTCAATTTTTTTTTTTTACATTTTTCATAGAACTACCTTATTTATTTTACATTTCTTCTCATTACTCTTAATCATTATCCTACTTTTTTTACAACTTTTCCACAAATAATGTGAACCCCCTCCATCCTTCTCCCCACACGCACACCCCCCCCACCCACGCACGCACGCACACACCAAAAAAAAAAAACACTTATCAGTTTCTCTCATAGTCAGCCTAACAATTGTTTATGATGTTTGCACCGTCCTTTTTTGGCCTGTTTTCTCTGGATTTTTAATTCTAAACTTACTAGAATGATGTGACTTTCTTAGTTGTTTCTCAGGCAGACACCTGATACAATCAGTCGTAAGATGCAATGCTCAGTCAGCAGTAGCAACCAACATGGCCCCAGGAACCCCTGTGCGGTCTACAAGCATACTTGTTGTTGGGGCCACTGGAACTCTTGGCAGGCAGATTGTCAGGCGTGCTTTAGATGAAGGTTATGATGTCAGATGCCTTGTGAGGCCTCGACCTGCCCCTGCTGACTTCCTTCGTGATTGGGGTGCCACTGTTGTCAATGTAGGTCTTGATGTTTCCTTTTTGTCCTAGGATTTTATCTTATTTCAGAACCATGTCAGTTCTCAGATCTTTTTATTTGGATTCATCTATATTACTGAAGGTGAGGAGCAGCCTTAATGCAATGGCAAAACTTGCTGCCTTTGTGACTGAACCTCTCACTTTGGAGCTCTATGCACTGGGTTGGCCTATAATGCATATAATTTCAGGTGTAGATATTAGCAAAAGGCTGTCTGTTCGGTACTCGTTCCTTGGTTTTATCCATTAAGGCTGCAATTCTGCTTCAAGAAGCCCACATGAATATCACTTTGGCAGTTCTGTTTTCTAGGTTTCTTTGAGCAGCTTTTCTTGGTCCTTTTTTGTCACGCCTAATTTCACATTAACTAATTCAAATATTGTGGCTGTATTAGCTCTCATAAGCATGTATTGTTTTTAACATGTTGAGGAGAAAAATGTAACAGTAGTTGCCTGCCTTGGCAATTTTGACTTTTGCCTTTCTTGTTTGGCATGCCTAGACTCTAGACATATGATAATCACCTGAAATTTGGTGGTTATGATTTTATCTTTCTTCACTAGATGTATATAAATATTCATGATGTTTGAGCAGGCTGACCTGAGCAAACCAGAGACAATCCCTGCAACCCTAGTTGGTATTCATACGGTAATAGATTGTGCCACGGGACGACCAGAAGAGCCTATCAAAACGGTATGTTTACAATATTCATGAAGTACAGAATTAAAATTCTGATTCGCCGTCTAAATTTGGTTTACTGTAAATAGCATCATCTATTATTTTAGGAACTTCTTTAGCCATCTTTGATGTTTCCTATGCTTGGAAATCCCTTACTTCAGATATTCAAACCTTGGGAATTAAAAATTCCCAAGGTCTGCATCAATCCAGATTGGATTAGTTGCATTTTATTTGGAAAAAGGTGTTTTGGTAGTGTGAATATTCCTTTATCCACTGAACACTGTGTCCTAAGATCTTGTCATGCATTTTGAACCAGGTTGTTAACTTCCTTTAATGACCAAACTCAAACTAATGATTAATCTTTCTCAAATTTCTTCAGAGTCGTACATATTCTTTTGTCGAAGCTGTTCTATACTCCCTTTTCAATTAAAAGTTGCCATTTCAGCTCTCAAGTGAATAAGGTGGAGTCCTTCAGCATTTTGAATTAAATGTTTGGTTGAATGTCTGAACTGAATTTGATTTTTTGTAAATTTTAACTAGTAGGAAATTATTTTACCTATTTATTAGTGCAATTGCTCATCTCAGTACTAAAATACATCTCATGTCATTAGTTAGCACATCTCCTTAATGGCCCATGAAGAATGATGTTTAGCGTGTCATATGCTACTAAAGATTAGCCTGTCCTAGTTTACTGTCAACTTCAAATTTGAAATTCCATTGTCGATCTTATGTACATGGGATGCACTTTGTCCATCGCACCACCTTGTCTCTGATGCTTAATATTTTGTTATGATTTCTTCTCATTCAAGGGTTTGTGCATTTATTCTCCTGCACTTTGGTTCTTACGAATTGAGTTGCATTTGTAGAGAATTTACTCTTGTAACCCACATGTGTAGTTTAGGTAGACTGGGAAGGAAAAGTTGCTCTTATCCAGTGTGCAAAGGCAATGGGTATCCAGAAGTTTGTATTTTATTCTATCCATAACTGTGATAAACATCCTGAAGTTCCTTTAATGGAGATTAAGCATTGCACAGAGAAGTTTCTTCAAGACTCAGGCATTAACCACGTCATTATTCGATTATGTGGTTTCATGCAGGTAGTTGGCCACCTCTATACTGAAATTTCCCTTCAATATTTATTGCAATTTTTTGGGGGTTTTATTTCACAACTGCTACTACATTAAATTTCACCTATGCAGATTAAAGGTGAAGATTAAAGACTTTTGTCAGAAATGCCTTTTTCTGCAACATTGATGCTTTGTCGTCATTGTATAAATTTTCAAATATTTTAATGGCAGGGTCTCATTGGGCAGTATGCGGTACCAATTCTAGAGGAGAAGTCCGTATGGGGAACTGATGCTCCAACTCGAATAGCTTATATGGACACACAGGTCCTGTAGCTTTCTAATCAATGAGCTCCTTGTTTAGCTTGCATATTATATTTTACAACGAAAACGTTGGGTTCTTGCATGGAATTAAAGTAGTTGTTATGATCTCAGGATATTGCTCGATTGACATTTATAGCTCTACGGAATGCTAAGATCGATAATAAGCTTTTAACTTTTGCTGGACCTCGGGCTTGGACAACCCAAGAGGTAAAGAAGGTCATTTCCTTTTTGGATTTAAAATTTTGTTCGAATAAATTTTTATAACTTTGAGGGATCATTAAGCAAATAAAAATAACCTTACGCTACAGAAGATTATGCATTCAATTCCTCCATTACAAGTTTCCCTTTTTTCCTTTCAGGTTATAACTTTGTGTGAGAGACTTGCGGGACAAGATGCAAATGTAACTACAGTACCAGTTTCAGTCTTGAAACTAACTCGCCAGCTAACTCGATTTTTCCAGTGGACAAATGACGTTGCTGATAGATTGGCCTTCTCGGAGGTGTGCATTCCTTTCATGGTTCCTTTTTTTTAAGAAAAATTTCAATCTACCAATTTTATATGGTATCTTAAAATAGGAAAAAAAAATGGAAAAATTCCAGCTATCTAGTTGATGGACCATGGATGGTAATATTCCAGTCTCCATACTTTCATAACTGTCTAAGGCTCTTTCCTCTCTATTTATAATTGGCTAAAAATGACAGCAAACCATCTCCAGAGTAACGTATACATTTTAAACTAAAGCAAAGGGATTATTCTTTGTTGGTTAGTTCATGGAATATAAATTTCTCCTGGTTTATTGACTGAATTCTCTATTTCAGTTCTCATGTTTATACTGGCCTCTTGATTTGATTGGATATAAGGTCAATTCTGTTGCCTTTTGGCCAAAAAATCAAGGTGATACATTCACCAGCTGGAGGACGAGGCATGAATATTAATCTCTGATTTTATTGTTATGTTGTCAGAACATTTGTATCTCCTGGCCTGTAAATCATGTGATGCTTTGTGGCCCACTGAGAGAGGGAAAAAAGACAGTTTAGAGTGGCACTTACAACCAATATATCATGATTGTCAAATGTCTGGATGCTAGTGCTGCTTGGGTGATGTCCATCAATGGTTGTTTCCAGGTTCTCACAAGTAACACAGTTTTCTCAACCCCCATGGGGGACACGTACGAACTTCTTGGGGTGGATCCAAAAGACATTGTTTCGCTGGAGAAATATTTGCAGGATTACTTCACCAACATATTGAAAAAGCTGAAAGACCTCAAAGCACAGTCCAAGCAAACTGACATTTATTTCTGAGCTTCTCCAACCTTCTAGGCTGTACATGATGATGTCTATGAGTTGGGAGTCTGTAAAGCTTTTGGAAGATCATCTCAAGAATGTTAGTAGTGAGAAGAAATCAATGTGTATACTCTTTTAACAATTCTTTGTTCAGTTTTTTCTCCTCAACAATTTGTCCCAGAGAACATGATTTTCCGGCTGTTTTATACTTGTATGGGAATGTGCATACAGACTACAGTTATGGCTGGCTAACATTTTTCAAAGAATCAGAACAGTGACGGCTGCCAACATTTTTCAAAGGATCAGATGACAGGCTGGCTCGGATTGGCTTGGGCCTCACTGTTTTTTGGTATTTCCAGTGCCACATGGCAACATGTGGCCGTCCGTTTTTCCGGACCCATTTTAATAATGTTAATCTTTTTTTTTTGCCTTTTTGAACTCTTATTTAATACTTAACCATCTTGTGTTCAGAACAAGCTTACAACTTCCAAGACCAAATCCCAACTCCTCCCTTCCGAAAGTCTGCATCGCCGCAGGCTTTTAACATTTTGGCCATTAATAGATTTTCTTTATTTTTCGTACATATGTTTGTCGCAATTGGTTAACATGTTAATAATTTCTTTTTTGATGAGTGGTTAATATGTAAATAATTAGATGTATAAAAGTGAGACATGTGAGTCGGAATTGGTGACTCAAACTCTCAATTCAACATGGATTTAGAAAGTTTGGGTCTATGAATAAGATGAATTCAAAATTTTAGAGGGTGGGTTTGATTCTGGCGTGTTACGTGTGTGACCTAAACACATTTGCGATCTTGCCAGCCTCTTTCGGGTACATGTACAGAGTAACAGAGGGATACTTTTTGTAGCTGTTCTAGTGAGGCTTGGAATAGAATCTCATATTTTTCAAAAATACTTTTCCAATTCTTAAAAAAAAAAAAGTTTATTATTTTCAGTACATCTTATCCCAATCTTATTGCTCCTTTGCCCGCCACCAGGGCCACGACATTGGCATGCATGCCAGAGGTCGGGGTTTTGATCCTGCATGAAGGCAGGGATACTGTTTGCATTTTGTCCCCCCGTAAGTGGTTTTGCATTTGTCCCCTTGGAGAGTGGGAGTTTTTATAGATTTCTCTTCGTGGTAGGGGTTATTTTAGAATGATTCCCTTCATTGTATGAGGGTTGTGAAAAGGTATGATTGTAGTATTAATTGTGACCGTTTATAAAAAAATACCAATAAAAAATACTCCTTTGCCCATTTTAAATACACTTTCATCTTAAATTCTCTTTTCATCCTTATTCCATTCAAGTTCTAAAGAGTGTTGGCATATATTTGATTTATATACTAAAATTTATTGATTTTATATTAATGTACATATTTTTTTTTATAAAATTTTAAAGATAAAAAGTTTTTACTATTTTGTTTTTGACATTTTCTAAAAAATATATACAAAACCAAAATGGTAAAATCCCATATACAAATTAAATACAAATAATCCCACTTAAAGATGAAAAATAAAAGCATATAAAATATACAAGATTGTTACTTAAGTAAGTAACAACAAGGTGCATATGATCCCAACCTTAATTTTTACGGGTACTCTTTCAGTTTTGACAAAATTGCACTTGACCTTTGTAACTATATTTTTCAAAAGCATGCTTAGGATGCTTAAGTCTCCATTAGAAAATGAGGCTAAGTAAGCAAACGGTATTAATATTAGAGTAAATTGACAAAAAGACCCTAAAATTACAATCTCAAAAAATAAAATAAAATAACATAACATAATAGGGGCCAAAGGTCTTAAATTCCATTATGGGCTGAATTGTCTCTTACTGCTGCTTGTATTTATCTATTGAATAAAAATTTGGATAAATCAATTTAGATGATTGATTGTTTTGCGAAAAATTGAGATGTTATAAAGTATGGTTTCAAGATGCAACCATAAAAAAAATAGAAAAACATGATCAGTTAGGCCGGTCTAAGTAAGCCTTTACTTAGGCTGACTTAACAAAATATACTTCGAGGTATTTTTTAAAATTTTTTTATAAATATGTTAAGCTATATGTATTGAATATATAAACTAAGTTTTACTATTTTTGAATATTTTTAAATATTCGTTTTTGATTTTTAAAGATAGTAATATTCTTGTAATTTTTTGAGCCCTAAAAATTACTAGACTGCCACTGTCTTTAAAAATAAAAAATAAATACTTAAAAATATCAAAAAATAGTAAAACTTCATTTATATATTCAATACAACTAACTTAATATGTTTATTAAAACAAAAATAACAAATGTGTCGAAATATGTTTTTCAGACAGGCCTACCTAAGCCTAACCGGATCTTATCTAAAAAAGATAATAGGTGAATACAGTAAATAATTGTTTTTTAAAAGAAAAGTACTTCTAAAAAAATATAAAAAATGCACAATCACTCTGCCTATAATGCGGCCTCCTGTTGCCTAGAAAGTAAGCCATTTCTTCTCTTGTTCTGCGCGCCAACATTAGCGGCAATTTTAGGACAGCACAAGCCAATCTCCTCCGTTGTCTTCGCTGAAGTCAGGCGGGCTCCTCTGCTCGCCCCAGCGGACCCATTTCCACAGGCGTGCCGTCCGGTAGCACGTGTGGATGATGATGGCATGGCCAGTGCGACTACTCGACTTGGGAGAAGGACCGTCTAAATAATCAAAATCAGCGTACGCTAGAGCTGCTCTCGCTCTCGCTCTCTGTTCGTGTGTCAGTGACGCCGGTGAACGACTGCCCCGCCCCCGCCCTCTCTTTCATATTTCCAACTTGGTTTTCTTTCGTACTGGGTAGGCTTATCTTTTCCGCTATCTCTCTCCCTCTCTTTTCTTCTATTCAATCAATTCCTCTTTTGAAATGACGCCAATTTTGACTTTTTAAAGATAATTTGTCCAAATTTTTGTTTTCTACCACTCATAGACAATGGGATAACGGAATCAATTCTTACTGGAAGAAAGGCAGGAATCCCTTTTATTTGTTGATTGAAATTGTAGGTCCTTCCAACCAATAACAAAAATTGTAGTTCCTTCATCGGCTATCGGTAAGGTAAGGAGAGAAATTTGATGTTGGTTTCCTTGTGTCTTTTCCGTTTGATTTCGACTTTTTCATCCTAAATTATGGATAGGAAACTTTAGAATGTGATGGAAAGACGAGGCGGTTGCATATGTTGATTGATTCTGTGCAGCTGCCTCGCTTGGTCTGAGCAGCCATCTTTCAATTTCTTCGCGATTGACATCGAAAAGCATGACCTGAAATTAATTGGGTTCCCCAAACATCTACGCCAGATGCAAGCGCATCGGTTTCTTCTCTATCCGATGACATGGCTTTCATCATTCGGAGAAGCCTGGTTTTCGGGTGATTCCCACCTGGTCGCTGTGTCTTCTCATGAGTGTTGCATTTACAAACCCGTTGATGATGCAGTTTATTGTGTGTGGTCCACTAGATGAATGACTTAGCATGAAACTGGAACTATGGCTGTCTTGTCGTGTGTTGCCATGAATGTGAAATTTGGCCAACTGTTTAGAGTACTAGTTGCTTCCATGATACATTACTGGCTTATTGGTTTGCAATCTGGCATTGGTACAAATTTGCAGACGCCCTTGCCCAAGGCATTGTGTGTGTTTGACAATCATTTGCCTATAAATGGACAGGGGGAGTTGGGAGAGGCTGTTACCAACTGTTCTAATCCTTTCATGAATGCTTCCCAGATGTGGTGACCTGCTTAAAAGAGAAGGCAAGAGAGGGTGCGATTGAATAGGCTTGATATTTACTTGGCAGAGACTTATGCATTTCGTAGGTCTAGGAATCTACTTATGGAGTATATATCAATGGCTGAAATACAGTGAATAATCTTGTATCTACAGATAGCACCATTAATGAGAAAAAGATTGCTGGACTTCCAAAATCCTTATGCATTTTTATACCATTTATGTTTCTCAGTACAGAATGGATCCATGTCAATGTCAGCTAGAGTGGTAAAGTTAATAACTTAATGTGTAGATAATCACTCCAGCACTCATTTCAATTTGTAGGCACTCAGCATTTTATACCACCGTAATTTGTAGCACATCATACACCATTATGTTAGGATCATATAATTTATTATGTAACACTTAATATATATATATATATATTTGCAGGAAGCTCTTTCTAAGACAGTCTGAGGTGGTTTGTTCATTGTACTGATTATCTTGCAGCCCTTTCAATTTTCATTTTTTTAGACGGAGGATTACCCCATCGCAAGAGGATTCAAGTCTCCCAGAAAAAAATTGGAGTGTGGTTACTGGCAACTCACTGCCCAACTCAAGATCTGTATAAGAATTGGTAATTTGGTACCTAGGTCGTGCTAGCCTTGTTTTCAGAGGTCATTGCAACCTTTGAATAAAGGGGTATGTTATGAATCTTTGTTTTCCTCATATTTTTTCATCTTTGAAGGGTATAAACTCTTTTGTATGGTGAACATCTTGCAATGCCACAGAGGAGGTTATGTTTGTGATTTTCTTATTTATAAGAAACTGCGGGGCTAATTTTCCTAGAATTTTTGTCATTGAAATGCCATTGTAATTGAATAATGATCTATTTCGAAATACCTTTTCGTTTTTCCTCTTCATTTTGATCTGACAGTGTGCAGACTTTGTTTCCAGCTATATTGGATGGGTGCCATGGCAGGCACTGGCCTGCCATCTCTGGGCCGTGTTAGGCTTACTGATCTGATAGCTACTGAAGGATTACCCTCAGATTCTTACAAGATTTCTGTTTCAACTCTTACACAATCTCTTGCTCAATATTCTGCTGCCATCATTCAGTTACCAGCAAGTGATAGTGCTCTTTTGAAATCTGGCCTTGAATCTGCTCGCCTATTCTTTCATCAACGAGCTTACCCAGCTAGTGAGATGGTGCATAGTAATGATACCCGCGAGTGGTGCAAGACCTCTGGTTACTATGCTGATCCTCAGCTATGGCAGGAGTCATATGACTACCGACCTGGTCTAACTCCAATAGAACCCAATAATAACATGGAACTTCCTCCGGCTGGTTTGCCTGACATATTCGCACTGCTTGGCAAGGCTGCAAGAGATATATTGGATGCCATCAGCTTCTCGCTGAACCTGCGCAGCTTTCCATTCAATGAAATACTTGATAACATGCCCCTTAGGAATCGAGAAATATCTTCTTCAGTCCTGTCAGTTTGTTGTCACTCAAGACCATCTTTTCAGGCAGCAGAGCACCACAGCTTAGCAGCACAAGAAGACAGTCAGATGGTCATGTATGCTGACCATGAACACCATTGTGATAAAAGTTTAATTACTCTTTTCAAGTCAGATAAGGCAGGTTTGCACATCCGGGACTTTCATGGACGATGGATCTTGGTAGATGGGGATCTTGGACCTCAGGATGCTGTTGTCTACCCGGGTCTTGCACTATACCAGGCAACTGCTGGTTATGTGAGTCCAGCACTACACCGGACTGAGACAGGAAATTTGCAGGGTAGCATGTTTGGAAGAAGCTCTATGGCATTCAAGCTTATGCCTAGGTCAATGGCAAGCCTCAGCTGTTCAGAGATGCGGGCTGCTGGTCATGGGGTTGAAGCCCAGTTCCAGCTCCCAGTACCAGTTGATGACTTCATGCAGAGATCTCACCCCACTGATCAACTTTTCAGCAGGCAAAGCTTCCCTAATTATTCCTTTTCAAGCTCCCAAGATGGTAGGTCAGCACTATGACATTGTTTTTCACTGATATTATTTATTTGAACAACAGTCATTTGGTTTCTGTGATTTTCAAAATGCATATAATCGTTTTACTAGCAATTGTTTAAAGGAGAACATCCCTGTACATACGTATTGATCTGCAGATTCTAAAAGTTTTCTCCCAATTATGATGCATGGGTTGAACAATATAATGCATAGTTATTATTGATCAGAAATCTGATCTAAGCACACAAATCAATTTCTTAGACGTATGTCATTACTCAATTTGGAATTCTTTCACTACGTCCATGATCCAGACTGTGGTTCACTTGGTCTCACGAAAATTTGCTTTGGTTACATGCACATTGATCATCTCACAGGTCAGCAAATGTTTGTTGTAATGGAATATTAACACCATCAGCAAGTCCAACTGAATTGGTATGATAATTTGGTCTCTTCAATTTGCAGATAATGTGTTCACAAGTGATGGGCCCTCATTGGATGCTGTGCTCATCAGTGTATGTCCAATTCTTGGTTTGTCTGATCCAAACCTAATAGAATTTTCTAAGGATTTCCCATGCTGCCAGCATTCCCCTCTTTTATGCCCAAGTTTTTTTCATTAAAGGAAATTTGATTTTTACGTAGAAACTTGCCTAAACTTGGAGTATTTTATAACTCTTTTCTGTGGTCTGCATTCCTGATTTTTACAGGAGTCTGAAATTGTCCTTTGTTGCATGTAATTATGGCACAGGATCCCTCAAATTGAAGAGAAGGAAGAACAACACAAGATGTAAGCCTCTGCCACCTTCCAAGAGGCTGCGTCTTGAAGCGCAGAGAGTCCTTAAGGAACGGGTACAGGATATTGCAGACAAAAAGGGTATTAAGTTGAGGTTTTGCAACCTGAAGGAATGTGAAGGTCACATTCAGGCAGTGGACAGCCCATGTGGCAATATTCGTATGGAGATTGGATGGCCGCCAGGGGTTCCCTTTGTTCATCCCCATGACCTCCCAAATAAAGCAAAACTTGGTTTCCTGGAAGCCTATGAACCTGGTTGGACAGCCTCTCATGATATGGATCTAAGTCTAATTGAACCTGGGCAGGCTGGTCATCACTCAATTAACTGTAACTCTCCGATTCAAGCTTCTCTACTGCATGCAGATTTCTTAGTATTGAAACATGGTCATCTGTGGCTCCTATTGGTAGTTGGGATTGATCCGACATTCTCATGTCTGAGTTGTATGTTGTTCATATGGGCCATCCCTATCTGTTTTGTGCTTTCCTGTGATAATCCATGTTGTTCCAATCATCTAAGTAGCCCAAACATTACATTCAATGCCAACATGGATTTTCTAGTTGTTGATTTCATGTGTGTGTACCCCTGGTTCTTGGCATACTGGTTTCTTAGATATCACACGGCTGAAAGTCAAACTCCTGCTGCTACTGGTATTTCCCACATCAATTGTTTCATTTAAGAGGCAGATTGGTTGAATAGATTTCCATGAACTCAACTGATTGCTATCTATTTTTACCTTCTTTACTTTACTGCTAATGTCACCTTTATAATGCTGACATCAATTTCTCTCCATTCAAACAACTAACCCTCAAGAGTTTTCTATTGCTGTGCCTCTTGAAGATGCGGTATCTCCTTCCATTCTTACCCTGTTTAGTTTTTCTTCATATGCATCTTTGAACAGCAGTGGAGATGCACTCCCATAAGAGAAACCTATGAGTAAAACTTCACAGATATCAGTTTATACATTACTTAGCCACTTGCTTAGTTCATCAGTCTATTGTCTGATATCAGAATTGGTGAAAAATACATGATACTATCGGATGGTTTTTTTGTGATGTTCTAACACATGTTCCAGTTGGGTAAGATAGGCGTTTTTTCACATGTACCATGTTCTAAATGCAACAATCGTGGTTATCTATGTAAGCATCCTGCATTTGTATATGAAATGGTAAAGGCTATTGTTGTAGACTTGACATTAATCTTGCATTATAAGTTGCTGACCTTACAATTATTGGCTCTATCTTTTGACAATTCCTGACCTTCTACCATTGCTGCATATTTCTTCTAACATCTGTATCCTTGTTTTACGCTCTAGCTGCTGTTTAGCATTTGAAGTTTCACATGTTTTTATTTTGAGTTGAATGTATGGTGCTTTTTCTTTTATTTTGCAGGAATCAATCCCCTATCTTTCAGTGCTTGGCTATCCTCTATCAGCCTGTGGCTTGATAAATTGAGCTTGTATTATGATCTTCTCATCCACAGCTGTGCCCCAACAAAACGTGGATTTCTTAGAGCAAGCTGGGTGAAGTTATTCATAAGAGTGCAGCTCAACTGAAGAGAACGTTCAAATTGTATATAGGAAATAAAAATGGGAGGAAACTCAATTCCTATTTGGCGTTTGCATTAATGTTTTCATATCTTCCTTCACAGTGCACATGGGCCCCATTATTTACCGGGTTGCCCACCTATAGTTCTTGTTTTTTGATGAAAGAAATTGCGATATGTACTTTCTGCTATTAAAAAATTGCAATGTGTACTTTCTGTTCTTCAACTGTGAAATAACTATGCAGCTGTCGAGCCTATCACTCAAGTGGAAGGGTGATCTGGGGGGCTATGATGCGGGTAACCTGCATGCCAAACTTCAAGCTAGGCCAATCCTGAACATCAGTGTATGCCTGTTCAATACGAATGATTTCTCTTATCATTTTATCAACCTTGAAATAGCTGTCTATGTTTTTGGCAAGATGACAAGGAGTTGAAGAGGTGTGGTTGTGTTACTTTATCTTCTATTGACCTGCGAGATCTGCAACCTTGATCTCTGCAAATGCAGTGTGCATGATGGAATATTAAAGCTGGCTGAGGTGAGATGTTTATCATGATTGTCTACCCCTCTCCACAAGGATGATTTTTTCATTTCATGGAAAATTTGCATGCTTAGTTGAACAATTTAGTTCAACTGGTGGCAGCAAAGAAGGCTAATGCCTTAAAAGATTTGTGTATCTGCAAATGCCTTGAAAGAATTGGCCGGTCTGTGAAGTTATATTTGTGACCCATTTGATGTCCATAACCTTTATTCACTCTATAGAATTATTATTTAGACTAGAAAAGTTGATGAAAGTAGAAGTCTGGTTTGAGTTGAATTAATGGCTGGATTGGTATTTTGGTTCTTATGGAATCCCATTGTCCATTCTTGCGAATGCCTCAGGAGGGAAATCCAATATTTGTTTCAGTCAAACATGAAACTTCTAGTTCCGATTTGTGATTCTCGCACTACTTTCCTTTCTTCCCGTCTTTCTTTCCATGTTGTAATTGTAATATTGAACTCAATACTTCATCTGGAGTCATGAGTTTATTGTGTTGACCCATTGAGTTCTTTGTCTTTGACTAATCAGTTTTTCCTTGACAGGTAGAAGATCTTTTGATTTAACATATGCAACACTATTCAGTGAACCTTTCAAATGAACCCACTAATGCTAAACGTGCCTATTATCTCCAGGAGCAATTCTAACGCTTCAATTTTCTCGTATTAGATATTTAATTAAATTACATGACTTGAGAAGCCACAGCAAATTGAAACATTTTGAAATGGTATTTGTAAGTTTGGTGGACAATGAGGAACACAATTTATTGAACTTTGAATTAGGTTTCTTCACTTTGCTTATAGCAACCAATCACATTTTGGGATTAATAATTGCATTCGTTGCAAGTGAATCGTATATGCTTCTTTTTTTATTACATCAAGGAAGAGGAGACAGCTCGCAAGCAGAATCAAACTTTGCACCTGTGACTATCAAGTCACAATGTGAAACCAGCCAGGCATTGCCTGGGTTCTATATGCTTCTGCCTGGATTGCATTTATCCAGGGACATCTAAAGTACTATGAATAAATATTTCCTTTTTCTGTGCTATATATATATATATATATATATATATATATATATATATATATATATATATATATATATATATATATATATATGAGAGCTGTTCCGGTGCAGTGACGCTGTAAAATGGACCCCACACATATTAGATTGTAATGAAACTTTATACACTCGTTTATCCATATATAAATCATACTTTAGACGGTTTAGATGTTGAAAAAACCACTTTAAACTTGATATTTACATTAAACTATTTTATTACGTTGATTTTGCACCATTTTAAGATGGGGACTGCACACATGTTGGATTTGGATGAAAATTGGTATGCTATTAAAGTGAACAATTCTAAATACAATGGGTGGGGTGGATTTTCCATTTATGATCAGGTGGGGCCCACAGTGCATGGACTGCACCGTGCAGTCGCATGCACTGGAATAAATCCCATATATATATATATATATGAGAGCTGTTCCGGTGCAGTGACGCTGCACCGGAACAGCGGTACGTGGCCCCAAAATGGGGCCTACATGATCATGAAATCATGATCTACTCCACCCATTGTATTTAGAATAATGTATTCTACTACCATACCAATTTTCATCCCAATCAGATATGTATATGGGCCTCATCTGAAAATGGTACAAATCCAACGTAATAAAATAGTTTGATGTAAATAACAACTTTAAAGTATCTGATTGGGATGAAAATTGGTATGATAATAGAATACATTATTCTAAATACAATGGGTGGAGTAGATCATGATTTCATGATCATGTGGGCCCTATTTTGGGCCCATTGCACCGCTGTTCCGGTGCAGTGATGCTGCACTGGAACAACATCCTATATATATATATATAATTAGAAGTAAGGGAAATGATCCAGTGCATGCGAATAATTAGAAGTAAGGGAAATGATCCAGTGCATGCGACTGCACCGTGCAGTCCATGCACTGTGGGCCCCACCTGATCATAAATAGAAAATTCACCCCACCCATTGTATTTAGAATTGTTCACTTTATTACCATATCAATTTTTATCCAAATCCAACATGTGTGTAGTCTCTATCTTAAAATGGTGCAAAATCAACGTAATAAAATAGTTTAATGTAAATATCAAGTTTAAAGTGATTTTTTCAACATCTAAACCGTTTAAAGTATGATTTATATATGGATAAATGAGTGTATAAAGTTTCATTACAATCTAATATGTGTAGGGTCTATTTTACAGCTGACTGCACCGTAATTACGGTGCAGTGAGAGTGTCAGACTGCACAGGATCGGATCTCTAGAAGTAATGATTTAAATTTATTCTGCTCTAATTTAGTATGCTTCCCATTACTTATCACAATTAATCAGGTCACATGGGGAATGTTTACAGCCATTGCAAGTGGTGTTTTTAGCTTTAGGTGCAGTTGATGTTTGACAAGTATGTCAATCAACTTTATTTGTCGCACTGCATCATTGATTTTTGGTCTTTGTATTGTCAATCAACTTTATTTTTCGCACTGCATCATTGATTTTTGGTCTTTGTCATGAACAATGCACTGCACTCCCGTAGTGATAATCCTCTAATCTGATTAAGGGACATTGTACCGAATGACTTGCAAATGTAGGCAATTGCATTGTTGCTGATCTTACAGTGCGGGAAGATCGGGTGGAGCAGGTGCATGGTGGCATGATGTTTGCTTCTTGATCGTGCTCTTTCCTTAACTCTTCGATATGTGCTATAAGCTCCTTGGTTGATACTTTATTATTATTTTTTCCCTGTACTATGGTGTGCTTCGAACTTCGGTATTCAAAACCCAAATTGTCATAAATTTCCATGCTTCTTTGTGGGACATTGGGACTAGGGGTGTAAATAGGGTTGGTCCTAACTTGAGCCCACATCAACCTGAACCGATTTACCTAAGGGTTGGGTTGGGGATTTCAAAATTTGATTTTTGAAAATTGGGTTTTATTAGAAAATTGGGTCCTAACCTGAGGTTTCTACTCCCACCATACCTTTCGCTGCTGTCGCACCCCTCTTTCCCCATTTGATTTCGCTAACGCACCTAGCCTTCTTCTCCATTCAATTTCGCCAGCACACCTTCAGCAGATCTTCCTTCCACTGTTGCTACCTTTTACTATTGGTGCTGCACCTATCGCCATATTCTTCCCATCTCGATTTTCACTGTCTTTCGCTACTATCTTCCTCCTCCTTCCTTCCCTCCCTCCCTCTCGGATCCAACACAACCTTCTCAGTTCTCTCCTCTCTCCCTCCCTTCCATTAGCCCACACGGCTGGTCTCCCTTGGTTTGTCTCCTGTTTCCCTCTCTTTTCGGCTGCTGTCATGCCCAATTGCCCTGCACAACTTGTGTCCCTTGGTCCCTCTCTCTGTTCCTCTTCCTCCATTTCTCGTTCTTCCTTCCCCCCCTCTTTAGTCACTGCCCTAAGTGTCGTTTTACTTGCGTCCTGCCTTTGTTGCCCCTACAACCTTGCACAATGCCCTACATCTTGTGTTGCTGCACTGTAACTCAATGAGGTGCATTTTTTTAATTTCGAAATATACGTCATTTTTAAATAATTTGATTACATAATAGTGTTCTTGGTTGATTATTTTTGTCTATTCATTTGCCAAATTGATGTGTTAAAGTAGTGAATTTTTATGCATTAATCAATGTGGAAGATGATGATGTTATGATGTTCATGCCAACACACTGTCATTATTTGTCATTCTAGAAAATTATGTAAACGAGTTTGTATATTGAATTTCAAACTAATTAACTATATGCCTGTTGATCAACTATCATATATGATTCAAACATGCATAATTCTAGAAAATTGTCTATTGATTATTTATGTCTATTCATTCTAGAAAATTATGTCACCAAGTTAGTTAACTATCATCATGGAAACATACATGATTCAAACTTTGAATCATAAATATTTCAATCATTTGTGCAATGTATTAACCCAATTTTTAACCCAAACTGAACCGATTTTTGTAGGGTTAAAATATGGTTGGGGTAATGTATGAAAAATTGGGTTGAAAGTAGGGTTAGATTGAGACTGTACGAGGTGAGTTAGGGTTGAAATCACCTCAACCCGAGTCAACTAGGGGTGTAAATCGGGTCGGGTTGACTCGGGTTGGCACAAATACAACCCTAACCCACCTTGTAAAATCACAACCCAACCCTACTTTCAACCCTACTTTTCACATCTTAACCCAACCCTATTTCAACCCACCTCAAATCGGTTCGGTTCGGGTTAGAAATCGGGCTAATAGATTACACATGTTATCAATGCTAGTTAAAGTTTTGTTCACCTGAATTTCTAAAATAATAAAAATAATTATAATTATAAAAACAATAAGTACCAATAAAAGTTCTACATAGCTCAAAAGTGGAGGATAAGTTTAGTAATTGATTCGTTTTTTTGTTTTTGTATTTTTGAGCAATCGATGTCTTCTGCAAGTCAAAAAGTGAAAGCCAAGTAAAATTATTACAGTAAATTATGCAAAATAGAAAAATGAATATTATAGTCTTACTTACCTTCTTAGTTGGCTTCCAATCAAAGCTACAAACATCTTAAGTTCTCAGTTGACCTGTTATGTTATTCTAAATCACCAATGCGAGCAAATAGCTAAACAACCTATTTACGATGCAATATAACCAAATAATCCAAACACAATTTCACAACTAATAAACCAAATATATTTCCAAACCAAATAAATTCAAATAACATTTGACAACCAAATAGTCAAACAAATTTCCAAACTCAACACAATTTTATTTAAATATCTAAGCAATATGAATGAAATACACTCTCATAAATATATGTAAATACATATCTTATGAAATCGGGTCGGGTCGGGTTGACCGACCCCTAACCCAACCCAACCCATTTTTAAAATCGGGTCGGGTTGAACCCATTTGTTAAAAACCAAATTTTCAAAACCTCAACCCAACCATGGTATAAATCGGTTCGGGTTGATGCGGGCTCGGGTTGAACCCAACCCTATTTACACCCCTAGAGTCAACTCGATTTGATTTACACCCCTAACTGGGACTTGCATGCACTTAGCTTTTTGGGATTGTCTGATTCAGAAAAGCGCAGATGGCCGACCAAAGAATATGTGTGCCATTTTGTCCAGAATTTCCTTGCGTGCAAGTGGGATTTGATGTTTATATAGTCTTTTTCGGGTAATCTAATGCTTTCAATAACGACATATAGGGTTCAAAAAGTAATTCATCACATCATTGAGTTCTTTGCTTTGCTGCAAAGTTGGCGTCTTTCTCGGTTGATCTGACGCCTGTCTGCTTTTCAACATGTGTACCGTCAAATCCAGCATCTGATTCGTGGTTATCCCAAAATAGTCGTGGTTATTCGCATGCAGTTTGATGCTTGATGTTTCAGGAAAATGCATCGAACGTCTGGTCGTCTGCTGCCCCACGTTCAAAAGGATGTAGCAGCCAAATGGCCCTTGTTGACGGGGGCAAGCACGAAATGAAAATTCAGGTGCCATCCGAGAAATTATGCCCTATTCCTATCGTTTTCATAGAAATTTCAAAAAGTGGTTGCAGAATTTTGGGATTGGGTGCGTTTTGAAATGGCCTTTTATATAAGCCAACTGTTTCGGGTTTTAGCCTAAGTGGAGAAACCCACACCGCACTCCATGCCTATTCCAAAAGGAGGAGTAAACAGCTCTGATGCGAGCATGCGGTGCATGCGAACAATTTGGCACATTCCCACTTGGGAGTCTACCCTCCCTTCCCGTCAGGAAAATCCACACACTTCTTTTATGATGAGCATAACCTCTTCCATTTTTAAGCGTTTTTTAAAACCCGAACAATCCAAGGGAATCAATGTATGTTTATTGCGGAATGATCTTTTCAGACCGGTCGGAAATCCGGTGATTTCCGACCGGTCAAAAAATATATTTTTTGAATTTTTTTTTGAAAAATAATTTTATAAACATGTTAATCTAGTTATATTTAATCTATAAATCAATTTTTAACATTTTTGGATATATCTATATATTTATTTTGGATTTTTAAATACAGGGGTATTTAAGTCATTTTAAGAATATTTAAAATGACTTAAATATCCCTGTATTTAAAAATCCAAAATAAATATATATACATATCTAAAAATGATAAAACTTGGTTTATAGATTAAATATAATTAGATTAATATGTTTATAAAAAAAATTTCAAAAAAAAAAAGCAAAAAAATATATTTTTTGACCGGTCGGAAATCACCGGACTTCCGACCGGTCTGAAAAGATCGGTACTCTTGTTTATTATCGATATGTTCCTAGCTAAGAATGAGTTATCAAACTGGTAAAAGTTTTAGCGTTGTGTACTGTTAGATCATAATCTTGGTGTACTTGCTGCCAATTCATGCGTTGCCTGATCATATGCACCTGACTAACTAGTAACTATACCCTTTCTGAGCGGATATTGGTTCCCCGTCTGCGACTCCACAAGAATATGAGGGATGACTATTTTAATCAAGTAATTATTGATTGGATTCAAACGGTTAACAAAAACAAAGAATATTTCGTTTCCGCATAAGGTAGTGGGAGAAATAGTCTTCACTGACATTCATTCCACAATGACGCCGGTACTTTCGATTGTCTTTTGGGTCGAATAATATATATAACCATACACTGCAATTACTTCAATGGCACTTGATACCATTGAAGATTTCATCGCGCCATCCCAATTTGGGCCTACCTCGAGATTAAGCTAAAATCTTACCCGTTTATTTTGTTTAACATTATTTATTCTTTTATGATATTAGTAATTATTACAATCTGATTCTTAGGTGGGTGGACAACACCTATATAATAAATTCATAGATATGTTAGGATGTAATAATAATTTATAGAATTATTTATCCATATAGGAATAACATAATCATTTATTCATTCAGGAACAATGTTCTTGACGGTTTAGACGTTAAATATACAACTTTGAAATTGATATATAAAGCAAACTGTTTTATTATATTGATTTTTTACGTTTATCTTTGTTTTGGATGAAACGTGATTTTTCTAGTTAAATAAATTAAGTGGTTTAAATTTTAATTTGTCATCAAAGTAGGCACAACATTAGTCGGCACACCAAAATCTTTTATCATACTAGTATTGAATATAGGTTTGGGTTTGATACGTACATATGCATCGAGCCTTAAATGTCTCGAGCTTTTTTTTGCATTTTTGTCTTTGTTTAAATTTTATATAGGTCCGCATGTAATTATATATATATAGAGAGAGCTGTTCCGGTGCAGCGTCACTGCACCGGAACAACGGTATAGTGGCTCAAAAATGGGCCCCACGTGATCATGAAATCATGATCTACTCCACCCATTGTATTTAGAATAATGTATTCTATTACCATACCAATTTTCATCCCAATCAAATACTTTAAAGTTATTATTTACATCAAACTATTTTATTACGTTGGATTTGTACCATTTTCAGATGAGGCTCACATACATATCTGATTGGGATGAAAATTGGTATGGTAATAGAATACATTATTCTAAATACAATGGGTGGAGTAGATCATGATTTCATGATCATATGGGGCCCATTTCAGCGATGCTGCACAGGAATATATTATATATATATATAATTTGCCATTTTTACTCTTATGCATATATCTTTTTATAATTTCAAAAGTCAATATTTTTTACATTCATTTAACGTTAAGCAGAGAAAAAAATAGTAATTTTTAAAATTATAAAAAGTTATATGCAAAATTTTTAAAATATTAGATTTTGATATATAAATTAAATATGTGTGAGTTCACGTGTTTTTGGGTCTTACTTTTTATTCAAACTGGCGAAAGACTAAAAAAAAATGGTCAAAAGTAATTAAAATAAAAAGTTAAAGATTATGGTTAAAAAGTAATTAAAATGAAAATTTTAAAGATTAATGAAAACTTTGTTTATATCGTGAAGCATGGGGCAACATAATCTATGCAAGTAGGTCGAAAATAACTTACGATAGTAACGATGATGACGACGACATAAGGTCGATACATATATGTTTTGAAATATCCTGTTACATATATGAGTTATCTTGTTTTGTAATGCCGACGAAAATCATTAGAGTCAACATTGCAAGTCATTTGACATTAGTAAGTATAAGTAAGATCTTGATTACGATTGTGGAGTTGTAGTCTCCTTTGGCATTAAAAAATATTAGAAACTTGCTATCAAAAAAAATTAGAAACTTATATATCTTTTGAAAAATAGCATTTCGAAGAATGAATACATAATTATTAAAAATTTTAAAAATATAAAGTATATAGTTTATAAAAAGTTTACATTATAAAATAAATATTTATGAATATATATGATAAACATTTATATTTTAAAACAAAAGAAACTAAGGGTAGGCATCAGGCTTCGCGCTTACAGCTAAACACTGAATCATTACCCTGAATCTATAGTTCTCTTACGAGGTGTTTGTCTCCGTAGCAAAATTCCTGCGCGCATTAAGAATAATGAAAAAAGCTCCCCGCTGTCGCATCCACGTCTTATAATTAGAGAAAAACTTTAAAAAAAAAAATGTGTTTGGAAAATAATAAAATTTTTAAATAAAATAATTTTAGCATAAAAATTTGTAAAGTGGAAGAAGTGACGTAAGTTATATTCATAGTTGTTTAGAAATAATTAAAAAATAGAATAGTTGTATTGTAACACGTGGAAAAATGATTAAAAAATAAAATAATTATAAAAAGTAAAAAATTTACGTGAAAAATTTTAGACATACGTCCGAGGAATGTCAAATTGTGGGGTCGAAATAGAGAACGCCCTGCAGCACTGAGAAGACTACATCTCGCTGGCCTCCCTCCCCCTCGTCTCAGTACGTACCACGTTGGCTTTGCGCAGACCATCAAAATCAACCATCCAACCCGTTCAGACTTCAGAGCAAACAACTGCTTCGCCGATGGTGGATCGGATTCATCCTAGCTATAATCAATTCGATTCCCTATTCCTTTGTCTATACACCATTCCCATCGAGAGAAAAAAAACGAACAAAAAGCCAAAGAAAAAAAAAATAAAAATAAAAAAAAACAGCCAGCCTCCCTTCTTATGATCGGGCGCCAGCCAGCAAACCCATCTTACATATCTCCTTCGAGTCTGGCGCATCCCACGCGTTAGCCCTCCTCCTCATCTCCTCCCACCCCCTCACGCACTCCTCCAAACCCATCCTCCCCACCCTCTTCCTAACCGCAGCGCCACGCTCCCGCGCCACGCCGTCGAACACCTTCTCCCATCCCTTCTCCCACGCCCCGCTCGCGTCGCACAGCTCCACCCTCCCCCCTCCCCACTCTGTCCAGCTCCAACCCCTGTCCAGCGCCCCCATCACGTCCGCCACACACGGTCCCACGCACACCGCCCTGCACGGCCTGCACTTTGCCCCGCTAAGCGGACCTTGGCTGGCCATCGACGCTACTGGCACGCCGTACCTGGACGGAGGGAAGCCGTAGGAACGATCGCTGACAATGCAGAAGGGGAAGGCGCTGGTTGCGTGGGCCACGCCTTGGCTGGTCAGCTGCGCCTTGAATGCCATCTCGGAATTGAGGTTTCTGTAGCCGGCGGCGTCGAGGGAGGGGATGAGGGAGAGTCGGGAGAGGGCGACGGCGGTGGTAGGGAAGTCGCCGATGCCGAGGCGGTCGTTGAGGCCGCCGTAGCTGGAGCCGGTGGGGACGAGGTATTTGCGGGGGATGAAGTTGAAGGGGGAGAGCGGAGCAGACCAGTAGCCGTCGACGCGGGTGCGTACTATCCAGTCGTAGGTGAAATTGTGGCGCGCTTGGTAGGCTCTGATCATGGGCAGGCACCCTTCCACCAGATTGAAGTACTGCAGCAATCCCTGCCACAATCCAATACAGTAATAACCTAGTCAGCTAATTAATTCGCAATTTCACATCTTAATTCCTATCCTATCTTGATCGATGGTCGCCCACAGTATCAATAGGACTGATTGCAAGTTTATTATATTCATTAATTTTTAAAAAATATAGATCAATTTGTAAACGCCCGATAAATGATATGACCAAATGATGCGAATAAGTTTAAAGACAACTGTAAATAATAATAATAATAATGTTAATTCTACTTCAAAAAACTCCGAGCGACTATATATAAAATAATAATTTTAATGGGTTTATGATTCCTACGAGCGAATTGAAATATGATAATAAATTCATAGCTATCGAACAAAATAATAAAGGTAGAACTTTCCTCTTTTATTTTTGCGTGTCCAACTTGGCTCCCAAGTCGCAAAATAGGTTCAAATCAATCCCATCCAGTCCAAAACCCTGGCGCCGCTTTGCACGCCAGCTAGTATTTACGTAAACCTGATCAACGTGGCCTTCGCATGTTGGATAACCGCTGAGGCCCTCCACACCCCACCAAATTCGCTAGTCAAGGAATCTCACACAATCAAAACCAACCCATCCATTCCATAGTCCATACTCCATACACTCTCCCGCAACCCCAAGTCTCAAACATTCATATTCGCATAGCATAAATAGAATCAAGCAACATTATTAGAATCCGGCCCACATTCTCTTGCCTTCTGACTTTAGTTGAAAGCAAAGCATTCTGCGTTCGCCTGTAGGTTGGGGTGGTTACAACACCACACGCAGCTCCACCACCACCACCAACCCTGCCCAACTAATTCCGTTTCCTAATCTTGAATTACCATCCATTTTACCAACCTTGCCAAAAACACTAATACTTCATCATCATCTTTTTAAAAAATAAAAAATAAAAAATACTTTCTTCAAGCTCACCTGAATTCCGTTGGGAGAACCATGGGCGGTAAAGACCCGGACCTGCTCTTCCGTCTCGTTCAAGTGCTGCGGCGCAAATATTCGGACTGCAGCGATACGCGGCGCGTCCTTGAGGATGGAGAATTTATAGGCGCCGCCATCCAAGGGGCTGTGGAGGAAGAGATCCGAACCGTTGTACGCCTTCAGCACGTTGTCCAGAATCGACGGGCCTGTGAGCTCGAACCGCCTTGCTCCGCCGACCAGGCAGACGGCGATCCGCGACCGATCCAGCTCCGCCTTCCTGCGCCTCCATCGCAGCGCGTCGAGATCGGGTTTCCGTTTCTGAGGAGTGGGAAGGAGGGAGAGGAACGGGGTTTTCTGAGGGAGAAGGGAGTATTGGAGGGCGGTGGGAGAGGAAGGGGAGAGAGAGAGTAGGAGGAGGATGGAGAGGGGGGTGAGGAAGAGGAAGAGGAAGAGGAGAAGACGGCCGTCGAAGTCGGTCGTCCAGCGCAAGACCATGGTTTTAATTGGATGCCGGTGCGTACTCTGGCTCTCTCAGCTCAGATTCCTTTCCATTTCAGTCGGTGGAGGAGGGAAACGAATGAAATGTGAACCGAGTGTGAGAGAGAAGCTGATGATGGTATTCGGTTGGGGTGGAGCGACAGCACGAGGCTCGCGTGAAACGAACACGAAGACGAGGAGACGGAGGCGAGGCGAGGCGAGGCGAGGCGAGGAGAGGAGCGTCGGAATTTCGGATGCTCGCTCGTGTTTCTCGAGTTATCGCTGCCTAGACTTTAGCGCGCGTCCGAGATTTATTTTCTTTAGTAATGGGGGCCCACCGTCTTCTAGATGGGCCATCATCTCATTTCCCGAATAGCGTCGTTGTAACAAATGCTACGTACTCTCATTGGTAAAACGGGTAAATGGCCTCTCCAACGCATAATCATAAAGAATGCAAGTGCACCACCGTTAATAAAATAATACAAGTTCTGTGTGATTATTATATGTCTGTATTAATCAATTTAGTTATATATAATAGAACGTGAGGTGGATTTCAACATGTTAAAATGATTATCTGAAATAGTGAAGACATTCCTAAATTCCACGCGAAATTTATATATATATATATATTTTTTTCTAGACTGACCTGCGAACGAAATAGCCACACATTAACTACAATTACCTTGGGGCATGTTCAGCTACTCTTAGATTTAGAAGTTAGATATTTAGGTCTTTTTGGCATGGGTGAAAACTTTTTAACGTGTTTTTTTCTTGCCAAAGAAAACGTCAAACATAAAACGCCGGTGTGTGCATTAAATTCTGTTGACACCCTACCCTCGGGGCTCAAATATGGATAAATTGAAATGAATTTCAAGCCCAAGAAAATTCAACACAAAAAGAAAATCAAGGCAACCAAGCGGGCCCTCCCGCACTCAGCCCACGGAGCGAAGCTCCACCAAGCCTCGAAGCAGGCTTTTCAACAAACTAAATCCGGCCCACAGAGAGCGAAGCTCCTACAGGCCACCTCAACGGGCTCCACAAAGCAGCCCACCAGACAAAACAAACGGGCTTAGCCAAGCTCTAGCCCACTAAAGCCTCGGAAGCAGGCTTCTCTACAATTTTGGGCCTCCACAACGGCCCACCCAAAAGCCATGGGCTAAGCCAAGCTCTAGCCCACAAAGACAAGCTTATGGACCAAGTCCAAAACCACTCAAGAGGCCCAAAGCCCATGATCCCAACTCAAGACCAAGTCCATGGACCAAGTCCATGATCCCACTTAAGCCCAAGCCCATGGACCAAGTCCATGACCTCAAGGGAGCCCAAAGCCCACTCCACCATCTATAAAAGAAGGAGCTCCCCTCTCATTCAAGCACACTTGAAGAGAGGCATCCCAAGGGGAGGACGGGAGTCTGCAGCAACGCCCCCGGCATCCCGGCTTTCATGCTCTACGCGCTCCACGCCTCTCTTCCCATTTCCCCCTTTCCATCTCTCCCGTTCTCTTAAACCCTTTTTTTTATTTTCCCCCTTTCACGCCGTGTAAACCGCCTCGGGTTGGCAGATTTCTCCATATTTGCTTCAATCCGTAGGCCGGAACCCGATCTCTGTATTATTAGTGCCTTATTTCTTTAAACAGGGTCTGATCTCCCTTTAAAGATCAGTGACGACTCCATTTTTCTTTATTTTTGTGTGTGCGTGTTTGAGTTAACGCCCCGGCAAGGTGGGTGCACGCGGGTCCACGGATCCCAGCATAATACGCTGCCGTTATGCTGCCGGATTTGTGACTTGACCCGTGTACGGAAAGCCCCGTCTTAGCCGTTATGCTGCCGAAATCACGAGAAAATACTCACACGCCAACTTTCCTAAAAGATATGAAGTCTAATGCGTTTTACCCCATGTAAATGCAGGAAATCTAAGCCCACGTTGCTTTTCAACACGATCCACATTTTCAAGGCCCGAGAAACCATTCCGAGGCCACCGTAGCGCTCACGGCGGGTGCTACAGCTTGGCGACTCCGCTGGGGACGGCATTGTTGGTCTACATCAAGCGCAAGGGGGTCAAAATCGGGAGAACGGAGCTCTGTCCACGCTGGACAGCAAGTTGCAGAGGAGTTCCCGTCTTCTGGCAGCGAGTTTCTGAAGTTTCTGCCCAAATCGCGCAGAAACCTAAAAAATTTTTAGGTCCAGAGGCGTCCAGCTCAAAAAAACGAGCAGAACTCGTGAAGACCTGCTGGATACTGCCTTGTGACTGTTAAGGCACCTAATACGAGCCAAAATGAACAACTTCCAGTAAGAATGAAATTGATTAATGTTAAATCCGGCGTAAAAATCACTTCTTTTTCATAACTTGAGTGTTTTCTGGTCACGCTTCCAGACACGCTTCAAGCGAACTGGTCTTTCTCCAGACACTCTTCAAGCGAACTGGTCATTTCTCCAGAAACACCTCAGGCAAACCCGAACCCGTGGACCTCGAACATTCTCACGCGTGGAACTTAAAACCTTTAAAATTTGCAAAGAACACAAAAGGACTCGAACCTCTAAGCATCCATCCAAAGGTTGATCTCCTTATTATTCGCTTACAAGTACTAATCTCTTTTTTTTATTGATTACTCAGGTTCTTCACCATAGCTCGGGGGCAAAACCAATCAACCGTGGATCGAAGCCCCGTGGTTACCAGATCAAGAGCGGCTAGAATGGAGTCCGAGCAATCCTCACACCACGAAGACCGGGATCACCAGTTCAAGCAGTCCATTGAGGCCTACATGGTGGCAATGGACAAAAGGATGCAAAAGCTAGAGGAAGTCCTGTCAAACATGGGACAACCTCTTATAGGCGGTCAGAGCACGGCTACACCACCATTTTGTTCACAAAACCCGAATCCGGAGCAAGACGGTGGACCTCAACCATCTTCCCATAAATCCCGGATTCCAGAGCAAGACGGTGGACCACAATCATCCTCCCACAAATCCCGAAATGATCACTACAAAGAAGAGGAGGTGGTCTTAGAACAAGGCCGTAATAAAATCCAAGACCTCAAGAACCAACTTCAAAACCAACTAAAAGAAATGGAGGATCGAATCCGACAACATCAAGGGGAGGGCCTACCCTCGGCCAAGATCGAAGACTTATGCCCGTTCCCCGATACCAAGTTGCCGGAGAAGTTCGAGATCCCGGCTTTACCTGCATATGAAGGAGACTCATGCCCGAGGGCTCATCTCAAGGCCTTTTGCGGCATCCTATATCCCTTGGTGAAAAGCGAAGAAGTCTTGATAAGGCTATTCCAACATAGCCTAAAGAAGGACGCCTTGGAATGGTACATATCGTTGGATTGCCGGTTGATCAAAACATGGGAACAACTCTCTTTGGCTTTCATGGACCGCTTCTCCTACAAGTTGAACATGGCTCCTAAACGGGCCGACCTCGAAGCATTAAAGCAAAAAGGGGACGAATCGTTCTCCGAGTACATTGCTAGATGGCGGGCATTGGCGGCAAAAATGAAGAGCCCGTTGCCTTTGGATGAGCAAATCTCTATTATCATCAACTCCGCACACCCGAGCATCTCGGGTTACCTCATTTCTCACCCCTACGTCAACTTCACTCAACTTCTCCAAGCCGGGGACCAAGTGGAGGCGGGAATTAGACATGGCACCATCTCTCCATGGCCTTACCAAGGGAACGCAACTCGAAGGAAGCAAGAACCAAAAAATGGTAATTCCTCGAAGAACCCGGATGTAAACGCCATAGACACCACCCCCAAGCCTTTTCAAAGAAAAGCATACAGAGATTTTACACCTCTCACCCAGTCATACACCGACGTCCTCAACATGCTCATCCAAAAGAATATGCTTGCACCTCTAGCTCCAAAACCTCCACCTAATCCCCTTCCTAAGAACTACCGTGAAAATGAGTTTTGTGCCTATCACCAAGGAAGAGGCCACACCACCGAGAGATGTTTTACCCTCAAACATGCCATCCAAGACTTAATAGATGATGGAAAAATCAAAATTTCATCAAACTCCCATGAGGATGTGATCCAAAACCCCTTACCTATGCATGAACCGAGGAATCCTAATGCAACAAACATAAACTTCATAGAAGTTGCAAGGGAACCCACAAAGCCGAGTCATGAAGCCTATATGATTACTCTACAACGGGCTAAGCAAGAAACTATCACACTACAAGGAGCCGCTCCTCGGAATGTCCGTAAACCTCAAGAAGCGCATGGCCAAGACTACCTCATATTGCCGGGCGTGAGCAACTTGAAGATTGCTCCTCCTCATCAAGAACCCGTGGTACTAACGGCCAAGCCAAAGCTAACATATGACTCGCACAAGGTCCCATGGGAATATCCTCAATGCTCGGAGATAGGCAACATCTATCCCAATGGCCGAGTCTATCGACGGGAACCGGCCCGCAACGTGATCATCAACCCGGAGAAGGAACCGTCATATGACGTGGCTTCACAACTCAAGTCCCTGCCGGCTCAAATATCCATATGGGAGTTATTATGCACATCAACAAAGCATAGGGAGGCTTTCACTAAAGTGCTAAGCGAAGCTCACATAACCACGGAGGTGACTCCCGATGCGGTGGCTCACATGATCGGGCAAATAATGGCCCCTAACGCCATCACCTTCACCGATGAAGAGCTCCCCGTGGAAGGACGCAACCATGGACATTCCTTGAGCATCACGGTCGGATACAAAGGCTTGAAGATCCCCTTGGTAACCATTGACAACGGAGCAAGTCTTAACGTTTGCCCATTACGAACGATCAAGAGGCTTGGAATCCCGATGAATCAAATGCGGCCGAGCGACTACCATGTAAGAGCCTTTGATAACTCTCAGAAGACGGTCTTGGGTGAACTAGACATAGAAATCTAAGTGGGACCCGACACCATGGTCATCCCTTTTCAAGTCTTGGACATCCCCGCATCTTTCAACATGCTATTGGGAAGACCTTGGTTGCATCAAACCGGAGCCATCCCGTCCTCTCTCCACCAAAAGCTCAAGTACATATCGGCGGGAAAGCTAGTGGTCATCGAAGCCGACCCCGAGATCATCATCCCGGTGGAATTTGAAAACTGTCATGAAGTTCCACTAATTGAAGTGTATGAATCTTCGGATCCTCTCCCCTTCAAGATGGATGACATACATGAAGTTCATCACATCCCTTCAAAGCAAAGGCTCCCGCTCCACTATGTCATATCTCCAGCCGAGAGGCAAACAACAAGGTTCAACATCAAATACCGAGGAAAGACGGTGTTACTCAATCCTCAACAAAAGAACAACAAATGGGGACTTGGGTATAAGCCCGAGGAAGATAAATTCAAGGAATCGAACAAAGCAACTCGGTTCATAAGCGCGGGACGCATACTACCCGAGGCATTGGAGACCCAAGAAGTCTTAATGATAGCTCATGATGACCGGCATGAAAAAAAAACGCCATTATCCAAATACAAGCCAAAAATTGGTATGCGATACCAACTTGCTCGAGACCCGGCTCTAGCAGTCATATCATGCATCCGGTACCCATTCAAAAGAAAAAGAAACAAACGGAGCCGGATATGTGGGCCAGCATTCGCTGGTCCCACGAGTTGCTAGAAATCTCAGAAGATCGTGGAGTTGATGAGGAGCTGCGCGGCAACATAGAAAGACATGAAAACAAAGACGCAGCTTTGGACTACGAGATCGTCAATTTGGGAACCCCGGAACTACCCAAATGTCTTCGTATTGGAAAGAACTTATCCACCGAAGAAAGAAACCAAATGCTCGCTTTTCTCAAGCCTCGGCTAGTCAACTTCGCCTTTTCCTACGAAGACATGCCCGGACTTGACGAAAATCTCATTACTCATCAACTCCCAATAAAGGCCGGTGTCAAGCCGGTAAAGCAAAAATTAAGGAGGCTTAAACCGGAATGGATACCCAAGATAAGGGATGAAGTGATCAAGCAATACAATGCCGGATTCTTGGTAGTATCTCACTACCCGCAATGGCTAGCTAATGTTGTTCCCGTGCCTAAGAAGGATGGAAAGGTCCGAGTGTGCATTGACTATAGAGATCTCAACAAGGCTAGCCCGAAGGATGACTTCCCACTGCCTCACATCGATGCTCTAATCGACAACACGGCAGGCCATAAATGGTTCTCCTTCATGGATGGGTTCTCCGGGTATAATCAAATCAAAATCGCCGAAGAAGATAGAGAAAAGACATCCTTCATCACTCCTTGGGGGACATTTTGCTACAAAGTGATGCCATTCGGTTTGAAAAATGCCGGAGCTACATATCAACGTACCATGACGGCCATCTTCCATGACATGATGGGCAAAGAAATGGAGGTCTATGTGGACGACATGATAGTCCGGTCTTGCACTTTTGGAGAGCATCTAATAGACTTGGAAAAACTATTCAACCGGATGGAGAAATTTCAACTAAGGCTCAACCCGCAAAAATGTGTCTTTGGAGCTCAAAAGGGGCGCTTGCTCGGATTCATCGTTAGTGGAAAAGGAATTGAGGTGGACCCAGCAAAAGTCAAGGCAATACTAAGCATGCCGCCTCCTGCAACTGAAAAAGAAATAAGGGGATTCTTGGGCAAACTTCAATACATTAGTCGGTTCATATCCCGACTAGCATCCACTTGTGAACCGATCTTCAAGTTGCTAAGAAAAGACTCTCCCAAAGAATGGAATGAAGATTGCCAAATCGCCTTTGATAAAATCAAAGCCTACTTGGTTAACCCTCCCATCTTGGTGCCACCTAGAGCGGAAGGTCCCTTGCTGCTGTATCTCTCAGTCACTCCAACGGCATTGGGGGCGGTGCTAGGACAACCGGACGATTCGGGACGGAAGGAACAAGCCATATATTACTTGAGCAGAAAATATACCCCTACGGAAGTCAGATATCCGGAGATTGAAAAGGCATGCTTGTCTCTTGTATGGGCCGTGCAAAAGTTAAGGCAATATATCATGTCCCGCACCATATTGCTTATCTCTAAGATGGACCCGTTGAAGTATCTTTGTCAAAAGACCGTATTGACGGGAAAGCTAGCACGGTGGCAATTGCTCCTCACAGAGTTTGACATAGTATATGTCACAAGAAAAGCTGTCAAGGGACAAGTGGTAGCGGATTACTTAGCCGCACAGGCGCTCCCGGACTACCAACCGCTACAAGAAGATTTTCCGGATGAGGAAATACTACTTGTGGAGCACGATGAAGAAAATGATGCTTGGACCTTGTACTTTGACGGCGCATGGAACGCTTCGGGTAACGGAATAGGCGTTGTCCTTTGCTCCCCCAACCAAGCCCCAATCATGATATCAAGAAGGTTGATTTTTCCGTGCACAAACAATATCGCCGAATATGAAGCTTGCATAGCCGGAGTACGGGAAGCCTACAAGCTGGGGGCAAGAAAACTTCAAATCTATGGGGACTCGCAGTTGGTAATCAACCAAGCAAATGGAGAATGGGAAACCCGAGATGAAAAGCTAAAGCCTTACCACACAGCATTAACTCACTTGGTTTATTCATTCGAAGAAATCACTTTCACCTATGCGCCACGGGCTCAAAACCAATGGGCGGACGCACTAGCAACCTTAGCATCCATGGTTGAAATACCATATGGGAAGGGAACTCAAGAAATCACGGTGCAAACATCTCAACAACCCGCATATTGCTTGCAAGTGACGGCCGAAGCTGAAGAAACTCAAGAGGAAGAAAAGCCGTGGTATCATGACATAAGGCAGTTCTTGGAGCACCAAGCATTCGATGATCATATCACGCTTGCGGAAAGAAGAACCATCAAGAGACTAGCTTCTAGCTACCTAATACAGGGGGCAACATTGTATAAGAGATCTCACAACCAAATGCTACTACGGTGTGTGGACCGGCTAGAAGCAAAGGAAGTCATGACCCAAATCCATGATGGGGACTGCGGAGCACATATGAATGGGATCATGCTGGCAAAAAAGATAATGCGCCAAGGATACTATTGGATCTCAATGGAAAAAGATTGCTCAGAGTATGTGAGGAGATGCTTCAAATGCCAAGAGCACGGGAACTTGATACACTCACCCGCAACGGACTTGCATTACTTATCTACCCCATGGCCCTTCTCAACTTGGGGAATAGATATAATCGGGAAGATAGCCCCTAAATCCATTGGCGGTCATGAATACATATTGGTGGCAATAGAGTATTTCACTAAATGGGTTGAAGCAACGTCCTTTCCAACTATCAATGCAGCACAAGTCATACGCTTCATCAAAGGAAACATCCTATCAAGGTTCGGGCTTCCGCAAGCAATCATAAGTGACAACGGAACGGTCTTCGTCAGTAAGAAAGTTCAAGACTTCCTAGCTCAATACAAAATCCAACACCACAAGTCAAGTCCCTACCGTCCTCAAGCCAACGGGGCCGTAGAAGCTGCAAACAAGACCTTAATCAAAATCCTTGGCAAAATGGTGGAGAACTACCGAGATTGGGCGGAAAAGTTGTCATACGCCTTGTGGGCATACCGAACCTCTATCCGGAGAGCCACGGGGTTCTCACCCTATGCCTTGACTTACGGCATGGAAGCGGTCCTACCCATTGAGGTGGAAGTCCCAACTTGGAGGATATTGAAGGAGAGCGAATTAGAAATGGAAGAATGGATGCAAACACGCCAATCCCAATTGGATCTACTTGATGAAAAGAGAATTCAAGCCCTTCACCACACCCAAGCATATCAACGGCGAATGGCACGGGCCTATAACCGATCGGTAAAAGCTAAGAACTTCCAAGAAGGTGACCTCGTCATGAAAAGGATCCTACTTGTTCATCCTTCAGATAAAAGAGGCAAGTTTAGGCCTAATTGGGAAGGTCCGTGGGTTATAGCCAAAGTTTTATCAAACGGAGCATTAGCCATTTCAAAATCCGAAGACAACGGGAAGGCCGAAATCATAAGTTCGGACCATGTCAAGAGGTTCTATCCATAAAAAGGCTCACTATTGAAATACTAATGCGACTGCGAGGCAAGAGGAACATCCAGAAATCGTTCTTATGCATCTCTCAAGAAATCAAATGCAAATCACAAGTGCAGAACTGCTGCTGCTGGAAACAGGCCGTTTGACCTAAAAAGTTTTTAGGTCCTGTAGCGTTACTCGCAAAGCAGAACTTCAGCAACCCGGCAGACGCCCGAAACGCAACCAAAAGGGTCGGGAACTCAGAAGCAGGGGGCCAAACAGACCAGAAACGAGCTACAACTCATCTTGAACCAATTCTTAATACATTCAAGGCAAAAAAACCCAAGTCTTAGTGAAAGATTCATGAAGCCCGCAATGAAAGATGCAATCCAACAACTCAAACATCCAAAATCTGGACTCGCCGGGAAAACAATGGTAATGTTCGCAGAAGACAATGGATTTTTCAGAGTTTGCAAAATCCAAAAGCAAAGCAAAGAATGGAACATCAAGATATAGCCAAAAAGGTTCATTTCATTACTCCCAAAGATGCAATTACATGACAACAAAGGAGAAAGGCATCTCTCCAAATACAAGGCTGTCCAAAAAGGAGAAGAAAAGAAATCTAAGAGAAGAAAAGGAGCCATATACATGAGAACAACAAAAATATCTATACAATCCATTGGCTCTACTCCTCCAAGCATTCACAAAAAGAACAAAACAAAAAAGGGCTACACATCCCAAAGGCACTAGTGCCTAGCATCTAAGAGTGATTTGAGGTGCTCCAAGGCGGTTTCGTGATGATCAAGCATTCCTCCCATAGAGGCCAAGGCATCGGACTGTTGCAAGCAAATCGAAGCCAAAACTTCCACTTGAGAATGAAGAGCTTGCATATCCCGGTAAATCCGCCGGAATCCCATAAAGAGATCCGCCGTAGACACGGCACCGCTTGCAATGAGACCTCGAGGACGTACGCCCGCAACAAGTTGGCTCATCCAAGAGCGGTAATCGCTAGTCGCCTCAGGTATTACGGTAGGTATGGCACCCAATTCCAAGGCCGTGCGGCTCGATGCCCATTCTTGCTTGAAAAGGCTAACCGAAGACAAAAGATGGGAATCATAGCTCAAGTACCCAAGTGGCGAGCCGTAAACATAGGGGAGATCTTGCAACATCCCAAATTGCCTCATGAAGCGTTGGGGAAGATAGGATGAGCACCCGTACAATCCAAGCAAAGTCAAGCCACCAAAGCTTTTGGTGCAAAGAATAGGGTCTACTACAAGCCATGGGGGCAACCATACAACATCCACCTCGGTCAACTCCTTCAAACGGCTATGCATATCTGTGGGCAGAGGGGTTAGCTCGGCGGCAAGCGACGTCTTCACAAGGCCGGAACCCTCCACCAAGGCTCGAGGCACCCCGATGAACGCCCCCAAATGCTCCAAAAGCCATATCTGCAAAAGAAAGTGCGTCAGTCCTCTTCAAAAGAGAGCACCCATGAACGGGAAAGGCAAGGAAAAGGGAAACCTGCGATATACCTGCAAGACGGAAAGACAACCTTGAAAAGGAGTCTTCTCTAGGCGCCTCAAAGTTAATCCTTCATAGACATGGGCTAACACCAAAGAGACAATGGATTCATGGCGAATAACCATTGATACCACAGGAAGTAATTCGGATCTAAAACCGACTGCCGGACAAGGGATTAGCACTTCAGTGAGGATAGCAAAGATTAAGGCATTCCTGCAATGGATCCGTCTCAATCCGTCAATCTGGCGGTTATATGAAAAGAGGGAATAAAAAACATCCAATGGCATGTGCATGTCCAACGCATCATAGCCTAATGCAATGGTAGAGGCCCGTAAGCCAAACAAGTCAAGCAAAGCCTCTCCGACGCTACCGATAGAGCAAGGCGCATACATAGCGCTAGATAACGGGAACCCCGTCAATGCAGCAACTTCCTCTAAAGAAGGAGAAAGCTCTACACTCCCAAACCGGAAAACACATAGGTCGGGTATCCAATGCTCTACAGCCATGGTCAAAAGATCAAAGTTAAGTGGGACTCTAGCTAAATCCAATACGTCCAGAAAATTCAGCTCCATCAGCACCAATTTTTCTTCCTCACAAAGGTCATTTATCCACTCCAACAGAATCTCTCCAGCACAAGGGCCTTGAAGAGGGGAAACAGAAGGGGAAACAGGGTCAACAGGGGGCAGGAGGTCTTCCATGAATAGGCCCCCGTTCGGCAGCATTATGCCCCCATTAACAGGTGGAAAATCCCCTTCATTTCCCATGAAATCAGCCATCAAGCAAGGAAAGTAAAGGCAGAAACGAAAGCACTACAGAAACGAGAAATCCATAAGCAAAGAGACAGTAAATGATACAGCAAATGCAGCAGAGAATGCAGCCATGAATACACCATTGAAGGAGCTTAAAAAGAATGAGAAACGGCCACCAACTCACTCAAACAGAAGCAGAAAACGTGGATGGCAAGTCCCTTCGCGGAATGGCCGTGAACTGGAAATCCGGGAGAAAGCAAGGAGGAGATCAGACGCGAAATGATGAAAACCGGACGCCATTAATGGAAAGCCCACGCCTCTTAATCACAGCAGCGGCAGAACTGAAAAAGAAAGTACTCCCGTACTCAAGCAAGTTGACCTTTTGAGCTGCAGGACGGAGAATGATCATCCAAGAGGGAAAAATGCGAAAAGAGCGCTGCCACAACCCATAGCCGATGCAGAGGAGGCAGGGCAGGCGGGCCCCAGCTCGCACGGAAGGAGAAAATCGCGCAGAAGAAGGAAAAATGCAGATAAATGGGGAGTTTTAGCCCGCTGGTCGCGAAAATAGAAAAGGACGTCGACTGACCTAAAAAGTTTTTAGGTCTATATATATAAAATTCTTGCAGCGCCTGTAGGCAGAATTTTCAAATGGCCAACGGCCTACAAATGATTAGAGCACTACAAGGACGTCAAAAAAAGACTTTTACACATGGCAAGGCCCTGCAAGAAGCAAATGCATCACATAGCCCAAACCACAAGACAAAAGAGACATCAAAAAAATATAAGGCCTTCAAGCTTGCGAATTTGCAGTCCAACCCCAAGAGGAATGAAAAGTCTTCAAAGTATTCTATCGGCGGTCCTAGCCCGAGCAAGAACATCACCGCCTGAAGCTTCGTGACGACCGTCTGAAATAAGGTCGGGAGCTGGAACATGGTGTCCATACAACGAGTACCATCGATCATACCCACCTTCAGACAACTCAAAGTGCTCCAATCCCCATCCATCTTGACATTGGTAAAGCTCCTCTATGGAAACTGAAGATTGCTCCACAAAAGAATGATGAACAAGAGGGGACGGGATCCGCTTGCCACCCGTCAACTGCCATACTAGTCTATCCCCAAAATACCAAGTGGCACGAGCCCCGTCGGAAAGCAAGAATCGACTGGTAGACTCTCCCATCGTCGCAATAAGGATCGGATCATGCATCCACTGGGTGTATGGAGCAACTTGAAACTGCAAAAAAAAAAAAAAAAAGAGGGGAAGGAGTAAACAAGGCAAGGCAAAACCAGAAGGTGAAGGGAAGAAGCAGTGAATGGGCAAACCTGTTCTTCGGACAAGTTACTAATCAAAGACCGCCACATCAAAGGAGGGATGTGAGTCTTGCGAGACTCTGCCCATCGAGCAGCCCGCGGAAGAGCATCAGGAGAGTCATTTTGGGGCCGCCCAACTGAAAAATACTCGTAAAAGCACAACTGCGAAGAAAAGAAGAAAGGTTGTCAGAAATAAGTATAAGCTAAAGTCAAAAGGAGAGAAAAAATGAAGGATGTTGTACCCCTATGAGATGAGAAAGGCCTGAGCAACTCCTACAACCCCGACTGACGGCATCCAGGTTGACATAAAGATGGCTCAAGAGGATACGCCCCCACCCAATGGGGTGAGGGAATGTCAGGTCCCTTAAAACTTGGAGCCACCTCAAGTCTACATTCCGAGAAAAGTCACCCCGGAAGAACGCTCCCACGAGATAAAGAAGGAAGCTGCGAACCTCCTGCTGAATAGCTTCGGGGCTAGCTTCCTCCACCCTCACTTGGTCCCAGAACTTCCATAGTTCCTCCAAAGGGAAAGATTCAGAGGAAGATGCCTCCAAACCAGTCAGGGTCAGACAGTCCTCCACGGTGATTGGATCAAGTGAAGAAAGGATGACGCCTTCTCGATCCATACACGGGAGTCCCAACTGCATCTCCACATCTAAGAGGGAGATTCCCCATTCTCCCATGGGCAAATGGAAAGTATGAGTCTCTGGCCGCCATTGCTCAATTAAAGATGTTTTCAAAGCCCGAGGAATCAAGACTGGCTTGAGGCTCGCCAATCTGTAAAATGGAGTCCGACTCAAAATATCTCGGTGAGCGGCGGACAACTTCTCAAACCAAGCACGGACTCTATTCCAAGAGTGGTAATAGGTGACATGAGAGTCAATCTGCAATACAAAAAAAAAAAAAAAAAAAAAAAAGGAAGCTAGGAGGTCAGTCAGACACCAAAGAAGCGCATGTACAAAAGAAGGAGACAAAAAGGGAAAAGGAATATACCTTGCCCGCCGGAACCGCCCCAAGGGCGTTGGCCTCATAAGAGACAAGGAAAGGGTCTTCACCAATAGCCGGACGGATCGAAGGCGATACAAGCAGAGAAACTGCCCTTGGGGCAATGGACCCCTCACCCGCTGTCGGGGATCCTACGCCTTCAACAGAAGTCACCTCCTCACCGACCGGTAGCTCTTCAATAGGCTCGTCCTCCGCGGTCGGCACGGACTCTCTTTCTGAGCCTGGTAAGCCTTCTTTTGGGACGAGTTCCTCTCCATCCCGAGGGTCATCTTGAGGGAGACCACCATCGTGAGCAGAGAATTCTTCTGCTGGCGAGGCAAACCCCTCATCAAGAAAAGAGGAATCTGCCGCCCGAGCCCGAGAACCACTCTCTTGGATCGACGATTCACCCTCTAAAGAGTAGAAAATGGCGTCGGAGGATAAGTCATCATGCTCCCCCGAACCGGATTCCGCCTCAACCGAATCCGAACTAACTCCCGGCGAGATAGGAGCAACATCAGTAGGACGGCGAAGGGGAAGCTTGGGACGACGACGCCCCGGTGAGGAAGTCCCCACGGCCGAGACTCGGGCCTTCTTCTTGCTTGGCCCGACTACATCATCTGGAATTTCTATGGGAATGCTCGCAGATCCACCCGGCTCATTAGGTGTGAGCCATAACGCCCTATCTCGATGACGCAAGCCGTACTTTTTTCTAGGAGGCATCCTAGCAATTGCAATATAAAAGGTGATGGGTCAACACAGGCAACAGGTAAGCAGTAACACATAAAAGGGCGCCCACACATACGACCAAAGCCGGGGCGTACACAAGGATATCTTTTATTCCAGCAATAGGCCCACCATAAGGGATAAATTTCAGCAAGATAAGGAGGGCCACCTTCAATTATAAGCAAAAAAAAAAAAAAAAAAAAAAAAAAAAAAAAAGATCAGCTTACCCAGAACCCAACGACGGCCTGAAGCAAAACAGCCGACCGGCAACCGGCAATGGGCTCCAATCAGGCGGGCTTAACAGCACCAGCAGCAAGGCCAAACGGCCGGACGAAAGAAGCCGACGACAACTTCAACTGCCGCCGGAGAAGAAGGAAACGCCAAGAACGGCGACGATGAGGACAGCCGAGATCAACAGCGGCAAGAACCGGAGATGCGGCGGCCGGAAAAGAAGGAGGAAACGCGGCACGGCGGAAACGGCCGTGCGATCCCGCAACAGCCGACGGCAGCGGCGACGACAGTCGACGGCAACGACGACGGCGACGGTAGCGGTGACGGCAGCAGCAGCGGCGACGGCGGTGGTGACGGCAGCGACGTCAACAAGGGAGAGAAGAGAGGTCGGAAGGAAAGAGGAGAGGGCCCACAACCGAAACCCTAAACCCAGAAGAATTGCAGATGACCCCCGTGACTTTCCCGAAATTGCGAAAACTCCCCATCTCAAGGGGAAAAGGCGGAAAAACACCAGCCAACTCCTAAGTTTTGCAAGAATGACCCATAGAAGTCTTTGCACAAAAGCCACCTTCAAGCCACATTTGCAGAAAGACGCCGAAAGTTTGAAAAAATTTGCAAAAGAGACCCAATGACCTGAAAAACTATGGGGTGTCTATTACTTTGCCATTCGCCGTCAAGACACCTCTGGCAAAGGGGGGCAGCTGTTGACACCCTACCCTCGGGGCTCAAATATGGATAAATTGAAATGAATTTCAAGCCCAAGAAAATTCAACACAAAAAGAAAATCAAGGCAACCAAGCGGGCCCTCCCGCACTCAGCCCACGGAGCGAAGCTCCACCAAGCCTCGAAGCAGGCTTTTCAACAAACTAAATCCGGCCCACAGAGAGCGAAGCTCCTACAGGCCACCTCAACGGGCTCCACAAAGCAGCCCACCAGACAAAACAAACGGGCTTAGCCAAGCTCTAGCCCACTAAAGCCTCGGAAGCAGGCTTCTCTACAATTTTGGGCCTCCACAACGGCCCACCCAAAAGCCATGGGCTAAGCCAAGCTCTAGCCCACAAAGACAAGCTTATGGACCAAGTCCAAAACCACTCAAGAGGCCCAAAGCCCATGATCCCAACTCAAGACCAAGTTCATGGACCAAGTCCATGATCCCACTTAAGCCCAAGCCCATGGACCAAGTCCATGACCTCAAGGGAGCCCAAAGCCCACTCCACCATCTATAAAAGAAGGAGCTCCCCTCTCATTCAAGCACACTTGAAGAGAGGCATCCCAAGGGGAGGACGGGAGTCTGCAGCAACGCCCCCGGCATCCCGGCTTTCATGCTCTACGCGCTCCACGCCTCTCTTCCCATTTCCCCCTTTCCATCTCTCCCGTTCTCTTAAACCCTTTTTTTTATTTTCCCCCTTTCACGCCGTGTAAACCGCCTCGGGTTGGCAGATTTCTCCATATTTGCTTCAATCCGTAGGCCGGAACCCGATCTCTGTATTATTAGTGCCTTATTTCTTTAAACAGGGTCTGATCTCCCTTTAAAGATCAGTGGCGACTCCATTTTTCTTTATTTTTGTGTGTGCGTGTTTGAGTTAACGCCCCGGCAAGGTGGGTGCACGCGGGTCCACGGATCCCAGCATAATACGCTGCCGTTATGCTGCCGGATTTGTGACTTGACCCGTGTACGGAAAGCCCCGTCTTAGCCGTTATGCTGCCGAAATCACGAGAAAATACTCACACGCCAACTTTCCTAAAAGATATGAAGCCTAATGCGTTTTACCCCATGTAAATGCAGGAAATCTAAGCCCACGTTGCTTTTCAACACGATCCACATTTTCAAGGCCCGAGAAACCATTCCGAGGCCACCGTAGCGCTCACGGCGGGTGCTACAAATTCATTCTACATTTTCAAGGTACGAATAATCAATAGGTCCTCTAGGCAATGTTGATACACAGACGTGTCCGAAGGCAGACCGCCATGCATTTTCAACATATGAATGGACAACCGTACGGGCAGCAGCAGCAGTTGACGCCGGTCCCATGCTTGAATTGACATATTTTCGCATTTGGGTGTCTTTTGTTAGCGGTAAAACTTTTGATGAAAAATTTTTGAGGTAAAAGTTATCAAATTGATAGAAAATGATGTGATATAATAGGAGTAATGATGAAGAGTAAAGAGAATAAAGTTAAAATAGATAGGTTAGTTGTATGGGTAGTTGTGTATAAATGATTGAAAAGTAGGGTAGTTTGTATTGGAAAATGTGAAAAAATAATTAAAAAATATAGTAGTTATGGAGAGTGAAAAGTTTTGAATTGAAAAGTTTTGGTTGATATTTTTTTACCCCAAACAAACGCACCCTATTTACATTACTGGCGTGGAAAGTTTTATAAAAAAATTTGAGTTTTGCTCGTTGCCAAACATTTTGAATTTTCTCATCTTTTAATATATAATAACTCTATTGGTCTATCTTGTCATACATAATAATCTTATTTTTCTAATTAGTACATATTTTTTTATATCACAGAAATGTTCCTTCCGCAACAATACTATTTTTTTAATCTCCCGTCCCATTCCAATCCAACCCAAGAGCCTGTAAGACAAGTATTATTTTATACTTAAAAAAACATTTTCATGGCTTTACGAAATAAAACAGCGATATATATATATATAAATAATTTCTTTTAAAAAAAAAAAAAAAGCAGAAGCATCTGCCTATAATCATTCATCCAACAAACTCGTTTATTTAAAGCTTGTAGATCGGCATTTGGGAATTGGAGACGATGGAACAACTCACAGAAACAAAGGTCCATATCTAATTGGAAAAAGGAGTAAATTTTGGTGGGGATTTTTTTTCCGGAGATTTCCCATGTAGGATTCTGAATTTAGCGGGAGGAAATTTGGAGCGGTGGCGTGGCTGGTGTTTATTACTGATTAGGAGTGGGAATCGGTCCATGCCATACTCTGTGAAGGTTTGTCTAATTTTGATCCTACTATTTAGAAATTTTTTTTTACCTTATTATTTTTTTTATACTAGGTAGGGAAAATGTCCATTTGATCATCACATTTTTTTCAATAAGTTTTAGCATAAACTTTGGATTGATTTCGAGTCAGCGTGTCAAGCAAAAAATGCGAGTTAAAGTAAAATAATTTTTAAAAATTTATACATATATTAAATATAAAGACACATTTATGCAAAATTTAAAAATCGTATAATTTATTATTTTACTAGTTAAAAAAGTAAACATTATTACTAAACAAAATATTAGTAGATATATTTTATTAAAAAATATGATTAAATATAGTGTATCTTTATTAAAATAGGTTAATAAAATACACTTCATTCGTAATGAATTTTAGCTTTTATAAAACTATTTTTTAAAAATAATTATATGTATATATGTAAATGTTCTTTATTGATTTTTATTTTATTAATACGATTAATAATGAGAATGTGAGAATTTTAAAAGAAAAATGGGAACAAAATTCAATAGTATGCTTATAATTTATAATAAATAAATATATGAAGGGTAGGTTCAGATTCTTTAGATGATGATCAAAATTTCTGACCCACCGAGCTCCGACTGCTACGTTAATGCTTTCCATTTTCGACGCAGCTACTTATTATACCATTCTTCAACGGCTCGTATGCCCCTCCACTACTGCAAAAACTCCATTGTCACTTCCTCATGCCAGGTCTTCATCTTTTCTTCATTGGACACGACTCGGAGATCAGCTAATCTGCGTGGTGAAGCTCATACTACTCTATTCACATCCATTTCAGCTGTTTAGGTATCCAAATGGTGAAGATTAATAATTTTATAAAAAAAATTTAAAAAAATAAAAAATAGGTTAAAGGCACCCGGGTGTAACTGTACACCCAGGTGCATTTAGCTCCTTCCGTTAAACGACATGCAATTTAGCAATTTAATGAAGAATTAGATATGGTGCACCTAAGTGCAAAAATTCATTTTTTTAATTTTTTTTTTGAATTTTTTTAATAAAACTATTAATTTAAATATATTTAACATGTGTATTAATTTTTATCATTTGCATTCATCTCCTTCCGTTAAATGATATGCAATTTAGTGAAGATTTTGATACAGTGCACCTAGGTGCAAAAATGAAATTTTTTGATAAAATTATTAATTTAAATATATTTAACATATGTATTAATTTTTATCATTTGCATTTAGCTACTTCCGTTAAACGACATGCAATTTATTGAAGATTTTAATACAGTGCACCTGGGTGAAAAGAGGGGAGCCCACGTAATTTTAGTATTTTTTTTTGCGTTTAACGAAAATCAGCACCGCTTGCATTGTTCGCCCTTGTGCCACATCTTATAAAGAGGGGAGCCCACGTAACTTTAGTTTTTTGAGTACCCAAATAGATATTTGATGGAGGACTTCCCGAGAATGCAAATGATAACATGAATATTCAATTTGTTCCGCCGGACTCGTGCGCAAGACATCCACACTCTCGATCGCTCCTGTTCATTACATCTAAGCGTTCATCATTAAAACTGCTTGTGATATTGCTGCCATTGATGTGTAGAATGATTCTGACTTATCCAAATTAATGTGAACTGATCGACTAATATCATGTGTAAAATATAAAGGTAATCCTTTAATGACTCAAGGACTACTAAAAATTTCAGTGCATCCTCACCATTTGAGACTCATCTTAAGATAAAATTAAAATCCAATCCAATCCAATCCATTTAGAATCATTTAATTAAGCAAGTTTCATCCGACTCACCCAGTTGGTGGCAAACGAGGGAAACTGCCCACCCTTGCTTGGTCGACTTTGCCAGGTGAGAGTTTGTTGTTGTCTCCCAAAATGGGGTAGCACAGGGAAGTTTTGAATGTTACTCAATATGAAAATCATTACATAGTCACAATGTAATAAAATATTATAATGTCTTATGAAGTTATAGTATTTAAACTTATATTCATTCCGGAATGCATCCAATTGTGTTATTATGACCCGGTGAGCGTGATTGGTGATAGACAACACAGACACTACAACAACCATTGCCATGACCACGCTTGTTTTATTTTAGACGCATTTCGGATCTTCGTATAACAGTTGAAAACTAATCATGAAATCGCTTAATTAATTTGTTCAACTAATTAGAGTTGTTGTTCCAACCACCATGTTTCTGCTGTGAGCACTCAAAAAAGACATCCACGTTATCGTTTTGTTTCCCCTCCAAAAGTCGTCTTCTGCACATGATGCGACGTGTGTGAGCCCATGTCCTCGCCCGACCTTGGTTTCTTGAGTTCCTTTTTTATATATGTTTGTACACGTTGTTGTGACATTTTGATATTATCATGGCTTATATTTCCGCTCTCACACAGTGGAGGAAAATTTCCTTTAAACCCTCACCCCATAAGAGAAATTGTAAAAGCCCCCACGTCCGCGGAAAAATTATAAAAATTTCGACTATAGAGAGACAATTCTGTAGAACCCTTCCCATAAAGGAGAAAGGAATCCAATCCTACTTGTGGCAAGAGCGTTACCGCTGCGCCAGATGCACGTCATGTCGTCCAGCTTATGGAATTTTTCTTCCCCCATGAGCTCTTGCATTATATAACATTTTCCTCTATTCAATTTTAACCTTTGTGTCTCCAGTCCACGGTTGCGCGAAAGTAACCAGTTTAATTAATTTATTTTAAAAATAATTTTAGAAATAATTCGATTAATATTGTTTGTGACGGGGCAACATAGAATTCGTTTACCTTGGAAGCCACGGAATTCCTGATGACTCTTTCCATCTCTTGTCTTTCTTTTTCTTTTTTATTTTTTCTTTTTCAGGGAGGTCTAAACGCGATGCCTTTTCTTCCAGTGCACATCAAGCAAAGCTGTGTATTGGAAAGATGCATGCTTTCCCGCCCCCATCCGATCCTTTTACATTGTATGGAACTAAAACTAGGTAACAAAAATGTGAAGTCCAAGAATTCTTTTTAGTTCAGTTGAAGATGTGTGAGAAAGAGCAGTAAAGTAAAACATTCCGACGTGACTTGACTAGCGAACTCCAATCGCGCCTTCGTTCTCAAGCTTTATTTAATCCTTTTTGAACATTCCGTGCATTTGACTAATTCGAAGCCTTTAATTACTTCGAAAACAAAATTCTTCCTTAATCAAATTTCCATTTAATATACGAAAGTTAATTAGCTAGCATCACGAATCACTCCAATTTACTCATGGAACTATTGTATTTTATAACACCCCATACTTAAAAATAGCCTTTGCATATTAAATTTGGGTCTGGAAGTTATTTTTCAGATTTATCACGCGTTGAACGAAGTTTAAATCATGATATAAGCATAAAGGGGAGAACAATTCTAATAATTTGCATTAAAGTAATAAATCAAAACAATCGAATGTTGATAAAAATATTATTCAAACTTATTACAATCCATGATATTGTTCAAAATTTAAATAAATAATAAAATGTATGCTCTATGAACTCTTAGATAAAGTTATCACAACCCACCTGCTATGTATTTGCGGGACAATTAAAACACTAAAAGTAAGTAAAGCTCTTACTCACTCCGTAAGTTTAAAGTAAAATATATAATAAGTATATCATGCATTTTAAATTGTCTAATATGCAAGATACTCTTTTAATTATCCCAAAATCTAATTTAGTTAACTCATCTACCAAGCCAACATATGAAACATGAAAACTTGATCTTAAGTGGGCCACAAAGAAGTGATTGATCACTTATTATAAGGTTGTCCACCAAAAATTTATCATCTTGATCTCCGATGATGAATTTGATCCATCCAAAAGATCCATCATGTCCAAAAATATAGAAATTGGCTATTGGATCATCCAAATAGGAGTTCAGGATAAAAAGATAAAAGAAAAACAAGTTTGGCTGTTCAAACGGTGTCACATGGCACATCTGTTGGGTCCCGGTCATGGGCCAGCTCTGCTGCTAGGCTCAAGCACTTATGGTTAGGTTCTTTAGACTACTAACTTGGGCCTTCTGGAATCTAGGCTTGCTTTGGTCCAAGCCCCTCTATTTAGATTTGCTCTACTGGGTTTAACCCAATGGGCTCAATCCAACTACATCTAGCTCAGATTCACTGAATTAGTTCACACTGTAAGGGCCCAGCCTGAAATAGAAGAGAGGAGTAAGGGGTGAAAATCAAGGAGAGGCGGGTAAGGGTGTGCTCAATCTGATCCTACATTTAAAAATCTTGTTTAAGCTTACTTTTGATACGGGATTGGGATAAGGTCGATTTAACCTTTATCTTTCTTTAAGAGGTCTTGGGACAATTTCAGGTAATTTTCGAGTCAGTATCAGGACAACAGGTTAGGTTAAAAGAGTGGGTCAAAGTTTAAAAATTTATATACATATCGATAAAACGCATATTTATGATAAATTTAAAGATTAAATGATTCAATAGTTTACTATTTAATGAGTAAGATACAATTCTCATAATAAAGCATTAGTAAAATTTTTAAAATAATTTCATTTACAACTTAACTTTGATAAATATGTATATCAACCTTAAAATTACATTGATGTAAGTTTTGAATTACAATTAGTATTGTTAAATTACAAAATAATTATATTCATTCTTGTAAGATATAAACAACATAGATAATATATTTTATTTCATTGATCAACATGCAAATGGGATAACTTGAACCACATATATGCAATCAAAAAATAAAAATTTATCAATATAAATAAATTATAAAGTTAAACATATATCAACATAAATAACATTCACATTAATAAGTTATAAAGTTAAACATATTTATCAAACAAAACAACATTCACATAAGTAAAATATATAACTTATACCTTGCAGGTCGGGGCGGGTCGGATCGAGACATGGTTGTCTTGCCACACCCATTAGAATTAAAACACGGGTTTAAAATCCTAAACCGCCCCACCCCACTGGGTCAAAATCCTTGCCCCAACCCTCTGTAAAATCAAGACGGGTTACAGTTTGACCCGGTCCTATTTTCAGACCCTAGAGAGGAGGACTGTTTTGAAATTTGGTTTGACCAGGTTTTCTACAATTTTAGACTTCTGAAGGGACTTTTCTATAATTTTAAGAAAAATATCAAAAAAAGAAAACTTTGACCGGCATTCCTTTCTTTTCTTTCTTTTCTCTGTTATACACGGCCACCACGTCTACCTCCCGAACAACCTTATTTTAATATTTAATATATATTAAAATATTACTGCAACTTTATTCAATAAATCTAATAAACCTAAATAATATAATTGCTTAAAAAAAAATTTCTTGCTTAAATACATCTAGCAAATATGATCTTTACAACATAATCTATGCATAAAAATTTTAAAAAATAAATAATCTATGCATTAAAAATTTACTTACCTTGCTCAAGGAAAAAGAAAATCCAAGTTGTCTCTCAGTAAGCCTCATGTTGTTGAAATTTTGAATTGAAAATCTACTTACCTTGCTTAAGGAAAAAGAAAATCCAAGTTCTCTCTCTCAGTAAGCCTCATGTTGTTGAAAATTTGAATTTGGAAGCCAAATACTCTCTCTCTCAGTAAGCCTCACGTTCCTTTGAAATTTTGAATTGGAAGCCAAATATTCACTCATTCCCTTTTCATAATTCTTAACGTTTTTACCGTTTTGCCACTCAAGCGTAACTCACATTAAGGTTTTAAAACGGATAAAAATGAAAACGTTTTACGGGAAAATCTTTGGAACATCTCGTGGATAAAATCTTTTCTCTTCTACCACTATTTTCTAAAAATAAGAATTTACCCATAAATTCAAAGTGGTCAAAAATTCAACCATCAACTAGTTAACTTGTCACTTAAGATGCTAAGTTAAACACATTATTTTTTGGACTATGTATTACATATATCATCCATTCATTCGATTATACAGCACGGAATATATATACTATATTAGGCACAGCACAGATATTCGATTATATATTTTTGGTTCTCGTGAGTAAGGAAACAATTTTTGGGCTTTCATATTTATCCTTGGAGGTTGTAAATGTCCATCCCACGTCAAATTCAGTAATTAAAAGCATCATAATAAGTTATAAAAATAAAGCGATTTTTCGTTCCTGCACAAGGTAGGGTGGGGGTTAAATGCAATGGAAGATATAATTTTATGGGGATTTACAAGAGTTCCAAGATCTGCGTTCGACGATTCCATTCATCAGCAGTAGTTGTCCATGAGCTCGTTTTCAGTCTCGTAGCCAAGCAGTAAGCACAGAGCCTGAGGCCCAAGAATTCACTTCGACTCCAGACGTATTCCAATTCTCTCAGAATTCTACCACTCGCTTTTTCTTATCAGAGAACCCGAAATCCGACTGTCCAACCAAATTTCTCTCAAGAACTTCAACTCCATCATGCCAACCAAGTCGTCTCCCTGCAAAGCAGGGAAAACATCTAGCTAGGCTACCAGCAGCAGCCGCCCATATGAGATTAATTAATGCCCACTGATCAGGAGGGGCTCTCTCTTCATTGGATAGCGCGATCAGTTGCCTTTAGACGTCTAGGCAACTGAATTTTTAAATATATTTTATATTTTAAAAATGGAAAAATAAGGTCTGTTTCATGCTCGCCTAGGCGGACTTTCAACACCAAATTAAGGAAGACTCATAGAAAGCTGATAAGAGAGCCATACATACTTTTCTATTCCAAAAGACCAAACCCCACTAACAGAAATCTGGATGCCATGCAATAACCGGCAACAACGTTAATGGAAACTTCTCAGGAAGGGCAAGAAATCATATTGACTTTTTTTCCAGAAGAAATTTGAAAGGAAGATTTGCTAGTCAGTTCAAAGAAGTTGATAGAGTGTATGAACGTTGAATGTCAACGAACGCGCATGCAAAGTTGCAAACACACTCACCGCACTGATATATATTAGGGTGCAGTTGGCTGCAAATGAAGCCAATTTGATGATAAAAATAAAATCTAGCTCCTTCATTGGGTTTAAAATCAACTATTTAACTATAACACCAAACATTGCAAAATTAAATGTAATGAAATTATTTCATTTATATATCGATTTCTAGACATAGAAATAGTCTAAAACATCAATCCTACGTGGCCCGGAAGAGAAATACCCATGAGAAAGAAGAAGATTAAAGATTTAAGGCGGGAAAATAAAATAAAAAAGAAAAAGAAAAGGGTGTTATACGTTTTGGTGATTGAATATAAGACTGATCAGTACCGTCAAGGTCACGGTCTCCAGTGGAAGGCAGTGGTTGGCGTTTGGCCTCCCGTCCCGCACTCGGGCTCTCGCTGGCCTCATTCTTTGCAGCTTGTTGCGGCGGGGCCTAATTTATGGGAAGCCCTTCGAGGGCAAAAAAAAATATATTGTAGTATTATATTTGTTTTAAAATATGAGTATGTTTGATTTTTTGATAAAATTTATATTATATATACACAAAATCTCGATCTATTTTATTCATTAGTTGGATTAACAACTAAAACACATGTAGACATAATTTTTCCTTATTTGGGGTGTGTTTGGTAATGAGGATAAAATATCAAGCTAAAACTTTTCACTTTAAAACTTTTCACTCTTCATAACTACTATATTTTTTAATCATTTTTACACAATTTACTATACAACTACCCTACTTTTCAATCATTTCTGCATAATTACCTATACAACTAACTTATCTATTTTAACTTTATTATCTTTACTCTTCATTATTACATTAATCATATCACAACATTTGACAACTTTTACTTTCTAAAACTTTTCACCAAAAGTTTTAAAAATATTTATGTAGAACATGTTATTTTTTTTAATAAGATTTATTATAATTGGTAAAGTTGAAAAAATATTTTATATAAGAAAATTATTTTATGTGATTTAAAATAATATAAATAAGGTACTCTTGAGAATAACAATTTCTAGATTTATTTTGAAAATTTGAAATTTTATTATTATTTTTAATTATTTTTGAAATATAATGGAATCTAATAGCATCTGATGACATCTAACAAATCTAACTTTCATTATAAATATGCTAATTATCATTTAACACTCATGATATGCTTTTCTACTCTTTGCATTTGATACATATTTTAAAGCTTAGTTAATAGGATTTAATGAGTCTACTTAAATCTAATGATATCTAACAACATCTAAATTTTATTATTAATAAGTTAATCATAATTTAACCCCCATAATATGTTATTAGGGTCATTATAAGGTTATTTATAGCTTAAATACATTAACTAAAAATTAGTTAATATGATTTAATGAAATCTACATAAATCTAATGGTATTTAATAACATCTAATAATATCAAATAAAATCTAACTGCACATAATAACATCTAACTTAATCAAACATCATCTAACTTTCGTTATTAGTGTTTTAATCTTAATTTAGCATCCGTAATATGTTCTTAGGCTTTTTATAAGGTCATTGATACCTTAAATTAATTAATTAAAATTTATTTAATAGAATTTAATAAAATCTACCTAAATCTAACAACATTTAATGGGGTCTCTTACAATCTAACTACATCTAACTTTCGTTATTAATATGTTGATAATAATTTAACACTCATAATATGTTCTTATGTTCTATAAAAGGTTTTTTATATCTTAAATATATTAATTAAAACTCAATCAATAAGATTTTCTAAAATCCACTCAAATGCAACAATATCTAACAGTATTTAATAGAATCTAATAATATCTAACCGGATCTAACGACATCCAACTTTTATTATTAATATGTTAATTCTAATTTTCCACCCATAATATGATCTTAGGCTCTTTATAAAGTAATTTATACCATAAATACCTTAATTAATACATAACTAATATGTTTTAATAAAATTTACATAAATCTAATATCATATAACAGTATTTAACAGGATCTAACGACATCTAACATTGTCTAATATAATCTAATTTTTATTATTAATATGCTAATCATAATTTATCTTCACTAAAATTAATAAAATTTAAATAAAAATATTTATTTAAATTAAATTTTAAATATTTATCTAAATTAAATTAAATTAAATTGATTCAATATAAAATTATGAATTTAATAAATATTTATATTAAATAAAAATTATTTAATGTTTTCTCAATGAATTGAAGATTAACAAAACAAGAAATGACTAATTTTTATATCTAAGTTGACTATGTTATTTTTAATTACATTTAAATAAAAGATGTCTAACTCATTTTAACAATAAAAATTATATTGCACATGCTCTTTTATTGTAAATTTGTGTGAGTTAAAATATAAAATATTAAATCAAAATATAAATAAATATTAATTTGAACTAAATTAAATATCATATCAATTGATTACTCATCTCTCTTATAGGGTCAATTGCGCCAGCTCATTGCTATATTAATATATTATATTTAGAATATAATTTTTTTCATTTCAATAATTATACTAGAATATAATTCTTTTTCAGAAAAAGAATATACTTTATATCTTTAACATTCCGACAGTTTATACAAGAAATAAAAACATATTAATTATTGAATTTTATTTTAAAATAAATTATATATTATTTGAAATCGCAGTAGAGAATAGACCAATTTAATTTGGGGAAGAGAATTTTTGTTAATCAAGTTCATAACAACATTAATTTTTTATTTTTTGTTTAAAATTCAAGCAAAAATAATGAAAATTTAAATAAGATGAAGATATAATAAAATTCAAGCTAAGGTAGGCCCCGCCTGTGCCTGATGGTCTAGGTTGCATAGCGCTGAAGCCTGCGCCCAATCCCATGTGGAGAAGAGAAGCAGGCCATGGGCTGCTTTGCAAAATTTTCCGGTGTGATCCATTTGCAAATTGTCTCTGGCTGAGGGTTTTATGTAAATTTGAACCAAAAAAAAAAAAAAAAAAATCCCTTCTTCTGCCCCAAAGTCCCCCCCTTCACACGCTTCTTCTGAGCACTGACCCCTCCGCCGCTTCTCGACGTCCTTTCCCTGAAGCCCCCCGCCGCACGCTTCTTCAGCCACAGGTTGCATCCGCGACATTTGCTGCTGCTGCTGCTGGTCCTTCTTCCCTTCTTTGCTCTCCTTCCTCTCGCCTTCTATTTCCATCTTCAAATCCTCTTGTTTTCTCTCTCATTCTTCTGTCGTTCGCAGCTTTCTCAGTTTCCAAGCCAACCTCGCATTATAGCTCCCTTCCCGCCACCAGTTTCTCTCGCAGTCGGATATTTTGACGGTCGGCGGCATGCACGTGCCACGTGCACAATACACGTTTGATGGTGGTTGGTTGTTGTGTGGGAGACGGCGTTTCCGCGACCGCGAGCATGTCATATGATATGGAATCTCGAAAATTTGAAATTCAATGATAAAATTCTAGATTAATGTTCCCATAAACTAATTACTAAAATATCTTAGAGTTCTCATGATTCGCTTTTTCTGACTCATTTTTTGCTTCCTACAGAAGATGGTCAATCCATGTCATGTAAATTTAGCTAAAAAGAGTATTTAGAACGAAAATATTTCAAACAAAATTTTTTAACTTAAAATTTTTCGTTTGACCACAATTATATTTTTTAATTAATTTTTTGCATCTTCTTATATAACTAATTTATTTTTTAATTATTTCTATGCAACTACCTGTATAACTAACATATTTATTTTGACTTTATCTTCTTTACTTTTCATTATTACCCTATCATATCAAATCATTTTATTTCATTTCAAAAATTTTTACGCTAAGAATTTTTCATCAAAAGCTTTATTACTTCCCATATAATCCAAAATATAAAAATAAAATAAACTATAGCAACAAATTTTGTTTTATGTAGCTAATATTTTTTATGGGATATGTAGCTAATATTTTAGTTGTATGTTGTGGGTGTTTTATGAGAAGTCATACAACTTTTGGATAAAAAAAATTTTAGTATAAAATTTTTTGAAATGAAAGGAAATAATGGAATATGACGGGGATAATAATGAGGAGTAAAGATAATAAAATTGAATTATATAGGTTAGTTAATTATTTGAGTGATTGTGAAAAATAATTAAAAAGTAAATTAGTTATGTAGTAATATATGAAAAAATAATTAAAAATAAAAAATTGTGTATCATGACCCCAACCTAAGGCGGCACCTTAGGTTGGCCCACAACAGGATCTTTTAATCATACCTAAATGACATTTGATGATGAGTTTACAATTCATGTATAAATATAATAGATAAAGTTCACCCAGAGGATCTACATAATAATTATTACAAATTTAAGTTCAATGCAAAGAAGTAAAACTACATTATTATACTATTGAGTCCTTGCCTAACCCATTTGCCATGCATCTACAAGTAGGATGGATTTGCATTTTCTGAAAAAATACAATTAACATAGAGTGAGTTCCTAAGAACTCAGTAAACTTTATCCATCCATATCAATCAGAGTAAATAATATAATTGGTTAGGTTGCACTGAATAAAAATTATTTCAACAATATCATTAAATATGGAAATGCAAATAAACTCAATGAGCCAATGTGTGCAGTTGGTATCAAATGCCTTCTACCTAAGCCTAGGACTTACCCTATAGTCACACATTAAGTAGCCTTTCAACAAGCCTAGGACCTACCTGTAAAATAAGTAGCCCTCTAGCAATGCCTAAGACCTGCCCTCAAATCACGCACTAAGTAACTTTCCAGCTAAGCCTAGGACCTACAAGAAAACTAACTTTAAATGGACTAAGTTCTACACACTTGCATTTTCAACTTCTACATATATGGTTTATGTTAAGTAGTCTCCTGGCAAGGCCTAGGACCTACTTGTAAACTCACACTAAATAACTGTGCACAACATATTCATCCTCTAGTGGCACCAATATACAGTGAAATCTTCGCCATTAATATTTTTCCATTAATAACTTCTAACAATAATCTTTTATGGATAATCCAACTCATTCAATGAATCTAGAATGTCCGAAAATGTAAAGATCGATAGTTAGATCATTAAAATCAGACATCCAAATCAAAAGTTATATTAAAAACAATTCATACCACACACGAGTCATCATATGTTGTCGATGTGGGTTACAACCAACGTATTCCTAATGCTTAGGTTAAAGGTTTTATATACAATATTTTTTAGAAATCATTTTGTGAATGTCAAGCTAATATAAGATATTTTTGTAAAGTATTTCACTCTTAGGGATTTTCTGAAAATTTTCTAAAACTTTCCTTATGAAATTTCTCAAAAAATTAGGAGAGTATTCTGTAATACTCTTTTTAGAAATTTTTGTAAAATTTCTAGCAATGTTTGGATTTTTCTATTATTTCTTCAAAATAGGTACTTTTTTACAAAATCATAAATTCATTGGGTTTTTTGTATTTCCATCAAAAAGAGCGAAAACTGCCCAAACGAGCTAGAATTTTTCCTTTGGGCACATATCTATGTTTCTTATTTAATATAGATTTGTCAAATATTTTTCTTTTCGTAAATCTAGCAAATCTATAGAATTTGAGAAAAAAAAATGGATAAATTATAAAAACTTAAAATCCTCATCAATTCCTCAACAATTAAGCATATAAATTCTCACTTACCTAATTGGCGTATCCACGAAAGGATTTTCTTAGATGGATCTGAAAATCTTATAAGTTTTCTTCAAAATTTCAACTTGATAGCTTACATTCATTCTTTCTTGTCTATCTTTTTTCCGCGTTCGCACTGTTTTTAAAAAGCGTGTTGCTACTCGTTAACGCCTACCTATCAACGCTCTCCATTAATGCTCATAAATTTTATTTTAATTAATTATTTATTTTATTTAAACATATATTATATATATTTTTAACGGTTGTTACATTATGCGAAGTAAAAAAATTTAGATTGAAAAAGTCTAGCTTTAAGAGCTTTTAGTATAGCAAAACATGTCAGTGTATATTTAGCTGCAATAAATGTATTTTGAGAACAAATAATTATTATCACTAGAATTAAGTACAAGTCATGACAAAAATATTGGGCAATAATTTAGTTGCATAATCGTTGTTGTTGAATTATTGTAGTTGCGCAATTTATGTACAATAAGTGATAAACTTGACTATAATTTGGTTGTATATAGATAGTTGCTATTGGATTGTTGTACGTGCCCAACTCACATGAAAACGTGCATTTTCGTTGCAGTGGAATATACACCTATGCCATCAAATTTTGTTATAAAAAACGTACCTTTTTCATAATTTATTTAGCTATGATCGTTTTCAAGTGATGACATTTGATTATATGTAATAATTTTCACAAAAATATAACTAAAAATATTTAATGCAGTACTAAAATTTAATGGTAAATAGTAAATACTAATAAAATTTTAGCTGTGATTAATAATTTGATTGCGCAAAGGCGATCACTTATTTTTTTAAAAAAAAAAAAGTTTTGTTATGGTAACGGTACTGAGCCTGCATTTCTCCCCGGCATTGTCTATTCATCCACCGATATTCTCTTAATCTTTGATAGAATTACCTCGACAACAGGCATTTTTAACAACTTTTTGTTCTGAAGCATTATTAGCTTATTGCTAAATCAAAGTTATGATTATGTGCCATAATTTTTTTAAAAAATAATGCAATCGAGGGTATAGTAACAATAGAAGTTTCCAGATATTGATTTTTTTTCAAAAAATAAGTAATCTTACAGTGTTAATTAAATTTGACCCAAACCAAACTTCCTGACTCTACAACGTAGGCTGAAGCTGAACCACAGGTTAAAATTGAAATAAGTTCGACCTTGGAAACTCATTTAATTACCAAGAAAAAAAACTTAAAGAATTTCTCTTTTTAAAAAATCCTAAAGAAAATTACTTTTACGGGGAAGTTATAATTGCACCCAGCAGCCCGCTAGGCTTGTTCTATAAAAAGATCTCTCTCACCGTATACATGTAGCCTAATTGAAGACAGAAGTTATGGTCCTTATGGAGCCATGCGGCAGGCTTGTTCTATAAATAAATTATATTTAAAGCCTGGACTGGAAGTCTGGAACCCCCCCCCCCACCAACACACAGATAGTTCCAGGTGCAGCAGTTCCATCCATTAATTAATTCGTACATAGACTAGGAATTTGTGGGTGACCACCAAGTAATTAAGACATCAGAGCTCCGTAATTAATAGAAAGGAGTTGGACATCAAAGTGCTAAGAACTTTTTAGCTCGCTACAACTTTGATAATTTACACTTTCTAAATGGTGTGCTTCTTGCCACGGAGGCAGTCCTGACTGGTACCGCCTTCGTGACTCGCCATCGGCATACTTCAGTGGCGGCGGGCTATATGCGTTAAGGGTGGCGTCTTATCTCCCTATAGTTGTTGTTGTGGGGGCGTCCATCATTTAGATCTTTAGGATTTATTCTCAAGAAAAAAGTGGAGTTGTAAGAATGTCTTAGGATTTTATTGTAATATAAGATGATGTAATATATGAATATCAAAAAATAATGTGCTTCTTGTTATTTTAAACACTTGGACCTCTGTGAAATTTTTCTAAAAATATTGACCTCTGCAGTAGCGTATGATACAACAACGTGACTCTCTTAAAGACCGGCGTGCAAACAGGGTCTTCTGTTCGACCCACCCGGCCAATCGCTAGCCCAAAAAATAAGTTGGTTTAGGATGTAAAAATATAAACATAGAATTTAATACAAATATAAACATAGAATTTAATACAGCCCATTCTAAATAAATATATAAAGATGCATGATGTTGTTAACCTAGCCTAAGTATGGCTTACTTAACCCATGCTAAAAAAAAATCTATTTAAAAAATATTTTTTGCTTTTTCTTCGTTAATTTGTTAGTCTAAATGTATTTATTATATAAATTAGGTTATATTATTTTCTGAAATATGTGTATTTTTTTAAATTTTAAGTACAGGATTATTTTAGTAATTTTTAACCACTACTAATGGCTAAAATATTCATATGTTTAAAATTTTAAAAATATATACATATCTTCAAAAATGGTAAAACTTAATTTATACATTAAATATATTTAGATTAGCAAGCTTATAAAAGAAAAAGCAAAAAAAATAAAAAATGGGTTTATCAGTGTGAGTTAAATAACTCATTTCTTAACCTGAGCAAGATCATTTTATATATATAAAGCAAATTATTTTTTAAAATTTTCAACCATAGTAGATATTTATTGGAAACAGTTGTATGGAGTGACTTAGGCTCGATGTAAAATATCTACAAATCTTTAAAAATGATAAAAATTGATACGTATGTTACATACACTTAAATTAGCAGTTGTATAAACAAATTTTAAAAAAATGAGTATTCGCACCCAAGTGCACCGAAAGCTAAGTGTATTTGGGTGTATCGAACCAAAGTACACTTGAGTGCACATGATGAGGACCCATATTTATTTAGCCATCTTTCGGCATTGCTTCTTAAAATTTTCTTATTAAAAGTATAAAACGTCATATGTAAGAAATTGGGTCCATATGCTATGAAAATAAATTCATGGAACCTTGCTATTTTTAGCCATCCAGATGATTATATGAAATTTATTCTGCATACGTTATTCGTTTAATCAAACATTTAAGTTTCATATGAATAAATATTTTTATAGGTGCTAACTAAAAAATGAAAAATTAACATGATAAACTTTTTAAATTTATATACCTATGACGTGTTTGAGAAATGATAAAACTTCTGGATTTTTTATGTAAAAAATTTTGAATTTGAAGAAAATAATGTGATATGATAAAGATAATGATGAGAAATAAAGAAAATAAGTTAAAATAGATTGGTTAGTTTTATCAGCAGTTATGTGGAAAGAATTGAAAACAGTTATGTAGAAATAAACAAAAGGTAGGACAATTATACATGAAGATGTGAGAAAATAATTCAAAATAGGATAGTTGTGTAAAGTGAAAAATTTTAACTTAAAAATTTTGATTTGGAAAGTTTTTACGTTAAAAAAAATGCTTCCATTTGACAACTTTTAATTCAACAACCATGCCATCTAAAATATTCTTTCTTAGATAAGTGATCAATAAATTACACTAACTCAAGATCCGAAACTGAGTTTCGTGAATTTATTGAATTTATTTATATGAATCGGTTATGTGGAATTTGATCCTAAGTATGTGTTTAGCATTCTATAAAACTTGTCAATCTAAAACTTTTCATTATTCACAACTACCGTTTTTAAATTTTTAATAAATTTTTATACAATTATCTTATTTTTTAATTATTTTTTCACGACTACTTATACAACTATTCTATCTATTTTAATTTTTCTTTTAACTCATCATCATTACCACATAATATAATATCACTTCTCCCTTTTCAAGAACTTTTACATTTAAAAGTTTTATCAAATACTAAATACAACCCAATTTTAATTTTAAGAATAAGTTCCAGTAACGAGGACCCAAAGTTTGAATCTCGTTCGTCAACCCAGAAGTATTTTTAAAATATTGTTTTAGACTTGTCTTGACTTTCAAGAAAGACTGTTTAAAAAATAGACTTCGATGGATGTAATCCTAATCAGCGTAAGTCAACCAGTCCGATTTTACACCACTAAGAACATAAATATAGCTTCATAAGAATTTGCATGTGCTGAATTGTAATATTAAATGGCCTATTATATATAAATGAATTTTAAAAATAACATCTACATATCGGTCCCGCTTTTATGTAATCGACTCATGTAACCTCTTCAAAATCTAAGATTTTGATCTTTAATGGAAAATCTAATCTATACCAAGTTTTATCCAAATCAAGTATTTTTAAGTGCCAAATTTTTTCAAAAATATACATATATTCATGTATAAATTATGAAAAATGTTCAGATCTATTTACACATGTATTAGAATGTAATAATATTTTATAGAATCATTTATTCACATAGAAATGATATTTTGGACGGTTTAGATGTTGAAAATACTACTTTAAAATTAATATTTTAACATTTTTCGTAATTTACACATGAATATATATATATTTTTTTTCTAACAAATGTGGCCCACAAACATACTTGATTATGATGAAACTTAATATCTTGGATAAATAAACAATGTTAAATATAATAAATAGATTAGATTTTCTATCAAAGACCAAAATCATAAATTTTAAAGAGATTACATAAGTCAACTTCTATATAAGCCGGCTACATAGAAGCAAAGGTTGAAGCTATATGTATATATATAGGGAGCTGTTCCAGTGTAGCACAACTGCACCGGAACAACAATGAAACTTTATACAATCATTTATCTATATATAAATTTTATAGCAAATAGTTTACATGTTGAAAAAATTATTTTAAAGTTGTTATTTACATCAAAATATTTTATTACGTTGAATTTGTACCAATTTCAGATGAGACCCATATACATATTTGATTGGGATGAAAATTGATATGGTAATAGAATATATTATTCTAAATACAATAGGTGGTGTAGATTATGATTTGATGATCATGTGGGGCCCATTTCAGCAATGCTGCACCGGAATATTTCTGATATATATATGAGAGCTATTCCGGTGCAGTGACGCTGCACCGGAACAGCGATACAGTGGCCCCAAAATGGGCCCTAAATGATCATGAAATCATGATCTACTCCACCCATTGTATTTATAATAATGTATTCTATTACCATACCAATTTTCATCCCAATCAGATATGTATATGGGCCCCATCTGAAAATGGTACAAATCCAACATAATAAAATAGTTTGATATAAATAACAACTTTAAAGTATCTGATTGGGATGAAAATTGGTATGGTAATAGAATACATTATTCTAAATACAATGGGTGGAGTAGATCATGATTTCATGATCATGTGGAGCCCATTTTGAGGCCACTGCACCGCTGTTCCGGTGCAGCAACCCTATATATATATATATTCCTGTGTAGCATGTTGCACCGCTGTAATGGGCCCCACATGATCATGAAATCATGATCTACTCCACTTATTGTATTTAGAATAATGTATTCTATTACCATACCAATTTTCATCCCAATTAGATATGTATATGGGCCCCATCTGAAAATGGTACAAATCCAACGGATGAAAATAACAACTTTAAAGTATCTGATTGGGATGAAAATTGGTATGGTAATAGAATACATTATTCTAAATACAATGAGTGGAGTAGATCATGATTTCATGATCACGTGAGGCCCATTTTTAAACCATTGTACCGCTGTTCCGGTGCAGCGTCGCTGCACCGGAACAGCTCTTATATATATATATATATATAACAATAATCATACCAACAAACACACGGCAAAACTCAAATGCGAGCCTCGGAGCGTCCTTTGCCTTGGCCAAAGCAAATAGCGGCGGCCGCCTCTCATTTTTTTCGAAACAAACACATTCGATCAGGACTCTCTGGTCCCTCCCTTCCTCTCAAAAGGAAATTTCTTGCAGTAGAGGACTACAAGTGGCTGGCCCTTGAAAGGAAGAGGTCGGCATCTTTCGTTCGGACTTCGGAGCAACTCAGCTACTTCCTTTAATTAGGTCTTATAATTTTATTTTATTTTTTAAAAAAAAAAGAGGAAAAAGTCTAGCTACTTCCTTTGCATTTTCCACACTTGATAATGCCACCCTAATTAATACTTGCTTTACATTAATCACCCCATACCATCAAAATCAACATTACCAAATATCCTCTAATATCAAATTGCGTTACCCCGTCCAAGGATATGTCACACGCGGTGAGGGCTGAAAGAAGCTCACAGAAAGGCGGTGCGTTGTCGTCCGTGGCGGAGGGACTAAGGACAGGGCCAGAAAAGGACGTATCTTCCACTGATAAAAAGCTACACATGATGGAGAGAGAAATTCCACGATTCGTTGGGTGGCCATGAATGTTTTCGGCTCTTTCCCATGCTCATCATCAGCACCACCTTTTTCGCTCCTTCCCCATTCACGTCCCCACATCGCCATCTCAGTAAAACCACGCGGATTAAAAAAAAAAAAAAAAACTGAAATTCAAAATCGTAGGAAACACAAATTCCCTTGCCCAAATGCCAAACGCAAAATACCTTACATATTTTCCACTCGAGGGCACAAAAAGGAGAAACAGAAAAAGCTGCTCAACCCTGTTGCTTGAATGTTGGCTGGCTCATGGCTGTTTGTTTTCTTTCTTTTTTTTCCTAAAAAAAGCTGGGAAAGAAAACAAAAACAAAAAAGACACAAATTAACACTGATATCATTTATATCCAAGCAAACCCCATTTTCGGACGAATGTAACCAATCAATTCTAGCTACGCGAGAGAGATGTATGCGGTATACATGCACCGTACTTCATGTTTCTACTTTTATTTTTTCTTTGCGAAAAGCTATCCAAAAAGAGATTCCTGCATCCCTCTTTATCTCCTGTATTTCCATGTTCAGCTACCGCGCCATCTCCGCATGCAAAGAAGCATTATAGCCTGCCTGTTCGATCTCCCACCTGAGCTTCGATGCGACAGCTTCATGTGCAGGGACGTACTCCTATCAAAAGTTCAAAACCGAAGAGTCCGAGGAGAAGACAAAAGGATTAAAATGATTGGTTCTTTTAAAAAACATGAGAGAAGGGCAGAAAGAAAGGCCCACCCTCACCTCCAGTTTCCGCACCAGTTCTTCGGCGTTGGGCGCAGACACGATGATGTTGCGCTGAGCAGGGATGATAAAGCCGTCGTCCACGGCCTTGTCGATGAACGTCAGCAGGGAGTCGTAATACCCATCTACGTTGAGGAGACCCACCTGCAGCATAGGTATATATACCCATTCATCTTTTGTTGTAGGTGTCTTTTCATTCATTGGAGAGGGTTTTGGAGTTTCTTACTGGTTTGTCATGGATTCCGAGCTGCGCCCATGTAATGACTTCCAGAAGCTCTTCTAGTGTTCCATATCCTCCTGCAACGATTTACATAGACCGATTGTTATTTTTGACTGACTGACTGAAAGTCGTGGATATATGGTAGCTAGGTGTCCTTCCATAGATAAGAGGGGCACCTGGCAAGGCTATGAAAGCGTCGGAGTGTCGAGCCATCTCGGCCTTTCTCTCGTGCATGTCGGCCACGGGTTTTACTTCTCCCACTGTTTCGCCTGTTATCTGCGATTCAACAAGGAGCATTTCAACGTCGTCACAGAAATGAAAGAAAGCAGGCTAGCTCAGAGCAGAAGAGAACGATCATCAACAAAAAAAAAAAAAAAAAAAAATCAAAAAGGGATAAGGGGAAGAGCAGAAGAGAAGGGAAGACATCCAACCATACCTCCTTCGACATGAGAGTCTTGGGGATGATCCTGTGATAAACAAGAAAAACCCAAACAAACCAAAGAAAAGAGTTCCATCAATTCGATAGTTGATAAAAAGCCATATAAGAAACCCACTGATTTTATTGCTTCTATTGATTTTTCCCTTTTGGGTTTACCCCAAAACGTGTCTTCCTCCTTTGTGGACGGCTTGAGAGATAAACCCCATCAACCCAATACTCCCACCTCCATAAACCAAATCCACCTGCCTGGAAACCTGCATTGCAACCGAGAGGAACGTACGTAAGAGAGAAACCGGCGTTAGCATTGCCACAAAGTGGGGAATATGAGAGAGAGAGAGAGAGAGAGAGAGATGCATGAGAAGTCAATCTCATTGATCTCGATCATTACCAGCTCTCTCCCAAGCTCTACCGCAGCATCTGTATAGCATGTTCTGTTCCCAGTGCTGCTGCCGCAGAAAACGCAAACCGTCCTGAACCTTGATTTGATGCTTGTCCTGCTCTCCTCTTCCATGGCTTTCCTTCTATCTATACTCCTTCCAACTGCAGTTTTGAGGTGGAGATTCGAATCCAAATGCAGGACAGAAGGGGAAAAGGTAAAGAAGGCAAAGATAGAGGGACAAAAAGGAAAGGAGAGGGAGCTGATATTTATATACGTGCGTAAGGCCCGGTTTTTTCATGGCGGGGCGCAAACTTAGCCTACGTTTGACACGCTCACGCTCCAGCCTGTCAACTTACACGCGACTTCCAAACCCAACTCACTGCTTCACCATGGTTTTAGTTTTACAATCCCAGTTTGCCCTCTTTTTTCTCTCATTAAAATATTCTTTAAAATTTGTTAATTTTTAATCAAATTAGTTTAAATATCATTTTATGCATGTAATGTGGATTCTTGTTGGTTATTTAACAGGTTGAAAACCGGATTCCTTAATCCAAGTCGCTCAAACAGTGAGTGGGGTCCACCTGAAATCGAGGGGTTTCGAGGTAACCGTTTGGATGGGCCAATAGGTGAGCTAGCTTTTATCCACGCCCAAAAGATTACTTTCTAGGATGCCGCCAGTAAAACTCCTGTAAATAGTACTACTTATCCGTGTAAACGTGGCACGACTCACGGCAGTGGTATGCCCATCCCAGAAGAAACGTACAACCCGCCCCACCGGGGTGTTTGCTCAAAAAAGAAATAATAACAAAAGGCTAATACAGATAAGATGAAAAATAAAAACACGTGAAGTTGATGCAGTTGATACACGGGCTATTCATCAACAAGCGAGTGGTTTAATTAACTGCCAGTGATCTGAGATGTCATCATTCCGTCATCAAATTGGCCATCCGTACATCTTGTCCCACGAGTGCGATCTTGATTTTTTAAATTTTCGTTAATTAACCATTTGCTGAGGTTTTCGGCACTTTTTCACACGCTCCAGGAGCCGAACATCACCCAATTTCTCGGCTTGCCCGTGGCCAGTGGTATTAGGCCATTGGCGAGTCGGGGCACAGGCGTAATTTGAGTGCGCCGCGCACCCCTTCCCGGTACGCCTGTCGTCTGTCTCCCGTACGCAGCGCCAAGTGCCAACCGCCAAGAGCCAAGAGCCAACCGCCTGCGTTAGCGCGTGCCTTTATGGGCAGGACGGCTCCAGCGAAGGGTTGGCAGGAAATCAGCCACTTGGTTGTGACAGCTCATGCTACTCTTTTTTTTTTTCCCAAAGAAGAAGCTCGGATGGTGGTTCAATGCACCCGGGAGCTCATGCTACTCTTCGTTGAACGGCAACCATCCTCGTCATTGGCTGGGGTTCACGCAGGACCGACGGGACGGGATATCCGGAAGCAGATTATCTGTGACCGCGGTTGCAGTGCGGAAACAGACCTCCAGAGTCCAGACCAACCAACCTTTCAAGCGCCTAGAAATACAGACACTCCATGTTTACTAATCAATATCAATCGACAAATCAAGTGGGCCACAATTAATGCAGTTTTAATGATTTAAATTACATGTATTATATAAAGGGTAAATTTCTTATAATTTTAAAACAAGTTTTACCAAATAAACGAATTTAAGTTATCTTTATCATTAAGGCGGTAAGTGTACTATTATATTTGAAGGGTTCCAATTTAATACATACGTGTTCATCCAACCTACACGCGTACAAATGTTTTGAGATTTTTAATTTTTTAAAATTTTCATGGGAGCTCCCATGTAATACTTTCAAATTTTAAAATTTTGATCATTAATAGAAAATTCAATTCGTTCATGATAACATCATTTATTTAGTTAAAATACCAAATTTTATTCAAATCAAGTATATACATGAGCTATATTAGCTCAAAAATATATATTCATGTGTAAATTATGAAAAATACTTAAATCTATTTACACACATATTAAAATGTAATAATACATTCTAAAATTATTTATCCATATAAAAATGATATTTTAGACAGCTTAGATGTTAAAAATACTACTTAAAATTGATCTTTTAGTATTAAATTATTTTATTATATTGATTTTATACATTTATATGTAGGACCCATATACAGTGAAACCGAACCAATAAAGAGATTTTCATGATAATATAAATGATACTAAATACAATAGATTAAGTGTAATAGCCCAGAACCGAATCCCACATCGAAAAGGGGAGAAAGTTCTTAGTAGTTTATAAGTGGGTCTCAAGTTCAATATGGTGTGACGCGTTTTAAAGCCGTGCGGCTAAGCTGCTAGGCCAGAGCGGACAATATCACACTGTGAGGCCCATAGCCCGCAGGCCCAATGGACGTTTTCTGGGTTTGTGTGCTCTGTGCGTTAGACCCAATGGTTGCTTTTCTGGGTCTGTGCGTGACAGTGGTATCAGAGCGGCTCCCCCTCCAGTAGATGTGGTTTGGAGAGTTGAACCAGTGAAAGTCAGGGCTGCAGGCAGAAGCCCAGAGTTAGATTGTGGTTCGGGGACGAACCAGGCGGAAGCTGGTGGGCTTGTAATAGCCCAGAACCGAATCCCACATCGAAAAGGGGAGAAAGTTCTTGGTAGTTTATAAGTGGGTCTTAAGTTCAATATGGTGTGACGCGTTTTAAAGCCGTGCGGCTAAGCTGCTAGGCCAGAGCGGACAATATCACACTGTGAGGCCCAAAGCCCGCAAGCCCAATGGACGTTTTCTGGGTTTGTGTGCTCTGTGCGTCAGACCTAATAGTTACTTTTCTGGGTCTGTGCGTGACATTAAGTGAATTTTCCATTAATCAACAAGATCTTAAAAATGAGGGAGCTACATAGAAGAGATGTTTCATAAAAACAGGACTGTGTGTGTGTGTGTATTGTTACCGCTTCTATGAAACCGCCTTTTTTATGTAACCCCTTGCATTTTTAAAATCTTAATGCCTGATAGAAAATTCATTTTATTTATTGTGTTTAACATCATTTTTAGTACCTTAAAAATTCTTTTATTTGTTCAATATGAATATGGATTGGCTTCATTGAAAATCAACACTAATTTTTGTCAAATGTAGCCTATAAACAAACTTGATTGAAATGAAACTTGGTCTCTCAGGTAAGAAAATAGTGTTAAATACAATAAATGGATTGAATTTTACATCGAGTATTAAAATCTTTTAAATTTGGAGCGGTTACATGACTCTGCTTCTTTATACTGGTTACATAGAAGGAAAGCCCTATATATGTAACCCGATTGAATGTACTAGTACATGATTGTATGGAACTTTTTTTTTTTTTTTTTCAATCCATACATCAGCCGAATCGCCGAAGCATGAAGTTTATTTATATGTAGCTTTATAATTTTTTGGTTTTATTTAATATTTTTTGAAATTTTAGACATTAAAAAATTCAACCCACTTTACATGCTAGCGCATGAAAACAAGATATTTTCTAATTTCATAAAAATATGAAACAAAATTTCATATGTAAGATATTCATGCTTAAGTTCACATATATGTGCTAAAATATAAAAAATAAAAAGTGTCCGCACACCCATGAACACTCTAGCGCACACGGGTACGACTTTTTATATATACAAAGCTTTGCATCTATGAAACCTTTTTTAAATATCTTAACCATTGTTGACAAATATATTTCATCTATTGTATTTAAGATCATTTATATTAGTACGAAAATTCTTTTTATTCGTGTAGCATTACTTTATATGAGTTCTACTATAAATGTGTAAAATCAATGCAATAAAATAGTTTAATAGTAAATATCAATTTTAAGGTACTATTTTTAACATCTAAACCATTTAAAATATTATTACGATATGAATAAATGATTCTATACAATATTATTATATTTTAATACATAAGTAAATATATTTAAGTATTTTTCTAATTTATACATAAATATATTTATTTTTAAGTAAATATAACCTATGTACATATTTGATTTTAGATGAGATTTGATCTCTTAGCTAAACAAATAATGTTACATACAATAAATGAATTAAATTTTGCATCAATTATCAAAATAATAAAATTGAGGGGGTTAGATGTAGGCATAGGAATGGATGCGAGTCAAGCCGGGTTTGGGTATTTCTTATTTTTTTAAAAAAAATACCATATTTTTATATCAAGTTGAGAAAATGTTGGTTCAACCTTCATTTTTTCTTAATAAGTTTTAGGATAGATTTCGGGTTGATCTCGAGTCAGTAATGAGACAAGAGCAGAGTAAAAATGTGGGTCAAGGATGATAGTTTTAAAAATTCATACATCCATTAAACATAAAGATATATTTATACTAGATTTAGATATTGCATGTTTAGATATCTTACTAATTAATAAAACTAAGCGTTCATAGAAAATAAAAGTAAACGTCGTTATTAAAATAAAATATTAGTAAATATAGTGTAATTATATCAAAATAGGTTAACTAAATATTCTTCATTCGAAATAAATTTTGGCATTTTAAAAATATTTTCTAAAATAATAATATTTTTTCTAAATGTTTCCAAAATACTAAAAAGCTACAATTATGCATATGGTTATATGCATATATAAGTGTCTCTTATTAATTCTTATATTATTGATAAAGTTAATCATAAATAATGTAAAATTTTTGAAAGAAAATGCAAATAAGATTTAAAAATATACTTATAATTTTTAATAAAATAATACATGTTGAGCAAGTCGAGAGATAATCAACCCATCTCAATTCTATTTTTTGAATTCAGATTAAAATTTTGAATCCATTCCTGTTACCAAGTCATAAAAATAATGGTTTTATCCGATAAAAAGGGTCAAGTCAGGAGTGGGTAATGGATTGAACCAGCCCAATTTCCACCCCTAGTTACATTAAACCACTTTTATTTAACAGGATTATATAGAAGTGAAGCTTATATATATTACCAATTTTAAATTTTTGTATATTTTTTAATCCGTTTACATTACAAATGGTTCGAATGAGGATATGAAATATGTTGCAGTAAATTAAGAATAACATCCACAAACGTCTGCAGTCATGAGAGGATACGATATGATGTATATAATCAGAATGATTAAAAGTGTATCACTTGATTAGATGAATTTATTTATTTTTCAACAGATTGAAGTGATTTGTATTGGAGCTTTTAGATAAATATGTTAAATTAGACCTTTTTATTTGCGGCGTTCCACTTGACTATGTAATTTAAGTAATTTTTAATATTTACATAAAAAAGCATTTTTTTAACGCAAACATAGAATATTGTATTTTATAGATATGAACAAAATACACCATAAATAAACCCACTACGGGAATCTGTCGTCCTGTTGCCGACAATCTACTAGGAGATTTCTTGGAGGCCCAAAATAAGGAAAAACAGATTCGAAACTGCAGAGCAGCATTACGCCCGCATATTTTCAGTTTATGCTGCAATTTTATCTCTGCTTATAATATAATATAGATTTAAGAATCATTTACCTATATAGAAATGTGTTTTAGACGGTTTAGATAATAAATCTATAGATTTGAAATTAATATATAAATTAAACTATTATATTATATTAATTTAATACATTTTCGGACGAGGCTAAGTGTTTTTTTCCTTGATAATGGCTAAGTACGTCTTTGATGTGGAAAGAACATGTTAATTAATTCTAAATAAATATGGGGTGAAATAGATTTTGATTTGATCACCAAAGCGGGCATCAAAATGGAATATCACATTGAAATCTTCAATGGTACGAGTATCATTAAAGTTTATCTATTAAAATATAGATAATGATAAAACAAATTTACGGTTCTAGTCTGATGGACACTAGAACTGTATAAGTCGAATTGAGCATCGGAAATTATTCATTTTAAAGAAAATTCATGACAAGTAACCCATCAGGCCCTTAAACGCAACACTGAAGTTAATTAGTCCATTTATTTCTTATTTCTTGATATTATTTATTTATTCCTTTCTTTAGGTTTTTTCTAAAAATTATATATTTTTTCTTTTTTAATTTCCAATCCCTTTTTACGGAAAAAAGTAAAAAACAATATCCAAGGTGATACCGACATACTGTAGCTATTAACGGGGTTGGGTTAGATTGCTTTGTCTAGGGAACGATGGCGGACAGAGCGAAGTGAGTGTAACCGTAAGTACAAGCGGCGATGCAAATCTGTGTATTTGTGATTTTTGCCGTCGGCGGAGGATTGCGCCGACGACTTCACGCAGAAACGCGCAGGACGCTGCGCAGGCCTTTTTTTCAGATGGGTTATATAGAAGTGGCGTTAAGTAGCTTTTTTAATTTTTAAGATTTTTATTTTTGATAGAAAATTTAATTTATTCACAGTATTTAATATCATTTGTTTATTTAGAAAACCAAGTTTTATCCCGACTAAGTATGTTTTGCGAGCACATTTATTGAAAAATATAAATATTCATATGTAAATTATGAAAAATGTTAAAACGTATTCACACATGTATTAGAATATAATAATACTTTATAGAATTATTTATCTGCATAATAATAATATTTCAGATAGTTCAGATGTTGAAAACTACTTTAAAATTGATATTTTAGCATTAAATTATTCTATTATGTTGATTTTATACATTTATAGATGAAACCCACATTCAGTGAAACTACATAAATAAAATAATTTTTAAGATACTATAAATGATGCTAAATACAATGGATGAAATGAATTTTTCATTAACCATTAAAATTTTAAATACAAAGGAGGTTATAGAGAAAATGAGTTTTATAGAAGTAGAACCAATTTCGCATAAGCATGAATCCAACATCTTTAATTGGTAAATATCATAATTTTTTAAGAAAATGAATAATGTTTGAAATTTTTTATGCATCATATATAGTAAATTAATCTAGCACATGCAATTATACCATGGAGTCCATGTCCTATGGGGTCTACTTGATCAATAATAGAAAATCCACATCATCCATTGTATTTAGAATTGTTCACTTTATTAGCATATCAATTTTCATCCAAATCAATAATGTATATGGGCTTATATTAAAATGGTGCAAAATTAACATAATAAAATAGTTTAACTTAAATATCAAATTTAACGTAGTATTTTCAACATCTAAACTGTCTAATATTTTTTACATAAAGAAATGATTGTATAATGTATTAGTACATTTTAATGCGTGTGGGGATCATTTTGCGATGGATTGATCCATACTTATGATACGGTCCGTTTACATACAAAGGGCACTCTCATATATAGATGATAAAACTTAATTTATATATTAAATACATTTAGATAAATAATTATATAAAGAAAAAACAAAAGAAGTATTTTAAATTGATTTTTTATAGTAGGCTAAACAAACCGTTTGCTTAGCCCGGGTTAATAGGATAATTTATTTTTTATTGGTAATATTTGAATAACTTTATCAATTTTAGTTAGGTAATTATTTCATTACATATATATTGAAATCTCAACATATGTAGGTCGTTTGAAACTTTTTTTTAAAAAAAATTGGTTTTTTTATTTTTATGCTATTCCACATATATTTAGTTTTTGTATATAATTTATCATTTTTGATTATATATTTTTGATATTTCAAAAAAGCCTGCACTTTTGACTCTCAAGAATTTTTGGGTAAAAATATTAATTTTATAAATTATGAATAATAAAAATCAAAAATAATAAATTTCGGTACATATAATGATCACATGTGAGTTTATATAAAATAAAAAGAAAAATAAATGGAAACAAAAATAAAACTCAAATAATTTATATGTATCGAGGCTTCAATACATATGTATCTGTTGAATGTTATTATCGTTTTAGCGTTCGTATAAACAGAAAAAACCTGTATATATTCGAGTTCCTTTTTTCAAGTTTACAGTACGGGTGGGAATTGAAGTAGGCCATACTAGGTAAGGTTGACTCTACTTTTTAAAATTTTTATTTTAATCCTATATTTACACTGAGTCGGGATAAAGTTGATTTGACAATCACTTTTTTCAATAAGTCTCAGGATAAACTTCGAGTTAATATTATATTAGCTACAGGACGATTAGTTGAGTAAAAAATGTAGGTTAAATAAGATAATTTTAAGTATTTTTATAACTATCAAACACAAAGATATATCTATACTAAATATAAATGTTATAAGCTTCAATTTTTTTACTAATTAATAAAAATATATCATTACTAAGATAAAACATGAGTAAATATACTATAATTTAGTAAAATAGGTTAATAAAACATATCTTATCTAGAATAGATTTTGATATTTTTAAAATAATAATATATTTTTGCAAATGTTTTCCAAATGTTGAAAAAACTATAATTATATATAAAAGTTATATGTACAAAGTTATCTCATTGATTCTTATATCGTTGATATAGTTAATCATATAAATGTAAGAATTTTTATAGAAAATGATAATAAGATTCAAACGTAAATTTTTTAAAAAATAAATGAAGATATGTCAGGGAGGGTTCAACACATAATCACCTATTTCTTCCTTATTTTTGAATTTAAGTCGAAGTTTTTTGAAGCTTTTTGACCCATCTTTGTATTGAATAAAAAATTATTGGTGTTACACAAGTAAAAATGGGTCGGGTCAAAGGTATGTCATGGGTCAACCGCCCTAATTCCCACACCTAGTCTATAGTTTATTTTATTTTATTACAAATTCTATATATACCTATGAATTTTACCCATAATTTTACTTATAATTATGAATTTTTAAAAGTTCCTAATATATTCACGTATTTAGTCTAAAATTCAATTTATAACTACACTGTTAGGGATCGGTTGAAGAGGCTGTTAGTACCCTCATAAAATGACAAACATACGTAAGGCCTAGTGGATTTTAAAGTTGGTTTGCTAGAAGCTAAAAATTTACATTTAATATATGATTTTATAGTTGTAAAAGTGCTAAAAGTTCGCGAATTTTTACTTATAAAATCATAATTAGAGATATACATTTTTATTATTTTATAAGGGTGCTAATGATCCATTTAATGGATTCTTAACGACATCGGTATAAGTAGAATTTTAGGTACAATACGTGAGTATAATAGGAATTTTTGAAAATTCATGAACATTAATGGAATTCGGAGTAAGATTCATGGGTAAACATGTAATTTGGACTATTTTATTTTTAAAAAGTTCATCTTTTTATTTCATCTATTAGATCTAGGACTTAAGCCGGATTTCAAGGATGGAAGGCTAATTACGTGATTATATCCACCTGCTTGCTTTACTAACGAGTTGGGCCGGTAGCAGACCTTCTGAAGCTTTCTTTTCAAAATTAATATTATTTTGCCACCAAGTGATTCGGCCAGCCGAAGTCCGGTCTGAGGTATGGGAGGTCCAGGCCCGGCTCAGGTGAAGCTTCGCTGGATAGCAAGTTAGCAACCTGGAAATTGTGCGTGGGGAACAGATGGGACGGAATTGAATGAAGGTTTTGGAGTCGTCGGAAAGGACGAAGAATCGAGACCATACCATAGAAGTCTAAGCGGCAACCTCAGCAGGTCTTTTTCGCCTCACATGAGAAGAGACAGAAAGGGAAGAAAGACGCGTACGACTGACTGATCTGCTCTCAATTTTCGTCTGCGTATGCGGTTGCCTTTGAAAGAGCCGTTGATACTCTTGATACCAGTGGAAGTTAAGCGTATACAAAATTCTTATATTGAATCCGCATCAATATTTTTAAGACGATTTTTCAATTTTCAAGACCGTTTTTTCAGATAATATCTCCCATATTATCGTCATTGTTTTAGGCTATAAAGCCACAGGAGTTGATTAGAGGATGGATGAAACGAGGATAAAATGAAAAAAGGTTAATTGGTATTACAAAATTATATTAAAAATAACCATATATATTAAATTTGGATGCATTCATCCAGAGTTAAACACCCATCCTCCCATATATCTAATAAGGATTTTATAGCCACGGTGGAACCCCAGTGGAACTTATAAACAACCCTTAAAACTTTCTTATTTGGTGATACTTTAAAACCGATAATAAAATCAATTTTTATCTCAATATTATCTATTTTATCGTAATAAATTTGATAATATTAATTAGCCATCTATTAAGAAAAGGTTCGAGTAATCAGGAGATTTGAGAGGAAATTGATTTGCTTTCGGCATCTTCTTTGTGAAATTTTTTTTGATCGGATATACAAGCTACATTTTATCTTATATTATAATCAAATTTAAAAGATACAACAAGATCTGTTATTTTTAAGGGAAGATCGAAAGCTCCCACCAATGGGACCCCGCCCATGCTCGGACACGAACTGAAGACCACATGACGTATCTTCTTTGTGGATTGATGAAGTAAAAATTAGATATCTTGACTTAAAAGTCGTTCTCCATATATTCAGCCTGGCTTGGAAAACCGAAGTAAAAAAAATTTGTAGTCATACCAAACCCATTATTTCCGGTTGAATTCTGATTCCAATATACTATTTTATGCATATTATGTTTTTGTGATTTTTTTGGATTTGAAGAAAAATATCCAATTTGAGAAAATTTTCCACCATCCAAATAAAGTAGAGCATCTGTTTCAGATCTATACATGCAGCAAGATTTTCTATTTAATTTCAATTTTAAAATGAATTAGACTTATCAAAAAAATGAATTAGCTAACTTACTATTTTTAAGAATAAAATGATTATGTCAAAGAATCTACAATTAGACAAGTATATACAACCCAAATTTATTTTTCAGAATTTCTAGTTATAACTTATTTAGTAAATATTATATTGTAAACCAAAATCCCAGGGTGAAATATACTTAGATCAATCATTTTATAAAAAAATTCAAAAAAATATAAAAAAAGATTTTTGCACCAGGTGTATAGGATTCCGGCCCTTACATGAATTAAAGCCTAAACCTGTTGTAAATCTACTATGATATGTGTTTTTTATAAAATTTTAATTTAGACATTTTATTGTAAAACATGGAATCCAAAGATAAGTTACATCATTGATATGAAATTTTATTTTATAGCATTGGATTACACGTACGTTTGTATGAAGTTCTTAATATTAAATGTGTTTTTTATATTTATTATATAATTATATTTTATTAAAAGTATTTTGTCCATAAAATTCTATAATAAAATGGTATCTTTAGTAAATATAATTTTATTTTTTTATCAAGTGACCAATAAATCAGATTTTACCGATAGGACAAACAATGTGTATACTCTTCCGTGTTTCCGAGCTGCTACTGCACATGCATGCTGCCCTCATCCGGAATATTACATACAAATTAAAAACAGCTATGTATATCTAACATCTTCCAATCTAATTTATCTTGTTGAATAATGAATTCCGCTGTGATCAATCAGAAACAGAGCTTTTGACCCAAAACCATTAAACCTACTCATGACCAGATGACCTTTGGCTTATCAAATCCTCTCATCTTATGGACCCACTTTGAATGAAGACAATTCCCTAATTTGGTTCCAAATGTTTAACCGGTCAAGTGGTCCATTAAACGGTCAAAGTGCATATTTACATTATGACGTGTCAAAATATTAGATGCCCACTTACATATTTTTTCTCAAAAATTCTTGGTTAATATTTGTTCGAAGGATGTTCTTCTCAGCTTAGGTCAATTAATGACTTATTTAGCCTAATCTATTTAATTTTTTTTTTTTTTTTTTACCTTTTTTCATAAATCTGTCAATTTATGTATATTTTATATAAAAAGCAATATATTTTTTAAATTTTTTTTAACAAAAGGTTATTTTAGTAAAATCTAACCAATGGCTAAGGTATTCATATATTTAAAAATAAAAAAATATACATCCAAAATGGTAATATTTGATTTATATATTAACTATATCTAAATTAACAAGTTTATAGAAAAAATAAAAAATAATTAATACATAAGTTTATTAGCGCGGGTGAAATAAGTTATTACTTAGTCCGAACTAAAAAAGATCATACCTCTATTAGTTTCATGTCTAAAAATGTGTCTAATAATCTTGCCAATAATTAAGTCTAAATAATTAATCCATGTTATTTAAAAATAATAATGGGTTGATTACAACATGCTGTCATACATTACATATTAGTGTTATAAGAACTATTCTGGTTCAATTTAAACTGGTTTAATAGTTTATATGAATCGAATTAAATTGTTATATTACTTTTGATAATTAAAATAATAATAATATAGGTGATATAAGATTTAAATACTAAAGATTTGTTTTGGACATGTATGAACATATTTTCATTATATACCTTCATGTACTATATAAACTCTTGTTTTTTAATTAATTATACAATATTATATCTCATTTCATATTATAATCAAGTTTAATCAAGAGACAGAAAACTCTCATTTATCATAGAGGAGACAATAAGCTATTGTAGGAAAGAAAAAGTAAGCTCCCACTTATTTTGGATCGAAGATAAAGTCTACAAAAAGTAGATATTTTAGATAGAAGGCTAAATTCACATCGAGTTGAACTATATCGCGAGAGAAGAACTCACGTTAGCTATTGCTTCTACCAGTGTACATATTTGACATATATACAGAGTGTTTTTGGGAACTGATAAAAATTTTATTGAAAAATTTTTGATGTAAAAGTTTTTGAAATATGATATGATAGAGATAATGATGAGGAGTAAAGAAAATAAAGTTAAAATAGATATATTAGTTATACGAGTAGTTGTGCAGAAATGAGTAAAAGTAATATAGTTTTATACAAAGAAATGAAGAATTTTTTTTTAAAAATAAGGTAATTACAGATAACGAAAAATTTTAGATGGAAAAGTTTTAGTTTAGAAGTTTTATGTATTGACAAACACCCCAAGGTATATTCAGGAAGTGATAAAATTTTAGATAAAAAATTTTTGGTGTAAAAGTTATTAATGGTATATTTGATCAGACATAAAAAATGTTAACTAAAATTTTTTCACTTTTATAGTTATCTTATTTTTTAATTATTTTTTCATATTTTTCTATACAAACAACTTTACTTTTTAATCATTTCCATATAACTACTTATACAACTAACCTATCTATTTTAACTTTATTTTCTTTACATCTCATCATTATCTTTATCATATCATATCATTTTCTATCAACTTAACAACTTTTACACTAAAAATTTTTTGTCAAATATTTTTATCTTCTACCAAACACGCACTAGATTGGCAGAAAACGATGTGATACGACCAGGGTAAGGATGAGGTGTAAAGAGAATAAGATTAAAATAGAAAGATTAGTTGTATGAGTAGTTGTGTATAAATAATTAAAAAATAGAATAGGTATATAAAAAATGTGAAGAAATAATTTTAAAATAAAATAATTATTAAGAGTGAAATATTTTAAATTGAAAAGTTTCATGTAAGAAGGGGAGCCTTGGCGCAACGGTAAGAGTTGTCACCGTGTGACATGGAGGTCACGGGTTCGAGTCGTGGAAACAGCCTCTTGCAAAAAAGGCAAGGTAAGGCTGCGTACTATAGACCCAATGTGGTCCGACCCTTCCCCGGACCCCGCGCATAGCGGGAGCTTGATGCACAGGGCTGCCCTTTTTTTTTTTAAGTTTCATGTAAGATTTTCTTTTCATATGCCAAAAACACCAAGAGGGATGGATAACCACTTTCCGTCCCCTTCTTCAACGGCCTGCATACTTATGCGCTCCAGTGCTCCTGACATGCACGGCAATACACATTTCTTCTTCTCCAAGCCTAGCCGCGTCCTCATCTTTGCAGCCGTCGCTGTCACATATCACCACTAACGTTCATCTTCCAACAATGGGACCCAACCAACGATGTCTCCATTGCCGTCACTCGACATCTCCTCCTCCGGCACCGATCTCCGCCATTATTGTTGGGGGAACCACCAGATCTGCCTTTTTGCTGTTCCCATCACTCTCGTTTTCATGGGCAAAACCCATTCCGTCTTCCATCTCCGTTTCGCTAGCGATTCAAATAGAAAAACCCATTCTCATCTCCAAGCCGCAGCCTCTGTAAAGTTTTTAATTGCAAATAAGGAATTTGCCCTTGCGAATAACAATTCTTCCATCTCCGTTCGGTCAGCGACGTACAAAGTGACATTTCATTTTATATTATAATCAAACTTAAAATTACATTTCATATTATGGGTGTGTTTGTTTAGGGCAAAAAAGTGTCAACTAAAACTTTTCAATCTAAAACTTTTCACTCTCCATAATTACTCTATTTTTTAATTATTTTTTCACATTTTTCCATACAAACTACCCTACTTTTCAATCATTTCTACACAACTATCCATACAACTAACCTATCTATTTTAACTCTATTCTCTTTACTCCTCGTCATTAGTCCTATTATATCACATCACTCTCTATTGATTTGACAACTTCTACTCCAAAAACTTTTCATCAAAAGTTTTACCTCTAACCAAACACACCCTATATTACAATTAAGCTTAATGGGGCGATAAGAAGCTCACACCTACCCGTGTGGTAATAAAGCACTCCTTTTTAAAGTAAAAAAATTAGACATAATAAAATATAATTGATACATCTTATCCCTAAATCATCTGTGTTCGAGTGCTTAAATAGAATCAGTTCCAAGTTTGGGATTTTTTCTCTTTTAAAAAGATATTTTTGGTCAATCGGAGTCATTCACTATATTTATTTCGCTAAGATTTTAAAAACCACATTATTGGATACTTTGGTGATTAAGATTTTAAAAACTACCTTTATTGGATTTTTTTTGCTTAGATAGGTTGATTTTTAGTAACTGAAATTAAATAAGTATAAATAATATAAAAGAGGAGTGATCTTGTTAGCTCAGGTTAAACAAATATCCCGTTTAGCCTATCCAAAAAACTCATTTACAAAATTTTTTTCATACACTCATTAATTTAAGTATGTTTAACACATATATATGGTTTTATTATTTTCGTATATGAGTATATATATTTTTTAAAATTTAAATATAGAGGTATTTTAAATGTGCATATACACATATGTTTAAAAATCTTAAATATATATATTTATCTAAAAATGGTAAAATTTGGCTTATATACTAAAAATACTTAGATAAAAAAGTGTATTAAGAAAAAAATTAAAAAAATTGTTATAAATGAGTTTTTTTAGATGGGTTAAGTAGAATGTTTGCTTAACTTAGACTAACTGGATGATTCTTTAATATAAAAAGTATTCGATCAAGATAATTTTTAGTTTCTTAACTAAATAAATAAAAACAAATTCAACGAGTGCCTTGCATCAACAAAAAAGTATCATGGTTGAAAAAGCAAGAGGTTCCAATCCAAATTTGGAAAATTGGAACCGTTCCGCTTAAGTCATTTAATTCTGAAGTTTTATTTGTAAGAAGATTAAAGAATGGAAAAGAAAAAAAAAAAAACTCCAGCAACCTTGTACTCGATGTTGTAGCTTCTCAAAAAACATTAAAGCGTAGGAAGTTGTAGCTTAATTTCAGAGACATGGACTTCAAAGTTCAAAGTTCAAACAAGGCAAAAATTGCTGGAGAATTGACTAATGCTAACAAGTTCATGCGTCTACTATGAACTATCTACCATGAAGGAAAGCCGTCACAAAATAACAAAATACTTCAATTCTGTCCTAATTAATTTGTGTTTTTAAAGTGGTTTCAGCGAGGTCTACCTTCTCTGGATGTTTCGAACAGGGCAGGCCTGCAAAACCCTCCTGCCTGACCAATTCAAAATTGGGGCTAGCAATTCCGAATGCGATCGTGAATTAGAGGACAAAGCCTACGGTTTCCATCAATCAAAAAAAGGGATGCAGTAGTTAACTTGGAAAGATACATCAAAATGGTTTGCTTGTATTTGGTATTTTATATTCCAGAGGGAATTCCAGCCCCATATTATATTGATAGATAATTTGTCTGGCGCTGCTCCGCCGGGGACGTGAAATTTCCTGATAGATCTGGAGTGTGGAATTTCCACGGTGAGGACTTGTTCTTGGTTTTTTAGTCAAGCAGGGGATTATTCAGTCGTCCAAACTAATTGAAGAATTAGAAAATCCAAAAGGCGGACTTCTTTGGGGTTCCGGGAACCACTAGTTCTCCCGAGACAAGATATTTATTTTCGTGCAACCGAAAGCCTGCTCGAGCATGAAGTAGTCTGCAGCCGAGCACGGCTCAAGGTTGAGGTTCTCTCACTGCTCTTTCCACCTCATGTCACGGACCCAACCGAAGAAAGAGCCAGCGGTTCCAAAGAAAAAAAAAAAAAAATCCAAATCCAATAGTGGGAAAGAATGCATGCAACAACGCTAATTAAATAGCGCGTGGAACCCACACTTGACCTTGACCTGCTCTCGTTATATATGAGACATCCCGGCTTGCCAAATTCACTCACTTCTCCTTCACAAATCTCCAGCTCCCTCTTCAATTCCTGCCTGTACCCAGATGGACGGTTCGAATTCCCCTGAGCTTAATCTCCCAGGCTTCAGATTCCATCCCACTGAAGAAGAGCTCTTGGAGTTCTATCTCAAGGGAGCTCTGCATGGTGAAAAGCTCACCTTCGATATCATAGGGACAACGAACATATACCATCACCACCCCCGGGAATTGCCAGGTACTTTTTTTTAAAAAAAAACAAATTCAAAAGAAAAGGTTGATATTCTGCTTTTTTTTATGATAATTAGAGGAACCCATTTGTTATTATTATTTTTTTTTTGGAAAAATCTATTGCAGGATTAGCTAAGATTGGAGAAAGGGAGTGGTATTTCCTGGTGCCGAGGGACACGAGACATTCTCATGGCAGGAGGCCGAATCGAACTACTCAAAATGGGTTTTGGAAGGCGACTGGTTCCGATCGTTCGATAAGGAGTGCCAAGGACCCAAAAAGGATCATAGGGCTGAGGAAGACGCTAGTCTTCTACAACGGGAGAGCCCCAAGGGGGTCCAAGACGGATTGGATCATGAACGAGTACAGAATGCCTGATGCCTGCTCCCACCCGAAGGTATGCAGTAACAATAATGCATGCACGCCCCTTGCAACATATTGATGGCTGCTTCTTCAAGGTTTCAAATTCCAAATTACTTGGACTTAGCCATAGTAAATTAAGTATACAAGTTCAGCAGAAATAACATTTAATATTATCTCATTGGGTTTCTTGTGGATTAATTTATTGTTGCAGGAAGACATGGTACTTTGCAAGGTTTACAGGAAAGCAACGCCGTTGAAGACGCTGGAGCAGAGAGCTGCAATGGAATTAGAAGACACACGGATGTTGAAAGTGAATGTCCATCCGCTGGTAGACCCAGCTTCCTCCCCTGATCAGGACTTGGATGTGCACTCACCTGCAGATGAATTTTGGATGGAGAACAAGCCAGACAAAAAAGCAGACAGAAAAGACGGAAATCATCAGTTTGTCTTGCATAATCAGCAACAAGAAGCACCAAAACAAGAGAGGTTCAAGAGGGACTGGGAGATCCCACCTGTTCTCGAATTGCCCAATCACAGCCTCGAATGGATGCTGGATCCTTTCTTGTTACGAAGCCCCTGGTTAGGGACATTCAGCCCCTGTGCTGATCTACTCAACTTTTAGATGAACGTGTTAATCCTGAGCAACTCAAAACTAATGTAGATAGTTCAATCAAATGCTATCTTTGACAGATTGGTGTAGTAATATATTTGCCAACCATACATAGCATTAATAAGGATAAAAATGGGCATTTTCAAATTCCTTTTAGAATCCCATGGAAGTGCATAATTTAAGATATTTTACAGAGTATTCTCATATAAGCCGCAGCTTGAAGCGAATTACTAATACTACCGCCAAGATTTATAGAATTTCGTCCACAAAACAATTGAGGCTGCTTACTAAAACCTGAAAATAAATTTCATTAACTCAATATAAAAAATTATGTACAATAACGACAGGTTTGGCTACAATAAAAACTTTTAAAACTAAGATTTTTCAATTTAAAACTTTTTGCACTTCATACTATACTATTTTTTAATTATTTCTTCATATATTTTTATATAATTACTCTATTTTTCAGTCATTTCTATACAACTAAGCTAACTATTTTAATTTATTCTATTTATTCTTTATCATTACTCCTATCATATTATATTATTTTTTCTCATTTGAAATTTTTTTACACTAAAAAATTTCCATATAGAATTTTATCACTTTTCAAATACATCGTTAGAAATGAACTTTTCTTACATTTTTTGTCTATGTGGCATTTATGCAACAAATTTCACAATGAAAAAAATGTTATTAATAGAAATGTTTATAAGCTTTACGCAATAAAAGAAAATATTGGCCTTAAAAAAATGAATTTCTTGTGATGACTCATGACAAATAACAGCTTTAAGGCCTCCAATTAATTATTGGAAAAATTCTACAAAACCCGTCTTTTTTGCAACCTTTTTTTATTTTCAATGCCTTGATAGTTGATGAAAAATCCACTTAATTTATTCTATTTTACCATTATTTATATTATCATAAAAAACTTTTCACTTATTTAGCATTACTATGTATAGGCCCCTTTATAAATGTGTAAAATCAATGTAATAAAATAATTTAATATTAATTATTAATTTTAAGCAGTATTTTCAACATCTAAGCCATCTAAAGTATCACTACTATATGTAACAATGATTCTATAAATTCTTATTATATTCTAAATATATATGAATGGATCTGAATATTTTTTCTAATTTATAGAATATATTTATTTTTTAGCACATGTGTCCTATGCATATATTTGATTCGAATGAAATTTAGATTTCCTATCTAACCAAATGATAAATATAATGAATGGATTAAAATTTTTCATCATGCATCAAAATCTTAAAATTTGAAAGACTTATATGGAACGACTTGTTATGTAAAAGCAAGCCTAATTTAATTAACAAGAAAAAAGTTAAATACATCCTATTAGTTGGATAGTTAATTACCTTTTATTAACAATACACATCTCTCATCAGATTGAATTTAATTTTAATATGATGGGAAGAAAGTTAAATACATCCCAACATATGGATAGTTGATTGCCACATCAATTTACAGGGCAATTATATATATGTAGACTAATATCTCTCATCAGTTTAGAGCACTCAAGTGCACTTAGCTTTGGTGTAATTAGGTACGAAAACTCATTTTTTCATTTTTAAATTTTTTTTTTATACAATTCTTAAACTAGAATTACAAAACTATCATTGATTTTAAAAAATTCAAGAAATATTTACAAATATTCAAAAATGGTAAAAATTAATACGCATGTTAAATACATCTAAATTAACACTTCTATAAAAAAAATTTAAAAAAATAAAAAATGGGTTAAATACATCAAGTTGTGCTAAAGCTAAGTACTCGTGCATTTGAAAATGTCCCCATTACTGCAAGGTTAAAAAATATAAATTGCAAATTGAGAATGAAGTAAATGCAAAAATAAAGTTTGTAATCAATGGAGTGTTCTACTTATTAGCATGTACACTGCTCAAAAGGTTTAAAATCTAATAAATTTCATTTACATTAAAAAGGAAGACATGTGGGGGTGTTTTCATAGATTCCGCCTAATGTGTAGGTATTTATAAAAAAATCCCTCCGTAGAGTGAGAGTTGAATATGCTTAATTATAATATCATAATATCATAATATATAAATACCAAGAAAAAAAGACATGTAATTCATCATGCGTGGACTCACCGTGAAAGAAACATGAAAAGGAAGCATGAAAGACAAATGAAAAAGGAAAGAATGCTTTTACAAGTAATGCGCGGTCAATTCAGATTTTACTACTTTTATGGTCACATATAAACAAATGATATAATTGTAGTCGAATATGAAATACTTCATTAAATTATACTTTTGACTACATGTAAAGTTAAGAAAGGACGCGTTTGGCCACCGGGTAGTTGTTTTGGTGGTAACTTGGCGAGTGCTAGTAACCAGCTCACTCGGGTTCAAAACTCCCCTCTTTAGTGAAAGGTTTTATATGTGTCCTCCCTGAAAAGTGAAGATTTTTACAATTTTCCTCTTGGGTAAGAATTTTTACAGATTTGCCCTTAGTATAGGGATATTGAAATAAAAAATTCTGTACAAATGTGAGGGTTGTGAATGTACTAGATTGTAATATGAAAGTTGTTATTTATATAAATACGAACAAAAAAAAAGAATAGTTGCATTTGACTAAGTGCAACCATCCTAAAGTAACCAAGTATTTACTTCTATGTAAATACATGCAGCTAAATCACTTGTTAATAATTCTGGGGCCAAAATCTAACTTTTACTATATTTACTATAATGGTATTTATGTTGACATCATTGGAGCGCAATTCAGTGCACCCGGGTGCATTCAGCCTCAACGCACCCGGGTGCACTGCACCTATTTTTTTTTATTTTTTTTTGAAAATTTTTGTATACAATGGTTAATCTAGGTTTATTTAACATATGTATCAATTTTTACTATTTTTGGAGATTTTTAGATATTTTTTTTAGATTTTTAAAAATCAGTGGCATTTTTCGTAATTTTAAATTACCGAAAATGCCACTGATTTTTAAAAATCTAAAAAAAATATCTAAAAGTCTCCAAAAATAGTAAAAATTGATACATATGTTAAATAAACCTAGATTAACCATTGTATACAAAAAATTTTAAAAAAAAATAAAAAAAAATAGGTGCAGTGCACCCGGGTGCGTTGAGGCTGAATGCACCCGGGTGCACTGAATTGCGCTCCGACATCATTCTCTGTGTAATTTAAGTTACTAAGGGTTCATTTGATAAATGAGAAAAATTTCCATTATTTTTTACTTCTTTTGATGTGATTTGACATATTAACATTTAGTTATCCTACTTTTACTAATTATTATGTATATATTTTAATGGAGCATGATTATGAACATCATGATGTATTTTAGCATAAAATACAACATTCATTTATTTTTATTTAATTTTTCTTATAAATATGTTTTCTTAATTGTGTTGAATCTTACACCAAGTTTCGCTATTTTGCAATATTTTTACATATTTATTTTTAATTTTTTAAAAACCAAGTTCTCTAAGGGGTTGAAAATGACTTAAATGACCCTAAAATGCATGGAGTTTTAAAAATAAAAAATAAAAATGTAAAATATTGTAAAATGGCAAAACTTAATATATAGATTAAATACAATTAGGAAAACTTATTTATCAAGAAAAATCAAATAAAAGTAAAAATAAAATAAAATAAATGAATGTTGTATTCTAGGCTAAAATACATCATGATTTATATAATCATGCTCCTATTTTAATTATTATTTCATATTATTCTGTAACCATCTTATTCATTTTACTTTATTTTCTTTACTCATAACAATAATTATTCTGCATCATTTTGATCTCTTATTTTTAATTTTCCCCTTCATTTCTAAACCGACCTAAATACATTTTTATTAGATAAATTAATGATAAGATTTTTTATTTCTTCAAAAAATGATAAGATTCTTTTTTGAATGGAAAGTTAATTTTAATTTATACTAATTTTATTTCATACGGCTTAGTTGATCATCTAATTTAATTAACAATCAATGTATCAGATAACAGAGATAAGCAGCCTGCATTTTGTTTCTATTGTTGCGCATGCGCGCCTCTGCACCGTAACGTGTTTTACGCGATGCATCATGCAACCCGCACTGATCATGTCGCGCCCCCGCCTTTTGGCTGGGCTGGTTTGGGCTTGAGTAGAATCTTCTGCCTCTTGCCTGGGCTGGTTGGGCTTGAAATATGTTCTACTGCCTTTTGGCTGGGCCAGTTTGGACTGGAAATCTATGCACGACCGGGAAGTGTCGTGGAAAATCCATCAAGCTAAAGTATTTTTTCTGATGGTAGCTGCAAGGCATGCGAAAATGGGCCCTAGAGAAGTGTTTATATGTTTTACAGAGTCCAGAGATTACAGATTTAAAACTCGTCTTCCATTTTTTTTTTTTTAAAAGGGTTTATTATGGATCTCTTATCACCTGATTCTAATTCTAATTGTCCGATGATGCTTATTGATCAATTCATGGATGGGTTCGCCTGGCTGGTCTTGGCTTGGGATTTTGCTTTAGTAGTAAGAGGATTCAGAGGATTATGGAAAAAAGATATAATCATGTCTTCAATCATAATTTTGTAGATGTATTGTCAGCCGAAATTCAAAATTTATTAGTAGACAGTTAAATGTCATAATTTAAAATTTCTCAAAATGTTTGTTGCCCACCAATTCTAAACGGCATGCCCCGGGTTGTTTATCTAAGAAACTAAATTCTTTCATTGGAAGATATGCATGGCCTACATTAATTTATGCATGCCCTGCGCCCTACATTAATTTATACAATAATACTAAATAAATGATGGGATTTCCATAACAATATAAATTATGTTAAATACAATAATGTTAATGATCAATTATGAAAACGCGAATGGGGTTATATGCAAATCGGATTTCATAGGAGCTAAACTCCTAAATAAATAAGGTTAAATACGGTATATAAATGAGTTACATTTTAAGCATGCTTGGGCTAACTTGGATTTGGATCTAATTTACAAAAAAATTACAATTTCTCCATGGTTTATATAAGCTTCCATTTTCAGCGTCTGGTAACAAGAATGGAGAGGAAAGCAAACTTTTCACCACTATCTGTAAATTTTTTAAGAAATAATTTGACATTTTAACTATTTAACTACTTTACTTTTTTTCATTTTTATTCCTATATTTATATTTTATCATATAACTATCCTATTTATTATCAGTTTACCCATATAATATCACATAACTCTCACACTTTTCAAAAACCTCACTTCTTATCTCCTCATTTCCCATGTTATCAAATAATCCCATAATATTTATTTATTTGAGAACTTGTCTGGTATTATATTCACAAAAACCTACCACTTCCATCGATCCCCGGAAGGAGCCGATGCACTGTGAGGTGAAATACAATTTTCCTTACAAAATATTTTAATCATCATATTTTTCCTCATTATTAGCTGGAAACAAAAAGGTAAAAGAAATGATAATCAGATTGAATGAAATGGTTAATTATGTTAGCTTATATTATTCCCATGTTTGGGAGAATCACTTGCACCTTCTAAATGGTGCAAAACCCACGCCCTAATTACACGGTAAATGATCGAGTTTCGGCCATACACGAACGTGCGGTCCATGATGTACTACACTTCTAATTTCAGTAAAATCCATATCAAAATTCAATAATTGCAGTTAAAAGATGTATGCCTTTTTCTCTGTCAGCAAGAGCCACACCAGGCCACTTGTTTTATAAACTATTTGGATTGCTGGAAATCCCATTTTGGAAGTTCACACGCATTGGCTTATATTAGAAATTTCCACCGTCCAACCCCATAAATGGTACCGTCAGGCAATGTGAATTTTGATAAGATTTTGAGATGAGGCGGAAAATGAGAAAGAAAATATGTTAAAAATTGTATAAATGATGAAAAAACAGTAAGAGTAAAGTTATAATAAATAGAGTAATTGTAAAAAAAATGACTAAGTATAGGGATAAAGTAAGAAAAAAATAGAGTTGTTGAATAGTTAAATCAAATTTAATTGGACATGTATTATTATTTTGATGATTTTCTAATTTATTTCCCATGAAATTTTAATTTTGTATTTTAAAATTAAACGAAAACTTGTTAATCCGAATTTCAATCTAAACTTAATTTAATTAATAGGATCAGAATTTAAGTTTTAAAATAGTATTCAAGTTAAGATTTTATATTTTATAAATAAATTTTAGTTAGGCTTAAGGTAAACACGAGTTTCACGTGGTCCATGATGCACTGGACTAACATGTTTGGTCAATCCACATCAAAATTAATAATCAATAATAAAGATAAGTGTCAAACCACTTTCCCATTATCTTCTTAGCACATTTTTTTATTTTTACCTTTATACTTAAATAATTATCATGTTTATTTTTACTTTATTTTTATCATATCATATCGCGATCACAATTTTATCAAATGGACCTTGTATCATGAGATTTAAAAGGCAAAACTATCACCAGACCAGCTAGGGCAGCTGCGGAGCCATAGCAGGGGCAACACGGGTAAATACTGGATCATGGGCGGAATATATGAGTGAATTAATTAGATTTCTAATTTTAAGTAATTTGCACATATACAATGGTAGCTTTAAAAGAACATTAATCTTTAGACTTTGTGATAAATAAGAAATATGTGTATATATATTTTTTACATTTTGATCGAATAAATAAACTGGGAGTTCTCCAGTGCCTGTGCTGGTCCTTATTTAATGCCTCGTTCTAGCCCATGAAAAGGAACAATGAAATTATAGACAAAACTAATCAACAGCTGATAACAAACTCTATCGTAAAGTATTTAAGCTCCCATACTATTTAACCAATATGTTTTTGATCCTCCATCAGATATCCTGACGTTGATTGCTAATGTTCTGCATCATGTGCATTGATGTTTATTCAGGGCATCCAAAAACAGTTTAGCTGGAATGGAGAAGGCAGCAAATGAAGCTGAAGAATCGTCAAAGCAATCTGACACCAACCATAATAGTGGTGATCTTTGGAACTCTGAATTACCTTTTATGTCACTATTATTATTATTATTATTGGGGGTGCTCAATCCTCATCTTTTTCAGCACATAGGAAGGAGGTGACGAAAGAGACAGGACTGGGTCTATCTATAAGAAAGATGAGGATTTAGGCAAGTGGTACTCTTGAGGTATCTATTATGTTTTCAAGCAATTGGTGGAAGCTTTCCTTTGATTACAATGGTAGAAAGAATGTATTTCTGCACTGTACATTTCTCTATAGTAGAAGAGCATGTTGCCTACTAAGCTTTTCTAAGGTGTGTATATTGGTATTTTCATGGAATTTTGTAGGTTGTTGTTAGTGCTGAAATGATTGATTATTATGATGTTTCTGGTTGTTACCCCCTTTTGCGATGCTCAATGTCAATCTGGAGAAGTATGAAGGCAAGTACTGATTTGTTTCTCTTTCATGCATATTTATTATATTTCAATTTTTTTCATGCAGACATTGTTGTTGACACATTTCCCCTTTTGGATGAAAATTATCAGTCAAGATAGAATGCAATTGAAAACTTTTATACTGGAAGGCTAATTTGTGTTTCGTAAGGGCCTGACTGGAACTTGGAATTTTTTTCAATTCGTGTTCTAATCATTGCAATATACAGACGTTTTTGATTCTGAGATAGAGAAGATGGGAGTGGATACTTCCATGAATTTGTAACTCCTAGGGCTTTACAAAAGGAGAGGACCACATCGATGGCTTTGCTCCGGAGTTGAGTTCTTAGATGCTGCTTCTTTTATAGTTTTCTTGACTGTCGGAACCTACACTATTTTTCACTCGTGGAAAGAGTACGCGCATGGATTTCTGCAGATTTGAAAGGGGGATGAGACTGGCTATTTGAAGCAACAATCACGACTATACTGTTACAGAACGTTTACTAATGATATTTGATCAAGAATTCATATGGAAAATCGGTCCAATATTTCCTTGTAGAAAAAATCGATTTTTTATTTGAGTTTTTTGTGGGGGCACATCTGCTTGGTGAATGATGGCATTATACTTTGGATTGCAATCTTGTATATTGGTATTCTCGTGGATGATTAACTAATGTCTATGCAGGAACTCTGTGTTGCTTCTGGAAAGCTTGCGAAGAAATGGACGTATTGGGGCCGAAGCTAATGACCTTTGTGGGGTTTAAGCCAAAGGGAAATCTTTGTCGAAACAGCCCACTCACTTCACTTGGGCAACAAATTGATAGTCCGTGATTTTATATTGGGTTGTTGATTTAGTAGCAGTCGTATTGACATGTAATTATCAATTTTGCTGATAACGCCTGTCCATTTGTCATGGTGTTTGCAAAACGATTTTCATATATAGAGACAATGCCCGAAATTTATTTAGCTTTGACAGATACAAAAGCCCAAGACTGCTAACAGGCAAAGTTTATTTCATATAGCTGAAGGACAGCATCGAGTTTCCAAATGATCTCTGATTATAGCAGTCAAGGTTGTCGCCGTAGCCGACTCCCAGTATGTCACAGTAGCGCTTGTAGAAACCGATGCGGTCAGCCACACGAGCATCGTACCCACGCCCGCATTCAAGGCCCCCGTTGATGATGTTGGTGACGACGCCGAAGCCAGGGAGTCGACCGGCAGCCCTGTCCGAAGCTGAAGGCGTCCATCTCCCCGTGATCACGTCGTGGCAGGACGGTTTGGGCGACTGGGGAGTCATCCAAAACCAGAATGCGGTCTTGAAGGAAATCACTGGGTCTCTTGCGACCGCGTCTGGGTCATTGAGGAGGTCGTAGCCGATGGCTCTTCCAGCTGCTCCGTAGTTATAGTTGCTGCAGTTAATTGAACAACCAAGTAATAAATCTCCAAACATAAAACTCAACTTGGTAGATAGCTAGCTAGGATGATTAGAAAGAGAAAAGAGATGGACTCACTATGAAATTTGGATGGGTCCCCGGCCGTAGTATTTTTTACCAGGAGCGCAGGGATACTGGGCGTTTGGCGTGCAGTAAGAGCCAGGGTTGCCCTGTTCCTGCTTGAAGCAATATCCCCAAGCGTATGGTCCATCAGGTGCAGTGGCCCATCCACCTGCAGATCACGATTCCATCAACCAGTCAAAGACAAAAAAAATCCCAATTTTCCGAATTTTTCTTGCTACATGAATAGTCATCAAACACGGACATATCATTCATTACCAGTAGTCTCGTGGGAGGTTTGTGCTAAGAAAGCTGCAATCTCCCTTTTACGGATGGTGGTGTCACCAACAGCAGCGAAGTTGGGGAATGCGTTGGCAGCGTTGATGAAGGCGTCGTAGGTGTAGAAGCCCTTGGCAGGGCATGCGGCGTCATTGCGGTGCTTGAGGATCTGATCGAAGAGAGAGCGAGGAACGAGGGAGGCGAGGCTGCCGCCTGGAGATGGAGGGACGGGGGTTGGGCCGCTGCCGCATTGGCTTTGGCATCCTTCACCACAGTAGGGGAGCGTGTCTCCGCACCACCCAAACTGGCTGCAGCAGAGGCCTCCTGGGCACAGGGCCCCGCCAGCCTGCCTCCCGCATTGCTCTGCCCGGGCTTCTCCTGTGATGGAGATGAGCAGGGCAAGCAGGAAAATCAGTGCAGAATAAGTCTTCATTCTCATAAGAACTGCAGCAGACTTGCAGTGCAGCTGATGACAAGGGCGACTATAAATGGCAAATGGCAAATGGCAAATGGCAAATGGCAAAATGCTTTACGTCATTGTCCGATAAGATGCAATTTCTTTGGTAAATCATGAAATGGCACAACAACACCGTCATTCAATTGACGATGCTGCCACGCACGCGGTGTCGTGCCCGTCCCGTGGGTGACCACAGGTTCGAATAATGGCAAATGTGAAAATCGAGTGGTGGCAGTGTTTTGCTACAATGCATGGGAGTGTTCACAAACAAATTTTGTAAGAAAATAGAAGAGTAAAAAATAAGTATATTGTTAGAAAGCTAATAGAATGATGTAGAAATATTATTAGAATGTCTTAAGGGATTTGATTGTAATACACATTAAGATGATTGTAAAATTATTAAAAAAAAAAAATTTTTTGACGATGCTGGGATTACCAAGGTTTGTTGCCCACAGTGAAAAGTTGGTCGGTGTTGCCAAGGGTATATTTACATCTCATAAAGTTCCCAAATAGCAAAGAGATCTCTACTAATAAAGGCATTGCCCATGCAGTTTTCACTACGAGTTTATTAATATTTGTCTATTTAGCCGTTTAATAATTCGTTTAGTTTCATTACTCTTATAATGATGATTGATGACTAATTTTATATCCCAACCAAACACTTCTTGTAATAACTCTCTATATATTATAAGCTTGGATGGAATTATGGCCCACGTACATAAAACTTGCATCCTCTCCGTCAGTCTTAAATTAAATAAAAAACAAAATAATAAAATTAAGTTGAATTAAAATTCTTATTGGTCCTTTTAGTATCACATCGAAAAAAAAAAGACTAATCTGCTTGTTAGTTAGTACACCATCCTCCCAATGAAAAGTGAACTGGGCACTCAGTAGTTGTGGTTGTATGAGATGGTGGTCGATTGCAGCTGCTCTTTTTGAGCCATCACATTAGGTTGGAAACCACCATCTACGTGTCCTATTAAAAAAAAGAAAAAAGGAAAAAGTATACTGTCAAGCCCGAACTACACGAGTCCCATCACAAAAGCAAACGCCAGCAGGTGGCAAAATACTACTACCAAAGGGGCTTTGAAATCATACCTAATCATCATGAACGATACCCAGTTCCACATGTGGGGGCAAAAATCAGATAAACCTCGGGGGTCAAGTCAATCCATCGTGTTTGATTGGGGTCGAATCCTGATATTTTAAAATCTCGATTGAATTCAATTTAAGGTGTGTTTGTTAATAACTGAAAGATATCAAAACTTTTCAATCTAAAACTTTTCACTTTCCACAATTACCATATTTTTTAATCATTTCTTCACATTTTTCTATACAACTACCCTACTTTTCAATCATTTCTACACAACTACCAACCCAACAAACCTATCTATTTCAACTTTATCCTATTTATTCTTCATCGTCACCCCTATCATATCACATCATTTGACAACTTTTCATCTCTAAAACTTTTCATCAAAAGTTTTATCCATTTCCAAACACACCCTTAATTTCAATAATGCTAACCGACATTTAACTAATTACTAATTTTAAATTCTACCAAGCCAAGAAAAAAAATAACTCATTCAACCGTGAAGAGGAGATACTAGACTACAAAAAAAAAAAAACAGAAGTGATTATGCATTTAGGTGCATTGAAACTTTTGTATACCGTGCAAAATTCATTTTTTAAATTTTATACGATACTATTAATTAGTGTGTATTTAATGTACAAACTAAATTTTAACAATTTTTAGATGTAAATATATTTTTAAATTTTAAAAATCATGGGAATTTTAGTTCTTTTTAAAAATAGAAGTATTTTTAGTTATTTAAAAATAAGTAAAATCCCCTATAAAAAAAAACTAAAATTTTCTTGTTTTTAAAATTCAAAAAAATATATACACATCTCAAAAAAAGTAAAATGTAATATATATGGATTAGCAATTTTATAAATTTTAAAATTTTAAAAATAAGTGTCGCACCTAAGTGTACTAAAACTTTAATGCACACAAGTGTAATGAATCACTAGCGAACAAAATTTTTTTGCTTTACCCTTTAGCTTTTTTACTAGCATTTTATATATTATATCATTTTAATTAGTACTACGATTAAAGGTATTCTTATAATTTTCTAATTAATAATTTAATTTTTTCTAACAATATTTTTTAAATATTACAATTGATTAACACTCCCATAAAAATTTTAGACAGAATAATACCACGTACTATTCCACCTACAAAGGCGGTGAAGACGCAGTGCCTTAAGCCGAAGTCACCCGCGTAATGGGGGCAAAGACTTCGTACGGTAGCCTCACTGGCACGCCATGGCTTTTTAGCTTTACGCGGTCATTTACGTCGGCTTTAAAAGCTGTGAGAGAGCTAGCACGGCAAACAAACTCTATTTTTTTTTTTGTTTGGTTTGTTTGTTTGGAGGGCTGCACCGAGAAATACGGAGGATTAGAACACCATGATGCTTTCGGGCATGGCATTGGCGGCTGCCATTTTCTTGCCCCATTCGCGGATGGCCCACCTCCAAATTCAATCAGATTGTGAAGATGACTGTTCATCCAGAGGCTGCTACGAGTCCCTGCAACTCATGGACGCAGAGCAGCAAGCATTGACGGAAACCATCCGTTCGCCACAATTGACTCCGACCGGGTCAAGAAAATGCCAAAGGTGAGATGACATGACAGTGACATTACCATATATGTATATGTATGTGGACTTTCAATTTAATTAAATAAACAAATGACAATTTTTTAAATTCTTCTATTTACTACTCAACCTAACTCAAGTATATATAACCATTGTTATGAAAATTGAAAAATAAACTCTTCGAGTCAGGATTTGAAGCTCAAACTTATAGCAGACTCCTGCCAACGACGCTAGCCTGTTAGCTAAATGACAATCTTTTTTTTGTGAGGACTAAATGATAATCTCCAAAGTTAATGAAAACGTCGTCCTTAATAAATTGGTAAAGGACAAGAGACTTCAAGAATTGCATTTTCCGCCTTCTCGAGCTGTTTGTCGCTGGGGACTGTTTATGTCAAACTCGGGGTGTGTTTTGGGTATGTTCGGAACTTTCAATCCAAGAACTTTTCGTCCCCTGCAATTATACTATTTGTTAATATTTCTTCGTATCTTCACATATCTAACAATCCTGTTCTTTAATTATTTCTACCTAACTACTTGTATAATTAATTTATCTATTTTAACTTTATTCTCTCTACTTATTATTATTATTTTTGTAATATTATATTATTTTTCCTAGTTAAAAAACTTTTACCCAAAAAACTTTTCTTCTAAAAATTTTATCACTTTCCAAACACGTTCTCAATATATAGTTACCAAATAAAATTTTCAAAATTTCATAGGATGAAAAGGCAAATGAGCAAGTTCTGATAAACAAAAATAAATGTTCCTAAAAATTTACCACATAGATGCATTTGTTTAAGTAAAAAATAATTTTCATATTTGTCCAATTACAGAACATATCTTAAATAACGACTAATGTTTCAATACATACGTATATACCAAGCATCTTCGGATCCATGTGTTTTGAACATTTTTAATTTTTATGTAGATCCACATATATTAAGTTAATATAAAAAATTTAATATATTTTTAAAAATTTTTAGTTTACATATAACTTATTTGCAATTTGGACCAGGGTATATTGAGTCAGGTGACAGAATATTGGCAATCTCAAAAAAAAAAGTGTCCTAATCTTTGACGCCAATTTATTGTCCGGATTACTTTATTTTTTTGAAAAAAGGTTGTTACCAAAAATGTTTTATTGGTAACAGCAATTTTATGCTTTTTGCATATGTTGTAATTGGCATAAACATTTGAAAGTGTTTGGCATTTGGAGAACAATGAATGAGAATGGAATTGACTGTAAATTGGGTGATATAATTTTTTAGTGGTTAAGTGGAGGGAAGGTGGGAAAAGATAAGATAGTTATATAAAATTTACGAGATAATGTTGAATAGAAATGATTCTGTTAGCTTGGGCTAACTAAATGTTTTACTTAGCTTACTTTAAAAAACTCATTTAAAAATAATTTTTTTCTTCATACACTTGTTTATCTACGTGTATTTAAAATATAAACCAAGTTTCACAATTTTTGAATATGTGTAGATATTTTTTGAGATTTTTAAAAATCTATGTATATATATATTTAAAATACCCCTATGTATATATATGATTAAGAATTTCAAAAAATATATAAACATATTAAAAAAAATAAACTTAGTTTATATGTTAAATGCACTTAGATAAATAAGTATATAAAGAAAAAAGTAAAAAAGTGTTTTAAATGAATTTTTTGATAGATTAAACGAGACATTTGCTTAAACCGGATTAATATAATCACTTCTCAACGTTGAAATCATCATAAAATATTGCAATAATAGTAACAACAATTTTTGTCTTTGTTCCCCATGACAAAACTTGTTGCTGTTACTATCGGCAATAAAAAAAAAATTTGTTGCAACATTTGTTGTTAATAGATTGTCGCTTCCGGGCAAAAAAAAATATTGTCATTACTATAAATGTTTAGAGACAGACCAAGGTGATGAAGATGATCAGCAAGAAATGTTTTTTTTTTTTTTTTTTCCTGCGGAATTTGTCACAGAAACAAAGATCTCTCATAGTAATACAAGCGTAAAAATGGAAAAAAGGGGTTAAATAGGTAATTAACACCATTGCCTTCCATTCCATTTCTTAATTGCCAAATAACAATCTATCATAATAAAAATTATGAATTCAAAAAAAAAAAAATGAATCGAGGCCGGTACACATGTATGTAATGTGTATCCAATCATTACCCATTAAATGAAGACTCTTTGATCAGGAAAATCTTTATGTAATCCAACTCATTTTGAGGTTAGGAATCTCGAGTTAGGAACTAATTTTCATCTACTAACAACTGATTGAATTTTTTTTTATTTTACTTTAGATCGTATTTTTAGTAAATAGTATTGGATAGTAATTGATGAACCGTATAAGAATAATTGCGGAGGTCCAGACACCGTATTTTGGGATGGACGGCAATCATACCTAACTACTCCGTCTCAATTTATCTGTCTATATACATTCCCTTTGTTTTTTAAGCAGAGTTGCTGTCTCTTTATTTACAGTTGGTTTTTTTAAAGGGATTTTTTTTATTTTAAAAAAAAAAACCCCGAAAGTCGCCGGATTTTGCTCCATTTTTCCTAGCAGCCGTCTCTCTGACTTTGGATAAATAAACACAAGCCTTATCCAGTACACGTCATTCATCGCAATTCCTAACTATCGCCGCATATAATAATCTTCCTGATTAAGAAATTATCATCAGTTTTCCTGTTCAGCGATATGTCTGTTTTAATTTGTTTTTCCATCAACAATAGTCAATAGGGGGTATTCGATAATTTCCCGCACACCAAACTATCACTTTACCACAGAGCAAAATCCAACAGGGGTTAATTTTCACCGATTCCGAACTTCTGGGTTGGTAGTTGGAAATTTTTTTTTTTCTTTAACATACTTTTGAAATTCAGCCAATAAACGGAAATGGAATTAATTTGGACACGCGATATGCTCTGATCTTGTGCAAACATTGGTAACCTTGAATTGATTAACGAAGGTTAACTAAACTAAATGAGTTCCCATTCGATACTTAAGTATGTACTAAGCTTCGATGCAAATAAGTATTTTGAGTTTTTTTTTTTTCATTTTTATTATGGCTCACATGTAATCTTATATATATGTATATTATTTTTTATATTTAAATCTTTTTTATAATTCCAAAAACGTTCACCCTCTTCTACATTAAATGGGACAAGACTGTGATTTTTGAAATTATAACAAGTTCGAAAATGATAAATTTTGTTACATGAACTAAATATATGCGAGCCTGTATAAAATGGGAAAAAAAAACTTCAAAATAACTACATGTATCAAGGCTTAATACATTTGTATGTATGGAATGGAACCCAAAATAAAAATGATTCCAAAATAAGGTCGTGCGATGAAATATATTTTTATTTTTCTTATTTTTAATTAGATTGAAGTCATTCATTATACATTCCTCTGTTTCAAAGATGCCAGAATTCATCTTATTAGAAACTTAAACATATATGTTTACAAGAAATCAAAATTAGGGAAAGAACCTTTTTAGAGGTGAAGCCTACGTCGATTTTTAGTGAACTAATAATGTTCCGGCATCCTGACTCAATTAATACAACAGTAGAATTTCTTATAAGTGGCCACCTGTTTCAGCCGAAATTAAATTTCTGAATTTGATACCAATACAAGCTAATGTCTATTTTATTTGCAACCCAATTTCATTAATTTTTATTTACAGCTAAATTTAAATGGCTGTATCAAATATAATTTTTGGATACATTTGATGTTAAAAGTGATAAACATGTTGGGAAGGATTTAAGAAGGTTGAATGGGATAGAAAAATTGGATGAACATGTATAATATGCGTTGCAAATGAAACAATTGTATTGAAAAAAAACAACTATATTGACAAGGCTGTATTAGAAGGGAGATGATCATCTCATTCAAAGAACTTGAATCTTTGAGACCAGCCCCACTGGTGCAGTGGTACTTGTCAGGACTTGCATGCCCACATGCCTGGTATTGAATTCTAGGCGGAGCAGTTGGCTCCTAAATATAATTTATATATATATATATATATATATATATATATATATATATTCAATCTTTGAAACACGTTTAACCAAATAACACTACTCAGAAGCAACCAATTATACGTAGCTAAAAATTAATTTTAGCCTGCAGCCACAAGTACGCTACATGCAGCCAAAAAAAAAAAAAAATCATCTGCATTCAACCGAATTTGTTGTAATGTGATTAATTAGCTCTGAGAAGGTCGCTAAGTTAATTATAAAGTATCAGACTTCCCAATTTTTAAAAGAAAGAAAAACGTTTGCAAGGTCCTTTGAATCACTCGAAGTTCCGCATTGCTTTTACAGAAATGTTCATCCGGTCATCCCAGCATTTGGCCCACACGTCTAAGCAAATTAATTACCAGATAAGCTTTCTATAAAGTCCGAATTGAAATCCAAAAAAATTTCAACTCGAAGATTTCGTTAGTTTTTGAATAAGACTTGAGAAAAATTCTAAATATACCCACAAGTACTTTTACCTTTAATTTCAAATTTAACCACCATATTTTAAAATTTCTAAATGTACCCTGTCGAATGCGCTGTTACTCTTTAGCCCTAAAATTCTAAATGTATCGTTATATGAATATGTTCAAGCCCCAATATGATTCCATAGCTAAAACTTAACATTGTAATAAATTTCTAGTACTTTCACTACTATAAAATTATATATTACATGATTGTAAATTTTTTAGCTTTGAGAAAATAAATCTCAAGTGATATTAGAGCTTGGGCATATCATCATTTCATTGAGGGGTTAATAGCCTAATTTTAACAAGTCCTTATCAGCGTGAGTATGAATGAAAATTTAAGCAAAATACATGATTATTTTGAAAATTTTGAAATATTATTAGTATAGTCGGAATTAGGGACAAAATTGTGATTATACTTGGAATGATCCTGAAGACCTAATTTGAATTTTGAACCAACAAATGAACAAGAGTCTTAAAATTTGGCATTTCGCGTAGCAAATAAAAAACAACGATACTTTACCAAAATTGGGCTGTTTGTATAGCCCACCAAATTCCACCGAGCTATCATGTGCCCATGGATTCCATCTGCCACCCTTGAAGACAATCAGATGGGCCCTCATGTCTTTATCCACATGTCATATATCAGACGAAGTCAGCAAATGTAAGATGTTTTGCACTTTCGCGGTATAGACCCAGCTGCGTTACGATTTTCATTTCATAACCACCTTAATCAACACATGACAGGTTTGAGCTATTTGGAATTTTGCCTTCCATTCAAAATTTTGAAGTGTTTTTGAACAGGACAGAACAGCTTTTAAAAATTGAAAAGCAGGAGGTCTGATTTAAGTTCCTGAGCTTTTCGATCCATGAAAAGAAATATCTCATCATGAGTGCTCTGCAGCAGGACTTCAATTCCCTAATGTGTCCAATTTGGATGATCCGATGGATCATGAAGAGTTTTGATCTTCTCAGACCCAAAAACATATATTTTTTAATTTTTTTAAGAACATGTTAGTTTAGTTATATTTAATCTATAAATTAAGTTTTATCATTTTTGGATATAAATACATATTTATTTTGATTTTTTAAATATAAGGTTATTTAAGATGACTTGAATATCCTGAATTTAAAAATTCAAAATTAATATGTATTTATATCCAAAAATAGTAAAATATAATTTATAAATTAAATATAACTAGATGAAAATGTTTATAAAAAAATTCAAAAAAAAACAAAATTATATATTTTTAGACCGATCTGAAATGATTACCCGGTGATCATGAATATATGTCCTGCCAACAAATCCAATATATGATCATACAGGGCCAAATCAAACAATATTCTTGAGCGGCTGAAATGTACGTATATTCATTAGACATTTGTAGAACACTCTACAGGTGTTTCTCTTTCCTGAATTTACAGCAATTTTTACATTCAAAATTTGGTATCTCATATATAGAAATATCTGCTATATAGCTAGTGATTGAGGATGTTGAGAAGGGAGACTCTTGTCTTTATCAGCCGTCTAAACACATGATCCAATCCATCCTCGAGGCTCTGGAGGCTTTCATCCATCGCCATCAAACTCTTCTGCATCTCATCATCGAATTTGCAAGATCTCCTGTTGTGAAACCTGCGGAGATAGGCATCAACCTTTTCCACCTCACCCATGTTTTCTATCTCCTCCACACACGCCACTTTCCCAGCAGAGCCCAACAACCATTTCGGGACCAAGGACTGCCTGGCAGCTGTCGCCGTCCTTGATAACGATATGAAGGATGAGAGGGCTCCCAACACCGAGATGGTTACTCTTCTCACTTCTTGCAGCACAACCACTACCCCAACAAGGTTTTGATCATCCTTGTCTATCTTCTTCAATGCTTTGAGCCACTTGTTCATGTTTTTCTTCATCTTTTTTCTTGAAGAAATCCATTCCCCAACTTGGCTTTGGAGGCTTGATGAGTCCCTTCTCCGAAGAGCCGACAGAAGGTCTTCTGCGCTTCCCTTCATCAGCTTCAAGGCATCTGTGGCAGTCTCGCACAAGTCCAATATTCTGAGAGATCCATCCAGCATTTCTTCTACGCCTAAGGCATTGCTGGCCAGCGCTTGTTGCGTGAGAGGAGATTGAAGTAGGTCGTCGACGCAATCATAGAGATCTGCAAGGCCACTCAAAGCATCACTCAAGGCAGATGATGATGGTGGAACCTTGAAATCACGTAATTTCTGTAGTTGGTCCTCGATTCTGAGGGCTACAGGATGTGATCGGGCAGGCAAGCTGGTGGAGCGAACATGGCTAGGATTTTTGGAAAACAGAAGTGAGCCAGCCATCTAAATTTTCTTTGAAAGAAGGAATTGAAGAAGATAGCTAGCTAGGAATATGGCATATGGGAAGCCGGTCATGAGCTGCTTTTATATGGGAAGATCTCAGGCAACACATACAGATGAGGAGACAAAAGGAATCGTAAGATGGGGTTGGAAATTGGACATGATCATGTGGCCCAACCACATTATACGGCCGTCTCATTAATTGCAGCTGGTGCAATGCTGCAATCGACGAATTCATTGTATATATATGAACATGCACGAGTGGGTTGCTGCAGCCTGGTCTCCTACCCATGCCACAATCATATGTACGAACTGTATTTAAATGAGGCAACACATTCATGTCAACTTTTGATTACGCATGACGGTTACTATATATTTGGATGTTTGCAGGTGGGGAGATTCCTCTCTGCGATCACGATATATGGAGTAAAAACAAGAGGTTTACTTTGATACTACCCATGATTAAAAGAGTTACATTAAAAGGTTTTTAGATAAGCTTAAGCTTTTGATAATAAAGATGTTGTAGCCTGACAATGAACTTAGAGACTATGGGCATAACTCCATGAAGGGGCAATTTAGAGGTAGTGGAGCCATCCTAAGAGAGTAGGATCGTCATTGGACAAGTGCTACTAGAGTGAGGTACTAAAGTAAGTCATCATGGATATCAGCTCTCAAAAGGGTATATTGATATAATGAACAAATAATAATTAGTTATTTCTCACCACTGGGGCTAAACCCCATTAATTTCATGGCTGTTTAGGATAGTGAAATAGGATAGGAAAAGCTGAGGAGATTGAATGAAAAAATTTTATTGCCTATTAGAATGCGGGAAATTATATTCAAAATAAGAAAAGTAATATTGAATCCATCAAAAAAAAAAGTAATATTGAAAATTGAAAAAAAAAAAATATTGTTATATTGAAAATGAAGAGTTTTTTTAAAATAATGGAAAATCTCTCATCCCATCGTTTTTCCATCTGCTGATCTGGAAACTGGCACAAGTTTTAACTAGAGTCTTCACCATTTGGGCTAGCTAGTTCCTCTGCATTGCCATTCATTCAGATGTGGGTGGTTGGCTGACATTTTGTTGCAGCTACAAGCGGTGAGATGGATCTACTGGATCCACTTGGAATCTCTGATTGGAAACTCAAGTGGAAACTCATTAACGAGACCATCTTAGACGACTATTTATGCCTGTCTGGTACCTAATTTCTATCTAACCTGGTTCATTAATTTTACTCCCCGGCACAATCATAATTAAAGAAAAAGCCAGATCGAATCATCTCGAAGCCAAGGGACAAGCATAGCTGGCTGTCCCTTATCAATTTTGCAATTATATATGTCATGTACTAGAATCGTCGGTCCCATTAGCTTTTGTCATTGAGCAGCATGAAAACATTGAATAATGATGGATACATGCACACTTCACGCCTTTTAAATTATCAGCGGATGATCTAGATAAACCTAGAGTCCAGCTTACCCATTTTTCCCTAGATCCAAAACTACTCATGAATCACCAATCAAAAAGGTAAAAAAAAATAAAAATAAAAATACTCGTGAATCTGTTGAAGGTCTCATGAGTGTAACTAATTAGGCTTGAAAATTAAGGAGGGCCCAACCTTATATTTTAACTCCATATGTAGATAACTGGTATGCCAACCAAATTAATTTTCGTCAAAGAATCAGAATAAAAGCCTCAGAACCATGTCTGTATTTTATCCGCCTGATATTTACTCAGGTACAAAACGAATAAGTAAATGAGAATTTAGAGCAAGGGGGAGGTAATTTATAAGCTGTTACTTTCGTTTTGTGTATATGTTTGCAATGATAGGAAATAAACTTCATTTATCATATTTAACATAATTTATTTATCCAGAAAAACTTTTTCATCATTTATTTACATCATTGCCTATCTACAAATTTAAGGAGTAGTAAACATATGATGTTTAGTAATTTCTTGAAACATAATGGAGTAGATTAACATAATTTCAAAAATTTTGATCTTCTTAGTAAACGTATGAAGTTAACTATAGTAAATGGAGTAGATTTTCCATTAACCATAAAGATGCGAAAAATTAAGGAAATTTCTTGAAACCGTTTCTATATGACCTGGTGTGAAAAATGAATGTAATTAATTAGTTAAGTTATTGTGCCAACAATCGAAACAGAAGGAAGCGCTGGCTGGGCCACATCATGAGAATTCTCAGTAATGGAGTCTGCTGCAATATTAATAGATTATCCTGTGATCAGAAAAATGCATGGGTGTCTGAGAAAATGTGATTACGCCATATATGCACTTAGATCGAGGAGAAAATGGATCAGGGCATCGCATGCACCCGTGATTCTATGTATACAAAGACGTCCATGACACAGTGATTCCCTCCACTCCACAAAAGTTAAAAGGGAATGAATTTTAAAACTATGCTTTGGGAAAATCAGAAAGAGGCTCTAGTTAAGTTATATAACCATTGCGCACCCAATTTGCAAGACTCAATATCTTTGTAAACTTTCGAGAGATTATTTGAGCTACCTCGTCCCAATTGACAAATCACCAAGCCTAATAGGAGCCCATGGGTGATAGGCTGCGCTAATCATACCATCGTGGTAAATATTATTTTGTTTTGTTATTATTTAGATGACTAAGTGCCTAACATGAATAAGTTAATTAGCAGAGTATAAAGTTGGAGGTCCAGGGCTCGGATCGGGCACAGAAACTTGCCTTATTACTCTCCTTTTGAAGATAATATACATATATATACATTATTTTGTTTTATATCAATCCCTTTTTCCTTTTAATTATACGAAAATTTTCTTAAATTCAAATATATTTGGTCAGCAGTCAGTACTTTCAACCGATATTTATTTTTAATTCATAGAATTTGTCCCATCTACAGATGAAACAAATTTAAAAGGTTGTATATATGCTTAAGATAAACATCGTGATTTCTTTGTTCAGGCAGATTAAGCTCACATTTGATTTATATATGTTGGGGACCTGAGACGAGTGACGACGCTTAGTTTTTTAAGCTGGTAGTGGTGAGCAACCCAGAGGAAATCTCCTCCAGATAACGACGTCTAACTTTCCATTCCTTATCATAATCATCTACCAGTGCATATATCAGGATGGATATATATACACCCCTAAGAACCACCATTGTGCAAGGACAAATTAATACCAGATAGACAGCTGGACCTATCAATTTGGATCTCGGAAATAGTATTAATCAAAACAAGGTAATGATCAACAACCAGGCAACGAAATCCAAGTTTTAATTGATTAGTTACTCCAGCTACCATCGATCAGATGTCAATATTATTCAGCTGATATTGCAAGGAACGGAACCAACCCAGCAATTAATCCTCCACCGAACTAAGCCTGCTCCCTTGAGGATGTAGCGTCTCTGTACCCACGCAGCAGATTCAAAAGGTTGGAGTTTTCTTCTTGCATCATATATCTTAGGCTACTTCCGTGGAAAATGAAAATTTTTAAAAAATATATATAAAAAAAAATAGTAGAGTTACAATATCATAGACTGCAGGCAGTCTCTCGATGGTGTCGCCGATAACAACAAAAATGAAATATTTTGGTTTTGCAGTCCCACACATTTTGGCCCATTATGATGGTTAAATCATCATCCAATCCATTTATTGCATTTGAATTTATATGTTACTTGTGAAACCAAATTTCATGAAAATCAAATAGATATGTTAGCATCGGCTAAAAAATAAATGTAAAATCAATGGAATAAATATTTTTGGTTTATTTATCAATTTTAAAGTTGTTAAGTCAACATCTAAACCATCAAAACATCATTATGACATAAATATAAATAAATGATTTGCTGGTATATTATAACATTCTAATGACATAGATTAAGTGTTTATCATAGTTTACATATAATTATATATTTATTTTCGAGCAGGTGTGGTGCACCCAAACTTTGATTTAATTGAAATGGTTGCTTGAACCATGACAAATAAATAACCTTTAATAAAATAAGTGGATTGGATGTTAGTTTAACTTTTATACTAAAGGAACGGATCTTAAGAAGTTCAGTGACCGGTTCTTAAGTGTGTGTGTCTATATATATATATGGATGCTGTTCCGGTGCAGCATCAGTGGCCCCAAAATGGGGCCCACATGATCATGAAATCATGATCTACTCCACCCATTGTATTTAGAATAATGTATTCTACTACCATACCAATTTTCATCCCAATCAGATACTTCAAAGTTGTTATTTACATCAAACTATTTTATTACGTTGGATTTGTACCATTTTCAGATGAGGCCCATATACATATCTGATTGGGATGAAAATTGGTATGGTAGTAGAATACATTATTCTAAATACAATGGGTGGAGTAGATCATAATTTCATGATCATGTGGGCCCTATTTTGGGGCCACTGTACCGCTGTTCCGGTGCAGCTTCACTGCACCGGAACAGCTCTCTCTCTATATATATATATATAGGGAAATGATCCAGTGCATGCGACTGCACCGTGCAGTCCATGCACTGTGGGCCCCACCTGATCATTTCCCATAACCACCCCACCCATTGTATTTAGAATTGTTCACTTTATTACCATACCAATTTTCATCCAAATCCAACATGTGCGTAGTCTCCATCTTAAAATGGTGCAAAATCAACGTAATAAAATAGTTTAATGTAAATATCAAGTTTAAAGTGGTTTTTTCAACATCTAAACCGTCTAAAGTATGATTTATATATGGATAAATGAGTGTATAAAGTTTCATTACAATCTAATATGTGTGGGGTCCATTTTACAGCGGACTGCACCGTAATTACGGTGCAGTCCGACTGCACACGATCATATCCCATATATATATATATATATATATATATATATATATATATATATATATATATCTCTTGATAATCAGGCAACTAAAGGATAGAGGAGGCAATTGCTTCTATCTACTCAAATTGGAACCATACACCATTCATCTTCCACACCCTCATATATATTCAAATTAACGGCTTGGCCATCAAGTGATAACCGCTTTAAGTACTTTTAACTAGTTAGAAATCAATTCCTAGAGAAATTCTTTTTTCGTTAAAAGGGATAATTTCCTTTCAAACCAATCTCTTGAAAATAATCACAAATTAAATAATAGCCCCATGCCTGTCTAATCGTGATCATAGATGCGGCCAAGCACGTGGGAGGCATGGCATCATGCATGCCCGTGAATATGTGACAGGCAAAGGGGTCGTAGTGAAAATAAGACAATACAAAATATTTTCAGCACTAGACAGTGACCTAATTTTAAAAGGCTGGTAGAGAAGAAAGATCCAAATGATGGTAGACAAGGCTACAAATCCACTCGTGCAGCAATATACCTTAATCAAATTGCAGCCGTATATTTCGTGTGGCCCACATGCGATAGCACATGCCAACCTCGATCATCCAGCTGCCATCCCATCCAACTAATTAATTAGAACCCACAAGCCATGGTTTCGAGGCTCTCTATATAAATGTCTTCCATTTGCATTTTTCAGGTCATGCGATTATTCCTTCTCTCCATCTTTGAACAGACTAATTCATTAAAAATGGCTGGAGCCTCACTTCTCCTACCCAAACTCCGCTACCATGTTCGCTCAACTAGCATGCCTTCCAGATCCCATCCCCTCGCCATTCGACTCCACGACCACCTCCACAGACTACAGGCAGCTGCAGCCGCTTGCAACCGGGATCAAGCCCCATTCGCATCCTCCCAAGCAACCACGCAAATGCTGCTGAATGCCTTGGCTGGCCTTAGAGACGTTTACGACTGCGTCGAGGATCTTCTTCGCTGCCCGCTCATCCAACAAGCCCTCGTCGCCAACCGGCACCAGCTGTTCGTGGATGAAATGCTTGATGGGACCCTCAGATTGTTAGATTTGTGCGAGACTGCTAGGGACGTGTTCAAGTCGCTCAAGGAGCACACCCACGAGCTCATGTCCGCACTTCGCCGACAAAGAAGAAGATCGACGGCTGCGGTAGCTAACTTGGAGCTGCAAGAACAGGCCCAAGGTTACATGTCCTTGAGAAAGAAGATGCACAAGGACATGAGCAGGTGCCTCAGCAAGGCACTGAAGAGGGAAGAAAGCAAATTCGCCTTCTCACCTCTCGCCGCAGTTGGCAAGCTGGACCAACACAGTAATATTCTAGTGCTGATATCGGCTTTAAGAGAAGTCAGATCAACCACCATCTCAATATTCGAGGCTTTTGCTTTGTTTGTCTCGTCGCCAAGAGCAAAAGGCAAGAAGGTTGGCCGGTCATTGATCTCAAAATGGATGGGACAAGTAGCAGATCATCATGGCGAAATGGACATGTTTGCTCGCTTTGGGAACGCAAACAAACCATGTGAAAATGTTGAGACGCATGTGTCAGAAAATGTGCAGAATGGATTGAAAGCAATGGATGATAATCTCCAAAGCCTGGAGCATGGATTGGATTGTGTTTTTAGACGGCTGATAAAAACAAGAGTCTCCCTGCTCAACATCCTCAATCACTAGCTGGCTATTTAGCAACCTTGACACAATTTTCCATATTTCGAGATTAAGTAAATTACTGTAAAGGAAATAAGAACAAACACCTGTATCTCTTTGCACAGATACCAAATATAATGTTTAAATTTTCATCTCAAATAGTATGAATATATTGGTTTTAATTCTGCTATTTGTGTTTGTGGGTGTGCCTCTTGACACATGATAATTTTGTTATGGTTAACTTCGTCTAAATTGATCTGCAGTCACCTAATTAAGAAGACTTAATTAGATTAAGCGTAAATAATAGCCAAGACATTTGATATATGTATATCTTAATTTTTAATATTAATAGGTGAAACATAACAAGTTCATAGCAATTTGATAACTGGTGAAATTGCAGACAAATAACTACGGAAACTTCCAAGGGTATGAAAACATGAATAAATTTAAATGTTTTTCTTAATTTACACGTGAATATATCTATTTTTAAGCAAATGCGGCTCATGCGCATATTTAATTTGGATGAAACTTGGTCTTTAAGCTAAACAAGTGACATTAAATATAATGAATGGGTTGAATTTTGCATCAATCATTAACATCTTAAAAATAAAAAAGTTACATCACGGATATACATATGTAAGATTATGTACTCCCACAATATATATTATATAAGATAATGTGTCATGCTTCTATGAAACCCACTTCTATGTAACAACATCGATTTTTACACCCTTAATGATTGATGAAAATTTTACCTTATTCATTATATTTAGTATTATTTATATATCATAGAGATACTTTCATTTAATTAGTATCATTGTGTGTGAGTCTCATCTATAAATATATAAAGTCAATATAATAAAATAGTTTAATGCTAAATATCAACTTTTAAATTGTATTTTCAATATCTAAACCATTTAGAACATAATCCTTATGTGGATAAATGATTCTATAAAATATTATTACATTCTAATGTATATATGAATAAATATAAACATTTTCATAATATGTACATAAATATTTATACTTCTAAAAAAATGTGGCTTATGTACATCTTTGATTTTGATGAAACTTGATCTTTTAGTAGAATTATTTTTTTACTTTTTTATTTTTTATAACATGTAGAGTTAAATGTATTTAACCTATAAACCAAGTTTTACCAATTTTGGACACTTTTAAGCGTTTTTTATTTTTAAACGCAGTGACATTTTTCGTAATCTCTGAGTCATTAAATACACCTGACTCTATATGTTTAAAAAAATCAAAAAAAATATTTTTGAGGAGTCCCATGCACCCGGACGCGTGGGATAACCACTCGATAAACAAATAATGTTAAATAAAATAAACGAAATAAATTTTCTATCAATAATCAAGATATTCAAAATAAAGAGGGTTAGAAGTGGAGGCCTAAGATAAAATACTCGACACAGTGTTGTCAACCAGTAACCTGCTCGAATATTTTATTTTTAAATTTTTTCATGCTTATGCTGGCTCACTGTATTTAGCTTATGTATTAAAATTTACCCTCTTTGGATTCTTATATTTTTAAAAATAAAAAATTTCGCCATCTCGTGCTCTCCCGCACATGACAAATGAAAAAAAATTTATTTTTTATTTAACTATATAAGAGAAATCAAAATTAATAAATTTTGATATATAAACTAAATACATGAAAGCCCATGTAAATATAAAAAATATATAATACAAAAGGTGAGGTGCACAAGATTATTATCCTTATATATAAATTTAAAATTTGAACTATCGGTCTTCGCTTGCTTTATATACGACATTAATTTTGGTTTCATAACATTAAAATCTTAAATTTATTAATTACCGCCATTGTATCACAGCACAGGTGTCATTTTCACATTCAGTCATCAATCCTGGGGTGGGGTAGTATTGGACTGCGCATGAACTATGAAGTGGTCGCTCCCACCCAAAAGTTTGGATTGCGTGATTCGTAATGTTCAAGAGGATTTGGGCGGCTGTTGTTTATTGTCCCGAAAAGGTGAACTAGGGCTTGGGCGGCTGGTTATCTGTCCCTGTAAAGGCAAACGTTGAAGAAATCTAGTAATAAATAAGCAGTAGTACCTAGTACGTAGTTAACGATTAGTATTTTGGCAGATATAACGAAGGCTTTTCCCTTCACATGCCCATCTAACTTTGGAGAAAACCAAAGAACACTAATCTAATCTAATCTAATTTACTAACTTAAAGAAGGGCCAAGAAAAAGCATTTCAATTCCCAAGGATTCTCGGGCTTCATTTGGCTAAAGCGTTTAGAGGGCCTGTTGGCTTTTTTCTTAAGCCACCGCGATAAATTTAAATGCTTAATTAAAACGGTGGAGGACATTGAAGCTGCATCCTTACCTTGATTTTTTAGTTTTAATATACTGAAATTTTATATATTTAATCTCGAAAGATGCTCATGACAAAGCACTCTGGTAAACCATGGCACCCAAAACATAACCAAGCTACGATGCTTGGTACCGGAATACCAAAATACAGTACACGGTGATAAGGCACCCAAATGCTATTGGCAAACATAACACCAAGGCAATGTGCACTTGTCTATGTCCTTGAGGTGAAAATTACTTAACTTGCACATGAACACATTAAATGCCCAACAAAACACTTTTATGACAAAAACCAACAAATGTCCATAGATGACTATTATGTCTCCTAAGATGCAAACTGAAAATCACTCCAGTGCATGCATCACCGCTTCAAATAGACTCTGGTAACTCATGAAATCGCTTGAAACCATTTTAGAACGTTTACTATGTTAGTCGGTCTACTGACAGAACTGCATGGAAAGCGACTCATAATCATGAGACAAAAAGCTCAAAGCATGCACAAGCAAAGCACAGAACAACTACAAAATACAACTAAATAAACTCGGCAACTTCATGCCCAATTACCTTCTCTTAAACACTTTAAAGAAAGACGAGATAGTTTCATACATCTGCTTCCCTTCTTTCCAATCCCTCTTTAAAAGACTTCTAATACTCCATAGAGAGTGCACAAAATCATTGGTTGTAATCCTCTCTTTGCATTATAGTAGAGGCTAACCCTCATTTCTTGTGTTTTTTAGGAAAGCATGGTAAACTTACGATGACTTCTTTTTCCCACCTAAAAATTCGTGATGTGTTCTTTGCTTTTATACTTTGCATCATCCTGCATACTCGTGAATAGTTGACACTACATTGACTGACGTTTTCAGCCATGTTAATTTTTTTACTTGATATAAATTTTCAATAAAAATTATTTTTTGATAGTATGATGAAACAAATGTGTTAGACATGGCAAATGACTCAGATTTAAAATATATTTTTTTAAATAAGAATAAAAATATATTTTTAAAATTAAAAAATCAGAAATAAGCATAGAACCCTAGTGCTCACTCGAAGCATTTAATTATCACCCTATAAGATATGCTCGTGTACACCCAACTACACTATAGCTGTGGTGCGACGGGGACAATTTGATGATAAAATTAAAGTTCAGCTTATTCATCGTAGTTAAAATTATTTATTTAACTAGAATGTAAGTTTTATTAAAATCAAATACCGTCTAAAAAATACAAAATTAATATGGTAAAATTATTTAATTTATATATCAATTTTAAAATTTTTAATTTAACATCTGAATTATCTAAAATATCAATCCTGTATATAAAGAAATCTAAGTGTCTTTTATAAGTATATAAAAATTATTATTTTTAAGCCGGTACTGCTCGCTTAAAACTTGAATTAACATAATTTTATTTTGATATCATAAGATAACAAATAATTTTAAAATATGCGACGGGTTTTATTTTGACTTCTTCATGATGTACGGCCCATTTTTAGCCAATGTATATATTTCTCTTTTTTTTTTTTTTGTGGACAAAAGCCAATGTATATATTTCTAATATTACAATCAACGCACCCACTTTGTACAGTAACCAAGTAGACTGTGCAGTGACTATTGGCCGGGAAAGGATAAACTCACGTGAAAAAGTTATCATAATTGCATCCATCTAAATCTTTATATTGTCAGCATCAAAAAATAATAATAATAATAAAAATCGAATAAAGACGACCTGCATATACAAGAGAGAGAATTGTTCCCTAAAGCTTGATAATAGGATACATTATTCTAAATACAATAAGTAGGTAGGGTAAATTCTAATTTTATCATCATATGAGACTCATTTTAGTGCCACTGGACTATATGGCGCTGCACCTGAATATTTCTTATATATGCGTGCACATGCGCACACGCACGCGTGTGTCAATGTGTATTAATGTATGTATGTGTTTTGTGTGGGACGCAAAGGAGAGAAGGTGGCACGCCACTCGTGCGTATGATTAATATATAGATAGAATGAGATGATATGAGATGGCCGTATATTGCGCGTGGACCACATGGGATATGCTCAGTGCCCAACTCACTGTCATGTATATATCTAGCCTTTGGACTTTGTAGTGCCTCAAGATTCCTTTTGTCTCATCTCTTTGCACACCATATTTTAACAGGAGTTCCGCGTGCAGTAGAAGTCTGCTGCCGTCTTCTCTTACACATCTCATCCGGTCTGGTTGTAACGGCTCTAAGCCCACCGGGTTTATATGGACACAAATTCTAATCATAATATTAGAATTTAGGTTCGAGTTGGGTTTGGACCAGACTAGTGTTGATTTCAGTTTTGATTTCAGGTTATTGTCAAAACAATAGAAGTTGAAATTAGTAACAGGGATAACAAATTTTTAAAACATTATTGCATTAACACATAAATAATTTACATGTGAATATATTTATATGACTTATGATATCTTTGGTTTTGATGAAAGTTGGTTTTTTAATTAAAGATAATTCCAAATATAATTAACTAATAAATTTATACATAACAATCAAGATAATGTTATAAAAAATTAAGATAAAAAAGATAAATGAGATTACATGAAATCATTATCTAAAGTTTAATAAAAGTGAGACTTATATTATTATAGTTCATTAGTATATATGTAATAAATTCAAAAAGTTGGTATATTTATAATTATTTGCAAATAAAGTTGATGTAGATATAATATATTCAACTTTTATAGACAAATATATATATATATAATTTAGGTTTTAGAATAAATATTTTACAGTTTAATTAGGTTACGATTATATGAAATAACTTGTCTCATAATTATAGTTGAAATACTTAATGTGTAAACAAATATAATTATTTAAATAAATTAAGAAAAATATCGGGTTTGAACCCGGTCGGGTTTTTGGTACTGGGTTGGTACAAACCCAGTATTGATTTTGGGTTTTCTCAGGTCGGGTTGAAACTGGCTTTAATTTGAAAAAAAAAATTCAAAAATAAAAATCAAACTCGGTTTCAAACCGAGTCGGGTCGGGCGGGCTCAGACCGACCCGGGTACCAAGTTGCACCCCTACTCATCCTTACCTAGGAGCCGAGCCGAGCTTTCAAATTAACCTTTGGGCGCAAACAAAGCCCCCTTTTTAGTTCTGCTTCTATGTAATAGTATTTTTTTTACCTTCAATAATTCATGAAAAATCCACTTCATTCACTATATTTAATATTATTTATGTTATCATGAAAATTCTATCTTTTGCCTAATATCATGATATAAGCTCCATCTACAAATGTATAAAATTAATAAATTAATTTGATACTGAAGTTAAAATTTTATGACCTCAAAAAATATCTTTAAAATTATGTTTTAAACATTTAAACCATCTAAAATATTATTACTATTTGAATACATAATTCTATAAAATATTATTACATTCTAATACATATATAAATAGATCTAAGCACACATGAATATATGTATATATATATATATAAAGACCATACACATCTTTTATTTGATTAATACTCAATCCTCTTAATCATTAAAAGGGGAAGAAAAAAGAGGAAGTTACAGGAATACCAAGACTCGAAACATTTTTAAGATGGAATATTAATTTCCCCTTTGCATAAAATCCTTCGGTTGACTGTTTTTTTTAATGGTGATTTCTTGGATGACCAAGTAACTAACAGAGGAATGATGAGACCACTGCCTAACCCAACTTGGAACTCTGGATCTTCCTATCCTAACACCCTGCGCACATCATGTCAGTCAATTCGTCATCTAAGTGGTAGCAGAACCTTAAATCGGCAATTAATTCAAGCTTTTAAATCAAACTGATCAAAATCTGGCCATAAAAGTCATTATTTAATATTCCATGAGAAAGTTGTCAGCATCAAGAATCGAAAAACTATATATAGCGGGTGCTGGTTAACGCAAAAAACCATTTATTAGTAGGCATATGCATTGAGGGATGGCTTGAGAAAGCCTAAGTCGTGAAGTCTGAATTGATTGAGGCACTGGCCTAGAATTTCACAACAATATCGACTGCATCCAATCCACCTGAAAACATGTGAAACACAATTCCCCTCGTCTCTCTGCCATTGTTATTCTCATATACACCGTGAAACAAGAATTCAACTTTCGGAAAGGGGTTGAGAAAAAAACCCTGAGAAAAAAACCCATGTGTTAATGAAAAAAGCATGCTCTCTATATTACACTTGGTTGAGGAAAGGCCAAACCCCATCCCGGGGCCTACACTTAAAATCTGACATGTGCTTCATTCAAAAACAGTAAGGGGCCAAGGGAGGCGACAGAGATGAATCATTTATAGTAGCTTCTTCAGGAGCTTCTTCCGCCTCGTTGCCGTTTCTCTTCAAGCCCAGCCGCTTCATTCAACATGTCAGCGGCATCCTTGTTCATGTCCAGTTTGGCAAGGGCAACTGCTTGCATGTAGAAAGCAGTGGGCCAGTCTGGGTAAACACACTGTGCTTGCATCGCATCACGTAAAGCAGCATCAGGTTGGTCACAAAGAAGATGGCATAGGCTTCTCCTTGCATAAACAGTGGGAGAAACCATCGTACCAACATCAATGAACTGAATGACAGATGAGAAACAAAAAGGCAGTGAGAATCAGGAGCTACGTAAATGGAACAGTAGGTTTAATTTTTCTCTGAACACTTGCATTCTATTGGTGTTAGATGGAGCATTTTAATTCTGATTAACCTTTCTAATAACAATTGAATCTTTCTAGTGATTTCATCTTTCCTGATGCATTTGTTTGATGGATCCAATGACCAAATCCTGATTGAGACATTCTGCAAATCCTCAAATAGGGAAGAGATGCATGAAATCTATCCAACAACCAAATCCTAATTGTGTCGTTGTGCACATCCTCAAATAGGGAAAGCATGAGAGGTGTCCAGCAGTAGAATCCTGATTGTGCTCAGCAATGAAAAGGGAGCAGCATCAAACATTTGTGTACATATTTTTCCCCTCAGACAAGTAGTAGTTTTCTTTTCTTTCTTGAAATCATAGAAAATGAATCCATTAATGCGATCATGTTCATGGGTCCATCAAAAGAGGAACTAGGGTCCTCTAAAGTCCGAAAAAGGGTGGCTAATGGTAAAGCTGCCACTAACAGCTGCGTTGATGAGCCCCCGGTGGACATACTTGCAGCCTGTCATCAATGGTGCTGCTCCATAATCACAATAAAAATAACCACCCATTTGCTTCATAATCACATTAAAACAACCATCCCCTACCCCACGTAAAGTAATTGGGTAGGGCCAGTAGGCAACACGCATTGTGTTTGATTGACATTGACATATCAGAACAATAAGGATCCAGTAGTAATAATAGCATTAGGATGATGTTCATCCATGTTCAGTGCAAAAAAGGAAAGAGTAAAGAAACCCATGACAGGAGAGCAATCTGAGCAGTTCAAGGCTCACCTGAGTATAACAATCAATAGCAGTTTTGAAATCTTTATCACGGAATGCAAAGTCACCACGCTTCCTGGCCTCCAGCATATCTCTCATTTGTTGTGTCCATTCCTGGAAAGAAAGCTGTATCCAGAAACAAAGTAAATGATCTCGGAATGAGATTCACAAGTGCCTCTCCCTGAATGTTTCTAGTTTGCAGCACCATTTGGTGAATGAAGTCAGAATTCACCATACCTCATTTGTTCCTTCATCATCTCTGTAGTGCTGCATCACCAATATTTGATGGATTGCTGTGAGGTCCATACGGGCACAGGCCTCACCCATTGGGGATAGGGGGTGCTGAGGAGTGGGCGGAGTTTCCTCATGCTTTGGAATACCCAGCATGACATAAGATGGCACCTTTCCAGAAGTAACCATCAAAAATTAAAAATGACAAGAAATCCCAATATTTGTACTCATATGCAGACAACAAATGAAAGTTGTTCAGAGTCTGATAAGATTACTTCACGTATAGATGTGGGTCTAAGTACTTGGCTTCCAGGACACCAATCCAGAAGAGTAGGGTCTCCCACTGTTGGAAAAATCAGATGACCCAAGGCTAAAAGGTTAATAATGGGCATATCACATCGTATAGGTTGTAGGGCTTTCAGCTTTTGAGCGCTAGGTCAATCTCTAGCAATTGGTATTCGAACTAGCAGCATACCAGGGGTTCAAGTTGTGGAAGGACGAACCTATGAAAAGTATGAGAGAGAGAAAGAGAGAGAGAGATCAATAGACAACGAAGCCCAAAGGAAGCCCCAAAAAGATCATCTGCCTTCCAAAACCCTTCATGGCGAGCAGATTAGGTCCATGGGTTGAACCAGATCATATGCCACTCGAACAAGATTTCTGATACATACTTTCAAGCCTTGATATCCAATATTACGCAACTTTCTAGCAGGACTTCTCTCTACTGGCACACTATTTGGATTGAGAGCTAAGTAACATCAATATTTCTACAAAGCGCAAGTTAAAAAAGGGAGCTTGTGGGATGGTGAAGAAAAGCTTGACTCCATCATAAGCACAAAAAAGCCAATCGAACAGGATTGGCCCATCAAGGACTGAAAGACTATTTACCATATCAAGAAAAAAGCTAAAAGAAAGATAAGCCAATTTCAATGTATATATATCTGAAGAAAGATACTAAGTACTAACATCAGCCTTGGTTTGCAAAGGTGCAAGCGTTGCAACAAGGTTCTTTGTATTGGGGCGCTCCCTAGGCTCATACTGCAAACATCGAGAAGCCAGATCAACAAGTGTAGTGGCCTCTTCCGTCGAGAAGTTTCCTTCCAAATGTGAATCCATTAATAGTAATACATTTTTGCCCCTTATCATATCGAGTGCCTGTCGACATTTTATTAAAGAAACGAGTTGGACCTTTCCTCCAAATATATAAATACATAAAAAACCTTCTGCAATCACACATACACCAAAGCAAATGAAAAAGAAGAGGAAAGAAAAGAAAATCAAAACTGTTGAACAACATGTTATCCATCCAATGTTTAAAAAGATTTAATTTAGCATCTTCTATTAGCTCTAGAACTTTTGGGACAATGTTTAAGTCTCCTTAAACTGTTATCAAAGCAGAATTAAATTCTTGTTTCAAATTCCAAGAGTAGCAACTAAGAAAAGAGAAGTCTAAACGAAGTAAACAACATGATTTTAGCAAGCCAAAGCGTAAATTGATAGGTGGATTCAAAAGGCTAATTTTCCAAATGATTGTCATGGGAGTAGCTAAGTGTGCAGTCCACTATGACCTTTTAGTTGTTTATAATAGTACTTTACAATGTTAATTGAGTGCTAGGCATATAGATAGGTGCTCCAACTAAAGGGAGAACTGAAGGATGAGCCACTGGTTTAATGTTTATTCCAACCATCTACAGTTTGTCTCAGTTAATTCGTGAAGAGCTCCATCTCACATATCTTCCCCAGACCTATTATACAGATGGAACTAATTAAGAATTTACCATTCGTTCTTCATAGCTATTACTGTCATATCTACTGCCACATATTCATTCTTATTTAGATGCTCTGAATTCATGAATAATTACTAATATAATATATGTTCCAAGTTTTTATACTGAGCGCAAAAAATTTTGTATTCAAGAAAACATGCAAACATTATCATACTATGACAATGACACCAAACAAAGTGTTTAAACCTTAAGAAAATCCAAACGATTCAAATGTTATCAATATCCCACATCGGTCAAACTTTTCATGAGTGAATTCACGGTTGCCATAGGTTGGCACAATATAATGGGAAGTATCTGCCACATTGTGGCCATTATCACTTCAGCCTATCAGTTCATTGCTAACACAAGCTCTTAAAGTATTTTGAACTTCTCTTTTCCATTAAGAAAACATTAGATAAGCCTCAGGGTGCCAAAGAGGACAAACCATATCAAACACCAAGAGTAGAGTAAGATACTTCCAGCAACCTTGAGAAATGAGGTAGCCTATGAACTTCGCTCGTTTTCCTTATTCTTTTTTATTGAATGTAGTAATAGGCCTTTTTATCTACACATCACACCCGTTGTTTATTATACAGATACATTTTTCGATTTTGAAAATTGAAAAATCAAGGAATTTAAGAAATTAGAGGAACCTGGAGAGAGTGATGAAATGGTGAAAAGTCCAGATTTGATGGTAGCTATGGAGATTTGAATGTCCAGAGACCATGTAAGCAAACTTTCTTCAGAAATTAACAAAGCCATGTGTTATTCAATCACATTCCCCTTGTATGAGGTAGAACCATTTGCATACTAATAGAGATCACACGAGCATTCGATAATGAACTTTTGCATATAATAATTGTGGTGGAGGGAGCATGCAATAATGCATGTTTTTGAAAAAATGAAGGTATAAAACAGGGCATGCATGTGCAGAATAAAGGTCCAAGAGGACTTGTGCCTCATTGTGCTATATTTATAGTAAGTATGCATTTGGCTCCATGAGAGAACTTACATGGGTAGGAGGTATGTGTTTCCCACTAAGAAGATCCAAAAGAACTGTGCCAAAGCTGAAAATTACGCTTTCAGGGGTAACCCGTCCTGCAATAAAGATGCTACAATTAAAAACCAGTAAGATATGACTCATTTTTGCAGCAGACTTTGAAAGCCCCCAACCAAAAAGAATTTAGAAAAATGGGCTGACTGAAAAAATTCAGTACAAGATCACCTAAAAACACTTGTTAATGACTTAATGTTATGCTTGTATTCTGGCAACTGGATTCTACCCATTTCCTAAAAGGAATTGAAAGAGCTTTGTGACAGAAAAATTCCACCAATTTCCTTGGGAAAAAAAAAGCCAAGGGCTTTATGATAGAAAAATGCTACAACTTCAAAAGAACAAGAAAGTGAGTTCAGACAAAAATTTCTTGAGTACAAAACTGACTTTCAGGTACACATAAAATCTTCAGTTAATTGATTGATATTTCCAGGATCAAACTATGGCATGCTGATCAAGCGTCCTAGAACCAGATTCACCAGTTCCATATGAAAAGAAGCAGAATAGCTGACAATCTCCTCAACTATTAAATTCAAGTTAGACCATTTTACCATAATTAACAGATACAAGCTGCAGTATGGGCAATTACTCCACTCCAGGAGATATGTCAGGGGAGCAGATCTCTATCTACAGACAACTAGTTTGTGTTACATTGAATAATCACAAGCATTTTCAGGCTTGGGCTAGCCATACACAAAACCATATAACTTTAACTTGGAATTCAAAGTTCAGACTTCAAGCTAGGCCCAAAAGCAATTACTTTTCTGAATTTCCGTAAAATAAAAATTATATACAGAAAACTGAAAGTTAAGCCAGGTTGTTCAGCTTTTTCAAGACTTACCCAAAGCCTAGTTCAGAGTTTTAGTATGGGGCATGGATCTTTCAAGCATACCCACGTTAACCCAGGTTAATCACATGTGCTACATGCTCTGATTACAACCTTGATCATACAGAAGATCAACCCCAAACAAGCATAACATGCCCCATATCATCAATTATCCATCTAATAGAAGATACATTCATAAGTTAGTGGAATCAAATCTAATGATATAGGTCTATAGGTCCATCTATAAGTATCACTAACTTCACAAGAGACTTGGTCATTAAAAAACATGAAATAAAATTGAGAGATGTGGAAATGATTCATCGAGTTCTTTAACATAATGTATTTGTACATAGCTTCCAGATATTGTTTGATTTTGAGTTGGTTGTATTGGCATGATTGAATAACAACTAGAGAGTTATTGAAACAAAATGTTGAATTTAGTGTAGTACAATGCTACAAAGTTGGAGTGCACATCAAAAAAATTTATTTGCAATCATAAAAGTATGTTTATGCCTTTATGGATATCGTCGCAAGGAGAAACGAAACTTCTGTTACATCTAAGAGGTCATGTTATCAATCCATACATGACACAGAAGTAGGCATTCATGTTAGTCAATCAGCCTCTTCTCTCTTAAATTCTGATGTGACAATTTATAATTGGCATGTATCCTTCTAATTCAACAAATTACAATATTTTCCTCTGGCTACAGCTAGTATGTTGTCATTGAATACAAAAAGAACACATGTGAATGGGTTGAATACAGTTAAGAACTTAAGTTGTCATGGAGAACAAGATGGACGCGTCCGACATGCAATGCATTTTAAGGCTAACTTATTGAGTCCTTAAAAAGAACTTTACAAGTGAAAATAGCTTGGTCCATCGACAGAAAATTTATATGGTATTCCAGACCACAAAGCTTTCAGGAAAACCATCAATAAAGCTTCCAGTGCATGTAAAATAATTTTCTAGTTAAAAAATAAGCCTTATTGAGTTTAAAAAATTCAGAAGCTTCTTAGGGTCCATTTGGTAAGATGTTATAATAAAAATAACAATAAAAATTCCCACTCCTTTCCGCACACCTTTTGATATCATTTAACATCTTAATTACTTAACTACACTACTTTCTTATGTCATCACCTCTACATCCCAATCATTTTTGCACGTCTTTTTCTAATCGATTTTCTCTTTATTCTCTTATTCCTAATAATTTTCCCTAGTCTTTCAAATTCTTCCCTATTTTTTTTGCCTCTTACCAAAAGAATCTTTTTTTTTTTTTCATTTTTAAGTCAAGAGGGTTTTATTAAGATATGAAAAAATGTTATACTGCTCCAGAATGTTACAAAACCTGTTTGACAGGAGAAATTGATGTCAATCACTAACAAGAGATGAAACGGGCTATAAACAATTATTGTCATATTTAAAAGGATGCAAACATGGGAAGTTCAATTAGTTAAGATAAGTTAGTCAACAAGTAAAACGAAACCGCAAATAAGAATTAGAAAAAAACAATATTCAGATAAAAAGAGAAGCATCTACCATTTCTTAGGTATTCCGGAGGTGTATAAGCAAGATTCGTGCTATAACTTTTCCCATCCCTGCTGTTTTTCATAAGCCCAAAACAAGAAAGCCGTGGATCACCATCCTGCAAAATTGTAAATATTAATTATTATGAAGACTACACAAAAGCACATGACTGGGTAGTTAAATACAATAGAGTAAAAATCAGATCAGGTAGAGGGTCTAAGAGTCAGCTCCGTGCATAAATCCAGCCCATGACAATACGTGAGTTATCAAAGATGCATAGACCACGTTTGCAGCACAAATTTTCACAGAAGGTTGCCAAGCAGAATCTTGTCATTATTGGGTGTAAAACGATTCGTCTTTCCTTTCGTAAACACGAAGCTTTAAAAAAATATATATGAAAAAATCCACCCACAGTCACATCCATTTTATGTAAAGCTACATGAAGGACATTAAGCCAGAACACTATGTTCTGTTGTGGTGGAGCACTGGAGCCTAACCTCTGAGACCTAGTGAACTGCTACATAGAATTTCAGAAGGTATACCCGCCATTAGTCTGTAGACTTAATGAATAGAAATAAAGAGGAGGAAAATCAAGGGCAATAGTTGATATAAATTTCATTAATTATTAAGGAAACGTGTGTATCTTCCAGGAGAAGCCACATAGACCGTTTGTGAAGCAATCAGGCAGTCAAGGATTGAAAACTGATTGGGACCAAAACAAGAAACTATTAAAGCCATTCAGTCAATATCTTGATGCCTCTAAAGTCTAAACTTCAATGAAGATAAAATGATTCACCAGAAACAAACGAGACTTGGGATGAATAAATAACAGGTTTTGCAAGTGCAACCAGCTTTCTGAGGCTTAAAATCTGGAAAGAAAAAACTTAGTCGAAACTTGAAATTTTATAATACCAATCATAATTGATTCAATTACTTCTAAATTTCCTGATATGTTATCATCCTGTTTGACACTGCAGCACTTTCACGGAATGTTTGTCAAGTCAATCTGAATTAACATCTATCACATCTCTACGGGACAGTTGGACCTATACATGAAACCACTATCCACCTATCTATCCAATTATGAAAACACAATGTTTCCATAAATTTAGATCACCAATTTGAACCAAAGCAAATATCAAAGAGATATAAACAGTTTAAGAAGAATGAACTATTACCTCGTCAAAGAGAACCCTATAAGCATTGAGATCATGATACAGTGGCCGGCCTTCAGAACTACAGTAATCTAAGGCTTCGGCAATATAAAAAGCAACCCTCAACCGCATTGCCCATTCAATGGTCTGATTCTCCCCTGTTAGAAGAGAGAGCAAAATGAACTAGACATTCAGTGCATGGCTGCAGAATTATGACAAATTTATTCCATAAACGCTTCTGCAGAACAACAAGAGAATTAGCAGCAATTTAGCTATGATATCATGGAAAAAGATTTAAATCACCCAAATAAACCAACAATGAAGCGTGGGAAAAAAAGGCTACCTATAAGAATCACAAGCAACCGATTCACCGACACTGATCTGATTCATATTACAAGCAAAGGAAGGAATGACCCTAGATTCGGGAAAATCAGCTCTTATTTGGAAATCTGGGACAAGCAGTGAAAAGACTCTTAAACGAGTTTCAAGCGTATATTATGAGGGAAGACGAATATTATGAGGGAAGGACTTCGTCTTCCCATTTCATCATGGGGGGAGTATTGGCATCATCCAAAGACTGCCAAAAGCAACAGAAATTACCATCTTAAGAGCAATAAAGGAAAACAATTTTCCGTGATCAAAAAAAAAAAAAAGAAGATTTTCGGAGAAACCAATACATAAATCAAACACTACATGCTAAAATGGAAAAAAAAAAAAATCAACCAATGTCAAAAAGATAAACACATCAAACAGAGTGTAGAACCACGAAATGCCCCCAAAAAGTCCCTTGTTTTATCGCATAAACAAAAAGAAGAAACTGAAGGCAATAGACAAAAACTAAGAAAGAATCTCACATACAGTGAAACAGATGCTTCGCAAGAGTGTCATTCGGCATGTACTCAGCAACCAGCAATCTCTCATCTCCATCGCAGCAATAGCCGATCAAATTAGCAAGTCGCCGATGCCGCAGCTTCCCAACACCCCAAGCCTCCTCCTGCACAGTCCGCAACCAAAAACAAATCAATGGATAATCAACAAACAAAACCCAAGGGATAAAAAAAAACAGAAATCTTTTAATCTCTTTTCTTCTCGGGACCCGCGGGGGGTGTGGGGGAGGGAGTACAGCGAATTGCTTAGGATCAGGCCACGCCGTCTTGGTGAACTTCTTCACGGCAATCCAGCGGCGATTCTGGAGGCGGCCCTTGTAGACGTGGTTTGGGGCTTTCTCGCCGCTCTCGGAGACAATGAAGTCGGAGCTGAAGTTGTTGGTGGCGGAGCGGAGGTCGGCCAGAGAGAACTCGGAGAAGGGCGGGACGCCGTCGGCGGTGGGCCCCGCGTCGCTGGAGTCGTCAGCAGAGGGCTGGGAGAGGGTGGGGTGCGGCTGCTGGGTCTGCTGGTGCTTGCGGTGGTCTTGCACCGGATGGGTTTCCGTCAGAAACATGGATCCGCAGCAGCCCATTCTCCTCCTCTTCCGCCGCCTCCTCTCCTCCTCCTCCTGCTGCTGCTGCTGACGCTGCTACAGATGAGATTCTTCTGTTTCTTCTCTCTTTCCTCCTGCTTCTTGTTCGTTTACTGCTGTCGCAGCTGGCTACGGAAGAGTTTTCTTCTTCTTTTTTTATTTCTTTTTTTTTATAATTTCCCTCTTCTCCTCTGGGTTTGCGTCGGTATGTTTTTCTGTAGAAAAGAGATCCAATTCCAAACAAGAATTGAGAAAGATGTCACCCGTCTCCGTCTGCCTTCTCTCCTTTTTTACGCTATCCAATTACTGCACTGGCCACTGGGCCTTAGCAGCTGCTGTGCTGTGCTGTGCAGGGTCGCCGCCTGCTTCCCTCCTGCCGCAGTTTCTACTTACGGTCGACAGCTTTTTGCTGCTCCGCGGGAATACGCTCAAATGCTCTTCCTCTTACCCTTTCAAGGCCGTGGGTCCCACGTCGGATTGCCTCATAGCCGCTGTCGAAACTCTAGCCGTTAACGGCTATAGCATAGATAGGGGTGAGTAGGGTGAAAATCAGCCAGCGATTGGGAGGGCCGCGAAGGGGGTTCAAACAATTTAAAATGCTTGGATGAAATGTATACATTCCTTTTCAATATGGTTTTTTAATTTTCAATGCAATTTTTTTATTTGCATTAAATAGACGCCTGAAATGTATAGTTTTTGGATCGGATTGATAATTTTCTTTTATCTTTTGATATCTATTTTAGATAATCAGGCATGTGATAAAGGTTGTGAGATAACTGTCTTGATCTAATATTTAAATCCTAAATTTTCTACTCAAACTATTCTGTATAAATCCATGCCAGCCACTTGGACATCTTAAGTTCTTAACCACTTGGCACATGAGTAACTACTCGGCTATGAAGGATCGAGACTTCAGAATTCGACTTTCGTTTCGCAGCGTTGGAATATTGTGAGACGGTGGTAGAGTTAGGAGTAGAATCTACGCAGTTACAAAAATGATAAACAGAATAATCTAATGATAAGTAGATAATTAGTGATGAGGGAGATGGGATCGATAATTATAAATACAATTTCTAAAGTCTAAAGAACTACAAATGACATCAAGAGATACCACATTTGAAAGATGATTTTCGCATTCGCTGGACGTACAGAAAAGATGAGGCCGATCACTGGCATAGTTGCATTTGCTCCGTCTGATGAATCAATGGTTTCGATCTCGGAAAAAATCAGTAGCAACACAAGTTTAATAATAATAGTAAGCAAAGGAACGTGAATTGCTCGTCTCTCCTCGCTGTCGAGATGGAGACAACATCACGAGCGGCTACCCCACGCAATACTACCCATCAGATTCCCGTATTCACTACAATTCAATCTCGGTCGATGGTCGTTTGACTAAAATTTGTTGTTCTGTTTTTATTCTAATTGTAAAATTATTTACAAATTTTATATTTTTATTTTGAAATTTTATTTTAACTTTAATATCGGTCAAATTTTTATCATATAAAATATTTAAAATAATAATATTATTATTTATATAATTATTATTTTTAACGTTGTGGATTTCTTCATTTTCTGTTTCAGATGTGTTATTGAGAAGAGAGAGTAAAAAAAAAAAAGGAAGAAGAAGAAGGAGAGTAGCGAAATCTGAGAACGCGGCCACTGTGCGCCGATGGATGCGAACGTCAGTCAGAGAACGCGGAGGATGACGGAGGGATGGCGCTAGCCCCCCGCGTCGCTTTTCGAATTGGGACGTTAACAATTTCTATTTCCAAATTTGCCCTCGCATTCATCTCAATTGAGCCGAATCACCTGCCCCAGTCAAAACTCCTCCATCGTCATTTTCCCATTCTCGTGTCTCATCCTGGATGAAAATGCATGGCCCTGCTCACCTGCACCTAGTCCGGCGCTATCAGCCGTTGGATTTGTGCCGGGCAATAGTCTATGGGATGAACTATTTTCTGTGGTACGTTCGTAGACTCTAGGTACTTTACATTTTTCCAGAAAGAGTGACCGTGAGGATCGCAATATAAATGTCTTGGATTATTAAAGCATATCCCGAGGACCAATGGCCGAAGCCACAAGGCCCGGAACCTTATAAAAATTTAAAATCATATAAATAAATAAATAAAAATGGTGAGATGGTATGGCGTGGTTGCGGGTCATCGAGCTTCCGTCAGGCCTCCCTGCGCCGTCTCACGCGTCAACGACTCGCCATGTAGTAGTATAACAAATCGTACATGCGCGGTGTAGGTATGCACCGGTGGGCCACATGTGATGAAATAGACGGCAGGGATTAAGCGTAGTGGTTCTTGGTCCACGGTCGATGATCGGCCGATAAAGTGACTTACAAGTATTGATGTACGGCCAGGATGAATGCCCAAGTGCATCTCTGATTGTGGCAGGCTTAGAGATCGTATCAAATCGTACTGAGTTTTAAAAACGATAAATGTTAATGAGATATGATAAGGGTAACCCGTAAGTGCAAGGAGAATAAAATGGTAGTGCATCTGAGGAGTGATAAAAATTAGAGTGTGTTTGGTAAGTGATAAAATTTTTATTGAAAAGTATTTTTATTTAATAGTTTTTTAAATGAAAGAAAATAATATGATATAATAAGGATAATGATGAGGAATAAAAAGAATAAAGTTAAAATAGATAGGTTATTTGTATAGATAATCGTATAGAAATAATTGAAAAGTATAGTATTTTATATAGAAATACGTAAAAAAATATGATAGTCGTAAAGAATAAAAAAATTTAGACGAAAAACTTCATCTTACATGCTATTGATGTAAAAGTTTTTAAAATAAAAAAATGATACAATATGATAAAGATAATAATAAGGAATAAAATAATAGATTTAAAATAGATATGTTATATTAGAGAAAGTTATATAAAATTATTGAAAAATAAGATAACTATATGAGAAAAAGTGAAAAAATAGTTTAAAATTATGTTAATTGCGAAAATTGAACAGTTTTTAGTATAAACAAACAACCCCTTGGTAAAAAAAAATTCAAAATAAAAATAAATGATGTGATATTATAAGAATAATGATGAGGAGTAATAAAGTAGAAATAGATATGTTAGTTGTATAAAGTTAATTGAAAAGTAAGATTATTACATATGAAGAAGTGAAGATAATAATTTAAAAAAATGGCAATTACGGAAAGCGAAAAGTTTTAGTTTGAAAAGTTTTATTTGCTAATAAATGTTCCTCAAAATAGATATGTTAGTTACATTGGTAGTTGTGTATAAATAATTAAAAAGTAGATTAATTATATAATAAAATGTAAAGAATTAGTTAAAAATAGGATCATTGCAAAGAGGAAAAATTTTAGACTGAAAAATTTTTGTTTGAAAAGTTTTTTTTATTGTTATGCTTATATTATCTCTCAACTTAATTTACAATTCAACTATGATACAATTCTTACAACTTTCAAATATGAAACTATAAGTTTCTAAAGGTGTGTTTGGTTAAAGGTAAAACTTTTGATGAAAAGTTTTTGGAGTAGAAGTTGTCAAATCAATAAAAAGTGATGTGATATAATAGAAGTAATGATGAGGAGTGAAGAGAATAAAGTTAAAATAGATAGGTTAGTTGTATGGGTAGTTGTGTAGAAATGATTGAAAAGTAGGGTAGTTTGTGTAGAAAAATGTGAAAAAATAATTAAAAAATAGAATAATTATGGAGAGTGAAAAGTTTTAGTTGACACTTTTTTGCCCTAAACAAACACACCCTAAATATCAAAAAAGAGATCATAAGCTTTTAATTTTTATTTATTTATATATATATATCAAGTCATCGGATATATCAAATCAGTACATACATAATTTTCACAACACACAGGAAATTAAATAATACTTTCACCGCTAGATGAACCAATGTTGTCAGAACCGAACCGGTGATTGAACCAGTAAAGGAACTGGTCTAGTTCGAACCGGTTCGACCGGTTAAGCAAATCGGTTCGAACCGGTGACGTCAACATGATATATTTATGATAGTGTTGTTAAAACCGAACCGGACCGGCCGGTCCGACCGGGAATCGGTCAAATAAACGGTTCGTTTACATATGGTTCGGTCTAATATAACTAAACCGTGCAAACCGTTGAACCGGTGGTCAAACCGGACATAGCGGTTGGACCGTATTAGACTGGTTCAATCACCGGTTCGGTTCTGACAACATTGATTTATGATGTCATAAATATTATATTATTTCTTAAATTTAAATAAATATATTGATAAAATTATATTTTTATAAATCCTAAATATATATATATATGTTAGATTTTAAGAACCACAATATATAAGTACAAAACATACATGAAAAAATTAATCTAAGTATAGTTAATATATGTATTAGGTTTTACTATTTTTGAAAATTTAAATATTTTTAATTTTTAAGAATGAGTAGCATTTTAGTATTTTAAATTACTAAAGTGTTAAAAAATTGGAAATATTTAAAAATATTTAAAATTAGTAAAATTTAATACACATGTTAAATATACTTAGATTAATAGTTGTACTAAAAATTTTAAAAATAAATTCAAGAACAGAATACACTGCATTTTTAGTTTTCTACCCATCAACTTTCTATTTTTATATCCTATTTGCACTTAATTGATATTCCGTCCATTGATTGTATCGATTGCGTCAGACTCGAACCCGCCTCACAAAAAAAAGAAAAATGCAGCATGCGTTTCGAGAATCGAGATTTCGCAGTGGCCAGTTCTGCATCAACGTCTTGAGTCTCTTGACCGGGCAGTGGGTGTCGTGCGAGCGGGCGGCGTGTGAGCGAGGCAAAGAGCGGGTGTCATGCCAGCGGGCGGCCGGCGTCATGCGAGTAGGTGGCCGGAGGAGAAGAAGAAACGGCAGGATGCAGAGCAGGGACGGGCGAGGCAGCAAGCGGGCGTTGTGCAAGCGGGCGGCGGGCGTCATGTGTGCGAGGCAGAGAGCGGGCATCATGCCAGCAGGCGGCAGGCGTCGTGCGAGCGGGCGGCCGGAGGAGAAGAAGAAAATGGCAGGATGTAGAGCAGGGATGGGCGAGGCAGCGAGCGGGCGGCGAGCGAGCGAGGCAGAGAGCGTGCATCATGCCAGCGGGCGACGGGTGTCGTGCGAGCGGGCGGCCGGAGGAGAAGAAGAAAGTGGCAGGATGCAGAGCAGGGACAGGTGACTGGCCGTGTGCGGCTGCTGTTACGGCGTTACCGTCGTCCGGCGATAGATCGATTATCCACAGATGGCCGGTCATTGAGAAGATGGGTAGGGTACTAGGGTTTCGTCGAAAGGGGAAGACGCAGAGAGCGGGTGAGCAGGCGGGCGCAGCAATGGGTTTTCCATTTTTGGGTTTTTTTTTAAATATATATCAGGTCTGTTCGACCGGGCTAATACGGTTCGACCGCCGGTTCGACGGTTTGATCGGTTTTATGCATATGAACCGAACCGTATGCAATCAAACCGGAAAATGGACCGGTTCCCGGTCGGACCGGCCGGTCCAGTCCGGTTCTTACAACAATGAGATGAACTTAAAATTGCTACTAAAAACACTTGAACTCGTGCGCACGTTAAAGGGCGCTAGCATAGTTACCACTGAGATATAGCCGAAGTAGCGACACGCTCTCAAATATTAAGGGAAGACAAAAGCTTTTGCAACACCTATTAAGGAAGGGAGACAACCGATATTAAATTTCATTTTCGTTTGTAGGCAGGACTGATATCCATACATAATAATTATTATGATTTGGCTGGCTGTTGTTTCGCGCTTGTGCCCATGGATGGCCATGGAATTAAAGAGGGAATAGTGTCCCTCCGAATCCAATCATTTGCAAGAAACTCGGGAGATTGCGCCCAATAATATTCTGACAGCAAGTAATAATGTGGTTTTTCATAGCTGCTTTTTTGTACCCATGCGTTGATCGTCCACGTTACGTGAAAAGAGATGATCTGCAGACCATGCTGCATCAAGCTTGATTGTGACCCGGATCATAACGATAATAGCAGTATAATAATAATAATAATAATAATAATAATAATAATAATCATGATAATATAATATTATTATTATTATCGGCATTATTATTATCGCTAGTGATGTAACATATTGACTACCAATCAAAACGACACTAAATCTTCCATCTCGAGCTTTTATCCTGTTTTGAAATCTCTTCTTGCCCCTCTTCGTGGCAGCGAAGATCTCAGATGTCCGGGGTTACTACTACGTTAGTAAGATTTATTTGATATGGTTACTCGAGATGTCATGTGGATTAATACCTATCTTAACCATAAGGCCAAATGGTGTAGCCTCACGTATGCTAGTTATCTAAGATGCCATGATTGGGCACGCTAGCACTAAAGAGAATCAGTTCATGCTTGCAAAATCATTTTTAAGTATATTCGGTATTTGATAAAAATTTTAAAAATAATTTTTAATGTAAAACTTTGTCAAATAAAAGAAACGATGAGATATGTAATGGATAATGATGAGGAATAAAGAGAATAAAGTTAAAATAAATAAGTTGTTTACTATATAATTGTTAAAAAATAAGATAATTACAATGTTTTATATTAAAAAGTTTAGAAAGCTTTCAATTGACAAAATTTTATGATTGTAAACTAAATTCTATTATTTTGGATAAAACCTACACTCCTGGGTCATTTCACTCTATTCACTAATGAAATCTTTCTTGCATGTCATATTAGGAAGATTTAACTCCACTTTACAATTAATTCTTACATGATGAATACTTGAAAAAAGGATTCTACTTCTTAAGTATCGTTAAATTCCACATCATATTTCTTTCCCATGAATTTTTTTTCATTTATAAGAATATACCTATTTTTCTTTTCTCTCATGTCTCAATTGAAAACACTTATTACATTCTTGGATTTTCAATATGGTGAAAATTTTATTTTCTGTGGTTTTTTTAAGAAAGGCATTCAACCTAGTTTGGATAAACTAAAAACATTTAAAATAATTTTTTAATTTAAAATTTTTCACTTTTCATTATTTCTCTATTTTTTTGAAATGCTTGCTTCTCTATTTTTTAATTAATTATTTATATTTTTTATATAACTATTCCACTTTTCAATTATTTCTACACATATAATTTCTATTTCTATTTTATTCTTTTTACTCCCTATTATTATCTTTATCATATCACGTTACTTTAAATAATTTTAAAAACTTTTACATTAAAAATTTTTTATCCAAATTTTTTTTACTTTCTAAACACACCCTTTACTTAAAAAGTCTTTTATCCCTCATCATATATTGCTCCAACCACGTCTCACATAGATGCCAAAACTACTTATGCTCAATCAGCATTATGATAGTATTATAACCATTATCTTCTAAGAGTGTGTTTGACAATGGTGAAAGTTGTCAATCTAAAATTTTTTATTTCTTTACAATTATTCTATTTTTAATCATTTATTACATATTTCTAAATGACTAGGTTATTTTTTTGATCATTTCTATTTTATCTATTTTGACTTCTTTTTATTCTTTATTATCACTCATGTCGTATCGTAATACTTCTCCTATTTAAAAAAAAAAATTCTTTCAAAAGTTTTATTAATGCAAACACACTCCTAACTAATTGATCCCAACTTCAAATCTTACAATTCTTAAGTTGTGTTTTCAGTCATCCCATTGCATAGGAAAAAATGAAATTTAACATAAAACAGTTTTTTTTTCTATTTTCAATATTAATTTATTATTTTCAGTATAATCTTTTATTATTTGAAACATCATAAGCCTACTTTTCAATTTAATTGTGTTTTTATTATTCTCAGTCTAATTCATCATTTCTTAGTAGACAAATCTACTCATGCAAATTCCGAGCGTAGCCTTAGACAATTCGCGTGCTCAAATATTTGCAATGGCTTTGGTTTGATGAGAGACCCAGAAATGTAATAAATGAATGGCAACAAAAACCATAAACGTGGGGGGCTTGATACTTGGCACTTGGAAGGCGAAAGTGACCTCCACTACCTAACATTAGTCCCCCTCAGTCTCTCCTATTCACTCATTCATCTCTGAAATTTGAGCACCAAAATGAGAAAATTGAAGGCCGGACAATAATCGAGTTCCCATTTTTCAGAGCACATGCTTCTAATGGCCGCCGTACGTACGTATTATTAATTAATTTGCAGAAGTTTGTCCGAAAAAAATTAAATATTCATGCATATATAGCGCGTTTGTATCAAAACATGCCCAAAATGTTTGTGAAATCATTCATTTTCAAATTGCGTAGCTTTTGTAGCCTTTTACTGAATGATAGATTCCTTGTGAAGAAAAGGGAAAGAAAAGAAAGTCTTCGTTACAAAACCACCATCTGCCTACGCACGATTAGCCCATGTAATCGTATATTTAAACTTTTATCTTAATAATTATGGGCAGAAATTCTAGTCTTTCGGAAACGCCCAAATACTGTCAATGTTTTTTTTTTTAACATCATTTGTTTTATCATGATATAAAAATTAATTTCAATCAAAATCTTGAGTAGACTATACCTACTTTAAGAAATATATAATATTTATGAAAATATTTAGATTCATTCGTACATATATACTAAAATGTTATAATATTTTATAGAATCATTTATTTATATAGGAATAATATTTTTGATAGTGTATATATTAAATTAATTACTTTACAATCAATCTATAAATCAAACAATTTTATTATATTGATTTTCACCTTTATTGGGTAAATGCACATATTTGATCAGCATGAAATTAATCTTCTAGTTAAACGAATAATCTTATATGCGATAAGTGAATTGAATTTCAATTTAATTGTTAAAATGGGCCAAAGGGGAGAAGGGCGAAACGAAATATTTCACTGTTGTTGGCACCGTAAAGTATTGCCCAAAGGAACGAAAATTCTAATTCATGAACTTCGATGATAAAAAGTGAGATGATAATCATAAATCATGAAAAGATGGTGTGGAAAATAATGCAAATAATATGCAACACCCAAAACTACATGCACAATATAAATTCAAGAGGAATGTTTATATGAAGCCCTCTTTCATATAATCCTCTTTAATTTTTGATATTTTGATAATTAATGGAAAATTCACTCCATATACTACATTTAGCATCATTTATTTATCATGAAATTTTTTTATTTCTCTAGCATTATTGTGTATAAAATCAACATAATAAAATAATTAAATATTAAATATTATTTTTGAATTTAAAATGATATTTTCAACATCTAAATTATCTAAAATAACATTACTGTGCGGATAAGTAATTCTATAAAATATTATTATATTCTAATACGTACATAAATGGATTTAAATATTTTCCTAATTTACTCATGAATATATCTTTTTTAAGCAAATGTAACTCATGCACATGTTTAAACCTATTTAATTTGGATAAAATTTAGCCTCTAACTATACAAATGATGTTAAATATAATAAATAAATTGAATTTATATCAATCCTCAGCGTATTAAAAACGGAAGAAATTACGTAAAACCGCTTCCATGCAGAGCCCTAAATTCAATGTATAGAATGGGACCCAACACATTGATGATTCATATACGTCAATTCCAAGCTGGTGGGGTGCACATATAGTTGTAGGTGGATTGTATGTGTTGACATTTGGGTCAGTTGTCCACAAAAATTCCAACTGGAAAGTGAATGCCACCCGCATGAAAGCTGAATTTGGAATTTTATGTCTTCTCATTCTCTCTCTAGCAAGGTGGGTGTGGGTGTGGATGCATGAAAGGACCCAATGGATTTAAACCGAATAGCTGCAGCCAAGGACTTGCAGGGTCTCCTTCACATTGTTTTTTCAAAAGAGAAGCTAGTTAGTATTGGGGATGTCTAAATCATTTGTCTTAGAAAGGCCACCAACTTAGTGGCTTGTTTTTGTTATGCTTATGGAGGGTGTGCTGTCATTTCCTGCCAACGATCAACTTACTCATGTTTTATGTCAATTAATCACATCAGTTGAGAGGAATGTGTGCCTAACTATAAAATATTCCGCATAAAAGCATCTATTGTTTACACAGATATTTCTCATTTCTTTTTTTAAAAAATAATAAATAAATCAGATGCATGCATTATGGGCTGCACGCATCAGTCATCCTTTTGGAAATCAAAAACTGATTACATATGCTTAAGGTGCATTTTGCAGTAATATCTCTCGCCAGGCAGCTGGCTAGCTAGAAACTCAAGACAAAGCACCGGTCTGGCTATTGAAAATTATATACTTTCTATTGACTAAAATAAATGAAGTGCTGCCCAACCTGCAAACAGGTTTTACTGAAGAGGTTGGCCCCGGTGGAAGTGTAGGGGTCCATTGGCAATGGGACATGCCAGAAGAAAAATATTACAGTAATCTGTAGTTTGACACAGAGAGATGGACCAGACTTTGCAGTACAAACTGAAACGAGGGAATTCAATTATTGTACTTTCCTATTGCACCGCTGTACGTCTTTTAACCCGTGACCATTGAAACATATATAGTAATGATTGTATACATGTTTGTTGTTCCCTTAACTAGCAACAACCATTATTTACTTTTAACTATGTACAATCTTCTCCATCACATATATATACTTGTGATGCTAAAATTCACTTTGGTGGGAAATGTTTATGTATTATAGGTTCATAAAATTTCAAAAAAATATATATATTAAGGGGGTATTTGTTAAAATATAAAACTTTTTAATATGAAAATTTTTACTCTTCAAAACTATTCTACTTTTTAATTATTTATTCACTTCTTCATATATAATTATCCTACTTTTCGATCGTTTCTACACAACTACCCGTATATCTAGCCAATCTATTTTAACTTTATTCTTTTTACTCATCATTATTATCTATATTGTGTTACATTATTTTCTCACATTTTAAAAATGTTTATATCAAAAATTTTTAATTAAAAGTTTTGTCACTTCCCAGATGTACCCTAAGGCTAAAACAAAATTTTACTTTTCGCTCTTTATAATTATTTTATTTTTTAATTATTTCTTCTCATCTTCATATACAATACTCTACTTTTCAATAATTTCTACACAACTATATACAACACTAATATATGTATTTTAACTTTATTCTCTTTACTCCTCATTGTAACCCTTATGATATAGCGTCATCTTACACTAATTCAAAACTTTTATACTAAAAATATTTTGTTCAAAAGTTTTATGACTTTCCACACACACCATAAATAAATCAAAAAAAAAACATAAAAGCTATATATGTATATATATTTCATGCTTGTGCCCACATAGAAATTCTAAAAATTTAAAAGAACTAAAAATGGGTAATGCGCATAGGTGCCCTGGACGAATTCCCAGTAAGGTGGTTTCTCTTTTTTACCCTACTTTAGTTGACATCACATTAAATCAACTTAATAATATTCATAAAATAAACATTTATTCTTATTACTATTTATTATCTTATTTCTTAGTTAAACTTATCTTTATTTAGTTGTTTTTTTTGGATCATTATTTCATGTCCAACCTAGTTTATCGTTTACACTATTTTCATTCATTTCTGAAAAAATTTATGCATCCGAATCAAACTCATCCTATTAAACTCTGCTGATGAGATTCAACATTTAAGTGGGCCTATTGGGGTTTAGAGGACAATTACAAACGGATACGAAAAAAATATACGTAACTATACGTAAGCTGGTGTGCAGTAGTACGTACGTACACTTGTATCGCCATCAGCTAAGATTCTCCTATAAACACTTCCACACTATCGAAGTATAAATAACTTGTACGCACCAACTGCAGGCCGAAAGAATCGAACAGCCATCCCTGCGATGCAAGACAAGGTCGCTGTATTGATACTTAAAAGTTAAAACCGGCCGGATTCAATATAAAAATGTAGGGCGTTGGAAAGCTTGATACATCTATGCTGGCGAAACGAATACTACAGCGTCTGGGAAAACGGTTCGCTGCACTGGATATGGGTAAAGGAAGGTAGATGTGGAGGATTGGATTTTTTTACAGTATCTACTATCTACCATCTGTTTGGGTGTCGACCATTTTTTTTTTATGAAAAAAAAAAAAGGGATCTGGGAAGCTGTGGAGGATTGGATTTGTATTCAATTGCTTTTCTTTTGGGTCTGCTCCTTCCATCTCATTGGTGTACTATGGTCATGATTAAAGTGATGATAATAGTGATCATAGCTATGATGATTAGAATCTTTTAATGACTCGGGACCAAGGAATTATGCGACAGATGTGGTCCACGTATCTTTGCGAGAGCCTCTTAGGATTTGGATTTTGGAATTAAAATGTCAATTGAATACCTGAACTTGGGTGGAGAATTTTCCAGGTTGTAAACCAATACTAAGAGCCTCAGCAGGATTAGAATGGGATGTTCACCACGTCTTTCTTTGTTTGTTTTGTTTTGTTTTGTTTTGTTTTTTTTTTAATCAACTTAGAAGTATTTCCTCTTACAAACCAGACACTAATAAATGGTAAGATATTTCTCAAGAAGACAACCTCATGCATAGCGTTAGCCTTAATTCCTCCAAAGCAATCAGCATTCTAAGCCACCAAATAATCAGCAATTATTGCCTGATTGAATACATGGGCTGCAAAAATAGTTGTGTTTGAATCCTAATAACGTTGCTTTTATTGGGGGGGAATCCGCACACAATTCCAAGTAAACCACAGGGGGATGAGAAAAGAACAGAAGGCGTGGTTTCAGAGTGCTTATGAGTTGTAATCATTACTACCTAAGGCTTCTCCAAAGAATGCTGAAAGTGCACCATGGCAAAAAAAAAAAAAAAAAAGAAATTGTCTATGCATGATTTTTTTTTCAGTAAAAGTGAATAAATTTTAAAAAAAAAAAAAAAAAAAATTCCAAATGCTGGAGAGGTAAATGAATTATGTTACAGAGCACAGACTCCATTAGTCAGACATTCCATGCTTGTCCTGTTCTAGTATGTTTCAAGCGCAAACAACCTGCATATTGCAACTCTATTTGAGGATGGCTCCAAAGAAAGCAGGACGAGGCAGTAAACCATTTTCCCGTCACGGTTCAAAATGAGAGGTCTCTGGCCACTCAGCAGGCTTTCCCAATTGTCAGGCGGCAGGCGCCATGCTCCAACGAACTATTTCTTGGCATCTGTCTCGATCATTCGAGCCTCTTCCACTACCAATCAAGGAAATAGAAAGAATCATCTTGAGTAATGCATGGCAGATGAAGGTCTCTGGCCTGATACGGCATGGCTAAGACTGAGCAGGCTTTACCAAGCCAGGCCCCATGCTCCGAGCCTCCCACTAACTATTTTTTCCCATTCTGAGGGTTTTTTTACATTTTAAACTTTGAAGTTTTGGCTCGTTAACCTGTTCAAAATGTCATAAATACCCTTCAATTTTTTTTAAATAAAAAACTCAAATCTGTAAAAGTGAAGATGTGATTGGAGCTTCCAAGGACATACTTAAAAAAGCCTAATAGAAGTTTAAAATCTAAAGAGTTTTCTTTTCTAAGGTGTGTTTAAGAAGTAATAAAATTGTGTGTGTAAAAATTGATTAAAAAAAAATGATGTGACATGATAGGGATAATGATGAGGAATAAAGAGAATAAAGTTAAAATAGATAAGTTTGTTGTATAGATAATTGTGTAAAAATAATTGAAAAATAGGGTAGTTTATATAGAAATATGTGAAGAAATAATTAAAAAATATAATAGTTATAGAGAGAGAAAAATTTTATATTGAAAAGTTTTAAGTAAAAAAATTTACTTGTCATCAAACACCCCCTTAATACTCAAATTTAGAAAGATTCTTAAATTGAATATATAACCATTCGAGTTTAATACCCAAATCATACAAGATTCTTAAATTTAATCTATATTATTATTTCCATCATAATTTCGAAATTTACGGGATTACTTTTTCGATTTTCAATACAACTTTACATATTTCCAATACAACTTTACTAATTGACAATACATATCATTACATTCTTATCTCAGATACAAATTTGATTCAAGAATCTTTATGATTTGAAATTCGCCCAATGCAAAAAACCCGCATCTGCCTGATCTCCCGATTTAAGCATTCTGAAAACAGGCCTGTTGAACGCACACTCGAGTAGATCAAAGAACATAACGTTGTAAGGCTTTTGAACCCGACCCACGTTAATAAAAGTTATTAGCCGAAGGAACAGAATTGTAATCCACCCATGTTTTTTTCCTGCTACAACTTGCATTATTTTGGTACTAGTTTCCATAGCTTTTCAACTCTTTACCTTTCACCACAAGCGTATACAACGCAAGTAAAAGGTAACATACATACATCAACAGGAAAATACAAATCCAACACACCATCTGAATTTCCTCGTTAAATGTCTATTTCCGCTCTTAAGCATTTTCCGTCCATACTCTTGTAGAAATGAATATGTCCGCCAAAGAGAGATTGTATGATGAAAATGGCAGTTCAATCACCCGTCCATACTCTTGTAGAAGGGAATACGTCCGCCAAAGATAAATTGCACGATGAAAATGGCCGTTCAATCACAGCCCTGGTCATACGCGCCCGGGCCCGAGTGCATACGACCCGTTTTTTTAATTTTTTATTTTGAAATTTTTTTCATAAAACTGTTAATATAAGTATTTTTAACATGTATATCAATTTTTACCATTTTTAAATACTTTTAAATTGTTTTTAGAATTTTTAAAAATCAGCAATATTTTAGTAGTTTTAAATAAAATACCACTGATTTTTAAAAAATTCAAAAAAAATCTAAAAATGGTAAAAACTAATACACATGTTAAATAAACTTAGATTAACAGTTCTGTAAAAATAATAATAATAATGGGTGCATGCACCGGAGCCCGATCAATCATGGGTCTCCAATCTAGTTACCGATTTTGTACAACACGGAGAGAGAACAAATATTTGCAATAATTAATTAGTCCGCTTGCCATTCCATTCAGTAACCGCACATATACACGAGCAGACATGTACATACATCAGCAGGTTTTCTTTGAAAACCAGCATGTATCAAAGGCACGAGAAGAAGGTAACCATCCAAAACGATAGATTTCCCCCGTTTGTTGAAAATCCCTATAAATTAAAAGAACGGTAAGACGGTCGTAAATATTAGAAACCATCCCATCCCAGTCTGAAATCTCCATAAATTACAGCTTCTTAGAAGCTCCATTCCAACTTGTTCCGAAATCGGTATGGCAGTTGTTGATCAACGTCCCTGAGAGATTCAGCTCCAGACGGGTGCCTCCTCAAGTAACAACCCCGCCAGTTCCTGAATAAGAGCGCCATCACTACCTCTGTACATGTAGCTTATTCTCATCTCCTCCATAGGAGTCATAATTTTACCTAGTACCTTACAGAACATCATTTTCAGCAATGCTTCTGATGCACCAAAACCCAAAATCTTAACACATTGGACAGATCTTAGTAGATCATAAACATCAAGAAATGGCAAGATGGTTGCAATGGCTGAAAGCTCTCCAAGAGCTAGCTATAGATGCATGATCCCAACTCCACTCGTTCAACCAAGTACGGCTCATGACACAGGACCAACTAACACTGCAGCTTCTTTGAAATGCAAGCCGAACCACCTTAATGACACATTCCAAATATAAGAACGGCTTTTCATTGTCAAGTACTAAAAACTGAGAAGTTTCTCCTGGTCCTGGCCAACATGATAAATGGAATTGAAAGCTGAATAAACTGAATACCAGAAGCGGCCCATTTTTCTTCCCATAATTATTCACTGATCAGCTTCCCTTGAGCACCACACTTAAGGAATCCCCAAAATCCACTTGGAGTTTTCAGGGGTGACAGCCATAACCAAGGCCTTTAGTTTAAACCCATCAAATGTAACATCTTGAGCCCGAACTACTGGAAAATCCACGAATGGTCAGAAAACTGAGTTGGAAGAACTAAGGTTTTGCATTCTCCTGAACTCCTCCCTCTTCTTCACTACGCATAGACAGCTCCTCGTAAACTTTCATGGATTCAGCACCAAACTTCTCCATGGCCTCAAAAACTTGTTTCAAACCCACCTGCAGACTTTCGGTGTCAGTGGCACGGCTTGGATCAATCTGTCCAGGCAGTGGAAGACCAGTCTCCTCAGAAATCAACACCAACTTCTTGTTAACTGCATCCATTTCCCTCAGCAACTTCTGCTCATCTCTCTCTAAATTCTTGACCCTACCGTCCATGTCCTTATTGACCATCATACTCTGACGCTGTGCCAAGTTGTGGTGTTTCCAAAGTCCAAAAACACTGTTGGAAAAAGCACACATTGCAACAAATACTTCGTTTTCTGAGATCCTGTCCATGGCTTGTGACCATTGATTGCATATAATAAACACAGTAGGGGCACCCATCCTGCCAGGGGAAAAGGGGGCAACACCATCAACTGTTTCTTCAGGCTCATAGAGAATGCATTTCAGAAGCCAACCATTCAGGGCTTTGACATAACCCTTCTGAGCTCCAATCCATGCATAAAAGCTTAAAATCAAATTCAGTACATCCCGTTCAAGTTGAACAGTTGCTTTCATGTGAGCATCACTAAACTTTCCATGTGAGGCAATAGCATCTAGATTTTTAGCCTCACTTATAATTTGGCACTGGCTTCGATGGCATTCAACCATTACTTTCCACATTCGCAGTAACCTGGACAAAAGAGATGTGAAAAGAAAAAAAAAAAAGTTATCATGCTAATTGCAGCAAATAAGAAAATTTTCAGCCATAAAATGAGATTATAACAAGTATTTGTATACAATGTTGATTTCACATGTATAAGAACAGCAATTACCCGTGCACATAACACTGCTTTATCTCTAGCACAACATTGAATATCACATGCAAGTTTAAACATTCTTAATTCATTGATGCTTCCATATGATGTATGCAATCTTTTCCACAAGAGCATGTACAGTACCCCATACACTGTTCAAGTACATGTAAGGACATGTTACCCAGTTTGTTGTAATGGGCATCATTGTTAAAGAGAACCAAGACTACCAAACCAGATTAGAAAAACCGTCACATTCATTCAACTGAAAGAGGACCATTCATGATTATTTCATAGTACGAAGCACATGGCCTGAAGTTGGTAACCAAGGCTGCACAATGGGAACATAGCCAGAAGTTGGTAATCAAGGTTGCACAATGGGATGGTTTTTTCCAGCTCCCAGTAAAGTTCGCACCAGGATAATGCCTTCCGTCATCATAACCATCACTGCTCCAATGAGGACAATGATCTACACTGAACAAACAATTGCTAACTGATAGCATTCGCCATAGAAACCAAAGCCATGGCATCATGTACAAATCCGGCTACACTAAGTTATGGCAATTGCTTCGTGCTCAAAAGTGGTTCAAAATTGCAATGAAATATCAATGAACTACTTACCCTTGAATTAATTCATTAATTTGCGGCCATAATTCTTCATCCCTCAACTTATTTATTTTATTTGATATGGAGTTAACAACCTGAATTGCTATCCTTATTTTTGTCGCTAACTTCAGGACTAACGTTCGAGTTGCATCGACTTTATGTGACTCTGCACCCCTTTCATCCAAATGCTTCAGCCGCCTGCTCTTTCTCTCATGGATTATTCTCATCTTTTCTTCAGTCTAAGCAAAACCATGAGAAGTGTCAGCTAAAATGTATCTAGATCTGTAAGACAAACAAATTAAAAGGAAAAATCATAAACTGCTAACGACCACAGAATTATTTTACGAGTGTCAGCTTAATATGTAAAGAACTCAAAATGCCAAAAAGGGAAGAACAAATACTTATGGGTGCTAGAATGGATTGCAACCTGGGACCACTGCAAGAATGGTAGCCATACAATTGGAGGCAAGATTATGATGTGAAATATTATGGCATAGCACGTACTCACAAAAAATGGCAAGAATAAACATAAATATGATTTTCAAATTCGAATCACACGTAACAACTTACAAAACACGTCTTTCACTAGGAATGAATTACCATTCATCTGGAGTTTAATCCAATCTCAGTGACGAGAAGTCTGTCTGCCTTATGCATCATACACAAAAAATGAGCACTTGAATTGATCATTCTTTCATTTTACTCATGATGCAGTTCATTACTTGACAAGCTTCTTCATTCCCATTAAAATGGAAGGGAACTCAAAGCCCCACATCATGTAAGAATAAGAACCCACCATGTTCAAGGCTAACCATTCGTACCATTACCTAGGGCTCCTCTGGAAGGATGAGAGGTCTTCGCCTACCTAATTCGCAGCTAAGTTGTCTACTGAAGATGAATAAACAAAATTCCCAGGTCCTTTTCCTCATGTTCATTTCTTTTTGTTCAGCACTACAATTTTACCTTTTTCTCCCCACTCTGTTAGCAACTAAAAATGCACCGAGACAATGAGTGATAATATCATACAGCAGTTACTTCCTTTCCCAGTCATAAGAGGAAAAATTGTGCAAAGAGGAACAAGAAGCCCAAGCTAAGAAAACAATATCTAGATATGTTCAGCACAGTTGGAATCAATCCATATATGATCATAAACAACACAAAGCAAAAAAATAGTGTTACATCTATAAATGCATGCACGTGCATTTATGTGTCATCAGCAAACAATATTAACATCATGACCACTGGACCAAAAGCTTCGACTTATTAATTGGGGTTGACCACACAAAAGATCTCAGGATTAAAAAATGTATCCTGTCAAAGAATAGAACACATATCAAACAGTCAAGCAATAGCAACTAGATCCAACCATGAATGCAGTATTTTTTGTTTTGAAAGGTATGTCAGACAAGGGCCGAACACTTAATCACAGCAGCAAACAACTGGTGTCAACTGAGCTCTGCAGCTCAATTCCAAGCTTTAAACAACGTACCTTGACCTCATCATACAGTTTCTTCTCCCAAATATATAGTCTCTCAAGCGCAGATGAGAGGGTCACAGACTTGGATCCTATCTCCTTATGATAGTCGAGGGAAAGGGAACCAACATCTTCACTGGATGGCAATTCTCCAACACTATTGGAAGTAGAAGGCTGTGATGATAACGTATGTAAGGGAGTAATAGCATCCAACATCTTGGAAGACACTGCAGCAGAGTAGAATACCATTCAAACATAATGCTCAGGCATCCTCAAGAGACAAAGCAAAGCAAGAAAATCAAGTGACAATAATAATTAATATGCATCTTAATGCCTTGCCTTCTGAGGAAACATATTAGTTAATCTATAATAATTTCAAATGAAGCAGGAAACACCCATGATTACATCCCATGCATTAGCATTATCATTTGAGAAGTGAAAGCTATGGCACAATTTTCATCGATGCTGGTAACTTCAGACCTCGCTGTTAGTTAAGCAATCAAATGGAATATTGTTACAATCAGTAACCTCGGTATGCATGAAATAGCAGACAACCATGACAAGCAATAGCATGCCATCCACTCAGACAGGTACAATCTTCATGGGTAAGCTTTTTTTGCTATAATTGCTTACATAATACCTTTATTTCTGTGTAATGTGTATATGTTTATGTTGTATCGGATGCTAAACTGCTAGTTACTGCAACTTGCAGGAATTCATATGCATTAGTTGGCAAGCAACTTTCATATGCAAATAGGGAGAACAGCTCCCCTCTTAAATGTAAGCCATTAATCTGCCAGTCAGAGCCTCAGAAGAGCTAGTATAATAAAGATGCATTTTTTATCACCACCACCGGTAAAACATATGCAATAGAACACGACCATTGTTAAATGTTTTATTAACAGTCTATACAATAATGCAGTTTTTCATCCACACCTTCATCCCCTTAAATTACTCAGAAGTGAAATTGGCAATGTCACATTGAAATGTTTAGCATTTTTGCTAACAGGCACAAAAGTTGTTTTTGATCCAGGCAAAATGTTTGCAGCAACACTCAGGATGACAAAAAAAAGGAGAACATGGGTAGATGCCTCGCAGCTTTTATGCCTAACTTTTCATATACAACACAAGTTAACAGTGAGACAATGCATGGATGATTGGCAGCATGTAATGCGGATGCATTCAAGCAGTCAACCTGTCATGAATTCTGTGGTCGTGGATCCAACTGTAGACAGCAAATAATCAGAGGATTAGACAATTATAAGCCTTGGCAGACATATACCATCAATTCAAGGAGAGATGTCTTCATTAACTTTAATATATTCAACCTGGACAAACAGGAGTGACCAGACAGCAAGGAACAAAATCAACAGATGTCAACAAGAGATGCAACAAACATCCGCCTAGCCATTTAATGCCGCATGACTGCGACTAACAAAAACATGCGGTGTCTAACATTGAGCACAGACCAGAATCCACCACGATAACAGAGTCTAGTCTATCCATTGGCAATCCAACAACTGAATTGCTAGAAAAAGCAAGGCCATCCAACAAAATCAGAAGCTCGGTCCATCCTATATGAGATGAAACAAGCCCTGTCGCGCATCTGGAGTAGCAGGCCGCATGTGTTCTCGCATTTGGGACAAAAATGGACCAAGAATTCCCATGACGTAAATTTAGTTGTAATTCTAAGCTGGCTGCTGAATGCCAAGGTGCAGTGCTAAAATAAAACCCTCCGACAAGGAAATGAATAACCTCTCTCCAGTGGTCATCAACCTAATGCATCCTAACTACCTAATGGGCAAAGCAAAGAAAACCAACAACCAAATCAGATGGAAATAACAGCCAAAATCCCGACCTTTATAAGCAGCGCTCTTCCCGCGGTAAGGCGGCTTTCCCACTTCAAGTAGCTTTGAGACCTCACTCCCTGACTCCGAAGCCCGATCAAACAGGGCCTTGATTTCTTCCACAACCTCCGAAATACCCCGCGGCCTTCTCTGCCCCTTCGCCGGAGCGACATTACTTTTCCGACTCTCCCCCACTCGCTCTTCATCCCCCGCCACATTCTTCTCCACCATGGGGACTCCGAACTCCACGCCCCTGCTCTTGAGATACGACGCATCTTCGACGATTCCTCCATCACCATCACCAGCTTGCGCGAATCTGCCTCCATCCCCTACGAATTTCTGCTCGCCATGGACTTCCTTCACAACCTCTTCCTGGTTGTCTTCGTCTTCCAGATCAGGAATTCCCTCATCCTCCCTCACCTCCTTCGAGTCGCGGCTGGGGGTGTACGGCGTAGAATAGCTGTGCTCCACGGCGTTGAAAACGTTCAGGAAGTCCCACGCCGACGAGCTAGGCGGAGGCGGCGGTGGCGGGGGCGGGGCAGGCTGCCGGGACGAAGATGAAGCTTCTGCCATAGGTGGCACCGCCGACGACGACGACGACGCGTAATAACCGTACGACATGGGTGGCATCATCTGCTGCTGCTGCTGCTGCTCCATCATCGAAGGCGGCGATCTGAAGAACCCGCCATAATTGAAATTCGCGTAATACGGATACGCGTACGAGGAAGAAGGCTCGCCGACCTGCACCGTCTCTACCGTCGGAACGGTAGGTCGGTTCTGCATATAGTAGGTGTGATAACGCACCGGCGGCGATGGCGGCAGCATGCCTTCGTCGTGGACGAAGTCATGCAAGTCGCCGTGCAGCGACGAGCGGCCTTCGGAGTCCGAATCGGAGTCCGTGGGATGAAAATGCAGGTGAGAGTCGGAACTGGAATGGGAGTGATGGTGCGCCGCGTTAATCTGAGCCGGCGGCGGAGGCAGATCCAGGCCAGGATCCGGCGCCAGCTTCCGCTGCGTCGGGAGGGGGAGTACCGGCGAGTGCGGAGCGTCGTCGTAGGCGTCGACATCGAAGAAGCCGTGCAGCGAGTGGCCTAGGGCGCGTAGGTTTTGCGTATAGGAGAGGTGGGACTGGGAGAGGGCGTAGCGGTATCGGATAGCGGATTCGAGAAGCGCCGTTCGGTCGCGGCAGAGGGCTAGGGCAGGGAGATCGTCGAGCTTGGAGCCAGTGCAGCCCATGGTGGCGGTTAGGAAATGGAAGGCCGAGATTGGAGGACGGTCTGGGTGGGGAGTTCGATGAAGGGATAAGATGGAAGGAGGAGGAGAGAGTAGAATCTTGACAGCAAGGAGTGTGTCGTCGGTTTGCTGCTGCTGCTGCTGCTGCGACTGCAGGACTGAGGAGGAGGCGAGAAGGGGATGGAGGGGGCGTGCCTAGTGCGCATCGTGTGGGGCTGAAATCGTGGCGTATGTTAATGGGGTGAGTGAGAGCGTCGAACAGTCATGGTGTACTTGTCTATTTTTAGTTTTCGATGATTTTTCAGATGCCGCCAGCGGCTGCGAAGGCCACGGGGGTCGGTGGCTTGTTGCGATCCATGCCGTCTGTTTCACGGCCACGTAACGCATGGTTATAATCTCAGACGTATAGCAGACGGTTTCAAGTGATTTATATATTTTTCCCTATTGCGATATTTTTTGGGTTTGTTCAAAGTAGGGGTGGGAATTGGCGCGGGTCGACCCGTGGCCCGATCCATTTTTGTCCGAGTAAAATCAATATATTTTTTACCCGACTTCAAAAATAGGGTCGGAGTGGGTCGACCATGTCCCGACCTAAAGAGTCCTACCCGCCCCACATATATAAATTTATTAAAAATTATAAGCATATATTTAAATATTATTATTATTTTCTTTCAAATTTCTCACTTTTTTTATAATCAACTCTATCAACAATAGAAGAAACAATTTATTCAAAAAGCAATATAAGAATCAATAAAAAAAATTGTACATATATAACTCTTATGTGTAATTGTATATTAACATATTTTAATAAATTTATACTATATTTTTAAATATTTTGTTTTCTTAATTATGTTTTTTAATAATTAGTGAAATATTGAAACATATAATATTTAAATTTAGTATAGATGTATACTTATGTTTGATATGTATATAAATTCTGAAAATTATCTTATTTGACCCGTATTTTTTACCTGACCCGTTATCCTAAAATCGGTCCGATACCAGCCGAATTTTATCCCAATACCTAGTAGAAAAAAATAAGAGTCAAACCGACCTTGTCCCGACTCGGTATAAAAATAAGGGTCAAACAATATTTCAAACCCAGACCCGTCCCGACCCGCCCCGATTCCCACCCCTAGTTCAAAGCCACACATTTTCTGGTGAGCGTGGGAACAGTAGAGATCTTGCACGAATGGAGCATGCGGAGCCTTGAGCAACGGAACAGAAGGATGGGCCGCGAGTTACGGCTATTGGCTAAATACTCCTTCGCTGTTGCAGTACTGTTTTGCGACGGCAGTGCATGCATGAAGTCGTTACGTGCTAAAACTTTTTCACGGAAAGTTTCTGACGTAAAAATTTGTAAAATGGAAAAAATGATATGGTATAATAGGAATTATTAAAAAAATAAAGAAAATAAAATTAAAATAAATATGTTAAATTTGTAGCTAATTATGCAAAAGTAATTATAAAGTATAATAATTAAATAGGAAGAAGTGAAAAAATAATTAAGAAAAATAAAAAAAATTTAATTTGCGCAGTTTTTGAATAAACAAAACCCCTAGAAATGGCCTTGAAAAGGCACCGTTAATGGAAGCTGGAAGCTGCATAAATCTGCTTCCGACTCCGCCGCCGGTCCGGATGCGCACCGACCTACGAGGCCTGTCTCTCTGGGGTTCTAACGATTAGATAAATGTTTTACGGCAGATCAACGGTCTGGATCATCGGCTCGAGGGAGCGCATGCATAACTATCAGTTCAGGATCATACTATTATCAGGTCTCCGCGTCGCTGCATGAGGGTATTCGCAGCGCGTCAGCGTAGTTCCAAAGCTAAGCATCTTACACTTGCGTACAGTATATTCTCCTAGAAAGCAATTGACGGGACTCAATACATTCCCGATAAAAGCAAATGTCACACGTATCCTCTTCGTACTGGGTTGGCGGCGCGTGGCGCATGGCAAAGTGCGAGTGTGCGACGGTAAGCCGTCTTCCAGGCAGCTTTTTGACGCCTGTCGCTGCGCTTCCTTCACGCTCTAGAGGGTTGGTAGAATAAAATTACCAAAGAACCCTTCTCACTTCCCGCTGTCAGACATTGCTGGAGCACGGTAGCCGGCGACTTCTTTTGCATTGAGAGTCATTAGCGTCTCGGCCTTTTGTTGGCTGGACGGTTGGAATTGTAGCAGGCATGCGACGTGGACTATGGCAAATGAATCGATCGACTGACCGGGTGTGGGGCCCACCGCCGAAATCCACGTCAGATTCCAGCACCACCGATAAATTGGGAGAGGATGCGCCCGTTGAGCCACGAGGTGGGGATCAAGGAAGGTCAGGCTGTACTTTTTTTTACCGGTATATTTACGTACACCTTAACATATATTACACTGAAGTTCCAAGATATTCATACAAATTAAAAAATACATAGCTCCTCGAAGAAATCTAGAGATACAGCTCTACTGAAGAATTAGAAAGACACAGTTTCCACCAACCGAAAGGGAGACCAACGCTCCCACAACAATTTTTTCCTCGAAATCTCAATGTAAGATTCGAACTCTAGACCTCTGCTCTGGATGCTCCACTAACAGCAGGGTTGATATCCCAAGGTTAGGGTGTACTTAATGTGATCTTATATTTAAAAATCGTGTTTGATTCTTGTTTTTATATTGAGTTGAAATAAGTTGGGTTTGACCTTTATTTTCTTTTAGTAGGTATTGATATATACTTTGGGTCGATATCGAGATAACAGGTCGGGCTAAAAATGTGAGTCAAGTACAATGATTTTTAAAATTTACGAACCTCTCGAGAAAAACATCATTGCTTAAATAAAAAATGAATATTAGAACAAGTTAACGAAATATACTTCATTCAAAATTTTATTCACGACTTTAAGAACCAATAATTTCTTCAACTCATTCAATGCCCTTTGTAGTTCATCTCAAAAATAATTCTTATAAATAATTCCAATAACAAGTAATCAAAATTCAAACGTATCCAATTGAAGAAATCAAGCAAATAACAAGACTATGTGGACATAGAATCTAAATAATTTCAATAACAAAAAATTAAAATTCAAATACAAAGCATTCACAACTTCACATTTATGGTAATAAATTAGTCACAACAATATTATAAAATATTTATATTTTAGCATTCAAAAGTTATCTACTCATAGCAAAATACAAACTCTACAGTAGAAGGCGTCTGCCCATAATCACCACTGAAAATCATTATCGAAAATTGCTACTAGAATCGATACCGGAATCACTGCCGAAAATTCCTATTATAACCGAAAACATGGGAGACGAATAAAAATCGAGAAAGGGGAAAGGAAAAATTGAAATAGAAAATGGAAAAATGGAAATGCCTTGCAAAAATAGAGAATGCGGCCATTGGAGACAATGGAGAAGAGACAACGGATAAGCTAGGCATGGTTGGGGCAAGTCGTGAGTTGACACCCCCTCTGATTCTCACCCCTAATTGAGCTGTGAATGATAGGTCATGGCTTCCTATTGGTTTACCTAGAGAAAATGGAGCTTTTGCAAATCTCACTCTTAGAGTGCCATTTGGAAATGTAGATTTTGAGATATGGTAGAAAATGAAAAAAGAAATAATTTGATAGAAGTAAATTTAAAATAAATAATGTTGTTAGAAAGAAAAATGATTAAAGTATGATAGTAATGTTTGAAAAGCATAGTTGTTAAATAGTTAATTCATTCATGAAATAATACGTAAGAAAAAGAAAATTTATGGTTTCCTACTTTATTTGGAAATATCTGTAATCCAATCCTTAGCCAAAAAGCCATCGGTCTCTTTTTTATTTGTTTTTGTATAATTAACCTTTGAACTTTCAATTTTGCAAAACTAGCCATTTGAGTTTAAAAGTTATGTAGATTCATACCTTTATAAAAAATGTTAATGTTTATAATTTTTGCTTGAGAAAATTACCCCACTTTTTAAAAATCCTTAAAGTCGAGGGGTTAACTTTATAAATTTTATTACATTAATAAATTAAATTTAGTTTGTTGTCATTTAGATTTTTATAAATTTCCTATTTACAAGAATTTTACAATAAATATTTTTACATTGGCTATTTGGGATTTTTTGTATTTTCAACCCTCCAGCTTTGCCTATTTGCATTTTAAGCCCTGAAATTCGGTCGATGGCATTTTAAATCTTGAAAATTTTGGTTTCTTTGCATTTTAAACCCTATGTCATAACGACGTTAAAAACTTCATTAATCCATACAAAATGATAAAAAAGAAATATTTTTTATATTTTAAACTCGACTATTTGACTTTCTTTATTTTATTATTAAAGGTTTCAATACCATCTTTACCTTTAATAGGTATTTTTTAAAAAAATATTGAAGGATATTTACTTCATTTTGCATGAATTGATGATACTTTTTAATGTCGTTACGAGTTAGGGTTTAAAATGCAAATGAATTAAAATTTCAAGTTTAAAACGCAAATGGTTAAACTTTAGGATTTAAAATACAAAAGTTGCAAAATTACAAAGTTTAAAGTGCAAAATACCTGCTATTTGGAAATGCATAAAAGTCGTTGATTTTGTTTGCCCAACTTCGTACATTAAATGCCCAGCTATGGGTTGCTCGCATTTTTCGTTAAATACACTCGGCCGACATTAACTGGTCAGTGGCGTCGCGATGAGCAGCTGATGGTGCGGTGCATTTGGCATCTTCTACCTACACGACGCAAACGAGCTACTGATTTTCTCTGCACTTTTTTCTTCATCGGTTTCCAACGTCCTACCATTGCCAATACAGACGGTAGAAAATCAACTGCAGCTGAGGGTGCAATTTGAGTAATATATTCATAATTATTCATTAACCCAGTCTTAAATTGGGTAAGATAGAGTAAAAAAAATTTACACATGGGTACAAATAGGGTAAATATTATTATCTGGCTCCCTAAATAGGATAAAAGTATAATACAGATGTCGGGTACCCGTAGTTGACCTAGATTTGTACCAACATGGATACCCTAATATATAAATAACTATAAATATGTGTATATAAATAAATACATAATAGTTTTTATCCACCATTCATAAATAAATTATTGCTAGTTTGATTTTCTTATTTATTTTTTAATAAATTGTATAAATTTTGTATTTGTAACGATCGATAATCAAAACATGAATGTGGATGATGATATTAATGTAATTATTAATATATAATAAGACCACAAAAATGTGAAAATAGATGTAAATAATAAAAAATGAAATTAATTATAAACTATTAAGTCTAAAATATAAATGAGTATTTTTTATATTAATTAAAACAACAAAAATAATATTTTTTCACGTTTCGTCATTGGTTATTGTAGGAATCGATTTGGAATCAAAACAAAAACTAACCCTATAGATAATGGGTAAGGTAGGGAATAGTAGAAACCGATCCGATGAGCCGGTAAGGTAGGGTAGATTTTTTGAAAATAGGATGTGGATAAAGTAAACTACTATCTGAACTAAACCAACCCAAGTTGTACCACTAATTACAGCATCATGAAATGACATATTTTGCATAGACAACCTCAACATTTAAAAGTTTTGCCAAGACGGGCGAGTTTTATGCATTTTCAAACAACCTCTTAAAATAGAAACAAAAATATTCAACCTAAATTAAATAAAATTGTTTAAAAATGAAAATTATATGCTTTCCGGAATAAGTTAATAAAGTAATTATTTAAGATTGTGTTTGGTAATAAACAAAATTTAAAGATTATAGAAAATTATTTGAAAATTTGTAGTAACATTAATTGCGAAACTTATTTATGAATGAGAATTTACCAAATCTAAATTTATATTTCATATATTTCTATTATAATATATCAGGACTAATTTTAGAAGATGGTGTACTAAATTATTAAATATTAGGACTAATTTTAGATTTTTTTTTATATTTGATGTATTTTCATTGTATTTTTCTTTTATGATACAAGAAATTTAGATTTTTAATTAGCTTTTTGTGAAAATTTACAAATTCTGAAACACTGCAAGTCAATTTATTTAACACAATAAATACTTGTAAAAATAAATTTTTTATTGCAAGCAGTGGAGGGGATGGGAGAGATGTTTCCAGCAGGGTTTGATTTTGGGTGGTTGGGATAAAATTCAATATGTGTTTACAGTGACCTATGTTCGGGAACATAATTTCCATGAACTTTTTAAAAAATTTCCTTACTTTAAAGTTTTTTTTTTTCAAAAGTGACGTAATTTTTGAAATAAAAATTATAAACAATATTTTTTAATGGAAGCTTAGATTTGCAGAATTGTTGAACTTAAAGGGTTGCTTTGGTAAATTAAAAAGTTCAATGTCAGTTCTGAAAAAATCAAACGAAAATGAGGCGGGAGTAATTTCGTTGAAATAAAAATGCAAAACATGTGTTTTTTCTGAGTTAAATTTGCAAATCTTCAAACTTGGAGTGTAATTTTTGCAATTATTCAAACTTTGTGAGTGAATACGTAAAATTGTAAACTACCGGATTAAATTTGCAATAATAATAATAACAACAACAACAGCAACAACGTAGACAAAACGTCAACAGTCAACATTTCTCAGGCAAAACGTCAACAGTCAACATTTCTCAGGTATTTTTTCTGCTCCGCGCCGCACTCAGCTTCATTTCATGGCGTGCGTGAGTCAGGTCCAAATTCATCGTACCGGTAAAAAGTCCATCCCGGACCGCGTTCAACGGCAAAGAAGATTGCCAGCTCTGACGGTGTGTTTGTCAATTTTTAAAAATTTCGAAGTTGAAATTTTTCAATCTAAAATTTTTTACTCTCCATAGCTATTTCTTTTTTCATTATTTTTTATACATCTTTCTATACAACAATCCTACTTTTCAATCATTTCTACACAACTACCAATACAACTAACTTATTTATTTTAAATGTATTCTCTTTACTCATCACCATTACCCCTACAATATCACGTCATTTTCTACTAATTTAACAACTTCTACATAAAAAACTTTTCATCAAAAGTTTTACAAATTTCCAAACACACCCTGAAACTTGAAATATATTAATGTTCATGAGACATGCTTCTTATTGTTGGCCGTACTTGTTAATCCGAAGGGAAAAAAATTATGAAAAATGTTCTGTGAAATAATTTTAAAAGAAAAATCCGAAAGCGATGAATAAGAGCAAATGGTAGTTAGATGAAAATATATAAAAATAATTAAAAGGTAAAATAATTGTATGAAAAATGTGTAGAATTGATATAAAAATAAGGTAGCTATATGATAAGAACAATTTGTTTGATTTACTTTTTTTATTAGATTTTTTGATTTACTAAACAGTCACAATCATTCAGTGATTACCATTTATCCCTCATATATATTAATTTCTAGGTAAATAGAAAGATCACTTCTTAAACATTATATCAAGGGTATGTTTTGTAAGATATAAAAGTCTGATTTTAACTATTTACCCTATCTTACGTATTACCCTTTATTGTTATTTTATATTTTTCGTTTATCTTATTTATTTTATCGTTATCTTTTTACTCATAATCATTACTCTTATCAATTTTTTTCTTATTTTTTAATCTCTTTCATTGGCCATCAAGAAAAAAAAATAAAGAAAAGATTTATGTAAGATTGAAAAACTAAGAATGTAATATGGTATAATTTAGATAATTATTAGTGGTATGACAAGGAAAAACAAAATAAATTAGATAGTCATATAAGAGTATGTGAAAATAATTAAAGTGTACAATTATATGGCCGATCCAAATGATCTTATGAAGTTAAATGGTGTATATGGAATGAATTTTTGTTTTTATTTTCAATTAGTGTCAAATGTAATTTTTTACACTTTCAATCAATTTTTTCTTATTCACAAACACATATATTGCATTCTCATTCCATTTCTCCATGGTATGCACCTCTCTTCAATTCCTCCAAACAAGTTCATAAGTGTAATAATCCAATCTATACATATGTACGATCTTAGCATCTATTATTGTTATTGTTTAATTTTATCTTTCTTTTCATTTTTATATGAGCTTATATATTATCTTTACATATACTAAAATTGTATTATTTGTTATTTTGTATACATTGTTTATAAGTTTAAAAATTAGTTGCTTTCATTTGGCAAAAGGAGGTTAAAGCTATTGATTTTTGGCTAACGTAGGCATGTCTTGGTTTGTAAAAGTCCATATTTGTGTTTAAGAATTTCGGATTTTGATATTGCTGAGAGCATTGTATCTCCTTCACTACTGATGTGTATTGCAGGTGGTTTTTAGTAAAGAAAATTGCAAGTAAAAAAGACTCAAATGTTTATATATATTGAAATTTCAATACGGACATACATATTAGATCATTGCCCCTAATTAAAAAAGAAAATGGCTAAGTGATTAAGATATTACCTCCATATCGGGTGTAAAAAATAAAGAAATTTTTGAACAAAATTTTGAACAAAACAATGATAGGACAGTGTAGAATAATATAAGTAATGATTAATTGCAGGTAAAATAAAGATAAAATAAACAAATTAATTGCATAGAAATATATGAAAATAATGAAAATGTAAAGACAATAGTAAAAAGTATATTAGTAAGATATTCAAGTCAACGTAGAACCATATCAAGCGGTGTATATGAAAAAGCGGAAAGTTTTTTTTTTTTTTTAAACCACTATCCAAATTTACCTGTGTGGGAAAAAAAATACACGCGCACTGGAGTACTGCTAATTAATGGACAGCATTAAAAAAAGACGGAAAAAATAAATCCATGGCCGGTCCTTAAACAGGCATAAATAGGATAATTTATTATGCACGGGCCTACTGCGCAGGACCACCTGATCTCTTTTTTCTTTCTTTCATTTTTTTTCTCATTCCCTCCTCGAGCTATTTAATATTTTTGACATGGGCTTGAATCACGCCCCCTGCATGCTTGTGCTTCATACGTCAACTATAAATTGTACTTAATGGCGTCTCTATCAGTAGAGACTCGCAAATAATACTTTAAGCATCCGATTTCTTAGAATTTGGACAGGACTTAAATATCAATCGATCGAGCAGAGTCATGACTTCAACGCGATTAATTAAGTTCTGAGTTAGCGACATGCAATTGCAATGCGCCCTCACTACCACCATTTCGGCTCTCGTTGACATGGACGAAACTGGCAATCGTTTTGGGATCACAGCGAAATATCCCAACCATCTTTTAAGGCTACATAAATATTATGGTTAGAGGAATTAAAATTCCATACAACCACTCCAAAACTGCATTGGTTGTAGAACCAGTGCTTTTCGTTCGTGGTGAGTTTCTTCTTAATGATTCATGCACCAAATCCACAGCATACATTTCTTTGTGCTATATCACCTTGCAGAATTTTGCCATTTAAAAGCTGACTGCTAAGGTCTATTCCCCGCTTGTCAAAAATACCCAGCATTACTGTCCTTCAATAAGTTCCAACAAAATTTCATTAAAAAAAAAAAAAAAGTTCTAAAAAATCATTAAACCAGTTGACCAAACACACTCAATCTGGCCGAACTACCAAATACCAGCTCCCGTATCGGTTTATATAGCGGTTATCCCTAAACTTTTCTGTGATCTTTTAAGTATTTAAAAACTTTGCATGTTTTTTCTTTATTCATATTTATACACCAGCCATCAAATATTACAAATCAGTACATACAAGTTGTCACAACAAAAGAACCAGATAACAACCCCATCATTTGAAGGAAAATTAGTACTCCCACAATGCAGAGATGATTTGGAGGGCAGTATGCCCCCGTGCTTTCCATTGCGACATCAGAAAGCAAACACTTTGTAAGTCGAAGATAACTTCTATCACATACTATTTGAGCGCATGGAAAGTCATAAGCTTTCATGATAAACAGAGCTAAGTAATTGAGAATAACTATTGAAAAATGAGAGAGTTATGTAATATGATAGGGCAAAGTGATAATATAAATTAAGATTAAATAATGTAATTATATAAAAATGAGAAAATAATTGAAAAATAAAATTAAGATCAATAAGACAGATATTGATGCTTTTGACTTTTCCATTTTACTATATTCCATTTCATTTGCATTTGCTAAACACTTTCGTAGAGTGGATTAATATATGAGATGGAAATATTTACTCGACCAACAATGTAATTATCAACTTATAAAATTATAAATCGCCAAAAATTTTCCGATTGAATTTTTAATCAAAGTGATAATTGTCCGGAAAGAGGTTCAACAAAAGGGTATTTGTATAAATTAAAGAAAGTGAAAGGGTAAAGTAATACATTTATGACATAGGAAATAATTAGGATTGAAGAGAATAAAAAGAAAACTTTCAGAATAATTGTATATAAATTACTGCAATATAGAGATAAGCAGTAGAAAAATAAGATACATAAGTAAGCTTTCAAATCCTATTAAAAGATAAGTAGGGAGAAGTATTAGCCCAGAGTACCAGAAAAGCAATATTAATAGGATTTCGGACCCACGATTGGCATTTTACGTTCCTCCATGGGCTGCGTTGACGTCTTCTACGAAGAGGGAGAGGTCGTTAGTCGCGATCACGGCGTTGAAAAGGGGTAATTTTTCATTCTCACCGTCAAAGATGAAAGAGCACGAAATTATTACTCTTGTGCAGCAAGAAATGCAAAGTCATTCGCAAATGAATCCCTTTTTCAACTGTAAATGTGAATACGTAAAAATAAATCCAAGCCGTCCATGACGGGTTTACCACGCCATGCATTCGGCTCTGCAGTATATACAAAAACACTCTGTTTACTTCTGCTTCTCAGGGATTGGCCTTCTCTGTCATTTTCCTGTCATGCATTGCTAATTCACAGAAAATAATCGGTCCACGTAGCCATTTTCACTTTGGAATCCATCTCATAAAAGCCTAAAAGTGTAACTCTTCAAGTGGACCTCATTTACATTGTTTAATTTCATCATCTATTTTTTTTAATATTAAAAATGCATTAATTTTATTTAAAAATAAATATGAGTGGTCACTCGCTGGTAACACCTATTACCTAACTTGTTTCGGTGTGGTTGGGTATTTGATCCGCGGCATGTGTGTCGCGATGTTTATTTTTTAATACAAATTGAAGTGATTGGAAATATATATATATATATATATATCAATAATAAATATAAGCAAGTCGATAAACTAGTATTATTTTAAAATGGTAATAAATATAGAATTTGTTTGTTTAGAATAAAATGGAAATTGAAAAGTTAATACAGCCTATATTTTTTATTTTTACTTTCATATTCCAATCATTTCCTATATATTTTCATTAATTTTTCATACATTTTCATGCAACAACTTTATCCATTTTTCCTCTAATCCCACTTTACCTCCAATCACATCCATTCCATTCTTATTCTCCATTTTTCATTCTCAAAACACAACCATAATATCATTAAAATTCTCCGTCTTATGTGTGGTCTATGCAAATAATTAAGTGTTTTATTCTTAATAATAATATATCTCGGACTGACATGGGGACGATCTTTGAGTCCAAAACTTGTCTTTTTAAAAATAAATAAATAAAAATTGCCGCTAGAGGTAAGCATGACATCTGATCCACTTGAATATATCCAAAATGGGGAAACGTTTCGAGATTGCATGAAAAGATATAGGACACTGCCTAGATCAGAGTTCGGTGTGCCCACACCGTCAATAGCGGAGCCAGTACCTTTGTTGAGTGGGGAAAATTCATAAGAAGAGGTATGTTGTTGTTGTTGAGTGGGGGAAAATTCATATGAAGGGGTATGTTGTTGTTGTTGTCAGAGGGTTGGGGGAAAGGGGTACGTTATGTTGTTCTTGTTGTTCTCAGAGGGTTTTCAAATATTTTCGGCATCGTTTGACCTCATTAATAACGAAAAATCCTTGTTATTTTAATCAAGAGGATAAATTGTGACCAGATATTAATGAGATTGAAATAATCATACAGTGAGATTTAAGCGACTTAAAATTGTGTTAAAATTATTCGAGGTTGTGGGGGTGGGCGACCATTGAAAACTGACAATATTTTTAAATATTTTCAGCACCGTCAGACCTCATTAATAGCCCGAAAAGTTTTTTGTCATTTTAATCAAGACAATAAAATGTGCCCAAATATTAATGAGATTGAAATAATCATATTGTGAGATTGAAACGATTTAAAATTATGTTAAAATCATAAAACAAGTAAATTATATATACACCCATTCTTATCCAAGTGAATCATAAGTAAGACATCAATCAAATTATGCTCATGAGAGTCACCACTTGATAATCAAGTGGTTAACAAAGGTGTGAATAAGGTGTTAGAATAGAAAAGCTTAAGGTTTGAAATTTGTTAAAAAGGCAGTGATCTCGTTGTCCTTTTCGTGAACTAAAGCTCCATCTAGTACTTGGTCATTCAAAGTGATTAGTCTGGTAATAAAGATATGCGTATGAGATCTTTACCCATTTTTATATTTTTATATTTTTTGCAAAGATACATGGCCTAAGAAAAGTTTTTCATTGTCTAAATATTATATTTTTCTCATGTTTGAGATTTTTAAATTTTCAAAAATAAAAATCCAAAAATCTAAAATTTTATATGTAATGCAAAAAAAGAGTAAAACTCGCCCCAAGAGCTCTAATGATTGTGCAAGCATTGAAGTGGCTTGGACTCGTCTGACATGTCTATTGTTAAATAGCTAATGAAAATATTAGATGGCTATAATAATTTCGCGTAACGCCTGAATCCTACTTGCGTAAAATTAACGAGACACGTGAACATTTTGAATTCAACATCAATGAGAAAGGGAAAAAGGAAAACTTGTGAATTAAAAAATGTCCATGAGCTATACATGTATATACATTGATTCGAGTGGCTCATTTTCCCTCCAAAATACCAAGCTAATGTGTTGGGCAATGTGTAAAAATTGTTAATTTAAAATTTTTTACTTTTCATAACTATTTTATTTTTTAATTATTTATTTATATTTTTCTATGCAATTATTCTATGTTTTAATCATTTTTACGCAATTACATATACAACTAATCTATTTATTTTAATTTTATACTCTTTACTCCTTATTGAGTGCTAGGCAAAACTACCTCTAACACGTGTCTCTATTCTACTTCACACGTCGTCTCTACTCCTTTAGGAACCAGGTTACAACGCACACAAATCTAAAAAATCTCCCAAATATATGATATTCTAACAAACAACCAAGATGACTTATAAAATGAAGAAGAATTCACGAAAGAAAGGGCTCATATTTTCCCCCAAAACCTTCAAGAATCTCAATTTTATTGGGAATCATGATTAAATAACTATCAATGTGCGAATGTCCATTTTAGACTTCTGCATTCCTCATCAAAGTCTACTCATTATTATATTATATTATATTATTTTCTTTCAATTGAAGAAATTTTATATCAAAAAATTTTTATTTAAAAAATTTTCACTTGTAAAGCATACTCCTAGTTTTTTTCACCAAAAGGTTGGAGGATCTCCCCAACTCTTCTTAGTTCGGAAGCAAGACAAATGTCAGATGAAACAATCTGCAAAATTATATATTCTTTAACGTTTGCTGCCCAATGCAAGTCTCGGAAAACACGGGCATTAGCTTGCCGCGCGCGCGAGCGCTCTCTCACGCACTCTCTCTCTCTCTTTTCCATGCAAAAGCAAAACGCATACCACGCCTCACGTGCATTGCGTACGAAGTGTTCTGGCTTTAAGAAGACACTTGTATTTACGTGCAGAAGAATCACAGATACCGACGTTGGCATGCGTGCCTAACTAGCTTTGTTGGACCGGAGTTCTGGTGACTGGTCTGGGGCTGGTTTGAATTCGAAATTTCGAATATGCCCCATCCAACTCGAGGTTGGCCAATGCGTAAACTGCGTGTGCCGTTTTGTTCCCAGTTTTGAAGCTCACCTTCTCAGGTAAAAAAGGGGGAAAAAAAAGTAAAAGTCTACATTCGTAGGTATAATGGTACATGGCATCGCTCTTTTTTAGCTCGGTAGTTTACCCACTGTCTTCCAATTCTAACAAGCTCCTTAACCAAGTTGCTTTTCTATCTTTGAAGATAAACCCCTTTTTCTTTCCTGGGAGAAGTTACATGATGCAGGTCACCAATAAATGCTGACTGAAAAGTGAAAACCCATTTTGTCAAAAGCAAGTCTCTCCTCTGTCCATTCTTCTGGAATGCCTTGCCTCTCGGTTTATCTGAATTACTGCAGAAAGGAAAGAAAAACTTCTATTTGCTGCCTCTAACATTCACCAACTCTGGCGATTACACATTTTTTTGGAAAAAGTCTATCTTTTCCAATGCTGATATTCCACTACTCACGTGAATTTTTATTTTTTTGAGAAAACTTCTCACGTGAGTTTTGGTTATGGGTCAACAAGGAAAGAATGGGATAAGAATGAGGTAAGAATGAGGTAAGAATTTTAGTATATAAGTATGTTAGAAAAGTAAACAAAGTGTATTGAAATTGAAAAAATTATGCTGAAAATGAAGAAATAAACTATCATCTTTTTACAAACGAAAATATTGTTTCAGATAAATGTAAAATTGTATACCAGTATCATCCGTTCTTAGCTATGAACAATCCCCATAGGCTTCTTCGTAATCATCCATTCCACTGATGAAACGAAATGATATTTTCGATTACAACAAAGAATTTTATCATTTTTAATATTGTTTTACTATTATTTGTACAGTTTTTATTTTCTAATACATTCATATCATAATTTTTTACATTTTAATACTATTTTTCATTTATCTTACAACATCTTATTCTCCAATATATAATAATTCATAGAAATCTACGTAAATTACATGTTTAAAAATAGGCCCTACATTCTATTTTTAATGTAATATAAAATATGTTGTAATTGCTTTAATTAATAGCGCATTTCTTGTTATTTTTTAGCAATTATTCCACACTTTTATGTAGCATCCTATTTTTCTGGTTGCTTATTTGTGATTTCATTTCCCCTTATCTCTACGGCATTTTTTTTTTTTTTTTGATAAAAGGATATACTCTATCCCTACTCCCTTTCATGAGGCCTTTGAAACATGTGACTTTATACAAGGGTTGGCAAGTATGTTTAATTATTTTAAATATTAAACGCAATGCATAAATATTCTCATTTAATTGTCTCTCTTGGATAGGCTATATAAATGCATACGAACTCTTTTTATAATATTCTGAAACTTTAAAAAGTCTGTTATACAAACACCCAAAACATGTATACCGATCTTCAATTATGCAAAATTAAACAAGTTGTTTCACCTTGTTTATCTAACGTAGGATGTTCAATTGCCCAAACTATACTCCACGACAATTCCAAGAAAAAGAGGAAAAGACATTGACATCTGCATAGATGACTTTGATTCTGCAATTTTGATCGATCAGACCAACTTCAGTTGGGATCGCAATCTTGCCTCGGCGTTACGAATGATTCGGCATGAATTTGGACCCGAACATAAATAACAAATAACAAGGATAAAGATCTGCCTGAAGGTATTTCTGAAAATTGTTACAAACGATTTGTAGATATACTTATATAGTTTGATAACAATTATAGATATATCCACATAATTTCGCGATTTGCAGATTATCCTGTATAATTTACCCAAAATGACAAGTATACCCATGTTAATGGAAGAGTTAAGACATTAGGGCAGGTTCTGTTAATTAAAATTCCATATTCCGAAATTGTCACTTCGATTGAGGGCATCGATGGGTACTTGGCTCGCTCAATCACCTTCTTCTTGATTGCATAGCTGCTCTTTTTAACGCTGGTCGACTTAGATTCAATTTCCATTTTAGAGGCTCTGCAAACTAAGCTTGAAATTAGACACTGAACTCGGTTTGGATTGTTAGTTCAAGCAACAGATGCATGGAATTTCTAGTCAGCTTATGCTGGGAATTTTACAAATACCGATTGGTGATGCAGGGGATTCACGACTATGGCAGCCAACAGCAGGCATGTTTGCAATTGGCTAATTAGGGTTGGGTTTTTGTAGGAACGATTTTCAATTTTCATCTCCACTGCTTGATGGTTGATAGATGTTACTTTTGGAATTTCGCCGCTACTTGAATCAAACCCGGGTGCATTCAGCCTCAGTGCACCCGGGTGCACTGCACCTATTTTTTTTATTTTTTTTTAAACATTTTTTCATGAAGCTGTTAATATAAGTTTATTTAACATATGTATCAATTTTTACTATTTTTGGAGATTTTTAGATATTTTTTTTAGATATTTAAAAATCAGTGGCATTTTCCGTAATTTAAAATTACCGAAAATGCCACTGATTTTTAAAAATCTAAAAAAAATATCTAAAAATATCCAAAAATAGTAAAAATTGATACATATGTTAAATAAACCTAGATTAACCATTGTATGAAAAAAATTTCAAAAAAAAATAAAAAAAATAGGTGCAGTGCACCCGGGTGCACTGAGGCTGAATGCACCCGGGTGCATACGATTGGGTTCCGAATCAAAGTGGGTAATTGGAATTTCTAATTTCATGGTTGCGAGTGCGTTGAAGGAGGGGGGCAATGAATTTTGCAAATGAGTTGTTGGTGCATGCTGTTGGTTGTTGCTTCATCGAATTGCATTGCTGCCTAAATTAAATTGTTGCTATCGATTTTCTGAAGAGGGTCGAAGATGAGGCAAATGACATGATCAATTGTTGCCCGTTCTTCATCCTAGATGCAAGACTACTAAAGGCGGGTTCGAGCCATCGGCTGATTTGAAAGTTGTGTAATCGTGCTGCTGGAATGGGAGTGAGACTTGTTGCAGAAATCCCTGTCTACCATAAATTATAGTTGCATGATGCTGGACGAATCATGATTTGTGGTCTTCGGTTCTGTTCTGGTTTGCACAAAAGGGCCGCTACTACAATGTGATCGGATGGATGGCTAGCGATGACCAGCTGGATGCAACTGCTTGATGATCAGTGGGAAAAAAATGATTGCCAGATTGAAGCAGAGTGCGAAATCGAATGGTTGGATTGCAAAAAGGAAGGTCGCAACTCCTATGAGATTTGAGGGTTGGCTGAATTTGGGACTCTGTGTTGCTGTTTGAAGTTGATAATTTGTAGAAGAAGCATTTGCTGGATTTTTGGTCTGCAATGATGCTAATACGCTATTGGCTTTGCTAGATTTGATGGACATGGACGGTTGTGGTTGTTGTTGTAATTTTGTGGCCAACTGCCACTATCGTTTGCTCGAATTTAATAGAGGTTGTGGTACCTAGAATCTCTTCTCATGAGCTACCGGAGATGTTCTCTTCCCTCCAACTGCAAACATACCATCAAATAATGATTTTTTGTCACTATAGAAATTTCTAAGTCACATAATAACAGTAACTTGTGGAAACTATGTGGAGGCAATCTGCAAATTATAAAATTATACGGGTATATTTGCAATTATCGTCAAACTTTGTAGGTATATATCCAAATTACTAGTGACATGATATGATAAGTGACATGTGAATGAATAAGTTAATTATGTGAGAAAATAATTATAATATAAAAGTAGAAATAAAAAATAAGATAATTTGATAGGTAAATGTTAAAAATTTTGACCACGTGCGACTAGCGTGGATGGCTGGGAGCTTCGTTTCCTTATGTGTGGTCTTGAGTTCGAAACCATGGTAATGGTCGTGTTATACTTCTTAATATATTTGGGAGCCTATGTTTTCCTTTGTTGCTATTTTGGAGTTTGTGGTTGTCTCTCTTTACAAAATTGGTAAAAATTGTCTCAATGATTATAATATGAGTTAAGATATGATATAACATATACACTAATAAAAAATGTTAGAATATTTTTTAAAAAGTGAGTAAATAGTAGTGAAAATGTATGCTTCCCGCCCGCACTTATTTTCAAACGGTGCATTAGATGGCCAGGTTATCAAACCTTGGGAACTATCCATGAACCAAAATACCCACGATTATCTACATTTTTTATTTTGCAAAATGGTATCAATAACTATTAATTCCGAAATAGTCCATGTGTTAACTCGTGAAATCAAATTTGCTGACGATTTCGACCAAATTGGGCATCTTACGTAGACACGATTTGTCGACTATATGATTTTAATGATTACCCGGCCCAGACTTATAAAAATATAAGACTGACTTATAAAATTATAAAAAGATGAGGAGGCAAATAGACATTTCGCATCATAAAAAAATATAAGACTAAGCCTGTCTAATCACCTGTTGGCAGGGCCTCCAGTGCTACCGAACGTCCTTCCCTGATCCGGAAAGTAGCCTGCCTATTAATCGTTCAATCAGAGCATCCCACAATATTTACATATTGTTTAAAAAGAGAAAATAATATGATATAGTATGTGTAATAATGACGAGAAAAAATAATAAAATTAAAATAGATAAGTTACATATATAGATAATTGTATAGAAATAATTAAAAAGTAGATTAATTGTATAGAAAAAGTAAAAAAAAATTAAAAATAAAATATTTGTAAAGAGTGAAAATTTTAATATTAAGAAGTTCTAGTTGGTAAAATCTTTTAAGTTAGCCAACACCCTCAACAACAAAAAAAAAGAAAACCGAAGAAAAGAAAAGAATAACACGAGCTCGATGATTCAGCGGACGGTTCACTATTTTTATTTTTATTTATTTTGGTGTGAAAAGCTACTGTAGTCAAAAGAGAAATCGGGGCCAGTGCAGGAGTTGATGGCTTAGGAATTACCAGAAATTCGGATATATGTTAATTTTCAAACGAGATCATGACTGCGAATCATAACTACTAATACTCGCGAAGAAAATCGCAGATTTCACGCGCAAGATGACTGAGCTGAGCTTTTTTTTTTTTTTTTATTAAAAGATTAACTCCTATCCCGTCCGCCTATGATAGAAAGGAGGATCAGAGGTGGAAGGGGAAGGAAAATCATTGCTTAATAAAGCCAAAAAATTGTCTATACAAAGTTTTTCCTGAAAAAAAAAGGTGGATTGTCCCACCATTCTTGTTCAGGCAAAAAATTTGAAGAAACAAAATCAGCAAGAAGATGGGCCACAGAGTTCCCCTGTCTAAGCACATGGTGAAATGACAAAGAATGAGCCGATTGAGCGATATGACGTATTCTTGAAACAAAGGTGCCCACCGGCGCCCTAATAGTGCGATCAGCAGTCAACAACTCAATAAGGATAAGGGAGTCAGATTCCACCTGTAGATTGACAAAATGTGCCTCCAAGGCCCATTTTAACCCAAGACATACAGCAGTAGCTTCCATAATAAGCGGTTCCAGAAGTTCGCATCGATACTATCCCTTGGCCGCCATAAAGGACCCACTGGAGTCCCTAATAACTGCCGCAAACCCCGTACCATTGGTTCGACAATTCCGTCGCCCATCAATATTTACTTTGAATTTGCCATTGCAAGGTTTAATCCATCGGGCAACCAGAGGTTTCTCAAAAAAAGTGGCCCTCCTATAATCCATTGCCGCCCGGAACTGGTCTCTAAAAGTTAAACACCATTCCATAACCGTGGAGAACACCGGTGTTAAACCCTCTGCCCGGAGTTTGTTCCGGAGATGCCAAATGCGCCAACAATAAAGGAGGAATAGGGTAAAAGAATCCATGTGGTTGGCATTGATTAAGGCCCGAAAGATATGCCTCATGGATGCACCCTGAATCAGAGAAATAAGATCACCCATGACCGTAAGATAAATCGGCTGCGTGGCAGAACAGTTGGTGAAGAGGTGAGAAGAGTCTTCTACATGCTGCTTACAAAAGAGGCATGTAGTGTCAACATTGATCCCTCGGCGACTGAGCTTCTAGATGCGTAAGTTAGTCCAAAAGGGCGGTTTTTGCATGCGGCGGAGTGGACGAGATTTGAAGATCGCCTCCGAAGTCCGAACACGTGAACATGTTACAGTTGGTGAACAAGCACTGATCTGATAACGTGAGTACGTTGGTGGAGCGTGATATGATAATACTGAAGTGGTAAGCAATATAATAGTTATAGAAGAAAATAATTAAAATATATGGATAAAAATATAAAAAAATATGGTAATTAAGTAGTTAATTTATCAAATTATTTTTTTGGAAAAAGTATGGAGGAGAGATATATCCTTATCCACCATTGTTATCAAACAGCGCTGCAGTCCAACTTTCTAATTCAAGTAGGCCACGCCGATGAACGGCTCAGATTTAAACAGAAAAGGAAAATCATCATTTGCGCGACAGCTTTTCCAAATGTCCTTCAATCAGAAATCAGTGGTTGCGATTACATTTTCAGTAGCAACTGATTCACTGTTAAGGGCCTATTGAGCATCATCCGATTAAACGAAGTGCCCTTACTTTGCGCGGCCGCATAATGTGTACGGCCTGAATATATATATATATTTTATTTCTTCTGATACGTATTCTGGGTTGCTAGCTACATCTATATCTTCCTTTTCCATGAATTTTGCAATTTTGTTTGAATTTATTTGGTTCTTATTTTAATTTTTTAAAATAAAAAATGCGGATAATGGATTCATGTGATGGTACGTGAAGCCACACATCTTTATTTTTTAGATTAAAATAAATGTTAAATAATTTTTTTTTCACATTTTCGTATAAAGTTTGATTTTTGAAAATAAAATGATATTCTTAGCAAATTTCAAAAAATTATAAAAAATTTCACAAAAAAGTATATAGATGGGGCTGCACAACTAGTGGTGAAATTTGGGTAAGGCACATGTTGATCGCCCCATCCGGTATCTAAAAATGGGTACGATAGGTTTTTATTTTCTGTCCATAGGGTAGGGTAAGTTTTAAATAAAAAAAATGCCTAGTACAATGAGGGTAGAGTAAATTCCAAGGTCTGAATACCCAGAATCAACCAGAATTACTAATATATATATATATATGGGAAATAATTCAGTGCATGCGACTGCACGGTGCAGTCCATGCACTGTGGGCCCCACTTGATCATAAATAGAAAATCCACCCCACCCATTGTATTTAGAATTGTTCACTTTATTAGCATACCAATTTTCATCCAAATCCAACATGTGTGTAGTCCCCCATCTTAAAATAGTGCAAAATCAACGTAATAAAATAGTTTAATGTAAATATCAAGTTTAAAGTGGTTTTTTCAATATCTAAACCGTCTAAAATATGATTTATATATGGATAAATGAGTGTATAAAGTTTCATTACAATCTAATATGTGTGTCCATTTTACAGCGGACTGCACATGATCGGATCTCTATATATATTCAAGATCTCTCTTATAAAAAATATATATTTTTATTAGTGCATTTTTATATCATATCTCAACCAATATTACTATCAAAGCTCTAAAATAATGCTTGCAAATTTCCAAAAGGAAACTACAAACTCTTAAATATCAATAGGGAAGACACATGCTTTCAACTATTAGAAGAAAGACAAAGCTCCAAAATTGTATAATAGGGATTTCAAACCCGGGACTACCCCTAACAGAAAAAATGTATCAGGCCACCTACGTTAGTCATAGATGATTTTTATGAAATATATCATATCTTCAAGATATAAAATATATTTTTTAAAATATAGAAACTTATTTAATTTTTCTAATGAATGCATTTAAAAACTATATCATTATTATATTGATTATATGTTTTAAAGTAAAATTTATATTATGATCATAACTTCAAATATAATATGAAGATTAATGTAAATAATTTATTTGAAACCGAAATCGGAACTAATCTGACTTTAAAAAATATAGTGGAGTATGTTTAGAACAATTTAACTTAAAATAGAATATGATATAAGTCTTTGAATTAAGTTAAAGGTAGGTTAGATCCCGAATGGGATCTGCCGAACCCAATTTCTACCCACATGCATAACTCGCATGACTAGTTAGGGATCAGGTTGACCATGACCCGGCTCCTTTTTTGCACAGGGTCGGGAAAATATAAAGGGTTTGTCTGGGTGGGCGGGGTCGGGTCAATAGGTTTGAAGTTTTTGATTTTTCGGAATAACCTGACCCGTATATACCCGGTGACTATTAAAATATAAAATATATGTGTAAAATGAAAAAGGAACCCTAAGCTCCGCCCCCCAGAGCAGTTTTCTTCACGCCGATGACAACCATAATCTCCTTCTCCTCACCGTCTGCCGGCGGTTAGAAACCTCCGCCCATTCGATCAGCCCTTCACCTCCCATTAGAGTCTGCCAGCAGCAAAAACCCTCCCATTTGATCGGCGATAAGCACATCTTCGTATCCTTCACCGTCCTCCGAAGCTCTTCTACTGCACCTGCTTCAGAGCAGATTTCTTCTTCGTCATCGTTTGGAAACGATGCATGCTTCTTTGAGTGTAGATTGCTTCTCCGTTGTCACCATCTAGAAATCTTCGCGTGATAAATATTAGGGAACGCCTGTTTCTTCTCTTGACGGTAAAGAACTAGAAACTATGTCTGCTTCTTCGCCGGACGGTTAGCGACTGGAAATAACGCTTGCTCTCCATTTTCTTCTTTTGTAGCAACAGCTGCTAGCCTGCTCTACTTGTCTACCTTTGCTCAAGCGTGGAAGAGAGGCTCTATTTTGAGTCATGGATTGCCAGAAATTAGGGAACAGCAAGTGAACCGTTTTTTGGATAATTTGGTTATTACGTATTTACATATTTAATTATAATTCAAAATTTTACATCTATATTATTTTGGTTGAAAGTGCATACATATTCGGTATTTACAAGCGCAGACAGCCGTAGCTGCGGCTGGCGGGAGATCGAATCCCCGTATAGGCGTGGGAGCGTGGTCTCCCGGGTGGAGAGTGTGGGAGCAAGGTGGTCTCCCGGGTGGAAAGTGTGGGAGCAAGGTGGTCTCCCAGGTGGCTGTTGGAAGCTGTGTCTTCCAGATTTCTTTGGGACGTTATGTGTTCCCAGATTTGTAAGAATGTCTCAGATCTTCAAGTATAATATGTGTTGAGATACATGTAATTATATACCCATCAAAAAAAAAAAAAAAAAAAAAAAAAAAAGATATGTTCTACTAACACCTTCTTATAATAATTAATATTTATTTTTGCTAAATAATAAATGTTGAAGCATTCAACTATTAAATTTAACATATATGTGATTCTATATTAACAAGCATATAAATTCTTAAAACTATAACATCTTGACCTACATTTTCCAATCGGCCTTATTGTCTCAATGTTGACCCAAAATCAATTAGAATTTTGTCCTGAGACCTGTGGAAGAAAAGTAAAGGTCAGGCCAACATTGTCCTGGCCCAGTATAGAAAAGATGGTCAAACATGAATTTCAAAACATAGGGCTAGGGTCGGACAATCACTTACCCGCTGTGATTTTCAACCTAGTGACTAGGCCCTTAAAATGAATGAAATATGATTTTGACGAAGAGATTTGATGAGTAGAGGTTGATGTATGTTGAAAAATATATATTGAGAAATAAAGGATAATATTAGAAGTAAAAAAAAATTAAAATTAAAATTTTCTAGCGAACATCTATCCTATTCGATTCCATTAGAAGTGTTTCAAACAACATAAGATTCTTGAATGAAATTCTTTCTGTGATGAAAATGCAATGATATATGTTAGAAATGAGTAAAGTTATATTAGAAATTGGTAAAATTGAACTAGAAATTAAAGAGGTGCTTGTTTATCAAAAAACATTTTAATCTAAAATATTTCAATCTCTACAACTACTTTATTGTTTAATTATTTATTTACTTTTTCTTGTACAACTATCTAACTTTTCAATCACTTATATATGACTACTAATACATTTAATATATCTATTTTAACCATATTCTCTTTACTGATTATCATTATCTCTATTATATCACATCAGTTTTTTACATTTTAAAAATTTTTACACAAAAAATTTTTCATTAAAAATTTTATCACTTTTCAAACATATCATAAAAAATAATGTTAAGAATTAAAAAATTATCTTAAAAATAATGAGAAAAATTAAATTCCAGAATATTGTAAGGTCAGAAAAAGGCACTTATGTGCGAGTGCTAGGCAGCGAGGCTGCCACTAGCGAGGTACGAAGCCCCAATGGGCCCCCTCTCGAAAAGAATAAACCGCGTCAGAATGCGGGGCCGTGGTTTTTCAATTTTTGAATGCGCGCCCCACTTTAAAATTTTAGTGAGCTCATATGGACCTTTATGCCTCCAAAATGACAACTGCGCGCGCGTAGCATACTAGCATCCCGCCTATTAGAATGCTCAGCAGTCAGCATACAGCCAAAAGAACTAAGCATAAATAAAGAGAATCAGAACGTTACCACCAGGGAAAGAAAAAGAGAGAGAGAGAGAGAGAACCAGAACGTTCATATTGCGACACCTAACTCTTACTTAAATAGATGAAATTCTTATCCGTTTATTCTATTATATCCATGCATGAATGGCTGCACCTCTGTGGACGACTATACGGGGATTCCGATACTGTGTACTCGGGTGTACTGAAGTTATTTTAACTTATTTTTTTATTTTTTTGAATTTTTTTTATACAAGTGTTAATATAAGTGTATTTAATATGTGCATCAATTTTTACTATTTTTGGAATATTTTACATATTTATTTTCGATTTTTGAAAATAAATGACATTTTAGTAATTTTAAATTACCTAAAATGCTACTGATTTTCAAAAATAAAAAATAAATATCTAAAATACTCTAAAAATGGTAAAAATTGATACACATATTAAATACACTTAGATTAACATTTGTATAAAAAAAATTTAAAAAATAAAAAAAGGTTAATGCGCCAGGGTGCACAGGATCGGGTTCCACTATATGGGGCGACGTATTTGCGATCATTTTTGCGAGGTGTATGTCGGTGCGAGATGCATCTGAATATACGAGTCACGTGACGGAGAATCAGTCACGTAACATACTAGACAGTACAGTCCCACGAGAATCCGCGGCCCAGGTACGTGGGAGAATGATGATTCTCCAATCATATCCGTTAATCATGATCTTCCATTGGTTTTGATCGGTTAGAAATATCTTGCGAGACGATTATAACGCCGTGCACGCATCAGACGACAAAATCGCAAGATTAGGTTGAAACTTGGGATGTTAACGGATCAGGATGGACAAGTTTAAGCCTAATTTTAATCCTAACACATTTAAAATACCTTAATCCTAATCCGTTTATTAACTCACTTAAAAACTTCAACCCTAACTCATCTATAACCAATTTAATAAATGAGTTAATGGGTTGTTAACGAGTTATGTAGCAGATGACCTGAAAGCTTAGACTTTGGTAGATGATAAACTTGCAGAAAGAGGTGACATGGTGTTTTTGGCACAGGAAAAATAAAAATAGAGTAGTAATGGAAAAATAAAATCGGAGCATTAGTAGAAAAATAAAAATTAGGTTGCAGGTGTAAGACTTAATTGGGAAAATAATCAAAGAGTTTACATTTATATATATAACTTTAATGAGTTAAACAAGTTAAATGAGTTGAATGTGTTACTCAATAGATTGGTGAGTTTTATAAAATCTCAACATAATTCGTTTATTTAATTTTTTTTTATGAATATATTTACATACATCTCAACACATATTACATTGTAGTTCTGAGACATTCTTACAAATACGGGATACATAACTCCTCCAAAGAAATCTGGAGACACAACTCCATTAAAGAATTAGGAAGACACAGCTTCCACCCAGCCAAAGGGAGACAACAGCTCCCACTCCACCCCAAAGGGAGACCACAACTCCCACACCATTTTTTCCGGGCCGAAATCCCAATGTGGGATTCGAACCCACGACCGCAGCCCCGCAGAAGCCTTATTACTGCTGCGGTCACCAACCGAGCATGCCTCGGTTGGTAATTCGTTTATTTAATTAAATGGTTAAACAAGTTGGCAGAATATAACTCATTTATTTAAAAATCCCAAGCTAAACTCATTTATAAATGGATTAAACGAACGAGTTGATGAATTAACTATGATAATTAGCACCCATAGTTAAAAGTCTTCCGTCTCAGAGTGGACAGTGTACAGGATGTGTCCATGAGAGACCATAACATGTTACAAATTTTCATACCAATAATGTCGTTGATATACCATCTAGTTCTAGTAGTCTTCCCAATTAATATTTAAGTTCTTTGATCTTCCTTTAAAATATTGCAAAAACTGTCTTAAAAATTGATGTGATATCGAATGAGATCTAATACGTATATACATATATACCAATAAGACAGTATCCGGACAAATCCACTCTACTGCAAACCCTTCTAACATAGTATTCCTCATCCGTATTATAAAAAAAAAATCCTTATTCATGATTTTTGAATTTTAACATTCACAATGTGTTCTGAGTGTCGATTAAATTGTATATGATATATATTGTTGGTGAGAAAAATAAAGGTTAAATTAACAAATAGTATTAAAATAGTGTGAATAGATACAAATATTTTAAGAAGTTTTAAATTTGAAATTTAAAAACAACAACTTTTTTGTGTAAAAGCAAACTTTATTTTTTATGCTATTTTGAACTCTTTTTCCAAAATATCGAAAATTTTATTATTAATTTAGTAAAAGTTACAGATTTGCGAAGATATTTTATAGTGACTTTATGTGTATCGGTATCGACAAATGACGAAGAATGGAGGCCTGTTGGCAAAAAGCAAACACGAAAGAACCCATGAAAATAATTCCCCAGCTAGCACTCACTTTGCCGCATCCATATATAGAACTTTGTCGATCCAACTTTAATGCGGAATGCAGCTTTCTCTGGGTACATTTTTGTACAACTGTGCAGCACCAGCTGATTGGATGAAAGGACTGTTTATCTTTCTGAAAGAAATAGAAAAAGGAAATTAAAATAATGTTGTTCATCGAATAAGTGAGGTTAAAAATGGAATAATAATAATAAAAAATAAAAAATACGTATAATGAACCATATATACCGTAGCGGACATGCCATAAGCAGCCACTGGGAAATGGAATTTTCATTTGCAATGTTTCTTTCCTTTCGCCTCCAATTTCCATGAATGAAATCTTCGAATCACCACAAATGCTATCTCCAGAATAATGTTCAAGGAGATGAAATTAAAACTGCCATGTACAGCTGACATTTAAAGCTACCATTTTTAGATTAGAATTGCAGTTTTAATTTAATGCTATTTATTCCACCTATCGATCTACGGTACAATGTAAAAATAATTGGTGTTGGAATGACATATAAATTACTGCCGAGCAGTTTGCATGTGCCTCTTAAGTCTTAAGTGCTTGGAGCAGCACTAAGCATAGACTCATTTGATTCCTCAACTTCCAAGTGTGGCAAGGTTGCACCCACGACATGTTCGAGTAGCTTTCGCCATTTTATGATTTTTTTAGTTTTATTTTTTGTCGTTGTTGTTGTTGCTCTCGTCTTCTCCTCCAACCCAAACATCTTTCGGCGAACTTCCTCCTGCTTATTCTTCTCTTCTCTCTCTTTATTAACTACAATAGGAAAGAGAATGAGAAACGCTGCTGTTTGTCGTTCTAAAAGCAGAGAAATGCCAAAATTGCAAATCAGCTGAATCATATGGAACTGAAAGGAAGGGATCGGAGCACATGCAGCCATGGAGGCTTTTACTTCTTTTCTTTTTTAATGGAGCAGGGTCTCTCTCTCTCTGGTTTTTTTTTTTTTTTTGGATATGAGAATGGAGCAGGGTCTCTTGCAAGTTGCATCACATGGCTGGCATATATCCATTATCCAATGCCAACGGCACGGACTTTTGAGCAAGTGCCATGCACATGGCTTGAGCGAGAAAAGCTACGCGACGTGGCACATCTGCACATGACACGTGCTGCGATGCCTTTGTTTGGCCATTGCTGATATAGGCATTCACATGCCTACAGAACACGAGTGTCTCTCTTCTATGGGCTATGCATGTCAAAGTGTCAAACACAGCCGCGAGCCGGTGTCATGCGTGAGCTACTGGGTCTTGGTTGGTAGATTGGGGGGGTATCTGTAAAATAGATTACAGAATTTTCTATAATCATAAATTGGACAAGGGAAGCACCTCACGTGTTCTGCATGATACCAGGCATGAAATGAGATTGGATGAAAAAAAATTATTATGTTTTGAGTATGAGAATAATGATATTAAAAAAATTTAAAAACTAAGATAATTTTGTACTGTACGTGAACAGTTGCAGTGAAAATTGAACTTTTTTAAAAAAATGGTATTCGATTTTTATCCCATTTCATCCCCTCAAGTCATACTAGACATGTTATTAATGTTTTTGTTATCTCTAAAGGATATGTTTAGTTATACCAAAAGTTTTTTCATCTAAAACTTTTTATTCTACACAAATATTCTTTTTTAAAAGAAAATTATGTTCATACTCATAACATTTGGTTGTTATTCCTTTGTATCCACAATATTTCAGAAATTATCCTAATACTCATAGCATTTTAGACGCCCATGTTGTTATTCTCAACCTAAAACAAATACTAATTACATGCGTAAATATTGATTTTGCCTCTACACTATTTATCAAAAAAAAGATTTCAAACAGAATTCCTATAATATTTTTTTTGTAAAACAGAGCTAATGTATTTTTTGTTTAAATTATAATAAAAAAGAGCAAGAATTTATTTTATTTTTATGTACATAATAGTGCAAGATAAAATTGACATTTCACCATATAGTTAATATTAATTTTGGCTTAGAGTAACAACATGGGCGTTTGGAGAACTAGGAGTGTATGGGTGTCAGAGAATTTTTGAACGGTTGTGGATATAAAAGTAATAATAGACAAATGTTATGAGTATGAAAGAAATTTATCTTTTTTAATTATTTATTTACATATTCTTACACAACTACTATATTCTTCAACCATTTCTATACAACAACTCATACAAATAACATACCTATTTTAACCATATTTTTTTTACTCATTATCGTTATTTTTATAATATCATATTATTTTTTCTTATTTCAAAAACTTTTCCGCAAACAACTCTCACGCAAAATTTCATTATTGCTGCCCAATTATCTCGCTTTTATAATTAAATTAAAATTTAACCTACCTATTTTATTTTAAATCACTTATTTCTTATGATATAAAAATCATTACAATCAAAGTTTTAAATGGAATTTATTTGCTTGAAAATGTTTATTATCATATATAAAATATGAAAATGCTTAGATACATTTACAATCTTATTGCAATGTTATAATAATTTGTAAAACTATTTATCTATATAAGAAAGATATTTTAGATAATTTAGATGTTGAATTGATAATTCTAAACAAAATATACAACCCAAATTTGATTTTTGATTCCCCGATCATAGCACTGAACTTCTCGGTAGTATCGTAGTACTTCACAACGAAAAATAATATTAAATATTGTTGTCCAAATTTTTCTAGATAATAGTATTACTGTCAAGGGCATGGACTGTTTAAACAATAGGATGTTAATTATGGACGCCAATCGTATGCGCCTGAGAGCATGCAACGCTCAATGCTCCCGGGCGCATACACCCATTTTTTATTTTATTTTTTATTATTTTTTTAAAACTGTTAATATAAGTGCATTTAACATTTCTATAAATTTTTACCATTTTGGAGTATTTTAGGTAAAATTACCTAAAATGCCACTGATTTTTAAAAATAAAAAATAAATATCTAAAATACTCAAAAAATATTAAAAATTTATACACATCTTAAATACATATAAATTAATAATATTATAATTTTTTTCTTTTAAAAATAAGAAAATAAGTGTATGCGGCAGTGAGCGTTGCATGCTCCCGGCGCGTCCGTTAATTATGCCTATCGAATCTTGACTCATGTGCATTCCAATCAGTCATCAGACCAGTCACTGCAGTGCAGCGGGAGGTGTCTTGTCATTCGGTTCCTTATTTTTCTACCCTCGACAGCTCTTATATTCCCTTTCTGAAAAAAACAGCTCTGATGTTGCTCCTGACTCGGCATGACACGGCCAAAAGGAATTTGGGGTGTGTTTGGCAACAACAAAAAAAGGTCAATATAAAATTTTTCAATCTAAAATTTTTTATTTTCCGTAATTATCATAATTTTTAATCATTTTTTCACATTTTTCCATATAACTACCCTACTTTTCAATCATTTCTACACAACTACCCATACAATTAATCTATCTATTTTAACTTTATTATCTTTACTCTTCATCGTTACCCCTATCATATTACATCATTTCACAACTTTTACTCTCCAAAACTTTTCATCAAAAGTTTTATCCATTCCCAAACACACCCTTGGTTAAGACATCGGTCCATAAAAGTGATTCTACACCTTATATTTAATACAATTTTTTAAAATTAATTATATATTTATGATAAAATTAATTATTATAATTATATAAAAAATTTAAAATTCTACTTGCACTAGTCATGTTGCTGTTACTACATATAACACATAAATGAAAATTATATGTCCACTGTTCACCTCTAGCCTCACAAAATAATTTGTAAAACTATTTATCTATATAAGAAAGATACTTTAGATAATTTAAATGTTGAATTGATAATTCTAAACAAAATATACAGCCCAAATTTGATTTTTGATTCCCCAGGCTCCAAAATGGATCATAACACTGAACTTCTCAGTAGTATCGTAGTACTTCACAACGAAAAATAATATTAAATATTATTGTCCAAATTTTTCTAGATGATAGTATTACTGTCAAGGGCATGGCAACACTGTTTAAACAACAGGATGTGAATCATGCCTATCGAATCTGGACTCATGTGCATTCCAATCAGTCATCAGACCAGTCACTGCAGTGCAGGGGGAGGTGTCTTGTCATTCGGTTCCTTATTTTTCTACCCTCGACAGCTCTGTTATTCCCTTGCTCAAAAAAAAAAAAAAAAAACAGCTCTGATGTTCCTACTGACTCGGCATGACACGGCTAAAAGGATTCAATTTGGTTAAAACCTCGGTCCACAAAAGGGATTCTACACCTTATATTTAATGCAATTTTTTAAAATTAATTATATATTTATGATAAAATTAATTATTATAATTACATAAAAAAATTCAAAATTTTATTTGCACTAGTCATGTTGCTGTTACTATATATAACACATAAATAAAAATTATATGTCCACTGTTCACTTGTCGCCTCACAAAAGAACAACGCGCCACACACCTTTCCTGCACATTAGGCTTCCGCACATGCATGCGTTCTATGCTCGGTACATCTCATGCTTTCACCATGTATTACACATATAAATCCATCTAGAATCCGGCAGTTTATATTTCATACGGTCTCGTAATCTTATAAAGTGAAATTATTTACCTACGTATTCACTTGATTTACTAGATATTCATTTTCATATGGAACAAAAAAATATATGTTTTTATTTTTAGGTCACATCTGCCATCAATTAACACCGCATCGAACTAATAAATATTTAAGCACAAAATTTTTCAGCATTATATAATTTTATACCCCTGCAATTATAGGCATATAAAATTTTTTGTGCTAATTACTGCACCCAATTATATCATATTATAAAATTTGTGTATAATTAGTTAAATAATTAACTATATTGAAAATAATAACCATAACATACAATAATTAATTTTGAGTCTAAAATCAATTCCCCAAAAAAATCTATTTACCTTATAAAAGTCATCTCTTCACGCAACTCTACTTTCTCAAAAATTCTTCCCTATGAATGCTCTGTATCTATATTTATCAACTCCCCAAAATACTTTTATAAAACTTTTACTCGAATCCTAGGCTTCTAAAACTACTGGACCACTTATATGTCAATCAAGCTATATGGGTTGCTAATGAAATTAGTAGCAAAAAATTAAATTTCTTGCTAATGAGACGTCATATTTTTAACCGTTACTCCATGGATATTACCATGAAGTGATACAGCCTTCAAGAACGACTCAATCTAATAAGAAAGTAGAAATTCAATGTTTTAGGAAGCTAATTGACTCTCTAACTATCAACTAATCAATTACAGATCAATCAATCCTGCCCATTGAAATTTTTTATTTTTCGATGGAATTTGAGGTTAACGCAATCGCTTTCCTCACCACCGTCATTGATAATTTCATACACATGCGCGTCGCAACACGTCATAGATCAGCGGAAGAATGTTGTTGATCGATTTGGTGGAATGTTAGGTGAGCATTATGACCATTCATTTTACGTATTGGGCAAAACAAAAAGGGTCAATGGATCAATTTGCACGCATTCGCATGAATCGTAGCTCGTGTTTTGATTCCAACACTTTAAAGCCATATAAAATTCTTAAATGGAATCTCTGTCTTTGGATGATAATGTAATTATCGTGTTGATACTTGATAATCAGAAAAATTGTATTTGGAATTGAAAAAACTGTCTTAGAAATTAAAAATATATATATTGAAAATGGAGATACAAATTTAATTTGAGAATTCTATACGATTCAAAATAAGCCTTCCAGGACTTGAACTGTTTGGCAATTTCAATATTTTCTAATATCAAATTATTTTCTTTAAATCAAATAGTTCTTTTTATTATGTCACACCTTTTCAAATCTTAGACCTTCCATATTACATGTATTTAACTCACCAACGTCAACAACTTAGTCATTGAAGTGATGACCTTTCAAACAAATAGTTGAATTATCAACTACATATCTAATTAGGTGTGAGATGAGCAAGAGTCAAGTCATTGTGAGGGCTTGTATGACATTGAAAACAAAAAAGACAAAATAACCTTTTTTAATGCAGAAAAAAAATCTTAATATGTTTGACGTCCTTTGAAAAGCTATAAAAGGGAGTTTTTACAATGTGAGAAAATAAAAGTATAATTATCCCTTGAACAAGGGTGAAGAGAGTACAGGTTTTAACTTTACATTAAAAACTTAATGAGGTGTGATCGGGTGAGGGTGAGGCCGGACAGCCATGCGTCCGGCCAAAAAATTCATTTTTTTATTTTTTGATTTTTTTATGAACAAGTAAAGCTATGTGTATTTAATTCTTAAATCAATTTTTACTTTTTTGAATACTTTTAAGTATTTTTATTTTTAAACATAGTGACATTTTTCGTAATTTCTGAATCAGAAAATTATGAAAATATCACCGTGTTTAAAAATAAAAAAATACTTACAAGCATCCAAAAATAGTAAAAATTAGTTTATAGGTTAAAATCTAGTTTTAGATTTTAAAAAGATAAAATAAAAATGGATTTTTTGGCTGGACACATGAGGGCCCCATGTGGCCAGCCATGTAGAATCACGAATCAAACTTAATCTAGATATTTAACTTATATAGTAATCTTTATAAAAAATAAAGCTCAATACATAAGTTAAATACACTTAAATTAATATTTTTTTTAAACAAAATAAAATTTGTACTTGAATAACACTAAAAAATGTTAATACACTTGGGTGCATTAAATCAATGCTTAGGAAAATATGTATCAAAATAAACATTACATACTTGATATAAGTGGGAGATTTACTTAAAAAAAAAGAAAATTATGGTGTTTTTTGACATTTACAGAAAACTTCTTATTGATAATTTCCATAAATGTGTGATCAGGGAGATTTTATTGTTTATCAACTTAGTCAAACAATCCCCAAGAGCTTTATGCTTTATAGCTTTTTGTTGTTGAGGATGTGAAATTGCTAAGTAAAAAAAAAAAAAATTATATATCACCAGCGCGTGCGCAATGCCGTTGGTAACGATGACCACGACCACAATGTAAATCCCTGGCATTTATGGGAGCAATATGTCTCCTAAAAAATATTAGTGGGAGCAGTGTGTCTCTTAAAAATATAGATGAGAGTAGGTCTCTCTCAAAAATTTGTAAGATTTTCTCAAAGCTTAAATGTAATATAAATTGAGAAGATGTAGATGTTAGATTTTCTCAAAGCTTAAATGTAATATAAATTGAGAAGATGTAGATATATACGTAAAAAAAACTATATATATCACACCTCGAATGCTATTAAACTTCAAAGGGTTTGAGAGAACATGTTATTCTATTATTTTCATAGACATTTCACATCTACCTATGTAGATGGCATAGCCCAATGCGTTCCATATCTGGACCAATGTATCAAAAACTCATTATTTGAAGCTTGCAGAAGTCTCCTACTAAATATAATAAAAAGATTCGGATGCTATGGAGTAGTAGAAAAATGCTCATTATAGGTCTACATTTACAAAAAAAATTTAAATGTTTCCAATGACTCAAAAATCAAAACAAATTTACCTTTTTACTTACAATACTATTTCTTTCATTCTTCCGCAAAATATATAATAACTCATTTTTATAGCCAATCTACTTATCTGTCTGATTCTATTCGATGATTTGTCACGAATTTTAGCAAGACGTCGTTTCAATTTGCAGCAGTGACGTCTCTTTGGTGAGGATAAAATATTAGCAAGAAAGAAAAAGAATTCACTCCTGTGTAGTGTAAGCTTGTCCCTACGGTGGCTAGAGTATTATTTAGTTCCTCTATATTTTGAGGATAATATCACATGATTTGATATGTACATACGAATGAATAAAAAAAAAAAAGATTTTTGGCCGGATATGACTGTAGTTGACCTTTTCATTACTATTTTAATTGGTATTTTTTTTTTATAAATATAGATATATGAAATTAAGTTCACGTTAACGGTACACATACATAACTTATCAAATGGAAAGAAATAATAATAAACAATTGATTTCCAGAGCATATTGAAAACCGATCCGAAGAAAAATAACTAAAATTACAATAGAGAACATTTCTGATAAAAAAAGAATGATAATAATTTGAAACACAGATGATGATAGGTAAGTATTTAAAATATTATATGCATTAAATGAGGGCAATTTTTTTTTTGCCTTTCACCGTCCGGTTTTCTGTATTATCCCCCAACGTGCTTTTCGGTGCGCGTGTTGCCGCTTAGATTCCGCTTGAATCGATGCTGTGCGTCTTTCAAGGACTCGATCAGGACCGTCAGATGTTATTGTGACTTTAATATGTAAAAATCATAAAATTTACATGTTTAGCAAATAAAAATTAGTATACAATATTTTAGCAAAATAAAAAAGAAATTTTTAGACTCATCTAAACCAAATACATGTACATAACATTTCAGATCATACAAATCTTATTTTGCATATTATTTATAATCTAAAAATATATACACCATTGATATCCTTATATCATAAATTTTAAATTATCGCCGTTATATTTGTATTATTTTCGTTATGAACAGTCAAAATTATATTTTAAATAATAGTATGATTAGATTTTTAAAACAAAATCAAAAAATCATTTTTTAAGGGAATTCTTACTGAGATGGTGGAAACCGAGTTCCCATCGAAGCGGTCCTCCCATTTTGTGGCCGCGTGGTAACCATTCAGCCCTCATTGATTGGTTCTTCCTTCCTTGCATGAGGACTTTCTAATTTAATTCCGTAGTAGGAGGTTTTAGAATTTCTCCTCAAAATAAAGGTATAGTAAAAAATTACTTCCATAATGTAAAAGTAGTAAATGTGTCATATTGTAATATTAAGATGCCTTGATGTATAAATATAAAAAAAGATGACACATTGTTTATGTACATATGCATAGTATACTTTTGTTTTCTTTCTTTTGAGATGGATAAAGGTTCCAAGCAAGAGTCGAATTGAATTCGTGATAAGGTCCAAAAGGTGGCATGATTGATGAGGCGTGGGGCCTTGGTACTGGCTAGGCGATGAATGATCGAGCTGGGAACACGCATCCAAGTCCAACAAGGACTGAGGAGTAGTCGTTTTGTAATCCAATGTGCACGGGAGACTCAGATAACCTTTGTTCGGTTACATTTCTATTGTAAAACATGTTAAATCAGATTATATATATATATATATATGAATATATTCTGGTGCAGCATCGCTGAAATGGGCCCTACATGATCATGAAATCATGATCTACTCAACCCATTGTATTTAGAATAATGTATTCTATTACCATACCAATTTTCATCCCAATCAGATATGTATATGACCCCATCTGAAAATGGTATAAATCCAACGTAATAAAATAGTTTGATGTAAATAACAACTTTAAAGTGTCTGATTTGGATGAAAATTGGTATGGTAATAGAATACATTATTCTAAATACAATGGGTGGAGTAGATCATGATTTCATGATCATGTGGGGCCCATTTTTGGGCTACTGCACCGGAACAGCTCTCATATATATATATATATATATATATATATATATATATATATATAGATTCTGTTCCGGTGCAGTGACGCTGCACCGGAACAGCGGTGCAGTGGGCCCAAAATGGGCCCCACATGATCATGAAATCATGATCTACTCCACTCATTGTCTTTAGAATAATGTATTCTATTACCATACCAATTTTCATCCCAATCAGATACTTTAAAATTGTTATTTACATCAAACTATTTTATTACGTTGTATTTGTACCATTTTCAGATGGGGCCCATATACATATCTGATTGGGATGAAAATTGGTATGGTAATAGAATACATTATTCTAAATACAATGGGTGGAGTAGATCATGATTTCATGGTCATGTGGGGCCCATTACAGCGATGCTGCACAGGAATATAATCCTATATATATATATATACGAGGAGATTCAGATGCAGCATCACTTCACCGAAACTTCCGGTGCAGTGATACTGAAATGTGCCCCATAATCAAATTAAAATCTATTCTACTCATTGTATTTAGAATCATGTTTCTATTACCATATCAATTTTCATCCCAATCAGATATGTGTATGGACCCCATTTGAAAATGGGTCAAATTCAACATAACAAAATAGTTTATTGTAAATAACAACTTTAAAGTGGTTTTTTCAATATGTAAACTATTTGCTATAAAATTTATATGAATAAATGATTATATAAAGTTTCATTGTATTTTAATATGTGTGGGGCCTAAAAATGGACAAATATACCATTATTCCAGTGTAGTGGTGCTGCACCAGAACAACTCTCTTTCTATATATATATATGGGCTCCGCTTTTATGTAACTCAATTACATAGAAGTAAACCCATATAATCCTTTCAAAATTTAAGATTTTGATCTTTGATAGAAAATCTAATTCAATCATTGTATTTAACATCATTTGTTTATGTAAGAGATCAAGTTTCATCACAATCAAGTATGTTTATGGGTCACATTTGTTATTATATATATATATATATTCATGTGTAAATTATGAAAAATGCTAAAATATCAATTTTAAAGTAATATTTTCGACATCTAAACCGTCCAAAATATCATTTCTAAGTGAATAAATGAGTCTATAAAGTATTAGTACATTCTAATATATGTCGTAAATAGATTTAAGCATTTTTCATAATTTACAAATGAATATATATATATAATGTGGCCCGCAAACATATTTGATAGGATGAAACTTAGTCTCCTAGATAAACAGATAATGTTAAATACAATGAATGTATTGTATTTTCTATTAAGAATCAAAATCTTAGATTTTGAAGGGGCTACATAAGTCTGATTTTACGTAATCCGATTACATAGAAATGGGACCGTGTGTGTGTATATATATATATATATATATATATATATATATATATATAGTCATGATAATATACAATATATTGTATATCAGCTTAGCGTACAATATTCAATTTTTTATTTTATTTTTTTGATTTTTTCTTTATAAACATGTTTTCTTAAGTGTACTTAATTTATAGGCTAAGTTTTTCCATTTTATAATACTTTTATTTTTTATTTTTAAAAATCACTTTTTTTTAAGGGGCAAAAAATGACTTATATGCTCTCGATTTTGAAAAATAAAAAATAAATATGTAACCCCCCTGCTTCTCCTCGAATCAGGTGGTGTTCGAGCAGGAATATATGGTTTTTGGGCATTTGATTCCTTCGTTGGTTACAAGTCGTAGTAAAGATCCAAGGTGATGATTTTCCCACTGAAAAAATGGCACGCATAGCATATTTTTCCTCGAAAAACTTTGTAATCTTGTATGACTTTTTTTTTTTTTTGATGGGTATATAATTACATGTATCTCAACACATATTATACTTGAAGATCTGAGACATTCTTACAAATCTGGGAACACATAACGTCCCAAAGAAATCTGGAAGACACAGCTTCCAACAGCCACCTGGGAGACCACCTGCTCCCACACTTTCCACCCGGGAGACCACCTTGCTCCCACACTCTCCACCCGGGAGACCACGCTCCCACGCCTATCCGGGGATTCGATCCCCCGCCAGCCGCAGCTACGGCTGTCTGCGCCGCAGCTGGCGCTCGGTTGGTCAATCTTGTATGACTTTTAGCAATGAGATTATTCTTTCCAACAGAAAGAATTATATTTATGTAGTGCTTATTACTGAATGACATCCCGTACAGAAAGGCACAGCAGTTCCCCGAGCAAACAAAGGACGCATCTGCCTCGCACCTCGCAGGCATTTGCCTGAATTTTTAAATCAGCTGAAATTTCCATACTATACGGACTACAAAGGACGCATCTTCCTTACGCCAGGCAGCATTTTTATTCTTTATCAATATTTTTGTCGTTGTTTAATTGCTCGTATATATGAGATGTGATACAAAATATATGTTCTGTCTTTTTGGTTTATAGAAATGGTTGTTTTTAAAATTTTTAAATTTTTTTAACATTCGAACCACTTAGAATACAAATTAACATATATTTATGATTTAAAATATTTTGATTAAAATTTTACTTGTTATAAATATTTAACATTATTTGATGATCAAAACGACACTGTTAAAAGTTTGAAAATAATTATATATAATCTGACTCGTAAATGTCAAATGGCTGTCACCGTGAGGGTCATGGAACGAGGGACAAAGGAAGGAAGAAAGTGCGATAGCAAAATAGAATTTACCTAAAATCGTTTATTTTGATTCTTTAAATGAGCTATGTATTAGTCAAAATTAGCATCGAAGGCCACATAAAAGGCGAATGGTTAGACACAACTCATTCAAAAATAGAAGCAATATTAGAGTACTGTGTCTCTTCGTGCTAAGGCCTCACCATCAAGACTAGAGAAGTAGAGACTTGGAGGCTATGACATACCGGGACCGTGGTTCAATGCACCCGGGTGCATTGAACCACAATGCACCTGGGTATACTTCACCCATTTTTTTTTATTTTTTTTTGAAAATTGTTTTACAAGAATGTTAATATAAGTATATTTAACATGTGTATAAATTTTTATAATTTTTGGAGATTTTTAGATATTTTTTTTGAATTTTTTAAAATCAGTGGCATTTTTAGTAATTTAAAATTACTAATAATGCCACTGATTTTAAAAAAATCCGAAAAAATATCTAAAAATATTTAAAAATGGTAAAAATTTATACACATGTTAAATAGACTTAGATTAGCATTTTCATAAAAAAAAGTTTCAAAAAAAATAAAAAAAATAGGTGAAGTACACCCAGGTGCATTGAGGTTCAATGCACCCGGGTGTATTGAACCACGGTCCGACATACCGTGCCTTTGAAGCCTAAGCCTATGGAGGAGTCACTATTCTTATCAATATAGGATGTAAAAGTTTTTAAAATAGTTAATTTTACACGATTACTAAATACATGCATATATGGGCAAAAATTCATTTTTTTATTTTTTCGAATTTTTTTATATAATTGTTAATTTATGTGTATTTAACATTTTTACCATTTTTGGAAACTTTTAGATATTTTTTTTTTTTTTTAAAATAAGTGTCATTTTCGTAACTGATTTTAAAAAAATAAAAAATAAAAACCTATAAGTCTCCAAAAATGGTAAAAATCAAGACGTATGTTAAATATACCAAGATTAACAATTGTATAAAAATATTGTGAAAAAATATGAATATTATAATAATTTAGATATTAAGAAACTGTAAAAAATGATTCAAAACAAACTTTTGTTTTGAATTACTGCCCTGTGATGTGATGGTGAAGATGATAATGATATATCCTCTTCTAGATGCGCCCTTTAGGTGTATCAAGTCAAATATGTATTTTTCATTGCAAATTATATATTCCCTTAGAAAAAGTATATAGGCTTTTTAGTCGATATTGATTGTTGGGGGTGCTGGGGTCATCATTCATGTTTTTTTCGTCAAAGTCTTTCTCCGTTTCCCACAAAACCCAAACGTGCTGGCAATACGAGGCCAATAGGACCATTCCAATTCAACTCTTTTCCTTGTGTTCCACGCACAGGCACAGCTGAGACCATCTACGCGTATGTCTGGTAATGTATAAAATTATGGGATTGTGAGAAATAAAAAAGAGAATATTTTAAGAAATGTGTAATTGATAGGAAATGATAGATATATAGTTGGAATAAATAAGTTTATTATATATAGTTGGTAGGGAAAATGATTGGAAAATGAGAGTAAAAGTGAGAGTAAAAGTGAGAAAAATAGTATGATTGATGAAGTAATGATTAGTTTTGAAAAACTAAATACCACAGAAAAATTATAATTTTTATACTCATATGTTAACAACCGTCCCCTACATATTAATAGATTTGAAACAGTCATACGTGTCACTTCATGTCCCATCAGAGCAACGGATTGGATCAACGAAGGCGGGCAGCCGAACGAATCGAATGCGTGATGAGACCAGCAAGCTTATGCAAAAGCTAAATTCTCTTTTCACATTACGTTTTGGATACGTATACTGTGGTGTGCTCTGGGAGCACTGACTCTCAATGCTCCCGGGTGCATACACCCATTTTTTTAATTTTTAATTTTTTTTTACAAGATTGTTAATGTAAGTGTATTTAACATGTGTATCAATTTTTACCATTTTTGGAGTATTTTAGATATTTTTTTTCGATTTTTAAAAATCAGTGACATTTTAGGTAATTTAAAATTACTCAAATGTCACTAATTTTTAAAAATAAAAATAAATATTTAAAATACTCCAAAATGGTAAAAATTGATATACATATTAAATACACTTACATTAACGATTTTATAAAAAAAATTTGCAAAAGAAATTAAAAAAACATATATTAGCTCTTTCCACTGCCTCTCAGCATGCATCTTCTTTTTACCTAAACGCAATTATTACACACCAATAGCAATTCAATGAATCAAACACCTGTGGCTCCGATCAATGAATGGGGCACCGCCATCTCCAATCATAGTCTGCTCTATTATGGTTCGAGTGGGACCCCATTTCCAATCCTTTGATCCCTTTCCACGTATGCCATGCCCCTAAGTCAAAAACCCATATCAAACTCTCATATTTGTAGGCTCCAGATGGGAGTTGGTTGGGGCCACCCATCATGAAGTTGAAAATTAGGGGGCCCCAGCTTACGTCATCTGAACTGGTGGAATCCTACACCTACAGCACTTGCATGAACGGGAGGAAGGACATCATGAAGCAGGTGTGGCCTGCGGGTGATGTCTTGTCATTTGGATAGCATGATGTCCTTTTTTAGATTTTATAATTCGCCTGCAAATGGATTGGATGCCAAAGTTGTCAGATGCAGATGGGAGCACAGGGCCGCATTTTACAGTTTTTAAGGAAGAAGGACGATGACAGGCAACCAGGTTCACGGGGCCTCTTCTCCATATTCGAAATTTTAAAGGAAAAACGACCATGACGGGTATCCTCGGGTGCAACTCAGCCCGTGAATTTTGGATTTGCCTCCACTCTAGCCGTAATATCTGCAAAATCTAATTTCTAATCCTGACTTTACTTGGAAGACTTAAATTCTTTTACACTGCATGTTTTTACACGTCAGCTACCGCATCATTCAATATAAATAATATAACTCTAAAATTTCATTTAAACATAAACAATAGTCATCTTATTGAAAATAATGATGCATAGCTTAATTAAATTAAGAAAATTCATAACAATATAAGATATTTTTTTTTAAAAAAATTATCCTTTTAAAGAATGATAAAGAAAAAAACTGAAAAATATAAAAGGTAAATAATATAAACAGAGCCTTAAATGCGAATCAAAATAATATAATTTACTTACAATATAATTTTTATATGAAAAACATCTATTTAAACATTGACATAAGTCATATGAAATACGTCTTTCTGTCCGCAATGGGCAGGACAGGCTTTTGAGTCCCTTCATAATTTGAAAATTGTGAATATATTTTTTTATCAGTAAATCATAAATATACTTATTGTAACATCAGTTGCCACATTACATAAATACTAGTAAAAAAGTTATATAAAATACATAAATATAAATAAATATTATTTAGGTTTTATATATAATATTTCATATTAAACATAAATAAGAAAATCATGTTGCTATATTTTGGGTTTCCTTAATCTCGTTCTTAACCATAACCCTATCTGCGCATCAGATTCTTCGGATTGATTGAGTTGGGACTTTAAAACCGGCAGGCTGTGTTCGGCCTTAACCTGTACCAAATTGCACCTATGTGATCGCGTGAATGGTTATTTTCATACAGCCATTCACGAGCTGTTTAATTTACATATATGTACGAAAATGTGGAAAATTTCCTCTTTCCTTAGAAATGGTGCTTATTCCATTTAATAATCATATATCTTATTCATTATTATTTACACATCTACTATATATATTCTTATTTTTATTAAAAATATATGTAATTTCATTCATCAAAATATTTTTCCTATTAGAAAATAATAATTGTCTGAAGAAAACTTGTTATAATGTTCATTTTTGAGGTTGGCATGGCAATAATAGAGTATTTCCTTACATTAAAGTTTTGAGGATGGTAATTGCATGCTAGAATGTTGTACACCTGACAACAGGAAGAACAACATGAGAGCAGATTTTTAGGGTTTCAGCTTCTCTATGGTCAAATAGCTAATGGGTTTTCAACTCCACAGCCTGACGCTTCTCTTGTCATGGCGGGTTTCAAACGACTGAACGAGACGCAGATTTAGATTTCAAAATCTATTGCAATGGTTTCGATTTAATTACATAATGATTTTGAATATTTTGGAGAACAAAATCGCCAGAGCAATTTGCGAATTTCGAGTTTAAGAAAAAATGAGTCAGCAAAAGGTTGGGTTTTAAACTTTTCTCCCTCATGCACGACGTTAACACATTGTCTCTCATGACAGAATCTTATACACGCAGCAAGCATTTGAAGGGCGGAGATGTTGCGTGCTGATTTGAGCGGCTGGTTGCTGCCGATAGCTTCTAAATGGGATGAGGATGAAACGAGGAAATGATAAAATCTTCTAAAAATAGTTTTTTCCCATTTTAAAGAATAAAAGTTTTTTTTTTCCATTTCAAATACAACTTTTCTTATTATCAACGGGCATTTTCACATTCTCAATTGATAACAACATTTTTTCCATTCATATACTCATTCCATTCTCGTCTCATCCAATTAAGCTATGAAGAATTTGGATGATCTTCAATATTAATGAGAAAATTATATTGCGATTTCCTCATTGAGTTTGGATGTAACATCGAATAAGAAAATAAAATGCAAATTTTTATATATGATGCAACTAATCTAAAACAAAATATAGGGTTGCTTATCCTATTGACTATAGCTAATAGCTCACCTTAATGCCATTTTAATTGCTAAAACTCTTTTTACAAATGTGCATGATTTGGATGATTTTGGTTAGTCACTTGGATGCCCTGTATCGCGAAGGTATGGTAATATATATCCATGTGTATAATATAAAAGTATGCGTAGAGTATGTATGTAGGTTGGAGTTCTAAAATTCGAAATTGGATTGAGTCATTTTACTCGTGTATCCCTTACTTAAAATGCCCCCATCAGTATCATCAGAAAAGAAAAAAAAAAAAAAAAAAACCCATCAGTTGCTTGGCCGTCCAAGTGTGTCATGAAAAAGTTGCTCATGTCCATCATGATGATTGGATCGAGACCGTACATATCATGGCCTTCATGATGATGATTTTACTAGGAGGCATTACTCAGTATCATTAATTTCACAGAGGTCGACCACATGCAATTAGTGGGCTTTTTTTTGTTGGCCCACACAGGTATTGGAATCCATAGGACTCGTAATTCCAAACAATCAGGAAACCATGATGGCCTGAAACAATCAGGAGACAATGATGATCTGATACACTAGGAAAAAAAAACGAATTTGGTTATAAGAGTTTCTGAGTATTACTGAATAGCGCTATGCTGATGAAAAGGGCTTCTCTATAAGTATAAAAGCCATAGCGTAACCTTTTAGCTCTTTTTTTTTTTTTTTTTTTTTTCTCCCTCCTGATGGTTGAAACCTTTTGGCTCTTGAGTGCCCGAAGAATGCATCTTTCGTAGGTTACTGCGGGTGAATTTTCTGGAAATTATTTCACTGATGATAGGCATTGTATAGTAACAGTCAAAACTTTCAAGTGTGGATGAGGAAAATACAGAGGCGAATAGGCAAATAGCGTGATTAACGATTAATTACGTGGATTATATTTAATTAAATAATCGGATTCTTAACTTCTGAAAAAAGAAAATTTAGATAACTTAATTGTTCAGGTATCGTCGAGTATTTCGACGCGTTAGGTAGGAGTAGGTCGGAAAATAAGATCCAAATTCTCAAATAAGGTTGAGTTGGGTAAATCAGGTCTCAACCCCAGCAAATATATTTTAATCAATTTCTATTTCCTCTAAAATTTATTGTTTTTTAATGCAAAAATAGATTTACTCTAAATTCGTTGCGCCAAGAATTATTAAAAATATTTTAATTTTACTTATTAATAATATGTTATAGGTAACAACTGATGCGGTCTAACAACCTCGGCCTAGGATTAAGCCCGGTGTTCGTGATGTTGTTGTGCCTTTTGGCTCAGTTAGACATGGACGTAGATTACAACAGTACGTGAACTATTGCATGACAATGATTTCTAGTATTGGTTAGCATGCTAATCATTATGTTGATAGTTAATGTGCTCATATTTACCTTCGTGAGATGACTTTGGCTCCAGGATAGTTTAATGACTATTCTAATACATGTTCATTAGCCTTCGCCTTGTTAGGTATAATGAGGTCTCGACCCTAGCTTGGGGTTGATTCATGCATGACTTATGTCTAGTCCATTGTCTCTTACGTGAGTCTAGAAGAAATAACAGGGATTGATATTTAGTTTAATCTAAAACACATTAGTTGGTCTTGCATACGAGGGGCTATCAAAGTCATCATCAGGAGTAGTCTGCCTCAGTGGTAACGACATTTCGCCCACTACGTGGCAATGTCATTTCAATTCTTCATAACAGCAGAATTTTAAAATGTTCGGTGATGACATATTTCTTTCCAAAAATTTCTATGCGAGCGTCCACTAGTTGCAATATTAGGAAATAGTGTAGGCAAGAATTAGAATATTAGTAAGATATTTGTAGAATAATGTTTTGATATTGTAAGAATGTCTCAGTACTTATTGTAATACCATTTGAGATGATATAACATATGAATACTCATTAAAAAAATTAAAAAAGTCATCATTAGTAGTTGGCCTTTGACATTTGACACTGCGTCTAGAAAGGAATACTTGTCTTTTGGACTTGAGAAAAAAGGACAAATCCATGAATTTTATTCTCTATTTTTACATTTCTTCTCAACTCAAACTTGTAAGGTTTCTTTCCAAAAAAACTTGTAAGGTTACCAATCATCTCAAAAAAAAAAAAAAAACCTGTAAGGTTATCAAAACCCATTGAGAAGTTTTTGCATTTTTCTTCTCTCATGTGGTTTTTTTAGGAAGCCACAAAACCCATTGAGAAGTTTTTTTTTTTTTAGGGCGACCTGACCTCTGCCTGTCTATCATCAACATATAAGTTGAAGAGCGCTATGCGACTAATTACATACGTCTAAACTCATGACTAATGCATTCCACCACTCAGTTTTCCCGAGTTAACATGAGTTGTCGGATGAGAGAGAGAGAGAGACTAATTACATACGTCTAAACTCATGACTAATGCATTCCACCACTCAGTTTTCCCGAGTTAACATAAGTTGTCGGATGTGAGAGAGAGGGAGGGGGAGGGGAGGGGTTGGGTCCCCCACTACCCCCACGGCCCCACCTAGTAATTTTTACTCACAAGTCACAAACAGAGACGAAATTTAAAGTTTTAAAAGCTGCCGTATATGCGTACACTAGTTTGGGCCATATTTGCATTCGAAGAACATCGTTTTTGTGTGAGAATGGGGAAGTTGGGTTGACTTATTAGTTAAGTAACAATGCAAGAATGGTGAAAGAAAGAAAGAAAGAAAAACAATGCAAGAACGGTGCATGCATGGACAGGCCAGAGCGCCTAAAATCTTCACGTGTTGTTGCTGTACCTACTTGGCCTACCATGTGCATAATTTTCCCGCGTTAGCGTAAGGCTTCATTTGCCAGGCCTGTGCTCTCAGAATAGAGTTGTGAGAGGAAAGTAGTTTCAATCTACTTCCTTCCACTGTATTTCTATATACACCATTTTGCCTACAAGATTGCTTCCTTTGGCCAAGCTTTTTTCTCAGCCCTTGTACGCTTCCCGAAAACTCAATACCCATTTTTAACAGGTAAAAGAGTGGAAGACGAAATCTCCAAAATCTCACTTGCTTAGAAAGCGTTGATGGATAATCTCAAGCAATAAGGGTGCCCAGACGAGCGCCCAAACAAGGCGTTATACAGCCAAACTGGTTTTTTAAAGAACAGGTAAAAACGAGCTTCTAAATCTAGATGGTGATGCCAAATGAAGCCTGACACATTTCCGCTGTTTCTTTTTTCTTTTTTTTTTCCCCTTAAAAAACATAGATCGTTGTCTTTCAACTACATGCATACAATATGATAGATGCAATCATGCAAGCTAATTAAATAGTCCAGCTTGTCCAAATGTGGGCCTAGCTAGCCATGAGAACCCACTTATTGGGGTTGGCCCATGTCAACCTGCCCAGTTTTCCACCACTTGCTAATTTCTTCATTTATGACCAATCGCGCCCACCGACAGCTGGAATTCTTCGTCAGCCGCTAACCAAAAGTTCCCAACGGCTCGTAGCTCCTACACGAGATATTTTGAATCATTCTTCTTATTTTTAAGATCAGTTTTTTTTTTTAAAAAAAAATCTTTTAAATATAACTAATTAGATAGTGATCAATGCTATTTTTTGCGCGAATGTGAACTATACCAACCGAATTACGTATGCATACGGTTCTTAAAAATGATACAGAATTTTAGACCAGAAACAGTGAAAATAATGTAACTTCATCCTTTAATTCCTAATTTAGTTTTTTCTTCTAGTTTGGAAACAACAAAAAAGGTTGGAAAATTATACTTTTTCCCATTTCCGTTTTTGCAAAAAAAATTTATTGAAAACTTTTATTCAATAACTATGCATTTTTGAAAAATTAATATTATATATTCACCCTCAAAGTTTCTGGCGGAAGCAATTTTTGGTAACATGATACAAATGGTACAAAAATGTGTTTTGGATCTGAAAAAATATCTTAAAATAAAAAATAATGCAGTCTCTTTTATTTTAAAATATAAATCGTCTGTCATGCTTATCCCTATGCATTCATACGTGCTCTCAAAAGTATGTAGTATACATCATTGTTTACCACTAGCCTTATGTATCCACATTCAATTTTTCACTTTGATGTTGATGACGAAAAATATCCTTATTATATTTAAAGTTATTTATTTAGTTCAGTGACCAAATTTCGTTAAATGAAAAATGTCTACTTGCTACATTTGATTTAATATATTTATGTTCAACTGTGCATTATGAAAAAAGTTTAAACGTATTTATATATACATATGCATGTAATGATACTTTATAAAATCATTTGTCTATATTATGGATAGTTTAAATGTTGAAAATGCAGTTTTAAATTTTAAATTTAATATTAAATTATTTTATTAAGTTGATTTTATAAATTTATAAAGTGCTATGGACTATGATACTAAACAAGTGATAAAAATTTTACGATAATATAAATGATACTAAATATAATATATAGAGTTGATTACTCATTAATTATAAAGATGTAAAAAATGGTTCAATTTACATAAAAGCTGAATTTTTATGAATTTAGGATGTGTTTAAGAAGTGATAAACTTTTACGTGAAAAATTTTGAAATTGACGAAAATATGATAGAGATAATGATAAGTGATAAAGAGAATAAAGTTAAATTAGATAGATTAGGTATATGAATAGTTATGTAAAAAAATGATTAAAAAATAGGAAAGTGATATAGAAAGATATGAAGAAATAATTAAACATAAAATAACTATAAAGAATGAAAAATTTTATATCTAAAAGTTTTTGTGTAAAAATTTTTAGTTTTGCCAAACATGCCCTTACTATACATTTTGAAAAAAATTAATATTATACATTTTACTTACAAAAATGTTTATTTTTTTTGAAACTTTAATTTTTCGTAAAATAATTTTAGTAACAAGACAAAACAAATGGTGTTAAATAAAATAAATAATTTAAATTTGGAAAATATCTTTAAATAAAAAACTGCGTTGAATTATTACTCTTATGCAAAGAGTTCCTTACTTATTTTTGTTTATTTTTTTCCATATGATTACCCTTTATCATACAAAATCATTTTTTACGAAAAGCTGCTTTTCTATATTCCTTCTTTTGATTTTTCTTTTTTTTTTTTTTTTTAAAAAAAAAAACTCTTTTCAAATGCACCAAATGAGCTTTTCGAAGTAAGGAAAACACGTTTTAGAGAGAGAGCAAAAAAAAAAAAAAAAAAAAACTTTCATCTAGCCAACTACGAAGTCTGCCATGATTATCAAATATATGTTTTCATTTTAGCTTCTCGCACGTTGAGGGGATAAGAATAGCGGAACCCGCATTTAAATAGTCAACCACATACAAAATTTCTTCACTAACTTCTCAATCATTGATGGCATATAAATAAGCAAGACTTTTTTTTTTTTTTTTTGGATGGATATAAGCATGACTTGAAGAGTTGGGAGTTGCAAATCAGAATCCAAATTCCAACATGGGCAATCTGCCATCTTAAAAGTGAAGAATTAATAGGAATATATGCATGTATAAATTGTGTGTAGGTTTCTTTTTATTAACAAAAGCTGGAAAACCAAAGCCGGCCACCAATTTGCAGCTCGAAAAGCTAGCTGTCTTGGAGAATCTAAAGCTGTTTCGAGGTAATTCAAACCAGAACATTTCATATATATGCCGCGGGTTGATTAATGCCAGATTCAGAAGGCCAGCAAAGAGTCTGCAACTGGGTCTGGGTCTTGCGCTGTCCAACCCCAAAAGAAAAGAAATACCAACCTGCATCGACCTCTTTCGCTGTTTCTCACGTGCTCCCAATACTAACCCCGGCCTCCTCAACAGATGCATCAGATTAGTTGGTGTGGAGATTGTAAATAAAAATACACAGGATGGATGCAGTGGTGTGACCCAAAATTATTCCAGCCGTACAATGTTTTTTTAATTAATTTTTAAAAACTACTCGGACTTTTGTGTTAAATAAAAAGCTCAAGGCCAAATACCAATTTGCAAAGAAATGCTGAAAAACGCAATGTTAGATTAAACATTTGACATCTTTAGCTTTTTAGCTTACCCGACGATCGATTGACACGTACGTTCAACTTAACATAGATGTTCTGTTTGATTGACGACCTTCAATTCATTTGTGGTGGTTTAATCAATTTATCTTAAAAATAATGCAGTATTTAATAGGCCCACCATTAGAAAAAATGCACTTTCGTCTAAGTTGTAAATATAACAACAATAAAATAAGATAAAATGGGTCCCACCATGGGCAATTGTGCATTAATTCCTTCCCTAGAGAAAATAGCAGTCAACACTACCATCCACCACAATATAAATGGGCAAAAAAGAGAGAGAGAGAGATAGAGAGTAAAATCCGAGAGACGAAATTTGCAGGCAGAAGATCAAACGGTTTTGATTTCCTTTTTTCTTTCAACAGTACTGTTCAGTACATAATCCATATACACACAGACATACTATACAAGTGAAAAGCGTCCCCGGTCTTTGTTTTTTTTTTGTTTTTTCCCAACTCTACTGCGTAAGCACATTCAGCAACGAAACTCTCGTACTTATCAAGCTTCTGAAAACTCCCTCACTCTCCCGCTCGATCCCCACAATGGCCTCTTCCAAAGCTTCCAACCTCCTCAACGCCATCTTCTCATCCTCTCTCCAGCTTCTCAGATTTTCCCCGCATGCCTCCTCGAATTCTCTTACCAACCCACACTCCGCCTCGTGTTTCCTTTTCAATCCCACCCAAGATTTTAACGCCGTTATCCGCGCCTTGGCCGACGGCGCCGACACCCCATAGAGAGCAGCCACCGACACTGCCACCGTCGCTGCATTCACATCTCTCAAGATCCCCGCCACCTCTGCATCCACATCAGCAGTCCCCATGCTCGTCGGCGACTTCCGAATCTCTCGCACCATCGCCACAGCCTTGAGCACCTCGCGCTGAATCTTCCTCTGCGATTTCGCGCACGCGGCGACCACGGCCGTGTCCCGGCGCCTGATGGCGACCTGGGCAGCGAGTTGCTTCTCTTTGAGCCCCACGAGGGCGGCGCGGATGATGCCGTAGGCGTCAACGAAGCGGAGTGAGTGGTCTAGAAGGTTCTCGGCGAGGTCGCCCCGGCAGCGGAGGGGCACCTGGAACTGGTCGAGCTGGAGGAGGTCGTCGAGGGAGTGATGCAGGTGTTTGATCTGGTTTAAGCCGGCGCAGAGCCAGGCGGAAGTGCCTTTGTCGGCTCGGTTGTCCCAGGACTTGAGGCTTTGGAGCTGTTCCCTGATCTGAAAAACAGAGGGATGGGATCTGTTTGGGAGACTGGTAGAGCGGACGTGGTAGGGCTTCTCGGGTGCATCGGAAGAGGGCCTTGGCTTGGGAAAGGAGAGGGAGCGGCGGAAACCAGCCACCATTTTTTTGCCTCGTGCTGGCTCGTTCTTGAGTCTTGGATTTTAAGCGCAGACGATGCAGGGCTCGCGGCCTATTTATATCCATGCACTGCAGACTGGATGGGCAGGATGGTTTTGGCCTTTGGGGATTTTTTTTTTAAAAAAAAGAAAGACGCGCACGAGCGGGGATAGGGACAGGGGGGCTGGATCCGCGAATATGTGTGGGCTGTCGCTCTCTCACAGGAGCCATGTGGTCGTGGGAGGAGTCCCGAGAAACGCTTTGCTGGCGGAACAAGGCCCACACCAGAGATGACCTGGGTTTCTATTTCGTGGACGCGTTGCACAGCTCCGCGATTTCATGTGATTGATATCGGATTGGAGAACCATTTTTATAATGACGGCTGATCATTAACATATTTCTTTTTTTCTAAATTTTTTATACAACCGTTTATATATGTGTATTTAATTTACAAACGGGGTTTTATTATTTTGAAAATATGCATTTATTTTGTATTTTTTGGTGGAAATTTATTTTATATTTGTAAGGGTGTGTTTGTTTGGGATATAAACATGTCAATCAAAACTTTTCAATCTAAAACTTTTCACTTTTCATAGCTACTCTATTTTTTAATTATTTTTTCACATTTTTCTATACAAACTACCCTACTTTTCAATCATTTCTACACAACTATCTATACAACTAACCTATACATTTTAACTTTATTCTCTTTACTTCTCATCATTACTCTTATTATATCACATCATTTTCTATCAATGTGATAACTTCTATCTAAAAAACTTTTCATCAAAAGTTTTACCCCCAACTAAACACACCCTAAAATATATTGATATTTTAGTCATTTTATACATGTATTTAAGGAGGACTCTTTTTTTGATTGGTATCAATATTACAATTATCTCAATCTATATTGCAAGGCATTTTTATAGCTTTTTCCTTATACCATTTTACAAGTATCTAACAATATTTTTAAAATTCTTTTTTATTGGTGGACGATACTACAAACCTTGGGAAGAAATGATACCACCAAGTTTCAAACTTCCACCAACATTGTGGTTGGAATGAAAGCTACTGGTTGGCTAAGAAAGACCCTTTCGTTTTTAATATTTTGATGATTGATTAAAAGTTATTTCATTTATTGTATTAAATATTATTTATATTATCATGAAAACTCATTTATTTGTTTAGTATTACTATATACATGCCTCATCTATAAATATATTAAATTAACGTGATAAAATAATCAAACATTAAAATTAATTTTAAGTAATATTTTCAATATCTAAATAATTTAAAATATTATTACCATATAGATAAATGATTCTATAAAATATTATTATATTCTAATATATATGTGAATGGATCTAAATAGTTTTCCTAATTTACATACAAAATATTTAATTTGGATAAAACATAATTTTCTAGTTAAATAAATAATGATAAATATAATTAATGGATTAGATTTTGCATTGATTGTTAACATTTTAAAAATAAAAATTTAAAAATATAAAATAGATATATTTTTTAAAATGATAAATTTAGTTTATAAATTAAATATATATTAACAATTTTTAAAAAAAAATTTAAAAAAAAATTGGCCCCATCACAAATGGCCTTATTTGAGCAAATGATGGTGCCGGGGGACGAAGTTTTCACTTCTCACTTTTCAGGCAATGATTACCCATTCAACGGCTAGGATGTTCCAATGAATGTGATCTGGAAAGTTGAGCCACTACACGTGTGGATCACTTGTAGATTGACACTCGACAGGTTTTTCCTTCTGTGGGAGTGACCCGTCGCGGTTTTGTTCGTTTGTTTGACGAAACCGAGGTGGGGTGGCATTGCTGAGTTGGGGTTTGATGCGAGCCGGATAAGCCGCGTGGCATGCCAGCTGGATAAGCCCCGCGTCACAGCGACGCGCTCGAAAACAGCACCGTGATCTGCGCCGCGCGGCGATAGAAGTCAGTGACACGCTTGAGAGCCGCGTGGCACATCTTCATTTTCCGTTCGGCTGTTTACCCACGGCTTTATCCCGTTATTGGAAACATAAGCTCGTATGCCTTTCTAAAAAATTTTTCGAAAGTAAATATACTTTTCTAAAATTGGTTTGACATTTTAAGCACTTAATAATTTTATTTTTGAATTCTTATTACATATTTCAATCATTTTCTCAAATAAATATCTTGTTTATTTTTATCATATCATTATTTTCTCACTTTATAAAAAATATTTTTATCCGCATATACCTCCCTATGCCTTGTGAAAACGACGCTAAGAAGACTTTTAGTTGAGGAATTCTTAATTATATTTATGAATAAATAAATGTATATGATTAGATTTTAGTTGAAGTATTATGATTCGGAGAACATGTCATCATAGATTTCAACGTGCCATCTTGATTTTGGGCTCAAATGAATCAAAATTCAATTCTAACTAAAAATCAGATTTCATCGAAATCACAAATGTATTACTAGCCATATAAAACATAATAAAATGGTTTAATTTATATATAAATTTAAAAAATATATATATATATATATACAGAGGCTTGAAAACCTTTTTTTTTATTTTTTTTCATGGGTAAGTAAATCTAGGTGTATTAAATCTATAAACCAAGTTTTACAATTTTTGAATTTTTTAAGTATTTTTTTTATTTTTAAACGCAGTGGAATTTTCGTAATTTTCTGATCTCCAAAATTTACGAAAATGCCACTGTGTTTAAAAATAAAAAAATACTTAAAAACATCTAAAAATAGTAAAACTTGGTTTATAAATTTAATACACCTAGATTTACTTACCCATAAAAAAAATAAAAAAAAAAGGTTTTCAGCCCGTGCATCCGGCCTAAAATGATCACCCCTCATATATATATATATATGGGAACCGATCCTGTGCAGTCGGACTGCACCGTAATTATGGTGCAGTCCGCTGTAAAATAGACCCCACACATATTAGATTGTAATGAAACTTTATACACTCATTTATCCATATATAAATCATACTTTAGACGGTTTAGATGTTGAAAAAACCACTTTAAACTTGATATTTACATTAAACTATTTTATTACGTTGATTTTGCACCATTTTAAGATGAAGACTACACACATGTTGAATTTGGATGAAAATTGGTATGGTAATAAAGTGAACAATTCTAAATACAATGGGTGGGATGGATTTATGGGAAATGATCAGGTGGGGCCCACAGTGCATGGACTGCACGGTGCAGTCGCATGCACTGGATCATTTCCCTATATATATATATATATATATATATATATTCAATGTCCAGACCATTTAAATCATCATTTGTAGGCAGATAAATGATTTTATAAACTATTATCGTATTTCAATATATCTATATAAATTACATGTAATTACAGACTTTTTAGCGTATATAATCTACTTGAGAAGTTGATTGAAATGATTTTTAGTATATAAAATGGATCTGACAAACTCCCGTGAGATTCACCATCTTACAACAATCAAAAGCAGTTTCTGCCCATAAATCAATCCAATTATTGAACTAACAGAAACTGTGCTATTCTTTGTTCTAATCATTAGCAATTTAAAATAATAGACGTGCTGCGTGCTCTGTTTCTAGTAGCCAACTGAGTGCTGCATGGGAAATATATACAAATAATGGCCATCCGAATGAGTTCGAGAGTCAAATTCAATGGTTAAAAACGTTTAATTCAGGCGATTCTAAGCTAATTAGGCCAATTCTCGACTTTAAGGCCAAAAATAATTGGATGGCCGGATTAATTGATCTATATATATATATATGTCATGCGTCAGGTGCAATAATGTAAGCATTATTATTCAGTCTCTACGTTTCTAGTTTATTCGGATTCCTGTTCTCGTAGCTTTTTGGTATACATCGAATTTGGTTTGACGCATGGGATGGGATGGTTGTCAACCCACTATATTAATGTCCTACTGTTCCACCCCTGTCACGTATTTTTGTTATCACCATCTGCGTTCCATCATCATTTAAATGAACATACATTGAGCATGGACGGCACTTCTATGTTTCATGTAACCTTTTTAGATTTTTAAGATTTTGATACATGATAAAAAATTTAATTTATTCATCATATTTAATATTATTTATTCAGCTAAAAGATAATGTTTCATCCAAATTAAATATGTGCATAAGTCATATTTTCTATATATATATATATATTCATGTGTAAACTGTTAAAACTCTTTAAATCTATTTATATATATATTAGAATGTAATAATATTTTATAGAATTATTTATCCATTCAGAAATAATATTTTAGATGGTTTAGATGTTGAAAATATAATTTTAAAATTAATATTTAATATTAAACTATTTTATTTCGTTGATTTTACACATTTATATACTTTTTGATGCTTTATTATAAAGAAGCAACGCATAATTCCTGCTTGATACATTGCCCAACAATGCAAGCAGCCCCATCTCTTATTAATTAAAATTGGTTATATTTGATCATGGGAACTTTTGGGCCATGCTTTGACTTGATTTTTGAGTTGTGTGGTTAAGTTGTGGTCGTGCCATTTTAGATTATTATATTAAAAACAATTTCATATAACCTCTTCAAATTTTAAATTTTTTTAATACATTGTGGTAAATCCAATCGATCTATTGTATTTAACATTACTTATTTAACTAGGAGACCCCAAGTTTCACTCAAATCAAATATGTTCGCAAGTGACATTTTCTCAAAATAAATATATTCATGGGGAAATTGAGAAAAATGCTTAGATCTTTTTATATTTATATTAGAATGTAATAATATTTTATAAAATCATTTATACATATAAATATAATATTTTAGGTGGTTTAGATGTGGAAAATATAATTTTAAAATTGATATCTAAAATTAAATTATTTTATTACTTTGATTTTACACATTTATATACTTTTCGATGTTGTATTGTAAAGAAGCATTATATAATTCCTGTTTAATACATTTCCCAACAATGCAAGTAGCCCCGTTTCTTATTAATTGAACCTAGCTATATTTGATCATGGGAACTTTTGAACTATGCTTTGACCTGATTTTTGAGCCGTATGGTTAAGTTGTTTTTGATGCCATTTTGGACTATCATATAGAAGTGATTTTATGTAACCTCTTCAAATTAATTTTTTTTTATACTTTACGAAAAATGTAATACATTCATTATCTTTAACATCATCTTGTTTAGATAAAATACTAAATATTATCTAAACTAAATATGTGCATAGACCACATTTACTTAAAAATAGGTATATTCATGTATAAATTGAAAAAAAAATTAGATCTATTTATATAATACTTTATAGAATTATTTATCCACATAGGAATAATATAAGAGACGGTTTAGATATTGAAGAAACTTAATATGAAATTATTTTATTGTATTAATTTTATATATTTATAAATGAGCCTATTATATAGTGATTTAAATAAATAAACGAGTTTTAAAAATTCTATAAATAATACTAAATATAATAGATGGAGTAGATTTTCTATCAACTGATTCAAAATGGAAGAAATTACATACTCGGCGTGTCGTTCCAGGGAGACCTTTTTGTCTAGGGGTGGGAATCGGGGCGGGTCGGGACGGGTCAGGGTGTGCCCAACCCTGACCCTACCTTTCAAAAATTTGGTTTGACCCTTATTTTTTTCCGGGTCGGGACAAGGTTGGTTTGACCCTTACTTTTTTTTACTAGGTATTGGGACAAAATTCGGGTCGGGAACGGGTCGGTTTCGGGACAACGGGCCGGGTAAAAAATACGGGTCAAGTAAGAAATTTTTGAGAATTTATGAACCTATCAAGTATAAAGGGAAATTTATATTAAATTTAACAACTATATGCTTCAATCTATTACTAATAAGACAAAGCAAAACATAAATACTTAAATAAAACATGAATATTTATTCATCTATATAAGAACAAGTTAATGAAACATACCTCGTTCAAAATTCTGTTCGCAATTTGAATATTGAACCACTAATAGTTTGAACTCATTCCATGTCTTTTGTTGTTTACCTTCAACAAAAATAATAATGATATCACAATTAAAATTAAAATTATAACTGTTTAAGTACGTAGCAAGAGAGCAGTTTTACCTGAAAAGTATAAAGAATGTTGATAATACTTTTGTATTATAAGGAAAGCTTTTAGTAGGCATGACCTAAATAACACCCATGCATTACAAACAATAAAATAAAATCACAGTCAATAATACTTACGACCATAATTAAATAACAACATATACGCACATAAAAAATAAAAATCCCTGCTAATTTAATTGATAGCATAAATCCTTCATCCTTCAATAGGAAAAATTCTAAGTTTAGTAAATATACATGAGACATATTTTGTCCAACAAGTTAAGTTTAAACATTTGTTTCCATCTTAAAATGTTCATAACAAAAACAAAAAGCAAATTGTTCTTCATTGTCATCTTTTCCTAAGTTCATCCATCGATAATAATGTTTTTCCCTGAAAATTCAAAATATAATTTCATTAGTATATACAATATCATCACAAGCGAATGGAAAAAAGAAAAAGAGAACAAAAAATCTTCAAACCGCAGATCTGGACGGTGACGATGGAGGAGACAAATGCTTGCTGGACGACAGATCTGGAGACGACGATCTGGAGAAGACGATCTGGAGAAGACGATCTGGAGGCAAATACTTGCTGGACCGCAGATCTTGACCGCAGATCTGGAGATGACGATGGAGGAGAGTAAGAGACGACGATGGAGGAGACAACTGCCTGCTGGACCGCAGATCTCGACCGCAGATCTGGAGACGACGATGGACGACAGATCTGGCTCGCCGTGGAGACGACGATGGACGACAGATCTGGCTCGCCGTGGAGACGACGATGGAGGAGACGACGATGCTTGCTCGCTGTGGAGACGACGATGGAGGAGACGACGATGCAGGCTGCTCTGCTCGCCGTGGAGACGACGATGGAGGAGACGACGATGCAGGCTGCTCTGCTCGCCGTGGAGACGACGATGGAGGAGACGACGATGCAGGCTGCTCTGCTCGCCGTGGAGACGACGATGGAGGAGGCTGGCTGCTCTGGTGGCGACGGCGACGGAGACGACGCTGGATGCCGGACGCCGGACGATGCGAGGCAGCGAGAGAGAGGGGATTCGAAAATCTGGAGCTCGGGCTCTTCAGTTTGGGACTTCGGGAGTTCGGGGGTAGCAGGTAGCTGCTTAGCAGCTTAGGTTTAGGACCTCGCTGGATGCGGGTCAGCGGGTCAGTAGGTATAAGCGGGTCGGGATCCGGTCGGTCCGCCCCGACCCGCATTTTGAACATCTTCTTTAACCTTCGACCCGCCCCGCCCCGCCGGGTACTTTCCCCCGACCCGTCCCGGTATAAAATAGGGTCGGGACGGGGCGGGTCACGGGTTGACCCGCCCCGATTCCCACCCCTATTTTTGTCTATCGTTTCTGGTAACTTGCCATATTCAGAATGTCTATCGTTTCTGGTAACTTGCCATATTCAGAAAGCCTCGTGTACGTATGCATGCGGCTTTCTTAATTACAACTAGACGAATAGTTAATTACAATATTGGCCACCGTAACTAAAGAGATTATATTCAGTTGGTAATTTGACGGTGACAACTAATAAATTTCAAATATTGACAGATATGAACTAATCCAATGGTCGAAATTTTAAGAACACATTCCCATAATGCGATTTAGAATACGGCAGAATTTCAGGTGGACACATGAGGGAAGAGAACCTTATCGATAGGGAAATACTCAAATGATGATTCCCCGTAGACGCCTGGTCATCTTGGGTTGTTTTGGGTTCTTGAAAACCATCAAATGGCTAATTTTTATATCTATCTTTTTTTAAAAAAAGAAAAAGAAAAAGAAAAAAGCATTGTAGCAGCCGTTGATTTTAAGAAGAGTTTGATTAAAGAGATGCATGCACTCCAACCGGACATGACAGATAAGAAGGGATGAACTTGCTCAAACACTTGAAATCGTGAGCTCCAATTTCAAATTCCCCACACCTGACACCACTCCTCGTGTCTCCCTGATTCGGGTGATATTCAATGCAACCACGTGAACTTACGCGAATGACCTCGTGCTGCCCCTGCCGCTGCCACCTCGCCTCTTCTTTTTTTTTTTTTTTTTGGGTAAACAATTGGGAGTTGTTCTTTCCTAACCATTCGGAGCTGCTCTTTGCAACTTAATTAACAATAAAATCTAGGCAATCGCATCACCAGGCTCTGCCAATCTGACATATGTGTCATGATCGTTGTTTGCATGCCCATCTCGTGTGTAATGCCTGAATTCCAATTAAAATGAAGACTAATAGTAGTCTTTGGATGGAAAAAGGGATTCAACAATTACTATTTGAACTATGTAATTTCTTTTATCATTATTTTCATTTTTAGTAAATTTTTTTATCTTTAGAAAACATAAATATAATTATCTGGACATAAAAATTGTTCTCCGAAGCTCAAATGCCACAAAAGGCCGGCTGGAATGCACACGAGAGAATGATGAGATGACAAAAAGCACTATATGTACAAGGAAAAGGATCGATTACAGTGCTGGAGCATGAAGTTGATTTCAGAGGTGCATTTAGCTTCGGTGCACCTAGGTGCAAATACTCATTTTCTTGATATTTTATTGAAATTTTTTTACAAGATTGTTAATCTAAGTGTATTTAACATGTGTATCAATTTTTACCATTTTCGAAAATATTTAGATATTTATTTTTGATTTTTTAAAAATTAGTGGCATTTTAATAATTTAAAATTTCTAAAAATGCCATTGATTTAAAAAATAAAAAATATCTAAAAATCTTCAAAAATGGTAAAAATTTATACAAATGTTAAATATATTTAGATTAACAATCCGGTAAAAAAATTCTAAAAATTCTAAAAAATAAGTTAAATGCCCCCAAGTGCACTGGGGTTAAGTGTACCCGGATGCATAAAATCAGTTTCCAAGCCACCTAAGCTGTAATAATCTCACCAATTAAAAATTAGTTTGGAGCATTTCTCAAATTTGTTTGAAAATATGGTTTCCTTTTTATCTCTAAGAGAAGTGCTAGAAGGAATATTAATTACAAAATCTTTTACAATATGGCCACCTCTAAATCGTACAATTTGTGGGTAATAAAACTTTTTTGCAGAAGTGTGAGCTTTAGGAGCATGATTATATACATCATGATGTATTTTAGGTTAAAATAAAATATTTATTTATTTTATTTTTTCTTCGTAAACATGTTTTCCTAAGTATATTTAGTCTATATACCAAAATTTTCCGTTTTAGAATATTTTTACATATTTATTTTTAATTTTTTAAAAATAAAAATTTCAGGAGCATTTAAGTCATTTTCACCCCTTAAAAAACTTAGTTTTAAAAAATATAAAATAAATATGTAAAAATATTCTAAAATGGTAAAATTCGGTATATAGATTAAATATACTTAGGAAAACATGTTTACGAAGAAAAATAAAATAAATAAATATTTTATTTTAACCTAAAATACATCATGATGTATATAATCATGCTCTTTATTTATAATATATTTTTCGTGAAATTTGATAGTATTTGGTATTTTTATTTTATTCATGTTCATTTTTTATTTTTAAAAAAGAAAATTCAAAAATTGCTAAATTTTATAAAGACACAATTTAGGACAACACACTTTTATAAAAATAAATAAAATAAAAATTTTGACTTGTTTTTTTATTTTTGAAAATCAGCGGCAGTTTAGTAATTTTAAATTACTAAAAAATGCCACTACTTTTTGAAAATAAAAATCTAAAATCTCCAAAAATAGTAAAACTTGATACTCATGTTAAATACACTTAGATTAATATTTGTATAAAAAGTTTCAAAAATAAATTAAAAATAGGTTAAATGCATTCGGGTGCACCAAACCTAAGTGCACCCGGGTGTAAGGAATCAAGTTCCAATTGGGAACCTGATATAGTGCATTCGGGTGCTTTAATCCATTTTTTGGAATTTTTTTTATAAAAGTGTTAACTTAAGTGTGTGTAACATGTGTATTGAATTAAAAAAATAGGTTAAATACACCCTCTTGTACCAAGCCTAAGTGTACTCGAATGTAAGGAATCAAGTTCCGGTCGATAAGATCGTAAGTTACGCTAAAATGGGCCTAAGCTTTTTATCCCAAAATTTTATTATTATTTTCTTTTTTTTTAAAAAAAAGACCAGGCTTTGATGACTTTTGCCATCTGTACAAAAATAGGCTTGATTTTCTCAAAGAAGAAACAAATTTTCAATTAATCCACGCCGCTTAAGATTTTAATGAGCGAGGGTTCATGTAGCGGGTGGTGGGCTGGAATGCTGGATAGCAGTGACAGTTGAGCAGCATCATATTAATTCCACTCTTACTATTTGGTAAATCACAACATGCTATAAGCCTTGAATGAGCTCCGAGTGAGCTCAATCATGAAGATGCAAATCACATGGACGCCATTAATACAAATTCGGTTGGTTGGATTAGCACGTCAGAATATTAGTTGATGAGAAGGCCAATCAGGGTTTGGTTAAAAAGCGACTTTTATTAAGCTGTGGAGGCCATCAATGTTCTTCCGACAGACACAAGATTGCGAAGGTTGCAACATTGATGAGTTGGTTGAACAGGCACATCACATTGATCATGAGTGCGCCAATAGGAAAGCGACATTCTGTGAATGAAGGCCAGAATGGCATTAATTACGAAGATTAAGTATTCATAAAGCTCGCAATTTGGATAAGATAATGAAAGATTAGGCTATCAAGTCACTTACCATGTTGCAGGAGCATCATTCGGCTTGTTTCAGCCATTGTAGTATCAATCTTCGTAGCAATCTCCAACGTCTGATAATTTTTTCCCCTTAATTAACATATGGACAAGAGAAATTAGTTAACTACATGCTGATCTTGTCATCCTGCATCTTCCAACTCCCAAGTTGGCTAGCTAAAATCATGTATATTACCATGCATGATTAATTTTCACGTCCGAATTGGACGGGTAAACACCATAATCATCAGCAGTGCACGGAACTCGTAGTTATGGATTGGGGTGATTGTATGTATTGTCTTAACCATGACCAATAAGGATTTCATAATTCAACATATATCCCTTTCAAAAAATTCCATTCTCGGCGATTGCAGAAAGCATCCTCCAGTTGTTCAGTGCAGCTAAATTAATTAAAAGCAATCTAGTGGTCCAGCAGCAGCAGTACTAGAAATAATAATAATAATAATATCCTCCTGTAGCACCCGCCGTGAGCGCTACGGTGGGCTCGGAATGAGTTTCCCGGGCCTTGAAAGTTCGGATCGTGTTGAAAAGCAACGTGGGCTTAGATTTCCTGCATTCACATGGGGTAAAACGCATTAGGCTTCATATCTTTTAGGAAAGTTGGCGTGCGGGTATTTTCTCGTGATTTCGGCAGCATAACGGCTAAGACGGGGCTTTCCGTACACGGGTCAAGTCACAAATCCGGCAGCATAACGACAGCGTACTATGCTGGAATCTGCGGACCCGCGTGCACCCACCTTGCCGGGGCGTTAGCTCAAACACGCACACAAGAAAACAATAAAAATGGAGTCGCCACCGATCTTTAGAGGGAGATCGGCCCCTATTTAAAGAAATAAGGCACTAGCAATACAGAGTATGGGTTTCGGCCTTCGGGTTGAAGCAAATATGGAGAAATCTGCCAACCCGAGGCGGTTTACACGGCGTGAAAAGGGGAAATAAAAAGATTTGAGAGAATGGGAGAGATGGAAAGGGGGCGTGGAAGAGAGAGCGCGGAGCTCGTAGAGCAGGAAAAACCGGGATGCCGGGGCGTTGCTGCAGACTCCCGTCCTCCCCCTTTGGGATGCCTCTCTTCAAGTCTCCTCAAATGAGAGGGGGTGCTCTCCTTTTATAGATGTAGGAGTGGGCTTTGGGCTCTCTTGAGGTCATGGACTTAGTCCATGGACTTGGGCTTGAGTGGGATCATGGACTTGATCCATGGGCTTGGTCTTGAGTTTGGGTAATGGGCTTTGGGCTTGAGTTGAGAGCATGGGCTTGAGCTTGGTTGAGAGGTGTTGGACTTGGTCCATGAGCTTGAGCTTGGTTGAGAGCATGGGCTTGAGCTTGGTTGAGAGGTGTTGGACTTGGTCCATGAGCTTGAGCTTGGCGGGCTCCTTCCATAGTGGGTTGGAACTTAGTGGGCTAGAGCTTGGCTAAGCCCGTTGTTTTGGGTGGGCCGTTGTAGAGGCCCAAAATTGTAGAGAAGCCTACTTCTGAGGCTTGGTGGGCTGCATTGTGGAGCCCGTTGAGGTGGCCTGTAGGAGCTTCGCTCGTGTGGGCCGGATCTGGTTTGTTGAAAAGCCTGCTTCGAGGCTTGGTGGAGCTTCGCTCCGTGGGCTGTGTTTGGAAGGGTCTGCTTAGCTTGCTTGAACCTCCTTTTGCCTTGAGTTTGTTTGAGTTTGGGACTTTTTTCCATTTTACCCATTTTTGGGCCCAAAGGTACAACAGTTGCCCCCCTTTGCCAGAGGCGTCTTGACGGTGAATGACAAAGTACTGGACACCCCTTTTGGCATTGACATGAACACTTCTCTTTTTTTTTTTCTTTTTGTTTTGTTTTGTTTTGTTTTGTTTTTTTTTTTTGGGGTTACTTCGTAATTTCTGCAAACTCACGAAGTTTCTTCTGGGAGAGTGGTCCTTTTTGAAATTCTGTGGACTTGCTGGCTCGTTTTGCACTAGTCTTGAATCCAGATGATTTCGCAATTTTTAGAAAAGGCGGGGAGCTTTCTGCAATTTCACCAAAAATTAGGCTCTCCGATGGGGGCCTTATTCTTCAATTTTCCCTTTTCTCCTTTCTTGCTTGTCGCCGACGCCTGTTTTGTCGCTGCCGTCGTTGATCTGCCGCCACCGCTGCCGTTGCCGTTGGAGTTCTTCCTCCTTTCGCGGTTTCTTTTTCTTCTCCGGCAGCGGTCGCCTACTGCTGCTGCCAAAACCGCCCGTCTTCCCCGGCGTCGTTTGGGGCTTTGCTGCTGCCGTGGTAGCCTTGCGAGCGACGCTGTGGAACCATTTCCTCATGTAGCTTTGCCTCCCGGGTCCCAAACTTTGTTTGGTGTAGGATTGAACATGATATAAAAGTAGTTTGTATCATTTTTCTTCAGAACCGTCTGCCCCCATGCTTCGGGATGATATAGATATATTTTTCTCCGCCTTTTGCTCTTCAGCCTTTGTTTGTAATTTTTCTTTTGTAGCTTGAACTTAATGCTTCTCTGGCATGCTGCTTTGGTAGGTTGCTCCCATACTTCTCTGACATGCCCCCAGTCTTTTATTTTTTGTGCGCTTTTTGCCCCTTGTGAAATATTATCTTCACCGGTTGTTGGCATTTTTCCTGCCAAGTTTGATGGAAAGACTGTGTGGTAGCCATTTTGAACTATCTCTTGTGGATGTGTTGACGAAGATGTATTTATGGCGGTGAGTTGATGGATGATGGTTGTATGCCCTACGCATTCTGCGGCTTCTGGGACTAACCTTGTTGGCTGTTCGACTTCGTCGACATTGCCTGTGTTGATGACGGTTTGTTGAGGCTGTTTAGACGCCTCTGCTTGATTGTCTGTGTGAGGGATAACTTCATTTGTGACTTGTAGATGGTCTCTTCCATTTAGCTTTTCTTGTGCGGAAATTTCTTGAAATTTGTACTCCTTGGCTAGCTCTTCCTTTTCTGAGGTATTTGTATGCTTTGTCGATAAAATTAATGTTTCACCTTCCGTGGCCGGGCATGGTTGTGTAGAAGATAATGACAACGATTGCTTTAGAGAAGTGTAAGGAGCTTTGAGATTTTCTTCTGCATTTTTAGACTGCGGGCATGTTGGTTGGTTAACTGGAATGAAGACATTTTTTGGGGAGAAGTGGGGCAAAGTTGATTGACTCGCTACTTTGGGTGGAGCTCCCGGGTTTGTAGGAAAAGTATTTGAGGATGTTCTTTGGACAATAGGAGGTTTGTGCAACATAGGATTCTCTTGCGTAGGCATGACGGATTTTCCCACTAAAATGACGGGCTCAACACATCTTCTTTGAAGGACAACGGAGTTGGCATTTCGGCCTTGTAAAATGATAGGAGCATTATAGGGTTGAACTTTTGTTATGAAAATAGAAGGGTCGAAGGTTTTGGCATTACCCTTCACAAAATTGACTTCCATGCCAATGTCCGCTATATGAGTGAAGAGATATATATATATATATATTTTTTTTAACCATGATAAAATTATATGATATATATATATATACAAGAAAAGAAAACAAAATCTCCGTTTCACCACCTCTGCTCCAATGGCGGAAGACGTCTTCCGAAAATCTCATTTGTGCTGATGAATTACCCCGCATCTTCCTCCCCTGCACGGTCGATGCTTTTGACGGCGCTTTGAAAGCAGAGATTTTTGCCTCCCCGACAAGAAAGGCTTTGCTCTGCTGCAGGCTTCACTTCTGATGATGGAAGTTCACGAAATGAAGTCCACCGTCGCGCCCGTGGCCGACGCCGATGGCGATGAGACGAAGAAGAGCAGGAGGAGCAGAGCTTGCCGTTTTACAAGCTGTTCTCGTTGGCAGACCAGTGCGATTGCACTCTCATAGCCGCTGGCAGTCTCGGGGCAGTAGTGCATGGCTCTTCGATGCCCGTTTTCTTCCTTCTATTCGGAAACATGGTGAACGGCTTGAAAAAAAAAAAAAAAAAGTCATATTTGAAGAAGATGACGGACGAAGCGTCTAAGTATGTTGTGTATTTCGTCTACTTCGGGCTCGTAATATGTGCATCTTCCTACGCAGAGATAGCATGCTGGATGTACACAGGAGAGAGGCAGGCCATAGGGACAGCAGCTCAGAGCGATGACAAGGACTACAAGGAGCCACCACCGGCTCCCTTGTTTGAGCTGGGGAGTTCAAGTCCTGGTCCTTCTGGAGGGCTGGTTTGGCTGAGTTTGTGGCCACCCTCCTCTTCCTCTACATCACCATCCTCACCGTCATGGGTGTCAAGAGGGCCCCAACGCCGGTGCCGGTGTTGGTATTCAGGGCGTTGCTTGGGCCTTTGGTGGCATGATCTTTGCCTTGGTCTACTGCACTGCTGGAATTTCAGGTGGACACATCAACCCTGTAGTTACCTTTGGCCTGCTGTTGGCTAGGAAGCTGTCGCTTACGAGGGCCATCTTCTACGTAGTCATGCAGCCTCAGAGCAAATTAAAGGTGTGGGCAAATAATACAGTAGTGCCTCCTCTCATTCAAAACGACAAAATGGTTTAAAAAAAAAAAAAAGGGGCAAGTGCGGAAGCACCTGAGTATGCAAGACGAGCAGCAAGAAAACCAGAGTCAGAAAGGAATAGAAATGAAAATCGAAGAAAAGATAGAGAAAGAGATCGGCTCGGAGCCAAAAGCAGACTTACAAAGACAGCAGCAGGGAAAGCGAATTCCAATCGGAGATCAAGATTCTGGGCGGGATACGGCACACGAACATCGTGAAATTTCTCTGCTGCATCTCCAGCGACGACTCGAAGGTGCTTGTCTACGAGTATGTGGAGAACGGCAGCTTGGACCGCTGGCTCCACGGCAAGATGGCCAGAGAAGGAGTCGGTCTCGACTGGCCTACGCGGCTCCAGATTACGATCAGCGCTGTGCAAGAGCTCTGCTACATGCATCACTCCTCCGGTTCCTCATCTGAGTCGCCGTCCCAGTCAAGACCCTCCGCAAGTTCATCTTCGTACTCTTCGTAGAGTTGGTCGAGATCGACTCCTTCAAGGTCTTCGGGATCGACCTCTTCGAAACCGTTGGGGTCGAACTCATCCTCGTACTCTTCTTCGTCTGGAAGGGGCGAAGCATCAGAAGGCGCCTTCTCTTCCTTCTTGGATTCGTCTTGGGATTTCGGCTCTTCGGTTTTGGGCGCTGAGTGCTTGGCCATTTTCGTCCCGAGGAAGAGCTGAAGGAGAGAGGATAGCGCGAGCGACTGAGCGAGGGAGTGAGATAAGGTTGGCGACAAGCAGCAGCAGTAGTCCGCAGTCGGTGGATTCCCCTTCCAGCTTTGAATCTCCTTCGTCAACCTCTAAGATCCGGAAGGACCCGCTGGAGATGAAGGACGCCTTGCCGATGGTCGCTGCGTCGCTGGGGTTGAATCGGATCAAGACCAGATCCGGGCCGCTGCCGCCGGAAAGCTTCCTAAGTTGCCGCACCACTGAGACGAACAAGGAATCGGCGTCGAAGGCGATTAACCTGTCTAAGCTGGGTGGTTCCGCGGCGGACGAGTACTCAGTGCGAACAAAGTCGTTGGCAGCGTCCTCCTTGCCGCTGATGAACTGCTCGGGGTAGAAGAGCCGGCGGTCACCAAAGCCAAAGGCAACAGCACGGAAGGAGGGCTTACCAGCTGGAATTCGTTTCTGCAGGTGGACGATTTGGAGGTTAATTCGTCCGCAAAGGAGAGATCCAAAAGCAATCCAATCAAGACGAACAGCCGAAGCAATTTAACGGGTGACTGAACGCCGTCCTTGCCTCTCTCCACCGTTCCCTACCCGAGTGCAGAAACTACGGCAAAGCGCTTCTAGTTGACGTTGATCTTGCGGTGCCAGCGTCGCCAGATCTTGATGGGGGCGAACACGCGGCCGCCACGGCACATGTTGCCAAAGGCTCCCTGTCCGGCGCGGTGGGTGCCGCCACCAGGAACACGAGGAGAATCCGGACCAGGGTGTCGTTGAACTGGTCGAGGACGAGGCGAAAGACTGACAGGCCATCGTGCTTCTCGAGCTCGTTCCAGCCGTGAGCGGCGCGGCGGGCTTCGGCATCTGCAGATCGGCGGCCGTAGCTGATGGAGACAATAGCAAACCACACTGCGAGGAGGAACCTGGGCTTCCTCTCCTGCGGCACCGGCAACCCCATCGACGACAGCTGGCGCTGCGACCCCCAGTGGCAGCGCCGCCGCAAAAGGATGGCAGACTGCGGAATCGGCTTCGGACGCAATGCTATCGGCGGCCGCAATGGGCGCTTCTACGTCGTCACTGACCCGAGCGACCACGACGCTGTCAACCCACGCCCCGGCACCCTCCGCCACGCCGTCGTCCAAGACCAGCCCCTGTGGATCGTCTTCAAGCGCGACATGGTCATCACCCTCAAGCAGGAGCTCATCATGAACAGCTTCAAGACCATCGACGCCCGTGGCCACAATGTCCACATCGCCAACGGCGGCTGCATCACCATCCAGTTCGTCACCAACATCATCATTCACGGTCTCCACATCCACGACTGCAAGCCCACAGGCAACGCCATGGTCCGCAGCTCCCCCTCCCACTACGGCTGGAGGACCGTGGCCGACGGCGACGCCATCTCCATCTTTGGCTCCAGCCATATCTGGGTTGATCACTGCTCCCTCTCCCACTGCGCCGATGGCCTCGTCGACGCTGTCATGGGGTCTACTGCCATCTCCAACAACCATCTCGCCCACCATAATGAGGTTATGCTACTGGGTCACAGTGACTCGTACGACAAGGACAAGGGGACGTGAAGGTCGTGGAGACCGATCCTGTATTCCAGATGGAGCGCTGCCGCAAACCGATCATAGGCGCCATCGGCGGCTTCGCCGTCACGGCTGGCTTCGAGATCACTCTCGCCTGCAAATACATGGACACGCTGGAGCAGGTGTTCCGAGAGCCTCGAGCTTCAGGAAAATACAAGCCTATTCTGCGTGAAGACGGTTCCGCGGGAAAGCAGTTCCGTGCAAGTGCAGCTTGGTGCCCAAGCAAACGAAGTTCCGCGGGAACGATTTTACTGAAACAGTTCCGCGGCAACGAGATATCATGTGAATGCAGTTCCGCGCGTGGACGCAGTTCCGCGGCAACGAAATTCTGTGTAGAGGTAGTTCCGCGGGAATGGAGTTCCGCGGGAACAACAGCAGCTGCTGAACCTGTTTCGGACCCGGCAAAAGCCTATAAATAGCCGCATTCGGCAAAGGCAAAGGGGACAAGGAAGGAAAACGGCGAAGACGAGAGAAGGAGTTCTCTCGCGCTTAAGGAGAAGAGAGCGTGAGTTCTCCACAGATATATATATATATATATATATTTTCTTTTAGTTAAAAAAAAAAAAAGGAGAGAGAGTTCCTTCTTTATATATTATATATATATAAATATATATATATATTATTTTCAAAAAAAACTACTTTTCCCAACGTGGATACTCCCCGACTGGCGGGTTGAATTGACACACGGGTTAAGTATATTTTCCCTCTTTTGAAAATAAAATAAAAATATATATGTGTATATTTTATATATATATATATCTATATATACATATATATTATTTTCAAAAACTACTTTTCCCAACGTGGATACTCCCCGACTGGCGGGTTGAATTGACACACGGGTTAAGTATATTTTCCCTCTTTTAAAAAAATAAAATAAATATATATATATGTGTATATTATATATATATATATATATTATTTTCAAAAACTACTTTTCCCAACGTGGATACTCCCCGACTGGCGGGTTGAATTGACACACGGGTTAAGTATATTTTCCCTCTTTTGAAAATAAAATAAAAATATATATGTGTATATTATATATATATATATCTATATATACATATATATTATTTTCAAAAACTACTTTTCCCAACGTGGATACTCCCCGACTGGCGGGTTGAATTGACACACGGGTTAAGTATGTTTTCTATTATATATATACATATATATATATATCAAAAAAAAAAAAAAAAAAAATGATGACCTCTTCGCTCAATCCGAGCCTCAAAACTTTTCAAAAAACCCAAGATGGCCCAAAAAGCCCAAGATAGCTCAAAACCCTCCAAAAAGCCCAAGATGGCCCAAAAACTCTCCACAAAGCCCAAAACGGCTAAAAACTTTTCAAAAAGCCCATGATGGCCCAAAAATCTCCAAAAAGCCCAAGATGGTCCAAAAACTCTCCACAAAGCCCAAAACGGCTAAAAACTTTTCAAAAAGCCCATGATGGCCCAAAAATCTCCAAAAAGCCCAAGATGGCTCAAAACTCTCCAAAAAGCCCAAGATGGCTCAAAAATGTCCACAAAGCCCAAGACGGCTCAAAACTCTACAAAAAGCCCAAGATGGCCCAAAACTCTCCAAAAAGCCCATGATGGCCCAAAAACTCTCCAAAAAGCCCAATATGGCCCAAACTCTTGTCAACAAGCCCAGTTGGGCCCAAACTTTTTTTAATTGGTCAAAAATGACCTAAACATACTTTTAAAATCCGGTTGAATCCATTTCTTGGTAAAATCACCCAATTGTTCAATCCAGAGGCTGAATGCGGGAGACGCTGGTTTCTTGTATAAATACAGAAGCTGAAAGCGGGACACGCTGGTCTGCTGTGTAAATCCAGAAGCTAAGAGCGCACTTAGTTTGCTGTGTAGGGTCACTAGTGTAGCCGACGGGCCCCTCACTAGTTCCCAAACCGAGTCATCGCTGGTCGACGGGCTAAGCGTAAACTCATATTTATGTCATGGCGCGTGGCGTCATGTACCTCATATTCATGTCATGGCGCGTGGCGTCATGTACTCATATTTATGTCATGGCGCGTGGCGTCATGTACCTCATATTCATGTCATGGCGCGTGGCGTCATGTACTTCATATTTAAGACATGGCGCGTGACGTCATATACCTCACATTCGAGTCACGGCGCGGGGCGAAGTGTACTCATTTATCTCTATATTTTTGTTAGACATGATTTTTCGTGCACTTGTAAAGACGTAGAAGGATCTTCTACGCACTTCATTATTATTAAGCATTTTTTTTTATGGACCATTGTATTCAGCTCTTTTAATCAAGGGTTTTCTCGTTGGAGATGTAAAATCAGAATGTGGAACACAATGCAAAATATTTCTGTGATATACTTTTCGGACTCGGTTAAAGAATTGGATGCTTTAAAATTTTGCTGGGGAATTAATTAAGCATTTATTCTCAAAGCCACAGGGAAACAAATTTATCTTTAACCAAGCTAATGACATGATTTTTCACGAGGCCGGAACAATGAGGTGTCTGGCTTGCCTGTTCAAGATGAATTGCATTTTCTTGTTGTGGCTATGGGGAGATGGTGTCATGTCTTATTCCCGCCTTCACTTGGTCCCCGGCTTGGAGGAGTTGAGTGAAGTTGACATATGGGTGAGAGATGAGGTAGCCCGAGATGCTCGGGTGCGTTGAGTTGATGATGATGAAGATTTGCTCATCCAACGGCAACGAGCTTTTCATCTTCGCCGCCAAGGCACGCCATCTAGCCACGTACTCTGAGAACGTTTCATCCTCTTCTTGCTTGAGTGCTTCGAGATCGGCCCTTTTGGGAGTCATATTTAGCATATATGAAAAGCGGTCCATGAAGGCTAAGGAGAGTTGTTCCCATGTTTTAATTTGCTTGCAGTCGAGCGACGTATACCATTCAAGGGCGTCTCCTCTCAAGCTATGTTGGAATAACATGACCAAAATTTCCTCCTTTTTTACCAAAGGGTATAAAATACTGCAAAAGGCTTTGATATGGGCATGTGGGCATGAGTTTCCTTCATAGATAGGGAGGGTTGGCATTTTGAAATTTTCAGGTAGTTGTGCATTTGGAAATGGGCATAAGTCTTCAATTTTTACCAAATGAAGGTCCTCCTCTTGCCGTCGCTCTATTTTTCTGTGCAACTCTTGGAGTTGGCTTTGAAACTGTATCTTGACCTCTTCTATTTTGCCTTGCACTTTCGCTAGGCCATGTGATCTTTGAACTGGGATGGATTGTGAGCTCGAACTCGTTGTTTGTTGATGTTGTGATGAAGAGGATGACGCTTGATGTTGTTGTTTTGCCATTGATTGACGTTGCTCTATTATTTTGTAGATCATGTCCTCCATCCGTTGCATTCGTTGCATCATCCGATCACATTTTTCAAATGGGAATGCAGTATTTTCCTTTGAAAGATGATTTGTCGGCTCCATGTATGCGATCTTCAGCTTGAAGGCAACTAGAACTTTAAGATATATAATTTCTTCACTCTCTTTTTTTTAAAACCTTTTTTTTTGCTTTTTCTTTTAACCTTTTTTTTTGCTCTCTTTTTTTTAACTCTTTTTTTTTGCTCTTTTTTTTAACCTTTTTTTTTAAAGTAGGAAGTCAAAGTAAAATTACGGAAACATGATATGATGCCCCCCGGTTTCAGAACCAAGGGTAGAAAGGTTGATTAATCATCTTCGAACTTGAAAAGCCATTGCTAGCTTACTGCCGCGTCGCCGTGATGCCTCTGGACGTTGCTGGACCTTTATGTCATGTCAGTGCCTTTTGTCACATCAATGGTCATTTCAGCGCCTTTATGTCATGTCAATTGTCTTGTCAGCATACTTCTTGGGTCAACAGTTGACTTCTAGGCATGTAAGCTTTATGTCACATCAATGGTCTTGTCAGCGCCTTTATGTCATGTCAGTGGTCTTATCAGCACCTTTATGTCATGTCAATTGTCTTGTCAGCATACTTCTTGGGTCAACAGTTGACTTCTAGGCATGTAAGCTTTATGTCACATCAATGATCTTGTCAACACCTTTATGTCATGTCAGTTGTCTTGTCAGTGCTTTTCAGTACCTGTCACATCAGTGATTGACTTGCTTTGCCTTCGAGATATGGTGAAGAACCTGAGCAATCAATGAAACATGGTTAGCACTTGTAAACAGATAATAAAAAAAAGATCAACCTTTGGATAAATGCTTGCAAGTCCGAGTCCTTTTGTGTGCATTTTTTTCAGATTTTATTTATATTAAGTTTTGCGCATGAGAATGTTTGAGGTCCACAGATTTGGGTTTGCCTGAGGCGTCTCTGGAAAAGTGACCAGTTCGCTTGAAGCGTGTCTGGAGAAGGACCAGTTCTCTTGAAGCGTGTCTGGAGAAGGACCAGTTCTCTTGAAGCGTGTCTGGAAGAATGACCAGTTCGCTTGAAGAGTCTCTGGAAGGAAGACCAGTTCGCTTGAAGAGTCTCTGGAATGAAGACCAGTTCGCTTGAAGCGTTTCTGGAAGCGTGACCAGAAAACACTCAGGTTATGAAAAAGAAGTGATTTTTATGCCGGATTTTTACTTAGCCTTAACCGGTTTCATGTTTGTTGGAAGTCGTCCCTTTAGGCTCGTCTTAGGTGCGTGAACAGTCACGAGGCGGTATCCAACAGTTCCTCACGAGTTCTGTCCAGTTTTTGAGCTGGACGCCTCTGGACCTAAAAACTTTTTAGGTTTCTGCGCGATTTGGGCAGAAACTTCAGAAACTCGCTGACGGGAGACGAGATTTCTTCTACAACTTGCTGTTCAGCGTGGGAAGAGCTCCGATCTCCAGATTCTGACCCCCTTGCGCCGATGTAGACCTACAACGCCGTCCCCAGCGGAGTCGCCAAGCTGTAGCACCCGCCGTGAGCGCTACGGTGGGCTCGGAATGGGTTTCCCGGGCCTTGAAAGTTCGGATCGTGTTGAAAAGCAACGTGGGCTTAGATTTCCTGCATTCACATGGGGTAAAACGCATTAGGCTTCATATCTTTTAGGAAAGTTGGCGTGCGGGTATTTTCTCGTGATTTCGGCAGCATAACGGCTAAGACGGGGCTTTCCGTACACGGGTCAAGTCACAAATCCGGCAGCATAACGGCAGCGTACTATGCTGGAATCTGCGGACCCGCGTGCACCCACCTTGCCGGGGCGTTAGCTCAAACACGCACACAAGAAAACAATAAAAATGGAGTCGCCACCGATCTTTAGAGGGAGATCGGCCCCTATTTAAAGAAATAAGGCACTAGCAATACAGAGTATGGGTTCCGGCCTTCGGGTTGAAGCAAATATGGAGAAATCTGCCAACCCGAGGCGGTTTACACGGCGTGAAAAGGAGAAATAAAAAGATTTGAGAGAATGGGAGAGATGGAAAGGGGGCGTGGAAGAGAGAGCGCGGAGCTCGTAGAGCGGGAAAAACCGGGATGCCGGGGCGTTGCTGCAGACTCCCGTCCTCCCCCTTTGGGATGCCTCTCTTCAAGTCTCCTCAAATGAGAGGGGGTGCTCTCCTTTTATAGATGTAGGAGTGGGCTTTGGGCTCTCTTGAGGTCATGGACTTAGTCCATGGACTTGGGCTTGAGTGGGATCATGGACTTGATCCATGGGCTTGGTCTTGAGTTTGGGTAATGGGCTTTGGGCTTGAGTTGAGAGCATGGGCTTGAGCTTGGTTGAGAGCATGGGCTTGAGCTTGGTTGAGAGGTGTTGGACTTGGTCCATGAGCTTGAGCTTGGCGGGCTCCTTCCATAGTGGGCTGGAACTTAGTAGACTAGAGCTTGGCTAAGCCCGTTGTTTTGGGTGGGCCGTTGTAGAGACCCAAAATTGTAGAGAAGCCTACTTCTGAGGCTTGGTGGGCTGCATTGTGGAGCCCGTTGAGGTGGCCTGTAGGAGCTTCGCTCGTGTGGGCCGGATCTGGTTTGTTGAAAAGCCTGCTTCGAGGCTTGGTGGAGCTTCGCTCCGTGGGCTGTGTTTGGAAGGGCCTGCTTAGCTTGCTTGAACCTCCTTTTGCCTTGAGTTTGTTTGAGTTTGAGACTTTTTTCCATTTTACCCATTTTTGGGCCCAAAGGTGGGGTGTCAACACCTCCAAATCGAAAGAGTGCAGGAAGAACATATGACACCCTGCCTGCTCAATTAGTCAACTCTTACCCTCCTGCCCAAAATGCATAGACTTTCTAAAATCTGGGTTTGATCCGTTTGGAAAAAAGAACGATTTGAGGTAGGAATATTTTTTTTCAAGGCTCTTTTTAGCTTATCAGCACATGTGCTAATAGAAAATGAATGGTAAAAAAAAAAAAAAAAACCGTTTCTGTCTATCTTAGAGAAGAAATGCATCATCCACCTTTAAAACAAGATGGATAGCTTAGATATCGAGGACAGTTCTGAAAATAAGTAAATTTATATAGTTAAATCTGATTAATCATGCTTAACTTCTATTAATCTTGTTGAACTCCTATCAAACTCCATCGAAATTTGTAATCAAACTAGTCACATCTCACATGTTAATATTTTGTTCCACGCGTGATACGGTATTTAATAATTCATAACCTGTTGCAGATATCTGGAGCGGTGGTAGAGTTGCGGTCGCTTGGGAGATGATATGCTATCCAGCCGGATCCTGCGCCATTTATTTCGATTCTTCTTCACGAGTAGTTATCTATAGTTCTATTCTGGAATCTTTGCCACGCACCACCATTTAAGGCCTTCAAGTGCGGATCAATTCACAAGATACTTGGAAATCTTGATTATGATGAGGAAGGATGCAATTGGGTTCGAGTATCGAATTGAGTGAGACATTTTCCAACTAATTCCAATTCAATGTTTTGCATATAATGTGCACGGAAATCGAACAAGACATTCATATAATTTGTATTAATACTATCGCAAATTTCAACAAAAATTTAGCATGTACATTAAATTCAAATATAGAAGTAATTACTACCTTCAAAATTATTCATTGAAATTAAAAGTGTACTAGTATTCGAATAGAGGCATTAGTTTAACGATAGATTAGACGTGAGAGGGTAGATCTACTGTCTGGCTAGGAAAAGCAGCTGCTAAAAAGGACTGGTTGAAATGGGCTCTCGTGCAAAAAATATATATTTTTTATAGATAGATATCCTTCAATAATTTAAGAAATCATGGGATCCAAGAACAAGATATCTATATCGTTTACTGGTTTCTTAAAACTGTGGAAAATCTTAACGGCCACCACAAACTGAGAGGGTGCATAACCCACCAGATCGACGTCCGCGGGCTCCGCCAGATCATAAATGGATCTGCAAAGCGTAAAATAGAGGAGCGATCTTTTCAGACTGGTACGGTCCAAAATCATATTTTTTTTTGAATTTTTTTTAATAAACATATTAGTCTAATTATATTTAATTTATAAATTAAATTTTACCATTTTTGAATATTTATATATATATATATATATATTGTATTTTTAAAAACAGGAATTTTTAAGTCATTTCATCTCAGAAAAAAATAATAATAAATTTTGGACGGGTCTGAATAGATCATTTGGCTTGAAAATATATGTGAACCTCGTGTTTTAGGCTGTTAGCATCATCCATGTGCATGAATAAGAGTTAGGCTCTCTTTAGCCTAGTCTTAAAATCCTATATTTTATTTTGTTTTTTGTTTTTTTTAAACTCTTTAATCTAGGTATATTTAACCTCTTCAATCAAAAAAAAAAAAGGGTATATTCAACCTCTAACAATAAATTTTACCATTAATTTGTAAATCTAGGTATATCTAATATACCCTTTTTGGATTTTTAAAAGATATATATACATCTCTGAAAATGGTAAACCAATAATGATAGAAATTGATTTAGAGGTTGCCCGGGACAACAACTGGTATTGTTGGACCTGCCCAACAGGATCAGTCCATAAATATTGCGAGCTGTATTTACAAAATGTTTGAAGACTTGAAAATAAATACAGGTCGACTTTGGCGTATTTTAATGAAATGCACATCCATAGATATTGAGAATGATGGGGGATGATACTGATACTGATTTGGCGGCTGTCAATGGGCTGATTAGCTGTCAACAGTTGGTAAACCGAATAATAAGAAGAGAAATAATGAAGAAAAAGTAAAGTTGTCGTAGTTCAGATGTCAAATCAAATTAAAAAGGGTGTACGAAAACCATTGGAAAAAGGAGAACTTCCCCTCATTTCTCACATCAAAATGGCCATCGACTGATTACGCCGCAAACCGTTTTCATGACCAGTAACCGGTTTTTCACAATCTCACCAATCAAACCGCACGGTCTGCTATTTAAGTGATTGTGAAACGACACATGAAAAATGTATTGACTATTGCGTCTTGCCCTGAACTAAGAAAGCCATAACTGCGGACTTCCTACCTACAATAGCCAATGAAGAAAGAATGCAGAGAAGCATCTTCATCCAAAACATATAATTCGTTCACTAAAAGCAGTAATTTGCAAGTATAGACGTAGTGAAATCAATAAAACATGCATTGTTCCATGCAACTTGATTGAAAATATTCAAACAAAAGCATATTGACAGATCCGTAAGTTGAGGTTTGCTTTATTCAGGTCTAACAATGTTCCTTGAGCACCTGATCAAAGTACTGACAAACAAACACAGCATTTTGCCTCTTAGTTCTTCAATGGGAAGCCTGAAAAAGAAATTCAACCTGAGTGAATAACCCCAACCAACCCACTGAAACAAATAAAACGGATCTCCCTGTTGCAAAATGCGGAGCTACAATAGTCTCCTTTGACAAAATAACCAAGAACTCTCCATGAAGTCAGTAATCAGTATACTCTCATGCAGGGCTTCGATCGAAGTACTCAACAGGTCTTGTCAGCAAGATGCAGCCCTTTAATTTTTTAGAAAAAAGCAATTACAACTTAATTAGGGACAAGAATATATAAAGCATAGTTCTCAAGCTACAGAAAACGTTGTTCATCGCTTCTGTGCATTGCCGCCTGTTCACTGAATGGTTGGTTGCCAAGCGCCAACTTTTCAGGTTTCAACAAAAAGATACCAGAATGATTGCATGCCATGGGCACTGAGGCCAGAAAGGCAACAGTGGGGAGGATCCATGAAATAAGCTTGTCAAGGAAAACCTAAAAGAAAGAAGGCAAATATTCCAGCCATCCATTCATCGTTTATTTTTAGGCTCATATTATGGAATAAGGCTGTCTTTTGGGCCAATGAATGTCCATAGATGTTATAGTCGAACTTGGATCAGACCTGCTGGTCAGACTGGTTCAATTGTGAACTGGACACACTGTTGGCCGGATCCACCCCAATTACCAGTTGGGGCTTTCTAACCAGTATAAACCGGATAGATAGGCAACTCAACTAGTTTTTTACCCATCCAGTTTATCCGGTACATTGCATATACAAAGAAATCTATCATATCCCCTTCGGAAAACCCCTATCGGGCGGTTGCCCCAACACTCTTGCCCTCATCATTATCCACATCCACCTTATCTCTTCCCTCAATGCAAAAGCAATTTCGAATTTGCAAAAGGTGTTTGAGCTTCTCCTCTCCCAATTCATATATCTTGAACCATGTGCATGGATAAAGGGCACATGAACCATGCACACGGATGGATGGTGCATGCCTCTTTCATTTATAAAGTCAAGATATTGGAAGCCATCATGAAGTGCTTCAATGAATTGTGGGATTGTGAATTGTGATGGTTTTGAATTTTTAGATTCCGTTGGTAGACTGTATATTTTTCTAATGATTGATGTATAAAGAACAGGGTGGCTTTGGGAGTGTGGATGATCTGGGTCTTGTAGGGTTTTGCGCAGGGTATGGATGCATTGTTATTAGTTTTTTTTTTTTTTTTTTTTTGAGCCACCATTGTTATTAGATATTAACTTTTATGCCTTTAGCCTACCAAATGGTTTAGTCCGGCTTTGACAAACGGTTGAACTGGGTCTTACTTCAAACCAAAACAGTCCTTTGACTAATTTAACTACCAGTTCAGTTTTGACAACATTGGGTCTGATCAAAATTTATATAGACTGCTAAGCCCATGCAACTAATGAACAGCTTAAGGAAGCAGCCTTTCTTGATCATGGACATTGAAAGAATACTTGTCCTGACACCTTAGTGGTGCTGCAAACCGAACACATATAACTTCCTCTAGATCTCCAAAATCAACACCATTCTAGAGGTGAAGGAATGATTGTACTCACTGGTGCGGCAAACCAGACTAGAGGAAGATATATGAAATAATGGATCTTACATCATGTGGATGCCGGGGATGCCAATAAGGGGAAAGGATGGTATGCTACATCCTATATTGTCAAAATGGCTGTCAAAATCGTGTGCATAGGCAGCCAATATGAGTTCCATATCAGAAGCCAGTTTTCAGCAGTGAAGTTCTCACTGCTGCAAACTTGAGATGTCAAAATTGTCACCTTCCGATTCAAGTTTCCTTTGTATCTGCATCCAATTACATTTGGGGTTGTTCAGCTATAGTGAAAGCAGCACATTTTAATGAACGAGAGATTGTTGCTGACAGCCTTAAGCAGGAAGACCCACCATTATTAAACTATTGTTTCAGTAGTTCAAATTTTGAAAGTTATACATAGTAAAGTAAGATGCATGATGGATCCAGCACTTTTTTTTTTTTTTTTTTTGATGTATGGATCCAGCACTTAAGCACGAATGCATTATGAACCATCTTTGTTCAGCAAGAAAAATAAAGAAGTGACAAAATACAGCTTTGTCTGAAACTGGCAGCAAATTGCCATGTTGAAGACCTTTTTTCAAGGAACATTTGGGCAGAAGATACAAGCAGAGTAGCAGAAAATGGGCCCAAACGCAGTAACCTATACCATGCATAAGTGCCCACATTAGCCACTAGACAGAAAAACACAGCAGCACCTGAATTGCTGAATTGGCAGTCAGCTTCAGCCAATTTAAACGTAGTTTATCTGCAGACTTGGGCGCCTGGGACAGCACCCTTGTTAGGAAAAAGGGTTATGTGCAGCCCATTAATAAAAGGGTGAATCTCAATGAAAGGATGGGCCACGACTTTACTTAGATCAAGGTTATCAAATACAGCAGCCCAGCGACAATGAAGGGCAACTATGACCCTAGGTTGAACTAAAGATGTGATTTTTGCGAATTATTGATTTCGAGATTAGAATAACATGGTTATAAATTAAGACTGTTTCAGGTTTTATAAACACAATAAACCCCCAAGTTTTTACAGTTGATTAGTAGCATCAATGATGTCAAGACTGCTGTAAAAAATCAGATTATTTTTTAGTGCCCTTATCCATTATAATCTGATTTTATCAAAATAACATAAAGAGAAAAAGAAACAACAAAAAAGAAGAACCTTATTCAGTAAAGCATCTGTCATTGAATGATTGGTGCGAACAAACCCTATATCTAACTTTTTCTCTTCACTCAGACCAACAATGCTGCTTAAAGGTGTGTTTGGGCAGTAATAAAACTTTTTAATGAAAAGTTTTTTGTGTAAAAGTTTTTGAAATTTGAGAAAATAATGTGATATAATAACGATAATGATGAAGAGTAAAGAGAAAGTTAAAATAGATAGGTTAGTTATATAGGTACTAATGTAGAAATGATTAAAAAGTAGAATATTAGTTATATAGGTACTAATATAGAAATGATTAAAAAGTAGGATATTAGTTATATAGGTACTAATGTAGAAATGATTAAAAAGTAGGATAGTTGTATAGGAAGATATGAAGAAATAATTAAAAAATATAATAGTTGTGGAAAGTGAAAAGTTTTAGATTTAAAAGTTTGGTTTGAAAAATTTATTGTGTAGACAAACATGGCCCAAGCAGGACCTGTTTGTGGCATGATTTATCAACCTTTTGTATTGAGGTGTTGTTCACTACTGAAAATCAAGAGATTGAAAAGAAAATACATACATTTAAAACAGATATTTTACAGCGAAATTGATTTTTTTTTTTTTTTTGAAAAAAAAAATGATTGTTCCCTTTTCCTTTATAAAGGAAAGAATAAGAAGCATTTGCAAGTAAAGTGGGAAAATCTAACAAATGGAAAATTTAAAACCGACAACAAATTTAAAAAAAGAACTAAAAATTCATGATTAGAAATTATCGCACCAAATAAAATTTTATGCTCTAAAATTCAACTTACAAGTAGAAAAAACTACAATTGAGCCACCTGAACAATCATTTATGATTGACAAGCTTAAGCAAGTAAGAAAATTGACATGAATTTCTTAAAAGTTCAGAAAACCACAAAAGAAGAATGAAAAGAGAAAATCAAGTCTAGAAACATACTAACAAAAAGACAAATGAAACCTGTGTTTTTACCAATCAAGTCATGCTTGACAATATCTCCCCCCCTAAAAAAAAAAAAAGCTATTATCCACAGAATCTATGAAGTACATTTTAGAGTGAGGGTCTATTCATGGTTTACAACTTTACATGAGGGAACAGTATAAGAAAAGAATATTTCGAGAAGAACATTTATTTGAACATCCTGGGCCCTCCTGAAGTTTCCACCATACTACTACTTCCAAAAATCATTAGCATGACACCTAATTGTCCTAAGGATCTGGATCTCAAGTTAAAGGAAAAAAAAAACGTGTTAACCACCATATCAAAAACCTAAAACAAAAGCATCACAGTGACAATGACTTGTGCTATTCTGCTTCCACTGTAAATATCGCAACAACCTGGAATGCGAGAACATTCAGCAACCCTCAAAATTATCCATGATAGATATGTGTTGCAATCCTAGAAATGTTAATTAGATCACAGAACTATGTCATTTGAGCAAATAACCTATATGGTGAAAACAGTACCTCGTGATTGTGATCGTGATCATGCCCATGCCCATGCCCATGATCTTCATGGCCCTCCCAGGGATGTCGCCAGCCCTAAAGAACAAGTGCAGTTAAAACATACACTTTAAAAGAAAGAGGGGTGGAAAAAAGAAAAGAAAATGGAGAAGACAGTCACCAAGACTACGGGACCATCTTGCTTAGCTCTGTAAAAGACCCAAAACCTGCAAAGGTAAAACACAGAGGTTAACACATGGCCCCAGTGCAAACTCCGGTATATATCAAAAATTCGAAAACACATAAGACCTGCAGAAAAAAAATGCAGCCATGGATTCTCCAAGAACTAAATTGTCACAGTGAGCAGAAACGACCAACATAGGTTTAGCAATGTAACTATCTTCCAGAACAAAACCATGTTTCAGTTGGAGAAGTGATTAAGATGTCAAGAACCATCCCATGATTGGCTGACATTGGAAAAGTAACGATTTTGGAGATTTTTTTAAAAAAAATAAAAAAACGAGCCTTTCGGTCAGATCCTGGAATTTGAATATAATCATATGCTCACGGCCAGCCCAATTATAGAAGTGAACACAAAAATTCGAATTTTTCACAATGAATGAGGGAATTCTTTCCTTCTTAAGAAAGTAAGAATGAATGAATGGAGGAGAGATTCGTGAAAGAAGAAAATCATTTGAAATAGAAAAGCTAGGTTTTGAAGGACAGGCGACATACCACATGATGGCGCACAAGCCCTTCCCTGTGATGGCATGCCATCTCTTTGGGGCATGAAGGGTCATGCCCTTGTACGTCGTGCCGTGCCCTTCGCCCATCTGCTCTCGCTCTCGCTCTCCAACTGCTGCTGCTCTCTCACTCTCCTGACTCAAAGCAGAAGAGAAATGGAGCAGGCCGGGGCTTACGGCCACAAGCCTTCATCTGTTGTTGACGAGGCCCATTTCTTGTTACAAAATATTGCAGGACATACCTATCACGGCGAAGATTGGAATGCACAGAACGTGAAACTTATAGAGTTCAATTTGTAAATATTGTTTTTTAGATTAAACCGTTTATTTTTACGGATGTGATTGGATGTACTGTGTACGCGGGTGCGTTTCACTTACTTTTTAATATTTTTTAAGAAAAATTCCTCTCATGCCCATATTGTTACTTGCCATAGTGAAAAGACAACTTTGTCCGTTTAAAATTTTATAATTGAGACAATTAAATGTAAGTATGACTCATTTTATGTGCTAAATCATTAATATGTTGCATTAAATGATCCAAAAAAATCATATTAAAGTTCGATAATTTTAATTAGGAAAATTTTAGAGGGGCAAAAATATCTTTACAATAAGTAGATAATGGTTGTGTTAACAACATGAGTATAATAGGAATTGAAGATAAAATATTATGGATATAAGAGGAATTAGTGAAACATTGTGAGTATATTAGAAATTGTGTGCGAATGTCATGGGTACAAAAGGAATTTTTCCTTTTTTTTGAAATTATTTTTATACAACTGTTAATTTAGCTATACTTTCCCCATGCAGTGTATCACAACTTTTATTTGAATCTTTTCACGATTCATACTCCCACAACATAAATATTAAATCCGGACTATTTTTTTTCAGTGGCCAGAGCCCAGCTCAATGGCAACGGGCTCAATGGGAATCGATTCCGAATGCAAAGGGCAAGAGTGCTTATGTAAGCCACCAACTGGCCTAAGGGACGTGCTCCATCTGGACTAATTAAAATGCAAGAAGAACTGAAGTGGGCGAATTGTTTGCGCATGTAGCTCAAACCCAACCCACACTAGAAACGGGTTAGCTTGACCCCAAAATTGTCACTTCGGATACCTCTTGTTTTCATTATACAAATCCAAGCCACTTCTTATATTAAATTTTGGTTAAAATATAAAAATTAGCGAGATGGGGTACTCAGGTGGGTCAAGATAAATTTTCAAGAATCTAATGAGTGCACATTTACGTTGGCTTTCGAAATATCCCATCACGGTGATTGTTGACATCTTAACTAAATAAATATTAATAAATACAAATGGATGGCATAGATGTAGACAAAATAAAATGTTTTGTGAAAAGCCAATAGGTTTCATGCTTGGAACCGGTTTTAATTTTTTAACCCAAACCGCAGCATGGACTGTTTGCGACTTCTCCGACGCAACCAAACCCATTGTGGTACGTCGTGTTGGTTTGGGCTGAGCCCAACCCAATTTTACCCGAGCAGCGATTTTTTCAAACCAGTATTTCAGAACGGTTCAAAAACATTTTTTTTTTTTGTTTTTCTGAAATTTTTTTAGAAACATGTTAATGTAGTTGTATTTAATTTATAAATTAAGTTTACCATTTTTAGATACGTGTATATATTTATTTTAGATTTTTAAAAATGGGGGTATTTAAGTCATTTTAAATTATTTAAGATGACTTAAATATAATTTCAAATGACTTAAATACCCCTATTTTTAAAATAAAAAATAAATATATACACATATACCATTTTTAGATATGTGTATATATTTATTTTAAATTTTTAAAAAGGGATATTTAAGTCATTTTTAATTATTTAAAATGCTTAAATACCCATATTTTTAAAAATAAAAATAAATATATACATATATCCAAAAATGGTAAAACTTGATTTAGAGATTAAATACAACTACATTAACATGTTTAAATTTTTTTTTAAAAAAATATATTTTTGGACCTCTGAAAAGATCAAACGGCATCTCACCGCACAAATGAGCATATTTGTTCCGTGAACTTGTACCAAATCCGAAATTTTATGCATAACCAAATGGCTAACATGAGTATGCATGAGATATTGGGATAAGTATATACCAAATTTGAAGTAAATTTGAAGTTAGATAGAAGTAGTGACTTTGTTAGGTAGAAGTAGTGGCCTCGTTATCCTTCTTATATACCTACGTTAAGTATATGATCATCAAGGTGTGTTCCAAACTCAAAAACACTTAGACATCTTAAGAGGCCCAGACATTTTGGAACCTTCGATGGAACTTCCACCAATTAAGTTCTTAATTTATGATTATTTTTTTCAAACCACTTCGGGCTCTTATTGACCTGCTTTACTCTGTCTAGGAAAATTGAAAGCTAACCCCCCATCTTTCATGACCTTCCAGCAATAACTCCGTAGCCTTGTTTCTCGCATCAAAGCTGTGATATTCCAAAATCTCCAGCCAGGTTGGATAGGGACATGGCGACTTTGCACTTCTTCGTTTGATCTGCGAATTCGAATCCCCTAACCACTCCCACATGCATATTAACTCATTGATTTTGACTGCAAACCAATGCTGGAGCAGGTAACACGAGTTGTTTGGCGCCGCCAAAACCCAAGGAGCATGTGGACAAACAGAATTTCTTAAATTTTTTATGTCATTCGGCTTAGTTATGAAAGTGATACGAAGCTAATCAGGCCCTAAAGTCGGTGCCTGCATTATGGGTTGGGAATTCACCCATGTCTTGATTTTTGTCTGAAGCGCTGAATTTTCTACTGATGGACCACCAACCAACAAATACAAAATATGAAAATTCGAACGACAGAAATAGATAAAATGCAAGCAATGCTGCGATTTTGCTGCCTAATTAGGAACCTGATGAAAGAAGGGAAGAACATCAGAAGCAAACACGAATATGAAAATCGTACTGAAACTTGGCTGAACATTTTTCTTTTGATACACAGTTTACACGTACTATTGCATTGATTCCTTCTTATATCCAAAAACAGCCACACACAAATACATAGCTTCGGCCTAAACTAGTCTTATTTCGCTGGTTCTCTTATTTCTTCCTCCCTCCCTCTATATTTATATATCTATCAAGCAAAAATGAATGAATGGGCTTCTAATATATGCACATTGGAGAATCGTTGAAACCATCAGATCCACTCCTTGTCGTTGCAAGGAGAGCAACCTTCTTGGGCAATGTCAGTGATCTGGACGTCGGTGCCATACAGCGCGCCCAATTTCCAATCCGCCGGCAACACGTTTTTGGCCAGCACCGTCTTTCCATCGTATCCACCCGTCACCACCAGCCTCAGCTGCAGCGGACCCGCCGGTGCTCTGTCCGTCTCCCAAACCGGCCCATTTTTTCGGGTCATGTACCGCCAATCCGACGTACCAACCTACAAATATGTATATGCACCCGTTTAACACAACGCAACACATCCCAAAAAAAAATTATAGATTTATAACCACCCAATATGTAATAAATGCTAGACTATGGCTAGTGTATGAACCTGAGCCACATCCACCCCAACAATGTCTGTTTGGCCACCTTGATACAGGAACTTGATTGTGAGATAGTTTGGGCTTTTGCTGTGTTCTTCCACTCTCACTGACAGGTTGTGCCTTGTGTACACACAAGGAATCCTGCAAGAAAATTCATGTTAAAGTGGCAAGTTAGAGAGAAGTATCGGTAATCGTTTCGGTGCATTATTTCAGATGATTGTGTTTCTGACTACTTTTGTCGTTGTACGTGCAAAAAGCATTCCACAGAAGTGAATGGGTTGGAAGAATGATCCAACCCTTCCAACCCATCCTTCCAACCCAGAAATGGCTCTTTTTCACAGGTCCTGGTGGGGCCCCAAGACCACTAAGGAAACAGCACGAATGATGATCCGAAGAACGTGGGGGCCTACCGCTTGTATTCCACGTCGACGGTACCGGCCTTCTTCAATTCCTGGCTCATGTTTTTAAGACTCATAGACATGAAAGCCCTGCCACTGAGCACCAAGTCCGTTGCTGGCTTGTCCTTGTTCAAATCCGTCAGTACCACTTTCACTCCTGTCGTGCTGCAAAGGGTCGCGTTCTTGCACCTCACCTGATCGAACACAAGCGCATGGATACGAAATTCGAATCACGAATTTGAGAGATTTGAAAAATTAACAGAGGATTTGAGAACTCAAGAAATGTTATGGACCTGAAAGCAAGCGCCACACCCAATTCCATCTCTGTAGAGCTGAGGGCTCCCAGCTGCAAGAAATCCACGGTTGAATCCAAGAGCCATGGGGCCATACCAACATGAGCCAGCTGCATGCCAAATTCACAAACAAGAAGATTAGAGAAAGAAAATCGTTCAAAAATCATCAAATTAACTACCCACATGGGCGTATGCGTCAATGTATACACTTACATCTGAGACTGGAGGGTAAAGGGAGGTAGGTAGCCTTTGATTGGTGGACGCAACGATCGCAGGCTGTGGCAAAGGAGAGGAGGAGGCAAAGGGAAGCAAGAAACAGAGCGGCCATATTTGCGTGGTTTTGTGTCTGAGGGAGAGGCAGAGAGAAATATGGTTTTATATGTGGAGGAATGAGTGGAGGGACTAGGGAGGCAGTGGAAGCCAGCAGGTGTCGAGGATAGGTCCAACAAAAGCGTTTTTATTTACTATTGTTTTCATGGTTTTATCGTAAAATGAGGGTGAGAAGGAAAGCGACGTGCACTCGCGGCCAGAGGCGGACAACGGAGAATGGCACTTGCACACGCACGCCGAGTCGCCGACTATTGAACGCGGAGGTAACAGCTGTGACGCTTCCACACGCGTTTTTTGACATCATGACCATTTGTGGAAATTGACGGTGGGCGGGTGGCCCACATCCATTCCATCCGAATAATCCAGGCCTTTCAATCAGTCGACGATTGGATTACCCAGCCAGAATCGAATCGTAGAACTGGTGTTGTTCGGGATGTGCTTATATGGAAGATTACCATCTTATTATTGTTTTCATTTATGCCTGAAATTAGAACTAGGGAGCTTAAAAATGCCGAAAAGTCCTTAGACATTGGACCACTGGCTTAAATCGGTGGCCTATACATGCAATTTTAGAATGTTTTTGCAAGAATGGCCCAGCACATGAAATAAGGATTTCAAATCGCGATCACAAAAAAGAGACTTCCGCAAACCTCAATATTCATGCTTTTGCGCATTTTAAAAGCCAATCGATGCTTAGGAAAAGTTAAGACTGCTCTAGCAAAGTGCAAGGATGAAAACTATAAACTTTTTAAAAAAAAAAAAATTTTTTTTTGGACATTATATTGTCCATATGATCATTTGAGATTTTATCCTATCTGCTGTTCTAAATTTTTTTTAAACAAGTCACATTAATTTTTCTTCCTTTTATAGCATCTATTATTTTTCATACTTTTTTTTTTCCTTGAAAGAGCTTCAAAGTTTCATCATTCAGTACATGTATATGTATTGAGCACTTTTTCTCATTTAATTTTTTTTCCCATTTTTATGCAGACTAGATGTAATATTTATATAAACCAAAATTTACCTTTTTAAAAATTTATATATTTTAAAATAAAAATTTCAAATTTTCATGAAATTGCTATTTTTAAAAATTATAAGACATATATAATTCAAATTTTAAATTTTGGCATGTGATAAAAATGAAAAGAAAAATCCTTAAAAATCTATATATAATGAAATTCGGTCTATGCATATGTGTTGAAAGATAAAACTTATAAACTGTGATAATTATACAAGGGAAGGAAGTGAAAAACTTTGACAGTAAGAGAAAAAATAGAATAAAACTCTCTACTTATAATATGAAAGGGACCTAGATTTACATTAAGCAAATCCACGTGGAGACAATTTATTGCTTTTTCTACAAATAGCTGCATAAACTTAACTTGGTTTGTAAATAGCTGGGTGCACAAAGTCAATGTAAAATTAAAGTCTCATCACAACAAGGATTATGTCATAACATCCCTTAAACTGGACTTATACTTGCAGACAGCTTAAAATAAGAAAACAAGCCATTGAATTTAGCCGAATTAAACAGACTCTAAACGTTCGGTTTTAATTAAATTACTATTACCTGGTGTAATGTCACCTTATTTGCACCTACTAGTGGTCCCTTGCCAGCGATTCATGGATGTTCAACAAAAATTGGACCCATTTTACAAAATCAGAGGCAAGTAATTATTGAGTGTGAACTGCGACGAGATTGCCAGCTGAAGAACGTGTACGTATGGGTATGGCAATATTGGCATTCTCTTTCCCGCAAGCTAAGCAAGAATAATGCCAAAACCACAGTCCCGAAGTAAAAAAATGCTTGCATTCTCTCCAAGTCTCACTGTCTTGCTGTCATGCAGCACAGGAATGCAAGCGGGTGTGGTCCTGGGTCACTTGGCAGCTGCCCCCCCTGTTTGGATGTCGATCAGCTGGCTAGCTTGGACTCCATCACCTGACAAAAACTTCCATTTCCCTGAAAAGCTTGAAGCTCTGTGGGGTCCGATATGAAAGGTGGCCGAATAGTTACAAGATAAACAAGTGGCCATATATGGTGCCATTCTTTTAATGGCACGGGGAGCAATTTTGGTGCATATCTATATTTGGTTTGCTCCTAATCCTTTTATAATTTTTTTTAATGTGTTGGACTATTAAAATCTCTCAATTATTGAAATCGTTCCACATGATTAATTATTGGGAGACAGGTTTTATTTAGTTTACGATATGTTGATTTTGATGGCGATTTAGCTAGCTATATGCTTGTCCACGGATTTAATCAATTATTTTATGTGGACATCACGTCTCATCTGACGGTTGATCTGTCTCAATCATTACTCCATGGGAGTCAAAATCATCCATTTGTAATTTCACAGATGGATATCGAATTTCTTGATTAATACTGGCGAAATTGGGAGTAAATTAAAACCATCGAAGTCTGCGGATGATAAAACTATGGGTTAATTTGTAAACTTTCCAAGAATACAATAATTAAAATAGACTTTTTCGAAAATATATAAGCAATAAATATAAAAAAATAGGGTAGTTAAGTGTTGTACAAAAATTAAAAGAGCTTTCATGCATGATAAATAAGGCCATTCCAATTTTCAACAACCAATTCCACCCCTTGTAGATAATTAGACTTGGATAGGATTTTGGATGTTTAATAATCTAATGAGCTGTTGTCGCATATATAACCATACCAAATCGCCTTAATTGTCAATTTCTGTGGGACCCAACTTTGACACTTGCAACAAATATTGCGACTTCTTGAGACCCGCTTATCCTGGATCGTTTACAAAATGGAAAGTTACGTTGTATACAGATTGTAAAATCCCCAAAACTCGTGGTGTCGTATTATTATTATATACGGGTATATGGCTATATGCAAAAGAAATGCCCTTGCAGAGGAACTGCCTAGCATATGAGATTTAATTTAGGTAACATCCTTTGGAAGGACAACCTACGTTGTCTTAATTCCAAGGCACCAGTCATTCAAGATTCCAAGTAACATCTTGATCAATTATCAGTATTTTTAATTACGAAGTTTTATAAGTCACAAAAAAATTACTAAGTTTTATTTATCTTAAAACTATTCACTTTTTTTCTGATAGAATTAATACTGTTCATTTTTTTTTTCTGATAGAATTAAAACTATTCACTTTTTTTCTGATATAATTAAAACTATTCACTTTAAGTGGACATCATCAATGATGTTAATTTTCTTTGAATTAAATTCCATTCCGAAGGAATTCAATCTATCCGCGTAGCTCCAAAGGGCAAGTGCCTTAGCAAATTTCAAATCCAGGGGGAGAGGTTGTTCCAGGACTTCAGTTAAACGTATACAAGGGTTCAGCCCGTGTGCAAGCCCAGACCATTTGAGAGCAATGCTGTGTAAGCCCAAATGTCCATTCCAAGCCCACTCGCGCCGAACTTGACAGAGTCCAAGGCACTTTTCATGATGATAAAAGACGGCCGTCCAACATTCGCGTAAGAAAATCGAATACGATTTGCACTAATCACAGATCCGATTCCTTCACCAAAACTAGCTCACCATAAATTTCAAACTTTAAGAAGAGGATTAAAAGTATTTATATGAGCAAGTGTTTCTTCCAAAAATGAAAACCGCCCACTGAGATTTCCAATCGATGTTACGTATGGGACCTACCCATATTTGTTTCTTCGATTACCAATATGAAATGTTGATCCTTATGATGAACGGACTGGATATCTTTACCATTTACCACATGCGCCTTCTTAATTCTAGCTATTTCACTCGCGCGACTCCGAGCGTTCCCCAATCAAAAGCGATAGGCAGCGGCAGTGGGGTCGGTGTGGCTCAACGTTCGAAAATCAGCTCTCTTGTTACCGTTGTGTGTGCGCCCCTCTCTCTCTGTCTCTCTCTCGCCCGCCATGTCTTTGCCTTTGGGGACTAAAGCTTCGGTCGCTTGCAAGAAAGTAGCAAGTTTCGGAAGAAGCATGTTCGGCAGAAGCTTCAACTCCTCCAAATGGTATCCTCTCAATCTTCCTCCGTCTCTCCGCATTCTCTCTCTCTCTCTCTCTCTCTCTCTCTCTCTCTCTCTCTCTCTCTCTCTGGGCTTTCCTTTGGATTCACTAATGCGAAAGGAAAAACAGCAAGACAGTAGCTCGGCTGGCGACGTCGAGGATAAAGCTGCTGAGGAACAAGCGGGAAATGCAAGTGAAGCAGATGAGGCGCGACGTCGCCCTGCTCCTCCAATCTGGCCAGGACGCCACTGCCAGGATTCGGGTATCAATCAATCTCATCATTTCCACTTTTCTCCTGGTATTTTGGAAATGTTGAAAGCAGACGAATTTCTTCTTCTGGGGTCTGATTATTGATGGGGGAGTCTAGGAACACATCATCTTAGCTGTGCTATCCAAATGCTTGTGTTGATCGGAAATGTGCCACTTGTGGGGTTCGCCGAATGATTTGGGCTGTTGCTGAAAATTTGATGGCAATTGATTAACCTATGTCGAGTTTTTTCTGAACGTGTGGGAGAATAGATTCTTGGTTTGGTGGGGTCGCATGTGGATTAATGGGTGGATGAACCTTGGCATTAAAACATCGGCAGTGGTTTTCCTTTCAAATAAAGAACACTGCCATTATTTATTTGTTTCTTTTCTTTGCATTTGCAGATAGTTTGTTAGATATCTTCCACCATGTAATCATCTTGATCCTTAAACCATGGTAAATCCCCCAAATTTTCTCCGTGGTTAACGGAATTATTTCTATGTCAATCCTGTTATGGCTGAAAAAAAAGACTATTGAGAGCAGTTTTTCGGGAACTTAATGCACTGCACTTGCTTTGCAATTGAGTCCTTAGAAAGCAATGGAACATCAGTCTCTTGGTAGTGGCATCTGTAAAATTATTGCAATGGTGCCTTCAGAATTTTTCGAGATTCATCCAGAAACTCGTCAAAGAATGCTCAGTTCTTGACAGTACTGTCAGTGTAAAGTGATGTAAATTCTAAGAATTTTTTGAGGTAGTCTATGTGAAGCTAATGTTGTGAATTAAAATGAGGTTTGTTTCTAGAATGGGTAAAACATGCCAAAAACTTTTACTGTGACAACATCTGGGCATGCCTCATTCTCCGTCATCTCTCTTTATAGAGGAATGCATGTTGTTTGGGGAAAAAAAAAAGATTCTAAGAGATACTTTCCTGCATCTATTCGTGATTTTTGAGAATATTGGAGTCACGACTGTAAATGTATATGATTTCAGGCAGATGGTAATGAAAGGTTCCATGATCATTCAATTTTTCTATTTCATGGTTTTTTGTAGGTTGAGCACGTGATAAGAGAACAAAATATCATGGCAGCAAATGAAATCATTGAGCTTTTCTGCGAATTAATTGTGGTGCGGTTGTCAATCATTGCAAAACAAAGGTTATCCATTCAAATTTTGCCATTTAGGATCCGTCTGGTGAGATGTAAAAAATATATAATAATAATAATAGTAATAATAATTCACTCATTTGCACACACCCTTTGATATGATATGGCATCTCTAATTACCCCATTTTCTATTATTACCTCTATATTTAAATCATTCTTTTGCATCTTTTTAGATAATGACTCTATTTACTGGATCTTTATTTTCTTTACTTCTATCATATCACATTACTCTCTCACTTCTTCAGAATTTTTTCCCCATTTTTTTTAATTTTTAAATATACCTCATACCAAATAGACCCTTACATTAAAAATATTAGTTTGTGGAAACTAGATATGTTGTTCTGAGATCTCCGCTATTCCAGAGAATGTCCTGCAGATCTAAAAGAAGGGATCTCCAGCCTGATATTTTCTGCTCCAAGATGCTCAGACATACCAGAACTTCAGCAGATCCGCAAAATTTTTGAAAAGAAATATGGGAAGGATTTTGTATCTGCAGCGACAGAACTACGTCCTGACTGTGGTGTGAATCGCACAGTAAGTCCCTTGCAATAACACGGAGTGCAATATGTGGCTTACTTATTGCCTGAAACTGTTAACTAAATATCCAAGTCAGGCTTAATGTTGTGAGCTGTGTGTCAATGCCCTCCAACACTTCGGGAGGCGCATCCCACAGATATTTACTTGTTTCAGCAGGATGTAATAAGCCATGTATGTCTTTCTTTCTAGTCAATTCCTGCCACCATCTTCTGTAGATAGATTTATAGTTTTCTTTTATTCAGCTAATATTTATACGCTAATGAGATTGCTTGTTAATAGAAACTCCCAGTAGAGTGAAATGTCGATGTTGAGAACTGGAATTGATTTCTGTGAAAAGCTGCCATCCTTCATTTGGCGAAACCTAGACAGTTTGACGTATTCAATATATCAACCATTTCCATGGCTAAAAAAAAGTGGAAACAGATTTGTTTCCAAATTTTGTGATCTGTAATAAACAACATATTTTATTGGCAGTATCCATACTGGAGCAATAATCACATTCTGGTTTTGCTTTGATTTGGGCGATCGAGTTCGGTATTACAATTTTGATCTCCTATGATTTAAACAGTTAAACTGACTGTGTTAAGTTGGTTTAGAGGTTACTATATTTTCTTTTAGCAAACCTGTCAATGGATCAGATAATCATTTCTCTTGCATGGAGAAAAGTCCCATCAACCGCCAGCATGCAGAATTTTTTGTAGGTCCCAAACATCATACTTGTTAAACGAAGTGGATTTTTTGAGATGGCTTCTGCTTATGAATAGAATGCCATTGCCGTTTAATAAGTGCTTCATTTTTCTGCTTGAGATTCACATCATCTCCAAATGTAACACAACTTCTCTCTTCTGTGTAGCTGATTGAGAAGCTCTCTGTTAGAGCACCTACAGGTGAAATAAAGCTGAAGGTCATGAAGGAAATAGCCAAGGAGCATCAAATTGAATGGGACACTGTGGAATCTGAGCAAGAACTTCTCAAGCCTCCTGAAGAGCTCATTGTATGTTATTAACTACCTTTACACCTCACAATGTAAAAAAGCAAAGTCATTGCCTATTTAAATTCTGATGAACACAACGACATTGTTGTTTAATCTAACGATGCAATTTACACAGGAAGGGCCACGTGCATTTGTTAGTGCCTCTAGTATGTCAGTAAAAACTTCACTGCCACATATTGCTGAGCCAAATGGAGCTGCTAAAAAAAGGTATTTTTGTACTCATCACTTCACCAATCTTCAGACTAACCAGCTGCCTAATGCCAGAAAATATATATGAAAATTTACAATTGAAAATGAGGTTACCTTACAAAAATTGAATTTCTCGCTTGTCTTAGATCTTCCAGTGGCAAGGAAAGTCAGACCATGCATTTCAAGGATTCAGCTTCTGCTGCTCAAGCAGCTGCAGAGTCTGCCCAGAAAGCAGTTGCAGCTGCACAGGCTGCTGCATATCTTGCCAACCAAACCCCAAAGGCCAACAGCTTTGGGGTCTCGCTATCAGGTGGCAATTGCACTCAGTCTTCAACATCAGAGGATCCAGTTGTGATTAAAACTTCTCAGAAACCCCGGAATTATCTGCAAGATGATCAGTCTATGCTTCCTGGGAGGGACTATGGATCTGGGAATTCAGACTGGTTGCAAGATGTGAGGAGTGAGGAGCCAGGTCTAACCAGTTTGGATAACGAGATCCCCAGAAGGAACAGCCCCAATGCACCAGTGGTGGTGCATTCTGACATAAAGTTTGATGACTCTGATGGATTGGATACTGACACAGATGAGGAAATAGAAATGGAAGCACCACCTTCTGGTTCTATGCATATGCCACCTAATCGGCCTGCCCCGCCGCCTCCACAAGGAAATCAACTGAAAGATTATGACTCAATGGGAGTGAGCAACTTGGGCTTTAGTAAACATAATTCTCTCCCTCGCATTCATCCAAAATTGCCAGATTATGACTCACTTGCTGCTCGTTTTGAAGCTCTCAAGTATCGCAGATAAACATGTTATATTACAAGAGATTATCAATGGACATCGTGGATGACCTTTACAAGAGTTTGGATGCACCATCAATGCACCTGGCAGAATTAACGGGGTTTTCTTTTTATGGGTGACTTTTTTTTTTTTTTTTTTTGATAAGGAATTATTGGGATTTTGGTTGCCACCAATGTGGTTATATTTGGTGGAGAATTGCAGTTAGAACTGATGGTACATCCAAGTTCCACATTTTGGATCCAATTAGCCGTGTGTTGTACTGGAGTAACACTTGTAATATGTTTGATTTATGAATTTAGTAGATGCTTTGGAAGGGAAAATTGTAGTATACTTTTGATTATCTATGTTGTTAAAGGCCCAGAGGCCAGAACTAAAAGGTTTGCATTCAGCTTGTTATCAATGTATCAGGATTAATTCTCTGATTGTTGTTATGTTCTTCCATTCAATAGATTCATTCATCATGATCTTGTTGTGGACCTTCTTGCCATTCATTTGATTCAAGAATTGTCATCCCTACAAAAAGCCTGATGATTTGTCGGAGTCCATCTCATTTCCAGTTGAATTCTGAGTCCATAGTTCTGTCCATGTTTGTTACTGCACATGCTTACGAGGCTAAGCTTGGGACTGAAATTTATACAGTAAGCAGCAACTTGTCCATGCCTAGATCTTGCAAGTTCCAATTTCTGTAGTAGCTTGCAGGTACCAATCTCCATATTAGCGTCTTGTTGACCTCAGATGTTCATTTTATTGAGGGCATTTTACCTTGAAAGAACAGTCACCATTTGGACAATAGGTTTCAGGTTTTATTATTTTTTTTTTTGAAAGCACAAGTTTTATTTTTATTTTGAGGGAGAATTCCTTTTATACCCCCAACATTTGCACCTAATTCCTCATATACCCGCAACGTTTCACAAATTTCTCTTATACCCATAACATGTTACAATACATTCTTATTATACGAGCACTGTTAACACAACTGCTATTTATACCATTCAAAAAATGATTTTGTCCTTTTAAAAATTTTCTAATTAAAATAGTTCCACACTAATATGATTCTTAATAATATCATATATTAATGATTTATTATCATCAATGAAGTCATGTTAAAGTTAAATTGTCTCAATTAAATTTTTTTGAATGAGCATAATCTTCTTTTCAATAGGATAGATAACAGTTGTATTGACGGCATGAGTGTGAAAAGAATTTAAGGTAACATGTTATATGTATAGAAGGAATTTATAAAATATTATAGGTACATAAAGAATTAGAAACAAATGTTATGGGTACGAGAGAAATTTTCTCTTAATTTAAATGTGATATATATGTTTGAAGTCAGTTCAAATGCCATATATTTTTTTCTTTTTAGAGTATCTTGGAATGCAATTTCAGTAATTTGGTTTATGATTCAGTGTGTGGAAGTCATCCAACTCTATAAACACTGCGAGGGTGGTAACCTTTAAACCAACTCTCAAACCCATAAGCTTGAATCTGCTGGTTTCTAAATCAAACTTTTCACCAACTTAGACCATGATTTGAATGTGAACCTTAGAAAATTGATCTGAAAAGCATTTCGAATGGTGGAATTTGTCATATTCAAAGTGCACAATACTTCACATTAGTCTAATATTGAGGGTCACAGATAATGTGATATCACATGCATTTATTTCTGAGCATGTTGTGTGTGCAACCATGCCTCACGCATCTGCGATAGCAGGGGCACTGGAACTAGGCCTTCACGATGAGAAATATTAGAACTAGCCAATGCGTATTAATACCAGTTTTCTTGCTTCTATTCTGCGGCCAAAAGCACTTGAATTGTAGGTGAATGAAGCATCACGGCCCGCATTTAATTTTCATTTGAAGTTTCATGCAATGGACGGTAAATGAGACATCTGTTAACAAGGCGTAGGAGAATAGAAACTCTCTTGCATTCAGTTAATATTCTGCAAGGAGAGAAAACAAACAACAAATACACTCTCTTTACAAAGCCACGTTTGCTTTTGCCGAAAAGAAAAAAAAAAACCTCGAGCAGCTAGCAAAGGGCCAAAACATGCAAGATCTCAAACACCTCACAAAACCACGGAGTCTTGCTGTCCTTGACTAGTGTAGGCATGGCAAATTGGGAAAAGTGAAGAGAAGGAAGCACCCCTGCATGTAGTGCTCGAAGCCAGGGCCTTCTCCATTTCATTTGGAAGACTCTTCCTCAGCAAAGAGACAATGTAGCCCATCAGCTCTTCCTCACACGGCACTTTTAGCGGCCCACGCGCCATGGTGCCGAACTCCTCCTCAGCCATCTCTAACAGCACTTGAAAGATGGGGTGGTTCAGATAATACAAAGGAACTACAAACCTTTTGCCTTCTTTGGTATACACCACAAAATGCCCTTTACTTCTCCTCTTACCCCTGCCAATTTTCTGCCATTTTTTCACCATCTCACTTATCTTCTTGGAGCCCAGGAGATCTTCCAACATATTCTTTTTTCCTTTTCCTTCTCTCTCTTTCCTCCCCTCTGCCAGTACTGGTATTTGATTGATGGATTGGAGCAGGAAGCTTGTATGGGAATTGGGATTTTATAGAAATGATGATAAGATGGACCATGTGGGCGATTGGTGATGTATGGTGGCAGCAGCATGTCATGTGAGGCCGGTCCTTTTTAAAAGGGAGAAAAAAGGGGAAAAAACAAGATCTCCGGCAGCCTGTAGACTTTAGGACCTTAGGTGTCTTGTGCAAGCTCCAGTTTTGTCCAGGTCTATGAAGTGTACCTTTCCATCTTCAAAACGGTGGTGACTCTTGGCCTGGAAATGTGCCATTCATGTACACGAGTACAACAATCGACAAGGTCCATGGAACGTGCCCACCTCGGAAGTACATTGGCCGAATCACCATTGACATGCCTTGTTCTAGAACTTGGGTGTATACCATTGAATTGTTGGGTTAGTGTCAAACGCCAGTGATTAGCTTTGGTCTGATAACTTCATTGGTTGGCACCACTCACCATAGCTCCAGAAGTGTGCTGTAATGTATCAGTCCAATGCGATTTCTGAGTATTGTATATTTTATTTTCTTAGGATGTTTGGTAATCATTAAAAAATTTGTGGGAAAATTTTTTAAGAAGGTAAAAGAGTGATTCGTATAAAAGGGTAATGATTTGAAATAAAGAAAACGAAAATGAAATATATAAGATAATTGTATAGAAGAATGTAAAAAATGATTATAATATAAAGATAAAAATAGTAGAAATAGAGTAGTAGAACGTTTTTAGTTAAAAAGTTAACTCATCATTCAAACTAACAAACAAAATCATATTGACTTGCACGCCAACGCAATACGGCCAGTCTATGGACTTTGGAAATGACATAGACAAAAGACTGAATTGAATCTGTTTTCAAGAATCAATGATGCAGACAACGATGAGCCAAGCTTAAGCACAATTGGTCGAGGCTGGTGTCTTGTTTCTGGCCGCATGTTAACAACCCCATTTCAATGTAGGATGATGAGAATTTTGTCTTCCATTTTTAGAAAAGTGTCTCTTATAAATTCATTGTTTGGTTTACATATGTTGGACAAAAATTGGACAAAATTTGCTGGTTTATATATGTCGAACAAAAATAGAGCTTTATTAAATGCTTCGGGTGTATTTAACATTTTTTTCGAAATTTTTCGTAAAGCTATTAATTTAAATATATTTAACATGTATATCAATTTTTACCAAATTTATAGATCTTTAAAAATTTAAAAATCAATAACATTTTAGTAATTTTAAAGTACTACGATGATACTAATTTTTAAAAATTAAAAATATTTTAAAAATCTTCAAAATTAAAAATATTTTAAAAATCTTCAAAATTAATAAAAATTGATACACATATTAAATATACTTAGATCAACAATTGTGTAAAAAATTTTCAAAAAAATTATAAAAGATAAATATTTGCACTTAGTGCCCCGAAGCTAAGTGCATCTGGGTGCACATTAGGTTATTCAGTTGTAAATAGAATATTAAAAAATGATATAGGCAATGCGGAAATATCACAGAAAGAAAAAAGTGTTTTCAAGAATCATTTGATTTTTCCAGGCTGCTCAACTTGTCTTTACCCAATGAGATTCCAATTCTCAGCCCCTAGGCTTTTTTTAAGTTTTGGTCGGGACTCGGGAATCTGGATGAGCGCATGCCTCCGCGAGTGCACAGGGCAGAGCCGTCCATTGACATCGAAATCTGGTGGTGAACAATCACCGAAGTGTAGGGCCGCTGATGCAGAATCAGTGGCTGTGGAAGCGAATTCCTGCACAAAAATCTAATGCATCTTTCATGGTCGTTTGTGCAATATCATCATCATGTGAAGCATTTCACCATCCGCTCTTTCACACCTCAACAAAGAACTTGAGCCTTTTAGAATGGGTGGATTCAATTGATGGCCTCAATGTGTTTTTTAACCACTTTTAAACTGTTTAAAACCTGGCTAAGATTTTAGTGTAATTATCTTTTTAGAATAATCATTTCACAATGTCATAATTACTTCAAATAATTATTAGTAGAACTATTAGAGTTTGTGTAGGTAGAGCCGTAGGTTTGATTATGTTTAAAACGGTGCAAAATTAAAACGAATAAACACGCCCTCCATCAAACCCAAGCATTGGTTGGAAGCTTAATACATTTCCTTCAAATTTCATCTGATAAATTGATTTTGGGCCTTAAATTAAATTCTTTGTGAGCTTAATAAATCCTAATTAAGCACTACAAATGGGAGCATTTTTTTCTCTCTCTAAAGTCACCTACTTTTGGATTCATTTGAGAAGAACGAAGACTTTTGTTGTGTTGGCCACCGACCTGGCTCTATCATCTTTCAAAAATCAAACACACCGTCTCGATCTCTGCGGTTTGACTCATGTATTCCATTCCACGTTCTTCGGTTGCGAGAGGAAGATCTGTCTCTGGATGCACGAGATCTTCAGGGATGCCGTGTCTGCCGGCCGGCCTTTTGGTGTCTAGGCATGCTTGGGCGGCGCATATGCATCTCAATCCACCGATCGAATTTGGATCCAGTAACATCCACGCCGTTGAATTAATTAAGTGCAGTTTTGTGGGACGTTCCCGAATTCTATTAAGCTGGCATGTGCACATATGTGGGGACGTTGTCGTTCGGTAGCGCATCTATAAAACTTCTCTTCCATGCATTTTCGTCCATTTTGAATGTCTAGGTGGTTGATGAAATATCAATTTCATCCATTATATTTAATATTATTTATGTTATCATAGAAACCCTTTTATTTGTCTAGTATTATTGTATATACGCCCCATTTATAAACGTGTAAATCGATGTAATAAAATAATTTAATATTAAATATTAATTTTTAAGTAGTATTTTCAACATCAAACCCATCTAAGATATCCTAAATACGTGGATAAATGATTCTATAAAGTACTGTTACGTTCTAATATATATATGAATGGATCTAAGTATTTTTTTTAATTTACACATGAATGTACCTATTTTTGAGCAAATGTAGCCTATACACATATTAGATTTGGATAAAACTTGGTCTATTAGCTAAACAAATGATGTTAAATATAATAAATGGATTGAATTTTATATTAAAAATTAAAATCTCAACAATAAAAGGAGTTACAGGAAACCGCTTCTATGTAACCCGGTTTCATAGAAGTAGACCTGGTTATCTAATTAATGATTATGCTACTAAGCAAAAGTTTTTACTATTATTGTGGGTAAATTTTGCGAGTATAATTAGAATTAAGAGTAGAATTCATGAGTATATGAAAATTTTGCCCTTAATTAATTTACATTCATCATTTCATCGTCATTTTCTTATCCTATTTTTCCAAATGGCCTAAAAAGTCCGTTCTTCTTTTGTTTTGTATTGATTTCATTGGAACATTTTTAAATGCAACTTCAATTCACGCACGTGTATTTGTCCTTTTTATTTTTTTGAAAATTAATCGAGGTGTATTAGCATGCGTATAAAATTTTACCATTTTTGAAAATTTTTATATATTTTTAAAATTTTTAAAAATCAGTGATGGTAAGAAATTAGAAAACTGCTCCTGATTTCAAAAATCCAAAAAAATTGGCAAATCTTCAAAAATGGTAAAAAAAATTTTATACACATGCTAACGACACCTAGATTAATAGTTGTATAAAAATTTTCAAAAAAAAAAAAAAATTTTTGCACCCGTGTGCACTAAATCGCAATCTGATTTTATCTGTGTTATTACTTCATTTTTAATTTTATTATTTTAAAAGTTGTTTTGTTTTTTTTTATGTATATATGGAAAATAATCAAGTGTAGAGTGTAGACAGACTGCATAGTAATTACGGTGTAGCCCGCCCAAAATGGGCCCTACATATACTAAAATTAACATTTACCCCATCTATTATATTTAGAATTATTATTTTACTAGCATATCAATTTCCATCCAAATCTAGCATGTATATATGCCCTATCTTAAAATAGTATAAAATTAATATAATAAAATAGTTTAACATAAATATTAATTTTAAAATAGTATTTTTAAGATCTACACCATCTAAAGTATGTTATTTATATGGATAAATGATTATATAAATTATTATTACATTTTAATATGTGTGGGGCCCATTTTGCAACGAACTACACCGTATATAAATATCTAAGAGGGGTGATCCCCTTAGGTTGACCACAAACTTATTTTTTATTTTTTATAAACATGTTAAATTAGCTATATTTAATCTATAAATCAAGTTTTACCATTTTTGAATATATTTATATATATTTTTTATTTTTAAACACAGGAGCGAAATGCCCTTTTGTTTAAAAATAAAAATATAACATATCTAAAAATAGTAAAACTTAGTTTATAGATTAATAATGTGCTTGGCAATGAACAAAACATGTTAAGTTAAAAATTTTCAATCTGAAACTTTTCACTTTTCATAACTACTTTATTTTTTTACTTATTTCTTCATATCTTTATATATAATTACCTTACTTTTTAATCATTTCGACGCACTTATCTGTATAACAATTCTATCTATTTTATCTTTATTCTCTTTACTTCTCATCATTACTCTTATTATATTATATTTTTTTTTTCATTTTGACAGCTTTTACACCAAAAACTTTTCATACACAAGTTTTATCACTTTCCAAGCGCACCTTAAATACACACAATTTAATATATTTATAAAAAAACAAAAAAAAATTAAATGGCCGGATGTAGTTGGAGCCCACTACGGCGGGCCGTAAATGACCGCCCCTCTATATCTAATTTACTCGACATTTTATCGCATAAAACATCGGTTGTCTTAATTACAGCAAGGCATCTGATAATATTAATTACTTGTTAAACTAAGATTTATAAGATTATCTTAGTGTAGTATTTAGATGGACATGGACAACAGAATTTATTTCATTGAAAATTTACTAAACAATTTATCGAAGTTTTAAAGCGAGATGATTTTTAAAATTTAGCTAGTTAAACAGTGTAAGAATTTAAATGACAAATAAATTTCATAAATGTAACTAAATAAAGTGTGAATTTCACTAATATATATGCGTGTATAAAATTAGATACAAAATCCTGTTATTGAAGCGTTCAGCAAGGCGATGGAATTCCCTAGTCTAAGTAGACTGGAGACACACAGTGCATGATGAACGGTTGAAATTTACAAAGAAAAAAGGTTCCGAAGCGATCTCTTGATGATCTTTCACCAGGCCATGCACTACTCTTACTCGAGCCCAATAACCTCTTCTTCTTCTTCTTCTTCTTCTTCTTTTTAAAATTTTTTCTTTTATATAAATCATTCCACTCATCTTCGGTAACCAAGCAACTAAAGGAAAAAAAGGTAACTGAGGCAAGTACTTTTATTGAGCTTCCAATTTGGGCTTCTAACACATCCTTAACTCGCTCACTTTAATCACTTAATCATCTAAATAGTGAGCTTAAGCCCATTAGCTTGATCATCAGTAATAAAACAGTGCATGTATATACACATTGGAATGCTAACGAACGGTTGGGGAGCAATCAGAGACTACGCTGGCATAACACTAGGATGATCAAGTGTTTAATGTCAAGTGTTTAATGTGAGTAAGTTAAGAATGTTTAGGAATGGGAAGTCTAGGGTTCTAAATTGAGTATAGATTTCTCCGCCATTAATTGCTCAATCCTTTAAGGTGGGCGATACTACTCATGAAAAGAAAGAATATGCTGGCATAGCATTGGATGGTGGAGGATTCCATCAGACACCCACTTGCACGGCATGATCTAATCTACAAGAGGGACACAAATCAAGAAGATCAACTGTCACTGCCGTCGTTTTCGTCGTCTACATATTGCATTTATGGGGTCCCCATCACAAGCCTTCAATTGCAAGTTGGAATGTGCGTCGACCGAGGTCGGGCACTGCGACAAAATAAATGTATATCCAATGACAAAACAGGAGTTTCCATAAATAAAAAATAAAAAAATAAAAAAAATTGACGAAGGAGGGTAGGATTGATCAGATTACGATAATCTACATGAGAGAAATCATGGCCTGGCAACGTCATGGGTATGGATGGCTTTATTCAAAGATGGGTTACCGGGCCGGCCTGTCGGCCCCACATGTGAGGATGGATGAATGGATAGGGAGAATCCGGGGCGTGAACTTCTTCACGTGGGCTGACGAAAGGAAGGGTGGGCAGGCCAAGACAAACCAAGCGCAACATTACTGCTAAATGCTAATGTGCTTCGCCAGTTTGCCCTGGTGTTGGGTACGCAATTATGCATGTTGTTGTAAATTAGCGTTACACACATCTTACATCTGTGTGTACCGTGTTTAAGGGGAGGGAATTTCAGTGTGTAACCAGGTTTGGGTTGAATATCCAATGAAGTAATTTTTTTTTCGATTGGTTATATCCAATGAAATATTGAAAAATGAATTTTTCTAAATCGATCCATTTCACCTAATCAAGATCAAAAGTAGGTATGATATCCGAGTCACAACCTGAGTAGGGTACCTGTACGTCAACCCATTGAGTATCCTAAAAGGAGTAAGATAGGTTCCCATTCCTACCCATAGGTTCCAAATTTTAAAAAAATCTAATGTGATTAGGGTACGGTAGGTTATAAGGTCCGAGTAACCAAAACTGATCTGAATTACTAATATATGTATTCTATGTCTCTTTTATAAAATATATTATATCTTTCGAGATATAAAAAGTGTGTTTGGGAAGTGATAAAACTTTTGGATAAAAAGTATTTGATATAAAAGTTTTTGAATTGGAAAAAAAAATGATGTAATATGATAAGGGTAACTATAAAAAGTAAATAGAATAAAATTATAATACATAGGTTAGTTGTGTGGGTAGTTATATAGAAAAGATTGAAAAGTAAGGCAATTGTATAGAAAGATGTGAATAAATGATTAAAAAATATGATATTTATGAAAAGTAAAAATTTTAAATTGAAAAGTTTTAGGTTTACTTTTTTTGTATTTGCCACAAGCAACCAAAACATATTTTTTAAAATATAGAAACTTTTTTAAGTTATCTATTGTTTAGTATATCTAATAAATGTATTCTAAAATTACACCATTTTCTTATTAATTATAAGTTTTGAAGTAAAATTTATATTAGGATTATAATTTTCGAATATAATAGGAAAATTAATATAAAGAACTGATCTGGAACTGGAACTAGACTGATCTTAAAAAATAAAGTAGGGTACATATAGTACTGACCCGACCTTAAATAAAGTGAGATAAGAGTTTTTGAAAATAGGGTAAAGACCCGAACTGGACATACTCGGTCCAAGTTATATCTTTAATGATATTGTTAGCTTGGGCTAAATAATGACTTCTTTAGCCTACGCTAATAAACTTATTTTTTAATTTTTTTGCTTTTTTCTTAAGCTTATTAATTTATATACTATTTTTAGAGATATGTATTTTTTTGAATTTTTAAATAGGAGTGTCTTTTAGCTATTAAAAAATGGTTAAAATTACTAGAATAATTCTATCTTTAAAAATCTAAAAAAATATAAATATTTCTAAAAATGGTAAAACTTGATTTATATATTAAATATGCAAATTAATAAAGAATTTTGCCGGTGTGTATGGCACTGAACTTTTTTTTTTTTGGAAAAATATATCTTCCTCTAAATTTTAATAGACTTTAATTCATGTTTGAATTAGCCCAACATGTAGCTAATTGGAGGAATGATCCTATTAGCCCGGACTAAGTAAATATCTCACGTAGCCAACCTCAAAAATCCTATTTAAAATAATCTTTTTGCTTTTTTCTTCGTACACTTGTTTATCTAAGTGTATTTAACATATAAATCAAGTTTTACCATTTTAAATATGTGTATATATATTTTTTAGATTTTTAAAAAATAGGGGTATTTTAAACACATATATACACATAGATGTTTAAAAATCTAAAAAAAAATAGATAAACATATTCGAAAATGGTAAAAATTGGTCTATATATTAAATACATTTAGATAAACAAGTGCACGAAAAAAAAGTTATTGCAAATAAGTTTTTTAAGGTGGACTGAGTGTGACATTTACTTAGCCCAGGTTAACAGGATCACTCCTCAATTAATTAGACTACAAATGACATGTGCTACCAAGCCGAAAATAATAACTTCTTGGCCTATTATCTAATACACAGTACACTTCGGTGTATAATCATTTTTTAAAAGTTTTTAGATTTTAGAATTCATGTGTGGACCCAATTATGAATATCTTAGATATAGTTTTTATATTCTTATATATTTTATTTGAATGTTAAAAGTTAAAAAGATAAGGCATTTCTCATACTCCTGCACATGAGAAATGCCGTATTATCTAATTTTTAAAATTTAAAACAAAATATTGGAAATAATCATATATATATAGAAGTTGTTCCGGTGCAGCGTCACTGATCATGAAATCATGATCTACTCCACCCATTGTATTTAGAATAATGTATTCTATTACCATACCAATTTTCATCCCAATCAGATACTTTAAAGTTGTTATTTACATCAAACTATTTTATTACGTTGGATTTGTACCATTTTCAGATGGGGCCTATATACATATCTGATTTGGATGAAATTGGTGCGGTAATAGAATACATTATTTTAAATATAATGGGTGAAGTAGATCACGATTTCATGATCACGTGGGGCCCATTTTGGGCCCACTGTACCGATGTTCCGGTGCAGTGACGAACAACTCTCTCTCTCTCTATATATATAAGACATATTCTGGTGCAGCATCGCTGAAATGAGCCCCACATGATCATGAAATCATGATCTACTCCACCCATTGTATTTAGAATAATGTATTCAGAATAATGTATTCTATTACCATACTAATTTTCATCCCAATAAGATATGTATACAAATTTTCATCCCAATCAGATATGTATATGGCCCTCATCTGAAAATGATATAAATCCAACGTAATAAAATAGTTTGATGTATCTGAAAATGGTATAAATCCAACGTAATAAAATAGTTTGATGTAAATAACAACTTTAAAGTATCTGATTGGGATGAAAAGTGGTAGAATTATAGAATACATTATTCTAAATACAATGGGTGGAGTAGATCATGATTTCATGATCATGTGGGGCCCATTTCAGCGATGCTGCACAGGAATATGTATATATATATACGTAACGACATATGTATCCATGGAAGCAGCGCACACGGTTTTGGCGTCCTCATGAAGCAAGTTGCCCCCCGTTTTGTTTACAGAAGCTGAATCCAGACCTATTTTCTACGGTTCCATTTTCTACTGCATATACTGACGCGAGGGATCGTCCCAGGCTCGAGCACCCGTGCACCATCTAGTCACCAAACGTTTGCAGTTGCATCAAAGTCACAAAAAAAAAAAAAAAAAAAAAAAAAGCATTTTGAAGGTGGATAGATATGAAGAAACTGGTTAGAAAATAAGGAACTTTTTTTTTTTTTTTTTATAAATTTCCTGCTCTCCAAATGCGGTCTAAATAATTACAAACATTTTCTAAGAAGTAAAATCTAGATACAACCTAATATTTATAAAAAATAAAAAATTCTTTCGATCACCAGCTGAACAAGATCGGAGGGCACAAATGACATAACATAAAAATCTGTTCGGATACCATTGTTATTAGAGCCTTATATTTTGGAATATAACGGCCAACCATCCCTATAATATTCCACCCCCCAAGGAATATTCATTATAATCCGTTGCATACACGGTGTCGATGTACGACAGGTACTCAGTCCGTAGTATATCCGTGGAGAATATGTTGACACCCACACATTTCAAGAACTGGCCGTCTAGAATGTCTAAGGATCCGTGCATTTCATTGCACTTGGATTTGGATAGCCCTGTGCAATGCACGTAAAACAACATGCATCACATCTTGGAAATGGTAAGCACAAATTAAAAGCATGGATTCATGTACGAAAAAACAAGTAACCCCATGCAATTTCAGAAATTGTGAGCGGATATGATATCTATCTGATCCACGTAAAAGCTTTCTCAACTAATTTTTAAAATCACGCGGCTAAGAAGAAAAGTCATGATTCATGATGTATTTTGACAGAAAAAGTTCGGAAAAAAATGTGCACTTAACCGTACGCCAAAGTTATTTTTAAAAATTAAATCTTTTATAAAAATGTGTAAAGCAGTATTATTAATAAGTACTTGCGATCAGCAGCAGGTCTGAGACCTTTAGCTAGTGGGGACAGTTTTTTACATGACGGGATTATTTTATTATTTGAAAGTGGGCAGTCATATCAAAATAAATGAAGTTCTAAAACGTTTTTCAAATTTTTATGAAAATTTTAGGGTACGTTTTCAAATTATATAATTTTAGGGTACACGTTTGTAGAGTGATAGAACTTTTTGATTAAAAACTTTTAGTGTAAAAGTTTTTAAATTGAAAAAAATAATAAAGCAGTATAAAAATAATAATGATGAATAAAAAGAATAAAATTAAAATAAATAAAATTTTTAGAAGGATAAAATTGATGACTATGAAGGATGGTAGAGTGGTTTTATAAGAATATGTGAAAAAGATGATTAAAAATATAATAAATATCAAAAATAAAAAGCTTGAATTTTACATGAACGTGCCCTCAGGAATTTTAGCTGGAGATAAATATGACTTCGTTTGGAGATTGGACGGGCCTAATATTACTTTTGAATGAGCGGACGTCGAGCAAAGGCTGCAGTCGTAACGCGAAAGCGCAACGGAAGAAGATACGGAAAAACGTACCAACAAGTAGATTTAACGTGGGAGAAAGGAGCGCTCAAAGAGTTTCAAAGCTCTCCTACTTCAAAACCACAGCAGATGAGAATTCAGTCCAATAGGTCTTGAAAACAGATAACTAGTGAGAATAAAATGGAATAGATTTTTAAAAAGGAGATTTATTTTTGTGGGGAATAAAATGAGAAATTGATGTAATATAATAAAAGTAAAATGAGAACAAAATAAAAATAGATATGATGGTTATAAAAACATAACTAAAATATAAGAGTAAAAATAAAAATAAAATACTTAAGTAGTTAACATATAAAATTATAGCTAAAAGATGAGTCGAAGAAGTAAAATATTCGTAATCTTTTGTCAAATTATTAAAGAAGATAAGAAAGAACTAGGAAGAAGCAACAAACGTGTATTTCATCCCATTTCATTTCCCCCAATCCCGGAATGTTGAATCCTCCGTCACCAAGAAGAGAATTACGAGATGTCTCGTACAGATCGTGGATTATGACCGGAACATGGAAGTAAGATTTTGACCTGTTGGCCGGAGCAATATTTCTTTCACTAAATAACGGCCAACAATAGTACAGAAGACCATTTGAGCATGCTATACCCAACACACGTGCATGCTTGTCCTCAGACGAGAGCTACAGTAGCCTGGGCACTAAGTTGCTCTTTTATAAATTCGGCAGTGATATAAGGCACACGGACTATTCAAGTGCAAACAGACAGAATAGCTGCATCATCATATTCATCCTCTTGTGTTCCCATTCCAATAATTTGCATAATTTATGGGTCGGCAGATAAAGATGATTAATCCCCAATATCTTGTTGCATGATCCATATGAGATTAAAAAAAATAAAAAATTTTGCCTCATGTTGTGCAGTAGTGTCCCCTGCACCTCGCTGAAATGATTGCCGCAATAAATCCAAATATCTGACCTGATATACAGTCGGCCCATTGTTTTGCAACCCCTGCATGCCGCCCCTTGCTTGGAAAATCTGCAACTAAATGTAGGGTCCATGCCCGTACGTATATAACATGTTTGACAGACAGATTAAACCAACCGCATGCATATATCGAATTTTTGATATATGAATAGTTGCTTTTGCTTCCCAAGATTCATTTCCACAGCTATGTTCCATCCATACAAGAAGCTTATGAAGCTAGCGAAGAGGCCGTTTTCAAGGGGTTATGATCATGCTGCCTTAGGTTCCCTTTCATGCAGCAGCAAATCCATAGCCGAGAAGGGCCATTTCGTTGTCTACACTGTGGATGGCAGGCGTTTCATGGTCCCTTTGGAATATCTGCATTGCCCCATCTTTCAACAGCTGTTTAAAATGGCTGAAGATGTGTTCGGACTGCCAAGCAATGGGCCTATCAAGTTGCCATGCGATACGGTCTTCATGGAGTACATTGTCTCCTTTCTCCAAAAGCGAGTGCCGAACGATTGGAAGATGTTAAAGAAGGGTCTGCTCAACTCCGTCTAGCCACAAGCAGCTGGCCTTCAGGTCCTTCGTATCTCTATCCTCTAACGCTACAAAATCAGCAAATGCTGCTCCATGGCTGCTTAAGATATGAAGAGCGTAATTTAGATGTGTTAATTTCTTTCTTCGAAAAATTTGTACAGTCCATGTGTTTATTTTCCCTGCTTTACCTCCGACCTCGTGTTTGATATTGATTCTTTCGAAACGGAGAATGATAGTATAGAAAGCCTACAAGGCACACTACTCTGGCTTTGTCGACCAACTTTGGCTCGTTACATGAATCTGTGAGAACATTTAATTTTTTTTTTTTTTTTTTTGATTGGTGTGAGAACATTTAATTTTCGTCGAAGTCGGAATAAATTTAAGAAACATCTGCTTCGAGCCTTTGACTAAAGTCAGAATTAATTACCTTATGAAAATTCTATGAGAATGCTGAAATCGAAATTATAGGTTACGTATCTGCAAAATATACTCATTAAGCTTCAGAATTTTATTCTAAATTGCTTTCACGTTTCCAATTTAGTGAAAATCGATGTTTCTCTAATCGTAATTAAGCTAAATTCATTGGAAGATTTAGTGTTTTTTAAAAGCTGTACAATAAATTAAACTTTTTTCTATTAGAATAATCAATTGAAATGCAGCTTCTACAGTTTTTAAATTGGTCAGTAAAAAAAATAACAAAGTCACTCAAACATTTACAAATTAATAATCATAGGTATCTAGTGGTTGGTTAAACAAGCACTAATCCAAAAAAGGCTTGTAAACGCTTGACTGATGGTTCCATGCATGGCGTGGAGCAGTCATCAGCAAGCCATGTGCAGCCAGCCACCAGTTCATCTCATCCAACGCGAAGAAAGACTCAATATTCATCCTCAGCTGGTCCGCTCTGAGACAAGAAAACAAAGAATATCCCAAATATGATGATGCCTTCCACCGTCTGTTACAGGGGAACATATCCTTTCATTCCAACGTTAACTGCCCATTTCTCTGCATAAATCAGATATCTGGTTACAAAATCTGCATTCCTGCGTGCATTAATTAGTTGGACAGTAATACTGGCCGACGGTTTAAAGTGCATCTATGGTTTAGGAAAAGGCCCATGTACATTGAAAACCAAGAAAAGGAATATTGTAATTATCAAAAAAAAAGAAAAAAAGAAAAGGAATATTTCATGAAACATATTTAAGATGGATGCTGAACAATTATTTACATAGTTGTATTAAATAATTGAATGAAATATAAAATATCTGCTTATAAACAGATTACAGCCACTGAACAGATCAACGTTTTGAAGTTTCAACATGGGCAATGTTCCACGCATGTTTGGAACGAGGCTATTGGAAATTTAAAATGGTGTTCCTTTACATTATTCTTTGATTGAATACAATATTAACTCTATTATATATATATATATATCGCAATTAAACTCAACAATTCACATGGAAAGAGAAAACGAACTCCCACCGTCTATTCGGAAAACAACAAAACTCTTGAACCCGCGTCCGGGACAACGCCCGGTTGGCTTCAATTACATTATCATTAGGTATGAATATACAGCCATGTAAAACAGGCCAGAGAAGAGAGAGCTGACATAGTTAAGTTACGGCTGCCGTCAGGTCCCAAGGTTCCAGTGGTAGCTGTATATGTACAAACTAACAGAAGGCGTGGACATTACTGCTTGTAGCATTTACAGGAAGCAGATGGGCTTCCATGTTGCATTTACAAGGCATACGAATTAATAAGAATTTGCACAATACTGTAGACTAGAACATAAAATCATAATTTTCGGCGACTTTGAATTCATACGTCGTGTGAACCACACCGTTTTCTTTTTTCTTTATTTTCTTTCTCTGGAAAAAAAAAAAAGCCTATCGTACCACATCACGTTTGATTTTAAACGCTTGGACACGGAATGCCAATTTTAAATATTTTTTTGATGAACAATTTTAAATATTATTATACTTTGCCTTTGCGACTTGGAAGTGTATTATAAAGGTGCGTTAAAATGTAGTAAAAAATCACATAAATAAAAATAGGTTTTTAATCGCCTCAAAAAAAAGGCTTTTAGGAAAACAAGAAAAAATATATATATTTTTTATTTATAGGAAAACAAGAAAAACAATTAATTGAAGATATAAGTAATAAGAAAAATTAGATTGTAAAAAATTTATTGTTTTAGGATAAGCATCCATGGAGTTTACTACATAGGATCATGACCCAACAAAGAAATACTATGGCGTGTAGAGAATTGAATAAGGATTCGATTTCACGTACACAATAGACCAAAGAAAGATAAATTTTATTCTCGAAAAGCTGCGTATATATAGGATATAATCTTGTTCGACTATAAAAAGGTGAAACTAATTATATATTTCAAATGAATAAAAATTTTATCATTTAAGTTTAGTCTTCATGTGTTCAATTTTTGTAGACACTTGGGTGAAACATGTGCATACGTGCATGTCCTCTATAGCTAATTAGTTGTCTTATCATTCATGAATCAGCACACGCTTCCTTTGTCTGGGTGCCCCACAGATGAGGTACGCAAGGACTACGATCAAGAGTAGTGAAGAGAACAGCTGTAATGAAAAATCCAAAATCTTCTGCTCTGTTTTAGATTTCTTTATTGTATTTCTGTTTTAATGGGACCAAAATGTTGTCGCATGCTCATAAAACATAGGGTATACAATGCCTTATGGTGATGAAACGGTTGTTAAATAAAATCCAAGCAACCCACCCCTCATAAACCCCACCTCGCACCCAACTATCGGTCCATGGTTTTAATTCATCCTTCGCAGCTCCCGGATTAGAACATGTGCACCCAAATCGATCTCGGGCCCGCCTTGCGATTATATAGCCGCTAGCTACCTACCTACCTCTTGCTCTACGATCATGAACACACCTCACCATTTGAACAATACTTCCTAGAAACCTCCTCTGCTCCAATCTTCGAAGATCTCAGCCAGTCCATACATATAGCCAGCCATGATCCACCCAAAGAAGCTTGTGAAGCTTGCTAGGAAGTCATTCTCCAATAATTCTGCCGCCGGGTGCAGCAAATCCTTGGCTGACAAGGGCCATTTCGTCGTGTATACTGTGGATGGGCGACGTTTCATGGTCCCTTTGGAATATCTACACAGCTTCATCTTTCAACAGCTGCTGAAAATGTCTGAAGATGTGTTTGGTTTGCCTAGCGACGGGCCGATCACGTTGCCGTGCGATGGTGTCTTCATGGAGCATGTTGTCTCTTCAGTTCAGAGGCGTGTATCTGAAGAGGAGGAGAAGGATTTGCTGAGCTACATAGCTGCAAGCCAATGTGCCGCCTGTTCCTGCCTTTCTCTACAGCAGCCTGATCAACAAAGGCTTCTCCAGAGCTTTTGAAAATGTGGGAATTACCACCTTTAGACCTTGCGTGTTTCGTTTCGTTTCGTTTCGTTTCGTTTTTTTTTCCCCTAAACTGTAAATGCGCAATTTTGAGCCCTGTCCGTCTCCACATATGATTTTTGTTTCAATTGGAGGATGAACAAAGTCGGCTTAATTATCTTAATTAATAAGATTCGTATCTCAATGAGAGACTAAGCTCTCATCTTTTGCTTGATAATTGGTGTTTGCGATTCACGTAACGCTCCCAACCCCGGCCTCATTATACATTGTGTGCTCGCATTACAAGAATATCAAATTTCTATTGTTGCAAAAGACACTAATAAGTCACAGAGCAAAAGATAACCTTCTAGTGATAATGCAAAAAATGCTATTACTTAAGCAAAAAGTTATTGTTAAAATTTTATTGTGACTATTTTAGCACAATTCAGTTAGCTGACATCAAATTTGCAAATTTATCGATACATAGCAACTGATCTTCTTAATCGATCAAGGTCCATTTTCTCCGAGTATCAACAAAGCGAATTGGCATGAATTGAGAAGTTATACGGTTTTGCGCGTAGTCAGCTTTTTAGCTTATATGGTGTAAGTATATTGAATGCTAATTAAGATGTGAGTTTTAGTCAAATGATCTAATGCTTCTTTTGAGCTATAAAGAGTTAGCCTAACAAGCAAGATCTCACGAATGCCTAACATATCACACATGTAAGTAAGAGGTCTAACCTATTTATTCCCATTAGGAGGGTAGTTTTGGTGATCATTTGAAAAATTTTAGCGTCTTCGTCAACATGGCGACTGTTTGCCTTATATATAGTTCGAGTTAGGTATATATGAGAACATCAAGTTTTACGAATATTGCTGAAAGTTATAATTTTACTGCTAAATATGTAATTTTAGCAATGGTACAGGTTCTTTTCCAATTCGTTGCAAAAGAGATATGGAATGAAAAAATATAATTCGGTGCTAAACGTGAATTTTTAATAATGAAAATCGTCATTAAAAGTATAAATTATTAACAATAAAATTAACTTTGTAGCTAATGCTCAAAGTTCTTATAGTCATGATATGTCGATTGTTACTTTGGTGGAGTAGACAGTGTTTGAGTATCCTTTTGTCAAATCATAAGTAATATTGGAGAAGAAAAGGGCCAAAAAGAAAACTCACTGCTCCAGTGGGAGGATGAGGTTGTCTAATTGACAGACAAGCAAAAGCCACCCATGTGTGCTAATTCTAGTCCGTCTAATAGGTAGGCCTGCCAATAATCATGCCCTATCTGAAATGCTATTCCCCTAGACATGTCACAGAAATAAGGAACCAGGTCACCTGATGTTGGTGCCACTGGATTTGGTCATGGTCGTGCGAAACGATAGGGCACCCCAAGCACCAAAACTATTCACAATCTTGCACCGGTAAAATGTTCAGATGGCCCTGTATCAGACATCAGCTATTGCAAGGTAATTCCTTAATACACTTAATCTTGGAGACATTGTCGGAACCGCATGTGTCCTACCCACCATCCAAAGTCAGAACAATGGTCTTGCCATGCGTGCAACTAGACAGGCCACCCAAATTGCTGCACATCGATCCAGACCATACAAGCTGGAGTGACTGAAAATGATATCTGACTCTCCAACTGAAGATCAAGTATTGAATTCCTTCTTCTTTTTTTTCCCTTTTTAAATAAAATTCTACAGTTATTTCTAATCTCTCATTAGCCGGCTTAATTAAAGACTCCGAAATGCATACTTCGTTGGGGAACCGGTCGAATATCCTCGGCATCCAGACACGCAATTTCTCTTTATTTTCTTTCTTGACCAAGTCCGAACGTGCTCTGTTGGTGCAAGACAATCACTAAGGCACGAAAACGGGGCCAATTATCTTTCTTTGGAAAATCTGTCGTCATTGCCTCAACTCTGCGGCTAGAGAGGTCCATTTGTCTTCTGCTATTGTGTGGTTGCCATTGATGGTGAGGAGTTCATGGCAGAGAGTAGGTGCGGGCGGTGGCAATAAAGTCCGCACTGCATGTGATGCAGCTTTATCATTGTTGGGGATGCAAGTGAACCAAGCCACGTGATGGGCAGGCCGGAGCGCTGTTTTGAGGAGTCCTTAGGATTGTCCTAACTTGGTTTGGAAAGGCCATTTCACACCATGCCCTGATGAGGGTAGTCAATTGCCGCTTAGTACTCCCCAATAAAATCCAAGACACACCCATGGCCACCTGCCAAAAACATACATTTCAGTCAAACAAACACATGGCTTTGCACCCTCCATTGCCCAACATAGAGAAAGCTAGATGCCTTGCATTTCCTCTTATATATTGGCAACACCCTTTTATCCTTTACACACAGCTAGCACAACCATATTCATATTCCTCGCATTAGAGTCTGAATATTAATCCTCTTGTTGCTTGTAGTTTTCTTGTTTAGCCCTGAACCATGATCAACCCCAAAATGCTTGTTGAATTAGCAAGAAAGTGGCAGAAGGCAGCAGCAAGTAGACGAATATCAGCATCCAAAATTCTAGCACGTACGAAATCAAACGTTGGCGGCCGAAAATCAATTGCTGATAAGGGCCATTTTGTAGTGTATACCACAGATGGAGGGAGATTTGTGGTTCCCTTGGCTCATCTTAGCAGCCCCATCTTCAAGGAATTGCTTAGAATGTCTGAAGAAGAGTTTGGATTGCCTCGTGGAGGGCCCATCACGTTGCCGTGCGATTCGGCTTTCATGGAACACGTTGTTTCTCTGGTGAAAGGTCGTGCAATATCCGAAGATGAGGAAAGAAGCTTGCTTCTGTCAATGGCTGCTGGTCGATGCTCAATGTCTTCGCTTGCATATGTACAGAGCAGCCAACAGATGCCGATTCAATGCTTCTGAAAAGGCCCACATTCATGTGTTCAACTGTTCATAGCCAATTTTCCCTTCGATATTTTGTTGTATACTTTAGCTGACTCTCCTAGGTGGAAAATAACTAATGATGATGATGATATTTTTTGTATATACTTTAGCTGACTCTCCTAGGTGGAAAATAACTTATGATGATGTTGATATTTTTTGTATACTTTTATGTAATCTGTCTACAGAATTATACATATAATTTGTGGAAGGGTTGTTATTATTCAATTATCATCACGAGTTTAATGTTTTCATCTAGACAAATAGACCTTCTCCTTAGTGATTTAATTGATCAATACATTAATGTCTGATCCTGTCATGAGATATGTACAAATTAAGGGGAAAAAGAGTGCAAGAGTTGGCAGGATACGAGGATTTCTTATCAAGGGTGTTAATGATCATAATCGACGTCCAATCTGTTTATAAATGAGTTTATATTAGAATTTTTGAATAAATGACTTGTCATCCGTTCCATTTAACTAATTTAACCTATTAAAGTTATATAGATAGATAAACCATTTGGTTATTTTTTCCCGTGAAGTCTTCCTCATGCTATCTAATTTTTATTTTTCAACACTGGCCTAATTCAGTGTTCTCATTATTACCTTATTTTTATTTCCTCTATGCTAAAAATATTATCGCGTCTCTCACTAAAAAATCATCGTCTGCCAAAGTTTAAGTCTTTGGGTCTTTTAATATATAACTTGTTAACAACGCGCCAACTCATTTATTAAATAGATTGTAAATGAGTAATGGTTGAGATTTTTTAAATGAGTTAATAAACAAATTAAAGTTGTGATATTTTAAATGGGTTAGGATTAGGATTAAGCTCTAACTCATTCAACCCGATTTGTTAACACCTCTTATTTCTTATTAATTGACTCAAGGGCCAAAATTATATGAGGCATGATTATATATAATATATTATATAAATTCTTAAATTATAATATTTATTTTTTATTTTTCTTTGTAAACTTATTTTTGCTAATTGTATTTCATCTATATGCCGAGTTTTGCCATTTTATAATTTTTGTATATTTATTTTATAATTTTTGGAAAGCATTAATTTTTGGGGCACATATTTCATTTTTCACCCCTTAAAAAATTCAATTTTTAAAAATAAAAAATAATTATATAAAAATATTGTAAAATGACAAAACTTGATATATATAGATTAAATGCACTTAGCAAAACAAGTTTATGAAGAAAAATAAAAAAACGAAATAAAATAAAATAAAAATGAATATTATAACTTAAGCATATATGCAGTATATTATATATAATCATGCCTTAAATTATATGTATGGGCCAAATTTCCATTGCCGATCAATGATTAATATCCTCCATGCAGTCAGTTTAATTTATTGTTTTAGAGTATCTTTTAATGTTGCGATTTGTTGGAATAAAAAAAATGTTGCAATTTGAGAACTGAATGGTCCAGATAGACAATTTAATTACATTTCCAAAAATGATCATTCTAAAATTTGTTATCATGCCCAGTGCAACTTGTGTTTGAAACTGCAGAAGGTAGAGGCAAATCACTCCATCCAGGACCAGTCCATCTATTTTGAAGTGCCCTTTGGAGTTGGAGAGAATGCTGGTCCAGTGCGCAAGTATCCGAAGCTGAACCCTAAATATGTTGCAAGTGTAGGGCCCTTGTATTTCTACTCATCCGATGGCTTTATCTGCCCCTATAACGATGTCATGACCTCTAGAAAAAATAGATCAATATTTGAATTCCCCCATTCCCGTACTTAAGTAAAGGTCCGTTTCGATGTAACATGAAGAGATTCTAATAAAAAATATTTTTGTTGTAAACCTTTTAAGATTTTTATACGTACATAACATCCTAATTTTACAATATGTTTTTTTGCAATGCTTAACATTTTTTATTACAAAGGATACTAATTAGCAACATAATATAATGGATGTTCAATAGCGACTTGTCCTTAACAGTTGTACTTTCAATAACAACTTCAATAAATTTTTCTAAAGCTTTTAGTGACAAAATTTCCTGCATCCATTTTCTATTTGTGTTAATTGCTATTACCTTCCATAAAAAAATTGCTATTTCCAATCATAGATATTGTTGTTATTAATTGAATTTCAAATCACCTTTTTCCTTTGTTAACACATAAACCATTTTTTTTTTTTTTTTTGAAGTAAAACGTAAACCAACTTTTATAGGGGCGATCAAATACATGTAGACACAACTTGGTATGTTGAGTCTAGGCAGCCCACCCATTTAATTTTTTTTTTTTATTTCTTTATACTGGATATGTGGGCCTAGCATTAAACTGATTTCTTGCCAAATTTAAGACTTTTTGGACTTTTGCCGAAATTTTATTTTGAATTTTGAAAATCAAAATTTTCTAAATTTTTAAAAGGATAAGTTCAATGGTGGCCCGCATGTCCACATGAAGAAGTTTTTTATTAAAAAATTAAAAACAGGAATCATTTGCACTAGATGAAACTTTATCCAATTTTTCTATTACAAATCTTTTTAGCATCCTCACTCTACTCAGACTATCTGGATTGGCGTGCATTTGGGTTTCAAATTTAGAATGTTTTGAATTTTATTCTCGTTTCCAAAATAGGAAAATAATATTGCTTTTCCTTGTATTTTGTCAAATATATAATCTCTAACAATCCTATTTTTTCAAATTCAAAATCCATATTCTTTTAACTGAACATGCCAACTATCCTTGATCGGTGCCTGATATATCGGTTGCAGATGACGGGAGAGCCACGTGACGTAGTTACTACTGGTCCAGTGCATGCAGAAATAAGATGGAACAAACCATGGTAATTAGCAGGAGAGCAGCACTTGGACACCACCCCCCAACCAACCCACACCACACGTGATGCATGAGTCCTTGTTATCGGCCGTGCGCAACACACCCACGTGTTTTGTGGATCTGTGGTCCGATTTCATTAATTTTCAAATCGGTTGAGAAGTTGCCTTCCATGCATGTATTTCTTTTGCAACATGTGAAGAAATGCGCAGCTCATATCCAAAACAAGATTACCGTAGTATTCAACAAGCCATATAATGTGTAATAATTCAATTGATCATTAACAGCTCGAGGCGCTGTGGCTGATCAGATTTGTGTATTAATGATGCCGGATTTAGAGCAGAGATGCTGCTTTAATGAGGATGATGACGGGCGGCCGGTTGAAATTATTGCAGTCTGGCATTAATAGAGTGACTTGAGCAGGAATTGGGTTTTTTTTTTTTTTTTAAACCATCTAATTTTGCCTATTTGCATTTTAAATTCTAAAGTTTTGACATTTGCATTTTAAACTGTGAAACTTTTATTTTTTTGTATTTTAAACTCTACTCGTAACAACATTAAAAATTACTGTTAATCCATGCAAAATGATGTAAATACTCTCTAATATTTAAAACAACTTTTTTACATTTTAAACTTAGCGAATAGGCTTTCTCAATTTTGTTATTAAAGCTTTAACAACATCTTCACCTTTAAAAAAAATATTGGAGGATATTCATTTCATTTTGCATGAATTAATGATAGTTTTTAATGTCATTATGGGTCAAGGTTTAAATGCAAAGGAACCAAAGTTTTTAAGGGGTGTGTTTGTTGAGGCAAAAAAAAAGTCAACAAAATTTTTCAATCGAAAACTTTTCACTCTTCATAATTACTTTATTTTTAATTATTTTTTCACATTTTCTTATACAAACTACTCAACTTTTCAATCATTTCTACACAACTACCCATATAACTAATATATCTATTTTAACTTTATTTTCTTTACTCCTCATCATTAGCTCTATTATATCATATCATTTTCTATCAATTTGACAACTTCTACTTAAAAAACTTGTCATCAAAAGTTTTACCCATAACCAAACATACTCAAGGTTTAAAATACAAATACTTTAGAGTTTAAAATGCAAAATACCTGTGTAAATTTGTAACAAGAAATAGAGATATTATAAAAAAAAATCAATTGATCGTCAGAAGAGATTGTTTACATGCATTTTCTTTAATTTGTCCTGTATATGCGAATGTCATACATTAATTGCTATTGTGTACGATAAGGAAAGCAAACATGCCTATATGTGCCCACCAGGCAAAAAATGATTACTCATGATCTCTTGGTTTTTGCATCCTTTGCTCCCTAACATGAGTTACATGATAAAGCTACGTACCGCTTGAATGGATTATCCAACCTTGCATGTACCGGCAAACGTAGCTGGTTATGTTCGGTTACAAGAAGCTAAACAAGGACAAAGAAAGGATGTATAGATGAAAAATATTAAAGTGTTGGGGACTGCACGGTGCAACCGCTCCAATAGGCTCCATTTGGTTATAACATCACAATCTATCCTACCTATTATATTTAAAATTATTTAATTTATGTTATATTAATTTCATCAAAATAGGATATGTATATTAATCCTATCTTGAAATGGTATAAAATCAATGCATGGAAATAGTTTGACTTAAATAGTAATTTTAAAGTTATATTTTTAATATTTAAAATCTAAAAGATAATTCTTATATAGATAAATGACTATATAAAGTATTAACATATTTACATGCATGTGGGCCTCATTTTACAGCGGACTATAAATGTACAATTCATTCCCACTGCACTATAAAATATTCTTATAGAGATGTATATTTTGCTTCTATGAAATTATACTTACATGTGACTTTATCCATTCGTACAACCTTAATAACTGATGAAGAACGTACTATGTTCATTGCAGCAAATGATTACATATATGAAAAATGAAGATCACAAAGAAAGGATACGTAAACGATTACAAATGAAAACGACAAAGAAGAGCAGCAGCACCTAAAAAATTCTCATATGAAATCATGAGTTTGCAGCCCCTTGCAATTTTGGCCCCATTTGCCACATTTTTTGACCAAATTTTATGTTACATGAAGCCAAATATAACTATTATATTTAATATTATGTAACACAATAATTTTGTTATCAATAATATCACAACAAAAATTCAAAATATAATAGTCTTTTAGTCTAATCAAGCAAATTCATGAACATACAATCAATTACATATAAATGTTGTACAAATCAAACTGGCTGCATCCAAGACCATTTATGTAAGGCCCAAATTCAGAAAAGCGATCATAGGCCTACGGGCTTATAGGTCCAACAGTATGGTATTTCTACTTTGGCCATGTAGTTCAGCTGTACAATTTTAAAACACATCACACTATGTTTAAAATTAGACCCATTTATATAACATGAAGAATTCTGGATCTCAGTTCAATGCATTGAGCTTCGACACACCTAGGTGTACTTTACCTTTTTAAATTTTTTTTACACAATTGTTAAATTACTAAAAATGTCATTGGTTTTTAAGAATCTGAAAAAAAAAATATCTAAAACTCTCCAAAAATGATAAAAATTAATACACATGTTAAATACACTTAGATTAACAATGCAATGAAAAAAATTTCAAAAAAATAAAAAAATGGATGTAGTATGCCCCGGTGCATTGAACCGAGTTCCAAGAATTCTCTCCTCTTTTGAATGTGGAATTCAATTCTAAGCTGTTACAGGCTTACCAGCTTTCGTCTGACTCATCCTCGAACTATAACTCAACTCTAGACTTCTGCTCACTTATATCAACTTTGGGTTGTTGCCCCATATCTACTAGAGGCGTTTGCTCTGATACCATTTGTAACGCATTGACCCGGAGAAATGATACTAGGCTTGTGGACTTATGGGTCCAACAGTATGATACTATTCACTTTAGCCTAGCAACTCAGTTACATGATTTTAAAATGTGTCACAACGTGTTTAATATTAGACCTTCTTATAAACTCCTAGAAACTCTATTTCATTTTCGATGTGGAATTCAGTTCTATACTGTTACATTTTGTTATATACCGCATTCCACAAAATATTTCATTGGCTACAATTTTGCCAATGTAGTATTTGATACATTGTTAATACCATCACCAGCATGTAACTAGCGTGGTTGACAAAGAGTCCCATCTCCGGTATAGGAGGTTCGGGCTTCGACTCTCGGTTGAGGAGTTTGTTTTGCTCAAGCAGAAAGCAACGTTTCTGTCACTATTTTATTAGCACCATTGTTAGGTTTACACTCTTGGAATAAAAGATTGGAAAATATATACTTGAATTCAATTGTAAATAAAAGAGAAAATGATATACATAACGATTTTATTGAATATAGCGAATTTCAATTTGGCTGCAAAAAAATGGCTGTGTATAAAAGCATTTCTTGTAATGATAATATGTAATTGACAAGTGACTAAGGACATTGTGCATGGCCAATATATCAAATATACAGCCCATGTGATTGGCCCAAGGTGTCTAGATTGCTGATTGATGTCTGGGTGAAAATAATCATATCATGCGTGTGGTCGTAATGGACGAGGACATTACAAAATAAAGCTACCCAAGAGGATAATATTGTGGTGACATATTCTCTTTTAACGATAGAAATATCTGTCGCTAACAGCAACTTCCCTCGTAGTAAGACGCTCGCCCGCAGCAAACTCCATAAAATTTGCCTAATCCGGCAGCCCCATGCAGATGCAACTGTTGGTGAACATGCATGACATCTTATCTCTATAACTATATATAGCCCCTCGATTTTGAAAAAGAATCGAGATTGGCTATATATTGAGACTATATGAAATGGTTGGATTTTTAATTAAGAGCACAAATTTTTCATCCAATTCACACAAGACTCATTCCGATACCGTCTTTTTTCAAAGAATAATAGGTCTGGAAATGGCTGCAGCCAACGAATGGAATAAATGGGCGGACTTGAGTCACACATCAACATGCATGTCACAGGGTCACGTCGTTCAATTCCTCGTGAATAGATGAGAGACATACGTGTTTGGATATGCTTATTCACTTAGTTTTTTGTAATAAAATACATTACCAATTAATGTGTTGGATAGGAAGGAGAAGAAAATTTCTAAAAATATCAACTAGTAGCCACCGCCAATACATCACGTGGGAGTGTGCTGATTGATAGCTTGGATGTGAGCTGCACGAGGAGAGCCCATGACCAACATGGAGTAATATTTTAATGTATCAAGGTGCAAAATCCCATTTTTCAATATATTTTTTGAATATTTTTAAAAACTGTTACTTTATGTATATTTAATTTATAAACTAAAAATTAACTATTTTTGGATATGTGTATATATATTTTTTATTTTTAAAAATAGGGGAGATTTTAGTCATTTTTAAATGACTAAAATACCCCCCTATTTTTTAAAAAAAATTATACATCTTCAAACAAGTAAAACTTAGCATGTAAATTAAATACACCGAGATTAATAATTTTATTAAAAAAATTTCAAAAATAATTTCAAAAATAATATTTTATCCCTCGATGCATTGAAATTTCAATTTGTTCATATGTAATAGCATGTATATATACTAGGCGCATTCGGGAATGAATATGTATACATAGCGTAGCTAGCCGGAATTTTATTATTCTTTTTATTTTAGTTTTAAGGCCTTTTGCTGTGTGCCTCACCTTGTGTAAGGAAATTTTGATTTGCACTGGGAGGTATTTGTAAAAATCGAACGTTAACTTGGATGCGCCTGAAATTCTTCGAGACTTGGAGGCGTGTTTGATAATTCCCTCATTTAAAACAAAAACTTTTAGCGAATGCATGCATTGCATGCGCACCTGTGAAACTCTGTATTTGAAAATCTGGAAATTAGTATAAATTCAATGAAAATTTTAAAAAAATAGCTCATTTTACCATCATTGCGCTTTCTCAAATAACAATATAACCCCACTTTCAAATAGCCCCCACTTGCCGAAGAAAAGGATCCGCCATTGCGGGCATCCCATACCACAACCGCAGAAAAAACAAGAACATGGTTTTGCACCCACGTAAGTGAGAGTGATACTCGTGACAAAGCTACCTTTTCACGTGTATATGTGCATGCAGCTCACATGGGGATTATATATATAATATATATGTGCATATATCTCTTCATATACCCCAACTCACCCACAAAATCTTCTCCTTAATTGTGTTGAATTCTATCTGCTAATCAAGCCATGATCCAGCCAAGGAAGCTTGTCAGGATGGCGAGGAAATTATCATTTTCGAGGGACGACGGCAGCAGTAGTAGCATAGCTGAGAAAGGCCATTTCGTGGTGTACACGATGGATGGAAGACGCTTCATGATTCCCTTGGGTTTTCTGAACAGCATCGTCTTAAAAGAGCTGCTCAGAATGTCAGAAGACCTGTTTGGGTTCCCGTCCAGCTGCCGCCGGCATATCACATTGCCGTGCGATGCTGTTTTCATGGAGTACGTTGTTTCATTGGTAGAGGGACGCGTGCCAGAAATTGTTGAGAAAGCCTTGGTCGTATCCATGGCTAACGCCCTTGAAGGCTGCTCATCATATTCCTAGCTCGCTTCATGCCCTGTGGCAATCGGATCAGCGAACAAACAGTTCACGCTTATTGATGATGACTGATGCACATATAGACGAGGAATAGTCCAGTGCAATTGGTTGTAAGTTATCATCACTTTATTTTTTATTTTTTATTTTTCAGTATGCAATTCATGCATTTTGTTTGAAATTATTTATTTAACCTATATACAAAAAAAATCTAGTGAATAAAAACTTCTATAATTAATAATATTAGAAAATATAATTATAAATAATCTCATACATTTATGCTTATTATGATTTTTTTTTATCTTGTGTAAATATCACTAGAGTAAAATATGATGGATTACTTAAATTTAAAACAAAACACTAAAAAATAAAAAACACAACTGATTGCATCAATTTGCATTAGAGAAATGCCCATATACATAATACATACTGAGTTTTCAACTCAATATGTGTTTAGGAAGTAATAAAAATTTTAGATAAAAAATTATTTTTGTAAAAATTTTTAAATTAGTAGAAAGTAATGTAATATAATAGGAGTAATAATGATAAGTAAAGAAAATAAAGTTAAAACAGATACGTTAAGTATATAAGCAGTCGTATAAAAATAATTGAAAAGTAAGATAATTATATAATAAGATATGAAAAATAATTAAAAAATATTGTAGTTATAGAAATTAAAAAGTTTTATGAGATACAAATATGGCCTTACTTCAAAAGTGAAAATGCTTGATTTGAGATTCATTAAGGTGACTTGTGAAATCTAGATTATAAAAAAGTAATTAAAAAATAGTGCGGTTACGGAAATTAAAAAGTTTTATGAAATACAAACATGCCCTTTACTTCGAAAGTGAAAATGCTTGATTTGAGTTTCATTAAGGTGACTTGTGAAATCTAGATTGCCCATATTTAGTATGTCATATTTAGTTAGGAAATTTTAAAAATTCAGCATATATAAATAATAATATGGTATGATATTAATATCAGTTAACGGTCTATATAAATACAGGAAAACGTTTACCTCAAATTTGACACATGTATGTATATTTTTAAATGATTTTCATTTACAACGATGTATAATTGCGGAGTGTGGTAATTCTACAGTCTGGCCAAACAGGCCCTTAGCCCGTGCCCTTCTATCTTACTCAGCATTTTCGTGGCACTCGGTTGCACCATGCTGTAGTGCTCACAAGGGGCATTGGTAGGGTGCTGTACATTGCAGCTAGGCGAATATCTGAGTTTTGGCGTTCCCAAATTTTTGTTACCGTGTATATATAAGCATAAAATACCGTCTTGCCAAGTGCCAACAACACTGGAATGCGATGTCATCATCAATCAATTATTACTTCCGAAAAAGAGATCAGAGCGTAGGATGAAAGAACCGGACAGAAACAGTTATTCTTTTGGCCTCATAGCTTACATGTTTGTTTTAAAAGTAAATATAGTTAGAATATTGTTAGAGATACGAGCTTTTTACTAGCCCGATATAAAAGATGCAAGCTACCAGTGTGTTAAGAGAAGGATAGATCATTACGGATTTCTTAAAGGCATTGTAACACCCGCCGCGAGTGCTACGATGGGCTCGGCACAGTTTCTCCTCGCCTTGAAAATCTGGGCTATGCCGGATGGGTTTTGAATGCCTCCGAGACAACAGTGTGGGCTCGATTTTCTTGTATTCACATGGAGTAAAACATGTTAGGATTAGCGGTTTTTAGGTAGTTTGACATATGAGCGTTTTCTCGTGGATTCGGTAGCATAATGGCTAAGACGGGGCTTTCCATACACGGATCAAGTCACAAATTCGGCAGCATAACGATAGCGTATTATGCTGAAATCCGTTGACCCGCGTGCACCAGCCTTGCCGGGACGTTAACTCAAACACGCACGCAAAAAAAAAAAAAAAACGGAGTCGCTACTGATCTTTAAAGGGAGATCAGCCCCTGTTTAATGAAATAAGGCACTAATTGTATAGAGTCTGGGTTCCGGCCTTCGGATTGAATTAAATATGGCAAAATCTGCCAACCCGAGGCGGTTTACACGGCGTGAAAGAGTGAAAATGAAAGATTTGAGAGAATGGAAGAAATGAAAAAGGGGAACGTGGAAGAGAAGCTTGTAGCTTGGAGAGCGTGAAAAGCGAGACGTCGGGGCTTTACTGCAGACTCCCGTCCTCTCCTATAGGATGTCTCTCCAAGTGTGTCTCAAGTGAGGGGGGTGCTCTTCCTTTTATAGGTGTTGGAGTGGGCTTTGGACCACTTGAGTTGTTGGACTTGGTCCATGGGCTTGAGCTTGAGGTGAGAGCATGGGCCTTGGGCCACTTGAAGTGTTGGACTTGGTCCATAGGCTTGAGCTTGGTGGGCTAGAGCTTGGCTAAGCCCGTTGTTTTGGGTGGGCTGTTGTAGAGGCCCAAAGTTGTAGAGAAGCCTGCTTCTAAGGCTTGGTGGGCTGGATCTGGCGGGCTAAAGCTTGGCTAAGCCCGTTTGCTGCGTCTGGTGAGTTGATTCTGGTGGGCTGCATTGTGGAGCCCGTTGAGGTGGCCTGTAGGAGCTTCGCTCTTGTGGACCTTGTCTAGTTGTTGAAGAGCCTACTTTTGAGGCTTGTTGGAGCTTTGCTCCTGTGGGTTTGAGTTGGACAGGCCTGTTTAGAGGCCTACCTTTTTGGTTTTTGCATGAATCCTCTTTGGTTTGTTTTGAAGTGGGTCATGAGTTCTAAACCCATTGGTGATTGCTCTTGAGTGGCTTGTCATTATTGGGCTTGGACCTTTTCCGGGTGTTGTATATTTTTGTGCTTTGAGGGAGGGCTGTCAACAGGCGTGGAGGAAGAGGGTGCGGAAAATCAAAACCTTCCATCATGGGGCAGCAGCGCCATGCGGTTAACATGCACATGGGCTGCTAAACACGGAGTACGGTCTCAAATGTCTCATCCATACGGACTTCATTGTATTCTTGTCTCAAGTTTCAAGATTTTTCCCCCCTTTTTCATTCACCAACAGACAGTATCGTGGGCCTGCATCAGCATGATCCAGGTCCAAATCATGTCATATTCATGAGTCTGCATGTAGAGTGCTAATGTCGCTTCCCTTGCATTCCCACCGTAATTCAGTATGCTCAGGGTCCGTTTGATAACGGGCACAGAAGGGTAAGTGGGCAACGGATGTGGTAATGATACGGGTAAGGTAACAAAATGATTGGAATATAGTAATTGTGTGGGGGAATGAGGCATGCACGCCAGCCTAGCTTCGTAGCTCTGCACTTCAAGCCATTGATCCTCCAGACTGTGGTGGGTGCGCCTGGTGCGAAGGGCAAAGGCCTAATAGTCTGCCCATGTGCGTTCCAAATAATTCTTCGACCAAAGTATATTATTCTCTTCAAGGCCGAGGTGATCTCCAGCTTCGGGAACAACACAGAAGAGGGCGAAATCCATCTAATTCAATCCATTCTCAATACAAAGCAAGACGTGGAATACTCCTACGGCCTGGACTTAGGAGCTGGTGGCTGTTGCCAGCCTCAGACAAGTGGACCTACGCACTTCCCAAGGTCTATGCTGTCTGTTGTCTAATGCAATCCAGATTCCAGAACCTTCCCTGATCCTTGCGCTTGCATCCGAGCAGGCTTCGACTGCGCTAGCCGGGCCGAGGTCGAAGCCTCCACGGCGGTGGGTGCATTTTAACTCCTTCGCATTTTAAACCCTGAGCAATAATAGTATTAAATTTGTCGTTAATACATGTGAAATGTCATAAATGTCCTCTTTGTGTCATGGAATTGAGCTTACTCCTTCACTTTGTCGCTGCTGCCAGATTGTATGTTGGGCTGGGTTTGTTGTCATTGCTTGTCGCAATCAGATTTTTCAATTAGAAATTCTGTAAATCGATGGATGGGCGAAGGATTGATGACTACTGCAAATTGGACTTGGAATTATGCCTCGATGGTCACCAAAATCAGAGGAGGGTGCGGCTTGGACGCGAGCTACTTGATGATCGGAGGAATTAAGGTTGCCCTCTGGTCATTAGTTATCGTTGTGATTGGGGAGGAGAAATGGTTGCAGTCAGAACAGAAACTTGTGATGGGATCTAGTGGTGGGAGATCTGAGAATGGAGAGTTGCTAATTTTGATAGCAGCAATTAGAAGAGCTAATGGGTGCAGCCAAGATTTGCTGATTGCAATATCTAATTTTTAGCAGGAGGGATCATGTGTCATCCCAGAAGCCATCGGCCAACTAGGGAACCTGCACTACCTTGACTTGTCGTGGAACCACATCATCAACGACATTCCGGCATCTTTCGGCCAGTTGTCCAACTTGTGTCTTCTCTACCTTCATTAAAATAGCATTTCTGATGCGATTCCTCAGTCATTCAGCAATCTCTGCCAGCTCGAGCTGTGCTCCCTGTACTCTAACCATCTCAACGGTAGTCTGCCGCCGTCCATTGGCGACCTTCTGATGCTAGATCGCCTGTATTTGTAGGACAACCAGCTCGTAAGCGAGCTGTCGTTCTCTCGGCAATCTTTCAAAGATCGAAATGTTAATCCTCTCCAACAATCGCTTCATGGGCTGGATTCTAGTGAGCCTGGGCAAGTCACTAAACCTCATGGTGCTACTTCTATTCAAAAACCGTATGTTTGGCCCGATTCCTCTGGAGCTAAAATGGCTATCTCAGATCCAAATGTTAGATCTCTCCTATAATCCTCTCCTCCGCCTAATCCAGCTGCCATCATGGCTCGCCGAGCTCAATCTCTTCAAGCTCTATGTGGTGGGGACGAGAATCAAAGGCTGCCTCCCATCATGGCTATTGTCATATCTTGACCAGAGTCATTGCTACTTTGATTGAAGGGGCATTTAAAAAAACTATGATTGGAATAGCGATGGAATAGCATAAAAGCTTTCTCGAGAAAACTCCTTCGTATGCAGCATCTCGCACGCCAACGATGAGCTGCAGAGCTTCCAATCCTGCTTCGCTTGGTTGTTCGTTGATCAATTTGACTGGTGGCGAGCTGTCGTGTCGTGGACTTTCTTCCTCTTCTTCACCTTCGGCATTCCCTATCTATTCCACTTCGTCCTTGCCTGTGATGACTGTGATGCCATGCACCATCAACCCTACGACGACGTCGTGCAGTCATCTCCCTCGACATCGTCGCCACCCTCTAAAGGTTATATGCATCATTTTTTTAAAAAAAAAGCATGCGAATGACACTTTCTCAGGTATTATGTAACGGAGTTATGACTCAGGTTAAAAATGCAAATGGGTCAAAATTTTCAGAATTTAAAATGCAAATGCCAAACTTTGGGGTTTAAAATGCAAAAAAGCAAAGTTAAATGGTTTAAAATGAAAAAATACACAGAAATCTCCTCCTTCCCATACCAAAACAATGCGCTGGCCATTATGGTGATGCGTGAACCTAGCTAAATATTCCCCGTTGGATGATTTATTACTAGTTGATTGGGAAAGCAGTGGTGGAGAGTAGGCAAATGTTGGCAACACATTTCTGGTCCACCAAACATTTCATGACTTGCAGGGACACTACAACATTAGCAACTCCATTTTGTCCAGAATACATGGACAGGCTAGCTATGTCTCCGCAAGTGCATGATCAAATGGGTGGGCCATAAGACGCATGGTTGGGAACTTCAATTAAGAAGCCATGAAAAGAAAATTTCCACTATGCAAAAATCAAAAAAGAAAGATAGAGAGAGAGGAGCATCTGACGCTCACTACATAATATCTTGAGTGGAAACATAGGCAGGAGGAAAATTAAGAATACCATGCATGTTTTGACCGAATGAGAGAGAAGCTGACTGGAAAGAGGCTTGGGGGAACAACGTCTATCAACTAGCTGGAGCGGATTCCAACTGGATAGTTCAACATTCATGCAAGGGAAATTGCGCGTATAGTACGGATGGGCACGCATGGCGTACAGTGATATATTAGGTGAATGCTCACTAAGATCCAAGCATACCCACTAGAGAAATCACATGGTGATGCTTCCTTTTGGGTCTAACATAAGAAAGCAACATTTATTGACCGCATCCACTACCATCCCTACCATCCTGATCCAATTATATATATATGCATATATTTTTTTTAGGATGATGTATGTAGAGAATTGTTCTAGTACAGTGCTACTGTACTTAAATAGCGGTACATTTGTTTATTTTTGGACCCCACATATAATTTTATATAATTATTTATTCATATATAAATTTTATAGCAAATAGTTTATATGCTAAAAAATCACTTTAAAATTATTATTTACATTAAACTATTTTATTACATTGAATTTGTAGCATTTTAAAATGAGGTCCATATACATATCCAATTTGAATGAAAATTAATAAAGTAATAGAATACATTATTCTAAATAAAATGTGTGGGAAAATTATAATTTTATGATCATGTATGATCCATTTTAGTGTAACTGTACTGCTATTAAGACACCTTTTTTTTTTTCCGCAGGACGAAAAGAAATAAAGTGCTTCCAATACCTAGCTAAGAGAGTTACGTCCATTCGAAAAATAAAAAAGGATCAAGATCACTCCAAAGAAGCTGTTCCAATGGCATGCCTTGATTTCGTACTTCCATTGGCATGCCTTGATAGCCCCATTTTCGTTCAGCTCTTCCAATTGTCTGAAGGTGAGATTGGATTACCATCCACCGGCCCTATTGTGCTGCCGTGCGCAGGAGATTTCTTGGAATATGCGGTTTCGCTCATGCAAAGACGCATGTCAAAAGACGTAGAGAAGGCACTGCTGGCTTCTATAGCTAGTGGCCAGTGTTACAGAAGCACTGCATTGCAGCATGGAGGAGGATGTTCCAACCAATCAACGCTTCTGAAGGGCTTTTGATTTTATATATTCGGTTGCTTAATCTATCGGAAACATTCAACATCATCGTACAGTACTCGGGATTATATTCTAAAATTCCAATTTTTCTAAAACAATTTTTGCTCGTTTTTATTTTAGCTTTGATCAAAGTATTTCAAAGGGCGATGGATCCCCAGTGTGACAATGGTGCGGAAATGCGCCTGCCATAAACTTTTTTTTTGAGGAATAGAATATGTAATTAAGGAAATAAATAATTAATGACGCGGCTTTGCAGATGCAGACTCGAAACTTTTGCCTGAGTAAGCTGATCTTCTGTGCTTTTTTTTTTTGAAAAAAAAAAATAAACTAAAAATGCTTGTGATAAAAACATTTGAGTTGGAGTATCGTTTTCCTTATTATGTGCATAACATGCGATTTGTGGTCCACGGATCACACTGGATTTTTTTTTCTTTTTTTTTTTTCTTTTTTTTTGGATGAGAGATCACGTTGGGAAATTAATGAGCCGCGAAAACTTGATAATCGAACATTTCCAACTTTTAATCATCACATGGCCATAATCGTTTGTGATTTGAGAAGTCACGCACTTCCAACTTTCAATCATCACACAGACTTTGCACCACAAAGATGGAGTAATGGTCCGGATTCTCTGCCCAATTCACGCCCCCGTACGCACTGGCCACGTACAAAGCTTTTCAAGCACTACAGCACCGCAGCAGGTGTCCGGTAATTTAAAAAAAAAAAAAAAAAAAAAAAAACTTTTCCACAATTTTTTATACATTTTTCTTACCGTTATATATCTTACTTTCAGTTATTTTTTACATATTTTATACAATAATTCTATGTATTTTTACTTCATTTATAATTTCACTCCTGTTTTTATATCACATTTTTACTTTATTTATTTTTAAAAATTTTCCTTCAGTTTTTTTTCTAGATTTTTTCCGTGGATGCCAAACACACTTTTCTGCAACATAGATGTAAAATACCTAAACGACATCTTTTACTGCCGATAAAAATTTTCAAACCAAAACTTTTTAATATAAAATTTTTTACTTTCGATAATTATTCTATTTTTTAGTTACTTCTTCATATCTTTTTATATAAATATTTTATTTTTCAATCATTTCTACGCAACTACTTATATAATTAACCTATCAATTTTAGTTTGAACAACTATCTATTTTAACTTTATTATTTTTACTCATTGTCATTATACTCATCATATTATATTAGTTTTCCATTTTTCAAAACTTTTACACCAAAATTTTTCACCTCCCAAAATATTTGCTTTCTTTCCTACTTCCTTTTTTCAATAGTGCTCAGTTTAAAAGTGTGGTGATCCTTAGGGGGGGGGGGGGGGCAAAAAATCTGCCGAGATCACAATCCCTATAAAATTTTAGCATTTTTAAAATCTTAAGTATTTTTTACATAAAAAATAAACATTATTAATACATTCACAAACACAATTTTTCCATGGCTAACATACTGCCATGACTATACATAATGAATGGGTAGACATAGACTATGTTTATTTGGGTTTTAGTTTTTCTAAGTATGCGTATTTACTTTTTAACCTATGAGTTTTGCATATTTACTTCCCAATAAATTTACCTTTTTTGCATTTTAAATTCTGTTGTTAATGAAAGTTATCAAACAAACTAAAAATCTTAGGCTATATAAAATCGTCCTATCTACATATATGAGTTAACTCATGAACAAGTCATGTAAGTATTTTTAGACTTTTTATTTTTTAAGTAATAGCTGTTAGTTGGGTCTTTTAAAGGTGTAGAACTTTAAGCTTTACAATACAAAGATGACAAATTTACAGGGATTAAAAGTGAAGATGAGGGGGAAAAAAACCTTTATTTTTGAGGATGTAATTTCTCAGTGAGATAGGAGCATAGAGCACGTATGGTGTCGTTGACACGTTGCCAAGTTGTTCGGCAGCGGTAGGCAGGCACACCGGTCTTAAGCGGCTTTATTAGTAATGCTGAGTAACAATTCAAGTAAAACCCATGTGATGTGTGGGCCAGAAAAGGTTGGGTTTTTGAGCAAATTTGTAGCAAATGAAAAATTGAATGCGTATGCAAGTTTGCCACCTAGCAAATGAGATGCAATGCTCCTAGCTCCTTCAATATTCTATATCCAGCGATACATCTTTCTACTCTTTTCACACAACACCTTAGACCATCTGCAAATTCAATGTAGTACTTGAAAAAGGAAAAACAAAAACAACTCCGCTTGACCGAGTCAAATCCGAATAATACGATCTAATTATGACTACTCCAAGATCAATTTCATGAAGACAAAAAAAATTATATCATATTACATAAAAGAGAATTAAATTACAAATTTACAAATAAATATTTCATTGCATCACCTAATTGCGAAACACAGAATGTAAACATTATAGTCTACGCGATATTCAAGAGCCCAAATTTGCTAAAGTCTGTTTTTTTCATATGAGTTTTTGTTAGGACCCGTCTACTACCCAATTGGAGTAACTTGACCTGTACTAACTCTCCACCCAAGGATTGTCCCATACTCGGCCTTATCGTCTCCTAGTTAGGGGTGTTAACGGATTGAGTTGGATGACTTAAAGCATAATTTTAATCTTAACCCATTTAAAATATGTTGATCCTTTAAAAAACCTCAACGTTAATCCATTTACAGCCTATTTAATAAATGGATTGGTTAGTTGCTAACAGGTTGTATGAACTTAAAGACTTAGAACCCGACAGATGGTAATCTCACAAGGAAATACTAGAGGGTATTTTCTACGCAGAAAAAATAGAGATAGGACAATAATAGAAAAATAGATTTAGGATTGCAGTGAAAAAATAAAAATTAGGTGGTATGAGTAAAACTTAGTTGAGAAAAATAACCAAGGAGTTTACATATATATTAGACTTTAATGTGTTAAATGAATTAAATAGATTAAACAGGTAGATGAGTTACTAAATGGATTGACAGGTTATAAAATCTCAACTCTAATCCATTTATTTAATTAAGTGGTTAAACGAGTTGATAGATTATAGCACGCTTATTCAAAAATTTCAACCCAAACCTATTTATAAATGAATTGGACTAGCGGTTGACAGGTTAAGCATGACCATTAATATCCCTACTCCTGGTTAGTATTCCAAACCCATGATATTCCCATTCAAGCAACTGTACAGAATTTCACTTTCAATTTATGACCTAGGCATTTCATAAGTCCCTTAAGATCTCCCCTTTCATCAATTGAATATGGATTGTTGATGAAAGGCTACACTTAGCTGGTGAAAGGAGAGGTCTTAAAGACCAGCAAATATGAGGGGTTCAACTATTCAAGTGATGCTACTCGGCTCATAATTGGACTTCAGCTGAGATGAAGCTAACCTGAAAGGTCTTCTAGTCGAAGGTTAAAATAGGATAGTTGGGCTACGTCTTAACAGTTTACATGGCTAGCATGCAAATTTCAATTAGGAACCATTAACAAGATTAATCATGTGAATATATGATCTCATTTGTTAGTGCCGTGTCAAATGCCACCCACCTACACTTGCCACACAAGTTTTACATGGGTGGTAACATTGTCTGCCCCTATGTTGGGCGATGGTGTTTCGGATGGTGACCGGCACAAAATCATGGTGAGTTCAGTGGCAATAGTAATGTCTCCCTGTTGAATCATGTGAATGTCCACCGGTTGATGTTGCAGGAAAAATAAGAATAGAAAATAGGAATATTGCTAGATATTTCTTAGGATGTTGTAGGAAAAAACTGAAAGAATGTCTCAAGGAGCGTAATTGTAATACAAGTTTTTTTTCATAATAATTGTAGTACAAGTTCAAATGATTGTAAAATACATACCCAGCAAAGAAAAATGCCACCCACCTACACGAAATTTTTAATTTCAATGAACGAAAGCAATTAATAATCGAGCCAACAAATAATATCGACAGATCTACTGTAATGCAAATAATCCTATGATGGCATGTAACTTTCAAAGGTATGGTTCCAGAAACCACGATGCAGCAATCCTTTGTTGTACTGGCTTAAGGCCTCGTTTGGCTACATTTTTCCACATAACTTTTAATGCGAGCTTCGGGTGTTTAACTTTCACCTAAATTTAGCAAGAAAGCTGCAAAATAAGCCTTGAATGCATAAGCATTAAATTTTCACTTCCATAATAAAGGTATTTTAAGAAGTGATAAAATTTTGAATGAAAATTTTTTGACAAGAATAATAATAAGGAGTAAAAAGAATAAATTAAAATAAATAAGTTCATAGTAAGGCTAATTGTTTAAAAATAATTGAAAAGTTGGTAGTTATATAGAAATACATGAATAAATAATTTAAAATTAGGATAATCTTTTAAGTGTAAACAAACACAGCCTAAATGCTGGAGATATTTTCGAAAGCAAAAGCAAGACCTGCCGTATAGGGAGCCTAAAGTGATTAAGTGACTACAAACAGTGCTCTTCATTGGCCCGCATCAAATGACACGGGCTCATTAAGAGCTAGTCTTACGTAAGCCCAGTATATAATTGCTTTCTCGATCACCACTGCATTGTGCTAGGAATCTGTAGCTAGCTGAATATGATTGCAATGATGACAGACCTCATCAAATTTTAATAATTAAGGTGATATTTCTTGGAGGCAAGATAAGAGAAGTTGGTTCCAATGGGCCCAGTATCTTTGGCAAAGGTCTATTAATGCTGGTAGAGGAGTAACCGTGTAATGCAAGGCAGAGCTGGCAGGCAGGCAAGGATAACGTTAACCCATGTGCTTTGTGGGCCAGAAAACGGCATACATTTTTTGCAGAATTGGTTGAGCGGGATGAAATGAAGATTACAAATCATTTCCAGTACTCTCGATGAACCATGAACTAGCAAGCTGGACGACAAACCTCGGCCCTACTTTATTTCTGCAGTTGATAAACTGAATCAAGACATGGCCACATGAGAAATACCCAATCCTATGCAAAATCACATGGTCATGTATGCTGTGCTGTGGCATGAGAAAGCTACAATTAAATGCATCAGCTCTACATCATTGCATATATATATAACACTAACCTATGCCCTTTTCTTTCAACTCAACACAGATCGCAGACACTGCCCTCTGCAATCCAAAACAGCCCATACCTTATCTTTCCGGACAACACATACACAGCCTCTGCATAGAAGAAAAATGAAAACCATGATTAGCCCGAAGAAGCTTTTGAAGATGGCAAAGATGGGGCAGAAAGTTATTGCCCAAAGGAGCAGAAGAAGTTCATTTTCTACATCTGATGGTGCCTCAGGTTCTGGTGGGTGCAGCAGCTGCAGCACATCAGTGCCAGCTGAGAAAGGGCATTTTGTAGTGTATTCCTTTGATGGAATCCGTTGCGTGCTACCCCTGGCATCTCTTAGCAGTACCATCTTCACAGAATTACTCAAGATGTCCGAAGAGGAGTTTGGATTACCAAGGGAGGGACCCATTACATTGACATGCAGTGGAGTTTTTCTGGAGTATGTTGCATCAATGATAAAACGGAGCCCGTCTAAAGATGTAGAGAGAGCGCTGCTGGCTTCCATATCCTCTGGGCACTACTGCTCCAGTTCTGCGTTGCAACCTGGAGCTGTACTCTCCAACCACCAGATGCTTCTCCAATCCTTCTAAAATTTGAAGTTTCTTAAGCCGGGTGCTGGGCAAGATTGCAGCCTTGTGTAACCCAAAAAGTTTTGATCAATACTAATCTTTCATGATTTTTTTTTCTTGTTTGTTGATGGCGATTAATCTGAATGATCTGATCAATTGTCCATACGATACGTCAAACAAATATACCTAGAAAATTGTTATAATTATATAGACATATAATTATATATTTGAAATAAATATATGGAGTATTTAGCTTGCACACGTGATATTTATATGGTCTATTTTTCTAATTACTAATTAACCAAGTTAACAATTCCACCGTGGACTTAAATTCGTGTCCATCAATGCGCTTCGAAGGAAACATATATGTTTCTGTTTCCTGTGTATTCATAAGGGCGTGTGTGGTTTGGCATAAAAATTTTCAACCAAATCTCTGTAATCTCCATGATTATTATATTTTTAATTATTTTCTCACATTTTTCTATATGAATTATTTTATTTTTCAATCATTTTTCACGCAACTACTTATATAAATAATCTATCCATTTTAACGTCATTCTCTTTACACTCCATCATTATTTCTATTATATCACATGATTTTTTATTAATTTAACAAATTTTATACCAATAACTTTTCATCAAAAAATTTTATTACTTCTCCAACACACTATAAATTTCTTTAATCATGTGCTAAATAACAATAGAGTTCACAAGTAATAAATAATTAGATAAACCTTATATTTTATTTAAACGAGTCTTTATCTTGTGCTACCAAGCCACCTATATTACATTAATTTTTTAGAAATGTGCGAGCTTTACCTAGATATTTCTTTGTATGAAATTTGATCATTTTAATTTTTTAATATTTTATTTTGATGTTTGAAATTTAAAGTGTATTTGGAAAATGATAAAACTTTTGAAAAAAAATTTGGGTGTAAAATTTTTTTAAATAAGAGAAAATGAAATGATATGGGTAATATTGATGAAAAATAAAAATTAATAAAGTTAGAATAATTATGTTAGTTATATAAAAATAATTGAAAAATATGGTAGTTTGTATGAGCAAATGTGAAAAATAATTAAAAAATAAGATACTTGCATAAAGCGAAAATTTTTCATTTGAAAAATTGTGGTTAAAATTTTTTATCACGAAACCAGATCACTCTTAATAAAATGGCGTGGCGGCATCGGTACATGCGCCGGACGATACAGCTAGCTAGCTCTTTCTAAATGGCCAATACCTCTTCTTTGGACTCAACATAGAGACATCCTCTACATTACAAAATGAAAACCATGATTAGCCCCAAGAAGCTTTTGGAGATGGCAAGGGGCAGAAGGTTACTGCCCAAAGAAACAGAAGGAACTCATTTTCAACATCTCCTCAGATTCTAGTGGTTGTAGGAGCAGCACATCAGTGGCAGAGAACTGGCATTTTGTGGTGTATCCCATTGATGGGATCCGTGGTGTACTATCCTTGGCATCTCTTCTCAACCCCTTCTTCACAGAACTACTAAAGATGTCTGAACAAGAGTTCGGGTTACCAAGCGACGTTGTATATATATCTCCTCAGTGATAAAAAGAAACATGTCCAGAGATGTGGAGAAAGCGCTGCTGGCCTGCAAATTCACTAGCCACTACTGCTCCAGCTCTGGGTTGCAACATGGACCAGCCAAGCAAAATACACTTCTCCAAGCCTACTAAACTTTGAAGCTCCATAAGTCCTCTAGAGACAAAATTGTATCCTTGTGTCAGCCCACAGAGTTTTGCCGTAAATACAAAATTCTCTTTATTTACATCATTTTTGCTTTTTATTGATGCCGACTTGTCTGAGTGATCTTAATTCTTCATGGATGAGCTTTGAATTCCTTTCCCTTGTTTGGTGATGATCAGACCTTAATGATGAGTTGATCAAACCTGAATATCAATGGCTCTTCCATTAAAAAAATTTGAAGATATATCGACTGTTTGTCTTGCAGGCATGATATTTCATCATGGACTTAAAATTCAGCCCAGACTGATTGCAGCAGAGGTATGGAGAAGGTTCTGTTGACTTTTGTAACGCCCCAGGCCTAACAGTAAGGTATTGTCCGCTTTGGGCCTCGGCCCGCACGGTTTTGCCCCTCTGGGTTCACGCGCATCCCGTCCTTTCCCAAAATGCGCCTCACTGAGGTACCTGGCGGCTTCCACTTATAACTCAGGCTCCCCCCTCATCCTAACCGATGTGGGATATCACATTCACCCCCCCTTGGGGCTCCAGCGTCCCCGCTGGACACAATCGGCCGGAGGTCGGGAGTCGGCTTTGATACCATTTGTAACACCCCAGGCCTAACAGTAAGGTATTGTCCGCTTTGGGCCTCGGCCCGCACGGTTTTGCCCCTCTGGATTCACGCGCATCCCGTCCTTCCCCAAAAGGCGCCTCACTGAGGTACCTGACAGCCTCTACTTATAGCCCAGGCTCCCCCCCTCATCCTAACCGATGTAGGCCTGGGGCGTTATAAATGGTATCAGAGCCGACTCCCGACCTCCGGCCGATGGTGTCCAGCGGGGACGCTGGAGCCCCAAGGGGGGGTGAATGTGATATCCCACATCGGTTAGGATGAGGGGGAGAGCCTGGGTTATAAGTGGAGGCTGCCAAGTACCTCAGTGAGGCGCCTTTTGGGGAAGGACGGGATGCACGTGAACCCAAATGGGCAAAACCGTGCGGGCCGAGGCCCAAAGCGGACAATATCTTACTGTTAAGCCTGGGGCGTTACACCTTTAATCCAGAAGAGTACATTTTCGAATGTCCTAATTAACAATCAAATATCAGTGGCTATACAATTTACTGACCAAAAAGGCATGTTCAAAACATACGACAAGGGTATGTCCTACAGCAAAACCTCTTTTTTTCTATTAATCATTTAAAATTTCCCTTTGCTGACTAAGAGTCAGAAATAGCATTAGTCGAGTGTTGGCACTTTGTTAGGCAATGGTGGGTACACCGGCCGAACAATGCAAGCAAAACCACATGCCGTGTGGGCCAAGATAAAGGTTCTGGTTTTGAGCATATGTCTAGTTGGTTGAGCTCTTGAAGAAGATAAGAAGCCAGATAGAATGAGCTAACGCTGACAAGGCATACAATGATAAGCTTGCCTTTGCCAGTCTTGGTGGTTGTCAAAGACCAAACTGGACCTGGATGGCAAAAGTCGGCCCTACCTTAGCTTTGCCGTTGCGGAGGAAAATGAAGACATGCCCACATGAGAAATACCCAATTCATATGGAAATTCACATGGTCATGTATCCTGTGTTGTAACATGAGAAAGCCTCCATTCAATGCATCATTTCCTATTTCATTGCATACATAAATACGTAACCTTTGCCTCCTCTTTCCACTCAACACAGACGCAGCTAACCGTTTGCAATCTCAAATAGCCCATAGCTTTTCTTTCCTCACAACCCATACACAGCCTCTGCACAGAAGAAAAATGAAACGCATGATTAGCCCCAAGAAGACGCTTTTGAAGATTGCAAAGAAGGGGCAGAAGGTTATTGCTCAAAGAAGCAGAAGAAGCTCATTTTCAACTTCTGATGGTGCCACAGATTCTAATGGCTGAAGCACGTCAGTGGCAGAAAAGGGGCATTTTGTGGTGTATTCCATTGATGGAATCCGTTGCGTAGTACCCCTGGCATCCCTCAACAACTCCATCTTCACAGAATTGCTTAAAATGTCTGAAGAAGAGTTTGGTTTACCAAGCGAGGGCCCCATTACATTGCCATGCAGTGGAGTTTTTCTGGAGTATGTTGCCTCAACGATAAAAAGAAGCATGTCTAAAGATGCAGAGAAAGCGCTGCTGGCTTCCGTATCCAACGGACACTACTGCTTTAGCTTTGGGTTGCAACATGGACTTGCCAACCAGCAGATACTACTCAAAGCCTTCTAAAATTTGCATCTCCATGAACCAGGCCCTCTGTAGACAAATTAATATTGTAGACCTGTGATCCAAATAATTTTGATCAATATGCACTTCCTTTCATCCCTTTTCTTCTCTTGCCATTGATGCTAAATCCCAAAATATTCCAGGCTGACTAATTTGATTCATATTATCTCAACCCCACTGATGAGTAATACATCCGTGTTGGTTCTTCCATAAAACATCTGGAGCTGTACGGACCGCTGAGCCTATAGACAAATGATCATTTTTTTAAAAAAATTCCCATATTGGTGTGAGATATCCGCGCCCATGAAACAAACCCTTTTTATTTTAAAAATAAAAATATTACAAATCAAAAAACGGAAATGAAGCCAATGGTGCATCTTATGTATGTTTTCTTATGAAAAAGACAGCATCTTATGTATGTTTTTTGATGGCATCAATTGGATGAATGAGTTGGATAGGTCAATTGGATAGGATTTATTAAGTTCTGCCAGTGCCGAATATATCTGAAGCTGTTCTTCCCCTTTTTGTTTTCTTTTTCTTTGTTTGTCATTTTCTATACTGGTGCTTGTTGCCGACTTTGAAGAACCATTGCCATATCTTTTTCTTTTTTTTTTTGTCATTTTCGGTACTGCTGCTTGTTGCCAGCGCTGAGGAACCATCACCGGATTTGTCTACCACATTTCAAATTCGATATTTTTTCACCAACAGAGTATTGGAAGTGTAAGAACCTTCATGGCTATAGGTATGTCCGTCATTTTCACTCTCCATTGAAGATGTTTCTATTTATTGAGTATATTTGAAATTAAAGGTAAAAGCTATGGGTATATTTGAAATTAATCATTAAAAAAAAAAAAAAAATGAAGCCAAGGATGCAGTTTTGAGTAGGCCCACACCTATCGGACCCGTATATAAAATGCCTAAGAGAAATTGCCATTTGAATATGTTTCGGATTTTATTAGTTGCACCCGGGATTTGGATGTATAGCGCCGCTCATACAGATAGCTTGATTAAATTGTAACTTACATTTGATGTGGTTGAAGCTACAATGTTAAAATAACAAGTAAAAGACTGACCGTTGTTAGTAACCCAACAAAGTGTTATTTATGACAAAACATTGAGTAATTTAAATGGAGTGTTTAAATGTCAATTTTAATTTTTAACAATGATTATAGCTAAGAGAAGGAAAAAAGGAAATATAGCAAAGACTAGTTCAATATAATATTGAAACTTCAAAATAAATATACTTTGGGCGATTAAAAATATTCAAAGCCTGCTGTTAATTAGTCATATTCATTCTCGAATGAAGATTGAAGACATGCATGGCAACCGTGAAGTTCCCCACTTTTTTCTTTAACGAAGATCAAACGGATATTTAGGGGAAAAAATCAGACCCCCCACTGGCCTGGTGCTCCTAATGACGTCAAAACATTAACTTATTGATTGCGATATTTAACAAAGATATTTTTAAAACAGACGTAAAATATCAAGATATGAAGAGTATTTTTATCTTGAAGTCTGCATATTTTTAAAAAAAAATTTGTTGACATATTGGCCCAAGTAAGATCAGTTTAGTGTCAACGTTTCATTTTTTTTTTTTTTAAATTATAAAATATTAGAAATAAAAAATACGATTTGGATAATACACCAATCTTTCTTAGGCCCACGTACTCATAAAACAGATGGGTAAAAACACAAGCATTGAGTCTCGGGCATAAGCGTAGAGCATTGGATTAGGACTCTTTTTTTTATGGTTTATATTTGCATACATCTTAACACATATTACATTGTAGTTCTGAGACATTCTTACAAACAAGGAAATACATAACTCCTCCAAAGAAATCTGGAGACACAGCTTCACTAAAGAATTAGGAAGAACAGTTTCCACCCAGCCTAAGGGAGACAATAGCTCCCACTCTACCTCAAAAGGAGACCACAGCTCTCACAACATTTTTTTCCGGGCCGAAATCTTTATGTGGAATTCGAACCCACGACCTGCTCTAAGGGCCCAACGCCCTTGCCAACTGCGCTAGCCGCAGGTGACGGATTAGGACTCTTTTATCATAAAATAATCCGCGTCGATTGTAAAGCAGAGGTGGGCGCCTCGGTTTCTGCAACTTCATCAATTAATAAAGAGTTGGGGAACGATGCATGCTAAGCCCATGTGACGGGTGGTCCAGTAAAAGGCTTCGATTTTGAGCATATGCATGTGTAGACAGGTGAGAAGTACGTACGTGGCCTTGGCCTTGTCATGCATTTTGTTTTGACGATAAACTCATTATTAGGAAACATCGTGATTTGGGTTAGTACGGATCATAGCGGAAGCCCACACAATAAAATAAGATCAAATAAATAACAACAAAATTTATGCGGAAAATTCTTCAAACTAAGAAGGAAAAAACCACGTGAGAGAGATATCAATTCACGAGAATAAACAGGTTATAGAGATACACAAAGAATACCTAATGCATATTCTCTAGATACCTCACACATACCCTAAACAAGAATACTCTAATAACCCCATCTTTCACGTCCCAACGGAATACCTCTCAAGGTTCCACTGAATCCTTAACTGATCCACCTATAAATAGAAGTTTTCTTGGCTCTTACGCAATCCCGATACTCAATGCTAGTTGCACATAACTAAACTACCGGGGATACGCAATCTCAATCCCAACAAAATACAAGACATCTAACAAATCTCCACCTTTGCTTGAATTCTGCGTACATTGCGCTTCAATCTGCATCAGGGCACCAATCTTGCACTCGATTATGCATCAGCTACAAAAAAAATGAACTACATTCCGTTTTCCTAAACCATTGCATTCTCGGGACTCTTCAGGCTTTCTACGATCCAATGCCAACGCATTCTTAGGATCTCATAGCGACTGTCCATTGTTGAATTTAGGTAAACTCGGTCTATCTCTATGTGCTCTCCATGCATCCTCAGCATTAGCACAACTATAAACCATCAAAAGATCTGCTCATGAGTTATTACTTCAAAACAGATTGAACTTGATTCCTCCCGATCAACCTCGATCTACGTGATCCAACCTGACTAGGTCCAACGATGTAGCATCTTCTTGATCCACACCGCCCACAAGAAGCACAACACCTCATCTCACCCATATCTCCACATCAATGCAGAACATCCATAGTTCCGTGAAGTCCACTTGCTCCACCTTAATCTAAACTACCTGTCAGATCCCACATAATCGAAGCAAAATCTGCCCAAACAGACACCACCATTGTGTTCAGAGCACCTATGTACATCATATCTTCACCCTGATCTTGTCTTCCAAATGTACCATTGATCCAACATAAATCTGTTCCATGAATCACCGCTCATAACCATAGCTCTGATATTACTTGTTAGGAAACATCGTGATTCGGGTTAGTACGGATCACAGCGGAAGCATGCACAATAAAATAAAATCAAATAAATAACGGCAAGATTACAGACAATAAGACACCAAGATTTATATGGAAAACTCTTCAAACCAAGAAGGGAAAGACCACGGGAGAGAGATACCAATTCACTAGAATAAACAAGTTACAGAGATACACATAGAATACCTTACATATATTCTCTAGATGCCTCACATATACCCTAAACAAGAATACTCTAATAACCCCCTCTCTTATGTTCCAACAGGACACCTCTCAAGGTTTCACTGAATCCCTAACTGATCCACCTATAAATATAATTCCTCTAAGCACTTACGCAATCCTAATACGCAATACTAATAGCACATAACTAAACTATCTAGGATACGCAATCACAATCCCAATAGAATACAAGACATCTAACACTAATCCTACGTGGCAAAGGTTTATTAACATCGGAGATGCAATCAAAGCATGGTTTTTGAGCATGTATCTTTCTTAGTGGTTTTATCAGTCAGTGCCATGTATAATGATCAACTTTTCCCTTTGCCAGTCAAGGCATCAAAAGAAGATTAGATACAATCATGTTCAGTTGTCATGACAAAGTACCTAGCTTACTTTTGAAGTTGCTGAATAAAATCAAGAGATGTACGCGTGGGAAATACCCAATGCATATGGAAAATCACATGGTCATGTATCCTCTGCTGTGACATGAGAAAACCTTTATTAAATGCACCATTCATACTTCATCGCATGGTGCATACACACACGCAAACACAATCTATGCCTTTTCTTTCCATTCCATTCAAAACAGATACAGCTAAGCCCTCTGCAATCTCAAATAGCCCATACATTTTCTTTCACATTACACAGCCTCTTCACCGAAGAAAAAAGAAAAGCGTGGTTAGCCCCAGGAAAAAGCTTTTGGAGATGGCAAAGAAGGGGCAGAAGATTATTGCCGAAATAAGCAGAAGAAGGTCATTTTCTACTTCTGATGTTGTCTCAGAGTCTAATGGCTGCAGCACATCGATGGTAGAAAAGGGGCATTTTGTGGTGTATTCCATTGACGGAATTCGTTGCATATTGCCCTTGGCGAAGGCCCCATTACATTGCAATACAGTGGAGTTTTTTTGGAGTATGTTGCGTCAATGATAAAAAGCATGTCCAAAGATGTAGAGAGGCCGCTGCTGGCTTCCATATCCACAGGCCACTGCCACTGCTCCACTTCTGCTTTGCGACATGGACTTACCAACCAGCATATACTTCCCCAAGCCTTCTAATATTTTGGAAGAGAGACAAATTAAAATTGTGACTTCTGTATCCACAGTTTTTTTTTTGCAATGTATGCGCTTAGAAGGAAAATTAAATTGAAAGTGTGATTTGTAGGTATGATTTTTATTTTTATCCAACATAAGAAATGACAAATGGTTATGAACTGGTACACGTGATCGTGGGACAAGGTCTAGCAAACCGTCTAAACATGTTGGCCTAAGTCAGAAGAATGGTGGCTGCCGCTCGACCTTGGGCTTTAACACAACATAACGTAACCAAATACGTGTGAGTAGGGGACGCATTTGCCTCAGTGGTATACCAGCGTTCCTCATTGGTGGTGAGTTAGTTTCAATTTAGCTGCATTTTTATGTATATTAGTTAGTGGTGTATTGTTTCCTTAGAGTTTTCTGTATGAGGTATTCTACGTATGTAAATATGTTTAAGTATTTTTTTTTCTTAATTCACACATGAAGATACCTATTTTTAAGCAAATATGGTCATAAACATATTTGATTTAGATAAAATTTAATTTTGTAATACAACAAATAATATTCAATATAATGAATTGACTAAATTTTGCATGAATAATTAATGTATCAAACATAGAGGGGGTTATATGCTGACCATTTGCGGGCTACAAGTGGACAGTCTAATTAAATGTAGCATTTCTACATTAACTAAAAGTAATGTCTAATGTTGCTATTAAAATTTAGCTCTAGATAATAATAAAATTTTGGCAACAATTAATATAGATTTAGTTATATTAAGTACCAAAATTAGCTAAATTAATAGTGTGTTTAGGAATGTATTTGAAAAATGGGAAAGTGGAACGATTTTTGAGAAATACGAAAAAGAATAAAGTTAAAATAGATAGGTTAGTTGTACAGGCAGTCGAATAGAAATGATTGAAAAGTATGATAGTTGTACAGAAAAATGTGAAGAAATAATTAAAAAATAGAATAGTTATGGAAAGTGAAAAGTTTTAAATTAAAAAGTTTTAAATTAAAAATTTTTAACATGACATTTTTTAAGCATTGCCAAACACACCCACAAGCGTAAAGTGTCAGCTGTCGGTGTAATGTGCATTTTATCCTTGCATGCAATTAATGCATGTCCTTTTTAAGTTGTGTAGCTGCGGAGTGTAACATGCATTGTTCTCTTGCATGCAAGAAATGCATCTCCTCCAGGCCAGCTAAACGGCTTGGCATTTTCATTACATGCGTCAACCGGCTTTGATCAAAAAAACGTCACACAGTTTTAGTAAATGTGATACAGCCCCAAAATAAGTTTTGTTGCAGCGTTGATTCTACGAACTCTGATGTCCAGAGTCTCGATATTAACACCACACGAGTGATCACCATCGCATGCGTGCCTGCGAGTTCCAATAGCTTCTTTTTTGCATGGCGTACTAAGCGAGCGCTCTACCATTCCAGCTAACTACTCATTAGTGGAGTTACGCAACATCGATCACTGTAGCTTTGGCATGCTAAGGGATCTCAGCAATGTCCCTATATACATTTTCGTTTCCTCAAGTCTTTTCCTCTTGTAACATTTTCGTATATTCCTTTTTTGGTTTTTACAACTCCTTACATTTATTTTGCTTTTGCTTTTGAAATGGAAAATTTTCAAAAAGTAATTTTGACCGCCTCTGTGGCAGTATAGAATTAATGACACCTAGAGACGAAAAATCAAAAAAATTTAGCTAGTAAAGACACCTTAAAGAATTGATGAGGATGGAAAATGAAAAAAAACATTTATAAATTGTACATAAAAATTTTAGTTATTAAACATATACCACCTATTGACCACAAAAATGGTAGTAGGATGAAAGTCAGCACTGGTTGCGACAAGATAAGGTGTGTTCAACTCTTACCTTATTATTAAGAAATCTTGTTTGATTTTACTTTTTATATCAACTCCGAATAAGGTTAGTCTAACCCTCACTTTTCTTTCATAAATCTTAAAATAAATTTCAGATTAATTTCAGGTCAATATCAAGATAACAGATTTGGTTGAAAAAAACAGGTCAAATGTGATAATTTTAAAATTTTATATGCATATTAATATAAAATTACATCTATGATAAATTAAAAGGTTAAATGCTTTAATATTTTATTATTTAATGGAGTAAAACGTGATTACTATGCATTAATAAAAAAAATTTAATAACTTCATTTGTAATTTGACCTTAATAATATGTATATCAATCTTCAATAAAAGATAATATGCATAATTTTGAATTATAATTAAAACTATTAAATTATAAAATAATAATATTCATTCTTGAAAAGTGTAGCAACATTAATAATACTTTTTATTTCATTGATAAATTATATGAAGTATAAAACTTTAACAACATATATGTAATTAAGAAATAAAATTTATATACATCAACAAGTTACAAAGTTAAACATACATCCACATAAATCATATTCATATTAATAATCATAAAGTTAAACATATATATCTAACAAAATTGCATTCACATAAATAAGTTATATGGTTTATAAAGGCAAAGTGGGTTAAGGTAAGGTAGGATATAGATGACTCACCCCGCTCCCAGAATTAAAGAACGGGTCTTAAGTCTTGATCCACCTCCCCCAGCAAATCAAAATCTCTGCCCCAGCCCTATGTAAAATCGAGCAGAACAAGATCGACTCAACCCTATTTTTACCCCCAAATGATAGCAATAAAAGTGGTATTGGAGGCGACTGATCCATGCGATTGCTTCTTTCCATATGGATGCAATCTTCACCTTGGTGGTGCTAGTGGCTCAAACTTTGATCTCCTATTTGGAGATGCTAACACTTAGGTTGTGATCTTATGTGCAGTGATGTAAACAATAATCCTCGAACTAATAGTACTAGAGGGCTGGCAATCTTCTCACTGATAGCGATCTTTGGATTCCACCATCATCAAAAGTCAATTACTTGACTTATCTTATGGACAAGTTGATCACTAAGTACTAAAATTTAATAATTTATTAGTACTATATTGATTTTTACTAGTTTAACTTGAGTAATGATGATAGTATGACCAAGAAATAATGTTGTCAAAATTGAACTGGTGGTTGATCAATCTTCCATGTGGTACTTACATATTTAATATTGTGCATTGGTCCTTCATATAGTACATTTCCATTTAATACAATGCAAATGCTTCCATGTTGCTTCTTACATGATAGCTTTGTCATTTTTTAAAACATATTAAAATTTGACTCAACTAGTTCAACTGGTTTGGAAGCGGTTTCACCGTTTTAAGTGGTTTTAACTCAAACCAGAATGGGTTAGAAATGAACTAGGCTGGCACCAATTCTTGGTTGAATCGGTAGCATCCAGAGCCTTCTGCCAATTCTCATCTTCTCTAAATTAGTATACCATATGCATCCTGGGACTGTATGATAAATAGAAGAATATTTCTTTTAAGTTGTTTAGCAATGAACAGTGGCAAAAACATGGTAGATGGTTCAAGGTTTCACTTGCCACTAGCCACAGAATTAGATATGAAACTCACAAAGAGAAGTGGAAGTAAGTTAATTGAAACTTTTTTCACAGTCGATGTTAAAGAGATGAAATGTCATGTTCGACTACATGTGAAAAATCATATTTAAAACTCTACTTACCAAGATAGGTTTCATAATGTGAGTTCAACTCTTGGTAGTCAAAGTTACAAAAAATACAAACCACCACAATATGAGTTCAACCCTCTATAATCAAAGTTACAAAAATACAAAGCAAACCAACTTAAAGAGAGGAATTGTCATATGTGACTACACAAGAAAAATCATATTTAAAACACTGCTATCAAGATAGGTTCCACAATGTCATGAGTTCAACCCTCCACAGTCAAATTTATAAAAATAAAAAGCACTACAATGTGAGTTCAATCCTCCACAGTCAAAGTTACAAAAATACAAAGCAAATCAATAGAAACAAATTAAAATGCCAAAATTACTTGGAGATGCAAGGTATTGATCCCTATACCTCTCACATGCCAAGCGAGCAATCCACCATCTAAGCTACATCCTCACATATATTTTTTTTTTTTGTTATGTCTTTTTCTCTTTTGCTTTATAAATGAAAAAAGTAATTGGAGATGCAATATCAATCCTCATTACCTCTCACATGCTAAGCAAGAACTCTACCATTTGAGCACATCCCTATATATGTATGGTTTTTCATTTTCTTTTATGTCTTTTTTCCTTTTGCCTTAAAAATGGAAAAATGAAATCTGAGTTACATCCTTGTATATGTTTTCTTGTTTTCTCTTATGCTTTTTTTCTTTTATTTTAGAAATGGGAAAAATGAAAAAAAAATGGAGATATCGGATATCAATCCCCATGCTTCTCGCATACAAACCGAGCATTCTACCATCAAAACCACACCCTCATATATACTTTATTTTCTCTTGTATTTTTTCTCTAGTAACATTTCCTTGTATTCGTCTTTTGCTTTTGTTTTTGAAATGGAAAAAAATTTTGGTCCACCATATTGTGGCCATATAAAATAATTGCAACTTACTAGTTAATAAACGAACCTTAAAGGATTTTTTTTTGGAAGTGAACCTTAAAAGATTGATAAAAATGGAAATAGTTATTGATTGAAGATGGAAATGCTAATGAGAAATGATTTTGTTAGTTGGGGCTAAGTAATGACTTACTTAGCACACTTCAAAAAACTCATTTAAAAAAATATTTTTTCACTTTTTCCCTATAAACTTGTTAATATAGATGTATTTAATATATAAACTAAGTTTTACCATTTTTTGATATGTATATATATTTTCTTAAATTTTTAAACACAGGGGTATTTTAACTCCAAAAATAGTACAATTTGGTTTATATATTAAATATACTTAAATAAATAACTGTATAAAGAAAAAAGTAAAAAAACTATTTTTTAAATAAATTTTTTGATGTGGCTAACTAATAGTACTCGCGCAGGATCTGACCACTATAGTGATGGTTGCAATATCTACAAATGGGGTGCATGAGGTGATCATGATCCATGCGGTTGCTTATTTCTATGTGAATGTGATCTCAGCCTTAGTGGTACGTGCCCTTAGACTCTTAGTGATGCTGGCGACTTGGGCTGTGATATCTTGTTAGGAGGTGCTAATGACTTAAGCTGTGATCTTGTATGCGATAGTGTACTGGACGGCGGTCCTCGAACCGGCAATGCTGTTGGGACTAGCAATCTTCTTGGCTTCTGCAACCTATGGAGTCCACTGTCATCGAAGTCGTTGTTGACAGCTAGAATAGATTGAAATCTTTTATTTTCTAGAAATATTTCTACAATTCTCTAAAAATAACAGTTTATTTTTTCATATTTCCAATACAATTTTTTTAATCTCAATATACATTTTTCCATTTCCAATACACTTTCATCTTAAATCCTCGTCTCGTTCTTATTCCATCCTCATTCCTTTTTTTCCCATAATCTTATATATGGATAAGTTGATCACTAAGTACCAAATCTCAATAGGTAACTAATACTGTATAGTACAATGGGTTTAACTTGAGTATTGATGATAGTATGACCTATAAATAGCATTCACAGCCTTCTGCCATCTCTCATCTTCTCTAAATGAGCATATCATATGCATCCTAGGACCGTATGGTACGTAGAAGATTATCTCTTTTAAGTTGTTCAGCAATGAACGATGGCATGAACAAGGTGAACGGTTCAAGGTTTTGCTTGCCACTATCCACAACCTCATAAAGAAGTAAAAGTAGGATAGCCGAAGCTTTTTTGCATAAGGGATATTGTTAAAGAGAGAAAATGTCATATTTGATCACACTCGTATTTAAAACATTACTTACGAACAAAGGTTCCATAATGTGAGTCTACACAAAATACAAAGTACTACAATGGGAGTTCAACCCCCCATAGTCCCAAAAAAAAAAAAAAAAAAAAATTCCGTAGTCAAAGCTGCAAAAAATACAAAGTAAACCAAAAGAAACCAATTGAAAAAAACTAAAATTAATCGGAGATGTGGAGTATCATTCTACCAGCTGAGCTACACCCCCATAAATATTTTAAATTTTCTCTTATGTTGTTTTCTCTTTTACTTTAGAAATGAAAAAAATTAATTGAAGATGTGAGATATCAATTCTCCTACCTCTCGCATGATAAGCAAGTGCCTTACTATTTGAGCTACATCCCCATATATATTTCTTATTTTTTTTCTTATGTTTTCTCTTTTGCTTTAGAAATCGAAAACCATATATGTTTTTTTTTTCTAGTAAGTCTTTTTCTCTTTTGTCTTTGAAATGGAAATATGAAAAAAATAATTAATTGGAGATATGGGGTATCAATCGCCTCCCGCATCTAAGGAAGCATTCTAGATCATAGCTACGTAGTAATATATACTATTTTCTCTTTTATCTTTTCTCTAGTAACATTTCCGTATATTTGTTTTTGTTTTTAAAAATTTTAAAATAAAAAAATAATTTCGGCTGACCGTATTGCGGCCATATAAAATGACGGTAATTTAAAGCATTGATCAAGATAGAAAATGAAAATAATTAGTTAATAAACTAACCTGAAAGGATTGATAAAAATGGAAAATGAAAATTTTTAGTTATTTATTGGAGATAAAAATTTTAATTATTGAACATATATCGCCTGTTGACCACTATAGCGGTAGATGCAGCATCATGAAAAAAAGGTGCAGGACGTGATCACGATCCATGGGTTTATTTATTTCTGTGTGAATGCCATCTTTGCCTTAGTAGTGCTGGCGACTTGCGTTGTGATCTCTTGTTAGGAGGTGCTAATGACTTTTTCTTTTTCTTTTTCTTTTTTTTTTTGGTAGGAGGTGCTAATGACGGCGTACGTGGAGGACGATCATCTAACCAGCACTGCTGGTGGGGCTAGCAATGTTCTTGGTGTGCGCAACCTATGGGTTCCACTGTCATCAAAGTCAAGTAAATGACTTACCTTATGGACAAGCTGATCTCTAAGTACCGAATCTCAAGGGGTTATTGATACTCCGTTGATTTTGACAACGGGTTTAACTTGAGTAACGATGATCGTGTGATATGGAACTGGAAGTAGCGTCCGCAGCCTTCTGCCAACTCTTTATCTTCTCCAAATAAGCATACCACATGCATCCTGGGATAATATGGTATCGTGGAAGATTCTATCCTTTAAGCTGTTTATCTATGAAATGTGGCATAAACATGGTAAATAGGGAACTAGCCGTCCCTGTCGCATATTAAAAAAGAACTCTACCATCTTAGCTATGTCACCTTATATTTCTTTATTTTCTTTAACGCCTTTTTTTTATTTTTCGTTTCTCGCATGCAAACACCGGCCAATAATCGAGATTAGAAATAAATTTTGATTTTAAAAAATTCATAAAGATGGAAAATAGAAAATTTTATAAATGATTATCAAATCAATGACCAAAGACGCTGGGTATCAAGTATCAACCTTGCATGCTAAGCGAGCACTCTACTATCATGTATTTCTTTTGTTCTTTTCTTTTTGTCTAGTAAGAATGGGAAAAAATTACAAATTATTATTATTATTATTATTATTATTATTATTATTGTTAAATCATTAGATGGAGATGGGATCATTGGCTTTGACGTGCAAAGGTAGCGCTCTGCCTAATGAGCTGCATCCTTGGTGGAATTAATAGAACAAATATGAACAAATGCCTGGAGATACGGGGCTTGGGAAATTAATAGGATGCCCTTAAATTAAAAATATCATTGGATAGAGCGGTTCAAAGATAAGTGGGGAAATGCCACCTTTTGTGGGTTTTTTGCATTTTAGTCCTTCTAACTATGCATATTTTCTTAGCCCATAAGTTTTTATGTATTTGCTTTTTAGACTTGGTAAGTTTGCACCCATTGTTTCGTCAGAAACCTTGCTTTTAATTGTATATATGAGTTGACTCGCGAGTATGAGTCAACTCATAACTTTGTCGTTAACTGCATATATGAGTCTACTCATATATGTATTTAATGGCACGTCATTAACGATAGGGATTAACATGCAAATTGAGCAAGCTTACAGAGTCTAAAAAATGAATACGTGAAACTCGTGGGTTAAAAAACAAGTACGCATAATTAAAGAGACTAAAATGCAAAAAATCCTTTTTTGGGAAGAAGTACAAAAGGGTACTTAATTTGAGATTTTAACTGCCTGTTCTACCATCATAGCTTTTCTTCCCTGTGAGGAGAAATAATCAGTAGGAGTATCCCACACGAATCATCCGCCATGTGGAAAATCCCATATGAGAAAAAAGATCTTTTTCATAGCGAAAGGCTGTAGCAGGGTGCCTGAGTTGGATGGGCTAAAAGTTGCACGAGGCTATCCTTTTCTCGGACGAAGAACAATCCCAGCAATGGCATGGATGTCATGCCAGCAGATGTCCATTGATTTGGCAATCTCTACTGCTCTGATTTCGAATCAGCAGATGTATACACATTAATTAATGACTAAATAAATGCCAGAATGCAATCTTCAAGCTTGGCCCACAGTTTAGCAAGTGAATGAGCATGAGAGTAGATATTTTACATGAGTAATATATAGGGTGTGTTTGGCGGTAGGTAGAAAATGTCAAGTTAAAATTTTTCAATCTAAAACTTTTCACTATCCACGATTATCATATTTTTTAATGAATTTTTCACATTTTCCTATACAACTACCCTACTTTTCAATCATTTCTACACAACTATCCACGTAACTAACCTATCTATTTTAACTTTATTCTCTTTATTCTTTATCATTACACATATCATATCATATCATTTGACAATTTTTACTCTCCAAAACTTTTTATCAAAAGTTTTATTCATTTACAAACGCACTCATATTTGGCCTTCGCGGGAAAAAGTGGCTTGGGCGCACCCAAGTGCAAATACTTATTTTTTATTTTCTTTAAAAAAAATTTACACAGATGTTAATAAATTATTAAAAATGTCACTAATTTTTTAAAATTCAAAAAATTTGAAAATCTCCAAAAAGATAAAATTAATAAACATGTTAAATACACTTAGATTAATAGTTTTATGAAAAAATTTAAAAAAAAATTAAAATGGATTAAATATAGCAGGTGCACTAAAGATAAATGCATTTGGACGCATTTAATAATATCCCTTTGCAATGGATCCCGATCACGTGCACCCGGGTGCAAATACCTTTTTTATTTTTTAAAATTTTTTTACATAATTGTTAATCTAAGTGTATTTAATATGTATACTAATTTTTACCTTTTTAGAGACTTTTAGATTTTTTATTTTTAAAAATCAATGACATTTTATTAATTTAAAAATTTATACATATGTCAAATCTACTTAGATTAATAGTTTTATAAAAAATTTCAAAAAAATATTTAAAATGGTTAAATACACCCGGCTGCATTTACTAATATCCTTTGCGACTATCCTTATACCAATCTTTGATAGTAAAAGCAAGAAATCAAATCGTCTCACTTGCCATTCTCGTATGGATGATGACCCAAGAAAATGATTACTGGTCTTTCAGTCTCATGAAGACATTTCATATAGAGTTGGTATTAATCAGTCAAAACTCGTTTTATGAGAAAATAATGGGTATTTTGCAAAATGAACATGTAAGTAAGTTGGGTGAGTTGCAAAAAAATAAAAAATGTTGATCGTTGATTTTTTTTAAAGATAAATAAACAGTTGTTTCGTATTTGGATTGCGATCTTTTATAGTTGCCAAATTCAGCCACTAATTTTTTTTTGTTATAGATTCGTGAGCTTTAATTAGATTTTCTACCTTAAAAAATGGCTATTTAAAAAAACATGGATACATGCGCATTTATCTATGCCCTTTTATTATTTTTAAAAATCAAACAAATTTGAAAATTTGTGAAACTTTAGGGGATGAAAGATCTACGTAGGGCCAGAATATCTATTTAAAGATTTTAGAAATGAGAAATACATGTTTTTCCTGGTCAGCTATAAGATCGCTGGAGTTCATGTGTAAGCATGAAGTGGTGGAATTGCAAACTGAAAAAGACGTACTATATTGGGGAGTTACCAAATACTTTGCCAACTCCAAAACTTTTAAAACCACACCCCCATCATCCCACCATCTAAATTTCAGTATCCTGCAAAGTTGAATTCATTCCTGTATCCTGCAATTTAGATCCTTAACATTCTAACTCGTTGATGTCATCCAATCCCCATGAAGCTTACTGAGATGGCAAAAAAAGGGCAGAAGAAGATAGGCGAGGTAGTGTGGAGAAGGTTCACCGGTTCGAGAGAGGGTGAAATAACTGGTGCAAATTCAAGATTCAATTGCACCAGATTGGTTGCTGAGAAGGGGCATTTCGTGGTGTACACCAATGATAAAATGCGGTTTGTTGTGCCCCTGGATTATCTGAATAGCTCCATCTTCCAAGAGCTGCTCAGGAAATCTGAAGACGAGTTTGGATTGTCCTGCGGTGGACCCATCACACTGCCATTGCCAGCAGAGTTTATGGAATATACTCTCACTTTTATGGGGAAAAGCATTTCCGAAAATGTGGAGAAAGCTCTGCTCAATTCCATTGCACCTGGTGCTAGTGGATGAGAACCGACACAAGTCCGTCCGTCCGTCCTTCCTCGTCATGGGAAGCCAGTTAGCCAGCTACCTACCAATCTACCACTGCATTGGCCTCCAAAGAGGAGCTTTGCTACCTCCTCATCTCGCCATTTTGTACGCCTAATTGTGGTAGGCTTTAATTTAATTTTGCATTTAGATAGTAAGCATTTTCGAAGTTGTAGGGAAAGCTGTGCTCAATTCCATCGCGCCTGGTGGATGAGATCCGAGATAGGTCCGTCCTTCCTCGTCATGAGAAGCTAGCGACCTACCTACTTGCCATTGCATTGGCCGCCAAAGAGAAGTGCCTTACTACCTACTCATCTCGCCATTTCGCATGCCTAATTCTACTATTGCATTTAGATAGATAGCATCTCCGAAGATGTGGAGAAAGCTCTGCTCAATTCCTCTTGAGGCTGGTGGATGAGAACCAAGACAAGTCGGGTCCTTCCGCGCCATGGGAAGCTGGCTACCTACCTACTCCTCGAAAAAAAATTAAGGATGAGCAATATGCGAGTTTATATAGGATTTTTTATTATTATTATTCTTCAACAGTACTAATAAAAGAGAAATTTATGTAGCACAAAAATAGAGTAATACTAATTTTCTCAAAATTTTAAGGATGATTGATATTTTTATTAACGAGTTTTATTATTATTGTGATTATTCTTGGGTTTCAGACACGACCCAACCATCACACTTCACAAGCCATAGAGAAAAACTCAAGACCAAATCTGGGCTGGGTGGGCAGCAGCTCCCTTAAACGAAATGAAGGCAGCAGAATACATAGCCACATCCATCAATTAGCTGAGAATGTTCAAAGATGAATTTGGATGGTAACTGATGGATCATCCATACAAAATTTTATCCCAATGCTTCTAATCAAAAATGGGGACACTGCAGGGCCACAATGCTCAGCAATCAGACTGATGAGTAAGCTGTCACAAAACCTCACAGCTTATTTAAAGTTGCTATGTTTCATTGAAGCGATGGAGGCATCCAATTCCTGTGTAGCTTGAAAAAGGTAATAAAATGCCAACAAAGATGGGAGTATACCAGATTCCGTAGAGAATGAGAAAGGGATATCACCGATAAAATCATAAAATTAACTATCTGAAGGCAAGTTGCTAAAAATACACGAAAAAATCATGATGCAATTAGAAATGATTAGTGTGGATGAAGATCTCTGAAAAAATTTCTCCAATTGGCTCCTGATTTTAGACTAGACTATCTCTAGATGGACTCAATCATCTAAACCTAGCAACAACGACAGGATAAGATATCCATGCAAGTGTATGGTCTACCCATGGCCCCCAGTTCCTCAGCTGTGGGCAACGGTTCTACATCATAGATGCTGCTGCGAGCACAGCAGAAGTTATACAAATTTCGGCATATACCTTTACTAAATGGATGAATTCTTTCAGGAATACCCCTGCAAAACAAGAGAATTTAAAGATCATGTGAAAAGGCGTGCATCAGGAATGTCAATGGTCATGGCAATGACCCTAGATTTGAATTCCATATCCATTCTCCCAAATCAATTAGAAGGAAGTCACTGATGACAGGGAAGCAGAATTATAAGAATGCAGATTTGATCATTTCCCAATGGATCACAGAGCTACGTTAACCTAACTTGCCAGAAAGAACTGTATATTCCTACCTTAAGTATGAAATGCGCCGCCTCCTTACAAGTTCATATGTGGTTTGATTTGTCAGTACCAGATAGCTGCAGAACAATGTCATGATAACTATTCCATGTTAGATTCTTGTTTGCAACTTTTCAGCTAATTCTATAAAACATGATGTCCCACGCCCAGAAAACAAAGACAAAACAAAACAATCAAAAACAAATAAAGGAGCAAATATAATTCATCTGTTCAACTGGGACAATCGTGTCATAGTTCTGATGCAACTTCCCCTGATCCATTGTAAATCTCCATAGCCAAAACTAGGCACACGATTTTGGCCACAGTTCTATTTTCCAACCCATGCGTCCAACGCAGATCTGGTTGCTGAACCACAAAATAACAACATATCGGTAATTAACCTCCATAGATATTTCACATCTCATGTTTAAGACAATACTTCGATTGGAAGGTTAATGACATGGGGAAAAAAGCTTGATGCAGAAGACAGCAAATGTGATAACTTTATCAACTTGAAGAGGCATTTTTTAGAAATTGTTGTGTTAATGAACACTTCAGTTAAGAGGAGTTCTAAAACCGCTCAACTCTGAACAGGCCCTAATGGAAAAAATTAACATGCGAAACAGAAAACTTAATGCTCTGGACAAACCATAGATTATTAGAAACATCTTACCTGTGGAAAAGTAGTAGCAGAAGCAAAAAAATGAGGGCGGTGCACAAAACAACCAAAAGCAATATTGCAATTGCATTCTTCCACCTGAATTTGGATTACATTGGTGCATATCATCAGACATTACTGAATAATGAAAATCACATTCAAATGTAGATCATTGGGCAAATTAGATCCTAAAGAGTATATTTCTTTAATTGTTAACATGGCCAATGGTATGGATAAACTGTTACAATCCGGTCTCAAGTGCCACAAACTGAAAATTCAGATTAGAAAGGCATGAGATTTCAACTGCTAAAGTGTGAACACAAACCAGTCAGGAGATCAGACTAGACGGATATAGAATTCTCATAATTTTTCCAAATGTCCAATCATCCAAAACAAAAGTCTGCCTCCCTCAGGCTAGGGCCAGCCTGATACTGGGGCCTGGAGCCCTCTGCAACCCACATGATCAAAAAGAAGCAGATCTTGCGTATATAGTGCTATTATACTGAATTTAAGCAACCTCACTCAGAATCAATGTTGTCAGATGACAACTGATAATGAATACCGAGGCATTATGGAATATACAAAGGACAGATGACAGTGCTATGTGATTCCGACTGCACTTGAATATTTTTCCATATTTATATATCCATACCACTGCCTGGCAAAATCAGCTTTCAGAAAAGATATGTAGAACACGCCGGTCCAAAGGTACAGAATTGTTTCTTCAAAAATGAACCACCTACCAAAAGTAACAACAAAAAATTTTAAGATTTATAGCAAAGACATTGACCAAGAACGACATAAAGTCACATTGGATACCTAAGCAGTTGACACCACCATATAAGAGCTACAGTTTGATGTTCAATTCAGCCTCAGTAAGAAGCTGACTATCATGACATGCAAAAGTTCCTCAATCATAACAATTGGAAATGAGCGCAAAATTATGAAGAGTTGTGATTTTGTTGGCCCAGGCTCAAACCTCACTATTTTTATTTTTAAATTTTTTTATAAACTTGTTAACCTAGTTGTATTTAACCTATAAACTAATTTCTACCATCTTCAGAGATGTATATATATTTTTCTTAGATGTTTAAATGTGGATATTTAAGTCATGTTCAACCACTAAAAATGACTAAAATAGCTGTGTTTAAAAATTCAAGAAAAATATATGTACACATCTTCAAAAATGGTAAAAGTTAGTTTGGAGGTTAAATACAACTAGATTAACAAGTTTATTTTTTAAAAAATTAAAAAATAAAACAAAGGGCCGATTGGCTCGAGCTAACAACTGGTCCTGTTAGCCTAGGTTAACGGGATCAGCCCTCAATTATGAATGAGCAACAAACAAGCCAACTGGCAAATAAAAAGAAAGGGAAAGAACTTAAATGACCAGGTTTTAGAAGTAGGCATGTCTAAAAATTTTCTAACAAGATATCCACAGATTCTAGTGAAAAAGGTCTTTAGGTTCCACCAGATAATAAGGAATTAGTGAGGGAGAATGTCACAAGTCATAAACTCTCGTAATTGTCAATGGTTGAAAATGTCTTAAATACCTAAAGCGGTGGGTAATCACTTATCAGTGCTGCTTTCTCAAACTTACGAGTGGCTACTCCAGATCAAAGGAAAACGCAAATTCCCCTTTAAAATCAAAAAGTTAAATAATTCTAAGCTTGGGTTACACATGGGGGATTTCAAACAAGTTGAAACGTTCCCGCTTGCTAACCAACCGATGTGGCTCCATACCATTACCAGGTCAAAAAAAAAAAGGAAGGGAAGACTATACTTTTAACTTTCGATGGTGTTATATTCAACAGGGTTGGATTTTCAGTTTTGATCAAAGCTTAACACACCCCACGTTCAGGTTTCCTTGACACATTCAAGTGCCTTGGCCTGCTGCTTGTTTCCGGGAACAAAGAAACTCTTAACTGTCAACTACCAATGACGAAAAAAATGCAAACATTCCCACAAACCAAAATTTTGCTTTTCTTTCCTTGTCTATTTAAGGACAGTTTTATTTCATGAAAGCCAGAATGTAAACCAGATGAATCAACAGGCATGATCATGACCACAGAAATTGCAACCACATGGAAAAGAAAAACCCACCAAAATCGGCAATGGTTCCCCTGACCTATGCATGTCCCTAGCCAAACACAATGATGATCAAACTGAAGAACGCATTTGCCACAGTCATGACAATGCTTTGCACGTGGAGGCTGCACAGACAATGAAAACAAAATAAATAACTATGCATCAAATGTTCTTATAACAGTTTGGAAGAAAACTCAGGATCGTCTAGCTAGCGGTTTTTAGAAATAGCAACCAGATCCTATCTGAAGTTAAACTAGCATTAAACACCATCAAATTATTTAATCACAACAACGGGAAGGCAAAGGGAAAATTTGCAAGAAAAGGCAAGTGGGAACTGTAAAAGCACCATCAGCAGTCTCAGAATAATTTTCAGGTGAGCCACATTTCCAATTACCACAAAATTACACAATGCCTAATAAAGATCAATAACAAAAAAGCATATTTTCCATAACCTACCACAATCTAGTCACATAAAGCAATAAGGATGGACAACATAGAAGTACCTGGACAACATTACAGTAAGTACAAGTCCAATGTCTGCCAGAGCCACAAGGAAGAAGTTAGAAATACAAACTGTAGTATGTCAATTGTTCTAAAGTATGCGTAATCTACATTTTATATTATACTACATGGGAAAATAAATATGATACATAAGTCAATAAAAGATTGCAAAAACAGACATAAGCCGCGGAACGCTCAGATATTCCATCTGGAAAATGACAACCTTAAAATATCAATTTTACCTACACAATGAATAATGCACTCTTCTTGAAGCTTTGCATTCATCATTTTCCCTTTTTTTCTCATTTCTTCTCTATCTTTTAGCATTTAAGATCAATCATTAATCACCCTATACTTTGAATCATTGTCTTGTTTTTGAAGGCAAATTCATTAAATAAACAAATAAAGGAAGGAGAAGGTGACAATTCATTACTTATGTTTGTTGAAGAATAAAAACATCAAAAGCATCAATTTCTAAAAGCACTTTGAAAGGATGTGGGGGTGTTGGTGTGTGCGTAATATTTAAAACTTCAAGACCCCAAATTAAAAAAAAAAAAAAAAAAAAAAAAGAGTATGCAGATAGGAGCAAAGGGAGTACATTTTATATTATAATTGACAACATCTGGGTTAGACTTCAAGGACAGATTTGTTTGCTAGGACACAAAAGGAAGGCAAATTATCACCCCACATGTACACAAGAGAAGGAACCAAATATCTATATATTTGGATTCCTCTAACATGGTCCATCTTTTCAATTTTTTCACATCATTAGATATCGATGTAAATCTCTGCTTATCTCATCCTCAACCCAGAAACGAATAAAAGTAACACGGCTAGGAGCTTGTAGTTACCTGATAACATCTTATCCATAAATTCTTTTGTCGATCAAGCAGCCTAGCCGTCTCACCACAGAAACGAGAGAAATAGTTTTTCAAACATAACTTTGCACTTGGGAGTTCTGACATAGACAAGTGAGTGGTCCTGTTCATTTTCTTTTCAACATTGTGTTTGGGGGTTATCACATAGACAGGTGAATGGTACCGTTCATTTTCTTTTCAAGCTTTTCCATTATCTTTTCAAGAACAATCATGCTAACATTGGAATTTAGCACTAGCGTTGACCAATACAAAGTAATTCTATAATTCAGGAATAATGCTTTTATCATGCAGTTAATGGATATTCTTGATTCTTTCAAACTGATCAGAGAAATAAGGCTCATCATGTGCAAGGATCCTGCTTTCAAATCTATCGTATCTATAAAGAAATGCAAACAAAATAAATAAAAAGGCAAATGACATAAAAATACAGGAATTCTCCAACGTAGAAGAACTTACTGGAAAGCATAATACCTGCTGGATGATCCAAGAGGATAAAGGTCCATCACTCTCTTAATCCATGATGCAGTATTCACCCCAGGAATTTCTCTACTGTGCTGATAAACATCTGCTGGAGATTTGAACCTTTCGTTTTTGCTCAAAGCAGCCTGTCTTTGCTTAATCATCATAAAAAAAAAGCAGCGTTGTCACAGCAAAACTAGCCCATGCATTCTAGCAGCTACATAATTCTAATATTATCTGACTGATACTAAAGAAACAAATCTTACTTTGAAGTCATTGATGTTTTGGAAAAGGTAGCATGTGTGTCATTTCCTTCCCTCATTGCATCAAGGACATACCTAGTACAATAAGGGTGCATTACTAAATCAAGTATTGCAAAGATAAGGAACAGTTTCCATCATTACCAAAACAAAATTGAAAAGAAAAATAAAATTTCCCATCACAGAATTTGGATAACACAATATAAAAGTCCAGAGCTACATGCATTATTGGTATAACAGCTTCCAACCTGTCCGCCTCGAATCTCTGTTGGTGCATAGATTCAGGAAACAAAACAAACCAAATTTACCCTCAATCTTTCTGCAGATTCATAGTGACAACTGACGAATCTAATTGCAGAATAAGGCATCGTCTCTACCAAGGAAGAAAGAAGTTCTGTAATGCCATTGCAGATCAAATGCAATGATACCTCCGGACAGCCTCAGGACTGCCAACTGAACCCCAATACTCGTTTAGAACATTACTCAACACAAGAAAACCATGCTTACCCTGGTGACGAACTGGACGTCAAGAAATACTGAAACAAAGCTGTGACAAATAATGCCAAATAGATTCCAATATACCTGCAAAACAAAAATGTTCAGCGACAACAACAACCAAGAAAACAATCCGAAGAGATGGGGAAGTATAAATTGGTAAGACATGGTCACAATCAATAAAAATACCATGGTTCTTCCTTAGTCTTCCGTCTCAAATCTGTATCCCACAAGAACAAGCAACCCACGTAAATGAGGTGTAAGGCCACCATAGCAAACTTCAGAACCCAAGAAGATCTCGTAACTGAAACCGACGGCGCCAAACTCCAAACCGTTAAATGGCTACTGAAAACACTGGAAAAGAGACTAGCCCAAGAACCCAAAATGGGAAAAGGGGGAAGAAGAAAAAAGATATACATGTACCAGGATCGGCGAGACATGGGAAGCGTAGAAAGCACCTTTCGTTGGCCCCTGTCCAGGCATCTCGAACTGGGCGGCAGAAGCTAGTAGTCGTCATCGAAATCGTCTCATGAGCAGAACAGAGCAGAGTGGAAGAGGGGAAAATCGCGCGAAGAAACGATCTCCAAATGTGCGTGGAAAGGGAGAGCGCGAGAGACAAAGAGGAAGGAAAATCGGCGAGTCAAGCACGGACAAACATTGAAAGGTAGTTGATTACCAGCAGGTTAGGTTGGACCTGTTGGTGCGCAATTGCGCGTGCGCTGCCGCGGCGGGCTGGCTTCGGATCCTCTCATCAGTTGCCGTAGCTCCGCGTAATTGTATTTTTAACGCCTGCTGAGGGAGGGCTTTGAATGGGATCGAGAGAAATGGGATTAAAGGGTAATAATATGTATAAGGAATTAAAAAATTATGTGAATTTTACTTCCAATTATATTCGTACTTACGAACTTCTGAAAATTCTAAATATATTTATATATTTCACCTAAATTTCATTTATACTCACACCTTTAAATAAAACGATAAATATGTCCAAAATCTAATATCAATTTATAACTAAAAATTTATAATCAAATGATGTATAATTCTGTAATGATAAAAGTATGATTATATGGTTAAAAAAAGTACTGAAAATTCTTTTTTATGGAACTAAAAATTCATTCGAACGTGAAATATTTGTCATTCCACAAAGAAAGAGTTGCAGGTATAAATAGGACTTTATATAAAATATAAAAATTGGTGTGTATACTTAGAATTTACAAAAAAAAAAACTTAAAAATAAAAATACTGTTATATATAGTCAATTAAGAAAAATTAGAAAAAAGTTACTCGGGTAAGATTGAATTATAAAAAATATAACAAGACATTGTAAGACAATTTTCTGATGACATATTATTAAAAAAAGTGTAATAATATGTATAAACTATAAAGAGTTAAAAATTTATGTGAATTTTACTTGTAATTATATTTATTCTTACGAACTTCCAAAAATTCTAAATATATTTATATATTTTACCTAATATATAATATGTCCAAATTTTAATATGAATTTATAAATAAAAATTTATAATCAAATGATGTATATAATTCTATAACTATAAAAGTATGGTTGTATGGTTAAAAAAGTACTGAAAATTATTTTTTATGGAATTAAAAATTCATTTGAATGTGAAATATCTGTCATTCCACAGAGAAAGAGTTGTGGGTATAAATAGGACAAATTCGTGTGTATACTCAGAATTTGCCAAAAAAAAAAAAAAACTAAACATAAAAAATACGGTTATGTATAGTCAATTAAGAAAAATTAGAAAAAAGTTACTCGAGTAAGATTGAATTATAAAAAATATAACAAGACATTGTAAGACAATTTTCTGATGACATATTATTAAAAAATATATATCACATTCCATGCATGTAACATAGCCCTTCGAGATCACTTTTTGTTACAGACATCAAATTCTATTGACCGGAATAATACCAATGTGGCTTTTCACGCTGGCCAGCGAGGAGCACGACAAAAAAAACAAAAAACGTGCCCTATCGACCAAATTAGGTGCCTGAATTTTTTAGAACATTGCTTATATTTTATTACGGGCGTGTTTGAGAAGCTACACTTTTAATGACCAATATTTAGTGTAAAAGTTTTTAAAATATAAAAAAATAATATGATATGATAACAGTAGTGATGAGAAATAAAATTATAAAGTTAAAATGCATAGGTTAGATACATTGGTAGTTGCATAAAATTAATTGAAAAATAATGTAATTATATAGTAATAAATAACAAAATAATTAAAAATAATATAGCTGTAAAGAATGAAAAATTTATATTACAAAATTTTAGTTTAAAAAATGTTGAGTTTTAACAAACATACCCTACATTCAAACTCCCATCCACTTAGATACATCGCATTTTATGAAAAATTTGATCTTTTTTTTACTTTGTTTGCTAACCTAATCAAGGGTGTTTTTGACAATGGATAATTTTTAAGATGAAAATTTTTGATATAAAAGTTTTGAAATAAAAAAAATGATATGATATAATAAAAAGTAAATAGAATCAAGTTAAAATAAGTATGTTAATTGTCCAAATAATTATACAAAATCCATTTAAAAATAAAAATGTTATATCAGAAAATTGGAAGAAATAATTTTAAAATATAATAATTATAAAAAGTGAAAATTTTAAATTAAGAAGGTACTTGGCAATCCATAAAACTTTTGAATCTAAAACTTTTCACTATATACAACTATCATATTTTTGAATTATTTTTTCATATCTTTTTATACAACTATCATACTTTCTAATCATTTTTAGACAATTGTCCTTACATCTAACCTATTTATTTTAATTTTATTTTTTTACTCTTCATCATTATCTCTATCATATTACATCATTTTACAACTCTTACTTTCCAAGACTTAGTCTTTTTTCCAAATATGTGTGTTATTTTGACCCTAATTCTAAATATACCAACTACGTTTTCAAAATCCAAATATACCAATTGTATTTGTAATTAATCATAAAAACACTCAATCCATTAATTGACGCCATAATTAACATATGAAATTACTAATATGCTCATTAAATTTTGGACATGATTAAAAAATAGAATGTCATGATTTACCAATGCCCTAATTGCACATGGACTCTAAATTGCAAGAGTCATGTTTTATTTTATTTCTATTTTATTTCATCTTTTATTATTTTATAACAGGAGTATTTTGAGTATTTTATAAAAATTTAATTTATAATTTTTAATAAAATTGATATTTTTAAAATTAACTGTAAATATACTGAATATATTTAAAATTTTAAAATATGAAGAGTATATTTAGAATTAAGGTGAACGCAGACTTGGTAGATTTAGGAAAAGCCTCCAGAACTTTTTATCACTTCCGAGCAAAAATGTCTCTGATATCTACTGTGTCGGCAATATGCGGGAAGACCGAGACTATCATCAACTTATTACGCGGAACGTGTACGTGTTGGAATAGACAGTCCTGCTACATGTGACATGACTATTGGAATAGACGGTTTTGCTCTATGTGACATGACTAACGGAGCATGATTTCGTACGCGTGCATTTAGCTTAGGTACCTTTAATTGTAAATATTTATTTTTTTAATGTTTTTAAAAAAAATTTACACGAATATTAATCTAAATATATTTAACATATATATCAATTTTTATCATTTTTTGAAATTTTAATTTTTTAAAATTTTAAAAAGTCAGTAGTATTTTAATAATTATACATATTAAATTAACTTAAATTAATAACTTTGTAAAAAGATTCAAATAAAAAATTTAAAAAATAAATTAAATATACTTTGGTGCACTGAAGCCATGTGCACCCGGGCTTCAGCGTCGGTTGCAAATGTCATGTTCCTACGCCGCTAAATATAAATGTGGTACGTAGTTAAATATTAAATAGAAAAAGAATAAATATTATAAGAGTATGTATTTACCTAGAGCCTGTGTGGTTCTATGCTTAACGGTCACGATCATTGTCATTCCAACAACTCCATCAACTTTCTTATAGATAGGCGGTTCCTGTGTGATTTTATTTTGAGCTTCACCCTTTGCAACCAATCTTGCTATACAATTATATAATCCTTTCATAACTTCTTTTTTTCACTCAATATCAAGATTTGAATAAAAAAAATTAGGTTTAAGAAATACCCAGCTGCGATAGTGGAGTTGAACTTCCCTTCTTCTTCAATAATTTCAAGTACATGCTTATATCTTCTTTATTTCCTTTGAAAGTGCTTACAATACCTTCGTTGACTCTACCCATGGCTTCACAAATATCACCCTTAAGAGGCTTTCTTTCTCTATCCACCAAGCTCAGCACATGAATAAGGGGACCAGCCACCTTAAGGTCATAGATACCATTATTCCAAAAATCCTAGACTAATAATCATAGTTGCAACTTTTCTGTCTTGTCCGTGTAGTTGTGTTAAAAATTTACTTGGTATCCACTCTTTCGTAGCAAGCATTTTTTTCAAATTGTTCTTTTGTTTGTGAATACTGAACAAGGTGATAAAAAGAGTTGCAAATCTGGTTTTGGTAGGCCTACATAACTCCCTTTGACATGTTGCATATCTTCTGTCATATTTAAAACCCTTGTGTGGATATATGTATAATCGTTTATTATTATCACCTTTCTCATTGTTTGCTTAGAAGCAGATAACTTCCATATATGTTCTAGTATCAAATCTAAATAACGAAAGCACATGGTGTCCAATACAAATGTAGATATTTAATATATAAAAGAAAATGTGTTTTAGAAATTAAATTATACAAAAAATGAATAAAATGATTTATACACTATAGACATCTATCTAATAATTAAATATAAAAAATAGAAAGTAGAAATGTAGTATTCTTATGCTTGCCATCACATTATATGCTCCAATTTTTGGAATAAAATTATCGAGTAGTTTGAATATCTTTTCTACACTCTTCACAAACGAAGAAACATCTATAGAGTCTACAAATATTGCCCCTCAAGACAATTTACCAAAAAATTGATTATTATCTACTCTCTTTTCTCTTTCCAAGTTCCAATGATTTGTTTTAATAGAACATTCATGTCTAGCCCATTTTTCTTGATAATCCTTCATCAAATTTTCTATGTTTTTCTTCATTCCTTGAGAGAGGAGTCCTTACTTTCATGATGACGAGGAGAATTCATTTGAGGACCATATTGCCCAACTGCTTCTATTATTGTAGCAAAACTATCACATTTCACAGCATTAAATGTAATTCCCGCATCATACATCCAACATGCAAATTGCTTGCATGCACATTCTCTTGCTTTGTTTTTTTTGTTGAGTTAAATGTAATCCAACTTATATTCTCTTCTCATTGAGTTAGGATTTGGTCAAGAAATCCTCAATCCTCCTTGTTTGAGAATTGGTATTAGGAATAGTCTATGATACAGAGGGGGCCATGTTGTTTATTTTTCCATAACTTTTCATGGATATTGATTGAGTGCATTTTTTTCTTAGATTATCAAATAAGTCTTCTTCTAGAGATACTTAAAAAGGGTAGTATGAAAAAAGTGTGTAGAAATGATTGAAAAGCAGCACAATTATATAGGAAAGTGTGTGGTAAAGTTTCGTTGGATTTTCAAAAACTTATTATTATTATTATTTTGGAATACCAAACACACCCATAAGATAAAGAAATTGTAAGGAATGAAGTAGGCTCTCTTAGAGGATGGCTGCCGTAGGCCTGCAACAGAAGATTGTAATCTTCTGGCTATGTAATTAAAGTTAATACAAAAGCAAATTGCTGATGGTGGAGATAGACTTCCTGCTAAAGCAAATCTTCTTAAGGTTACTATCATGCGCTTCATTGCAAAGTTATCATGTTTCAGTGATGCCAATCATGCACTAAATAAATTACACAATTATGAAATGCAGTGACTATTGTGGAAAGTCTCAAGCTGATGGATTTATGTGCTCTAAATGGCATGCATGTTCAACAACAGAAGTTTAAATGTGCATTAACGTGGGGCTTACCAAGAATGTGATTCCTTCTAGTTGCAATGCTGGGAGATTCCACGCCTTCAAACAGCAAATCAAACTGAAATTTATGGGGAGTAGTCATAGATATGTTCAGTGAATGATTTACCAGTGACAGAGATTGATGGTCGATAAACATGAAAGAACCACACACTTTGCTTAAGATATTATTGTGCTTCACAGCCAATTGTTCACATGGTCATGTTATGTGATACTGTTAATTGTAAATAAGGAACACGTATGCAGCGTAGATCTTCATCTTGGTTATGTTTTGTGATGGGTCATACAAATGAATTATATGCTACTTACAACTGCAATACGACGACACTTGGAATGGCCATGCATAAGGCTAATGTAACTCTGTAAGCATGGAAATGTTGTACTAAGGAAAATCAAGGAATGAATGCTATACTATATCCACGGAGACTGCATTGAAAAGAAATTATCCTATTTTAAAACCGATAGGTTTGGTTTGGTTTACAGAGTACTCGACGAAAATTGCACCCTTGATCAATGCAACATCAAGGAATGAATGCTAACAGGGGGAGTAAATAATTATGATATAAAACTTTAAAACTGTAGAAGATAAGGTGGTAAATACAAATAACCAGAATATGAACAGCAAGGTAATTGTAAAATATTGAAGATAATAATAATAATAATAATAAATTTTTGCATTTTTGCCTCTTCAGACATGTGGGTCCCACAGGATAAGATAGAATGAGATAAGAACTCTCCTAGATAGGATTGTTAAAATAGAATTTAATTTTGGAACAAATCTTATCTCCACGGGATAAGATATGATGAGATAAGAATTATCATAGATAAGATTTATTAAGATAAAATCTAATTTTAAAATAAATTTTATCTTATTCCTATCTTCCTATCCCTTAGAAGCTACGGGACTTCTATAAATTGGGGTGAGGACTTGATAAATGGAGATGATCGTAAGAAGGTTTGAGAGGTAAAGTGGCGCAAGGAGAAAATTTATTCTCTTCAAAGGCAAGTGGGGTTTTATTTGGAAATTGATTTCAGTTTGATAATTATGTTATTTGCATTGGAACTATTTTTATACAATTTTTATGTATAAAGCATTATATTATATAATTTTTAGGCTATATTTGACATAATTAAATTTTATAATCCTAAGTTTTTAGGATATAAAATTTTTCAGATAAATATGTCAAATTTTATGCTTAAAAATTATATTTATTGAGATTTTTGAATTTTTTTTATGCATTTTATTGATATGCAATAAATATATGAATATTGAAATTATATGTGGGTTAATTATAATATATGTAATAATGCTCATGTATAATATGATGTGCATAAAAATCAAATTATATAAGCCATTTCATATTCGCGGATGTCCAGTGGAGGAAAGAAAAGAATTCGGACGAGCGTCGAAATTCGGAACGGAAGAAATTCCGAAGAAATGCATTCGTCATAAGGAATTTTCGTCAGAGGGAAACTTCGGCGGAGGGTTGCTTTTGGGTTTTTATGCAACCAAATTTCTTTTGGTTGCATTTGATGAATTTGATATTTTAATGATTTAATACTTCTAATGTTTAAATATTCTGGATTAAAAATTGATGTGCAGTCATCACAGCAGTACAGGCTAAGTGAGAGATGCCTGGGTGGGTCCTATATGCAGGAAAAGTAATGATGAAGTGGCTTAATACGGGCCGTTCATTCTATTTTGCTATGATTTATTCATTTTAACTCCGATTTGAATCATCAAATAGTCTATTTCTATATTTTTGATGCTTCTGGACTCAATGGAAGAGTTTGATTTTGCAGTTGAGGCCTAATTTTTAAGATATTAAATTAAATGATTATTTTATCATTTAATTAAGTTTTAATTGGGTCATTATCCATTTTCAAATAATTTTCTACTTGCTAGTCATGTTGAGACTAACCCATTATTTTTACAGGTGTACCAAATCAAGTGGGACACTAGCGTTTTGGGATTTACAAGAAGATTTTTCAAGAATAATTATTTCTATTTATTTATTTTAAAGGCATGTATTGAAAATGATAGACTTATAAAATTTCTTCTTTTTTTTATGCCTTGATGTAATAATGGGAACATGACTAGTAGAAGTGGAATTTTTGAAATTTTTATGAAATTATAATAATTAATTTTGCCATAAATGTGTGATTGATCTTGGAAAATTGCATTAAATACACGGCCCGGGATCACTTTTCTGGACCGGTATGTTACAGATGGTATCAGAGCAGTCACACATATAAAATATGGCTTATTAATTATTATAATAAATTTTTTTTAAAAAAAAAAAATTTGGAATGGATTTACAAATCTAACCCTATGTTTTCTTTTTGAGTCCAGAAAATGGTCAGTTCGGGTGCATCGGTTTACCCTACACCTAAAAATCAAAGAAAGACTCTCCCTACTACCCAAGAGAGGTTAAGTGCCCTAGAAAAACAGGTTCTAACCTGGAGAAAGGAATCCTATTTACAGTACCAAGCCCTAAATAAAAAGCTGGATAGGATCCTAGAGGCTGTGGATGCTGCCACCCCACCTATACCTGTTAAATCTCGGGTTAATAGAGAGAAGGGTAAGAAACCAGTAACCCAATTAATGACTGACCCAGAAATGGAGCTAGATAATGAAACCTTGGCAGATAAAAGTAAAAGGTTGCGTACCCAAAAACCCATAGAGGATGAGAAGCCTAAGAAAAGAAAAGCTGAAACTCAGGCTGTACCCCTACCTCGGATGGCTGGAACCCTAAAACAGGATAGTCCTTCAACTTTAAGGAAACCTTCAATACGGACTAAGGTTGCTGTTACAAAGCCTAAGATAACACCTATTAACATACCCAAAGCCCTGGATGAGCTCAAAACTGCTGATGTACCCAATGTCATGGATGAGTTCAAAGCCGCTAATGTACCTAAAGCTAAGGATGTGCCCAAAGCTATGGATGAGTTTGAAGCTGCTAATGTACCCAAAGCTGTGGATGAACCCAAGGCAGTGGATGTACCCAAGGCTGTGGATGTGCCCAAAGAGGTGGATGTACCTAAGGCTGTTGATATACCTAAGGCTATGGGTGAGTTCCTTACTATACCCAAGCTAAAGGTAACGGTTGAATCTAGTCCAAAGCTGCAGAAGGAAGTTTCCCCTGTTCAAGGACCCAGCCCAGATCCTGTCTGTACTGAGGTAGAGACACAGGAAGTACCTTCTCAGGCTACTCACAAGTTATCCTCTATGCGGCCACAGGGTCAAGACGTGCAGACTAGAGTCGATTCTAAGGAAGCCAACACCAGAAAGGAACCAAGGACTTTATATAACCAACGACCCATTTTAACTGAGTTGATGTGTTATTTTTGTGGTACCAATGGACATACAACAAAAGCATGTCCATATGGTAGTCGAGTTTGTTTCTTATGTCATTCCTCTGATCATCTCAAGGAAAATTGTCCTTTTAGCAAATATGCAAATTAGGTTGTAATATTTTTTTAAAATAAAAAGTTACGATCGTTCCTGTTTGCTTAAAAATATTTATTGAGACCATATTTCTCTTCTATGCCAGAATGGAAAGTAATTCCGATGATCTGAATGCCCAACCTGGTCACCCAGAGCAATATCCTAGTAAAAAGTCGCGAAAGAAGCAGGCTAAGGACCAACCAGAAGCTGAGCCTAGAAAAAGGCCCAGTAGAAGGAAGGATAAAGCTCTAGTTGAATCTCCGACCAGAACTAACATGCTTGAGCAGCGTCTGAATGAACAAGAGAAAACCTTTGCAGTGTTTCAGACAGAGGCTTTTCGTCAGTGGGAACGGATGCAAGCACAGCTAGAACAGATTGTTCAACAGCAATCATCAGCAGTGCTAAGAAACCAAGAGCACCGTCACCACGGGCATGATGAACATCAGTCGACTGCTAGTATGCATGGGAGTCAGAGAGAAGGGCCAGATCAAAACCCTAATGCTCGGGTTTTAGAAGAAAAATCGGAATTTGGTAGGCAGGAAGAAGTAAAGGTCTCGAACCAGGCAAACAGAGGAGCTAGTGATAAAGCTCAAGGAACAGTTGTAGAAAGTCAGAGTATTGCAACCACGGGTTGTCCTGAACAGCGAGAAATGGATCGGCGAGATGCTGATGCATTCCATCGTCAAAAACCCCCATCCTTTGCCGGTGGTGATTGTTTAGCTGCAGAGCATTGGATCGAGGCGATGGAAAAGATTTTTGACTTTCTGGGTTGTGACGACCGACAGAAAGTTTTATTTGCTCCGTTCAAACTAAGTAGAGAGGCCTATCGATGGTGGAAGACACAACAACGTGTCTTCAACAGTAGAAAAGAAAATATAACTTGGGATAAATTTAAGGAATCCTTTTTCGCCAAATTCTTTCCATCTTCTGTTAAAATTTCGAAGGCCCGAGAATTTGCTGAATTGAAGCAAGGCACTATGACGGTGGCCGAGTATGAAACAAAGTTCAACTCTCTGCTACGGTTTGCTTTAAGCTCAGAATGGGAAGAATATAGTCGGATCTGCAAGTTTGAGGATGGTCTTGCTGAGGGTATACGCGGTCGAGTAATACTTTGCCGCAATAAAACCTATGGTGATGCAGTTGATAATGCTCTCTTAGTTGAGAGTGATACCGCTGAACTTGATCGGCGTTACCTGAAAAGGGAACGATCACCAGTAAAAGATCATTCGGGAAAGAAGCAGATCGGACAGTCTTCTTCGGGGCAAACTAGAGTCGAGGGAAGTGGAAAGAATGGAGGATTTCAAAAGAAGAAAAAAGTCCCTAAGTGCAACAGATGCGGAAAGTTTCATACCGGACTTTGCAAATGCTTCAAGTGCGGAAAGACTGGTCATCGACCATCAAATTGTGTCGTTGGTTTCATATGCTACAACTGCGGACAACCTGGCCACATCATTAAGGATTGTCCAATAGCAAGAAATGTCGGACAACCACAACAGCAGGGGCAGAATCGTCTAGTTGGTAGACCAGCGGGACAACAATACCAAGGTGGACAACAGTACCAAGGTGGTGGTTGACGACAACCAGTTTTACCAGCTCAAGCACAAATCCGTGCCCTAATACCTGAGCAAACCCAAGCATCGGCGGAGACAGCGACAGGTATTATTCAAATCTGTGGTATTTTTGCTCGAGTATTATTTGACACAGGTGCGGATAGTTCTTTTATATCCGAAGAGTTCGTGCAAGAGCATAAATTGAAAGTCACCAAGTTAACTTGGGATGTCCGGGTCACATCGCCTGTTGGGGGTAGTTTATTGATTAGACATGCTTGTATGGCTTGTACTCTAGAAATTGAAAGTTTGACCATCCCGGTAGATCTCCTAATCATACCTATGAAAGATCTAGATATTATTTTGGGAATGAATTGGCTAACTGAGTGGGTACATGGAATTTACCCTCGTGAGCGTCGTGTAAGCTTAAGAGGATCCGATAAACAAAGCATTGATTTCAAGGGAAGTCAATTGGTAGTGCCTCACCTCATATCAGCTTTTCAAGCTAGAAAACTTATTAGAAAGGGTTGGCAAGGATGTCTTGTTTCAGTTCTAGCAATAGAAGATAAAGAGGTTAAGTTGGAAGACATTCCGGTTGTTCATGAATTTCCGGATGTGTTTTCAAAAGAGTTGTCGGGAGTACCCCTAGAAAGAGAAATTGATTTCATCATAGAATTGATGCCCGGTACTACTCCAATTTCAAAAGCTCCTTATCGAATGGCTCCTGCAGAGTTGAAAGAATTAAAAATACAGTTGCAAGAGCTTCTCGATTTAGGGTTTATTCGACCTAGTAAGTCACCTTGGGGAGCACCCGTGCTTTTTGTAAAGAAAAAAGATGGCAGTATGAGGCTGTGCATCGATTACAGAGAGCTGAATAAGGTAACAATCAAGAACAAATATCCACTTCCCCGAGTTGATGATCTCTTTGATCAACTGCAAGGTGCATCGGTCTTCTCCAAAATAGATCTACGGTCAGGATATCATCAGTTGAAAGTTCGGGACGAAGATATACCTAAAACAGCTTTTAGAACCCGGTATGGTCATTACGAATTTTTTGTGATGCCATTCGGAGTAACCAATGCTCCGGCCGCATTTATGGACCTTATGAATAGGGTATTTCGACAGTTCTTAGACAGGTGTGTTGTGGTATTTATTGATGATATTTTAGTGTATTCCAAAGGAGAGGCAGAACATGTTAGTCATCTAAGAGAAGTACTACAGACCCTAAGAGAACACAAGTTATATGTCAAACTAAAGAAATGTGAGTTTTGGATGGACGGTGTGACCTTCTTAGGTCATGTGGTTAGCAGTAATGGTGTATCAGTAGACCCAAGGAAGATAGAAGCTATAATCAATTGGGGTAGACCGACTACTGTAACTGAGGTTAGAAGTTTTCTGGGCATGGCAGGGTATTATCGAAAATTCGTGGAAAATTTCTCAAGCATTGCAATACCACTCACCAGGTTAACCCACAAAAATACTAAATTTATCTGGTCAGATGCTTGTGAGAAAAGTTTCAAAGAATTGAAGAGTCGCTTAACTTCAGCGCCAATTTTAGCCTTGCCGATCACTGGCGAAAACTATGTAGTGTATAGTGATGCGTCTAGAAAAGGTCTCGGTTGTGTACTTATGCAGCAAGGCAAGATAATTGCCTATGCATCTAGGCAGTTAAGACCCTATGAACAAAATTACCCTACCCATGATCTGGAATTAGCTGCGGTAGTGTTTACTTTAAAAATATGGCGACACTACTTGTATGGTGAGAAAACCGAAATCTTTACAGACCATAAGAGCCTGAAGTACATTTTCTCTAAAAAAGAGTTGAACCTTCGATAGAGAAGATGGTTGGAGTTACTAAAAGACTATGACATTAGTATTCAATATCACCCCGGTAAAGCAAATGTGGTAGCTGATGCTCTAAGTCGTAAATTCTGTACTGCAGTTTGGATTACTCAACAATTGCCTCTAATAAGAGAAATTCAATCATTGCAGTTAGAAGTGGTAACTCCACGAGAAATTCGAAGAATAAGTGCTTTACAAATTCAGTCAACACTGATTGATCGGATAAAGAAATCTCAGAAACAAGATAAACTTATTCTTCGTATTTTAGAGAAGTTAAAGAATGAAGATCCCTCAGATTTTGGTTACAGCCCTGATGGAACACTACTTTTCCGGGGAAGGTTAGTTGTGCCCAGAGATGATAAGCTGCGACGAGAAATTTTAGAGGAAGCCCATCAGTCTAAATTTTCTGTGCACCCTGGTGTACCAAGATGTACAAAGATTTGAGACAAAATTTCTAGTGGAAAAGGCTGCGGGTCGAGTGTGCCAAATTTGTGTCTCAGTGCTTAGTATGTCAACAGGTCAAAGTTGAACGAAAAAGACAAGCCGGATTGTTGCAACCTTTAGAAATACCAGAGTGGAAATGGGAGCATATTACCATGGACTTTGTTACGGCTCTCCCTAAGACGCAAGCTCGTTATGATGCTGTATGGGTAGTGGTGGATAGACTTACTAAATCTGCTCACTTTTTGCCCTATCGCATGACCTTGAGAATAGATCAAATGGCAGATCTGTACTTGCGGGAGATTGTTCGTTTACATGGTGTCCCTGTTTCCATTGTGTCAGACAGAGATCGACGGTTTATTTCTGATTTCTGGCAAAAATTACAAAAATGTATGGGAACAGAGTTGCGGTTAAGCACCGCATATCACCCGCAGACGGATGGTCAGTCTGAAAGAACTATTCAAATTTTAGAAGATTTATTGAGAGCTTGTGCCTTAGATTTTCCTGGTTCATGGGATGAGCATTTGTCTTTGGTTGAATTTGCCTATAACAATAGTTATCAGGCTAGTATTGGTATGACTCCTTTTGAAGCTCTGTATGGGAAAAGGTGTCGAACGCCTGTCTATTGGGAAGAAATTGGTACGCGACAACTTTTAGCTCCAGCCTTGGTTCAGCAAGCTGCTGATGTGGTTCGAATTATTAGACGACGATTAGAAGCAGCGCAAGATCGCCAGAAAAAGTATGCTGATGGCAGACGAAGAGACCTACAATTTACAGTAGGCGAGTTGGTCTTCTTAAAAGTCTCTCCCACTAAAGGTGTGACTCGTTTCGGAGTGAAAGGCAAATTATCTCCTCGATATATCGGACCTTTTGAGATATTGGAAGTTATAGGTGGTGTTGCCTATCGGCTAGCATTGCCTCCTTCGCTAGCAAGTGTTCATAATGTCTTCCATATCTCACAGTTAAGAAAGTATGTAGCCGATTCGACGCATATTTTGTCAACCGAACAATATGAGATCGAGGAAGATTTAACTCATCCGGAACGTCCTGTTCGAATCTTGGATAATCGCGAGAAGCAGTTAAAGAGGAGGACGATTCGGCATGTTCTAGTGCAATTGAGCAACCACGGTGAGCGGGAAGCAACGTGGGAGCTAGAGGACGACATTCGTAGAATCTGCCCCGAATTGTTCCAAAATCTATCATGACTATTGCAAGTTTCGAGGACGAAACTTTATAAGGTGGGGAGAATGTAAAATATTGAAAATAATAATAATAATAATAATAATAATAATAATAATAATAATAAATTTTTGCATTTTTGCCTCTTCAGACATGTGGGTCCCACAGGATAAGATAGGATGAGATAAGAACTCTCCTAGATAGGGTTGTTAAAATAGAATTTAATTTTGGAACAAATCTTATCTCCACGGGATAAGATATGATGAGATAAGAATTATCATAGATAAGATTTATTAAGATAAAATCTAATTTTAAAATAAATTTTACCTTATTCCTATCTTCCTATCCCTTAGAAGCTACGGGACTTCTATAAATTGGGGTGAGGACTTGATAAATGGAGATGATCGTAAGAAGGTTTGAGAGGTAAAGTGGCGCAAGGAGAAAATTTATTCTCTTCAAAGGCAAGTGGGGTTTTATTTGGAAATTGATTTCAGTTTGATAATTATGTTATTTGCATTGGAACTATTTTTATACAATTTTTATGTATAAAGCATTATATTATATAATTTTTAGGCTATATTTGACATAATTAAATTTTATAATCCTAAGTTTTTAGGATATAAAATTTTTCAGATAAATATGTCAAATTTTATGCTTAAAAATTATATTTATTGAGATTTTTGAATTTTTTTATGCATTTTATTGATATGCAATAAATATATGAATATTGAAATTATATGTGGGTTAATTATAATATATGTAATAATGCTCATGTATAATATGATGTGCATAAAAATCAAATTATATAAGCCATTTCATATTCTCGGATGTCCAGTGGAGGAAAAAAAAGAATTCGGACGAGCGTCGAATTCGGAACAGAAGAAATTCCGAAGAAATGCATTCGTCATAGGGAATTTTCGTTAGAGGGAAACTTCGGCGGAGGGTTGCTTTTGGGTTTTTATGCAACCAAATTTCTTTTGGTTGCATTTGATGAATTTGATATTTTAATAATTTAATACTTCTAATGTTTAAATATTCTGGATTAAAAATTGATGTGCAGTCATCACAGCAGTACAGGCTAAGTGAGAGATGCCTGGGTGGTTCCTATATGCAGGAAAAGTAATGATGAAGTGGCTTAATACGGGCCGTTCATTCTATTTTGCTATGATTTATTCATTTTAACTCCGATTTGAATTATCAAATAGTCTATTTCTATATTTTTGATGCTTCTGGACTCAATGGAAGAGTTTGATTTTGCAGTTGAGGCCTAATTGTTAAGATATTAAATTAAATGATTATTTTATCATTTAATTAAGTTTTAATTGGGCCATTATCCATTTTCAAATAATTTTCTACTTGCTAGTCATGTTGAGACTAACCCATTATTTTTACAGGTGTACCAAATCAAGTGGGACACTAGCGTTTTGGGATTTACAAGAAGATTTTTCAAGAATAATTATTTCTATTTATTTATTTTAAAGGCATGTATTGAAAATGATAGACTTGTAAAATTTCTTCTTCTTTTTATGCCTTGATGTAATAATGGGAACATGATTAGTGGAAGTGGAATTTTTGAAATTTTTATGAAATTATAATAATTAATTTTGCCATAAATGTGTGATTGATCTTGGGAAATTGCATTAAATACACGGCCCAGGATCACTTTTCTGGACCAGTATGTTACAGTAATAAATTGCCTAAAATTCAGAAAGTGAAGTAAAATGTCCTTGGCCCTATGTGCAGGGGAAAAGCTTTCTTCCTCTTTTTTTTTTTTTTTTTTTCCGCCCCTGAGGGTACGGAGATAAGCTTACTTTGTAGCTAAGAAATGATGGTTTCTCATCTGAAGAGCTAGCCACGTCGGGCATCAATTGAATTTCATTTGGGAGTTCCTCAATTGGATGATTGCTTGTCACACAAAGTGCACGCCGTGACAATCGCATCACAGGCTGTTTTTGCGTGTTCGCTTTGCTTCAGCCAAACTTATTAACACCCCTTTTTTCACGTGGGAGCACTTCTTCGCTTTTTATATAGGTAAAATTATTTAATCCCAAGTATCTACACATTTTAATCAACTTGTTTTAAACAACACTTTAGGCGATATTTAATCAGTGGGGACAATTTATTCTTTAATGCTTTTTTAAACACCTGTTGTGTTAAACATTAGTTAAGGTTCAATACAGCTGGGCTTTTCTTTTTTTAAAACAATAATAATAAATTTTACTCCAGCGGCCCCTTGTTTTTATTTTAATTTTTTCAAGTTTAACCATTTATTTTGCTTAACACCACTTATTTCATCATGCTACTAAAATATCCTTTATTGAAACTTATATTTTATAAAACATAGCATCTTTTGAGAGTGAATGCATGATAAGTATACGATATATACAGTGTCGAATATGTGTTTTTTAAATTATAAATAAATTAATATGAATAAACATGATAAATAATTTAGATTTTGAAAAAATAAATGAAAAGCATTGCCCTAATTTGTAGGTTTAGGCCAGTCTATCAAACACTTTTTTTTATTTATGTAACTTCGGCAATTCAATAACTAACAAAGATGTTATAGTTTCTTCTTAATAATATTAAGTTTCTCATTATTATTTAATTTTAGTCATTTTTATTTTTCATTATGAGGTCTTATTAAGAGTGTAATTTTTTGTGAAATTAATATGTATTTACACAAATCCCTATTGTGGGAATGTTTATTTTAATCACTCTCTTTAATTAATGAAGACCGACAGAGTACATCATCGATCTTGTCAAGTCTCTTTCCATTTGGCCAGCAAGATTTCCAGAACATGTGCTGGAAATGGAAGTTGGCACGAAAAAGTAAAATAATTAACCCGGCTATGATAGCTGGCTTGAGAGTTGAGACGTTTGAATAAATTATAATGGGAATATTGATGATCAGATTTTAGGAATATATATTTTAATATTTTTCCTGAAAATGTTTTCCTAAACATCTTTTATTCGCATATTAAGTTCTACAATTTTTAAATATGCAAATATTTGTTATTTTAAAAAAATCAACATTTTGGGTATCAGTAAGGCAAGTACTTCACCTCCCAAAAAGGTTGATTTTGAAATAAAAATACAAACACATATATCTAAAACTCATAAAATTTGATATAAGAATTAAATAAATTTCAAAAAAATATATTTTTATAAAAAATTAAAATATAAAAAATATAAAATTAGCCGGTTAACAAACTTATGCTAGCATAAGCTAACTAGATGATAACCCCAGGTTTTAAGGGCAAAATCCCACATTTTAATTACTATTGCAATATCTATCAGCGGTCACACATGTATTTTTTAAAATTATTATATTTACATCTATTACAATGAAATTCTTAATATGTTTTTACAAATAAATTTAAGAAGACAATTTGATCCGATATTAGAAATCTTATCAGTGGTTACGCATGCATTTGATTAGCGAACATATAATGAGAAGGCTTTTATGACTGGGATAAAACTGGGAAAGATTCAAACTAATAATAATAAAATGTGAATAAATTCCAAACAGACAAAAACGATTGAAAACGACAAATTGAATTCATCCGTCCACTTCGAATTCCCATCACATCTTTATAATAGCTTATTATATATCTCCAGATAGTAGATAAACCGCGAGAATCACGCATGGAGAACCTCTGCATGTGCATGTGGACAGTAGAGCATGAGAAGGGGGAATCGACACCGTTAAAATTGTTTTAAAAAATTAAATATTTGTATCTCCTTAAAATTTTGAAAGATATTTAAATAAAATTGACATTTTTAATTGTTCTAATTGAATCTTGATTTAAAATATTACAGCTACAAAAGGCAAAGGGAGTTGCTGCTGAATGCAAATAGAATTGATTGTGAAACTTGCCACACCTAATTTTCTGGTAAAAAGACACAATCCAATCTCACTTGGGCGCCTTACACTTTGATTTATTAAATAGACTATTTTACTAGTGGAGTGGATTTGCTTGAAACACAGATGAACGGAAAGGAAGAAAAAAAAGACAAAACATGACGCCGTTTAAGGATGTACATGATGTCAGCTGGAGAACATGGACAATTAAATAAATATAAGATGATTATAATGCCATATTTTTTAATATGATCATATATGAGCTCCATGCACTTCTGCGTACCTGGATGTATTATACCAAAGTTTTTCTTAGAGCCTCGTCCAATTCGGCAAACTTTGATAATGATATGAAATTCGCTTTGCTAATTACATTTAAGACCATTTATTTAGAAATGCTTTTAAAAAATTTATTTAAACCAAAAGATGCAAATCATTCCAATTTGAAAAAAAATTTGTAAACTGAATATAATAAAATCATTTAATTTATCAGCATTAAATTTTTAGCATCTAAACAATCTAAATCATCATTCTTACATCAATAAATGATTTTAAAATTTATCATTACATTATGCGTTCTAACGAATACATAAATGGATTTAAGCATGTTTTATATTATTACATTCTAATGAATATATAAATAAATCTAAGCATTTTTTATAATTTATGCAAGGATAAATTTTTTGTGCAAATGTAGTCACACACACTCTTGATCAAAATAATGTTTGGTCACAGTAAATAATACTGAATTATAACTTAATTTCATACACTCAGGTGCACTTATTAGCTTCAGTGTGCTTATGTGTATTTAATATTTTTTTTTAAATTTTTTTACAGGACAGTTAATCTAAATGTATTTAACTTGTTATCAATTTTTATCAATTTTAGAATTACTAAAAAATCTACTGATTTTAAAAAATATCTAAAAATAGTAAAAATTAATACACATGTTAAATATACTTTTTTGAGAAACTGTTAAATACACTTAGATTAATGTTCATGTTAAAAAAATATAAAAATAGATATTTGCAACCGTGTGCACCCAAGCTAAGTGCACTTGGGTGCATAGAATCAGTATCCTACTAAAACACATTTTTTTTAATAATATAAACAATCTTTTTCATTATATAAAATCAACCGTGTCTACGGGGGAGCTACGAAAGTGTACACAAAATTTAACTTTCGTGCAGGTAATCCCGGTTCCAGATTATACCCAAGTAGGGCCCGTTTTACATATTGTGAGAAGTTTAAATGACAGGACAGATCAATCCTTGAAAACTGACATTAACGCGGAATTGCATTATAATCATAATTACCGATGTTAATAGATTTGATTGGAACCTAATCCTAATTTTTAACTCATTTAAAATATTTTAACTTTAATCCATTTATTAATCTATTTAAAAATTTTCAATCATAACCTATTTACAATTCATTTAATAAATATATTGGCAGATTGTTAATAAATTGTATAACTGATAACTTGAAAGTCTAAACTTAGAGAGAGACGATCCGATATTTTTAGCGTAAGAAAAATAAAAATAAAACAGTAACAAAAAAATAAAATTAAGACAATAGTGTGAAAATAAAAATTAAGTTGAAAGAGTACAACTTAGCAGTAAAAAATAATTTAGGAGTTTAAATTTATATATAATTTTAATAAGTTAAACAAATTTAAAAGGTTAAATGGATTAAACGGATTACTATATGAGTTGACGGGTTTAAAATCTCAATTATAATACTATTTATTTAATTAAATAATCAAACGAGTAGATAGACTATAACTCATTTATTTAAAAATTCTAACATAAACCATTTATAAACAAGTTGAAAGAGTAAATTGACAAATTAATCGTAACCATTAACACCTCTAATTACAAATCCACCCCATCATTGATGCTTGTATCTATGATATTAACTACCATCTAAATCAAATATTTAACTCATTCGTATATATTAAGAGTAATAAGATACATTTATTAGAAAATTACGATCCAAGTTTGCTTTAAAGATATAAAAGTTTTATGTATTTATTATTTGAAGTTTGGGATTGTTGTATGTAATATAATACTGGTCATTTGCAACCTTCAACTAATTGGGGCCACTAAAATTTTATTATTATTATTCTTTTGGTAAGATCCAGCTGATTCACATGAATTTTGTTATCAAAGTAACTAATACTCGAAATATTCAATGTATTGCAGTTTAATAGTTTAATTAATTATTCACTGTTCGACCAAATGAGGTGTAATGAGAACAGTTGTCTCCCTAGATTGTTGAAAACTGTTCTTACTTTAGCAGAAGCGTGTCTCGAAGTTGTGTGTATCTCTATATTGATAAGAATGTCATGTATTTCAAGTATAATATGTGCTGACATATATATAAACAAAAAAAAATTTATTCGCTGCTCAACCAAATAGACGGGCCTGATCGAGACAGCTAGGCATCTCCAATCCCCTTATACGGAATTACAAGGAAATTAAATTACTCCATCATTTGACATCCCAAAAAGAAAAAAAAAATTACTCCATAATTTTCGATTAAAAAAAACACTCCTCCAATAAAATATAATCTTCATCGACAGATATATAAAATATATGTAACGTCCATATTAAATGCAATATTCACAGCTCAAGCATAAGAAATTCCAGCTGCAGCATTTATGCAAAACCAAATCAAAGAAAAACCAGTCAGAATCATTAACTGGATAGACACAATACATCATAAGATCCAACATTCCAGCACTGGAGACGTCTTAATACATAGATGCTCTAGAAAACCAATATTCCTTCTTCCATTTTTTTTTTCAGAAACATTTTAAAAAAAAAAAAAAAAAGCCAATACATATATTTATATTGAAATATAAAACAAACCAGCACAAAAAAATCATCAAAATGACATGACGGCAACTGATTCGAAACATTTCAGTAAGCAGCAACAATCCAAGCAGAAAGGAGAAGAATATATTTTATAGGGTAAAATCCAAAGGATGGAGCCCTGATCGGTGATGATGAATCATGATATCAATGGCTTGTGGGCTCCTCCTCCTTCTTCTCCTCCCCCTTGTGGTATCCAGGCAGCTTCTCCTTGATCTTCTCCAGCAGACCCTTCTTCTCTTTCGGGGACTCGGACTCCCCACCTTCGGGCCCATGTCCATGTCCTGCTGCTCCTGCACCTGCTAATTCCTCCACCTTCTCACCTTCCTCTGCCTTCTTGCCGCCCCCTCCAGGCAACTTCTCTTTGATCTTCTCCAACAATCCCTTCTTCTCCTCCGTCGTCGGGGATGAAGCTTCATGCCCATGTGCCCCCTCCGGTTTCTCCACTATCGGGACTACCGTTGTCTCTCCTGTCTTCTTCTCTTTCTCCTCCTTTTCCCCGGATATCTTTTCCTTGATCTTCTCCTTCAGTCCTTTCTTTTTCTTCTTCTTCTCTCCGCCCTCTCCTTCCTCTTCGTCACTAGACTGGAAAATTTGCCGCGAAACCAAATTAGTAAGATACGATCGATCGATCATCTGGGGCGAAATAATAATAATAATAATAATAACAATAATAATAATAATAATAATAATAATAAAAGAGTTGGTATTGGTACCGAGCTAGAGCTGCTGCTGTGGGAACGGTGCAACTTCTCGATGAGGCTGGGTTTCTCCTCCTTCTCTTCTTTCTTCTCGTGGGCTTCTTCCGACACGTGCACCTTGTCAAGCTCAGCCGCTACGGCCTCCGCATCTTGAGGAGGCTTCTCTTCTTCTTTCTTACCCATGAAATCAAAAATTCCACGGTCTTTGATTTCGCTCTCCTTCTCAACAGAGACGTTAGGTTGCTCTTCTGCCATTCTGCTGAAGCCCAGAAGCAAGCAGGTAATAGCAAAGGGAAAGTAACAACAAAGCCACTAAAGCAAGAAGACTACTCTGAGACCCTCGAGAGTTGATACACTTAAAAACTGCGGACTCTTGGGTGGCATTCTTATAGTCCTCCGGGACCGCTTCGTCGTCGTACACGGGCCTTACGCGGCTAAGGAAACTAAATGCGAAAAAGAGGCGGAGGGAGTTCTTCGATACTCTGGCGTCGCTCGTGGTCGATGCACATGCGTGCTACCGTAAACTCATGACAACCTGATGATCTCAGATTAAGAAAATGCTTATTTCTAATAGCATGTCTACCTACTATTCTATTATTACATTTATTTAATAAAAAATTCTCATGACCGTGGGAGGGTGGCGTAGCACGTGTGGCTCTGCCAGCGTGTCGACATTGCTTTTAATCAAAAGCAAAAAGAGGGTCGCGCGGCTCGCGCCAGATGACGTGCAGCGCTAGCTGTTTGCAACTCTTGGAATGATTATTATTATTTCCATTTATGAAATCTGAACCGTTCACGGGCAACAGACTGCGAAAGGTTATGTGGAAAAAGATATGGATTAATAAAATTAAAAGTATCATTAAAGTATTACAGCTTTGATGAATTCGGTATTTCTCGCTCATTAGATGATAAATATTTAACGGTTCAGATTTACAAAAATGGTATTTCAATTCCCGGTCATGCGTGCCGGATGCAGGGGCTGTAAGATAAGATTTCCCAAAGAGGAAAGCGGAGAGTGGCCCACCATGCCGACATCGATGTGGCAGGTCGACACGTGGAGGCATCGCAGAGAGAGCCAGATTGTGGGGCCCGGTGCAGTCGCTTCGGGGCGGTGAATCTGGAGAGTCGGTGTGGACACGACGCGCTTATCGAAACGCGCCACGTGGCTTCCTTTTTCCAGCGGCATGGCGACGTGGGCGGTGCGCGTTACAGATGGGGCCGCACGATTTGCCATGGCCTCGAGTGTCAAAAACGATAACGCTGCTGCTGGAATTGGCGGAGGATTCGATTTCGGTTTAATCGAGGAAATTTTGGATTCTTCTGATGTTGGTTTTTTTTTTTTTTTTTGGATAAATGGAAACAACCTATCTCAGCATCCTAGATCGCGTCTAGGGCGGGAGGATAAGAAGAACTAAGATTCATTTTCAAAAAATTATTTATACAAATTTTCTCATGAATAGCTGGGGATGCCCCACCAGACTTGATGATCGACAGACGAAACAGACGGAGAATCGGCCAAAGCATGTGCCACAGTATTGCCTTGCCTAAGGACATGATGAGCCGTAACATGGGGAGAAAGTGAAAGAATAGACTTGATCTTATCAACGATAACCCCAACAAGAGAGGAGATGGGGTCATTTGAGAGAAGAAAGTTAATCAGTAATAGCGAATCGGACTCTATTTGCAGTTTTTGAAAGTTGAGCTCATGACCCCATCTAGCCCCAAGAAGGAAAGCATATGCCTCCATGAGCAAAGGCTCCGTAGTGCCACACCTACGCCATCCTTTTGCAGCGACAAACGAGCCTCTGGAATCCCCAATGACAGCAGCGAAGCCCATTGAAGGATGAGAATGAAAGATCCGAGCATCGACATTAAGCTTGAGGAAACTCGCCGGGGGTCTGGACCATCGGGGAACCAATGGTCGATCAATCGCGCCTCCAAGTATGAGAGGGGTGGCCCTCTGGAGTTGCTCCATATAATCCATGCACCATTTGAGGGTGTTGGCAAAATTCGGTTTTGTTCCGTCGACTCTCAATGCATTTCGCATAAACCATATCCTCCGGCAACAGAGAATGAACATAGCAAGATCCTTCGACGCATGGCGAGCGGAGAGAGAGGAGAAGATATCCTGAACCGGGGTCGAAAGAGAGATGCCCCCCGCAGTCCCAGAGCAAATAATTCTTATGACCTCGCACTCCGAGAATAAATGGTTTATGTCCTCAGAACCATACCTGCAAAAGAAACAAAGGGGATCCACATCAATACCCCTATTACAGAGGTTAAGGAGGGTCGGAAGTCTATTTTTGAACAGTCTCCAGCCAAAGATGAGGATTTTGTTGGGAAGATTAGTCCGCCAGATTTCCTTATAAATGGAGGCTTGAGAGGAGCAACCAGCACTCGAGGCAAGGACTCTGTAAGCTGACTTTACAGTGTATGCCCCATGAGGTTCAAACTTCCAGAAGACTTTATCCTCTTGTGCGGGTGAGGGTAAGGGAATATGGTTGATTACATTCCACCCCTCGTACCCAGCCGCTGCCAAAATGTGATCCATTATCCATGAGTTGGAGGCCTCGCAGATGAAATGACTGACGTTGATGTCGTCTGGGATTGATAGCGGAAGGGGCCCCGCCTTGGTGACCATAGAATCGAGCCAATTATCCTTGAAGAACTGAACGCGCTTTCCATTGCCAATCCGCCACTTACATCCAAAGCGGATCACATCCCTAGCCTTAAGAATGCTTTTCCAAGTGAAAGAGTCCGATATCTTTGCCTGACAGCTCCAAATGTCGCCCGCTGGGAAATATCTGGCCTTGAGGATTTTATAACACAAAGAGTTCGTAGTTGTGGATAGACGCCAGGCCTGCTTTGCGAGGAGAGCATAATTGAAAATGTGTAAGTCTCTGAATCCCAGCCCCCCTGATAGTTTGGATTTGCACATCTCAGTCCAAGCAACCCAGCTCATTTTACGCTTTCCACCCTCTTTGCCGCCCCAGGAGAGGAGCCTTCCTTTCCACCCTTGAATTTTCCTCCACACACGCTCCTTCAAGCCCTTGAACAGGTCCCTCTTTGTCCTCTAACATCCTCATTTGCAGCTCGAAGGAAAATGATGGCATCGTCCGCAAACAGAAGGTGGGTGAGAGAAGGCCCGTTAGGATTGATTTTGATGCCATGAATGGTAGATCTGGCGGCTGCGTTGGATATCAGAGTAGAGAGGACATCAGCGCAAATAATGAACAGATAGGGAGAAAGCGGATCACCTTGCCTTAGACCCCTTTGTGGTTGGAAATACGCCGTTTTGAAGCCATTGACATTCACCCGATAAGATACAGAGGTCACGCAACTCATAATCCAACTGGTCCAAATCGGACCGAAATTCATTGCTTCCATGGTTTGTTTGAGGAAGTTCCACTCCACCCGATCATACGCCTTGGACATATCCAATTTTATAGCCATCTCCGATCGTTTTCGTCTCTGCCCGTGACGGAGATAGTGAATAGCTTCATATGCCACCAGCATATTGTCAGTGATAAGCCTGCTTGGGACAAAAGCGCTTTGTTGTTCATTGATGACATCATGCAGACAAAGTTTAAGCCTATTAGCCAGGACATTTGCCAGGATCTTATAAACCACATTACACAGGCTTATGGGACGAAAATGGGATAAAGAATGGGCTCCTGCCCTCTTTGGAATCAAGATTATTGTAGTGGAGTTCATCTGCTGCAATTGTGTTGTCTGGTGCGCGGGGTTTCTCACGTCCATGAAGCTTTTACACCACATAAAAACCTCCTGACCCACCGTGTTCCAGTGTTTCTGATAGAAGCCAGCAGACATTCCGTCCGGACCTGGGGCTTTGGTTAGACTCATATCTCTCACTGTCGTAGTCACTTCCTGAAAACTCAAAGGCTTGGTTAGTTGTTGTCTTTGCTGGTCAGATATCCTCTGATAAATCATACTCGGGACCCAGTTGGCATCCGAAGGCCCCGATGTGGAGAACACCGCCTTGAAATGATGAAAAGCCATATCTTGCATCTGATCTTGGTCATAAACCCACTGCCCATCCAAATCTTGGAGAGCCCCGATCGAGTTTGAGCGCCTCCTGTTTGATGCCATGCGATGGAAGAAAGCCGTGTTTCTATCCCCCGCATAAAGCCAATGTGTTTTTGCGCGTTGACACCATAATACTTCCTCATCATGGAGCAGACGGTTAATTTTGAATTTTGTTCTGTGAATTGCCTCATCCCGTTGGTCTGATGGATATCGGGTCATAAGAGAGTCCAAAATTTCTTGATTCCGAAGAATAGATTGTCGGATATTACCCCGTCTATTCCTACTCCACTTGGTTAGCGCTCTAGTACATGCCATGATCTTCTGTCCCAGGAGGATTGAGTGAGGAACACCCACTGAAGAAACCGAATCCCAAGACTGATTAACAATATCATGAGATTCCTTGTCCCTAGCCCAAAAGAGCTCGTACCGAAATTCGCACGGAGGCTTTTGCTTACGCCGCTTCATATCCAAAATGAGCAGAATAGGGCAGTGGTCCGAGGTGGCCGAAGATAGATGGAGTAGTTTTGCAAAAGGATGAAGGGACAACCACTGTGGCGTGGCGAGCCCCCTATCCAGCCGCGCTTCCACCCGATGAGGTCCGCATCGGTTGTTAGACCATGTCATCGGATGCCCGACATACCCTAAATCCATCAAATTGCATCTGTCCAGTGCGTTGCAGAAAAGGTCCATTTGTGTCTGAGGTCGCATCTTCTGACTGAGGTATTCGGAAGGGCCTGTGACTTCATTGAAATCTCCCATTGCAAGCCACTTCATTGTTTGGCCCCCACTGAGCAGCTCCAATAAATTCCAACTATGGTGACAGTTATGTGTTTTCGGGTGTCCGTAGAAACCTGTAAAAGTCCACCCCAAAAAATCGGCATGGATGTGGTTGCTGGAGTAATTGAGAATGTTAGCCGGCTGATCATTATTCCATAGAAGTGCAAGGCCCCCACATCTACTTGCCGAGTCCACAGCAAAACAACATTCAAAGCGCAGTTTTTGTCTAATCCCCTCCATTTCCTTCGCTGAACGCTTTGTTTCACTAAGGAAGACCAAAATGGGATCTTGTTTCCTGACCATGTCAAGGAGGCAACGAATTGCGCGTGGGTTCCCAAGCCCACGAAAATTCCAGGCTAAAATTGCCATATTACCCGAGGTGGGGTTGAGGACCGTCCTCAGCCACCACCTCCCCCATGTAGCCGGATGCAAAAGTTTTCAGCCTCTTTTTGCTTTGTTGTGGTGCGCCCTTGTCGCCACCCAGACCTCTCTTACGGTACTCAACATTATCTCCCTCCAGATCTCCTTCATTTGCATGATTCACCCGCCCCTCCTTAATTGGTCCGCATTCATCCACCCCCATGCCCCTCGCCAGCCTTTTCCATCTTCCTTTCGATTTGGCTGTAGTTACTTCCATTGATCCGCGTCCACCTTCAGAGAGTGGATGAATGGCCTGCATTTTATCTTGGTTTGTTTTGTGAAAACCATCAGGAATTGACATATGAGCAGGTCCATTCGCACGCTGCGTGGATTCTGGTATGATGGGCATCGCTGTTCCTCCCACACAGCTTGGCATATAGGCAGAAACAGGCACACTCTGAGCAGATTCAGGCATAATGGGTAGCTCTGTTCCTCCCGCAGCGGTATTGGCATATGGGCAACTCAGTTCCTCCCGCACAGCTTGGGACCATTGCTTTGACAGTTTAAGTTCTGGGCTAAATTCACAACGCACCCCAAACCAGTCTTCAGACATACACCCATCGGTAGCTTCTGGACTAGCACTGCCCGTACCAGGACCATTCCCACACCGAGCAGGATTTAGCACATTTGGCTGGATACACTCCTGTCGTTGGCTACCTGCCAACGCATCGCTGGAAGCCCCTACGTCAGACGCATGCTGAGTTGCCGTGGAGGTGCCGCTGTTTTGCATGACTTGCTTCAGCGTGTCTGCGCTGACACCTGGATGAGACCCAACACTTGCACAAGTGTTGCTGGAAAGGAGAGGAGTCAGCCACTGGCATTTTGGAAAAACCGGGTGCAGACCTTGTGCATCTCCCGCTTCGGCAGCCATAGCGGGAGAGACGTCGTGCGCTCCCTGCTTGCCATGGGTGTTCTGCAGCTGCCGACCAAACTGTCCTCCCTGTTCAGATGAGATGCTCTCTCCCATGCGCACCAGCTCAGAGTAAGTGGAATCCATTTCCCCACCTTCCTTACCATCCTCAAAGTGGGATGTGTCTGTCACTCCAATGTATTTGCACGGTGCCACCCTATTTCCATTCTGATCATTGAGGCGGAGCCTCATTGGTCTGATTCCGGCTCTGAGAGAGTTGCCATATCTCATACCTGCCTCAAGAACAATTTTCTGTGTTTTAGAGAGAACCAAGCAGTACTTGTATTGGTGTCCCATGATTCCACAAAAAAAGCAGAAAACCGGCAACTTCTCGTACTGAAAGTTCACCCACTTCTTCTGCTGTGATTCCACCTGCACAAAAATTCCCCTCCTTAACGGTTCAGTGCAGTCTATTGTAACCAAGATTTTTAATTCAGAATCATTTGCCACAATGTCATGCATCTCTTCAAACGATCTGCCAATGCACTGTCCTACTTGGGTTTTGTCAAGCAGGTGTGGGATCCCCACAATGTGGACCCACATGGGCATTTTTACGAGCACAACTTGGGCAGGTGCTATATCCGTCTTCAGGCCCTCAATCAGCACCAGACACCGCTCAAATAACCAAGGTCTCCCCGCAAGAATCCTGGTTCTGTCGTTCCCATCAGAGAAAGAGACCCGATATAGGTTCTCTCCTAAATCGGTGAACGAGAATGTGCCCCGCGTTCTCCACGATCTCTTCATAGTCGATAGGAAATGAGCCCGATTGTAAGATTTGGAGCTCCAAACCGAGCATAGGAGTGCATTATCCTCTCCCATTTTGATCATTCGTACCGCCGACGACGAGATCGTCATGGTCTGCAATTCGGCCCCGAGCAGATCTTCCACCCCTGGTTCCATTTCCGACAGCAAGTAACGGTATTTGCAGAGCCTCTGTTCTTCCCCGTCGATGAGTAGCTTTCCTTTTACTATTCCCCGAACCCGCTGGCTCACCGTCACCCCGTTCTGAGCACGGCGAAAAAGCTACCGCCTATCGAGAACTACTAGGGACGGAACTGCCAGTCCGTCGACGTCGGTGTGATAGGAGAACTCTGTTAGTCCGCCGCTTGGGGGAAGAGGAGGTTCATTTAGTCAAAATTAGGATTTGGTGGAAAACAGATAGCTTCCGCACATTGTTGTATTAACTTGTGGCAGTGGATTCTTCTGTTGTTGCATGCAACCCAATTAGAGTACATTCTTTTTATTTTTAGTTAACGAATTTCAACTCAATAGAAGTAGATCATACTCGCACCGCTTCCATGAAATCCTTTTTTTATATAATTTTTTATTTTTAAAATTTTAATAATTAATAGAAAATACAATTCATCTATTATATTTAATATTATTTATATTATCATGAAAATATTCTCATTTATTTACTATCATTGTATACGAGTCTTATTTATAAATATGTAAAATCAACATAATAAAATAATTTAATGCTAAAATATTAATTTTAAAGTAGTATTTTCAACATATAAACTGTCTAAAATATCAATTATATGGGGATAAATGATTCCATAAAATATTATTACATTTTAATACATGTATAAATGAATTTAAATATTTTTCATAATTTACACGTGAATATATATTTTTGAGCAAATGTGGCCTATCTGCATACTTAATTTGAATGAAACTTGGTCTTTTGACTAAATAAATAATGTTAAACACAATGAATAAATTAAATTTTCTATCAAGGATCAGAACCTTAAAATTTAAAACAACTTAGTTATATAGAAACGAAACCTTATTATAAAAGAAAGAGATCAGTTGTTCTTGATGAATAGAGTAATTTGTAAATATACTCTCGTAGTTTGATGCTAATTGCAGATATGCTCTCATTGTTTCATGAATTGCATATTACCATCCAAAGTTTCACTTAAATTGCTTGTGTATCTATGTTAAAGGCTGAATTAAAATAATATAATTTGCAAATATGCCCCCATAACTTGCTGCTAATTGCAAATATGTCCCATATTTTGATGCTAATTGCTGATATACCTCTATTGTTTCACGAATTGCATATTATCCCCACAAAATTTTACTAAAATTGCTTGTGTACCTATGACACCTTTTTTTCTCGCCAAACGTGCATTAAAATTTTAGATAATGACAAAAATGACTCCGTTGTGCAGGTGGAAAGAGAACATATGTTGGCAATTAAGATAAGTATTTTATAAACCCCTTCCACCTGCACAACCGGGTATTTTATAAACTACGGGATTCTAATATAGCTTTAAATAAGGTTATTTTTGTCATTATCCAAAATTTTAATGTATATTTGGTGACAAAAATGTGTCATGCGTACACAAGCAATTTTTGTGAAATTTTGTGGTGGTAATATGAAATTCGTGAAACAACAATGGCACATTTGCAAATTATATTTTTTTATTTAACAACTGTTAAATTTCAGTCATTAACAGATATGTAAGCAATTTATATGAAACTTTGTGAGGATAATATATAATTCATGAAACAATAACGGCATATCTGCAATTAGCATTAAACTATGAGGACATAATTGCAAATTATTGTAATAAATAAGACAAACAGTTTAGTTCAAACTTAGGTCAATTAGCACAAGAGTCAATATGTCATCCAACTCGGCTATGTCCCTAGTAGCAAAATTTTTCACTTTTAATACGCTTCTTGAGGTATGAGCTTTACTTATAACTGCTTTCTTGTGTGGAACTAAAATCTCAACTTACTAATGGCTTTTAAATATGCCCCAACAAATTATGCATAGTGATGGCCATTTAATTATATAATAAATAAACATCTATTTTAAAAATCATAACATACCTAAAAATATATATTATTTATTTAGTTAGCTAAAAAGTCATACACCAAAGGGTACGATTAATATAAGGTATTAGCAATCATTTATATATTTTACTATAATCAGGGTGCAATCATTTTTCAAAAAAAATCTTTCAACTAAAACTTTTTACTTTCCATAACGACCTCTTTTTTATTATTTCTTCACATATTCATATATAAACTGTCATACTTTTCAATCATTTATAAGCAATTACCTATGCAACTAATATATTTATTTTAACCTTATTCTTTTTATTTTTTATCATTACTTGTATTCTATCGCATCATTTTCTCTTACTTCAAAAACTTTTATACCAAAAATTATTTATTTAAAAATTTTATCATTTCCTAAACACACTCTTAATGTGGTCGAATGATGCTAATTTTTTAGTTGCATATAAGTCAAATTAGGATGCATATAAATGGACTTGGCTAAAATATTAATTTTTTATTTCAAATACTTAGTTGCTTCCTAGTAATGATATTTTGTTAAATGCAAAATTTTTTACATTAAATGCCGCCAAAGTAATGTTTGGTATCATTGTTTAAATTTAACTATACATAGTAATTAATAAAATACAGATTAAGCAAAAAGTCTATGAAGCTGACGTGTGTTGAAGTGGAGGTGTTTTCATACGACAACTTATATAGTCTAAAACATTCTTGAAAAATCATATAGAAATAGAAATATTTATATTATGCAAGTAAAATGGCGTTGAAACAAAAAGGAATAGGAAGAAAGGTGCTGAAACAAGCTTAGAGCTTGCGCATAATCACTACTTGTTTCATGTTTCTTTTTATATATGTCTCTTTTGTGAGCTTTTATCTAATTTTTTGAAAGAGGCTGAAGGGAGATCTTACCAGGGTATAGAATGAAGAAATCAAGACAATTTTGTTAATGCGTACCGCCTTTTGTCAGTGGTGATATTAGAAAATTTGCCAAGTATTGTAACTTGATCAGTGCAAGAGCCATAAGGCATATGCAGACAAGGTGCTGACTCACATGGTTTTTTCACGACTTACGCTTAAGGCAGATCGGTTGGATCCATGTCTTACATGCATCACACTAGTTATATATAATAACATCTTTAGCCGTGGAAGCCTCAGTTTTGGGATAAAGACGAGGTCGATTAAGACCGCAAGTCAAATTCAGGCCACTGGGTCGAGACTTAATTAATGCATCGGTAACAAAATTTAGATATAAGTAAAGTAGCATTTAGCTGCATTTGGTAATTTACTTTTCACTACAAAAAGTTGGTAGTATACAAGAATTTTTCTTACAACGTATAATTAAATTTCTGATGAGGATATCTTTTATAGTCCTCACTTTAGGTGACACCTTTTTTATCAGAATACTTGTGCATTTATTTCTCAAAGGTGAATTTTGGTTGAGCTTAGCGGGGGCAAATGAAATTTTTTTATTGGTGGAGCAATTGAAGATTTAAAAATTATATAATTTTACTTTAAATTTTGAAAAATACTTTAAGATATTTTTATTTTGATAAGATTCTTGTCTCAATAATAATAATAATAATAACAACAACAACAACAACAACAACATAATCCCTTTTATTAAATTATCATAGCCAAAGGTCCTATATTTGCATATGGCTGTATTGTCATGCGTGTCATATCATTGGTAAGTTATTGGTAATGGTAAAATCATTATTCTCATATATTTTTATTGATTTGACCTAATTCACCAAGTTTTCTGTAATTTTTCTACCATAGAGGAAACATAGTATTCCAAACATCTTTTATTATGTCACTCAAGGATGAAGGATGAAGGACAACTTCATAAGATGGGTAATATGTTAAATGTCTCTATTTAACTTTTATCCCTAGACCTCCTATTTTAGACACCTTCAGCTCACTTATATTAATCACTTGGTTATTCAAGTATTAATATATTCCAAAATTTCTCATGTGGCGGGATAAATCACCATGCGTTGGTTTTGATAAATAAAATATCAAAAATAAAATAATATTATTTTTACTTTTACTAATTATTATTAAAATTGATTAATATTTATTATGTTGAGGAAGAAGAAGTTTTGGCAATAAATAACGGGGTCCGATACTATGCACCTACAAAAATTCATTTTTTATTTTTTTGAATTTTTTTATACAACTATTAATTTAGGTGTATTTAATATGTATATTAAATTGTACTATTTTTGAAGATTTATAGATATTGTTTGGGTTTTTTAAAATCAATAACATTTTAGTAATTTATAAATTACGAAAACGCCACTAATTTTAAAAGAATTAAAATATCTATAAATATCCAAAAATAATAAAACTTAGTATACATGTTAAATATACTTAGATTAACAGTTTAATAAAAAAATAAAAAATAAAAAATTAAGTACATCCTTGTGCACCAAGGCCAAGTGCACTTAGGTAAAGCGGTGTTTGTACATGTGCATGGAGCACGAGTGTTAGAGCTACTTAGGCTTAGCTGTCTTTTGGCGTCAACACTTGGCGCACTTTAGTCTTGCGAAATTAATTATATTAATTTTAAATTGATTTTTATTCACTAGTATTATTGTTGTGGTTTCAACAACATGTACAATTTTCTATAACATGTAAAATTTCCTTGATTACGTTAAATTTGTTAGTCATATGAGTTTAACGGGTATATGTGAAATTATGACGAAAATTTGTAAGTATAGGAAGTATTTTTAAAAGTTCATGAGTATAAGTGAAATTAAAAATAAAATTTATGGGTATATGAGACATGAATATACGTGAAATTATAATGAAAATCCGTGATATGAAAGCCATTTTTGAAGATTTATAGATATGAGTAGAATTAGAAATAAAATTCATTGATATATATGGAATTTGCCCTAAATTTAACTACAACTAAATTAATTTGGCTAACTTAAAGGCGTTGGCATGTTGTCATTTCTAATATTCAATTCGGCTTCATTTAATGCAAGTAAAATTAAAGTTCTCCTGCATTTCATAAAAAAATTTCTGCCATTGCAATGAATAATTAATGTGAACCTTATGCATCAACCAATTGTAAGTGTAATTTTTCTAGATTTTATGCCAATAAAAACGCTCAAACTGAGCTAAGTAAGAAAATTTTGTTGATAAAAATCTTATTTTAATTATGTTTTTAGGGCTTGCTTGGCTACATTAAAAACTTTTCAAACTCAAAAGTTATCTTTTTTATTATTTTACTATTTATTCACATATTCTCATAAAAACTAGTCAACTATTTTGCTTTTTAATCATTTTTATATAATTAACTCATCTATTTTAACTTTATTTTTACTCATCATCGTTACTCATATTATATTACATAAATTTCTTTTATTTCAAAAACTTTTATATTAAAGGTATGTTTAAGAAGTACTAAAACTTTTAGATAAAATTTGTAAAAAATTTTAAAATGAAAGAAAATTATGTGATAAGATATAAATAATGATAAAAGTAAAGAAGATAAAATTAAAATAGATAAGTTAATTGTAAGTTGTATAAAAATAATTGAAAAATATGATAATTATGCAGGAAGATATGAAGAAATGATTAAAAATTATTAAGTGTAAAAAGTTTTAGATTAAAAAATTTTAATTTGAGGGATATTTGTTAACTAACAAAAATTTTTAATCTAAAACTTTTCACTCCCTATGTTATTTTTAATTTTTTTTTCACATTTTTATATATAACTACCTTATTTTTTAATTATTTATATATAATTACGTGTATAACTAACCTGTCTATTTTAATTTTATTATCTTTACTCATCATCATTACCTTTATTATATTATATTATTTTATTCTATTATAAAAAATTTTAACCCAAAAATTTTATCATTATCCAAACAAACCTTTTAACTACGGGTATGTTTGTTAACAACAAAAAGTTGTCAAGTTAAAACTTTTCAATCTAAAACTTTTCACTCTCCACAACTATCCTATTTTTTAATCATTTCTTCACATTTTTCTATACAACTACCCTACTTTTCAATCATTTCTACACAATTACCAACACAACAAACCTATCTATTTCAACTTTATTCTATTTATTCTTCATCATCACCCCTATCATATTACATCATTTGACAACTTTTCATTTCTACAACTTTTCATCAAAAATTTTACCCATTCCCAAACACACCCTGCGTCAAAAATTTTTTTTTGCCGTAAACACCCGCATCCTAAAATTTTTTTATTGCATCGCTTCTTTCGCAAAAGGTTTGTGTCACATCAATCGAAGAAGAAAACGATGGGAAACGTGGGCGGTGGGCCGGCGCCCTTCGATCCCATCCCATCCCATCCTCAGCTTCTTGAAAATCGAAGCCTTTGGCGCCACCATCTTTTCCTGGGACGTGATTTCTTGCACCCGGGAGCAGCCCGGGTGCATAGACTTATTTTTTTTTGAAATTTTTTTTATAAAATTTTTAATCTAGGTATACCTAACATGTGTATAAATTTTTAATATTTTTGGGGTATTTTAGATATTTATTTTTGATTTTTGAAAATCAGTGGCATTTTAAATTACCTAAAATGCCACTGATTTTCAAAAATAAAAAATAAATATCTAAAATACTCCAAAAATGATAAAAATTTATACACATGTTAAATACACCTAGATTAAAAATTCTATAAAAAAAATTTCAAAAAAAAAATTAAAAAATAAGTATATGCACCTGGGAGCAGGGAGCGCTGCCTGCTCCCGGGTGCAAGAAATCACGTCCCCATCTTTCCAGGGTATGCATGTGGCTTTCCACTCAATACTCTACCATTCAATGAACCAAAGGACCGATTGGTGCTCTTCATGCCAACCCCTTCCATCACAGCAAAAGTTCGTTTCATGGGGTTGCTTTTGATCGAGTTGTATATATGACATATAAATAATTATTTATTTTCATTCAGCTAAATGTAAATATTTTTAATTAATTATAACTAAATATAATGTTTAATGCAACTATATATTGAAAATTTAACAGCAAATGATAATAAAATTTTAGCTGCTACTAATGTATACAGAACATAGCTGCACCAAATGCGGCAAAATTAAAATTCGACTGCAGAAAAGGCCAGTAATAATAAATTTTAATTACAAAAAACATCACTTCATGCAACAAACTAATTTTTTTCTGCATATATTGTTTTAAACAAATCGCTGTTGTATATAACAATTACATGCAACCAAAGATTTTTTATTTTATTGGTATTTATACATGTGACAACCTGATATTACAATAGGGCACATTTACAACTCTTATACTGTAGAGAAAATTTTTCTATAAACACCCTCATATAAGGAAAAAATTTCAAAAAAACCCTATTATTAAGGAAAAATTATAAAACGCTCATTTTCAGGGGGACTATTTTTATAAAAGTCCCTCTCCACCAAGAGAAGATTACTCAAATCTGTGATAGCGTTTAAAGGAGCATTGTCTCTGCCACTTGCGCTAGCCGCGGGTGGTGCAGCATCCGAAGACTTGTTGCATCTAATATTTACGAATAACTAAGTCGTGCGCATGCAATGCATGCGGGCGGGCAATCATGTCTTTCGTCGGGGTATTGAATCCCCATCCCTGCATTCTTGCATAAGCTATGAGCAGTGTGTGCTCTGACAAAATAAAAAAATGTGTCATAGTTTTCAACATTTAGATAGCCAAGTGGCATGGCATAAATCTATGTGTAAGCGAGGTTTTGTTTTGGACTCTAAGTCAGAACAATAGTCTCCATTCATATAAAAAAAAATTACGAGCCTATATGTAGCTATTCAGCTGTCAAACATTAACTGTAAATGTTAATATGCAACCAATTTTATGTTACACGACTTAATTTTTATTACTACATAAAGAAATTTTTATTGTGGCACACCTAATGAAGTATTTCTGTATTTTAAGACAACCTTAAAAAGTACTAATTTATTTGTTCTTAAATTAAATTAGGAAATTAAGTCTCCGTTTGCAAATTTGTAAAAGTGAAAAATGTTTTTCCCTCCTCTCTTTGTGATATAATTTCACACCTTAATTGTATAATTATCTTAAATTATTATTATTATTTTATATTTTAATTATTTTTCACATTTTTCAACACAACTATTCGATTTATTTTAAACATATCATATTAAGAGTGTGTTCGGCATTCAATGAAAGTTGTACATTTAAAACTTTTCAAATTACAATTTTTTGGTCTCCACAACTGTCTTATTTTCTACTTTTTTTCGTTTTTTATATATTTATCTTAGTTTTTAATCATTTTTACATATTTTGAATACAACTATTCTATCTATTTTATATTATTATTTTTACTCATCATTACCCCAATTATATCCATTAGTTCTTTCATTTTAAAAACTTTTACTTCAAAAATTTTTTATTTAAAAGTTTTATCAAATACTAAATACACCCTAAATCACTTTCTAACTTTCTAAGGGTGTGTTTGGCTACACACAAAATATGTCAATGAAAACTTTTCAATCAAAAACCTTTCACTTCCCATAACTACATTATTTTTTAATTATTTTTTCACATTTTCCTATATAAACAACCCTACTTTTCAATCATTTCTACACAAATACTCATACAACTACCCTATCTATTTTAACTTTATTCTCTTTACACCTCATTATTACCCCTATCATATCACATCATTTTCTATCAACTTGACAACTTCTACTCTGAAAAGTTTTCATCAAAAAGTTTTACCTCTAACCAAACACACCCTAAAAGTTTTATTCTCATTTTTAACTTTTATTTTTACATTTTCACAAATACACTATAAAATGCATTATATATATATATATATTAGAACCTTCATGCACTTTTTTCTTTTTAAAGCCAGATCATATGTTTATATGCTTTATTACATGGATGAAATCACACTATGGCTCACATATAATCAAGTGAGATAATGAACTAGGTATTCCATTTAATATGAGTTTTTCTTTCTTTCACCTTCACTTGTAGTAAAATTGTAAATTAAATATATAAAAATAGAAATTTTGATTTTAATGTTGTAAAAAATGGAGACCTAAGGGCTTGTTTTGAAGGATTTTAAGGGGCTTGAATAAAATGAAAAAAGGATTGCGAATACAATGGTATTTATTGAAAATGGAAAAAAGAATTTATTAACAATATAAAAGTTTTGTTAAAAAAGAAAAAAATATCTTAAAAATAAAATGTGTTTAGTTAATTCTTGACAATTATCTTATTTTTTAATTATTTTTTCGTATCTTTTTATATAAATATCTTATTTTTCAATCATTTGTATACAATTAGTCATACAACTAAACTATTTATTTTAATGTTATATTTTTTACTTATTATCATGAATCTTATAATGTTATATTATTTTCTTCAGTTTCAAAAATTTTTAAACAAAAAAAAAAATCTTCATCTAAAATTTTTATAATTTCCCGAATAACAAACTAAAAAAAATTATCCTATCCATTTCACATTCCAACGGCTTGGCATCACGCCGGAAATGTGGAAATAATGCACTACCGTAGATAATTTGAGAGCGAAATACTCTGGAGTCTCTCGACGTGTTTGCTCCTTCACGCCGATGGTGGGTCCCGTCGCCTTCGGGAGCGCCAAGCCTTTCGCGGCGGCCAAACTGTCGGTTCAATGTCGGTATTTTCCCTCCTTTTGACTTTGCTTTAATTACCGTTGAGAATGTAATTCTAAATGCTCCCCGCTTCGAAATTCCACGGTGCCGCACGCAGTTTTTATTTGCTCCTGATATTTGATGTTTCCTTCATGAAGCTATCGACGGTAGTTTCAATCATATATGCACCTTCTTCTTCTTCTTCTTATTATTATTATTATTATTATTATTATTAAGATATATTGAATGTTCGATCGAGAAAATCTGCAACTGTTCGATGTTTTCTCCGAGAGCACTACAACCAACCCTGATTTTCAGTTCAGCTACGTTTTCACAATCTAGGCTGTTTGTTCTTGTTGAGAGAAGATTTCTACGGAATGTGCGCGTTCGGTGAGCTGCGGTGTATCAATGCCCATGGACTAACAGAGTAGCAAATAACTACCTTTCTTTTACTTTTGGGAAAAAAAATATGTGAAAAGCAGGAAAAGGAAATAAATGATCACGTTCATTATTGAAATTCATCTAATTATTCTGCATGATGGAACCGTGTGGGCCCTGGCCTGATGCTTGGGAGAAAATTCTCATCCAGAAGTTTTGATTATATACGCATCATGCTTCGATCGATCGATCTTGGAGAAAAATTTCCGCGACTAATAAGTAATTACTCATCGTCTGTTGCCGTTTGATACTTGATTGAGGAACCGAAACAATAGCGGGCACAAATTGCATTGGATACCCCCGAATCGGCCAAGCTAAAAAAACACACCTACTATTGCGGTACGTGAGTAGACTAGCCGAAGTGAAATTGGAATATTGAAAAATGCCGAAAGCGGACCAACCGAGGAAGAGGTGCTCTGGTGGCAACTCAATCCCATTCCCATGGAAACCAACGAAACTGCTCCTTGAATATTGTCGCTCCAAACTAAGAAATCAACATTGGCAAGAGCTGTAACCTGGTCCCACTCATCCACCCACCTATTTAATTAGTGTAGTAAGCTAGCATACGCACTAGTTCTCATCCAACTAGCTCAACTCCAACTCACAATATTCATTGGATTGTTGGGAATTAATTAAAAGATAACATTGAAGATGATAGGCAGAAGAAAACACCCACATCCGGCATTTCTTCTTCTGCTGCTGGTTTTAATGCTGCAGGCAGCAATCGCTTCTTCTGAAGTGCGTGTTAGCGTTGCAAATGGAGCTGGCAGTTACTTGATTGGGTTGGGGAGCTATGACATGACTGGCCCAGCCTCGGAGGTGAACATGATGGGCTATGCCAACATGAAGCAAACCACAGCTGGGGTTCACTTCCGGCTCAGAGCACGAGCATTCGTTGTGGCTGATGGAGCTGATCGGGGCGCGAGGTTTGCCTTTGTCAACCTCGACGCCGGCATGGCTTCGCAGTTGGTCACCATTAAGGTCCTGGAGAGACTCAGATCAAGGTGTGTTCATGAATCGTGTATATGATTAAGCCCGTTTAATCAATGTTCTTAACAAGCTTTCCACTGAGATTAATTAAGTTTCAAGAAATTGATCATTCGTTGGCCTCAAGCAATTATACATTATTAGTGTGTCGATCGTGTGTTTGACCTAGGGAATTAATATGCCTAAGCCAAAATGCGAATGAGAGGACATATAACCGCAAATGGACGCGGCTATAAATGGATAGTCCTATCGAAAAGAAAAACTGTATTTTTGCTTAGTATTTATTAAAATTTAACCCGAAGTGTTAAATCCCGATATAGTATTTATTAAAATTTAATCAGAAGTCTTAAACATATAAGTTATGTACTAAAACCCATCAAACCTCATTGAAAAATAATCCAAAAATTGTTAATTTTTATAGGCTTCGACTAGAACTACAAAAAAAATTCAATTGGAGCCACCAATTATTTGCAATAAACCATCCTTGTTAACGGTAAAAAATACCTTCATTATATGCAATAAATTTGTTGTTACACAGAATGATTAAGCAGCAAACGTTATTATCTACATAGTCATTTCTAAGAAAATTTTATTGCTTGCCACATAGTACTTGCAGAAAAATAAATAATTTTTTTGCAAATGAGCACACACCATAGGAGTAGTTGCAACTGGATGACATTTCGATAAATTTTAACTTTTCGAAACAAAAAATTGTTAAAAAAATCAAAAATCTTGCATTGTTTCTTTTCTAATTAAACTTTTTTTTAACAATTTTTCATGATCTTTTTTGAAAATCCCGTGAAAATTTATTTAAAAAAGTTTATACAATTTTTAAATTTTTTTGAAAAAACATTAAATTACATTTATTAGATCATTAGCATTGATGTAGCACGTTCCAGAAAAAGGGATTAACGTCTTCGCAACATGTTGTCCATGTACCGATGCATGCATGCACATGTATGCATATTTATCATCGAAAATCGGAAAAACTAAAAACTATGGATTTTCGGACATGTCTGATCTTTTAATTAGGTACGGAGATCTATACAAGGAAGATAATCTGGCAATCAGTGGGACCCACACGCATGCTGGGCCAGGCGGATACCTGCAGTACGTGGTTTACACCATCACCTCCCTCGGCTTCGTCCGGAAGTCCTTTGACGCCATCGTCACGGCTG